>OY796662.1:3705522-5050272 GCA_963680705.1 Rhagium mordax | reverse complement strand
ACTGGGAAATAACCTCTACGCCTTTGACGTAATGTCAGAGGATCAGTTAGAGGGTGTTTTTTGACAACTAATAGGAATTAAATTAATACAAAAATACTGCGCTGACGTTTCGGAAACTATATCCGTTTCCTTTTTCAAAGTTTAGGCTTTAGATTTTTATGTAACGTGTAGAATAACACGGCATAAAATAAAAATTGTTTATATCATTTCCATACATACTTACCATAGAAATGTTGAAAAATATACTAAATAATATTAATTTTATTGAGTTCTTCTCTCAACATAGGTAACCGAGTTGAACAAAATTCTACCGAACAATTTGATACGCATTTATCTTCATTCAGTAAAATTATTGCAGATTCTTTGATTTTTCTTTTTTTGTTGTCTGCTTCTTTGGTCAAAATTTTTGCTGAATCCCATTTTATCCTGTGGTCGTTTTCCCAAGGATGTTCACAAATTCTAGATTTTTCAAAATCACCTTTTCTAATATAACTTTTGTGCTCGCCCAATCGTACATTAAGTGGTCTAGATGATTCACCCACATAATGTTTATTACACTCGCACGGGATACTGTATATACAATTTTTTGAATTTTGTTCAGGATTTAATCACACATCACATCACATCACATCGTTGAAAAATATACAGGGTGTTCCATTTGAAAAAATTGAGAAAATTCAATTTAAAAATTTCTTAATTGAAAAATAATTTTTGGCCACCCTGTACAGTTTTAGGAAATGAAAATGATTCAAAAACATTAATTAGATGTCTCGTAACTGGTATTCACATACGTTTTTCTTAAAACCCATAATTGTGACTGTGGTGATTTTTTTAATATCCATCTGCAGATTGCATTATTTCAACAAAAAAAATCATTACATCCAAGTGGTTGGGAGATATTCAATGCTAATATAGGAATGAATAGAGCCTAGAAAGAGTCTTCAAAAAATGTACTGATGTACATAGCATTCCATTAAAAAAAAGGCACTTGGTCCTGTAATTTCGTCTTGGCTCGCCCTGTACGTTCGAAAATAATTTCCAGTTATAGACTTTTTCAACTAGTTTACTTGCAATTTTTAAAAAAATTTCTAGCTATCTTAGAACGTTTGACTAATGTAAAAACTTATTATTTACTTTATATTTTTCCGTCAAATACAAATTTAAAGTATTTGCGTTTACCTGGTCCAAGATGCTGCCAAAAAATATTCATTTACACTTGTCGCATTCTGTTAATGTTGTGGTAAATCCGAAAAACAATTTCTCATTATATTTAAATATTGCAATCTTTTCAATAATGTGTGCGTATCTTTTCAGTATATTTGGCTTAGACCAAAATGCCATTAAATTATATCTTTAAATTAAGCAGCTACATACCACAAGGTAAGGCGTAAGGCCAAATCTTTCATAATATAACTAATAACAAAGTTAGCCGGCATCACATGAATCGAAACTGACTTGTTGAACGGGCGCCAGATAGAAATTAATTAATTGAAACCATATTCAAGCAGACCTAATAATATCGCGCTGATGATGGGATTTAAACATTTAAATAAGCGACAAAGTATTTAAAGAAATTGGGAAAAGGATGTTAACGATTTAAATCACAATGTGAATATTTTAAATAAAACAATATACATGGTTGTGAATTTATAAGATGAACGATATTAAGTTTCTTAAAAAATCAGGATAAATCAGAATCATGAACCTAGATATCCGACATCCGACACCAACTGGTCAGATTTTCTCGTTCGGGTGATCTGATAGGTTGTCATGTACAAGGGTTTCCGGAAAACCCACCGTAATTAGAAAAGTCATGCCTAAATGTGCATCCACTGATTAGATTTTCTCGTTCGGGTGATCTGTGATGTGTCAATGTACCAGGGTGACTAGAAAAATTAGCTTAAATAAAATAGTCAGTCCAAAAATAGCTCTACGTTTGTGGCAGTAGTTCGCCGTATTTTCAAATATCAGTAAAAGACGTAAATATCTATAGCTAACGGATTGCCCGCCGTTTATAATACATCCTATTGGAAAGGTCCGTTTGCTTGTCGTACACAGTAATTTACTAATCTCACGTATCCGAAAATTCCGCTGTAAAATCGCGTAAAGACTTGATTGCCAGCTTGCTTGATTTATAATCATTTAAAAAATTAGTTTTATACAAACTCGACTGTAGGTATAGTCGTGGAGGTTTTACAGTAAATTAATTTGTTCATCATTATTACTGAATAAACACGTTATTTTAAAGAGGTAAAATTCACGAGTTATTATTTCTGTCATTTATTTCTGATTAACCCGTTTGAGCAGCATGATCGAAATCCATTATAGATAGATCTCCAGCTCCGACCCCTGGCAATTCCGTATCACCAGCTGTTTCGCTACTCAGGGTTGTTCTCCCAATTAGGAGAGCCAAAAAACAGTGTAGTTCTTCGCACTTTAAAATTGAAGGACTGGCGCCCGAGATTTCCGTAGAAATAAAAGATTACGTAAGTATATTGGAAAAAAAACATCGTAATAAATAGCCACCATCACAGAGTGAGTGTCAATTAGTCAATATGCGTCTAATAGCACGGCGTCTTCCTCTATAACTAGTATGGGTTCCATAAGGTACCGATAGTATATGTATAAACCACCAGGGGTCAACAAGGACAGAAAAGAAAGATGACATTTATTGCCGAATTTGTAACTTATCTTTACCAAGTAAATGTATTTTTATTATTTATTTATGAAATGAGAGGAAGCATCTTTTGTTTGCGTTTATCGGCTTAAAATAAGATGATTATTATTTTTTTAGTTATCCCAATTTCGCGAAGTGGAGGTTGAAAAACATACCTTTGAACGTCATCATTTATATAATTGATAAATCTACATTTTATCAGACAACGCGTGATTCATATAATTCGTGGGAATCTTATAAATAAATTAAATCCTTATAACTCTAAGAAAATGATAATAAATGTATATAAACACTCAATAAACGTTTCGTACCTGATTCTTTGGACACAAACTGGTTTTTTTGTTTAAATTTTAAGACGGCAGTTCACAATATACACAGTGTGACTAGCGTGCTTGCGACAACACGCTCTGGCTCATTGCGCTACCGTGTCGGTAATAATTTTTTTCTGACAGTAACGTAACGTGAAGTGCGTGTCGGTCTTAACCTCAAAACTTGGAGATTGAGAAATAAATATCAACAGTGAGTGTATTATGAGGCGCCGTTTAAGACATTATTAGTATTATAAATATCAAATATATATAATAATTATTGAAATATATATTTTTTTTCATTAAATATATTTATTTTGTTAAAATATTTATAAGTTTTATAAATATATACCTTTGTAAAAATATATACATATTTTTACGAATATATAAATATATTTTCACAAATATACAGGGTGTCCCGATTTGAAACCGACAAACTTCGGGTACAGGAAGTTCACATGAAATTATGACATACCCCTTCTAACATTTCTTCTCTATCGAGCCTCCTAACGGATATACAGGGTGTTGAAAATCCAATTTATTTTTTGTTTTTCTCTAATAACTTCCACAATATTAAAGATAGGGAAACCAAACTTTATACACATAGTTAGGTTGTGAGGGTCCATCTTTGCTATGGTTCAGAGTTGAACTGAGGCGCGCCAGTGGCGTGCGGTGTGGTCACGTCGACATAATTTTAAGGAAATAAGTATGTGCACTAATTTTTTCGCAATTCTGATCAGATTTTCGTAATTTACGGTTAATTTTCTAAAAAAAGTTGCTCATGTAAAATTTTGACTGAGGCATTAGTTTTCGAGATATTTGCGTCTGAACAAAACGATGCACCAAAAACACAATTAGCATGTCGGGAATAGTTCTGATGAAATCACGACATATCCCTTCTAAAATTTCTCTATAGCCATTTCTAACGGAAATACGGGGTGTTGATTTTTTTTATATTTGGATGTTGATAATTTGTTTATGTAATTTCGTAACAAACAAATTTTTCTTTTGACAAAAATAATATTGACTTGCAAAAGGCTTTAAAAACGTCTCAATGTAAAAGAAGAAAAACATTAAAAACATTAAATTGACAGTTCAGTTCAGTATATTCCTTCGAAAATCAGATTGAAAATAATTTTGAAAGGGCTATCTTAATTAATTAATTGTGTTTTTGGTGCATCGTTTTGTTCAGACGCAAATATCTCGAAAACTAATGCCTCAGTCAAAATTTTACATGAGCAAGTTTTTTTAGAAAATCAACTGTAAATTATGAAAATCAGAATTGCGAAAAAAATTAGTGCACGTACTTTTTTCCTTAAAATTATGTCGACGTGACCACACCGCACGCCACTGGCGCGCCTCAGTTCAACTCTGAACCATAGCAAAGATGGACCCTCACAACCTAACTATGTGTACCAAATTTGGTTTCCCTATCTTTAATATTGTGGAAGTTATTAAAGAAAAACAAAAAATTAATTGAATTTTCAACACCCTGTATCTCCGTTAGGAGGCTCGATAGAGAAGAAATGTTAGAAGGGGTATGTCATAGTTTCATGTGAACTTTCTGTACCCGAAGTTTGTCGATTTAAAATCGGGACACCCTGTAGATTATTTCTGCTAACATATATTTATATAAAAATGAGCTTTTATCGTCGTACGCTAGGTGGCGCCATGCTGATTATATTTAGGTAAAATGCCCGTATTAAATTTGGCAATGTGGCGTCAAATGTCAATGTACGTATGCTGTAAACATTAACCTTATTTATTATTTATCGTTCATTTGACGTTTGGAATGTGCGTGCGTATTTTTTAAATTTTCACGCATAAAAAGGTTCATGAAAGCAGTTGCAGTTATGTCCGTTTTAATAGAAGAATTCTTTGGTGTGCTTCTTAATACGGGAATTTTACCTAAATTTAATCAGCATGGCGCCACCTAGCGTACGACGATAAAAGCTTATTTCTATATAAATATATGTTAGCAGAAATAATATATATTTGTGAAAATATATTTATATATTCGTAAAAATATATATATATTTTTACAAAGATAAATATATTTATAAAACTTTTATTATTATTTTAACAAAATATATTTAATGAAAAATATATATATATATTTCAATAATTATTATATATATTTGTAATACCAATAATGTCTTAAACGGCGTCTCGTAGTGTACTGGGGTACTAGGGTATGATGTTCGAAAAGAAGATAAATGATTTTCCCTTCTTTGTGGATATGGTTGTTTTTGCTTACGTTCGGTTTCGCCCATTTACCTTGCCTTATCGCCCTCATATGTACACATTGCATTTAAATATAACGATAAATTAATAAGATTTCTTTTATTTTTCAGCATCTCTCTTGGTCCCCATTAAGGTAAGTGTACGATATCAATTTGTTGTATTCATCGGTGTTAATTTAAAAATTACATTTTTAACTGCGAAAGTTATAATACATATAACATTTTACGGCAACGGGTGTAACAAGTATGCGATATACTTTCGTATATTTTGTCCAACTCGAGAAAGCGTCCTTTGAAACTGGGAAGGGCGTCCATGTTAAACGTTTCAGGTCAAGGTTTACAATTATCCGTGAGTCTGCTGCTGGTATTTCATAAATCATAACACTGTATCCCGTCGTTGGCTAGACAGCCTTTTGTTTTATTTCTTCTGTACAGGGTGATTATTTATATTTTTACACCCCCTTAACTTTGTCATTTTTGGAAAAAGAAAAAAGGTGTAAAGACGGTGGTCTTAGTTATTTTTGCGTAGATTTTAAATACGATGTCAGAAAAACAATTGAGTAACGCTAAAAACACTTTAATACAAACTTGTGTTTTTTTGTACAAACACGCTGTAAGAAAAAGTAATTAGTTCAAAAACCGCAAAAGTGTATAAAAAATTATATCTCTAAAAATAACAAAGCTATAAAAAAAATCCTCAAATTGGTTCTTTAGAATTATGTACAGGGTGTTTTCTATAAAACTATACCCCCCCTTATTTCGGTCAATTACCACCAATTTTAATTTTTCAAAAACCGGTCTAACAGAATTTTCCGTAGATTTTGAATATGCTATAACTTTTTTTTCCTACTTCAACCATATACGAGGGTCAGAAAAAAGTATGTTTTTTTTAAATGGAACACCCTATATATTTTTACATATTTGGATTCGCTTCGTCCTTCGATTACAAATTTATACGATACTTATATATTTGCTATAGAAATGGCGCAAATATTGAATTTAAACTTGGGGCGTTTCCTTCAAAACTATATCCCCCCTTATTTCGGTCAATTATTAACGATTCAAAACTTTCAAAACCTAAGAATTTTTCGTAGATTTCATATATGCTATTACTTTTTTTCTCCCTTCAACGGTATACTAAGGGTGGAAAAAAGTATGTTTTTTTTATGGAATGCCCTGTATTTTTTTACATATTTAGATCTGCCCTACCTTTCTGATTATAAATTTGTATAATACTTATGTATGTAAAAAATACAGGGCATTCCATAAAAAAAACATACTTTTTTCCACCCTTCGTATACCGTTGAAGGGAGAAAAAAAGTAATAGCTTATATGAAATCTACGAAAAATTCTAAGTGTAGGTTTTGAAAATTTTTAATCGTTAATAATTGACCGAAATAAGGGGGTATAGTTTTGAAGGAAACGCCCTAAGTTTAAATTCCATTATTTAAGTCATTTTTATAGCAAATATATAAGTGTCATATATATTTGTAATCAGAAGGACGAGGCGAATCCAAATATGTAAAAATATATAGTGTGTTCCATTTAAAAAAACCATACTTTTTTCTGCCCCTCGTATACGGTTGAAGTAGGAAAAAAAGTAATAGCATATTGAAAATATACGGAAAATTCTGTGTTAGACCGGTTTTTGAAAAATTAAAATCGGTGGTAATGGACCGAAATAAGGGGGGTATAGTTTTATAGGAAACACCCTGTACATGATTTATAAGTATCATGTCTTAAAAAATCCCAAAATTTTTTTAGGAATTTGGGAGAACGATAAACTTTAACCTAAATGTAAGGGCCTGGATAATCACCCTGTAGATAAGAGAAACACCCCCAATTTAAAAAATCTATTTACGGTGGACGAAAGTCAATGAATTTTGCCAATGATGACAAAAAGCCGCATCCAGATTAATCATCTAATTCCAAAAATATTGAGGTTTAAATATTGCCCATATTGGTCCAATATCCACTTCAGTTGTGCACCAGTTTATTCAGATAAGTCCAGGATGCTTCGAACACGACAGGGATTGGGACGAATATACGAGTGGCCAACAACTCGCCTCAGTTCGAAATTTGTACATTAGGAGAAGGGCGCGGCAGTGCGCTGTGGCCTCTCACTACTCAGCAGCCAGCAGACTGTTGTTAGTATCTCATTAACCGTGTTGGGATGTAGAACTCATGTCTGAAAGAAATTTGATTTACGTATTCTGGACCAACGTTACGAAATTTTTCCAACTTCAATAATTCTTCCTAGATAGGATTAATTATTGTAATTTTAAAAAAAAATCTCAAGACACATTTAAATATTTCCATTGTTTGTTTTTTCGCAACAAAAATGTGATTCTACAACATAAAATTAAAATTAATTGTCGCTGCACCTCGAGTGTTGCAGGTGTAATAAAAATTATTATAAAAGAATCCAAACAAGGAACAGTAGACGCGAGAGCCATCGGCTACAGCGCGGAGATCCACGATTCCCACCACTGTGTCCGCTCGCCTACAACGGGCACAAGTAAATCGCGCAAACTAATACCCGTTCGAACCTTCTCGGTCTTTACTATATAGCGTATATAAAATAAGAAAGTTGATAGCCACTTCCAGTATAACCGGAAGTGCCAGAAAAGCGGAAATAGTTGTTCCTCGAAAACTCCTGATTCCAAATTTTCAAAAAAATATTACAATGGAAAGTCCATAAACTTTTAATAAACGGGTTAGCTGAATCACCCTGTATAATTTCGATACTTTTATGCACTGAATGCACATCAATATTTAATAAAGTAATCGTTGCCAAGCGCTGGTTACCAGTCCGCTGATTGAAAGATGTGATTGAGCCGTTATTATAGTCCATCCAAGCAATAGAACGCGAATATTGTTAATTGCGCCAACCCAAAATGGGATTGTTGATAATTGCCCATAATGTTTGTCCTTTCTAAACAAGTTAATTTGCTTGCGTCTTTAAATAGCTGGTTGCAAAAACCGTCGGTATTATTTTAGTTTAAAAGTTTCAGTATATTACTATGCCATTTATAAAACATTTCTCCATTGGTGTTAGTTCTCCCATAAAATTAGCCTAGAAGCATGTCGATTTGTATGTTAAAAAATGTACGCAATACTTTAAGTCGTTGCAACTACTGCGATAATATTTTGAAGCAACCGGTGCAATAAATAGTAGTATATTTTTGCACATTTTGCCCAACCCGAGACAGCCGCCATTGAAAGGCGTCCTTTTTAAACGTTTCGGGTCAAGGTTTGCAATTATCCGGGAGCCTGTCTGCTGCTATTTCATAACATTGTAACGCGTCGTTGGCTAGACAATTTTTTTTATATTTTTTCTGTACATTCCTGCTAATACTCCGACTGTACCTAAAGCTTCTAAATAATTTGTAATCTCCAGCACAGTAGCTTTTGGAAGTCGCCATGACACGAGCCACGTAGAGACGGCTATGCAGAAATAAATTCGTGTATTATCTCGACGCCCCAATGCACGTCAATATTTAATAAAGGTTGGTTTCGAAGCCAAGCGCTTGTTACGATTGCGCTGGTTGAAA
This sequence comes from Rhagium mordax, assembly GCA_963680705.1. Classification (NCBI taxonomy): domain Eukaryota; kingdom Metazoa; phylum Arthropoda; class Insecta; order Coleoptera; family Cerambycidae; genus Rhagium; species Rhagium mordax. Next base: position 5,041,490 of record OY796662.1, on the reverse strand, counting down.
TGAGCCGTTATAGTCTATCCTACGAATATACGTTGCAAGTCTATAAAGTCCCAATGCATAAAGTTCAATCGGAGAACTTAATTTACGAAAAATAGTCATTGATAAATAGCTCTACGTTTGTGGCAGTAGGTCGCTGTATTATAAAACATTCTGTATAGACTAGAATATCTATAGCTAACCGAGTGCCCGCCGTTCATATTATATCCTGTTGGAAATTCCGTTTGCTTGCCGTCCGAAATCGTTTCAAGCCGCGAAAACAGATACCGGTTATCTAAACTCACCGTCTTCCGAAATAAAATCGTATTCACGCGTAACGACTCTTGGTTACAAGCCCGCCCGTTTATTATCGTTTTTAAATTTGTACATACTCGACTACAAAGTCGCTGAAATATCGGATTTAATTGATTTTTTCATTAATGTTTTGATAAATAAATACGTTAGTATATAGAGGTAAAATTAGAGTTAGAGTTATTATTTCAGTCATTTATTTCTAATTAACCCGTTTGAGCAATTGTCTAAGTCCATTTGACAGACATTCAGTTTACGACCCCGGACATTCCCGTATCTCCATCTGTTTAGCTACACCAGAACCAAAAAAGTGCTGTGCCTTGCACTTAAAAATTAAGGAACTGGCGCCCGAGTTTTCCGTCTAAAAAGGTTACGTAAGTATAGGGCGTCACAAATGTCGTTACTACGGCCGCCATCTTGAAAATACTATTTCCTCAATTTCTCCTTTGCTGTTAATTCTACTAGTCTTTAAAGGACTAAAGGTGTCCTCACTATCCATTTGTATGTTCAAAATTGTACACAATACTAAGTCGATGCAGTGACTTTATAATCTCATAGGAGTATAAATTCGTCGGTTGGGCTATACTTTTGATGCCTTCTAAGAAAAATTTGTTAATCCTTATAGACAAAAATATCACATATTTCGATGATGAACGAGAATATATTGAAAACATGATAAAGGGCAACAAACTTTCTTCGTATAGACAGATAAGATAACTTATTTATGTATAATCTTTCGAGGAAAATCTTCAACTGTTTCTGATTAAAAAAGATGCTCTGTTTAATTCTAGGAATTCGCTATCAATTTTTCGCAGGCATGCAGTGACAGTTATAGATATTGGAAATACCTATATGTGAAATTGTAAATTTGAAGAAGAAAATTTACCTTAACCGTTAATTATTGCGTTTTCAAAAATCATAACCGAAATTTCGAAGTAACTACTTCCGGTGTAAGAAAACAATAGCGCCAATTATTTTATATAAAATGCATCCTTAAAGGTGTCGCGATAAAATTAGCAGAAATAAAAGTGATTAAATATGCACTTATTAAATATTTAAAAACGTAAAGTCCGACCCTGTGCAATTTTTATAATTTCCAATGTTTCTTTGAGCATGAACAAATTGTGTAATGTTCTTGCAGCATCTGCATTCTGATGACATTCTCCGTACCCTAACAACTTCCCAAACGGCGAGTATTCTAATGAACAGATCCGGACTTGGTATTTTAAATATTTTCGAATGTAATCTCCTTTATTATAAAACATTGAGTAAAATTAGTATCCCAACTATCCATGATTGTTAATAGTTTACAATCAACTTACTGCGCCTGCTCTTAATCTAGACATCCGCAAGGATTGTGCGACGTCTGTGTAATTCGGCCCAAATAATTCGGCAATAAATTCCGGCTTATATCTTATCCCATTATTCGTGCGCCATTAAAATTTCGCTGCGTAGTTCTAAATACACCGCCAACTTTAGTCACTATCATGGACGCTAACAAATTATGATTTATTCAGCCCCTCTCCGGATTTGCTTGCTTTAATTTTCCTCAAGGCACACAATGCGGCGCCGACTTGTTTGGGGGAGAAGAAGGTGAAAATTCAGGATATACATTTAGAAGAAGTTTCGCAGCTTATTTCAGCAGCCACCCAGGGAAATAATCCTCGTTTCCTTCAATTATTGCCCTCTGTTGCGGAAATCCTAACGAATATGACGACTTTCAATTGTGCATTTTAAGCTTCGGCGTTTATTTGCGACAGGGGCGCACTCGGCCGGGAAGCGGCCCCATCGGCACCGTTACCTTATATTGTTAAAGTTTGACAAACGATATACGTTTATTTTTTAACATATTTTGATATCGAAAAAAAATTGCCAGCATTTTACGGAGCCGCGTTTTTCTCAATTTTTTTTTAAGCTTCTACTTTTCAAAAATTATTAAACTGAAAAATCTGTAGCGTCCTTAATTACAGAAATTAAAGTACTTGGTGAAATAAACTTCATAAAAAAAGATTCTTTGTTCTATTGGTGCTTTACTTTAATTTTCTAAAAAAAAACTCCCATTACGGTCCTGAAGTTAATCTGGAAATTGTCGAGCACTACGGTTTTTACTCTGCCTTTGAAAAGGATACGCTAAAGAGGGAATTAATGCATGAAAATAGCATGGGACCTTTATACAGGGTGAACAAATATACTTACCCAACAGGCCAGGCCTATTTACTGATTTAGATAATTCCGAGGTTAGAGCTTGTTTAAAATACTTATAGAAACTAGTTTTCTAGGTATATTTAAATCCACGAACAAACAAGTTTAAATTACTACATGTAAGATTTCCGTCATACAAATTTTGTTGCATTCAAATCGTACTTTCAATATTTACTCTCCTCCCTAACTACCGGCTCTGCTTGTCACTGAAACGCAATTTGCTTTGCAGATTTATTAGATCTGATATAAGTCGCTGCATTCGTGTAGGGGATGTTTGACATGCATGAAGATGACATGTCGTTTTGTATAAAAAGGGAATATATTGCTTTATTATTTTTCATTACATTCGTGAGATATCTGATGCAAAACGGCAAAGCCTTTCGTTATAAGACTTATTTTATTTTAACAGTTGGTATATCTCGAGAGTTGTTTATTTTGTATATAATTTCAAATGTAATTATAAATCATCATTTATGTTGCTTCTATTCCTGAAATGGTTAAAAAAGAGGTCTGAAACCCACAACTTTTTGTAGTTTGCCCAAAATTTAGAGCAAATTTTTGCAAGGATATATAAACAAAAATATATATTGTCATGTATTTTAAACTAAAGCCCCACTAATAAATTAACAAAATTAAAAATTAAATTCAATTCAAACCAGGGTAAAATGAAAATTCCTCCTAATAAAACTAAAACGAGAAACTTACTTATAGTATACTCATGAAATAAATACAAGTTCAAAAAGGATATAATATCTTAAAACCATTTGTTAAATCAGCTGTGAGACACCTGTTGTGGCAAGCAAGGACAACGAGCCTTAGGTAAACAAAGGGTCAGCTACGCTAGAACAAACCAAAAATAAACAAATTAAAGGCGTAAATGAAATAAATATATGCAATGTTTCTTTAAAATAATCAATGACTTAACAGCTGCCAGATGCATGTTTTAAACAGAGGTTGAACGATTGTCAACTACAGTTAAATAAAGATGGACTTTATTTATGTGAATTAGATTAAAATTTGTAATCAACTAATTTAAAACAAACCTGTAAAACCTCCAGTCTAGTCAAATGACCAGACACAATGTAAATTAGTTCCTAAGAAGTGAGTGCAGTGATATTCGATACGGTCATGTAATCTCTCGTACGAGCCAACGGCAGATCAAAAATTTATCTCGCGTAATATCGACACATGGGTATCCAAGGATTCATCTTCAAATAAGGAAGCTAAAAATACCAATTTCATAGTAAAAATACATAATAAAGTGGAAAAAGGCGAAAATACCAACCTTCATGACAGTTGAAAATCTAGAAATCTATGGTTTGGCAAATTTTCTGCTTGTCCTTAGGAACGAAACAAAAAAGGGAGTTGTTATTGGGTCGTAAAAGAAGCAACCCCACGTCCAGATCGCTCTGAAATACATAAAGAAATACGAAATTAAAAACGGAGATTTATATTTCCAGTACATTTGAATAATGGTTCAAGGCCAAATACAATAAGGTACCAGAAAAACAACATCAACTTACCAGCAATAAAGGTACTAAATAATAAGCAGCCACCTGATTGGTCGAAATCCGAATGGGCATCCAAGGCCTATTTAGTTTATGCAGATCCAGTAAATAGGACACTAAAGTGTAAAACTGCCAGCTACCATATATGGACCACAAACCACAAGTGTCAAAACTTAAAAACAGGTCTGCCAATTTAAAGTAAATAACGTGACACGGTAACTTTAGTGTGCCGGGAGTAATTTGAACTAAAATTAGAAACTTTAACTTTATTAAATTTGTCACTATTCACTAGGATACTGTCCTATATTTGTTGTAGATTAAGTTAGTTTAAGTTAGAGCAGGGACATAGTTTAAGAAACATTTTGCTCTAAACTGTTTCACACGTATAATAAACCTGTTTGTGAGTTCCATCTATGTTTAATTCAAGTAACTAAAGCATTTACATTCATTTCAACTGGATATTTGTACTACAGCAAGAGCAGAGACATCTATCTGTCTAATGACAAAATAATATTCATTCTAATAAAGATCTCTAAGATCCATACTAATCAAAATTAAGTAAAACCAGCCCAAAATTTAAATAATTTTTATTCAGAAGGTGTACAGCAACTGATTAACAGATAAGACATTTCTTCGATACAGAAGGGAACCCCCTTAGGCCCTGAAGGGTAAAAGAGTAATTATAGCAAACCTATAGTAAGTTTCACGTTTAATTATCTTAAAATCATACGCACTGTCGCTTATTGTTTAAACTGAGGGAAAATCCAGCCCAGTGGTGGACTGATTGTATGTTATAAAGTCGATAATTCCGAAAATTATAATAATATACAAATACTTGAGAAAAATAAATTTAAAATTCAAAAACTAAACTTAATTACTAGTGCATGCATAATAATATATGGGAATATAAAACTTAAATATCTTAACGTGCAAATATAAAATATTAAATATAATAAAGAAAATCTTAAATTTCAAAAAACTTACCTTGTAATAATAAATCAAAAATAGAATTCCAAAAATAAAAAAATCATTGCATCCCTAAAATCCTCATATCGTTACAATATGTACTTATAAACAGTACATCGTTGAGCCCGATATATCCACAGGTCGCTCTTGATTCCCACTCTTTAGAACCAAAATAGGCGAGTATATTTTATCGTATCTTTGATCTATTATACAAATTTTATATACGAACATGATCTTGTGGATCCCAGATGTGTAAACCGTACGTTGTTAGTCCCGGTTGCATATTCCTACATTCTAAGTGACCGTTATTGAGCCCAGCGTTGTTGCCATATCGGTGGTACCCGAAATTAAATTTTCCTGCTGGTTGCAGCGTACGCGAAAATGTCCTGTATTTAGGTTCTAAGAATCGATACTCTTTCAGTAGTTTGGTTTCTAGCTTATTCTGGAATTTTAAATCCTAATATCCTAGGCGTGACAAATTAACCTCGTACTCTGCGAAAAATGCGAGAATTTGTCGAAGCCCGAAGAATTTCAGTTTTCCCATTCTGATGCTGGCCCCCTCGCTGGATATCATCGCGTTACGTCTCCTTCTAATATGCTTCCCAACGATCCCAAAGCTGCTCGTATATTAAGAGCCGCATAAAAACTAAGAATACAACGAGGATACGGCGATATCCCAATACATAAAGATTTTCCAACAACTACACCCCTAGCGCTCGACAGGGGTGAAATGAAATCGAAACCCGCATAGGGGGATATTGCAACTTACTTTGCTGCTCTTCCAGAAGCCTCGGCTTCTATTCAATATCCGTGATTTATTCCCATACCTATAGGTTTAAACTGCGATCGGAAATGTCAGCAAGTGTGTATAAATGCCCTTTCCAAATTTGCTCAAACATTGATTTTCCAGATTTTAGCGTGGCAAATATTTGACACGAAATTGGGACCGAGGCAAAGTAGATTTTGGACGCTCAGATTGCCAGGCTCTTTTGAATTTCCGAGTTCTACATAAAATTAAAAATCTGGATGCATGACTTAAAAAATCATTTCTACGAGTAGGCTAAAACAACTACTTTTATAACTTTATGTTAATAAAATATTGAATTAAATAACAGAATTCACATATTGTATGACAATTTTAACCACACCACAATCTCTAAACTAATGCTGCGGAAACGCCTCTAAAATAATTCAACCAATAGGTATCCATTTCATATTAGATAAATTTTTAATATTTGCTTAATATCTAGAATAATATTTGCTCATGGCTCAGGCGTACTTCTCAGTTATCGGAAAATTGAAATGCGAATTAACAAAGCTTTTATCGCCTGACAATTTGCTTTCAGTATTGGCTATTGATATAAGTCCAAACCAATTTTAAACAACTTTCGTTATACAATTTAAAATATACCGCGATTTGCTTGGAATTAGGAAATAAAAAATAAATCCTCCTAGCTGTTAATGAAAACGAAACACTTCAAATCCTTTGTAACTGTATTTAATTTGAGCTAATTCGCTTTTAATTTACATTGTTTTCTGGTCCGAATTTGCTACACAGCCGGAATTAAATTCGATTATAGTGACTGATTGTTATTTAAACTTGGAAATTATTACATCTGAACCAGTTATTGGAAATTTACTTTGTTGGAAATATCGCGCTGGTTTTAAAATTCGAGTGGAAGTAAAATCGGAGTGGGAAACACAAAAATGTTTGTTATAATGAGACAAGTACATAATAGAGGGGTAACAATGAATAAGAAATATAAATTTTATATATGAACATGACCGTGTGGATCCCAGCCCAGATGTAAATCGTACGTTGTTAGTCCTGGCTGTATATTTCTACATTCTAAGTGACCGTTATTGAGCCCGGTGTGGTAGTTATGTCGGGACTTATCCACCCCGTCTATGAGGATCGATATTAACATGAGGGACAATATTAATTGGATACTCAGCATTAAATCAATTAAACACAAGCGTTCGGATTTGCGCGGAATTGGGATCAAAACTCGTTTCGTTTGACTTTTAGGAGATTAACTCGTAATGTCATAATAATATTATTTCGCAGTATATGCCGAGTTAACGGGTTTCTCGTTCATTGCGTTTATAGTGGGTAATCATTTTTTATGGTGTACTGTAGAATTTGCTTTTAGAAAACATATAAAAGTATAGAATTTTAACGGTTTCACTTAGGAGCGCAAATGGTTCGCTAATGGAGGGCGTAAGAACTAAACTTTATTTTAACAAATATTTACCCTCGTCCTTTCAAACTTTTTCATAATTAGATCTAAAATTGATTTTTTACTGAAAAATATCGTTTTTTTAATAGTCACAATCACTGTCAAATTTAAAAATTGAAAAAAAAGATGGCTTTCGTAATTTTGAAAACAATGTGATTTCCTATAAAAGAAGTATTTTAAGTTTTTCTATTTTTTAATAATTGAAATTAAAATAACGTTTTCAGTTTTGAAAGCTGTCAAATTTTCTGTCAATTGAATGAAAATGCCATTTAATTAATAATTATTTCCACAAATGACTTTAATACTTAAAAAGACATTTTTCTATAGGTTTTGAAGGTACTGAATACGAAATTAATTTCATAAAATTATGCTTGTTGGTAGCCGCCAAAATTGCTGTCAAATTTAAAACTATGCATGTCTTCCATAATTGTAAAACAATGTGAATTTCCATAGAAGTCAAATTAAGTGTTTTTTTTTTAAACTTGCCAGTCCCATAATTGATATTAAAATACAATTTTTACTTTTGACAGCTGTCAACATTTCTGTCAACCTAATAAAAATGCCATTTAATAATTATTTCAACAAATTGAAGTACCGAGCAGACAATTTTCTTTAGATTTTGCAGGTAGGTACTAAATACGAAATTGTCAAAAAATATTGTTTTTTGGTAGCTGTCAAAACTGTAGCTAAATTTAAAAATATGCATATGCATGTTTTTCGTATTATTTTTGTATTCAGTATATCTCCAAAACCTATAGAAAAATGTTTGTTAAGTACTTTAAATTGTTGGAATAATAATAAAATGGCATTTTTTTAAGTTGACAGAAATTTTGACAGCTGTCAAAGGTTACAACTTTATTTTAATATCAATTACTGAACTAGAAAGTTGCAAAACATTTTATGTACATCTATGGAAATCAACATTATTTTCAAAATTACGAAAGACATACTTTCAAATTTTAAATTTGACAGCTATTTTGAAATCTGTCAACCAACATAATATTTTTTTGACATCTATTTCATATTCAGTAGCTCCAAAACTTATAAAGAAATGTTTGTTTTAGTACGTTTATTTGTTTAAATAATTATAAAATATTGTTTTCATTAAGTTAAGTTGAAAATTTTGACAGCTGTCAAAAGTGGAAACTTTATTTTATTATCTACTATGGTACTAGCAAATTTCAAAACACTTAATAGCACTTCTTCAGAGAATTCACTTTATTTATAAAATTACGAAAAGCACGCTTATATTTTGTTTTTTTAATTTGGCAGCAGTTTTGGCAGTTCCTAATTTTTTTTTTTCAACTTCGTATTCAGTTCCTCCAAAGCCTATAGAGAAATGTCTGCTTGGTACTTTTAATTTGTTGAAATAATTATTAAATGGTATTTTCATTAAATTGCCAGAAATTTTGACAGCTGTCAAAAGTAAAAAGTGGATTTTTATCAATTATGGAACTAGTAGATTTTAAAAAACACTTGATTTCGCTTCAATGGAAATTAACATTGTTTATAATATTATAGAAGACAAACTTGCATAGTTTTAAATTTGACATCAATTTTGGCGGCTACCACCAACCGTAATAATTTTATGAAATTAATTTCGTATTCAGGACTTCCAAAACCTATAGAAAAATGTATTTTTAAGTAATACAGTCATTTATAGAAATAATTATTAATTAAATGGCATTTTTATTCAGTTGACAGAAAATTTGACAGCTGTCAAAGGTTACAACTCTATTTTAATATCAATTACTGAACTAGAAAGTTTTAAAACATTTTAAGTATCATCTTCTATGGAAAACATTATTTTCAAAATTACAAAAAATATACTTGTAAATTTCTGGCAACTTAATGAAAATGCCATTTAATAATTATTTCAACAAATTAAAGTACCAAGCAGACAGTTCTCTATAGGCTTTGGAGGAACTGAATACGAATTTGTATAAAAATATTTGTTGGTAGCTGTCAAAACTGCTGTCAAATTTAAAAAAATGCAAGTGTGCCTTTCTTAATTTTGAAAATAACGTAAACTCCCATAGAAGTGCAATTAAGTGTTTTGAAATTTGCTAGTTCCATAATAGATAATAAAATAGAGTTTTCATTTTTGACAGCTGTCAAAATTTTTCAACTTAATGGAAATTACATTTTATAATTATTTAAACATAAACGTACTTAAGTTTTGCAGGTACTGAATACGAAATTGATGTCAAAAAAATACTATGTTGGTTGGTAGCTGGTAAATTTAAAACTATGCAAGTTTGTCACCCAATAATTTTATAAACAATGTTGATTTCCATAGAAGGAAAACAAGTGTTTTTTTTAATTTGCCAGTTCCATAATTGATATTAAAAATATAGTTTTTACTTTTGACAGCTGTCAAAATTTGTGGCAACTTATGAAAATGTCAAAAACGCCATTTAATAATTATTTCAACAAATTGAAGTATTAAGCAGACACTTCTCTATAGGCTTTGGAGAAAGTGAATACGAAATTGTAAAAACAAATTATGTTTGGTAGCTGTCAAATTTAAAAAATGCAAGCGCGCCCGTAATTTTGAAAATTACGTAAATTCCCATAGAAGTGCTATTAAGTGTTTGGAAATTTGTTAGTTTCATAATAGATAATAAAATAGAGTTTTCACTTTTGACAGCTGTCAAAATTTTTCAACTTAATAAAAATGACATTTTATAATTATTTGAACAAATAAACGTATTTAACAAACTTTTTTATAAGTTTTGCAGGTACTGAATACGAAATTGATGTCAAAAAAATATTATGTTGGTTGGCAGATGCCAAAATGGCTGTCAAATTTAAAAATTTACAAGTATATCTTTGGTAATTTTGAAAATAATGTTTTCCATAAAAGATGATACATAACATGTTTTAAAATTTTCTAGTTCAGTAATTGTTATTAAAATAAAGTTGTAACCTTTGACAGCTGTCAAATTTTCTGTCAACTGAATAAAAATGCCATTTAATTAATAATAATTTCTACAAATGACTTTAGTACTTAAAAAGACATTTTTCTATCGGTTTTGGAGGTACTGAATACGATATTAATTTCATAAAATTATTACGGTTGGTGGTAGCTGCAAAAATTGCTGTCAAATTTAAAACTGTGCAAGTTTGTCTTCCATAATTTTATAAACAATGTGAATTTCCATAGAAGGGAAATCAAGTGTTTTTTTAAATTTGCCAGTTCCATAATTGATATTAAAATACAGTTTTTACTTTTGACAGCTGTCAAAATTTCTGACAACTTAATGAAATTGCCATTTAATAATTATTTCAACAAATTAAAATGCCAAGCAGACATTTCTCTATAGGCTGTGGAGGTACTGAATACGAAATTATTGTAAAAAAATATATTTGTTGATAGCTGTCAAAACTGCTGTCAAATTTAAAAAAATGCAAGTGTGCCTTTCTTAGTTTTGAAAATAACGTAAACTCCCATAGAAGTGCTATTAAGTGTTTTGAAATTTGCTAGTTCCACAATAGATAATAAAATAGAGTTTTCACTTGTGACAACTGTCAAAATTTTTCAACTTAATGGAAATTACATTTTATAATTATTTAAACAAATAAACGTACTTAACAAACTTTTTATAAGTTTTGCAGGTACTGAATACGAAATTGATGTCAAAAAAATACTATGTTGGTTGGTAGCTGGTAAATTAAAACTATGCAAGTTTGTCACCCAATAATGTTATAAACAATGTGGATTTTCATAGAAAGGAAAACAAGTGTTTTTTCTTTTAGTTTGCCAGTTCCATAATTGATATTAAAAATATAGTTTTTACTTTTGACAGCTGTCAAAATTTCTGGCAACTTATGAAAATGTCAAAAACGCCATTTAATAATTATTTCATCAAACTGAAGTACTAAGCAGACACTTCTCTATAGGCTTTGGAGGAAGTGAATACGAAATTTAAAAAAAAATTATGTTTGGTAGCTGTCAAATTTAAAAAATGCAAGCGCGCCCGTAATTTTGAAAATAACGTAAATTCCCATAGAAGTGCTATTAAGTGTTTGGAAATTTGTTAGTTTCATAATAGATAATAAAATAAAGTTTTCACTTTTGACAGCTGTCAAAAAATTTCAACTTAATAAAAATGACATTTTATAATTATTTGAACAAATAAACGTATTTAACAAACTTTTTTATAAGTTTTGCAGGTACTGAATACGAAATTGATGTCAAAAAAATATTATGTTGGTTGGCAGATGACAAAATGGCTGTCAAATTTAAAAATCTACAAGTATATCTTTGGTAATTTTGAAAATAATTTTTTCCATAAAAGATGATACATAACATGTTTTAAAATTATCTAGTTCAGTAATTGTTATTAAAATAAAGTTGTAACCTTTGACACCTGTCAAATTTTTTGTCAACTGAATAAAATGCCATTTAATTAATAATAATTTCCACAAATGACTTTAGTACTTAAAAAGACATTTTTCTATCGGTTTTGGAGGTACTGAATACGAAATTAATTTCATAAAATTATTACGGTTGGTGGTAGCTGCAAAAATTGCTGTCAAATTTAAAACTGTGCAAGTTTGTCTTCCATAATTTTATAAACAATGTGAATTTCCATAGAAGGGAAATTAAGTGTTTTTTAAAATTTGCCAGTTCCATAATTGATATTAAAATACAGTTTTTACTTTTGACAGCTGTCAAAATATCTGGCAACTTAATGAAAATGCCATTTAATAATTATTTCAACAAATTAAAGTACTAAGCAGACAGTTCTCTATAGGCTTTGGAGGAATTGAATCCGAAATTGTGAAGAAAATATTTGTTGGTAGCTGTCAAAATTGCTGTCAAATTTAAAAATTTACAAGTGTCTTTCGTAATTTTGAAAATAATGTTGATTTCATAGAAGATGATACACATAACATGTTTTAAAATTTTCTAGTTCAGTAATTGATATTAAAAATAAGTTGTAACCTTTGACAGCTGTCAAATTTTCTGTCAACTGAATAGAAATGCCATTTAATTAATAATAATTTCCACAAATGACTATTACTTTATAATGAAATTTTTCTATAGGTTTTGGAAGAGCTGAATAGGAAATTAATTACCTAAAATTATTACGGTTGGTGGTAGCTGCCAAAATTGCTGTCAAACTTAAAACTATGCAAGTTTGTCTTCCATAATTTTATAAACAATGTGAATTTCCATAGAAGGGAAATCAAGTATTTTTTTAAATTTGCTAGTTCCATAATTATTTTTTTTACTTTTGACAGCTGTCAAAATTTCTGGCAACTTAATAAAAATTATTAGATTAGATTATATAGATTGGTCTAATAAAGTAATAACTTGAGGTGCTCTGTGTAATCCCACTTTTAAGCAATTATAAATAAAAATTTCTTGTGGACATCAATTATGTACTGTTCTCCAGCAAACTAATTTTAAGGACGAAATTGCAACTTAAATATTTATTCCCCGACAATCCCTCTGGTCCCTCTTTGCGTCTAGCGTTAGGGTAAAATTATACACCCCATGCAAATATTTATTTTCCATGTCATATTTGCCCTGTCAGCACTTATCTGCCCCGTCTATGCAGGATTGATATTAACATGAGGGACAATATTAATTGGATACTCGGCATTAAATCAATTAAACACAAGCGTTCGGCTTTGCTCGGGATTAAGATCAAAACTCGTTCTCCGTTTGACTTCTAGGAGATTATCGTAATGCCATAATAATATTATTTCGCAGTACATATATGCCGTGTTAACGGGTTTCTCCTTCATTGCCTTTGTAGAGGGTAATAATTTTTATGAGGTAGAGTTTGCTTTTAGAAAAGATATGAACTTTTAATCGCCCGTAATTTGAAGTGAACAGTTTTACTCAGGAACGGATGGTTAAGTCTCTTAAAGTAGACCACATCTTTATAATGCACATAAAAAATGTCGGTTTCTTTAATGCCGATAAGAAGTTAAAGCTTTCCGACGTTTTTTATGTGCACTAGAAATATGTGGTCTACTTTAATAAGCTGCCACTCGAATCCCTGTGTGGTCCACTTATTTTTAGTTTTAAATCGTTAAAATTAAAATGTCGCTTTCGAGAGCCCCTCCCTTGGTGAATATATTTACCCTTACTTGCCCTTATTATTGGCGAATTTGCTAACTTCGCCCCTGAAATGAATCCTCGACTGTGGAGTACACGCCACACTCCTGCGGAAGAACGTCCCCTTCGTATCCTGAAAATCTGCGCTTTCTGACTCCACCGCTTCCTTATGCATTATGCAAGTCTGTGAATAATGGCGGGGTGTTTATAAATGCATAATAATCGTGCGAGGGGAGAGGCAAATTGAGTTATGCATTATTTAGACCCTTATTACATTAGCCGGGTTGTAATGGGATCTAATTAATGCACAAATGAACAGTTTCGCGCGCGTTTTTAACACACGAATCTGCTGGATTATAATTTCATTATACCCAAGAAACAAATAGAATTTTGCGAGAGAACATTTATCAAACCTCGGCGTACACGCTGCGAGTTTTAAAAAACTTGGCTCTGATGTAGGAGGTCACGGACGTTAATATAACGGGTATATTTCGGCTCTTATATAATTTTGCATTTTGACACAGGGTTAATATATCAAACGTCCGTGTAATCCGTACTTAAGTCAACATTTCATGCGAAAAATAAGAATGAGTAATGGCAGCAAGAAAACTTCGACAGTGGGATAATGACATTTGAACAAATACGGTTCTTAACGCATCAAAGATCGGCCTATAAGGATCAGCTTAAAATTGTCAAAGGAGATTACAGAACTTGTAAGGAAAAAGTATTTTTGTGCCATTATATAAAAACTAGAAAGTCAAACTGACTATAAATACAATTTAATTGGTAATATCAGTACAGTAGCAATATTTTAACTACCAATTTGATATGAGTTGATTCATAAGATTAAGTTGCTGGGTTATAGTAGGCGGATGTTGCCCATAAGTACGCTAAAACACATGGTGACTAAGACCAAAGACTGGCGAGTAAGATCAAACATATGGTGACTAAAACCAGACACTGGCGACTAAAACTAAACATTGGGATTAAGGCCAAAGACTGATGACTAAGACTCAAACACTGGCGACTAGGACCAAACACTGGTGACTAAGACTAAACACTAACGACTAAGGCCAAACATATGGTGACTAAAATCAAACACTGACGACTATGACTAAACGCAAGCGACCAAGGTCAAACATGTTACTTAAACCAAATGCTGGTACTAAGGCCAATGACTGGTGACTAAGACCAAACACTGGTGACTAAAACCAATATCTGGCGGCTAAAGCCAAACACTGATGACTAAGACCAAACACTAGCGACTAAGGCCAAACATATGATGACTAAAACCAAATACTGGCGACTAAGACCAAACACTGGCGACTAAGACCAAACACTGGTGGCTAAGATTAAGCACTGGCGGCCAAGGCCAAACTATAGTGGCTAAGTCCAAACATTAGCGACTAAGGCCAAAGATATGGCGACTAAAACCAGACACTGACAACTAAATCCAAACACTGGTGACCAAGACTAAACACTGGCGACTAAGGGCAAACGATGACGACTAAGGCTAAACATTAGTGACTAAGACCAAACGTGTGGCGTTTATATTATTGGAAAGTTGATGTGAAAAATTCACGTTTGGATTTGTGGACTTATTTATAAATAGAGAAGAAACAAACATCTTTTTTTTCATTTAACAGTATAAAATGAGTAGGTTCTTAGTTTTTTTTGACAATCTCAATTTAACCATTTTTCGCTAATTACAAACTATAAAACACTATAATATATTCAAAAATTAGCTTAAAGAGAACGCAAAGTGAAGGTTGAAGTACATAATTTTTGTTGGCATGATTTTATATTATCAGAAAATACATTGAAATGCATGATTGAGAAAATTTTTTTCTCGTTTCGCGCGACTCGTATAAGTAATTTAAACTCTTAGTTACTTTCTCGTTTACTGTGTACGCTACAGGCGGCTTATGAAAATTGAAGAAACAGAAATCGCCGATGACGCAGAATATCAATAATATTGCATATTGCATTATTTTAAAAAAATTTTAATATTTAGAAAAAATAACAATTTTCACTATTATCTTTATTGTCCGCAAAATACACTATTACAATGAAAAATAAATATTAAGGGCGCCAGATAGGATAGGTAAATTTTACAGATAGGAGATAAGGAAGCGATAAAATATTTTTAAATATAGAACAGAAATGCAGAATAATTAAACAACTAAATTTTAAAAGTCAACGAAAAAATTTTAATACAAAAAATTAAAAATGAAAAAAGTAGCAATTTTGCAAGCATTTACGAAAGATGATAGAAATGACAGTAAAAGAGAACGAATTATTGGTTTTATAATCAAAATCTTGAGAATACCCGCTGAGTATATTCTGCCGATATCAAAAAAAATATATAAAATACACGTATTGAATCCTAAACAAAGATAAAGAAATACAGTTCCAAAAAATAATACTGCTATGGTTGATAGTGCTATAGTCAGTCGTTTCCACAGTCCTCTAGAGAGCAAACATGCTACTTTTGAAAAGCAGGCACGTGCATATCGGTTATCAGAGTCCCAAACGCGCGCGGCAGCCAATAGGGTCGAATCCAGAACTATGTTTTAATATATAGAGTGGTAGTTCCTGTTGTAAGCCACTAAGAAACATGCATGTGTCTTATTCATTGTGCCTTTCGTCTTCTAATTTTTAGTATCAATAACAGCCTTACCGACTGCGGCTGCACCACCTGTCAAAGCTCCTAATGCACTTAAACCTGAAAAGATTGGTATTACTGGTGGTAGTTCCTGTTGTAAGCCACTAAGAAACATGCATGTGTCTTATTCATTGTGCCTTTGTCTTCTTCTAATTTTTAGCATCAATAACAGCCTTAACGACTGCGGCTGCACCACCTTTTAAAGCTCCTAATGCACTTAACCTGCAGAGATTGGTATCACTGGTGGTAGTTCCTTGTTGTAAGCCACTAAGAAACATGCATGTGTCTTATTTATTGTGCCTTTCGTCTTCTTGCAATTTTTAGCATCAATAACAGTCTTAGCGACTGCGGCTGCACCTCCTGTCAAAGCTCCTAATGCACTTAAACCTGAAAAGATTGGTATCACTGGTGGTAGTTCCTATTGTAAGCCACTACGAAACATGCATGTGTCTTATTTATAGTACCTTTAGTCTTCTTCCAATTTTTAGCGACTGCGGCTGCACCACCTACCAAAGCTCCTAATGCACTTAAACCTGAAAAGATCGGTATCACTGGTAAAATACCGCCGATCTTGGCGATAGAATATATGCGGCGTATTGATTTTCTTCCGACCTCCATTCTTAACAGTAATTCGTGCTGATTTACCGTTATTGCACTATTTTTTTTTTCATGTGAAAATAAACACTGAGTTACCTTTATGCACACATTCAACTGTTAATTGTGAATATAAATTGTAAATTGCAATGGAGAGATCCATGTAGAGGTAATACTTACTTTTTATTTTATAACTTCTGAAACAATTCTGCATTTAAACGCAGTCACGTGACGGATTTATTTTTGATTGTATGAAACTGCCCACGTGCCATGTTTATCATTCAGGTAGTTATTTAGCCGCTATCTATTCCCCGCACGACCACGTTTATCAGTCTGAACGCGTGAAAAGATATCTAAT
This sequence comes from Rhagium mordax, assembly GCA_963680705.1. Lineage (NCBI taxonomy): Eukaryota > Metazoa > Arthropoda > Insecta > Coleoptera > Cerambycidae > Rhagium > Rhagium mordax. The sequence continues at coordinate 5,024,593 of OY796662.1, read as the reverse complement.
GCTCTTCCAAGTCATGAAAACATTTCGAAGTGATAAATCTAACTAGAGCAGGAATTAAAAACAACTTAACCATAGTTCGATATTTTCATTAAAATCGTTACGTTGTCGGAATAGCCTCGCAAAGCCATTAGTGGCCCCCAATGCCACGCCGGCCTAACGATCGCTGAAAGTATACCCTTATCGTATTTCAGGAAAAACAGCCGATCGTCATCTTTCTTGCCGCCATCTAGGCCGAAACAACGTAACATAAAAGACCACATCAACTCGACATTTTGTGACCCGTTCATCGCCGTTTTATTTAAATTAGTTTTATTAGAATGCCGAACAAAAGCGCTTTATCTGTCCCTTAATTCCGTGTAGAATAAAAGGACAGTAATCTGGTCATAAAAATATCCGGCAGCCAGATTGTAGAAATATGCGCTTTATGTCTGAATATTTCGATGACATTTTGTATGTATGGTATACACTATTGGTAAGGTCCAATCTAGGTGGCCGATATAAATGCATCAGACGGAGATAACTTAAAGCATTTACTAGTTAAACAGACAACGCGCTATCCCCTACCTCCCACCTTCCATTCTTTACAACACGCGGTCGAAGGGGACGACGGATTCGGCCGAATGTGTCGAACGGCCACGATGTCGCGCCCAACAATTATTCATCAATAAGCCTTTCTCCTGCGAAGTACAAACTGTTATTTTTAGAATACAAGTTTTTATTTCGTTTTTAGGTTTAAGGCTAATAAGTAATAAATAACATCAACTCTTAAACCGCTGTTGTATTGTCAAATGCAACAGCGATAAACATGATAAAAGAATGAAAACATCGCAAAAATATCGCACGGCCGTAAGCTGAACCGCTGTAGTCGCGCGCCACATCAACACACATCCCCTCTTTAGTAGGAGTGTAGGAATGGTTAGGCGTCTCTTGTTAACTGAAGGCTTTGCCCCTATGTATCTTACTCTCTTAGTTGCATTACAGATTTCGCACTCTAAGTTGAAACTTGCCAATAGTGTATAGGTTTATATAATACCCATTATTTCTCTGCGGAAAAGTTCGAGCCAGCTGAATTTTTGGTCGTAAATATGTTAAGCCGCCATCGATTCTATAAGTTTTTCTACTTTAAAATTGAAAAATATGAAAAATAATAAATAAATTAAAAAAAATAAAAAATAAGACAGCCCCTGCGGGGCTGTCTTTTTACAGCCCCTATGGGCCTGTAAAAATTTGTATAATAGGTTTAAAACAGCCCCTGCGGGGCTATATTTAAAAAGTACTAGTAATACGGCCCCTGCGGGGCCGAATAATACAGCCCCTACTGGGCTCTGTTTTCAAAATAGGTTTAAAACAGCCTCGGCGGGGCTATATATTTTAAGGTTTAGTTAAATTAGGCAAAAATCGAAAAAAAAAAATTTGAACTATTCACGCAAAAATGCTGAAATGACTGTACCATCACCTGGTAGTATGAATAACGTTGATAAAACATCGCGATTTGTAAACGTTCCAGTAACATTGTGTATTCCAGTTGTATGTTAGCGCTCCATTCTATTAATTAATCCGTTTTTTTTGCTTTATGCGCTCTCTTGCTATCCTCTTACATTCAAGCCGAAGTTTTCCAGTTGAAAATATTTACATAACCTAAATTCCTCCTCGACGTTTTTGTTTCCGCTGGAAATACACGGAGTCGTTAAAGGGATCCCGGATGGGGGAAACTGAGCTATAATTACGAGGTTTCGAGTATTTTTCTCGTTTCACAGCGACGAGGGTCCTTCAGGATGTTCTGCATTTGTATTTATCAACTGTTACTAATTGGAGTAGGAGAATCTTTGTCAAATAGAAATGTTAGCTTTAAGTGGCGGTTTACCCACTGGATTATGCAAATGTCAAGCAGGTGCTTCTTTAAAAAATAAATACACTATTCGCGCCGGAATTATCCTTACTGTACCGATAGGCCAACCTCAGAGGTATAGTTAACGTCTAGCGTTTTCTGCTTCGAAAAACAGCGACTATTATTGCAAGAACGAAATGCTTGTAGCTTCTTCGCGTAAGTGGCGCAGCTCATCTGCTGCCCTTTTAATTACTCCAATAGAGTAAGAGAGCAATTGAACAGTCAGACATTCGTTTGTTTCACATCAGTATATTCCGAATTTTAACAGATGTCAACACTCAAATAAAACCCGCCGTACAATTGGGAGTTCTGAAGTTCGGGTGACATCTCATGGGTCGCTCGTCGCCAACAACTGTCTAACTATGTTTGATATAAACGAGGTTATTAGAATACCATCAAACTTTGCAAATAGCCCACATTGAAATTGGACTAGTTATCATCAGGGAGACGAAGTCTCGTATATCCAGTCAGCTCCTAAACCTCAGCAACTTCTGTAAACCCTCTAGTTCTATGCATCCATCCGAGCGTTACAGTTACAATAACAAAGTTTTATTTATCTTCGTACATCAGAAATGGGGAACATTTGTCTGCGCCGTCAAAAGTATAGAGCCCTGCGTTGCAGATAAATGTATCCCCGAAAAGTTTCGTGTCCTATAAATTTATCTTCGTGGTTTTTTTCAGCCGCGTCCCTGTTAGCAATCCGTGTTAAGCTCGGTTGATGTGTAGGTTTGCCCTTGAGGGTGCAACTTCCAACTCCCCACGGCATTGGCAGATAGAATTTCAAACAAAACAGCTTTTAGTGCGAAAGGGCCAGAAGGAATATTGGCGCGTTTCAGGTTGCCACTTAAAACGTACTTTTCTGATATAATTGCGCGTCCGATGGCACTTTGACATTCCAACGGGGGAAGCACTACCTACCTAGTATTTGAAAAAATCGTAGTCGTCCATGACAAAAACTAAAACCATTTCCTTAAGTCAGCAATTAATTTCATAAGTCACTGCTATTTGATATATTCGTCATCCATGAAATAAAACCAAACGCTATTTGAAAAAATAGTCCTCTATGACAAAAACAAACGCTTTTTCCTTATATCAACAATTATTAACTAAAATTTTGCGATTTGAAAAAAATCATAATCGCCCATAGGTAACACAAATGCTATTTCCTTAAGACAACAATTACTTCTACTATAAAATCGTAGTCATCCATGAAAAAAACAAACGCTATTTGAAAAAACGTAGTCCTTTATAACTTAATCAAACGTTATATCCTTAGGTCAACAATTGCTTTAATAAGACACTACTATTTGAGTAGGTCGTAGTCGTCCATGGAAAAAACAAACGCTGTTTGAAATAATCGTAGTCTATGACAAAAACAAGTGCTATTTCCTTATATCAATAATTAATTAAATATGATAGTGTTATATGGAAAAATCATAGTTGTCCATGGAATACACAAACGCTATTTCCTAATTAACAGTTACTTTAATAAGACACTGCTATTTGATGAAATAGTAGTCATCCATAAAAAATACAAACGCTATTTGAAAAATCGTAGTCCTCACAAAAACAAACGCTATTTCCTTAAATCAACAATTACTTTAATAAGTCACTATTTACCGTTTGATAAAGCCGTAGTCACCTACAGAAAAACTAACGCTATTTGAAAAAATCGTAGTCCTCTATGATAAAAACAAACGCTATTTCCTTAAGCCAACAACTAGTCCTGCTATTTGATAAAATCGTAGTCATCCAAAAAAGAAAACAAACGCTATTGCTCTATAAAACAGACGCTACTTCGTTTTCTCAACATTATGTGTCAGTCGGCCATGATCAAAACAAAAGCTATTTCGTTATATCAGTAATTAATATAATAACACATTCCTATTTGAAAAAATCGTAGTTGTCTATGACAAAAACAAATACTATTTCCTTATATCAACAATTAATTAAGTAAGATAATATTATTTGAAAAAAATCATAGTTGCCCATGGAAAACACAAACTTTAACAATACACTACTATTTGACAAAATCGTGGTCATCCATAAGTCAATGCTGTTTGATTAAATCGTAGTGTATTGTTAAAGTTATCTACGAAAAAAATGTATACTATTGAAAAAAAACGTATGAAGTCTTCTATGACTAAAACAAACGCTATTTCCTTAAGTCAACAATTGTTTTAATAAGATACTGTTATTTAATTAAGTCGTAGTCATCCACAAAAGAAAACTAGCACTTTGGAAAAACTCGTAGCCCTCTTATCACAAAAACAAGCGCTATTTCCTTGAGTCAATAATTACTTTAATAAATCACTGCTATTTGATAAAATCGTAGTCATCCACGAAATAAAATTTAAGCTGTTTGAAAAAAAAGGTAGTCCTCTGCGACAAAAACAAACGCTATTTCCTTAAGTCGACAATTACTTTAATAAATCACTGCTATTTAATTAAATCCTAGTCATCCACGAAAAAAAAAACTAAAGCTATTTGAAAAAATCGTAGGTCTGTATAACAAAAACAAACGCTATTTCCTTAAGTCAACAATAACTTTAATAAGTCACTGCAGTTTGACTAAATCGTAGCCATCCACGAAAAAAAATATATGCTATTTGAAGAAAACGTAGTCCTCTATGACAAAAACAAACGCTAATTCCTTTAGTCAACAATTGCTTTAATGGGTCACTGATGTTTGATTAAATCGTAGTCATCCATGAAAAAAACTAACGCTATTTGAAAAAATCGTATTTTAATATGACAAATACAAACGATATTTCCTTAAATCAACAATTGCCTTAATAAGTCACTGCTATTTAATTAAATTGTAGTCATCCACAAAAAAAAAACTAATGCTATTTGAAAAAATCGTAGTCCTCTATGACAAAAACAAATGCTATTTCCTTAAGTCAACAATTACTCTAATAAGACATTTGGATAGGTCGTAGCCGTCCATGGAAAAAACAAACGCTATTTCCATAAGTCAACAATTAATTTCATAACTCACTGCTATTTGATGAAGTTCGTAGTCGTCTATGAAAAAAAAACAAACATGATTTCCTTAAGGAACTATTAGCTTAATAAACGTTGCTATTTAAAAAACTCGTCGTCCATGATAAAAACACATAATTTCTTTACATCAACAATAATTGATTAAATAAGATACTGCGACTTAAAAATATTATAGTTATTCATGAAAAACGCAAACGCTATTTCATTAAACCAACAACTACTTTAATAAGACTCTGCTATTAAGTCACTATCTACTATTTGATAAAATCGTAGTCACCTACAAAAAACTTAACGCTATTTGAAAAATCGTAGTCTCTATGATAATAACAAACGCTATGTCCTTAAGTCAACAACTACTACTGCTATTTGAAATCGTAGTCATCCAAAAAAAAAACATGCGCCGTTGCTCTATGACTAAAACAAACGCTACTTCGTTTTCTCAACATTATATGTCAGTCGTCCATGATCAAAACAAAAGCTATTTCCTTATATCAGTAATTAATTTAATAACACATTCCTATTAAAAAAAATCGTAGTCATCCATGAAAAGATAACAAACGCTATTTGATAAAATCGTAGTCATCCACGAAAAGATAAACTATTGCTATTTGAAAAAATCGTAGCTTTTATGACTAAAGCAAACGCTACTTCCTTCAAGTCAACAATTAATTAAACAAGATACTACGATTTCAAAAGATTATAGTTGTCTATGAAAAACACAAACACTATTTCCTTAAATCAACAATAATTACTTTAATAAGTCGCTACTATTTAATAAAATCACGGTCACCCACAAAAAAAACTAACGCTATCTGAAGATATCGTAGTCTACGACAAAAACAAACGCTATTTCCTTAAGTGAACAGTTAATTAACTAAGAAACTGCGATTTGAAGAAATCGTAGTCATCTAACGATAAAAACGAATGCTATTTGAGAAAAAATTATAGTCCTCTATGACAAAAACAAACGCTATTTCCTTAAATCAATTAATTACCTAAGATAGGTACTGCGATTTGAAAAAATTTGTTGTCCATGAAAAACATAAACGCTATTTCCTTAAGTCAACAATTATTACTTTAATACTATTTGAAAAAATCGTAGTACTTACTGTGTTCTATGACAAAAACAAACGCTATTTCCTTAAGTCAACAATTACTTTAGTGAGACCCTGCTATTTAATAAAATCGTAGTCATCCACGAAAAAAACAAACGCTATTTTATTTGAAAAGATCGTAGTACTCTATGACAAAAACAAACGCTATTTCCTCAACAACAGTCAACAATTATTAATCTAATGAGTCACTGCTATTTGATTAAATCGTAGTCATCCATGAAAAAAATAACGCTATTTGAAAAAATCGTAGTGCTCTTTATACAAAAACAAACGCTATTTGCTTAAGTCAACAATTATTTTGCTATAAAATCGTAGTCATCCACAAAGGAAACAAACGCTATGCGAAAATATCGTAGTCCTCTACGACAAAAACAAACGGTACTTCGTTTTGTCAGTAAATAATTAAGTCACTGCCATTTGAAAAGATATTAGTCATCCATGATGAAAACAAACGCTGTTTCATTATATATCAGTAATTATTTAATAACACGCTACTATTTAAAAGAATCGTAGTCCTCCATAACAAAAAATCATTTTAAATGAGAAAAAGAACTTTTAACGATACGCACAAAAATATATAGGGTGTTCCATATAAAAAAAGATAGTTCTGCCTTAAATCTAATTTATATAATTTTTTGAAAAAACTTTTTAGGTCCTCGAATGTATTACGTAAAAACAAAAATGTTAAACAATCCAACACTTTTGCCGATATGTCTCGCTGCCAACCACCCTGTATGCGCCTTTGTTGACTTGCCAACACATTCTCCATAAATCTCTGATGAAAGGACTATACACACAGGTCGTATTCGTGATTCCCGCGTAAATATTTGAACACATTTTAAGCTTTATTCACTATGAGCCTTAACATCAACACAACTTTACGTTTATACGTGATAAATCCTGGAGCAAAATGGTTTTTTACATACATTGGCCGCAGGACGTCCCTTCGAGCGATTTAACGCCTCGATATAAAAATGTCTTTATGCCTGTTATTATCGATGCAATTATTGGTTCGTTTTTTTTAAATTGATGAATTTATGAGTTGCTCTTTATTAAAACCATCTACATGCCAAGTGGCAGAGGAAAACGGACCACCCTACAAAGTTGGGGATGAAAACCCACATTTTATAATAATAATAATAATAATAATAATAATAATAATCTTTATTCAAATAGTAATAATTGCATTATTTCAGATATACAAAACTAGTTGGAAGTAACATAACCTATTTTTTCTTAAATGCAACCCTACTAATGTTTCAGTTAATCAAAAAAAAAAAAAAAAAAAAAAGGGATGTTACTACCTAATCAAAACAACAAATGAAACCTTCCAGTATTGTGATCTTAAATGCCGCGCTGTTTGTTCCTGGTGATCCGTTAATAAATGATGAATGTTGTGAAGTTCCTTTACATCCACCCTTTTAACGATTTCCACCCTCTTAATTATTGTTGCGAAACACACTTCCTAAACTGGCAGTTAAACTGCGAATGTTTGTTGGTGGACCTAAAACTTTATGAATGCATTTCTCCGGTTTAACTGTCTCTAATCCATTAATTGCTGTTGTAAGGGGACGAGAGCTCGATGTTTCGGTGTGTCGGACAACACCCCCAAGAATCTCGTTTTTCTAACCCTTGGGCGAGCAGGATGGATTTTCACGAGGGTCCGCAAAGAAAACTGCAGAATGCCAGTAATGAGGAGGGAACTTGACGGGTTCAGTTTAAATTGGTCGACGTTCCAGTAGAGAATGAAAACATCAGTTTACATGTCAAAACACCCTTAAATACATAAATACAATTAGAAAATAGGAAGTAAGTTTTAGGCTGAAGAATGAGTTTTAAATCAATTTTGTCATCCAAATTGCTTGTGAATCTTTATCCCATCATTTAAGAACAGTGAATTAAAAATTATGAAATATAGAAAATTACCAAAAAAATGTCAAATTAATTTTAACATAGGCATCTTTAGTTCTCTGCTAACCTAAGCTGTTAGTTCTAGTTGTGCATTTAAAAGAAGGCGTGGATTTGTTTCAATGACGCTGCGTGGTTGGCCACGCTTGCTAATGAGATCAAGTCATTGGTAGGCGTAGGCGTGGCTGAACTCCACCAATGTCGCGTAGTCAATCATACGTCGTCACAAAGAGGAGTGGCCCGTTTCTGTGGGTGGTTAGACATGCGTACTATTGGTTTCTGTAGGCGTGGCTTCGTTTTGAAGCTGTCACATAGTAAAATATGCGCGCTTTGATTTTGGTAGGCATATACTATACAGAGTGGTGAATTATACCTTCAATAATTTAGGAATCAATAGAAAATGTAAAATTAATGAGTTTTCTTAATATAACTTATATCGAAAACTTAACCGTTTCAGAAATACAGGGCGTTGAAGTTACATTTTTTTTTTTGTATTTTTTTTATATCTCCTGAAGTAAAGGGAATATTTTATTGAAATTTTGTGCGTGATCATTTTAAGTGCCTCACTCGATTTTCCTGCTTTATTCTTCACCTGGGAAAAAAATTCAAAAACTATACTTGTGTACTTTTTTCCGAGGAATCCGATTCCGAAAAGCTAAAAACAATTGAATGTCAAAGAAAAAAGTTATGGCCGAAAAACTGAAAAAGAAAAAATATACACCCTGTATATTAATGCGGAAATGGATATGTGACATTTCACTGATTGTAAATGCGTATCAGATACATATTTTTCACTTCCGGTTAGACCGGAAATTGCTTTAATTTTTTTATTTTAGGTGATACACCCTGTATATTGAGCTCAGTGTAAAGAACATTTGTTTCTGAATTCAGCAATATATAACATATTATCATTATTTTTCATATTTAATAAGATATTGGGGTTTAAATTTAAAATAACACAAATATAATGTTATGAAATAAAGTCATCCATGAAAACAACAAAAGCATTTAAATTATTTATTTATTTCAAAAACTAAAGAAGATATGGCATAATAACTTATATTCTTTAGTTTTTGAAATAAATAAATAATTTAAATGATTTTGTTTGTTTTCATAGATGATTTTATTTCATAATATATATTTGTGTTATTTGAAATTTAAACCCCAATGTCTTATTAAATATGAAAGATAATGATAATTTGTTATATACTGCTGAATTCAGAAAGAAATGTTCTTTAAACTGAGATCAATATACAGGGTGTATCACCTAAAATAAAAAAATTAAAGCAATTTCCGGTCAAACCGGAAGTGAAAAATATGTATCTGATACGCACTTACAATCAGTGAAATGTCACATATCCATTTCCGCATAAATATACAGGGTGTATATTTTTTCCTTTTTCAGTTTTTCGGCCATACCTTTTTTCTTTGACATTCAATTGTTTTTATCCTTTCAGAATCGGATTCCTCGGAAAAAAGTACACAAGTACCTATAGTTATTGAATTTTTTTCCTAGGTGAAGAATAAAGCAGGAAAATCGAGTGAGGCACTTAAAATGATCACCCTGTACTTCACGAGATATTAAATTTTTTTTTTTAATGGTACTTTAACGCCGTAACATTTCTATTGATTCTCAAATTATCGAAAGGACAATTTGGACCACAACTGTGTTTATGATAGACTTGATAGAAACATATATTCATTTAAATTTGCAATTTTGCGACAGTAAACGTACTTAAAAATGACAATAACTTATAGTAACATAAACATTGCTTTAATGGGGAAAAAAAGGTTAAAACAATTTTCGATGCTTTAACTCAACATTCATAATTTTCTCAAAATATATGTTGAAACCCAGGTTTTTAGCGTTTTGATTGATTTTCCAGTAACGTAAGTACCATTTTGCAATAAAAATAAACTAAAAGTGGCTCCATCGTATTCCCTTGAGGTATCCCAACATGTATGCCTCGCCCCGTGTACTCGACATATACTCACCATACTTCACCAGCTCCGTCCCTCGGTTCAAATAATTACTTAGCCACGTATGTACATTACAAGCCCATCTTCTCCCTTACATACATACATTCCCTCTCAATTTTTCCGACGATCTATCTTTAGTAGTCGTTTCAAACGCACGCTTTAAATCCAAGAAAATTATACCTGTCACTCCGCCTCACTCGCTTCCTTTCATTCATTAATCACATTTCGCAAAGCACTTTCACGAATGTGACCCAGACTGAAACTTACAGATTAAATTGTTTTTTAGCACGAAATTTGGACATTTCTGTAATTCTAGTAAAATTAGAATTAGATTCTGATTTCAAAAATGAGAAAAAATAGGCATTTTTTAGTAAGGATAAATTATTTAGCAATTATTAAATTAGGGATTTATACATAAAAAAATGATGCAGCTATAGAGACGTGTTTCGAAGTTGTTGGTTCTCATCGGCGTAGCGTAGCTTAGATTAACAACAAAACCGTCAAATGCTTTTATATTTTTTTTCTAGTATAATAATTTAGATTGCTGATGCTTAAGATTCATGTATACCTATTTCTTTAGAGTCCTGCAAACGAATATCCCTTGTCACTATATTTCATTTGCGTTCCAAAAAAAAAAAAAAAACGGCCAACAACATTTAGAATAAGGTTTTCCATCGCTGTCGGTGATACATTTTCCGCTAGAGTGGTGGCTAGTCTTTATCGACCACATTAGTTTGCTTAATTTGTTTTAAATGTATCTTTTCTGGCCGATTTTAATTTAATTTTTTGTTACAGGCATTTTTGTGCGCGCCGTCCAATCGCAGAGGATAAAATGGATCGCTCTTGGTTAGTACAAAAAGTGGTTTTCTATATCATACTTGCATATTCTTGGCTTGTCACTACTTTTTTAACGAGAACTAACTGGGTTAAATTTAACAATAACCATTTCAAAATAATTAAAAAGGGGTGCGTTAAGTCGCCTTTTCAGTCAAAGTATCGCATCCGTTATGCGCAAACAGTCCTCACACAGTAAAATTTTAAAATACGTTTGCCTTTTGAGTTCTATCACTTTTACTTCAGATGCCAAGAGCCCAGAGCATTTTTTGTGTATATTACGATCACAGCTATCTATGAGGCGCCGTTTAAGACATTATTAGCATTACAAATATATACAGGGTGATTCACGAGGAAAGGGACAAAATGTTATGGTGGGTAGAGTTTACTTAGGTGAATTAGAAATGACTGTTAAAAAAAGCCTGAGCCCTTTTTTTTATTGGTCTACAGGGTGATTTATGAGTTTTGCCCAATACTTCTTAAGGTAATATCTTTTAAACTAATCACTAGAATCAGCTCGTATTGTGGGTATATAGAATACTATTAATTGCAATTTACATGCATAATCAAAGACAGAAAATTCCAGGGCCGGCTCTACTAATTTTTATTTTTAGGGCTACTATGAAAAAATTCACCCTGTGTACGTGATTTTTAAATTCTAATACTGAATTATGAAACTACATACAAAAGTGATCGAAAACATGTACTTTGTTGTTTTGCCACACTTTGGGCGAATTTTACATAAACGATCAATTTTCGTCAAAATCGAAGGTCTGCACAAAATAAATTTATAAAATTACTTTTTCCTCTCTTATTCAAACTAAAATATTTGTTATACAAAATTTTGTGATTTCATGCTTGATTAATATGAAATAAATAATTTCAACTTCAGATTAAGTAATTTTTATTTCTGAGGTTTCTATGAAAAATCAGTCTGTATACATTTTTCTCAAATTCTAATAATAAATTGTGGAACTACATTTAAAAATTAACGAAATTATTTATTTTTTATAACAATACATCAATAAACAGAACATTATAAACAAATTCACAGAACATAAAACCTTATAACTTATTTTCAAAATGAAAGCCTTCTGCCTCTCTACATTTTCTTTGTCGTACAATTAAATTTCCTAGGGCTTTCCTAATAACGACAGGATTATTAATGTTCTGTTTATTGATGTACTGTGATAAAAAAAATAAACAATTTCGTTAATTACTTCCTCACCAAAAGTGAGAAAGATATGTATTCATGAAAAAAATTTTGAAAATTTTTATTGCACATCTGGACGATTCTCGACGAATTATAACGATACACAAACATTTTCTTTTTTTGAAATAAAGCTTTCAAATTTGGTACACACGTTCTAGAGGTCAAGGAAAAGATTGAGTTCGTTGATGAGCAAAATCGGTCCACTGGAATGGGGTCTACCGGACCCCAACATTTCTATTTCTAACTTTACAAAAAAATTTATTCGTGCTGAAAGATTATAAATAGGATCTGATATACAACTCATTATAATATTGTGTCCAAATGTTGAAATACACAAAATACGCCAAAACAAACAAAATACGTACAAAAAAAACAAAATGCGTCAAAAAACAAAATACGTCAAAAATTACTTTTGTTATAAACTCCACCACACGGTGAGGAAGTTTTGATCCCGTGATTGGCAGCGGTTTTTTTTAATGTAGTTCCATAATTTATTATCAGAATTTGAGAAAAATGTATACAGACTGATTTTTTTCACAGAAACCTCAGAAATAAAAATTACTTAATCTGATGTTGAAATTATATTTATTTTTGATTATTTATTTCATATTAATCAACCATGAAATCACACAATTTTGTATAACAAATATTTTAGTTTAAATAAGAGGAAAATGTAATTTTATAAATTTATTTTGTGCAGACCTTCGATTTTGACGAAAATTGAGCGTTTATTTAAAATTCGCCCAAAGTGTGGCAAAACAACAAAGTACATGTTTTCGATCACTTTTATATGTAGTTTCATAATTCAGTATTAGAATTTAAAAATCACGTACACAGGGTCAATTTTTTCATAGGAGCCCTAAAAATAAAAATTAGTTGAGCCGGCCCTGGAATTTTCTGTCTTTGATTATGCATCTAAATTGACAATTAATAGTATATTGTATACCCACAATACGAGCAGATTCTAGTAATTAGTTTAAAAGATATTACCTTAAGAAGTATTGGACAAAACTCATAAATCACCCTGTAGATCAATAGAAAAGAGGCTCAGGCTTTTTTTAATAGTCATTTCTAATTCACCTAAGTGAACTCTATCTACCATAACATTTTGTCCCTTTCCTCGTGAATCACCCTGTATAATAATTATTGAAATAATTATATACATATATTTTTCAATAATTATTATACAGTGTCCCGATTTTAAACCGACAAACTTCGGGTACAGAAAGTTCACATGAACTTATGACATACCCCTTCTAACATTTCTTCTCTATCGAGCCTCCTAACGGAGATACAGGGTGTTGAAAATTCAATTTATTTTTTGTTTTTCTTTAATAACTTCCACAATATTAAAGATAGGGACACCAAACTTGGTACACATAGTTAGGTTGTGAGGGTCCATCTTTGCTATGGTTTAGAGTTAAACTGAGGCGCGCCAGTGGCGTGCGGTGTGGTCACGTCGACATAATTTTAAGGAAAAAAGTATGTGCACTAATTTTTTTCTCAATTCTGATCAGATTTTCATAATTTACGGTTAATTTTCTAAAAAAAGTTGCTCATGTAAAATTTTGACTGAGGCATTAGTTTTCGAGATATTTGCGTCTGAACAAAACGATGCACCAAAAACACAAGTATCATGTCGGGAATAGTTCTGATGAAATCACGACATATCCCTTCTAAAATTTCTCTATAGCCATTCCTAACGGAAATACGGGGTGTTGATTTTTTTATATTTAGATGTTGATAATTTGTTTATGTAATTTCGTAACAAACAAATTTTTCTTTTGACAGAAATAATATTGACTTGTAAAAGGCCTTAAAAACGTCTCATTGCAAAAGAAGAAAAACATTAAAAACATTAAATTGACAGTCCAGTTCAGTATATTCCTTCGAAAATCAGATTGAAAATAATTTTGAAAGGGCTATCTTAATTAATTAATTGTGTTTTTGGTGCACCGTTTTGTTCAGACGCAAATATCTCGAAAACTAATGCCTCAGTCAAAATTTTACATGAGCAAGTTTTTTTAGAAAATTAACCGTAAATTATGAAAATCTGATCAGAATTGAGAAAAAAATTAGTGCACATACTTTTTTCCTTAAAATTATGTCGACGTGACCACACCGCACGCCACTGGCGCGCCTCAGTTTAACTCTAAACCATAGCAAAGATGGACCCTCACAACCTAACTATGTGTACCAAGTTTGGTTTCCCTATCTTTAATATTGTGGAAGTTATTAAAGAAAAACAAAAAATAAATTGAATTTTCAACACCCTGTATCTCCGTTAGGAGGCTCGATAGAGAAGAAATGTTAGAAGGGGTATGTCATAATTTCATGTGAACTTTCTGTACCCGAAGTTTGTCGGTTTAAAATCGGGACACCCTGTATATTTGTAATACTAATAATGTCTTAAACGGCGCCTCATGGTTATCACAATTCAGAAGAGAAGTGGCATCACTATCTATAAGATTACATTTGAAACACCGCATTGTTATTTTGGTATAACCACTGGTCGTAATGGTGTTTAACTACTTCCAGATTAATATTAAATCAAGAGAAACCAAAACAACCTTTGGTGCTTAAAGACTCCAACCAGCAATGGAAAAAAATAGGCACTTTTTGTTGGAGTATACGATTGTAAATCTTATTGCAGTCCGTGATATCGAGAATTTGTTTGTAAAGTGACAATCTGGCTGTGTTAATACAAAAAACACACCAGGCAAATAGGCTTACAACAGGCTATGTTCCATTCAACAGAAAAAAATTAATTTTTGTAGCTTAAATTGTAAAGGAAATATGTAAAATAACTGAGGTAAACATCTGTTATCATCATAATGTTCTTGAACAGAAAAAAGGAACAGAGAAAAATCAACACAAGTTCAATTTATTAGGTAAAGGTACAAGGAAAATGTAATAACTTACTGGTTTACTAAAGTCTCCTCTGGCAAAATTGTGTGTAACAACGGTACACGAGGAAGTCTCCCGTGTTGGAAGAGATCCCACGAGTATGTTTCCTAGGTGAACGTTAATGGGGTGACCCAACGAGCAGTCGTTGAGTGATGGATAAAAAATGGCTAGGATGGTCAGTGCCAAGAGCCAGAGATAGTCACTTGCCAAAAATTCAGTAGTAGATTTTGGAGACCAGAGACCACCAGAATTTGTAAACTGCAGCTAATCCACTTTGTACTCCAATGGGAACATTGGTCCAACGGTATTTCTATAAAAGGAGAAAATTACAAAACACGAGATAACAAAATTGCAAAATTTCTACACTCTGAAAATTATGACATGGTTAAAATCTTGCCTCGAATCGTAAATAAAAATGTTTCGATGTGACAATCTCAGGCGTTGAGGCGCCGTTTCTCTAACATTATGCGTTTCAGTTGACGTTCAAAAACTTTCCGTGGATGCTAAATTCCTCTGTCTTAATATATCACAAACGCATATATCGCATCGGTTATATATGCTGCATACTTACCTAAAATATGTGCAAGGTTCGCATTTTCAAAGCCCGCTTTGTTTATTTTTAGCATTTTTCGATACTTAAAAAAATTACATAATTCAAGTTGACTATTTTTAATCAGACATCAGAGAATGTAAGGTAAATTCCCCAGCGTCTGGATAAACATTGGCCTCCTTCCAAGCGAAACATGCATTTATTCTATCTATAAGAAATAAAGTAAAGGCAATACCCAATAAACCACCGCATCGCGTTGTAAACCGGCGATTTTTCTCGGTGACAAATTCCATTTAAAGCCAAGAGGACGGTCGATAATTTGCCTCCTCAGGCGTCACGTCCTGGAAAGTGGAAAATAGATGCGTATCTACTTTATGTGCTGTGTTTGTTTGCTTGGTCAGACAAGTCTTTGAGGCTAATGGAAACAAAGCATTTACTCGTGTCCCACTGCAACGTTCAAAAATTTTATGGGATTAATAGATCTTCCAAATATTTCATAAACGTTTAAACAATTGACAAAAAATATATTCGTAGTAACCCCTAATAATAACGAAGCACCCTACATCTGGGGGTGCTTCGTTTTTTTTTATTTATCAAACTTTCTCTTGTTACAGTAATATTAATACAGGTTTTCATTGCTGTTCTATATTTTACAAATTTTGGAAACTACGAGACCGCAAATCCTTAAAATTTGTAGGTTTTTCATTTATGAGGCGCCGTTTAAGACATTATTAGTATTACAAATATATATAATAATTATTGTAATATATATATTTTTTCATTAAATATATGTATATCTTTGTAAAAATATATATATATATTTACGAATATACAGGGTGAATCTTAGAGTGGCGGCCATATTTTTGGGGTTAATAGTACTAGTCGTCATGAACATGAGTTAAGAATTTTTTAAAAAAATTCACGATTCATGTATAATTCCTGTAATTCCGGTGCCGCTGGGCAAGCACTTGCTGCATTACGTGTGCCCGGTCGACAGTGTTGCCAAATGTAGATGATATAAAACCAATCGATTACATTTTACATTTTCACTTTTCATTAATAATTCAGAGATACCCAATCACGAGAGAGAGATAAGGGTACCTAGTGAAAATGAAAAATTAATTAATTCAATTGGATAAACAGGTTTATTGAAATACGCAGTTTTAACTTCCATAATGAAAATTGTAATACAAAACAAAATGAAAAAGCCGGCTGCATAGTCTGCATAATTATTATGACACAAAATGAAAAAGATTTTAAAAACAGAATTAGTTTCTAGGACATTTAAAACCACCGATCAGCTGTTAGAGTCGCTGAACTGTTTACAAACTATGACACTGACCTAGTTACTTAGCAGGTGCATTAACAAAAAAGGGTGATAAAAAAAAAGGTTCTCCTGAAATGCAAAAGCCTCGCACGGCGGCGTGCCAGTTGTTTTTCTATGTTTTAGTTTTAGTTTTTAGTGTTAGTGACCAGTCAGACAGCAGCTAGTGTGGTTTATTATGGTTATAAAATTAAATTGTTTCAGTTTTTAGTGAAAGAAATTTATAAAAGTGGAAGTTTTGCGTTTGAGTGAGGTGTACCTTCTACGTGTGTGTAGTTTTATTTTAGTGGTGTTTTAGAGGCGACTTTTATCTGTGGGGGCACATGAAAAGTTTGGTGCACCGTACAATGTACGGTGGTTTGGTGTACACGACTCCTGTCAACAACGTTGAAGAATTACGGGAAATAGTAGAAAACGCTGCGAATCACATAAGGCAGAATACGGACTTCAATAAAGTTAGAGATTCTATGATGCGGCGAGCTACAGCGTGTTTGGAAAATAACGGAGGACAGTTTCAACACCTGCTATGAGAAATGCCGATCCAAGATAAGTAAAGATTTATTGCTATTAGAAAAAATAATTTTCTGTTCATTATTTGTTACTAAGTATTAAGTTTTTTAGGTATTACTTTTTTTATTGTTACACTCACGGAGAATAGTTTTTACTTTGTTATTGTTTAGATAGTTCATTTTATTTAGTTTCTTGTTTGCTTTACAATAAATTCCCCGTATTTTATTTCAGTCGTGAAGTTTGGCAACAACGCACTGTTCTAGACAGGCGTGTGCGTCTCAGGTATTAGACGTTACTCTCGCTAGCGCATTCCACTGGCGGGGTACCCAAATTCAAATAAAAAGGGTTTAAACAATATTCATTTTTCATAGCGCGTTAAAAAAAAAAAAATTTGTAGTTTTGTGTTCCCATAGTTGAACGGAGTCGCCTCATATAAATATGGCCGCCACTCTAAGATTCATCCTGTATAAATATATTTTCACAAATATATATTATTTCTGCTAACATATATTTATATAGAAATGAGCTTTTATCGTCGGTCGCTAGGTGGCGCCATGCTGATTAAATTTAGGTAAAATACCCGTAATTTGACAATGTGGCGTCAAATGTCAATGTACGTATGCTGTAAACATTAACCTTATTTATTATTTATCGTTCATTTGAGGTTTGGAATGTGTGTGCGTATTTTTTAAATTTTCACATATAAAAAGGTTCATGAAATCAGTTGCTTGCAGTTATGTCCGTTTCAATAGAAGAATTCTTTGGTGGGCTTCTTATACGGGCATTTTACCTAAATTTAATCGGCATGGCGCCACTTAGCGTACGACGATAGAAGCTCATTTCTATATTAATATATGTTAGCAGAAATAATATATATTTGTGAAGATATATTTATATATTCGTAAAAATATATATATATTTTTACAAAGAAATATATATATTTATAAAACTTATAAATATTTTAACAAAATAAATATATTTAATGAAAAAAATATATTATTTCAATAATTATTATATATATTTGTAATACTAATAGTGTCTTAAACGGCGCCTCATATTAATTTAACCGTAAAAATAAATAATTAATTATTTTGGTTTTCAACTCGTGTTTTGTCGTAAAAAAATTGGTTTTTCGGCCATTTTTTTGGGAGACTCAATTGTTTGTTTCTTAGCGGCATCGGATTCATCGGAAAAAACTACATCAGACCGGCTTTTGAACCAAAAGCACCTTAAACACTACCGAGAAAATAGAGCGTGTGTAACACCGTTAACTGGAACACCCTGTACTTCAATCCTAACTTTGCTTTTTTTTTTAGTTAACTGCTTAATACTTCATAGTTTATAATTAGCTAAATTGCTAAAATGTGATAATTCAAAAACTTAAAATAAAAAAAAATTAAGAAAAGTAAATTTTTTCATTTTTTTTTTTTAATTTTCTACTCATTAGTCATACATACTTTAATTAAATTCAATTTATTTATGCTGTACTTGTTTTAAAACATCAAAAATTACATGCAGTTAATTTTTTTCCTAAAGTTCAATAACACCCTGTATATTTTTCTTTCGAAACATTTTGGAAAGATATTTTACTGGAGATAATAATAAATCAAATAAGTCCACAAATCCAACTTTTCAATAATATTGAATCAAAGATAACTGCTTTCTTTTTTATTTATTTGATCGAAAACTGTTGAACTTTTTATTCGTCAAATTTCCTCGGCTCTCATATAAGACGCATGGAGGGAATGTCATACACACTTATTTGAATCATCTCTTGCTAGA
The DNA here is from genome assembly GCA_963680705.1 of Rhagium mordax. Lineage (NCBI taxonomy): Eukaryota > Metazoa > Arthropoda > Insecta > Coleoptera > Cerambycidae > Rhagium > Rhagium mordax. Next base: position 5,005,576 of record OY796662.1, on the reverse strand, counting down.
CTCTATTTACTGAACAGAAATAGTTAAGCTCCTCCTCGTTTGTTTAGACCAATGTATGGAATAACCAGTATTACATGATACAAATTAATATGAATCGATGGAATTTCTAACCTCAAAACCGAAAATATGGTTCTGACATTTAATCAAATATTAATTATTTTCCTTACGTACCTTAATATACACAAATATACAGGGTGATCATTTTAAGTGCCTCACTCGATTTTCCTGCTTTATTCTTCACCTAGGAAAAAAATCAAAAACTATACTTGTGTACTTTTTTCCGAGGAATCCGATTCCGAAAAGATAAAAACAATTGAATGTCAAAGAAAAAAGTTAAGGCCGAAAAACTGAAAAAGAAAAAAATATACACCCTGTATATTAATGCGGAAATGGATATGTGACATTTCACTGATTGTAAATGCGAATCAGATACATATTTTTCACTTCCGGTTTGACCGGAAATTGCTTTAATTTTTTTATTTTAGGTGATACACCCTGTATATTGGGCTCAGTTTAAAGAACATTTCTTTCTGAATTCAGCAATATATATAACATATTATCATTATCTTTCATATTTAAAAAGATATTGGGGTTTAAATTTAAAATAACACAAATATATGTCATGAAATAAAATCATCCATGAAAAGAAACAAAAGCATTTAAATTATTTATTTATTTCAAAAACTAAAGAAGATATAGCATAATAACTTATATTTTTTAGCTTTTGAAATAAATAAATAATTTAAATGCTTTTGTTTCTTTTCATGGATGATTTTATTTCATGACATATATTTGTGTTATTTTAAATTTAAACCCCAATATCTTATTAAATATGAAAGATAATGATAATATGTTATATATTGCTGAATTCAGAAAGAAATATTCTCTAAACTGAGCCCAATATACAGGGTGTATCACCTAAAATAAAAAAATTAAAGCAATTTCCGGTCAAACCGGAAGTGAAAAATATGTATCTGATTCGCATTTACAATCAGTGAAATGTAACATATCCATTTCCGCATTAATATACAAGGTGTATATTTTTTTTTCTTTTTCAGTTTTTCGGCCTTAACTTTTTTCTTTGACATTCAATTGTTTTTGTCTTTTCGGAATCGGATTCCTCGGAAAAAAGTACACAAGTATAGTGTTTGAATTTTTTCCTCGTTCTATTTAAATATAGCGCGCATTAATGGGGAGGTGCTTAACTATTTCTGTTCAGTGAATAGAGTATAACAGAATTAATTTTGCTGCAGTGGCAGTTGAATTTACCATGTCAGCAAGTCTTACTGTCGAAAACATCGAATTTTCATTGACAGTAGCACAAACCATGATTTCGAGCGTTTCTCTATTATCGTAAATTACACTACTCATATGTAACACATCCTTATCATTCAGAATTTTAAATCGCTCTGTGTACTGTACACAAACAAATTTTTTCCCTTATAAAGAAGATACCACTAGAAATGCCAATCAAAAAAATTTTTGTACATATTTAGAAACTTTGGTTAAAAAAACATAATTTTCCTTTACCCTCTGTTGAAACCAAAAAAAATCGGAATAGACAGGCTCGTTCAGAATTAAATTCTCATTTAAAGTCTGCAAACCGTGCATCGATATCTTTATTAGTTCGCAAAATATTAGACTTCAAAGTTAACCTAAAAAATCGCTTGATCCAGCAGTTTATATTTCTATACACAAAACTGAAAAAATTTATATAAATATATATATGCGTTAATATGTATTATTTTACATAAAGTTTTTAGGCGATTCGAATCCGTAATAATCACACGTAAATTAAATGCATATTAAAAAAATAATTAGTACTAATCAAACGAAAGTTAATGAGGCGGCGATTTATTTTATTAAAAAATAAAATGTCCCAGATTTAGATAATTGCGAATACGAAACTTCAAATTAACTGCAGCAATTAATTATATTAGAGAAAATACAGACGGGATATTTATGCGACACAAATTACATAGGCGTTAATAGGATGCAGTTTTCGTAGCGATACGTACAGGGTGAGTCAAATGCGATGTTCACCATTGGGATCCCGGAAACGGTAAGAGTTAGAGAGCTGGTTAAATGGGGGCAAGTTGCGCAGTTTTATACCCAATAATATGCCGTGATGAAATCAAGAATATCTTGTTTGGTTTTTGAGATATTTGAAGAAAAGCAAAATTTAGAATTTTAATTTTTGTTTTTTTCTCTAGCTTTGTTTGAAAAGATATAAAAAAACTGAGAGAACTTTTCCATTGCGACTTTTCCAACTCTACAACAAAGTATTTTGAATAGAACGTTTTGTCAGATCGGGGCCACCCTCAACTTTTTTTTTCAAATACTGATATTGTTCAAATCAACGAGTGTCATATATCGTTGGAATTAGGTGAAATATACTAATGAATTTAGGAAAAACAATGTCAGGTCCGTATTTGAAAAAACACAGCTGAGGGTGTCCCCGGTCTGGCGAAACGTTCTAATCAAAATATTTTGAACTCTATGAAGTAGAGCTGGAAAAATTAATTGCAATAAAGAAGTTCTTTCCGGTTTAATATCTCTTCAAACAAACCCAGAAAAAAACAAAAATGAAAACTCAAAATTTCGTTTCACCAGAAACAGAACACGATGGAGAAATAATTCCAATTTTTGGTTACTACAAATTACACCCGCATATTTGCAATAATACTGACACACAAAATGCACCAGATTGGGTTTGTTTAATTGAAAATTTAGCAATTGCACACGTAAATTAAATGCATATTAAAAAAATAATTAGTACTAATCAAACGAAAGTTAATGAGGCGGCGATTTATTTTATTAAAAAATAAAATGTCCCAGATTTAGATAATTGCGAATACGAAACTTCAAATTAACTGCAGCAATTAATTATATTAGAGAAAATACAGGCGGGATATTTATGCGACACAAATTACATAGGCGTTAATAGGATGCAGTTTTCGTAGCGATACGTACAGGGTGAGTCAAATGCGATGTTCACCATTGGGATCCCGGAAACGGTAAGAGATAGAGAGCTGGTTAAATGGGGGCAAGTTGCGCAGTTTTATACCCAATAATATGCCGTGATGAAATCAAGAATATCTTGTTTGGTTTTTGAGATATTTGAAGAAAAGCAAAATTTAGAAGTTTCATTTTTGTTTTATTTTCTAGCTTTGTTTGAAGAGATATCAAAAAACTGAGAGAATTTTTCCATTGCGACTTTTCCAACTCTACAACAAAGTATTTTGAATAGAACGTTTTGTCAGATCGGGGCCACCCTCAACTTTTTTTTTCAAATACTGATATTGTTTTTCCTTAATTTATTAGTATTTTTTTCCTGATTCCAACGATATATGACACTCGTTGATTTGAACAATATTTTCGGTTCCAAAAGTTAAATTAAGTCTTTAAGTGATTAAATCTATGCATTACGGCCCTGTTTTTTTAATTAATATAAGTTTTAGAACTGAAAATATTGTTCAAATCAACGAGTGTCATATATCGTTGGAATTAGGTGAAATATACTTAATGAATTTAGGAAAAACAATGTCAGGTCCGTATTTGAAAAAACACAGCTGAGGGTGTCCCCGGTCTGGCGAAACGTTCTAATCAAAATATTTTAACTCTATGAAGTAGAGCTGGAAAAATTAATTGCAATAAAGAAGTTCTTTCCGGTTTAATATCTCTTCAAACAAACCCAGAAAAAAACAAAAATGACAACTCAAAATTTTGTTTCACCAGAAACAGAACACGATGGAGAAATAATTCCAATTTTTGGTTACTACAAATTACACCCGCCCCGCATATTTGCAATAATACTGACACACAAAATGCACCAGATTGGGTTTGGTTAATTGAAAATTTAGCAATTGCAATTAAACGACTAGTAAAACATAACATTCGTTGATTTACTGAGGCTGAGTTAGAGTTCAACAAACGCTATGAACGTCATCCATTCACTCCACTGACACAACTGCAATCGATTATTCAGCAGGACTGCAGTAGTGTCGAAACAAACACACGGAAACGGAAACTAAAGACTGCAAGCGGATTACTGGGTGCATCCATCAAAATGGGATGTTTTAAACCAGGGTGGTAAGAACATTTCTTGAAATACTCGAATTTTCCACAGCCTCCATAATTCTAAAAGAATTTGAAACGGAATATTTTGAGAAAAGAAAAATGTGACTTCTTAGCCATAAAAAATTAAAAAAATTGCGCAAAAATCCTTCAAAGATGCCGCGCTCCGCCTAGTCGGAGAGATATCGAGAACGGGTCAGGGCTGGGTTCAGTTGTTACTAAATATTGACGATTAATTTTGGACCAATAAAAGCAATTAACACTAAACAGTTGTACACACTTTGTACTCTAATAGCATGTGTTGCCCCATCTCCCAGTAATGGGTGCGACCTGCGCTTGATTATTTAGTCTCATAGAGAAAAAATGTGTGAATGTCGGCTCTCTTTACAATTTTTTGCGTGATTTTTTCAACCCACTATATCGCTAAGGTAGACTATACCTAAAATATAATAGGTGTGGCACGGTATCGTCTGAAAAATCGGTGTAATTATCGACGATTGGTTGGCGTGTTTTTTGCATAAAAATAACACCCACTAACATTTTTCATGTAAATTAACAAACGGTTTTCCTAACCGCAGTGTTTTCCCTTTTTTAGAGTGACTAACTTGCAACCACCGAATATTTCCATCCTTTTAACACACATTTATTAGTTTATTTTTCCAGACAACGGCTTCGAACTACTGGGACTGGCGAAATAAGATGTCACGTCTTTCTCAGTTCTACACCGTGGAGGTGGGCGACACCAAATTCACAATCCTGAAAAGATACCAGAATTTGAAACCCATTGGATCCGGAGCTCAAGGCATCGTCTGGTGAGTGTTTCAATACGCATTACGTAGAAATAAATTTTCGGCCTCTCTGAGCGTTTTATTATACAGGGTGTTGGCTGAGACACAGTACGTGCGTTTGTCGATTTTTAGAAACTTTCGCTGTTAGATTGTATGATTTTGTGAGGACTGTAGAGTATTTATTATTTTTTAATTTTTTTTTTAAGTACAGCAAACTATTATTTAGTACCTACAGTATGAGGGCTGTAAGCCAAGGTAACGGAGAAAACCGAATGTGCAACAATGACAGCACCGTTGATAAATCCACACTTGTTGGTAAAAGAAAATAAGAAATTACAGTAAACAGCAACATTTAGAAGTAGTAGTAATAGGAGTGCATAAAGCCAATGAGAAGTATAATTTTTCGAGATAGTTGAGACGCGTTTTACTTTTTTTGCTCTTACGAGTTCCTATTATTGACAGATCTAAATGTCGTTGTTTACTGTCATTCTTTCTTCTTTTTCAGCTGGTTGTTGTACGCATTAAATTCTGTCTATTTCCATTCCTTGCACCCGCATACTGTATTTTATTTTAAAGTTAAGGTTATGCACCCTCGTATTCACTTCTAGCTTTGCACTCTGGCGTGTATTATAGTGTGAATTATAATATTTAAGGTTATATTGGCAGTGGCGACTCTGATTAATGGCGATTGTAGCTAAGCGATCGCCATCTGGTGGTCTTTAGTCGAACTAATTACTAAAATGTCAAAATTTCAAAAAATGTCAAAATGTCAAAAAATGTGGAAATGTCAAAATGTCAAAAAGTCAAAATGTCAAAAAACAATGTCAGAGTAGAGTAGAGGAGCCCGTGTTTTACGTTAGATTAGACCGTGTTTAACGTTAGGTTAGACTGTGTTTTACGTTAGGTTAGACCGTGTTTTACGTTAGGTTAGACCGTGTTTTAAATGTCAAAAAATGTCAAAAATGTCAAAAAAATGTCAAAATATCAAAAAATGTGAAAATGTCAAAAAAATTTCAAAAAAAATTTCAAAAATGTCAAGTAATGTCAAAATGTCAAAAAATATGTCAGAGTAGAGTAGAAAAGTCACCATTTTGTGCGTTGGTTGGAGTTTATCTGCCAAAAAAATCGCGAACGCATTGCGCATTGCGACTGCGCATGACAGATTTGGGTCACCAGATGAGCAAATCCGTGACGTCACTGGACAAGCAATATCGTTTTTGTATCATGATATTGTATAACTAATATAGCAGTTTTTGATAATATCGATTTATTTGAAAGTTTAACGTTGACGTGATGTTATACAACCTAACCTCAAATTTATGTCATATCTTGCCATAACTATACCTCATCGGCTTCTCCTTGGTGTGAACCCAGCCCACTTCACAGTCGTGCTTTGTAAAAATTGTCGTTGAAAAGTGACAGCTGCCAAAATCGTTAATCTTACTTAAAATTTGAATTTATTAACCAACCCCATTATCTGAGTCGCTACTGCATAATAATATCTATTAGTTAGTATTTATAGGTAGTCCGATAGATAACAATCGCTTGATAAAAAATTTAGATAATATCATTCAGGAAAAGCAAAAAATAGAGTATTTTCTATTTATTTTCAGTTGATAATTACCTAATCTCTGATATTTTTGTGAGATACGGTTAGGTTAAAAATAGAAACATGCGCAAAAATAAATAGTTGTGATTGACTACCTGTACATACTCTGTTATTGTATATTTTCATCGCTAAAAATAAGGGTGTATTTGTGGTAAATGGAGTATTTTGCATAATGTGTATATTTGAAGAAACTGCTTTTACATCTTCAGGTGGAAACAGTTACGTATGTAATGTAGAAGTACCAATTCGTTCTGTTTTAGGGTTATTTGTTTCAGTAATATGAAATCTTCAGTTACTACCGAATAATTTTATAATAGTCACTAGATACATGCACGTCACGTTAAAAACTAAGTTTGAAACACAACTAAAATAAATTATTGCATGGTAAAGGGTCACTTCAGGTGTCAACCAGAGTTGCCAGATTAATATTTTTGAGTGACAACATAGTGGGTGTTAATATATTATTTTTTCTTATGAGTCATTGCACAGATTCGGGCGCTTTAACTTAACTTTTCGTTTATTTTATTATTCTAACTTCGATGAGGTTGCTTCATCTACATCTAATTAGTTCAACTCATAATTGAAACGTTGGGCGCATCAATGCATAAACCAATTTATAGCATTGTTTTGAATTTGATTTCAACGAAAGAATCCAAAATGGATCAATAGCATTTTTCAAGGTTATAAATCGATATAGCAATATTTTAAATAATTTTTTATAATCCTTGGCCCATTTCTTAAATAAAAATGGACTCCATATGACTGGAAAACGGACACCCCTATGCTAGCCGCCATGATAAGCTGCCAAATTATCCAAAACCAGGGCCGGTTGAGAACATTTAATTATTATTTACAATGAAACAAAAACTTTTAGAAAATATAATCATACAAATAACGTGCAGTTCAAGTTACAATTTATGTTTTTCTGCGAAGAATTTTTTGAAGAAATACTGTATATGCAAATTTATTCCGGTCATAGTTTCCACAATCCATATCATGGATTAAGCGAATTGTGATGTAAAGACCCAGATTTATGACGAATCTCCAAAATCTTATGTGAATGGCCCAGAACTGGTAACAGTGGTATCATTTTTGTGCACTATCTTTCGCGAAGAAATCCTAAAGCAGAATTGAATCAGATTTCCCAATAAAATTATTTACTTTCCATGTATGACACATCATTTACTTTGAATTCACCCTTATATTTGCCCCGCCTATTTAGACTTTAGTGCAATATTTTTAGCTAGCTAATTCTTTTATGCAAAAATTTAGCTTCTTTTAACATGTATGAATCTCAGTTCAACATAGTATGGAATCAGAACTGCTATTACTTTATAATGTGTTAAATATTTTATAAAAAAATTTAGCTTCCTTTACCATAATGTGGATCTCTCAGATTTGAAATGCCGAGACCAACGTAGTATGGAATCAGAACTATTAGTAAATCTACTATTTTATTGGAAAAATTGATTACTCCTTTTCCACTAACCAAATCTCTAATCAAGTTTTCCACCATTAATACAGAATGTTTTCGAAATTATTTGCACTTAGAGGAAAAGCTGATAGAAGAAAATCTTTAAAAACCCTATCACTTGTTAGAAGGCAAGAACTATAAATTTTAACATGTCCAAATAAATAAAGCAACACATACCTTTATTTTCACAAAAATAGACTTTAAAAGCCCGCCTACGTGTTGCATATATAACATAAATTTGTAAATAATATTAAAACGATAGGTAATAATATAAACGAAAAAAATATAACCTTTTTGAGAACCTATAATGCCAAACACAATTACATTACAATACGAAGAAATAAAAGGTCCGTTTACTCACCGAAAGCCAATTTCTCTTATTAATAGCCTCAAACTACTCCGTTTAAGATTAGGTAAATAATCATCTTCATGTGTAAAACTGAGTCGGCCTTTGTCAGTCAAATCTAGCGCTTGCTTTGTAAGTTGTTGAAGAGTGAAATTAGATGTGTTGCCAAGAACGGTCTTGGTAGCACTTGTACACACATTTTATAAAAAATTGTCATTCTTATTTACTAAAGAACTATTTTATCAGACCACTTTGATTCCAAACTTTTGCTGAACTTTTCAATGCCCAGCTAGGCATTTTAATTTTATTAATTATTTAATTATTTTTAATTTTTATAAGCAGTGGCAAATATAAACTAAAAAGACGTAAAGAGACGTAATTAATTGAAGCAAGAAACTGACAAATATGGTTGGTTACTACCAGAGGGGGCGGTACTAAAAAAAAATATTAACGAAATATTAAGTGAACTTTATTGTCTCCCCCTGGTGAGGACCACCCATATTTCTTGCTTCAATTACAACACTGTCATTCCTTGTCTTTGTAGTTTAAATTACCTATTTAAAACCCTCTTAAACGAAGCTAAATTTCCATTTGCATTTTATACTTTTAAAAACTCATTTGCACCATGTTGTATTTTATTTTTCTTTTTAGTTGATTTGGGCAGTGTTGTTTTTATTTTTATTTTGCCTGGTGTTTTTTGGTTTTTGTTTTAATTTTTGCACGATGTCTGTTCGACCTGGATTTAATCAACATATATTTGGAGACACCGAATTTTGGGTACCTGAATGCTATATAAATTTGGCACCCAAGGGCGGCGGTGCCCAGGGTTTGGTTTGGTAAGTGGCAATCAAAACACGGACACGTACACACACCGAAAATTACTAAATTGACGGTTTTACGATAAGATTATACAAAAGTAAATGTCAAACAAAATTCCCATTTAACCGTATGTCATTTCTTTGCTTTAGTAACAAACTTAAATTATCAAATAATCATTACCTAAACATTGACCTAAAATTTTAGCGTCCCTTGCATCTCAGTGTGATTACCTAAGGCACTGTCACTTACCCATCTCGATCTTGGTGTATATACATCTGTTGTGAATTATTTTACCGATTGACAAGTTACACCACAACAAACTTTTTTATTAATGCTCTCGTCGATTTTTCTTCTAAGGTTTCTATAAACTCTTTTAGCGCGGCTGTCGACACGGTGACCCAACAGAATGTCGCCATCAAGAAACTCAGCCGGCCATTCCAAAATGTGACGCACGCAAAGAGGGCGTACAGAGAATTTAAGCTCATGAAATTAGTTAATCACAAAAATGTAAGTATTCGTTTTTGAAATTCAGATTTGTTGTTAGTTTTTGTATTATTTATGCTCGGACATCATTTTAATTCCTGTGTTTATTTGGTTTTTTTTTTTTGTAGTAGGTGGATAAACCTGATTTCAAATGTTTTGTTCTATAGATAATTGGGCTACTAAATGCCTTCACCCCACAAAGGACGTTAGAGGAATTTCAAGATGTTTACTTAGTTATGGAATTAATGGATGCGAATCTATGTCAAGTTATCCAAATGGACTTAGACCATGAGCGGATGAGTTATCTCCTCTATCAGATGCTCTGCGGTATTAAACATTTACATTCAGCAGGAATCATACATAGGGTAAGTTTAAGGTATCTCCCGTTACTTGACAACCGCATCGAACAAACTAACGTAAATTTATATATAATCGTTTCGTATATCTCGTCCCTAAAAAATTCAAATATAATGCAAATGAACCATTATGTAAAAATGTAATTATTAGGAACTATAGAGGCCTTTCATGATGACCCTGTCCTTAAATAAAAATATGGTCATTAAGTATGCATTAATCCGATATACAGTGTGTAGGTGTTAAGATGAATATTAATTACCTATTTATATACATTTATTATTCCATTGTATCAGGACATGTATATTTCTTGGAACTCGCATAAAATTCGCTTGACAAGCAGAAGTAACATTTTATTTTTTAAACATTTGCCAAGATAAATAATTTAAAAGTAATAATCAAAAACAGCAAGTTTGTTGTAGCTTACCAGAATGATAATAATAATAATAATAGCCTTGTTCGTAGAGTAGTCAGAAACCATCAGAAACTGTCCGACGCATGCGCATTTGGTTGTAGAGTTGCGCGTGTTAAGTCAAAGCACTTTAAATTTCAGAGCTCTATTAAAAATCACATCTCTACAGTCATCAAACTATCACAAATCGGTTCTACGAACAAAGCTAATAGTAAGTAAGGAAACACGTACAAAGCCTTCATAAAGAACCATGTTATTAATAATAGGCAACCAGGTACTACACACCGAGTGTGTATATGGTTGCCTAATGTATTCACATGACTAATTAATAGGCAACCAGGTATACGTTGGATGTGTGTATATGGTTGTCTAATTTTGTGATCATGTGGTTTACGATCATTTATGATTGTACTACAATACTGTCATCCCTTATGTACTCTTTTTGTTTTGATAACGATTTGAGTTTTATTTATTAATCTCAGTATTATTTCTTTACGTTTGTTAATTTTCATTTCCAGGACTTAAAACCCAGTAATATAGTAGTGAAATCAGACTGTACATTAAAGATATTGGACTTCGGCTTAGCCAGAACAGCCGGTACAACGTTCATGATGACGCCCTACGTAGTAACTCGGTATTACCGAGCGCCAGAAGTGATATTGGGCATGGGCTATACTGAAAATGTAGATATTTGGAGCGTCGGGTGCATCATGGGTGAAATGATACGTGGAGGTGTCCTTTTTCCCGGCACTGACCATATAGATCAATGGAATAAAATAATCGGTAGGTACTTACTTGTGAGATTAAATAACCCAGCGATTCTGGTTATACTAACTACTAAAGTGCATGTTTTCTGTCTAGAACAATTGGGAACGCCATCCCAGCAGTTCATGGTGAGACTACAGCCTACCGTACGGAACTACGTGGAAAATCGGCCCAAGTATCCAGGCTTCACCTTTGAGAAGCTCTTCCCGGATATCCTCTTCCCGTCTGACAGTAGCGAGCATAACAAATTGAAGGCGTGTCAAGCCAGAGATTTGCTGTCGAAGATGCTGGTCATCGACCCACAAAGCAGAATATCTGTCGATGACGCACTGTTACATCCATACATCAACGTGTGGTATGACGAGCAGGAGGTGAATGCGGTAAGTCTTGCATAGCGAAATTCGATTCATAAAAGATATTGCGGTAGATGGCAGCCAAAGTCGGGTCTTTGTCGCCTGGGAGCGTTACTCTAATATATTTTATGAATCTGTCAGAATCATGAAAGAAAAGAGGTGCTTAAGGAAAGTAAATTCAGTGCATAATTGGTTTGCAGCCCGCTCCAGGCCCCTACGACCACAGCGTGGACGAACGGGAGCACACAGTGGAGCAGTGGAAGGAACTGATCTACCAGGAAGTGATGGAGTATGAAAGCTCGCACGGAAGGGCCACTTCCAGTTCTCAACCCAGTCCGGCTGTCAACAATGAGCCAAATGGTACGGACCTGTTACGGTAGAAAAGGTTTGTAAAAACCTAGATGAATGATTGAAATTCAAGTTAATTAGTTTAGATAAATGAATTGCGTTTAATTAGGGCCAGGGGTAAAAAGTAAAAAAGTACCACTAGAAACTGGGATATAGAAATTTGACTGAAATTAATTGTAATATTTTACATTAAATTACGAGTAAAACCATTTTTCAAGTCATTTGGTTCTCGTTTTGTTTCTATAGAATTACAAATTTCTCGAATTATATGGTTATGTTTAAATATTTAAATTTTAAAATTGCATTCACCCGCATCTTAATAGAAGATTATTTACTATATTAATTTAAATTAGCTCAGATGCAGTGACAGCTCATGGAATTTGTTTACGGAAGGGCGCAGGCCTTAAAAATGTGCCACAGGCAAAATTTTATATTTTTAAGGTCAAACGGAAGCGTTCGTTTGGGAAAAATATTTCGCCTCACAAATTTTTTTCCTTTTTTATAGAATCGTACAAAACCATTTTTAAGTATGCAGAAATTAAAAAAAAACAAACTTATTTTCCACTTAATTTTTGTAAAAAACAAATCATTAATTTGGATCGTTTCCTGATCCAGCGTTATGAAATAATAATTAATTAAGTAGGCGTATGTAACACATGATTTTATGTTCACATCCTCTACACGTTCACACTGATAGATGCTGATGAGCTTCCTCTAAACAGCGTTTTCTGTTGCAGGATATTGAATTTGAAGCACAAATTTAAATTTCAACTAGTCTAAAAAAAGTATATAATAATTATAATAACGCCCACAATAGCTAGCTCTACTTACAGACAAGGATAGTGATTATGGTGTCGATGAAACAGTGAAAAAATGACTTTCAGGGGTCCCACTTTCTACTATCAACAGGACATTTACATTATCTTTAATCAGTATGTGTGATATATAAAAGAAGTAATACTAGTTTGTATTTTTTATTAATTCCCAATTTTAATCGTACAATTTTTAAAGTTATGTTTCTCTTGAAAACTTAACATGTGCAATATTGAAGATAGACTGTCCAACACCTACAGAGTCGATGAACTATGCTTGTCTTTATCGCATAAAATTTCCAACCTAAACATCAATTTTGTGCTTCATTTTACGAAAACAAAATCAAAATAATATTTAAATTAGGACAATACTCGCACGTTGACAGACCCAAGTTGTTATTTAATTTGAATTTCCAATCACACCGAGTACCTTGGCATTAAATCCATGGAAGAATTATCACACTCGACTTACTATCCACTCGGATAACACTTGGAATAAGTACACATTTCAAACATCAACTAAAAAACAAGTCGATAAAAATGTGGGTAGGTACTTATAAGAGCTACACCGTAAATAGTGCGTGTACACAATTAATATTTGAAAAAACTTTCCCTCACTATAGACGGAGAATATTGTGCTATATTAACTTTGAACAATACATTTCTAAGGAATTAGTATTTCTTAAAAACTACACTAAATGGTGGTGAATAAAAAATAAATATATTAAACTTTTACGTCTAAAATTAATTTATACTTCTGTATATACTTGTACAGAACAAATGTTGCCAGATTTTAACTAATTATATATTTTTAAATTTTTTCTGCATAATAGGCGAATAAAACTTTTTTTGGTCTTACTGAATCTCATTCTCATTTTAATTCCAAATAATTAAGTCGTCATGAAATTAAAATGGATACAAAATGAATGCTATTTTATTGCTACTACTCAAATTGTATGGTTATTTTCATTCACTGGAAAAATCTTTTGTGTATTTTCGAGATTTTATCCGCTCGCCCCACACTTGCATCAAAATAATGTTTTCATAATATGCTTTGTTTCCCCTCTATGACCATATTCTCATTGTTGGGCAGTGTATCTGACGACCATAGTTTTTTATTTGGTATGACAATCACGTTCCTTTAAAAATTAATCATCAATACAAATTAGTAAGAATTATATAAGAAAATAATAAATAGCAGATAGTTTTTATGGATTTATTTGATTTTATTATAATTTTTCTATGATTATTTATTTTTTATCAAATGTAGAAAACAACTTGTTATTTTTATATTTTGTAATGAGTTTAATGATTATTGTTTTTATTTTTATAGTTATTTAGCGATAATCTTAAGTCTTAGCGAGTGTAATCTTAAAAGAAAAAAAAAAGTAGAAACAGAAAATTTGCACAATTTCAGTTTTTTTAAATGAAATTAAAAAAACGAATTGTGTTAAGCAAATATTACGATAAATTTATGTACTTGTAAAACATCCATCCGATCCAAACAAAAAAATCTGTAAAAAGTAACAATTAGCGAATTTTATAGATAAACTCTAATGTGGACTCTTTAGTTACATTACGTGATTTTCATTCCTTTATTATAGGAGTTGTTTTAAAATGTTAATTTTAATTCTCAGTGCAATCTGAAGCTGCAATATTTTAAGAAAAACGGATTAGCACGAAAAAATTGAATATTCGAATCTCAGACGTCACACAACAATTCAACTGTTGAAATGCTGGTTTAAGATGTGGATCTAAATTTCTCGGGTATCAATTGTTTCGTGTTAAACAATGTTACACAAATGTATGAAAATAAAAAATATTGTGGTTATTATGTAAAAAATTGTGATTTTATTAAATGTCAGATGTCCTATAGAATGACATTCATAAAGAATAGGAAAATAGTTGTTTTTAACAAAAATATAAACAAGTGATCCAGAATAACGGTAAGTACAGTTACATTATTTTTATATAAAGAACCTGATGTTGGCTGTTTGGAGATAAGAGAATGTGTAGTTGTTTAAATTTTACCCTACCTCATTTTAAAGTGTGTCATAGACAATTTCTCAACATCGTTTTTTATATAAAAACTTCTAGGGGATATTTTTTTTAATATACTCATTAGAGAAGATATTAGACACTTGTTTTTATACCTAAAATTTCGTTATATAATTAACCTGGTCATAGTGGCATGTTTTCCTCCCGAAATAGTGTAAACACATTCGTCACCGCTACGGAAAACAATTCTGATACATTTACAATAACCAATAAAAATTAAACTAGGTTAAACGTTTCTGCAGAACAAAATGAAAAAACGTAAATCACGTTATAGCTACCCTCATATAACTTGGCGGCCGGTAGCATTACGCCTAGCTATACCTTTCACATTATGAGCAACTCTCATTGCTTATGACGACAAAATGGTACTTAAGTATAATAAGTTACAAAATCGGATGCCACTATGGTAAGGGTAATTCTGTATCTAACGTATTAACGTCAAATGTTACACTTTGGTTATAATAAATTATTTTGTAAAGATAAGGAAAAGACTTGAGGGAAACCTTAAATAATGATACATATATACAGTGTGATCACAATAGTATGCATGATATGGAAAACCTCTTCTCAAAGTAAATTATTCTCGATAAAATTAATAGTTCCTTTGAAACTAAAACGCACCAAGAAAAGTTCATATAAGAGGGAGGCGCAAAAACAGAATTCAGTGAGAATAAAGGACTCTTATTTTCAAAAATATTAAAAATGTTAATTGAAAAAGTTGTTCCGACTTAAATATAACCTATAAATATTTGATTTTTATTTTCATTTTTTTTAAATAGCTTTTTAAAAATAAAATTTGCTTTTAACAATAAATCAGGTATCGTTTTAGTTTAACTCTTGGAGCTTTTTTAGTTTCACCAAGAATAAATTGAGCTGACAAATGAATAAAAAGTTTAAAATGTGACGTTCTATTGTAATCACACGTATATAATTTAATTTATATATATTAGGGAGTCACTGTGTATGTCGAATTTAATTTATTTTTGTTATAATATATTGTGTAACAACGTACGATTTCTTTGTGAGAAAAAAGTGTAAATAATTCCCTTTTAAATTTTGTAGTTATGACGTTTCTTTGACTTGCCACAAATATCCTAGTGAGTAAAAGAATCTGTAGAAGTAAAATGCAAATCGGTAGAATATTTTTTTGTACGTTTTTGTGTCTGTTTCTTAAATTTCGGTAACATTCATATTATAATATTTTACCGATTTACACAAGTCACGTTTAGTAATTTGTAGTATATACATACAGTGCTTGTATTGTTCTGCTTTGTAAATAAAGTCAACAAAGAAAGAATAACAACATACATTTATTATTTCTATCCTATTAAAAAAATCCATATAGGAAACGTTGCAATATATATTTAATATCAATAATTATAACGTCATGGTCTCTTGCCCAAAATACCAATCTGAAATAAGAACAAAATTTGCTATCGTCATCGAGTAGTGCATTTTCAAGTGATTATCTAGATATACAAATTTAGGTACCTCTATTTTAGCTGTAAATTCATTGACGAGTAAAGTTAAAATTAAAATAAATAACATAACTTTTTTAATACGGGTTTCAAACAAAAATATCTACGATTCATCCACTAATTATTTTAGCTCCGAACATGAAACCAAAATCTTCCTAGACATAAAAAAACGCCTTTAACACTGTCTGGCAGTTGCGATTCAGTTTTAACTTCATCTTTGTTTCGATTATGATTTCGTACTTCCAAAACTGCCATTTTATTACGAAAATTGTCAGAACATATTTCTACTCTGCGGCGCAGGTTCTTAAAAAAAAATATTGTATTGCATGATTCGCCACAGTTTTAAACTTGTTATTTTACTGTTTAAAGGCTGTGGCAGATCATGCACTAGATTATTTTTTTAAATTAAACTTGTGGGATACTTCACTGCCCTGCATGCGTGTGAAGTATATCAAAACTTATTTCCTTGGCGTTGCTGGCAACGCGTTGCTACCTTCACACCAGTGCCGCTATGCTAGTTCTGTGACTTCGGTGACTTCTGTGGTTATGATGAGTTAGTTAAGATGGCTGCCTTTTCAGAGTATTTTAACCTGTGTATAAAATTTGGTTTTTTTGAGGAAAAGTAAACTTTTTCGTAATGGATAAAAGGGGTATTACTCGCTGAACGTCCCCCTGTGTGAATGCACCGAGAAAATTGGATGGAATTGAGTTGTTTCTAAGAGTGAAATTTCAGGATTTTTTTGCAAAAACGGAGCGTTTGCATGGAAAACTTATTTCAGTTTCGAGTTCTCCGATTTCAAAACAGGAACTTTCAGGCCAAGATGTGGGGTTCATAGTTTTTTCTCTGAAAATGATTGAGGTTAGGTTTGTTTTTTTTGTTCTCCTTTGCGTTTCACATCTCTTTTCATCTCATATTATTTGCACACGCAGAGACAAATAAGGAAACCTGTTCTTATTTGCTTGAGAAGTTACGGGAAGAAAATGTACACCGTGTAACTGGTGTAAACTACGCAAAATATATTACACTATCCTTCATGTTACTTTTAATGTTTCAGCTGGATTCGCAGCAACTCGCACAGAGGCAGGTACCTTTATCGAAGTAGGTGGACGCCAAGTTCCTCTAAATAATCATGATGTTCCGATTGTGGTAGAACCTGGAGTGAGTTTTTAATAGATAAAAACTAGTACCTCACATGCGGATATACATGGAACAAACTAACAGGTTTGATTTTAAATTTGCATCTTTATATTAGAGTAGTTACAGTTAAATTGGTTAGTCTTTAATACTCCGGTATTATATGTTGTGGCTGTTTGGCGTTGTAGACCGTGTATGCCTTGTGTTCAATCATGAAGAGAGAACGGTGTCACAACTTGATTGAGCTCTTCTGGCTCCCTCAACTAAATTTTCTCAGTTAATTTGACAATATACCAGCAAGTATGTGTGCAAGATGCTGTGCCCTCTGGAGGTATTATGGAAAGGACCAATTTGACTAGTATACAGCCTGATTTAACTTGAATGTTCACCAATAATGTGGCATAAGGAAATTGTTGTGCAACTTTGCCCCCATGTAACCGAATCTCTATCTCTAACTGGTTCCGAGATCCCTATGGGGAGCATCCATTTTAAATCAGCCTTTGTGTTACTAAATATTTAATAGATAAATTCTAGTTACTGTTTTACCATATGATATCGAGGCCCGGACTGGACCTCATTCTGCTACCGGGCAACTTTTTTGACCGGCCCCACCCCAGCCGATTGTTTTTTAACTGTGATGTGTACAGATCACAATAATTTTATTATTTAGGTACATATTTTATATTATAAACTGCAAAGATATAAAATAAGATGTTTGTTCATTTGTCAACAGTATAAAGGTAAGTTCATGCACTCGCGATTTGCGATTTTCAGGATTTAATTTGATTGGCTAGTTTCAAAAATGTTAGACGCAACTATTTGTAATTCAATTTATTGCGAGTTAAGCTTGTGGCCGTTAACAAAGCCTTTTTAAAAAATATCAATCAATGACTGATTTATCACAAACACTATTTATTGTAACTACGATAGTTATAACATATGTTAATTAAATACAACTGTATAGTTCGAAGCGTCACGTCAGAATAATTAATCATGTCTCTGCTCATCCTTTGGCAACCTGTTGTGGTACCCGTCGGGTGACGTCGGGGGTAGTCGCTCTGGTTATTAGGAGAATGGAACGCTTACATAACACCTCCCTCACTAGACTGAAGTTTTATTTGGGACAAATAAAACTTTTGCTACTGGGTCCTTGTTCCTTGAATGACCTTCAACTGGGGTAGCTTCTTCTTGTGGGGTAGATTTTTTGGTTCTCCATTTCCTGAACTGTTTTATAGTGAGAACTAAAACAAATATAATAAAAATAATATAGAGTGGTGCGGTCCAGTAGTGGGCTGTCTCTATGTTATCTTGCTTCAACTTGACGGGTTCAATGGCTTCTTGTTCCTTTTTTAGCGTGTGAAGTTTGTCCAAAGCAACATCTTCTAATTTAAGTTTTCTGATGCCATAAATTTTTGTTTCCGATGCCTTTATTTCCGGTAACAGCAGGGGTTGTCCTTTGATTGTGTCTCTATCGTTCAAATAGATATAGTCGGCTGTCTTGAAGTTACACTTTAGGGGTAGGTTAAATAGATATGTTCCTTGCAGGGTAGTGAAGTCTGTTGTTTTGCAAGTGGTTTGGATTTTTGTCTTATTTGGAAAGATGCCTATGTAGTAGGATTCGGTAATTTGTTCGATGATGGGGTGAACTGTTTTCACTGAAATTTGGTTACAGGTGTTGTTTTGCTGGCTAAGTTGTAACAGTTGGAATATACAATCATTTTCTTTCAATCCATCGATTAATAAGCTTTCTTGACAATAATATTCGTCGTCGATTTCCTTGCATGGGGTTGACTGGTATTGGTAGAAGTATTCGCTCATAGCCAGGTAGGTGTTAGGAGGAATAATGGTTGTGTGGTTTGGAGTAGGTATTGAGTATAGGTGATAATACGAAAAGTGATCTATATGTATTAATGGAAATTCTAATGCAAAAATTATTTTATTTTCTGAATAATAAGCCTTTACTTCTACTATTTCGTAGTATTTGTGAATGTCATTTTTATTTGTATATAATAATTGTTCTACAGGGTGATTATTTATTAAAGTATTTATAATGAATTCTAATTCGTCTATTTTGACAATGCTATGATGTAATGTATTTAGTTTTGCAAAAGTTATAGCATTCTCGATATCGGTTAATAATTGAATTAAGATGTTTAAACTTAAATTTAGTTGATCTAAGATATTTTTTACTTGTAAGTAATCATTGAATTCGAATATAAATTTATTAAGATCTTTTCTAATACTATCGATACCATCTGATATTACATCTTGATTGTGTGTAACTAAAGTTATTGTATGATTAAAATTATCGATTATTTTTGTAGTAAGAGAAATTTCTTGATTGAGTTTGTTAGCAATGCCATTTTGGTTTTGTTGTAAATTTTGAATTGCTTGGTTAAATCTATCGGCGTCTTCTTGATCTAGGTTACCCGATATACTTTTTATTATACTACCTAATCCATTTATTAGACCGCGTTTCTGTCTCTGACGAGGATATACCGAAGTAAATTTTTGTTGAATTATTTTTAGTTGAAAACGTATTGCTGCATTGAAATTTTGTAGTGCCATAAAATAAGGGTGGCTTAAGCCATCAGTAATGGCCTTAGTAATTTGGTCATACTGAGTTTTTAAGGTATTTATTTCGTTTTCGATAGGTTCTAAATCGAGATAATGTAGAAAAGTGTGAATACTTGTTTTTATTTTGGCGGTACCTAACTTAAAGGGAAGGATACCTGGATTTTTTGAGAGATCAGTTATCTTTACTTCCTGAAGGTTGGCCAGTGTTATCAGAGATATTCTGTAACAAAGGTTGTTTAGTTAGTTTTGGGCGTTTGATACTTTGTTTGGATATGGCTGTTGATTTATCGGTAGATATTGTTTTAGTATGTTGATCTAATACGGTTTCAGGGGCGTATTTAGGCGCTAACTTATTTCTACTAGTTAGTTTTTTATAAATTTTTGTTTGAGGTTGAATGTCTAACTCTTTTTCTCTAGATTTATTACGTGCACTAATAGTCTTTTCTTTTTGTTGTTGAGAATCATCATGAATTTTTTGATAAATTAGTTTCGTCCGTTCTTTGTGATTTTCTATATAATTATTTAGCAAAACATTAGTTATTTCAATATCAAATGGGTCTTTCGTATCTAAATGTCCGTTAATAATGTTTATCGGTTTTTGTTTAGTTACAGAATGATGGGTATTATTATAACCTAATATCGCGTACGGCATTAAATTTGTTATTGATTTTTCATTGGGTTGTTTTGATTTTAGAATACGCAAATGTTCTATGATTGTAGAATGAAATCTTTCGATAGCACCATTGCTTTGGGGGTTAAACGGTGTCGTGTAGTGAATATCGATATTGTGTAATTTGAGAAATTCCAACATAAGGTTATTTTTAAACTCGGTTCCATTGTCCGAAATTATTTTAATTGGTGTACCATGATGACTCATGAAAATTAATAAGTTTTTTACTATATTTATTGCGTTTGGGCTTTCTAAAGGATAAGCTTGTCCGTACTTTGAAAACGAATCTATAATGGTCAAAAACTTTTGATTTGAGGCTTGAAATGTATCAATGTGAATTATTTCGAATGGTTTTTTAGCTGTGGGTGTTAAAGAATACTTTTGTTTTATAGGGTTACGATCGTATTTATTTATTTGACAAATGTCGCAGTTATTTATTCTATCTTCTACGTCCGCATTTAAGGTGGGCCAATAATAATTTTGTTTAATTTTTTGTGTTGTTTCGGGTATTCCACGATGATTAGTTTTACCTTCGTGATGATAAGTAATGATTTCTTGTTGTCGGGATTCGTCAGTTATGTCTTCTAAAATAGTATTACATTTTACTAGTTTATAACTTGAATTTTTAAATGTGTCTTTTAAAATGTTACAGATTTCAGGATAAAATTCGTCTGTTTTGAATAATAAAGCATACGTTAATTTAGGATCTAAATAATTTTTTAAGAAATTAATTATTTCTGATTTAAGTTCTGTCTTATCTATTTTTACCAGGATTCTTTTTTTATTAGCAAATAATTTTCTTAATTTTACTCGTTGATAAAGTTCACTTTCTGAATATAAAATAAATTCTATTATAATTTGGTTGTTATAAAGATTTAGTGGTTTTTCAGATATAGGTATAGTTTGTATAGGGTGTTCTATACTTGTGTGAGCAGTTTGATCAGATTGATCTTCGTCATTATTATTTTCGGGGTGTTCTATGTTGTCAGTGTCGGGTATTTGGTCAGGACTGTCTGTCATTAAAACGTTTTCATTTTCGGGGTTAATGTTCTGTGTCACCTCCGGACTGTGTATTATAGGGATGTCTACACTTTGTGTACTTACTACTGGGGGAATGTCGTCATTTTCGGTACTGTCTACGTCATTAATATTAGGTGTTTCGTCGAGGTTGTTTACCATTGATGCGTTATCGTCCAAATCCGAAATTTCTTTGGTGTGTATTTCAACACGTGATAGGGCGTCCGCATTTGTGTTCGCTTTACCTTTTTTGTATCGAATTGTATAGTCAAACTCTTCAAGTTTTAATTGCCACCGGATTAACCGAGAATTTGGTTCTTTAAGACTCATTAACCACTCTAAAGGTTTATGATCGGTAATTATGGTAAATTTACGACCGTACAGATAAGGACGGAAATATTTTGTCCCGAAAACACAACCTAATGCTTCTTTTTCGATTGTGGAGTAATTTTGCTCTGCACTATTTAGTGTTCTAGACGCGTACGCTATCGGTTTGTCATTTCCGATCGGCCCTTGGGATAAAATAGCCCCTATGGCGAAGTTACTAGCGTCGGTTGTCAAATTAAATGGTTTTGTGAAGTCAGGGTACTGTAATATGGGGTCGTTAGTCAAAATATGTCTACATTCATCGAAACATTTTAGAAACGATTCGTTATGTTCAATTTTTGAACCTTTCTTTAAACAAAGAGTTAAAGGTTTTGTTAGTTTGGCAAAATTTTTTATAAATTTACGATAGTATCCTATAAGTCCAAGAAATCCTTTTATTTCCTTGATAGTTTTAGGGATTGGGTAGTTTAAAATAGCTTTAATTTTGTCTGGGTTAGGTTTGACGCCATCTGGTGTTACTACGTGACCCAGAAAAGCGACTTCTTTTTTGAGAAATTCAGATTTATCGAGTTGAATTTTGAAATTTGTTTCGCGTAGTCGTTGAAATACCTTCGTTAAATTGTCGATATGCTCTTGAAGAGAGACTGAAAAAATTACAATATCGTCCATGTAGACGAGACATATATTATTTTGCAGACCTTTAAGAATATTATCCATGGTACGTTGAAAAGTTGCGGGCGCGTTTTTAAGACCGAATGGCATTCTGACGTATTCAAAATGGCCGTTCTCTACGTTAAAAGCCGTTTTCTTTACGTCCTCATGGGCCATTTCTATTTGGTGAAACCCACTCGCAAGATCTAACGTGGTAAAATATTGACATTTACCGATTTTATCGAGAATATCGGATATATTAGGAATCGGGTATCTATCATCGATAGTCTTTTCGTTGACTTTTCGATAATCGACAACAATTCTCCATTTCTTTTTGCCCGAGGCGTCTGCTTTTTTTGGTACGATCCAAATCGGTGACGACCACGGTGAATCGCTGTGTCTAATTATACCTTGTTCCAACATAGAACTTACTTGTTTTTCGACTTCCGGTTTGTGAATAAAAGGATATCTGTAGCTTTTAGTATAAACTGGAATTTCGTCAACTGTTTTAATAAAATGTTTGATTTGATTTGTGAAAGTTAGAGGTTCATTTTCGTATTTAAATATATCAGAGTATTTATTGCATAATTTTTCAATAAGATATTTTTCTTGAGAATTTAAATGATCGGTTCTTATTAAATTTTTTATTTCATTATTATTTTTATTTTCGATATTTGATTGATCAGGATTAAAATCGATATGAAAAATTTCGTATTCGTTAATATTTATCGGTTTTACTTTTAAAGGCGAGTCCAGGTTAATGCTGACATCGCTTTCCTGTTTATTCAGTACTTCGACCCAAGCATATCCGTTCGAAGCTACCGACAATGTTTCTTTGACCTGAAGGTTTTGAATTTCTTGCTGAGGCACGATGATGTAACCGTTGTCTATTGAAACTGGAATATGCAATTTTTGTCCCGTGTGGCTTTTTATGTTTGCATGAAAAGTGGAATTTATATCGGATGTATGATATTTTATTTCTAAGTTTTTATGCGGCATTTTAAACTTGGAATTTATAAAATCTAACTGAACATTTAAAAATTTTATGATATCTAGACCTATTAAGCCATCGAAAATATTATGAAATTTAAACAAATGAAATTTTAACTTTTGATCGGTGCCGAATTCTTTGAAACTAGGAATAAGCATACATTGATTTTGCTTACTTTGCGAGAAAATCGTTGAGACTATAAAAGGTTCTTCGAAAATACAATTTTGATAATAATTTTTTGCAATACTAGGGCTTATAAAAGATTTGGTTGCGCCGGTATCAATTAATAGTTTTAACGGAGGATTTTTAATTTCTAAGTAGGGTAATTCTTTCTTATCGGATATAATGTTAAGTTCGATTAAGTTTCGGGGTTTGTATCGGGGACAATTAGAAAATTTCCTTCGTCGTCTTCTTGATATTCCTGATTTTCGTCGTATTCCGCGTACTCTTCATATTCCTGTCCGTCGTTTTGCGGATCTTGAGTGCTTTCATATTCGACGTTGAATAGTTCTTCTGAAGCGAAATTTGGCCTACTTGATGGTCCTGGTTGAGCTCGGAAATCCCCATATTGATTCTGTGGTTTTCTAAAAGTGTTTCTTGTGGAGACGCTCATGGGTGTACTTTTTGTTTGTTGTTGACTATTTTGTCCAGGTTTCCATACATTTTGTGGCTTCTTAAATGTTTGTTGATTGGTGAAGAACTTCTGCTGTGGGTTGTTTGTTCTTGCGTGCACATTTATTGGTCCAGTTGGAAATTTGGGAGATTGAAAATTATTATATTGTGGTTGGGAATTTGGCTGCGCGTATCGCGGCGTATTGTTTGTTTGAAAATAGTTTTGTTGTTGAGATTTATGTTGAAAAGTATGTTTCTTTATTGTCGATTGATTGACCGATTGATTATTTGAAATGTGGGTCTTTTGTAGATACCTAATATTATTTTCTTCGACAATAAATTGCATTGCGGTTGCTAAACATTTAGGTCGCATTGCTCTGATTGTACTACCTAAAGGTTCTTTTAAACCTGCTAAAAATGTAACCAAGGCTTGTTGCGTAAAGAAATTTTTCTTACTAATTTTTATACTATTATCTACGTTATGAATTTCAATGTAATTACAAATGATATTTAATATAGACATTATCTTTTCATAAAATTGTTGAGGAGTTTCGTTTGTTTGTCTTAGATTAACTAAGTCCCTATTTAAACTATTTTCGTCTCGTTGGTCACCAAAATTTTGGGTTAATACGGATTGTATTTCGTCCCATGTATTGGCTCCGTAAATTGAAATTACTTCGCGTGCTCTACCTTCTAACCTACTTTTAATTCCCTCAAATAATAATAAATTTTGCACACACCCTGGATCTTCTTCATTATAATATATTGTAAGAAATGTTTGCGATACTTTTAAAAAATTATATAATTCGCAAGGATTACCGTCGAAAGGTGAGATTATATTTAAGTTTTTTAATTCAAACTTCTGAGGTGAAGTCATGATGATGCTTTTAGTATTAATGTTATTAGAATGATCAATTGCGGCTATAGAACAATTGTTATTTAGTTTACTTGTACTAGGATAATTTTCCGAAGAATTATTCTTTAAATTATTATTCGAATTGGAACAATTATTTTCTATTTTAAGTTGGCTTTCAGTACTTTCGCTCGATGCGTTGGTATCTGAATTGTTGCTTGCAGTAGTTAATGAAAGATTATTTAATAAATCACTTAAATCTAACTCACCCTCCGTATTATCACTGAAGGATATTTTGGGAGTTGAGGATTCTGACATGAACAAAAAATCTTCTACTTACATTAAGACGATGACTCTCATCTTCTTGATAGACCTGGGGATGGTTCTTCTTGCTTAGACTACTCAATCCGCCTAAGTCTCAAACTTGGAAAATCGGTGATTAATTGTTGACACAAAAAGACGATTCGCGATGTAAAGTCTTTCACCGATCCTACCGACTGCGCCAGTTAAGCTTGTGGCCGTTAACAAAGCCTTTTTAAAAAATATCAATCAATGACTGATTTATCACAAACACTATTTATTGTAACTACGATAGTTATAACATATGTTAATTAAATACAACTGTATAGTTCGAAGCGTCACGTCAGAATAATTAATCATGTCTCTGCTCATCCTTTGGCAACCTGTTGTGGTACCCGTCGGGTGACGTCGGGGGTAGTCGCTCTGGTTATTAGGAGAATGGAACGCTTACATAACATGCGAGAATCACAAAATTTAAATTTGGGAGGCGGGAAAATTGAAATTGTTTCTATTTTTCGCGATTATCGCGACATTTTTTTACACTGCGCATGGGCTCTTCTTCATAGAGATACCGATGATCTATATTTTTTTTGCATTTATGCCCCGACCTTTTCTTTTCATAAAAATTTCTCTCACTGCACAATTATCTCCGTATTTTTTTTCTTTTTCTGATTAAATACTAAGTTATAATTATTCTTCTACGTTGTAAAAGCCTCAACACATAAGCACTATTCATGGTATTTACTTGTTATCAAGTAGTTTTTTCGTGTTTTGTTGTATGTATAATTTTTTGGTTAACTGCAGAAACAGCAAGTCTACAAGACAAGTGGCATGGGCCAGTGGCGTGGCGTATTCTATACAGCGCGATAAAAATATGAGGGTACTTTTTATTAATTTAATATTTGTTATAAAAAGCCCAAGGGGCTGCCCGCCGCTCCAGTCCGGGCCTGATGATATTTGATAGCATCAAATTGGGCACTTTACTCCGACCATCGAGTAAAAGCATAATATAAAGAACCAGAATGTGACCTATGCTGGCGGCGAACTATGCATGGCGCTATAGTTAAATATGGTTATTTAATTTTGGTACTCAATTCATTTATTGTCACGGTATATTGTTATAAAATACAGGGAGTGTATAGGTATTCAACCGAACGTTTGGTTCTTTAGTAGCAGTATTATTTAACCGAGCATATACGCTCCTTAAAATATATCTATTTCTTATTCAACTGCTGAAAGAAAGTTCTATTTATTTGTATTGACTATGGTTATTTGCCAGTGAAATTAGCAACGCGACGAAAATTTATTTCAAATTCTCTTAAAAATAAAATATTGAGGAAGTAGTGAAATTAGAGGCAACTAATCTAGAATTAAATATTTTTGAACGCTATTACAATCTATTATCTAAAATATTAATAAATTCGATTTATATAATGAAACTTTAATTCAAAAATAAATAAAAACATTATTTCCCAAAAATTCGCGATTGTCAGTCAAAATTATTATGGGTTCGTGGTAGTATATACATCGCCTTACAACCCCTATAAGGTGAAAATGTTCGATCAGTAAAAAACTGCAACGGCATATCCGCAATGTCTCTCCAACACATTTTATTTTCCTAGGTGGAAATACACCATAGCAGCGCCGGGACAATTTATCCTGTATAAACGTTATTACGGCTAATCGAAGATTTTTGCCTATAGGGGTTTATATATTGTATTTATTTTATTATCACTGAACAAGCAGTCGACATCATGCGTCATGCAGCGTGATAAATTTTGAGGTTAGTATACAGCTGACAGTTAGTTGCACTATATCAAAACTTACTTCCTTGGCGTTGCTGGCAGCGCGTTGCTAACTTCACACCAGATACAGCTGACTGAAGTTAGTTGCGCTATATTAAAACTTACTTTCTGGTGTTGCTGACGAGTTGCTAATTTCACACCAGATACAGCTGACTGAAGTTAGTTGCGCTATATCAAAACTTACTTCCTTGGCGTTGCTGGCAAGGAGTTGCTAACTTCAGACCATTTCAGCTACGCTAGTTCTGTGTTCCGTGGTTATGACTTTGTTATGATGGTTACCTTTCATGTTCAGTGGTGTTATGACAACTGATCAGAGTATTTTGGGTATAAAATTTGGTTTCTTTGTGGAAAAGCAAACTATTTCGCAATGGATAAAAGGGGTATTAATTGGGTATTACTCGCTGAACGTCCCCCAGTGTGAATGCACCGAAAAATTGGATGGAATTAGTAGTTTTTAATGATACAAAATGTTGGTGTCAAAGAGTGAAATTTCAGGATTTATTTTGCAAAAACGGAGCGTTTACATGGAAAACTTATTTCAGTTTCGAGTTCTCCGACTTCAAAACAGGAACTTTCAGACCAAGATGTGTGGTTGCCAGTAAGGTACATAGTTTTTTGCTGAAATTGATCCAGGTTAGGTTCGTTTTTTGTTCCGCTTAGCGTTTCACATCTCTTTTCATCTTATAATATTTGCATTGCTACACGCAGAGACAAAACCTGTTCTTATTTGCTTGAGAAGTTATGGGAAGGAAAATGTACACCTTGTAACTGGTGTAAACTAAACAAAGTATAATACGCTATCCTTCATGTTACTTTTGTTGTTTCAGCTGGATACGCTGCAACTTGCACAGAGGCAGGTACCTTTATCGAAGTAGATGGACGCCAAGTTCCACTAAAGTTCCTCTAAGTCAGCATGATGTTCCGATAGTGGTAGAACCTGGTGTGACTTTTTAATACTTGGAAAGTAATACCTCACATGCGGATATAAATATGGATGGAACTAACAGGTTTGATTTTAAATTTACATTTTTACATTAGAGTAGTTACAGTTAAATTGGTTAGTCTTTAATACCCCGGTATTATATTATGTTGTGGCTGTTTCTCGTTGTAAACCGTGTATGCCTTGTGTTCAATCATGAAGAGAGAACGCGGGGTATCACAACTTGATTGAGCTCTTCAGCGTTTTCAACTAAATTTGACAATATACCAGCATGTATGTGTGCAGGATGCTGTGCCCTCTGGAGGTATTATAGAAAGGACCAATTTGACTAGTATTACAGGCTGATTCAACTTGGATGTCATTTGAACGACAGTTGCTGCAATTTTTCTTGCAAATAGCTCCTGATCTATTTTGATTGGACTTGCATGGAAATGCTGCTGATTTTTTTAGTCATTTTCATATTGCCAACCCCCTTACAAATTCCCCGCAGCCTACAGAAGTGTCTAATTTGCTTTTGTGGATTTATTAAATAATAAATACAATAGCTGTGTCTTGGCGACGAAATAGTTTCAAGCTGGGGCGAGTTACTTTATTCACCGGTTGATCCAACAGATGTTTTATCTCGTTCTAACTTCAGAGATAGAACGAGATAAAACACATTTGATGGATCCACCGGTGAATAAAGCAACTCGCCCCTAGTTTCAAAACACTGCAAATTGACTGGTCTATATTCGACCGATCGCCTTGCAGTGTTTTGAAACTTGTTGAATTTATTTCGTCGCCAAGAAATGGCTTATATAAACTGATGGTTTATGCAGTGAAATTTGTTTGGTTGGTACTCCTGACGCAATAATAATTTTAGAAATAAGAATTGCTGACTGCAAAACAGATACGCCATTTATAGCAGGAAGCATTTTGCAGCAAGAAAAATTGCCGACTGTAAAGCGTCCTTTACATCTCTATGTATATAATTTTTTACTCAATGGCTGCAACCCATTATTATACGGGGTGTCCCGTAAATAATGGATAATCCTGAAAATGGTAATAGGCCAGGCCATCACCTATCGAAATATCACAACTTGACCTTATTGAAAACCCTGCAGTTTTCGAGACATGGGCACTCTCTTGAAATTTTCAAAAGGTCAAAATGTGATGTTCTGATGGGTTTTGGCTTGGCCTATTACCAGTTTCAGGATTATCCATTATTTACAAGACACCCTTGTATGAATACAACTTGAACTTTTCTGATATATTTGATTTTCCAGGGCTGGTATTGGATCTTATTGGGGCTCACTGACGCACGACCATTCGCTAGAAAATTTGGAGGACAGGGAACTTTGAAATTTGTTGTTTATTTGCTTCTGTGTTGTATATTTTTTTATGTTTACTTACTCTGTTTTGTTGTGCCTAGCAATTATAAATAAACCTATTTTAAATGATATGCATTTTCATTTTTCCCTTTTACGAATAAAAGATAATTAAGAGAAAACTAGAATTAAGACCGTCGATTAATATTGTGGTATTAAAAATATCCCAAAGATGGAGCCACTTCCATGTCGCAGATAAAAATATGCTGCAAAATATGTACAGTTTTTAACTAAACTGTTGACTTGATCTTTGTTTTAAATCGCCAAGTGAAAATTGAATTGAAAAGATATTTCTTGATGAGTGAAACGTGGTTGATCAATTTGTTATTTTTGCAAATGCCTTATTAAATCGTCTTAATTTTTGAAGGTACGTCATGTTGACCAAAGATGGCGCCACATAAAATTTTAGCATTTCGCTGATACAGATCAGTCGGACGTCTATATAAACTAGATATTTTCAGGCGTCTTCAGTAACTCCATTGCTATAGAGGGGGGTGTATTACTATTTTTAAGAAAAATATTATAAATACTAAGTATTAATATATATACTACTATCTATCTTCTTATAATACTAAATTCAAAAGCAGGAAAGACACTCCATGGAGTGAGGTCGGTCTGGGATCCCAACCCTTCCCCACCCTTGTGGGTATCATACTTATAAAGCCGCAGGACCGGAATAGTTCTGCGGAATATATGTGGCGCCATCTTTTGTAATATCATTAAACTACAAATTTACACCGGAACGTTGGAATTTTAAGCGAAATATTAACTACAACATTAAACTAATTTTACTTAATCCAAACAGGAAAGAGAAACTATAAATCCTGATACAACTTTACATCAATTGTTCAATTTTGAAGAAAAATATCAAACTGGTTCATTAGATTAATTTTCCAATCCATTCAATAAAGTCTATAATTTCTATGATTTTAGTAGGTATGGGATTGCAGAAATAACAAAATTAAATGCATATACAAATATTTATTTCTGAATGAAATACAGAGTTAAATATATAATAAAAAATACATCATAGTTAAGTATACTGGATAACACTCTGTAGGACTCTTCCACATAACGCATCGCCATCTTCCTTGTCCATCCTAACGCTGGCCCTAGAACAAAGAATACAGGATTTTATGCATGACAGGCAACAAAGTGTACTTTAGCGCCCAGTTATGCGGGCGTTAGGTCCAACTTTATGGCCCACGGGCCCTATTATCACCCTCAGGTAATAAAGTAACTTTATAAAGTTATATTTCAATAGCGGGCTTATTGAAATATAATGAGCCCGAGATTGGCTTTGTTTGACTATCGCTAGGTAACGACTTCGAATTGCTTGAATGACAGCCACAACGGGTGTCTATAATTTGCTGACCAGCTAACTATTTTGCTGACCAGGCTTTTCCTTCAAGGTGCAGCATCCATATTTTGGATTTTGATAGTTCAGTTTGTACCGCTGTTACCAGCAATATAACTCAATTTGCACCCTTATATGGGGTAGTTTACTCTTGCAATTTTAAATAAAAGTCCGCTGACTGGGTATTTCTAGATTTCCCAAAATGTTCATATTTTATATTTATATATAACTCTTATTCAAATATCTGCTGGCTACCACCCACGAAATTTAAGTCGCATCCCCCCAGTAAGGGTAGTTTACCCATGCAATTTTAAATAAAAGTCCGCTGACCGGGTATTACTGGATTAATACCGAGTCAGCGGACTTTTATTTAAAATTGCAAGGGTAAACTACCCTTACTGGGGGTGCGACTTAAATTTCGTGGGTGGTAGCAAGCAGACATTTGAATAAGAGTTCAAAATATAAAATATGAACGTTTTGGGAAATCTAGAAATACCCAATCAGCAGACTTTTATTTAAAACTGCAACGGTAAACTACCCCTTATAAGGGTGCAAATTGATTTATATTGCTGGTAACAGCAGTACAAACTGATTAACTATCAAAATCCAAAATATGGATGCTGCACCTTGAAGGGAATGCCTGGTCAGTAAATTATTTTCTCCCACAACATTCAAGCAACAGTTAATATGTCATATGTCAATCAAAACGAATAAACGTTCATGGCCATTAACGTGTAATACACACCCCACAAAAATTATCACATCACTAGAAATTGACCATAAGTTTGATGTTAATTTTCTTCTGAACCGTTTGTCCGATTTGGGTGATCTTTTTTTTGCGTTGTAGGTTGAGTCTTCAGGAATGTTACTGTGCTACTGAATGTTTAGTAAACATTCACTTTTGCTTGAATACCGGGTGTAACTATGATGTATTTTTTCCGAAAATTCGTGACACCCTGTAGAGTGTATCAGCAGTAACAGCACGTTACAATTTAATGCTAACTTTAGCAGTATCTTTTCTTAACATTCTCTTTTTTGGTTTACTTCATTATCTGTATTAGCAGATGAGATATACAGTTTATAGCACAACACGTTTTTATTGACTTATATTAATAGTTTTTACGCATACACACGCTGCGAGGATAGTAACAGAATATCTTGAAGAGGTTAATGTCACTGCAATGAATTGGCCAGCTTGCAGTCCAGATATTTAACCAATAGAGCAGGTATGGGATCATTTAGGATGGACGATTCAGCAAGACCAAGTTCCATGTAGAACCCTACCTGAACTTGAAAATAAATTGAATGTCATTTGGAACCATATTGATGAGAATTATATACACAACCTCTATGAAGGTCTACCAAGGCGAATACAAGCTGTAATTAGGGCGGGAGGGGGAAATACACGGTATTGAAAATTATTGTATCCTAAATTTTATTTTTCTAGAAATTTAATAAAAATTGCATAATATCGATACTTTTTTTTCATCCTGTATATCTCATCTGTTAACAGAGATAATGAATTAAATCAAAGAAGAGTCTGTTAAGAAAAGATCAGGCTAGAGTACTTACTTTTTTGTTTTTTATTGCATGCCACAGTATTACGATTATTACGAATATAAGTCAATAAGAACATGTACTATAAAACTGTATATCTCATCTGTTAATACAGATAATGAAGTAAACTAAAAAAGAGAATGGTAACAAAAGATAAGGCTAGAGTTAGTACTGAATTGTAATGTGCTGTTGCTGCTGGTACACTCCACAGGGTGTTACGAATTTTCGGGTCAAGTACAACATCATAGTACACCCGGTATTCAAGCAAAAGTGAATTTTTACAAAAAATTCAGTAGCACAGTAACATTCCCGAAGAGTCAACCTACAATGCAAAAAAAAGATCATCCAAATCGGACAAACGACCCAGAAGAAAATTAACATCAAACTTATGGTCAATTTCTAGTGATGCGATAATTTTTGTGGGGTGTGTAATAATAATATCTTCATGCTGCGGACCGTAAACGTTTACCTTATGCCCTTGATACAGCTCTGATGTGACAGTTTCCACTAATACTGGCAAATTTTACTCAATTCACATTTCACCAACTAAGTTGGTATTATCTGGAGATAATTCAAAACTACCTTCAAATACATAGAGGACGTTTTGAGGTAAGTCCTTCTGAGAAAAATAGAGGCAGATTACATGAAATTATTATTTTTTTCTATGATCGTGAAAAAAGTTAGTACTTTACTTACACTATTTGCTGTGTCAAAAGTGACTGTTCATACCATATTTAATTCTACTGCACTTTGCTTTGATAACAATGAAATAACATGTGCAAAAAATGTGTTTATGGCACTTAGCATATTATCAAACTCGGCTGTGCCTTAATTTCCACGCTACGTGCCATAAACACTAGCTTTTCGCACTAGATACATAAATAGCTATTTTTTAATAAACATCTTATAAAAGGCAGAAACAAACGTAATCAATATTTTTTTACAATTGTACTTACAAGAAGAATTAAAGCCTGATGTCAGGATTTTTCTGAACAATTTGATTGAGATGATGTTGAATCCTACCTGCAACTTCTGACTTCTTAATTTGATAAATCAGTTGGGGTTTGTTTACGTTGGGATGCTCATATAGGGCGGTGGGTTGAAGCAATCTTCTGCTCATCTGCTATGGACTTTTTTCCATCTGAAATGCATATTATTACAATAATTATATTCCTTATTACTGGTATTTGCAACGACTAAAGTTCCATGCATATTGTTGAAAATTGTTCAACTAAACAACTGACCTATACAACTATATTTAATATCCTCAAGTGTTTCAAATTTATTGCGTTAATTTTTAAAACGCGAGGGCGCGAACTCATAACATAATACTTTTATAATCTATTCAAAACCTAAGACCTCTTCGGAAACTTACTGGTTACTTACTAGGTTGTTTGATATCACGTGACAGTTATACCGATCACTAAAGCCTTGGTTTCCTCGAAAGCGGCACCGGCAAATAGCGACCGTAATAATGCGGCGAATGACGTCATAGAAAATTGTTCTATGCACTCAGATACAAGTGGTTTTTAAGGTAGCGTTGGTAGACACGCAACGCAATGTAACAGCGCCGGTATATTGAATGCGGTAGCTAGTGCGGCGGGAAACAGTTTGTCAACGGTTTATAGCGGTAGAGTGCACCACTTTCGTGTACTAGAAGGTAGGTATATAGATGGCGACAAATCAAAATTTGGTATGCGCCCTCTGCGGTTCTATTTTTAAAAAGGTCAGATTCACTTTTTCTTCGATTCTCTTCCTCTGATTCCTCGCCATCTAGCACTACTAAAAGAGCAATATCGATATCGTCCAAGTCGCTTGTCTTCAACTTTTCATCGTCGAATTAGAACCCACATTTTTTCACCGCAATCTGACGTCATTCGCCACATTATTACGGTCGCTATTTGCCGGTGCCACTTTCGAGGAAACCAAGACTTAACACTTTTCTTGAAGTACACTAGTCACATGTTTGTTTTCATTTCGTTTCTTAACCTCAAAGAAGATTTTCCTCTTCTTGCATGTTACTCATAATTCATTAACGCAGACAATAAACAAAATAATATAATTTATTAAGTCACAGCACAGAATACAGAACTTAACCTGAAATAAGCTCCGAATCTTCGAGGTGGTTGCTTCACAGTTGATCGTCGATTTTGAATTTTTGCAATGCGCATGCGGTTAAATTAACAACCGAGTAAGTAAAACAGAGTAAACTCGAGTGGTAATCGGGTTGAGTATTTTCATGTTTACGAACACGGGTAGATTTAACTAGGTTAGTAAACGAACGTCATTTGATGTGATCTACTTAACTCGAGTAAGTTTCCGAAAATGCCTTATAATCTATTCGAAACCCGAAACCTACTCACGAACCTCGGGAAGTCTGCAGGGCAGGCTGATGTGAAGTTAGCGACGCATTGCTAACTACACAGTTAGCAATATCAGCAGAACTGGTGTGAAGTTAATAACGCGTTGCCAGCACAGTAACACCAAGGAAATAAGTTTTGATATTCTTGGAGATTTACCAAATTCTCTTAAAAATATTGAGGGAGTAGCGCAATTAACGGCAACTAATCTATAAATATATTTGAACACTTACAACCTAAAAGATTAATAAATTCGATTTATATAACGAGACTTTATTTCAAAAATAAATTAAAAAATAATTTCAAAAATAAATTAAAAAATAGTTGTTGGAGAGACATAAATGGCGGATAATATGCCGTCGCAGGTTTTTACTGACAAACGAGATTTTTCGAAAAATTGTTGTCATGATTGCATAAATATTCACACACGGGCACAGAAAATAATTAAACTCGCATGGAGAAAGACTAGCGCTCGACATTAAAAGTCATACTAAAAATTTTGCGGACAAATTGCTAAAGCGCCACGCATTGTTCGCCGCCAGCATAGGCCATGTTCCGGCTTCCGGCTCTTTATATTATGTTTTTACCCAATGGTTGAAGTATAGTGCTCAATTTGATGCTACCAAATCTCATAGGGTAAAAACAGTAACTACAATTTACCGACTAAATATTTAGTAATACAAATGCTGACTTAAAATGGATGCTCCCCAATGGGATCTCAGAAACCAAGGTGAATCAGCCTGTATGCCAGTCAAATCAGTCCATTCCATAATACCTCCAGCATCCTACACACGTACACGCTAGTATATCGTCAAATTAAGTGAAAAAAATTTAGTTAGAAAACTAGAAGAGCTCAAACAATTTGTGATACCCTGTTCACTCTTTATCATTGAACACAAGGTATAGACGGTCTACAACGCCAAACCGCCACGTCATATAATACCGGGGTATTAAAGACTAACCAATTTAACTGTAACTATTCTAATACCGTAACGCGCTGAGCACTAAGCGCATAGGAAAATCCTATGTATTTATGTACATGTGCATAAGGTTCAGAATACCGCGTTTCTTTAGCCGCCGATCGTGGGCACACTCGATAGTCACCCCGCTATTTATATGGCACTATTCTGAGCCATATTGCACATGAACATAAGTGCATAGGATTTTCCTATCCGCTTAGTGCTTAGCGCCTTACGGTATAAAGATGTAAATTTAAAATCTAACCTGTTGGTTTGCTTCATATATATCCGCATGCGAGTTATTAGTTTTTATCTATTAAAAACTCACTCCTGGTTCTACCACAATCGGATCATCATGATGACTTAGAGGAACTTGGCGTCCATCTACTTTGATAAAGTAACCTGCCTTCGTTCGAGTTGCAGCGTATCTAGCTGAAACAATAAAAGTAACATGAAGGATAGTGTTTTATATTTTGTGAATGATTATCTGCTTCAAATCATTAATCAGCTAAATATAACTTTAATTGTTTACAACAGTTATGAGTTGTACATTTTCCTTCCCGTAACTTTTCAAACAAATAAGAACAGCACCTTATTTGTCTGTACGTGTAGCAATGCAAATAATATAAAATGAAAAGAGATGCGAAACGCTAAGCTGAACAAAAAACAAACCTAACCTCAATCATTTTCAGCGAAAAAACTATGTACAGTCGGCGCCACCCAAATGTGAACGGCAAAATTGTATAGTGTAATTTACACTTTAAATCATAGTCGCCGTAAAATTTGAAAATAGTTGTCAAATATATTTGTCATAATTTGTCAAAAGTAAAAGTAAAGATAACTATGCCAAGACATTTAACTGAAGCGCAAAAAGCGAGAGCTATAGCTAAATTGGAAGAAAATAAGTCTTTGAGTGAAGTGGCTGCTGATTTAAATGTTGGTAAAAGTTGTATACTTTATATAAAAAAAAGCGCTGGCAGGAAGAACAAAGACTGCAAAGATCTATAAGGCAAGGTATAGGGAAGGTCTCCAATGAGAATAAAGACAATGCTCTGGTCGAATTTATCCATCAGAATCCTTTCGAAACCGCTGTCAAAACTCAAGAAGAAACATTATTCCCAGGGTCTTTCAGAATAGCACAAAGACATCTTAAGCTATCTGGCCTGACGAATTGCTGATTTTTAAATATAGAGATTAGTTTTTACCATTTTTATTTTATTAATGTTTTTCTGAATTATAAATTATTAGGTATGTGTTGAAATATATTAATTATTGTTAATAGTTTGTGTCATTTTATTTCTCACAATCGTTAAACATGAATGAATTAAAGGAATAATTAATATTAACCTTCTTCCACTAACATGTAGGTCATATTAGTTAATTATTTTGCTAACTTCTTTTATATTATTCGTGTCGGCTTCCGTCCTTCCAATTACTATTATGGTAACAGAAAATAATAAAGTAATATTATTTTCTGTCAATATATCCTCTCTGTGTTACGCCACTAAACAAAGTCTGACTTACTACAATGAAATTCAGAAGAAAATTCCATGACAACCAAAATGCGTTCACATATGGGTGGCGCCGACTGTACCTTACTATGAACCACACATCTTGGCATGAAAGTTACTGTTTTGAAGTCGGAGAACTCGAGACACAAATTTTGCAAAAAAATCTTGAAATTTAACTCATCAACATGGTAATAGGCCAAGCCAAAACCCATCAGAATATCACATTTTGACCTTTTTAAAATTTCAAGAGAGTGCCCATGTCTCGAAAACCGCAGGGTTTTCAATAAGGTCAAGTTGTGATATTCCGATAGGTTATGGCCTGGCCTATTACCATTTTCAGGATTATCCATTATTTACGGGACACCCCGTATAATAATGGGTTGCAGCCATTGAGTAAAAAATTATATACATAGAGATGTAAAGGACACTTTACATTCGGCAATTTTTCTTGCTGCAAAATGCTCCCTGCTATAAATGGCATATCTGTTTTGCAGTCAGCAATTCTTATTTCTGAAATTATTATTGCGTCAGGAGTACCAACCAAACAAATTTCACTGCATAAACCATCAGTTTATATAAGCCATTTCTTGGCGACGAAATAAATTCAACAAGTTTCAAAACACTGCAAGGCGATCGGTCGAATATAGACCAGTCAATTTGCAGTGTTTTGAAACTAGGGGCGAGTTGCTTTATTCACCGGTGGATCCATCAAATGTGTTTTATCTCGTTCTATTTCCGAAGTTAGAACGAGATAAAACATCTGGTGGATCAACAGGTGAATAAAGCAACTCGCCCCAGTTTGAAACTATTTCGCTATTTCGTCGTCAAGACACAGCTATTGTATTTACTTGCTACATGACCATTTTAAATTATAATAAATTCACAAAAGCTAATTAGACACTTCTGTAGGCTGCGGGGAATTTGTAAGGGGGTTGGCAATATGAAAATGACTAAAAAAATCAGCAGCATTTCCATGCAAGTCCAATCAAAATAGATCAGGAGCTATTTGCTGCAAGTGCAAGAAAAATTGCAGCAACTGTCGTTCAAACGACATCCAAGTTGAATCAGCCTGTAATACTAGTCAAATTGGTCACTTTCCATAATACCGCCAGAGGGCACAGCATCCTGCACACATACATGCTGGTATATTGTCAAATTTAGTTGAGAGCGCTAGAAGAGCTCAATCAAGTTGTGATACCCCGCGTTCTCTCTTCATGATTGAACACAAGGCATACACGGTTTACAACGAGAAACAGCCACAACATAATATAATACCGGGGTATTAAAGACTAACCAATTTAACTGTAACTACTCTAATGTAAAGATGTAAATTTAAAATCAAACCTGTTAGTTCCATCCATATTTATATCCGCATGTGAGGTATTAGTTTCCAAGAAGTATTAAAAAGTCACACTAGGTTCTACCACAATCCGAACATCATGCTGACTTAGAGGAACTTTAGTGGAACTTGGCGTCCATCTACTTCGATAAAGGTACCTGCCTCTGTGCAAGTTGCAGCGTATCCAGCTGAAACAATAAAAGTAACATGAAGGATAGCGTATTATATTTTGTGTAGTTTACACCAGTTACAAGGTGTACATTTTCCTTCCCATAACTTCTCAAGCAAATAAGAACACGTTTCCTTATTTGTCTCTGCGTGTAGGAATGCAAATATTATAAGATGAAGAGATGTGAAACGCTAAGCGGAACAAAAAACGAACCTAACCTGGATCAATTTCAGCAAAAAACTATGTACCTTACTAGCAACCACACATCTTGGTCTGAAAGTTCCTGTTTTGACGTCGGAGAACTCGAAACTGAAATAAGTTTTCCATGCAAACGCTCCGTTTTTGTAAAATAAATCCTGAAATTTCACTCTTTGACACCAACATTTTGTATCAATAAAAACAACTTAATTCCATCCAATTTTTCGGTGCATTCACACTGGGGGACGTTCAGCGAGTAATACCCCTTTTATCCATTGCGAAATAGTTTCCTTTTCCACAAAGAAACCAAATTTTATACCTAAAATACTCTGATCTGATCAGTTCAATTCAGTTGTCATAACACCACAGAACATGAAAGGTAACCATCATAACAAAGTCATAACCACGGAACACAGAACTAGCGTAGCTGAAATGGTCTGAAGTTAGCAACTCGTTGCCAGCAACGCCAAGGAAGAAAGTTTTGATATAGTGCAACTAACTTCAGTCAGCTGTATCTGGTGTGAAGTTAGCAACTCGCTGCCAGCAACACCAAGGAAGTAAGTTTTGATATAGCGCAACTAACTTCAGTCAGCTGTACCTGGTGTGAAGTTAGCAACGCGCTGCCAGCAACGCCAAGGAAGTAAGTTTTGATATAGTGCAACTAACTTCAGTCAGCTGTATACTAACCTCAAAATTTATCACGCTGCATGACGCATGATGTTGACTGCTTGTTCAGTGATAATAAAATAAATACAATATATAAACCCCTATAGGCAAAAATATTCGATCAGCCGTAATAACGTTTATACAGGATAAATTGTAATAA
Organism: Rhagium mordax; assembly: GCA_963680705.1. Classification (NCBI taxonomy): domain Eukaryota; kingdom Metazoa; phylum Arthropoda; class Insecta; order Coleoptera; family Cerambycidae; genus Rhagium; species Rhagium mordax. The sequence goes on along the minus strand of OY796662.1, from coordinate 4,965,879 downwards.
ACTTTAATTATTTCAAAAAGAAAGTTAAAAAAATTCTTTTAGTAAATAGTTTTTATAGTGTCGAGAAGTATTTAAATTGTTTGTTGTGAAAAACTTGTTTAATGTGTTTCGTTTTATATTTAAATTGTATGTTTTGTTTTAATATTTACACACTTCGAATAATATGACTATTTCTACACAGATGTAAATTTGTCCAATGAAGTAAGATAAATAAATAAATAAATTGTCCCGGCGCTGCTGTGGTGTATTTCCACCTAGGAAAATAAAATGTGTTGGAGAGACATTGCGGATATGCCGTTGCAGTTTTTTACTAATCGAACATTTTCACCTTATAGGGGTTGTAAGGCGATGTATATACTACCACGAACCCATAATAATTTTGACTGACAATCGCGAGTGCATGAACTTACCTTTATACTGTTGACAAATGAACAAACATCTTATTTTATATCTTTGCCGTTTATAATATAAAATATGTACCTAAATAATAAAATTATTGTGATCTGTACTCATCACAGTTAAAAAACAATCGGCTGGGGTGGGGCCGGTCAAAAAAGTTGCCCGGTAGCAGAATGAGGTTCAGTCCGGGCCTGGATATCATATGGTAAAACAGTAACTAGAATTTATCTATTAAATATTTAGTAACACAAAGGCTGATTTAAAATGGATGCTCCCCATAGGGATCTCGAAACCAGTTAGAGATAGAGATTCGGTTACATGGGGGCAAAGTTGCACAACAATTTCTTTATGCCACATTATTGGTGAACATCCAAGTTAAATCAGGCTGTATACTAGTCAAATTGGTCCTTTCCATAATACCTCCAGAGGGCACAGCATCCTGCACACATACATGCTGGCATATTGTCAAATTAACTGAGAAAATTTAGTTGAGGGAGCTAGAAGAGCTCAATCAAGTTGTGACCCTGTTCTCTCTTCATGATTGAACACAAGGCATACACGGTCTACAACGCCAAACAGCCACAACATATAATACCGGAGTATTAAAGACTAACCAATTTAACTGTAACTACTCTAATATAAAGATGCATATTTAAAATCAAACCTGTTAGTTTGTTCCATATATATCCGCATGTGAGGTACTAGTTTTTACCTATTAAAAACTCACTCCAGGTTCTACCACAATCGGAACATCATGATTATTTAGAGGAACTTGGCGTCCACCTACTTCGATAAAGGTACCTGCCTCTGTGCGAGTTGCAGCGAATCCAGCTGAAACATTAAAAGTAACATGAAGGATAGTGTAATATATTTTGCGTAGTTTACACCAGTTACACGGTGTACATTTTCTTCCCGTAACTTCTCAAGCAAATAAGAACAGGTTTCCTAATTTTTCTCTGCGTGTGCAAATAATATGAGATGAAAAGAGATGTGAAACGCAAAGTAGAACAAAAAAAAACAAACCTAACCTCAATCATTTTCAGAGAAAAAACTATGAACCCCACATCTTGACCTGAAAGTTCCTGTTTTGAAATCGGAGAACTCGAAACTGAAATAAGTTTTCCATGCAAACGCTCCGTTTTTGCAAAAAAATCCTGAAATTTCACTCTTTGGCATCAACATTTTGTATCATTAGAAACAACTCAATTCCATCCAATTTTCTCGGTGCATTCACACAGGGGGACGTTCAGCGAGTAATACCCCTTTTATCCATTACGAAAAAGTTTACTTTTCCTCAAAAAAACCAAATTTTATACACACAGGCTAAAATACTCTGAAAAGGCAGCCATCTTAAACCACAGAACACAGAACTAGCATAGCGGAACTAGTGCGAAGGTAGCAACGCGTTGCCAGCAACGCCAAGGAAATAAGTTTTGATATACTTCACACGCATGCAGGGCAGTGGAAGTATCCCACAAGTTTAATTTAAAAAAATAATCTAGTGCATGATCTGCCACAGCCTTTAAACAGTAAAATAACAAGTTTAAAACTGTGGCGAATCATGCAATACAATATATTTTTTTAAGAACCTGCGCCGCAGAGTAGAAATATGTTCTGACAATTTTCGTAATAAAATGGCAGTTTTGGAAGTACGAAATCATAATCGAAACAAAGATGAAGTTAAAACTGAATGAACTGGAATCAATCATATTCTCTCAACATTTAATCCAGACGTGCTGCATTACACATACCTAAAGTTGATATTCCACGTCCAAACTTTCCACTAGTCATGATTCATTCTGGAAGGAACGATTCTTGTTGGTCTCCTCCATCTCTCGGTGCTCAAATATTGATCAGAGCTACTGAAATTCTTTGAATTAATCCAACATTATTAGGCAAGGTTGCAAGGATCTGAAAGAGAAATAAAGATGAGCATAGGTAACTAAGTATATTGCAAATATAAGAGCAATACGAATATCCAAATCTACTTTTCGGCATCAGTTAACATTGTCAATAAAAGTAAGTACCCTAAGATGACCTCATATAAACATTTCTCCCCTTTACAAAACTTAATATAACATATTAACATAACCTTCAACCTTCAACTAATGATATGATATGGGTAAATGAGCAAGTCGCGATAATCGATACGATGTGGTTATATACTAAATTAGTTCAATTGTCTATATGGATGATTGCACACCAATTTTACACATCGACTTTAACCGGTAGATAATAGATGGCGCTCAAGATTGAAATAATCGAATACTTGGTATCCGGTGATGCTAATAATCGAATGATCATCATTCGAATGACCATTTAGTTTACTTGAATTATTTGGTTCTCCCCGATTTAACGCGAATTGCCACTGCTCTGAGTTAACATCATAGACTTAAGTTCTGTGCATAGATAACACCTTTATCTATGGTTCTGTCACAGGCAAAAGAAGGATCTCTTTAGACTGTGCCTGTGGTGGTATGGTTTTATTTCTTCTGTGGTTTCCAGTTGTGTATATCTGGTTGCCTATGATTAATTAAATATGGTTAAATCAATATTTTACTCATTTTGGGCATGTAATAATATAAGAAAGATTTTTATTAATGGCTTTGGAATATGAAACGTATAAATTCATGAAATCTTTAATGAGAATTCAAAATTTCTTGGGTGCAAGGCGCATGTAAAATTTGGGTATGCTTCGTGGATATTTTTACATCTTGTCATTGGCAACACTGTGTCCAGACTCCAGAGAGTCAAAAATTACCTAACCTCAAATTCTTAAATTGAACGACACAACACAATAAAAAGCCATAAATTTATTTATGTTCAACAAGTGTTTACTTGATACTGATACCTATTATAGTAATCAAAGCATTAATTTAATATCTTTAAATAATAAACTTGTTCAAGTGGCTGATTGCAATAATTTGTAGTAAATAAAAAGCTAACCTATGACTGATTATAAATCCACCTAATTAATCTTTGGACTTTGGAATGAATTGTACAAAAGTATAAAACAATATTGAGTTTCGGTAAATTGAACATATTATCCTCGAAAGTGAAAGCAGTAAGAAGAGAAATGGCAACTTTCAACGTCCTGAAGAGAAGTTTATCGACTACTTCCACAATGAATGCAATAAATAATGTAACTGTTATTGGAGGAGGTCTGATGGGATCAGGAATTGCACAAGTAAGTATTTAATGGTAATTATTTACAAAGCTACAAGAAATTAATAATTACCAATTTAATTGTTGATAGTTCCATTGTTCAAATATGCTAGTAAATATTTTGATTCATTATGATAATAACCCAAAATGAAGCACTCGTACAAGCAAGAATGCAACTGTATTCACGAATCTAGCACCAGCAGCATTTACACGCTTAATGTCGTTAAAACCCGATAATATAATTGTAGAAAAGTTTTCGAATTCTCGTCTGTGTCAACACGGAAAAGAACCTAAGAACTCTTCACTCTTCTACAAATCATCAGCGCCATGAAATCCTTAAAACTAAAATCAAAATCCAACATCATTATTCATTATTATACATTTATGCATATAATATTTTTATCATTTAGGTAGCTGCTCAGAGTGGCCAGAACGTTACTTTAGTAGAAGTAAATGCAGACATTCTTAAAAAGGCTGAAAGCGGTATTGCCAGTAGTTTGGGCCGGGTCGCCAAAAAGTTATACAAGGACGATGCGAATGCAGCCTCAAAGTTTGTCCAAGACACCTTGACACGCATCAAAGGTTCCACTGACCCCTCCGAAACTATTAAAGACTGTGACTTAGTTATAGAGGCCATAGTAGAAAACCTAGAGATAAAGCACAAACTGTTTAAAAGCCTGGATGATATAGCACCTAGGAAAACTATCTTTGCATCCAATACGAGTTCACTGTCTATTGGGGAGATAGCATCTGTGACTAATAGAAAGGACCGGTTTGGGGGGCTGCATTTTTTTAACCCCGTTCCGGTCATGAAGCTCTTGGAGGTTGTCAGAACCCCGGAGACATCCAACGAAACTTACCAAGCTTTAATGACGTGGGGCAAAGGTATTGGCAAAACTTGTATCACGTGCAAAGATACTCCTGGTTTTGTTGTTAACAGGTTATTGGTTCCGTACATAGCCGAGGCAATACGAATGATGGAAAGAGGTTAGTTTGGAATTACGGTATAATTTAGGTAAACGAAAACTTTTTGCTTGGTTTATGAATTGTCATTGTATATTTCAGGTGATGCCACGCCACAAGATATTGATATTGCCATGAAACTAGGCGCGGGTTATCCAATGGGGCCAATAGAACTTTCCGACTACGTGGGCCATGATACATCATTGTCTATTATGAAAGGTTGGCACCAGAAGTTCCCGGGCAACCCTCTTTTTGAAATATGCGAATCCCAAAAGAAGTTGGTGGAAAAAGGGAAGCTGGGTCGCAAAACTGGAGAGGGGTATTACAAATATAATAAGTAATTATTGATTAATTTACCTTTGTTTTATGTTCTCACATTCGCCACGGGAAAGCATGATATATATATAATTATAATAATAATAATAGTTCTTTCACTTACGGCGCACAATTCCAAAATCTACAAATCACTAATCATGCACGACGTGGGGAATGGAAATGAAAAAATAATAATAATAGTAATTAAATAGGCAACTTACGTTTATATATTCATTTTGAGAAGAATCCTATGTAAAAATTAATGCTCGTACCTTGGCGAATGGGAAACATACAATTGTATTTTAGAAATAATTTTGAACTATAATCACTGTTTTAAGCCTAAGGAATAAGAAATTAAACTGGTGCACCATTAAAGTGAATATTATCTATCAAAATTATGAAATATGGTTTATAGTAATATCCTTCAACGTAAGTCCAAATATAGACAATATCCAATTTAGTCGTGGATCAGCGCAATTCACTATAGTTATACCGAGTCGATATAAGGCACGTAAAAAACATCGGTGTCTTTGATAGTGGGAAAGATCTCGAGTACGCTGATGCTTTTCATATGATTTATATTAACTCTGTCATCATTCAGCAGCTAAATCGTTTCTTCCATTTATATTAACACGAACAACAAATAATACTACCACCTGCGTGCCTTAATATACACTTATACGAGAGGACTACGTGTTTGAAACAATTTACACACCTAACATTTAAAAGATGGAAACAGACTGATTATTAAACTCATTACTCCTGGCCGACTGATAAAACATGCTTTCTTACAATTTACATGAAGTAATACATAAATATATATACAGATAGCGAAAGTGCGGACCTTGACATCTACCTGAATATTGCCGCTTAGTTTAGTTTAGTTAGATTATGTGCGCAGACGATGCTTATAACCTATGCATAGATTGCTCGTAACCTATACATGCTTACGAGTAGTAAACACATGTTTCCTTGCAGCGGTCCTTCACATAATATACATTTTAAGATTACCAAAGTGAAGGTATGCATTTTCGTTATCTGTATATTATATAGTATGTACTTGCGTATTTTCAAATTTTAGAGTTTGAAGGAGCCACTCTGTTTGCAGAATGTATTTTAACAATTTATATTTTCGTAGTTTAAAGTTTTGGCTGGTTAATGCTTCAAAACACGTTAAAAAAGCAGATTGGTTGATATGTTACAAGCTGTGGAAGAGGAAAACTAATACAAGGGAATATAGTGTCTATCATTGAATTTTGAAAATTATGTCTTTATAATGTCCAGTAATTATATTTTATGTAATATTGACGAGTTGTTTTATTTTAATATTTTAAGGCCGAAGTAAATATATATCCGAAAAATACACGACTTCGAGAAAAATTAATATACATGGTGTCCGGAAAAAGGAGGCCAATTCGATAACCATGGATTCCTTAAGCAAAAATAATGGGACTTTTATAATGCCATTTTTTATTTTAAAGGATTATATGTGTTAAAAAAGATGTCCGTACCAGATAAATATCTTCTGAAATACTCAAGTTATTAAAAAAAATCATTTTTAAACCTCAAACTTTGACTTTGACCCTGTATATCAAACATGGCGGTCTAAAATGAAAAATGGCGTTATGAAAGTCCTATTATTTTTGCTCAACGAATCCATGGTTATCGGATTCACCTCCTTTTTCCGGACACCCTGTATAGTGGTTAAAGGACGTTAATACTTGAACAAAATGAAACAAATTAGAAAATACTAATATATTTTGTAACGATATGAGACAAATGAGTGTTTTTTTAGTGTACAATTATTAATATATACAGATGAGAGTTTTATTATTATTTTACTAGCAGTAACATTAGTTTTTTGCCTTTTTTGGAAATTAAATAAAATGATGGCACCTTTTTGCAACAGTTTCTTGTAATGCTAAAAATACTGCTATTATTTTGTGAAAAAATACTATATAAAAATAAGTATTTGAAACCATTATCTACACATTCACAATATTATAATACACGAGAAAATATAAAAAGACTATTTTTTTAACGATACTATTTTTAACTAGGCTTTTAACTACAACTTTTCTGAATTTTCAATCAATTCGTACTTGGAATTATCACAAAATTATTAGGTGTTGGGCAAAAAAGGGAAAAACTTGAAGTAGTCTTTTTAAATTTCCACACGAAAAAACTATAAAATCAGTTCTAACACTTAAAATGTACAAATTAAGTAAATATTAAATTATTCACAAAATGCTTATTTTATATACATATAGGGTGATAAAAAAAATACGCATTATATGGAAAACTTTTTCAATATATCTTGAATCAAATTTATAGGTCTGCTTCCTTGCATACAATGAACTGTTTTCGATAATTTACTTTTTTTAGTTTAGGGGATGGCATCAACTTTTACAAAGTTGTCCGAGAGCTGAATTAAAAATGTTTTCCATACGATGCATACTGCTGCTATCACTGTATATAAATATATATACACATGCACTTTTTTATAAAACATATTTTTTATAAAATATAAAGGAAAATGAGGTATATGAAAATCTATGCTTATTTGAAAAATAAAAAAATTACGGAGCTGCCCTGCCGGTTCTTACATTAAACCTAGCATCTGATTGTCTAATAAAAACTAGTATTGAACGGTAATTATACGCTTCGGCATTAAAAAAATTGCAATATACTTTACCTCAGTTAAATATGAAAAATTATGGAAAAATTAAATTTTCAATAGAAGATACACGCTAATTTGCGTAAACGTGAGTTTAAAATATGTTTCGTTGAGTTTGCTGTATTGAAGCTAGTAAATGGCTTATTTTCGGCTGCAGGAACATGTATTAAAATATTGTGCTAATTATTGCAAAAAGTTTCATGTGAATTTTTCAAGTGTTAACAATTTTGTGGGTTATATATTATTTCTTGGAATGTAATACCGCTAAAAGCAGTACATTATTTAAAAAAGTTTTTTCAAACACTTAGTTTTGATTTTAAATAACACAAAAGATTTAATATAAGTGGTGCAATTCAATGCAGTATTTTTCTTAAGCTAATTTTTTATTATTTGCTAGCGATGTTGGTGTTATTTTTATTAGGGAAAATGAGAAAAACTTATGAAAGGAACAGGTAAAGAAGAAATATAGCAGTGAATCGGTAGTTTCGTCTCTTTCCACTTCTATATAATAGTGCCTGTGTAAATATCTATTAGGTACCATCCTTACAAAGATGATCAATATTTCACACACAGTTCTTAAACCATATGTAAACACTTGCCAAATGTTAACAGAGACTGAATGAGCAAACGAGTTCAACGATACAGTAAGTTCCTTATAGTTTATATCATTTCATCCTGGTCGTTAGCCATCGCACGTATTTTTCTTCTAACCAGCCTAAGAGTTCAGTTGATGTATACAATTTGTAGACTACTACCCTATCTTATATATATAAATATATATAATTATGTAATAATAAATTGGGCTGAGCAACCTCGAGATCGATAGCCAGTTAAATTTTATAGTTGCACAATTCAATAAATAAAGCATTTTTATTATTATTATTATTATTAAAATATAATTATCTTAATAAAAATTTTTGTCCAACAAAAAACAAGAGCCGAAACAAAATGTAAAGACTACGACCAGAGAGTAATTTTTCTTGCAGATGGGACAGAAAATTACAGTAATTAGTGGCATTTAAAATTTTCAGCAGAGGTACGGAAAAACAGAGGTGAGAATGCTGTCTTTAAAGCATAACAAATTGTCGATTCTTGTTCAGTAATATTTACCACTTTAAGGAGGTTATGTGTTGTCTCATGTTATTGTTATGAAAACATTATCGACTAAATTACTTCTACCTCAACGTTCTTATTATTCACAAAAAAAAAAAACGATGTCACACAGGTTACACTTCTTACATCGTTTTGTTGTCGTGACTCTCGTTTATTTTGTGGAAGTCATTTGTCACTTCTGACAACAAAAGACGTTTTCTTTTTCAATGTGGCTGAGAAACGGATAAGTTTTAAAACCGAATTAAAGAAAAATAATATTCTGGTAAAAGTTCTTGTTGCAACTTTTTTATTCCAAGCGCGTAACAATTTACCGTACGTGTAGAATCTACCATGGAAGAAAAAGTAAATAAAAAAAACTCGAAGGCACTTATATATGCACCTACTTCTTTAAAAAAATTTCTGACATTATTGCCCTTTTTCAATAGTACTTTCTATTTGAAATAAAAGATCTATCATACAAAACTCGTTTCTTAGAAGTTGTAACAATTAAAAAAATATTACTATTCCTTAAAAAATAACAATAAATAAATTATATTTAAAATTATAACACTACCTTTTTTACAAAATTAAACACACTACACTAAAACCTCGAATTAAAACATTTTTGGGTGAATTCGGCAGACAAAGGAAAGCGGAGAGCTGAAAAATTTGTATATTACTAGCTAAATTAATCCTCGTGAAAATTTACATCCTTAAAACAAAACTGAAAAATCATAAAAACTTCAAAAAATTGAGCTGAGTGTAGCAGCATAAAAGCGATAAGTTTATATCCAATTGCAACAATATCATATTAAATTGGGTATTTTTGTTATTATCACACAAGTATAAAAGTCTAGCTTGTAAAAAACCAAAATATTGGTATTCACCGAATTAAATAGAAATGTCTCGAGAAATCATGAATTAATTCTGATTCCTACAAGATATTTTAATACTGCTCTGATTTATATATCATGTAAAATTCACGCAAAAAATATGTGTGATTTTAAGTGATATTTAAATTTAACCAAGTGTGGTACTTCAAATCTTAGGTAAATGTGAAATTTTGAAATTTATATATGTTGATCAACTTTTCAATATTCAGAGCAGACTTTTAAAACTCCTGAATTTCTCTTAATTTATTACATGAAATAATCAGAGATGTTTGCATATCTGAATTTTCTAACTATAAAACAAAAAACTTTTAAGCTACTCCCGTGTTCTATAAATTACATTAAAATAATACCAAAACGGTTCACAAACTGCATAGGACAAATTGTATATCTTATTTAAAAAGCGAATGCATGGACAGTAATTCTTTCGCCTTCCCTTGCCCGAGAATTAATTTTTAAAATTTTTGTATTATTTACACGTCAAATAGTATTAATTGTCAATTATTTTTAAGTTATAGTCCAAAATAGGCATCTTATTGGCTAGATTTAAAGCACTATTACGATTAATTAGACCATTATGTTCGTGTGCATAAATAATTTAAAAAGTACAATTTACTCATACATGGCAGTGTAAACACATTCAAATTCTTTTATTTTCCTTAAAAAGTGAAGAAAACACAACAAAGATAAAAATCTATAATATTAATTGTTAGTTTGTAAAAAAATTAACAATTTAATATTTTCAATCATCTTTTCGTATTTTCTCATTATAATTAAATTTCCTGACAATGTTCCTGTCTCGATAATAAAAACACACAAATATTTAACAATAAAAAATAAATTATTTTGAATAAAATTAAAAAATCTAATAATTACATTATTAAATAGAGGCTTATGAAGATTCGTTTATTTATTTCTTAAATTACGTTATAAACGTAAAAGCTCAGTCAATTGGCTTCACCTGGGCCATTATTTTCCCTTCCCACAACGGAAGTACGTCCCCATCGTTGCTAATTTCTTCCTGAATAACTTGGTTGCCAAGTTCCTCGCACACCGTCTTGAAAAAGAACCTAAAATCACAAACAAAACTGAAAAATTCACACAAAAAAAGATAATATTATTAAGGAATTAACCTCAAAAATATGCATTTTCTAAAATTTTCAAATATTTTATCAATTTTATCAAAATTTCTGCTTGGTTCCTGTACTATCAACTAAAATCCTGTTCAGTGCATTATTAATAAAGGTTTAATTGTCTTAATCTAATAAAGTAAGACTCTTTTTGTTGGTTAGAATTCCAACCTATAATTAGCAGTTTATTTTTAATAATCTACAATATTGAAACTTTATATATCTACTGTCCGAAAGTTTTTAAATGTTATAATGGTTCCAAGCTGAAACTACAAATATTAAAAAGAAAATTTCAAATAAATTTGCAAAAACTAAAAATTTAAGGTTATGTTAGTCTTATGATACACACACATGATCACTTTTACTACTGTTAATGCACACAAGGTAATAAATTAAACCTCTGCTTACCTATAATTTCCTTTTTTTGGCAAATACTCCTTAAACTGCCTTAACGTAACCTGAGAACCGGGTATTTTCGTCCTGTACGGGAATTGCTCCTCGCAGAAGGAAAACACCACCGTCGTGACATCGTCTGTCACAGTTTGTGCTGGAATGGAAGGTCTAGGACCTCTCATTGACTTCCTCAAAGTGGACTGACTGCTCTGGGTGACCTCCGGATAATATCTATTTGACGATGACCTAAAATATACAAAAGTCACTACATTTTTCTATAAATTAATAAAAATAAACTATATTAAATATTAAATAAAGACAAAGGAATTGGTTACAATAAAAGAATCTTACCTTTAGGAAATGAAGGACTCAGGGACAACAGGACTTTACATTCAGGGAACTGAGGAACTAAGTAATTTATTCATAAAGAATTAATACGTGACATGTCAACGAAACTGACAAAAATGACGTTACAACGCTACGCGTGAGCTGCTAAGGGTCAACAAAATCGATATATTGCCACAAGAGTGGTGACCCGACAGTTTATTTATTTATGTTGTTATAGACGCAGAAAAAGTACGGTATGGATAGGAATACTTGGTACAATGCTTTCTATCGTTGCACACAGTTCGTAGACATTTTTTAATTAAATACATATATTTACTGAGGTATGCAAAATTAGAAAAATTCTAACCTACCTTTGCCTCGATCTGGTTCTCACGTCGTCCTCCAATCTCCTCCTAGCCTCCTCAAGCTGTATAGCGATATTGGGCGAAGGTAGAGGAGGCATGCTCGGATCGGCAACAAACGGTTGCGCGGGCCCTAAATTACCGCTACAACTATTTCTCTCCAACGAGCTTGAGCGGGAACCAAAGCCTTTCCTATGCCTGCTAGCTATCGGCGAGGTAGCGCTGCTAGTCCGATGACTTCTATGTTTCAAGGACATTTCGCTGTGCGTATGACTTGCGCCTCTTCCGCTCTTGTCGGACTCCATCAGCCAGGCAAGAACGCGGTTGTCTTTCACCGGTGGTATGACAGGTGGAGTGTCCGACACTACAGAAACCCCGCTATCTGTCAGGTCCGTCAACGCTTTCTTGGAAGATGATCTGAAAACTGCAAGGTAAAAACTGAACGCAACTTGTTGTAAGCGATAACATACCTTCGTCCTGTGCTGCCTCTGATGAACCTCTCATCTGGATACTCCGGCATACTTTTCGACTTAACCATGGCAAGTTTGTGCTCTGATCCCTCGGCAAAGTCGTGAACGTTGCCGGAATCGCTGCTGAACGTGGAGAAACCATCCTTGTCCTTCCTCCTGGGTCGTGTATATGAACCTTGCATATGCCTGCAAGAAAACGTAATTAATAAAGACAACGATGGCTGTAGGGGGGAAACGTACCGGTTTCGAGGAGGCGAATGAGGTCGCGGACTTATGACGCCTGGTGACCTGGCTGGCGTCAGGTCGGAGAACACTCTTGATACGTGCTGATCGAGGATATCTTGGTCGTTATCATCTTCCAGCTGCAACTTTTCTCTGATGGCGTTTGCTAGTTCTCGGGACTGGATGTCACTCATAGAACCCATAGATTCACTCTATAATGTACAAGCATGTTAGTATTGACTATTATCGAATAGTTCAATGTATTTCGTTACCTCTTTCAATTTTCGATCTAACAATTCCTGCTGTTCCTGCTCCCTCTTAACCATCTCCAACTTTTCCATGAGTATGGAAGCGAACGTCTCCCGATCCATAGGTTGGCACTGTCTGGTGTCGATTCGTTGTGTTCTTGGAATTAGAATTTGGTGCATGTGAGTTTCTTGATTTAGAGAGGCGTATTCTCTGGTTTTTCTCGCCTCCAACACGGCTTTACGACGGGAGGATTTACCCAAAGATCTGCCATCACTATATCACAAAAATCAGTATTTGTTCATAACTTGTTTGCCGTTAATTAATAACTATTTCTTTTTAATATACGTATTAAGTTTTACAGAGACACGTGCAATTGTTTGATTTGTTTTAATGGGACACTTGCCAATTTGATTATTGGTTAACATTACAAATATTAAAACGTGCCAAAATTAATTGTTCGGAATACTAATTAGTGTAAAATTGTAAATGGTTTGTCCAAATATAGGAAAGATATAAAATACTATACTATATGCCCAGAATTAAATCACAAAAATTTACAATAAATTTGATGTTAATTTTTTAGATTATTACGCAATTTTTTTTATTATTCTTTTGTTATGGATGGCGATTCTAAACTGTATATTTTCTCAAGAAAATAAAACAAACAAAACCAACCAAATACTAGCTAGAATTATACGAGTTCCATTTTTACGTTAAGTGGTATAACGACAAAAAAAACCGCATAACACTTTAGGCTCCTAATTGCCGAGACCTGAAGCTGCTTTTTAGATACCTCTAAGAAAACTTACACGCATGCAGTTAAACTTAAATAACGCCTCCAAGAAACAATCATCACAAAGTATGCTACTCTATTAATTATCATAAGACATGCCATGCTTTATTCGCATGCAACCATACCTTCTATTTCTAGTAGTTCTACCAACGTTAGACCAATTATACCAATAGTCATCTTAATTGTTTTGTATAATTTCCAATAATTGTGGGGTTACTGTTTTAGGTAAAACAACAGTCCAGGTTATTATTTTTAATAGAGGAAAAAATAGAGCTCTTGATTTTAGGTAATGTAAATTAAAGTAACGCAAAACAGTTCCTCCACGATATTAAATGACCCTTTCCAGTTAATATACAGCATAGGAATACGGTAAACAACGTTGGGTATGTTGTGGCTTCCGAATTATTTATATAGTTTTAGAATATTCAATTTTTTATTTTGCTAGTTATACAGGGTGTTAAGAAAAAGTAGGTCAAGCCGTTAACCACAGATTTTTTTATTTTGGCGCTTAGTTTTCCTTATAGGGTGTTAAAGTTTAAATTTAGAAAATTATTTTTATTAATAATTCAGTTATTTTTTAAAATTTTATAAAAGTAAGAAAAGTTAGAGAAATCAGTATTTAATCTAAAAATAAATATTTTGAGACCATAGGCGTACACATGAAAAAGTTGGGAAGGTTAATGGGTACCACAACCCCTCTTTTCCACGTTTGCGCTTTGACGTTTTTTTACCAAAATTACACAAAAAGCGCATCTGCATATTAAGATAAAAGTCTGTGCAAAATTTCAGGTAAAAATCTTAAAAAATAACTGAATTATTAATAAAAATAATTTTCAAAATTTAAACTTTAACATCCTGTATAAGGAAAGCTAAGCGCCAAAATAAAAAATCACACTATAAAAGTCGCATTATTTTCATCCAAAAAATCCATGGTTAACACCCTGTATTAGATGCTTTTTAAAGAATTAGTCGCATCCTTGATTCTTTTATACAAATAAATACCATGAAAAAAATGACACGGTTATTTTTTTAAAACGCTGAAATTTAAAAATTGGCAACATTGGATTGATGAATTCAAAAATCTAGTTAATGCCGGTGAATGAAAGATAATATATATATGTATACTTCTTCCACAGTATATTTACTTCCAAAAGCAGTAAATTTTATAAAATATCATAAATACTAGGTAGCGCAGAATTATTCCCTCGTAACTTACGTGTTCCCAACTTGTTAGTTATTTTTAATAAACTCTCTTACAATAATCCAACCTTTATACCAACTTATCTAGTACTTACACTGAGCTGTCTGTCATGGACACGTTATCCGACTCCGTCCTGGCGTCCGAGTGACTACTAAGTGAGTGCAGTTCGCTATCTTGCCTCGAAACGGGGTTGTATGAATTGTATGCTGCGTGAGCTCCTGCACTGCCGCGGTACATGAACATACTACACAACCACACGCAAACCAAACAAAAAAAAAATCAATATAGGTAACTAAGTGGAAAAGTCTACTGGATCATCGCTGTGGGAACAAGCCTCAAAAGCGATAGAAAAGAAAACTACTTAAAAAGCAGAGTCTTACCTTGCGAATGTTTCTGATTTAGGCCTAACGTCTACCGCCCGATGCTTTTGGGATATTAATAGGAGGTCCTTGGTTAGGCGGACTGGACCTCCTGCGCCTACGTTGGGCGTGTGGTAACCAGTACTTACGCTACCTGTGCCTAAAATACACCCAGTTTTAGAAATTTAACAAAACACAACATAATACAAAACTCACCTGAAGTATGACTAATATGAACTGGCGGGTTCATTATCAGCTCCATATCCTCGTGCAAAGTTGGCAGCGGCTCGGGGCCACTCGCCATGTTTGATAATTCGTTACTAAAATCGCTACTACTACTGCTACTAGGATTTTGAACATTCTAAAAATTTAAAAAACGTAATTTATCGGACATTCCAAAGCACAACGTCTTTACTTACTTCTAAATATTGCAGGTACATATCACTTTTAAGGAAGTTAGGGTACGTCGTTTCATCAATTAGTTGCTCGACTTTAGCCTGCGCCTTGTCGAACAAAGTCACGGGAGGCTCAAGGCACTGAGAAGATTTAATATTTCTTCCAATTTCCTTCCGCAACTCCTCATCAATGGGAAGAGCAGACTTAACGAAAAATTTTCTGAGAAAACATAAGGTAAGTACATAAGCAAAGAAAACGGTGAAAACTACACTTACTTATAAATAACTTTAACCAACTGGTGTATTTTCTCTCTTCCTATTTGCTTTCGGAGGCCTTCGCAGGCAAACCAGAAGTCGAGAGCATCAGCATGGTGTTGGCCTTCGGATTCCAAATATTGCTGGAAGAGTTTGACCCCATCAGGATCTTGGAGAAGGAGATGGAGGGATTGAGCCCATCGGAGGCAAGATGGGGGCGAGGGGTTGTCACAGGGTCGGTCATGTCTGGAAGAAGGGCGAGAATTCGAACGGCAACTTCCTTCCGGTTCATAGCCATAAGGAGCAGGACTACTTTCTATAAAACAAACAGACAATATAGAACGGAAATTCAACTCCATTTTAAGAACGTACCGTTTGGAAAATTGTGGTATTTTCTGGGAGTGGGAGAGGGGGATTTGTGTTTGGTCCAGTCCATCTGCGAAGGAGCCCCCCAATCGGACATGAAGTGGCTCCTCTCCTCTCCTGGCACGGGGGGCCTCGGAGATTTGTGGTCGAAACTGGCCTCATAGGTGTGCTGCTGCTGCTGCTTACCGCTAACTTTGTTCCTGTCTCGTTCACTCATGTTGACGAGGGCTTATCTCTAAGCCCCTTCTTCGTACTGGTACCAATCCACTTATTGCTTCTAAAGATCCGATGCTTCATGGTGAGCACTGGAAACAAAAGAAGAGAATTAGGAACTATTCATATTTATTGGCGCCCAGTTCATAATTTTTTAAAACAGATTTTATCGCTTTAGTAGTAATAATAATAATAATAATAAAATTTCTTTGTTGATTATTCACTGTTATAATAGTTCGCATCGTATGGTAAACTTTTTTATTGTTTATTTCATTTATTCTTGATAAATAATTTATGTAATATTTTGGGATTCTTCGGCCATTTGCATAAAAATTGTTTAATGTTCTTACTTTGATGCGATTTTTGCATTAAAACGTTCAATTTAAATAGACGTAAAATGCAAAATTTACTCCATAGAATTTAAAATAATACAAATTTTCTCTGAAGATGGTTAAAAAAACCTGAAACGTAAGAAAATAAAATAATTTTCATTTAAATGACTGGAAAAGGATTTGATATCAACGGTCAAGGAAAAACAAACATTTATATATTCTTAAGAAAAATTGAAGTTTCTCTTATATAACTAAAACTTCACTAAGAAAATTTTCTAAATCTCTAGTGAAAACCAAAAATTTTTAAAGTAAAAATTTATTCAAAATGATTTTAATTTTTTTCATTCACTAAAGAATATTATTTTTAAATAAACTTGCAAAAAACTCATATAATTCAAACAATAACCAAAGCCCTCAAAATTTTTGTATGAAATATAAATCGATTGGCATTCACCATCCCATGTATGACTAAGCGCAGAATTATGGGGTGCGGTACACCGATCAATACGCAGCATCCTCCGTAACAAAGACCGAAGGACTACACCCCAATACAGTTGTAAATAATAGATTAATAAAGTTATGAAATAATATTTAATAAACCACACAATGCAAAAAAATATTTGAAGAGCAGGTAAAAAATTTCCCGTATCAAATATCACGTATCACAATTAGAAGTAAGCACTCTCAGCCAGGCAGAAGATTTTAATATGGATATTAACATTGAAAGGAACCTTAGATAATATTTGTACCTATACAAAAATTATCCACTTCAGAGTAAATCATGCGAAAGAATATTAAGGGAATTAAAATTAATACCAATAACTTTTTAAATACTTAACAATAAAACAAAATCAAACACATGCCCCATGCAACGCTCACAAAAACCTACCCCATGGCAATGAAGAATAGTTGAATCACACGCAAGGAAATATTATTATGATACGCGGTACAATAATTATTATTTTCTTAAATTTAAAAGTTATGAGGGCCTGTCTTATAGAATAATAGCCAATAGGACATACGTTATGATAGACAGTCGAATAGAGAGTGAACGAATACGGAACATACCCAAATAAATATTTCTTCGATCGATGAAATGAATCACCCTGGAGGGGGCCAGTGCCTTTTTATACTTCGATGAGGGTTACGAATATATTTTTTAAAACCCATAAATCCGAGCATAATTCTATAGAGGGTGAGAAACAATAAATTTAGAAATTATAAAAAAAGAACAATTTGATTTAAAATATAATATAATGTAAATACTTGTAATAAATTGTTTCATAAATATTGTTCTGTATGCAGTTCAAATGTTTCAAGTGATCTAAGTATCAGGATAGGCAACCAACATTCCAACAATGCATATTGTCATTGTCACATGTGTTATACGCTACATCAGTTTCATTTGAATTTTATCTGGGAAAAAATATTGTAAAACGTCATTCTTGTTTAAAGTTACAATAAACATTTTATTTGCCTTGAAATTAATATTTTGTTTGTAACAGAACACTTCGCAAAACATGTAGGATTGCATGTATACGTATTTCAAAGAACCGTCAATTTTTTATGGGTAATTACACACTGTTTTACTGTTTATTTTTATAAATACTGACTTCAATTTTATTGAAAGCAATGACGGATTTAACTGTTTTTCAAATAACCCGATGCAGTAAATATTTGCAGACATAATTTTCATGTCTTTACTCTGATGTGCAGTTATCACTTATCAAGCATAAAATATATTTTTTATTTGTTACTGTAAAAGTTCAAACTAACGACTGCTTTTATTTAATGAAACCTACATAAATAAATTCATTTTGTTGTGATAAAACAAAACCGCACAATGGAGGTCCTCATGTCGAAATCTGCTATCGAATTACATGGATGAAAGAAATATAATAACAATAATAATAACAATAATGTCCTTGTTATTTTGTGCAGTCATATGTTTCGAAAATACAAATATAAAACATGATGCTCTTATTCTTTTTTTTACTTGAAATGTATCATAGCGATTTATTAATAAGAACTGCTGAAATAAATAGTAAATGGATACCACCAATAGGCAGGTAAAGGGTGAATTCATGAATTATAATAAAACCGAGAATAAAACATACATTATTTTTTTAATTCAAGAACCCGGCGCTGTAATTTCCTATAAGGCCTCTTATTAAGAAACCACCACTGTTAAGGTGTTAAGGTACGAGAAAAATACATGTTACTATTAATTTATTTATAAAAGGTTTTGAACGAAATTGATTGCAAAAATGAGACGAATAAAACCTTGCGCTAAAAATTTTTTTACATGCTCTACGTTTTAAAGTGCAGGGTGTCTCAAATTGGTGGGGATTGAGGGGTTACATCCATTTCCAGAGTAGCTGGAAAGAAACTGACACATTCCCGAGGTCAATTTTCGAGATAAATCGAACAAAGGCTCATTTCGATATCTCTTACTATTTTCGAGATATAAGCCAAAATTTGTATTTTTGTCATTTTGAGGGGGTACCGTAACTTCCTTATTTATGAATATTTTTTCTAATCTTAAAAACTTTCTTGGAGCATTTTTTTACGTAGATCAAAAATTTTGTTACTCTTACAGATTCTCAGCTACGATCCACAGTTCATTTTTTTTAAATGAAAACCATAGTTGGTTGTGGCATAAAAAAATTACGTATGTTTTATGCTTTTCAAAAATATAACATAAAGCCCTAAAAGTGCTCTAAGAAAGTTTTTAAAGTTAGGAAAAATATTCATAAATAAGGACGTTACGGTAATCTCTCAAAATGACAAAAATACAAATTTTGGCTTATATCTCGAAAACAGAGATATCGAAATGAGCCTGTGACCATTCGATTTGTCTCAAAAATTGACTTCGGGAATGTGTCAGTTATTTTTTAGCTACTTTGGAAATGGGTGTAACCCCTCAATCCCCACCAATTTGAGACACCCTGTACACTCTTGTACTATAAAAAAATTGTTTTCAAATCAAAGTTAGCTATGCCATGGCACCGTTAGATAGATTTTTTTCCCCTTCTTAATGATACCTCACAGTCCACGTTTATTTTCAAGACTAGAAACTTAAAATACAGAAACAAATTAGAAATGATATATTTTTTAATAATAATAGAGTGCTCTGAAAACAAATTCAAATAATGAATATATTATCAACTTTTTCGTTATTCGAATAGTTAAATTACATTTTCAATGTTATTATTATTATTATTATTATTAAATAATTATCTACTAATAAATTGTTCACTTGTTTTAGTTGCATTTAGTATCAAAACCATCTTCATATTTTTATTCAATGCCTTTAATGTGTTGAGACTTGTACTGTTTGAATTTGTTTTCAAAGCACTCTAATATTATTTAAAAATAATTTTTTCTAATTTTTCTTTCGTTCTTTAAGTTTTTGGTCTTGATTTAAAAATAAGGGTGGATTGTGAGGTATCATTAAAAATGAAATAAAAACATCCATCTAATGGTGCCATAGCCAACTATGAATTTCAAATATTTTTTTTTTGAAGTAATTTCAATACGTAAAGCCTGTAGAAAATTTTTAATTGTGAAGTTTTTAGAGTTACGAGATGAAATTTGGTAAAGTAATGAGCTATCTAAGTTAAGTTAAAATCTAATAGAAATACACATTTCGATTTTGTATTAACTACAATTTTTTTTTTGTTTGCAAAAGGCAGAAAACCTTTTCTCTTTCTGTTCATTATTTTTAATTCTTGGCGTTGCCACCATCTTGTAGTCTTCTTCTGAAGTAAAGTTTTCAGAAGAAGATACAAGAAACGCATAAGAGTGTTTGTCAAGATAATTTGATGAAACTCGGTGGATAGTATGAATTTATTAACTTCACAGTTGCATTTGTAATAAATATATGTACAGGGTGTCTCACTTATCGTGCTCACCATAGGTATCTTGGATATGGTAAGAGATACATTAATTACAAGGTAGGTTAAATGACACCAAATGTGGAGCTTATCAAGGCCTACTGTTATGTGCCAAATATTTTAATAAAATCAACTCATTTTTGTTTCATAAGCAAAAAACTGATTTTAGTCATATTCATTTTCCTTTGTAACTCCTTTATTTATGAAAATATTTTCATGCTGTGTTTTCATTCTTAGAGCACTTTTTGATGCAGCTTTTGAAAAAATTATAATTTATTTGCTAACTCTTTTAAATATTGAGATATTAACATCAAGTGTTATTTGTTTTATTTCATAAAAAGTAGGGAAGAAAATAAAAAATCAAATAATGGCGATAACTCCATTATTTCTAAAAATAAAGTATTGTTGCGACATATCATTTTAAAGCGAATAAAAATTGGGTTTTTAAGCCATTTGCAACTATGGCTTGTATTTGAAAAATTAAAGTTGGTGTTAATATTAATACCTATCTCAAAATCTAAAAAGAGTTAGCAAAAATATAATTTTCTATGAAAGAAGAAACCGCATTAAAATATTTTCATAAATTTCATAAAGAAGTTATAACGGAAAAATGAAAATCACAAAAATCAGTTTTTTGCCCATGAAACAAAAATTTCACTAAAATATTATTGCACATAATAGTAAGCCTTGATAAGCTCTACATTTGGTGTCATTTAACTTGAATCTCTTACCATTTCCATGGTGAGCACGACAAGTGAGATACCCAGTATAAAAAAAAAGTTTAAAATTACATAAACATCAATGTTTTTAAACCAATAAACGAAAACCATAGACCTGAAAAAACAACCGATGTCTGTGTAAATGGAGAATTTATGCAAAACGCAAAGTGTTTCACATACTCCTATTGATTTATTTTCCATGATTAAATAAAAAAAACGCGATTCGATTATATAGTAGCATCGTCCCCTTCTCCTGAGAAATAATTCGCCCGCAATATCCGAAGCCTTAATTGGTATTGCGTAACTAATGGAACATTCTATTTACTAAAAATTATATATTCCGACCATGTAAAAATTAAGTGGCTGGAATTAAAATCGCACAATTTTTTGTCTTTAATCTTTAATAATGTATTCCCTAGCGGTCCCATCCTATAATTATTGTCTCACGCCGAATTATGCTGCCACCATAACTAATCTCACCCATTATCCATTCTCCAGTGTGTGTATATGTTCTGCCTTGCACACACCATCGTAATTTATGGGGGAAAATTTAAATTAATATGAATTTTGCATGTTATGTTATTTTAGTCTCCGGCGTAGGCAAAAAAAAAATTATAACCTAATTGAAAACGCTGACTTTTTATTGTATACCTACATACAGGGTGCTCTTTAACAAAAAAGTTAATTAATGGACTTCCTGAAAAATGTATAAATACCTAATTAATTATGCTAATTTCAGGATTACCCCGTATAATAAAACGGCGCCATATTAATAAATGCGCGCTGTCTATAAAAGTAATTATAATTATAAACAGATAAATCCACTTTAGACACCAGTAATAATATTGATAAAAACTAATAGTTATTCAAAATGATATATTTTTATATGGGTAGTCAATAAATTTTGCGAAAACAAATATTTATTCTACTTTTCTATTAACAATATAAAGCGTTTAAAACAGCTTGTATAACGAACATAATTACAACTGGAACTATTTTTACCGCACAACTTCGTCAGTGCCTGTATAGGACGTTAATTTATTACATTAAAAAATGCATAAAAATATTAACATAATATTTTCGCCCATAAATCTTTCTAAGATACAAGAAAAATATTATAACTACACAACCTTGCTGCAAAGATCAAAGCCGAACTTTTACACTGGTCAAAATAGTTTATTTTGATACTCCTCAGTTCTCACCGCACTCGATTTAATTTGATTGTTAATTTTATTACGCAGCTTAGTGCTCGTAAATTATTCAAAAAATTGCCTGGTGAAGTACGGAGCGCTTTTTGGAGACACGATATACAAATCCAGTTATACTGAAAGTACATTGCAGGCAAGGAAAATTTTTCCACAAGTCAATGTATTTTTTTACTGATTACAGCTCACTTATAACGAACTTCCAGGTAAAGTAAAATTCATATTTATACGGCACATAAAAGAGCCGGCTTGTTTGAAGTTTTTATCGGCATCAAACAAGCCGCCGGTTTTTTACGTGTCTTATAAATATGAAGTCAACTTTAAACTAGATAAATAAATTGGGATTCGGCTTGTATTTAAAATAGGATTTTTGCGTTTCCAGAGAACTTAAGAAATAACTTTTTAATTTCTATTGTTTTAACTTAAAAACTCGTATTTTATGGTTTTTGGTGCCGCTCAAACAATTTGATGTCAAAAATCACTTCTGACAGTTGACAGCTGTCAATATGATAGTAATAAGCAATTTAGACGGATTTTTTTATCATCTTAATAATGGATTTTATCATTAAAAATACGAATTTGAAATCGAAAAATTCTTTCGACAGTTGACAGCTGTCATTAAGAATGTCAGTTTCATTAATTTAAGAATTTTTGAATAAAATGCTATCAATCTGTTTGTATTTTGGGTCGTTGAATATAAATCTGATGTCAAAACGGACTTTTATCAGTTAACAGATGTCATTTTAAAACTGTCAATTTTGTAGAAACGAACATTTTTAAGGTTGCTGATTTTAGAAGATGTACATTAGATCTTTGTGAAAATGACATTTACACTGTCTTAATGACCGCTACCAATCAGAAGTCATTTTTGACATTTCACTCACAAATTCTTGTTTAGCAAGTTAAAACAATGGAAATTATAGTTATTTATGTATCAAGGGCGTAAAGTAAGCGTTTATGGCCCGCGGCGTCGATGTGAAAGTAATAGCTCGATGCTTTAGCCGAGGGCTATTACACACCAAGGGCCATAATAGTCATTTATGCATCAAGGGCATAAAGTAAACGTTTATGGCCCGTGTCGCGAAGGCAATAGCTCGAGGCTTTAGCCGAAGGCTATTACACGCCAAGGGCCATAATAGTCATTTATGTAGCAAGGGCATAAAGTAAGCGTTTATGGCCCGCGGCGCCGGCTTGAAGATAATAGCACGAGGCTTTACCCGAGGGCTATTACACGCCAAGGGCCATAATAGTCATTTATGTATCAAGGGCGTAAAATTGGCGTTTATAATCCGCGGAGTGAAGATAATAGCACAAGGTTTTAACCGAGGGCTATTACACACCAAGGGACATAAACGCTTGCTACGCCCGTGATATATACATAGTTTTATGCACGAACGGTTTATAGGGTCAGTTAAAAACTTAGATTCGTTGATTTACATATAAAATAACTGTTGCTTGAATGTTTTCAATCGAGCAATTCGTAGTCGTTACTTCGTTACCTAGCAACCGTCAAACAAAACCAATCTCGTGGTCGCTATATTTAAATAGCGGGCTGTAAAATTACTTTATCGCCCGAGGGCAATAATAGGACCCGCGGGCTATAAAGCTGCATTTAACGCCCGCAAAATCGGGCGTTAAAGTTCACTTTAACGCCCCGGTCGTACATAAACGTTTGTTACCAAGGGCGTAAGGTGAGCTTTTATGGCCCGCGGCATGAAGATAATAGCACGAGGCTTTAGCCGAGTGCTATTACATGCTAAGGGCCAACACAAAAATCCCATTTAAAATACACTGAAAAACTGATCCTTTTACAGGCACAGGTTAATCCAGTTTTGAGCTTGTATTTTTTAGCATCTTAATTAATAGTTTGGGGTAAGATCGTACAAATTTTGATATTGCGAAAATGACATCCACATACAGTGTTAACCCAACGCCCAACTTTTGTTTCCCATTATACTTATATAATAATATGTAGGTATATTGTGGACGTATTTCATCATGGCCAGCTAATCTAAAACTCATCAAATAAATTCATTTTTTCAACGCCAACGGTGCGGCAGCGCCAAAAAAGGAAATACCCGGAGTTGGCATCATTAAATGAAATAGTAATTGTGTATTTTTTCTTTTTAGAAAACAATTAATTCAGACGGTTACGATCCGCGCGGTGTTCTGCACGATTTGACAATAAGTGAATGAAGTCGATAAAAACTGTATAATAGCTGAATAAAGTATGTAAGTAATGTTGCTCCGATGTCTGTGCAAGAAGAGAGAACTTACGATGAGGTTCCGCGCCGCCTTGCATCACTTTTAAGCAGGACCGGAGTCTGTGCTTGTATTTCTTCAAGGCGCTCTGTTTTTGGTACAACTTTTAGACAAGCGTATATGGGAATTCCTATCAGGACGTCAGATATGAAAGAAAAAAATACGAATACACGACGTACTAATTTAAGACAGAATATATAATTACAGCTTATATCCGTCGATAAAAAACCGGTATACCTATGTACATAAATTATCTTATTATGAATGAATAATAATTATTATATAATATAAAGCAAAAGTCTCCAGGCTTGTTTTCCAACTTATGTATAGAGAGAAAAAACAATTTAATGGCACGCCAAGTTTTGGCCCAAAATTGATTATACGAATTTTCTCTGAACAAAGGAAGTTGGCAACAATAAAATATATAATTTATAATACACGCACTAAGTTTAAGTTAAACATTCAAGCAAATTCTGGAAAATAAGTAACAACTATTTTGTTATTGATCTCGATATTGGTGTTTTATAACCTAAATTATAATTATTGTAATAACATATAGTAAATACTCGTATAAATAAATCACGTCTAGACTAATAACATACCTTTGAGTATATAGCAATAGATAGTCCTATAAAACAAACAAAAAGATTTTTTCACAAGTAATTTGAAACGAAAACCAAAAACCATAACGTAATTATATAAACACAACAATGAAGCTCCTACAAAATACAGCGCCACGTTGCCAGATGGGATTTTCGGAAATTTTTTTTCGCAAATTGTTTTTCAATTTTTTTTCTCACCAACATTCTCATTTTGATCCCAAATGAAACCTCTAAATTGCAATATCGAACATCGAACATTCACCGGCCGCCACTGCCCTTAATTCAAGTTTAACAACAAAATATACAATAGTAGAGAGGTTTGTAAACATAAATGGACTCAAATTCAAAAAAAAAAAAAAAATGTACAGAATTTTTATTGCTTTTCGCCAGCTGAATTTTTTTTCATAAACACAACAAAAATTACACATACTTTTCTGTAGAGCACAAAATTATCTAAAAAAGGATCTGACTTTCGAAAACACTCGACCTTAACGTTTTTTCGATGTTTTTCTGACGTTTTATATCAGTCATGTATAAAATTACAAAAAATCAACTGCACCTTGAAATGTATTATTTGAAATTTCCACATGTTGTGTTTTTGTGCATTTTTGATGCTATTATAACAAAAAAACGTGAGAAAAAAATTGATAAAACGTGAAGAAAACATTGAAAAAACGTCAATATCGGACGTTTTCGGGATCATAAATTTAACGGCAAGTAAAAGTCAAAGAAATCGTTATTGTAGATAATTTTATACTCCACATAAAAGTACTTTTACCAGATCTTATATTGATTAATTCTTAATATATTTGAGAAAAGTTTTGTAAAGTCAAGTTCTTGTTTTAAATATTCTTTATAAATATTTATAAAATGTTCTTAAAAGTCCCCAAGTGAATCATTTTGTGGATTTTTAATTCCATTATAAATGAATGAGGAAAAAAAACGTCCATTTTAGAATTTAGAATTTTAGAATCAACACTGGAGACAAAACTAAGGGTAAATAAAAAATTACGCATTCTCTTTTTGTGGAGCGTAAAATTATATAAGAGAAATGGTTTGGATGTCGAAAACGCTCGATTTTAACGTTTTTCTGACGTTTTATTTCAGTAAGTTATAAAATTACAAAAAACAACCGCACTTTGAAATGTATTCTTTGAAACTTCTACACGATACGTTTTTTGGTGCATTTTTAATGCTGTTGTAAGCGTTGGCCAAAAGAACATGAGGAAGACATCGGAAAAACGTCAATATCAGACGTGTTCGGGACCATAATTTAATAGCAAATAATAATTCCACAGAAAAGTATTTATAGATCTTATATTGATTAATTTTTAAGATATTTGAGAAAAGATTTCTTGTCTAGATTCTTGTTTCTAATATTCTTTACAATTATTTATAAAAAAAGTCCCTAAGTGATGCGATTTTGTGGATTTTTAATTCCATTATAAATGAATGATGAAAAAAACGTCAGAATAACATCGAAAAGACGTAGAAATTTAACGTTTTCGGAACCCTCACTTTGAGTTTTTAAAGCTAAACTCGAAACAACACTGAAGACAAAACTTAGGATAAAAAATTACACATTCTTTTTTTGTAGAACATAAAATTATATACAAAAATGGCTTGGATGGCGAAAACGCTCGATTTTAACGTTTTTTCGATGTTTTTCTGACGTTTTATTTCAGTCATTTATAAAATTACAAAAAGCAACAGCACTTTGAAATGTATTCTTTGAAATATCCACATGATGCGTTTTTGATGCATTTCTAACGCTGTTATAAATGATTGACAAAAGAACATGAGAAAAACATCGGAAAAACGTCAATATCGGACGTTTTTGGGACCATAATTTAACGGCAAGTAAAAGTTAAAGAGATCGTTATTGCAGATAAAAATTAGGCATATTTTGTTTGTAGAACATAAAATTACATACAAAAATGGTTTGGATGTCGAGAATACTAACATTTTTTCGATGTTTTTCTGATGTCTTATTTTAGTGATTTATAAAGTTTCAAAAAATCAACTATACCTTGAAATGTATCGCTTTAAGTTTCCATATGATGTGTTTTTTGTTCATATTTAATGTTATTATAAAAGACCGACAAAGAAACGTAAGAAAAACATCGAAAAAACGTCAATATCCGACGTGTCCAGAACAATAAATTTATTGGCAAGTACAAGCTACTGACTTAAGGTAGAAGTTATTTAGATCCTTATTGTAGCCAATTTTATACTCTACATAAAAGTACTGGCAAATTTATTAATTAATTAATTATTAATTAATTTTTGAGATATTTGAAAATAAAGTTAGAAAGTCGAGATTATTGTTTTTAATACTTCTTCAGAATTTAAACTTTACCTACACTCGTACCTACAAATTTCTCTATTATTGGAAATTTCACACCTCACTTTTTTAGCGAATCAGAAGTTTGTCTTTGCATGGTTTCGTTGCCATGGCAACCCAAAAATTTCCGGAAATTTTGTCAAATTATATTGGCATATAATTATATTTTACGTTTGCTGACACATAAATAAATAAACGGTTGTAAAGTTTGAAAATATAAAAAACACTAAAAACAGGATTCCACCCATTTTAGTGAAGAAAACATAATATATAAAACATTACAGTAGATATACAGGGTATTGGAGAAAAACTTTTTTAAGACAAAAAGTTCATATAAATATGTGTCCTAAATGTTTAGGTTTTCGAAATATAGGGTGTTCAAATTATTTTTTTTTTTTGGTTTTTTTAATTTTTCGTTGACAGTTTTACGGATAATTAATTGAAATTTAACACGAATAATACTTTTACCAGTACCTATGGAACAACGTTATTGACATTTGAAATAAAGTAAATATTAATGAGACCCGAGGCTTACTTACGTGTACGAGGCCCATGTGAGAGCGAACACCTGCATTACGCACATCGGTGTACTGTTCGCCGGGACGTGGCAAACATCCTGAAAATCACTTGAGAAAAGGAACACGGAAACTGCATTTAAAATCCGTGAAATTTGAGACCGCATGTAGACTTTCCAATCGCGCCGAATCCCAAAAGGAAAAAGAACTCGAGGACTTCGAATCACGTACGAGTAAATCCACGCAGAATCCTCCGGGGAGAACTGGAATACAGTTTGATGGGTTCTTGACACCTTCGTTCGGCGTAAGGAGTATTTTAAGTTTTTAGTTTATAAAAATCCGCCGGATTGATCTGAGCAGGATGCGGTCTTGAATACACAACGAAGGCTTTTCCCATGCGTATAAGGACGTGCCACCTTAGAAATTAAAAGTTTTAGCTTATGTAATTTAATTACTTATTATGAGAATATGCAGAATATTGCGATTAAAAAGAGCTGAAGTTTGCTGCATTCCGATACCTGATTTGGAAGATATAACCGTTTAAGTTTAGGCGAGTTTGCTGACAAAGAAAAACCGGAAGTATTTATTTTGCCTCTAAATTTTTCAGATACTAATGAACCAATTTTTATGCAGCCCATATCATTAGATAATCAAGACTATAGGTTGTTTTTTGACATACTTTTAATATGGACATGGAACAAATTAAAAATAATGCCGTGGTTGAAGTGTTACTTATACCCTTCTGCCCCCTGGAATTATTCTTGCGAAAAAATTAATTTCAATTTGTTATTTTTCAACAAACGATTTAGAAGTTGCATCTGTTTTATTCACCCAGAAATTGAATTACCCATAGATGTATAATGAAAGAGGATAGGGCATTACATCCTTTGTTTTGTTACCAGAAGAATCACATTCTAATAGCCTTTCTAATGAATAAACACGCAACGTTTCCAGTACTATGCAGTGATGACAATTGCTGAACTGTTCATGGTATGTTATTACTTATACTTCATGTCATTTGTATTTCTAAATGCTATTTTCAAAAATTTTTTGAATCTTGACAACAATGGATGTTGGAGGAAGTTTGTTTATAAATATAATGTTAATTTCGAGGTTAATTTGAATTATTTATGTTCATATCATCATTTATTATTAATAACATCAAATAACAAATATTTGACTCTATATATAGAGTATATGGTTCATTTCATATTTATAAAGCAGGGAAAAAATGCCGCATTTACAAAGCAGAAACGCGGCCTCTTTAACGTTTAAAGAAGCCGCCGCACGTGCTCCTTTGTCGAGAATTTTTTATCTGCGGTACAAAAATGAATTCGACGTTACAATGATCTTTGGTTTTGACAACACTACAATGTAGGTCAAATTATTGGTTTATAATTATGAATGGGATTTAGGGAGTGTCGCCTCTTTTCTTATCTTCTCTTTGATATTACTCAAAATCTAATTAGACCGAAAATGTGGATCTATTAAAACCCAAGAATTTTTTTTCTAACTTGAATCTAATGCTCCCCACCAATGCCCACCATAGGAGATGAAAAGTAAAAACCACCAGACATTTATCATTGTTATGTCTCTGCTAAACATTTTTAAGATATTACTTTGATAGTTTCCATGGATTTCGATATATGTTTGTAATTACTCATTAAATCGTACTTATCTTTCTCCGGATATTGACTAAATTTTTTATATTTTTAATAACATGTTTTTTTTTGCCGATGATCTCAGTCAATCTAGATACGAAATTTGGAATACGAAAAATTATACTACACAGCAGGCAGGGTATGTGAGAAATAAAACTGACCCATAAAAATAATAGTATATTATTCGACAAGTGGTAATACTAATAAGTAACTCACGCCGATGAATTTTACAACACGAGCCGAAGGCGAGTGCTGTACTTTATCTACGATTATAACAATATAATACTAACCTTTGCAAGTCCGAATTAATCATTTTGGCACAATTATTACTTTAACTTGAATTAAACGTCAATACTATTCAAATGTCAAATCACTTTCCCCCCTTAATAATAATGGACCATTCTATGTCACCGTAGGAAATTGGTGTAAACAAAGATTCACCCATGACTTATTACGAATATAACTCAACGACATTTGTTTATGAATACTATTAATTGTTCAACACCGTTGATTAATTAATAAATAACCTAATAAGAGTAGATAAAAATGTTTTGTCTCACAGTTGAAGAAAAAACACTGAACTTTGTTGTCAACTATGTATAGAGCCTTCATCTTAAGACTAAAGTACGTAACTAAAAATAGGCAACCAGATATACATCTTGTCACATTATAAGTGGTGGTTCGGCAATCGTCTCAGAGATGGCCTCAATGGTACGGAAACTAGAGAATTGTGAAATGATCTAAAAGAGCATCTGGATTATGCTAGAAGGTACATCTGCAGGTATATAAGGGCCAAGTAGGTCAACTGCGGGCAGTGAAATATTGGAAAGTGAACTGGACACAACAGAGAGGAGAGAGATATAATCGAGAAAAACCAGTTTTGACCGTAATTTTTTCAAAATAGCAGCGGTAGCGACAATATTTTTGGGGCAAACGTGAATTAATGAATATGACTCTCCCTTTTTTTGCTTCCCAATCTAGTATAAATATTAAGGTCTTTACCACTTAATAGAGATGTGTTATTTTGCTATCGTAATGTTAGCTATTGGGCAGAAAGTCTGAGAAAGTTTCGGGGTGGAAAAAGTGAAATAAAATTTGAGGTTCCTTCTTTAAAATTGAAAATTTTTTTAAAAATAAGGCGGACAGCGGGCTGTCTTTTTCGGAAGAAAAAATATAGGGTTTCTTCTTTAAAATTGAAAAATAAAAAAAATAGCTCACAGCCCCGGGCTGGTAAAAAAATGTCAAAAAAATGTTTCGCGGGTAAAAAGTACGTTTGTTTTTCGTTAAACACCAAAAAATGTAAAAGTGACATTTGGGAATGGCTACAGGGTGATCATTTATATTTTTCACCCCTCCCCCCCTAACTTTGTGATTTTTGGAAAAAGAAGAAAAGTGAAAAAAGTTATTTTTACGTAGATTTTAAATACGATATTAGAAAAACAATTGAGTATCGCCAAAAAAAGTTATAATACGAACTTGTGCTTTTTTTTGACAACATGCTGTATGTATTTTGCGGAATATGAAAGATCACGAAAATAGCTCTTCAAAAATATATAACACTGTATATTTATCTTTTGGGGTTTTTGAACTACATATTTACTTTTTACTGTTTCATACAGCGTGTTACTATATAAAAAACACAAGTTTGTATTATAAATATTTGTAGCGTTACTCAATTGTTTTTCTGATATCGTATTTAAAATCTTCGCAAAAATAAATAACTAAAACTTCTGTCTTTACACTTTTTTTCTTTTTCCAAAAATAACAAAGTTAAGGGGGGGGGGGGTGAAAATATAAATGATCACTCTGTACCTTTTTTCGTTGATTTTCCAAAAAACTGTCAAAAATGACGTTT
Organism: Rhagium mordax; assembly: GCA_963680705.1. Lineage (NCBI taxonomy): Eukaryota > Metazoa > Arthropoda > Insecta > Coleoptera > Cerambycidae > Rhagium > Rhagium mordax. The sequence continues at coordinate 4,934,252 of OY796662.1, read as the reverse complement.
AAATGCCACAATGAAGGAAGAAAATCATGGAACTTAAAATGGTTTCGGGGTCCTGAAGCCATCCGGATTCCGAAACTGATATCGTTTCTACCCTAGGACCAAAACAAAAAAAATAATAAAGTTCGTCGGATCGGCTATAAGCTGTATCTGTCGGAGGGACTATAGGTATAAATTTCAAGATAAACATTTGCGAAATTTCAACAAATCTTGGTTCGCTAAAAGTTAAGTCCGAACACGTTCGGATATTGAAGGTTAAAATTTGGAAGAAACTGACAGTCCGTCCGGTCAAAAACATATTCCGGTTAAAGAAGCTGCGGCCTCAGGGAAAGTAGTTTATCGATAAAACCGACCTTTTTAAAAAATTCGTATCTCGGATAATATCCAAGATGGACTCATAAAGGGGGGTTCTTAATGTATCCTTCTTCTTGGTCGCCGTCAAGGTCCAGATCCTCCAGATCAAAATGGAAAGGCTCCGGAACATTTCTAAAAGGTACGTGTCGGAAAATTTGCTAAAATCCGAAAAAATCGCCTCTTTTTTTAAAAATCGGAACTTTCTCAGGAAGCAAAATCGAGGAAAATGATTCCGCCCTAAATTTAATCTAGTTTTCAAAAAAATGTCCCGTCCGTCCATCTCAAAGGAGTCGCGAGTTATTAAGCTCGGAAGGAGGACGTATTTTGGAAAACTGGAAAAATTGCGGAAACACCAAATTTTGAAACGCTATTTCCAAACGAACAACCGCCACTGTAAGGCCACTTTGGCAAGAAATTCAATGTAAAGGGTGCAACTTAGAACTACATCGGTTTTCCGTTCCGGAGAAAAAGAGGAGTTTTTGACGTCTATCGATCAGAAACCGGCAACCATTTTTTTTCTAAATCTCCTCGTTTCGTATCTCTTTCTAATTTAACAAATTTTTTACATAATTCCCAAAGAAAACACGTAGGCTTAAAAAAATATGATTTATTACATGGGCACTTAATTACAATTCTGAAAAACTAAATAAATAGATTAATTTTAGGAAGATCGATAATGGCCACCCTGTATAACTTTCTTATATTCTTCTCGTGGCCTAAATACGTAAATTAATGTTACCTTTCACACCCTTGACTACCTCAGAAATGGTATGCGCCTATACATGTATTATGATTATTATTATTGCCAATATTATAAAAAATAAAATGAAATGAAGTAATAATTGTTCCTTCCCATTCTTTAAATTTAATATGCCACTCAATGTTATTAAAAATGTGAAATACCTACTTATATACTTACTTATTAACCGGAGCCCGGCCCTGCGTCTATCTGTCGATGTGGGAAGAGCGAGGGGGGCACTGAATGGCAGGCGGCAAGTTCTTTGAAGCCCAGAGGCTTCTTAGTGGTACCGCGGTTGCTGACCCTCGTGATGGTACCCAGTGGTCCTCAATAAGATCCACCTCTAGCTATCTTACATCACCACGACAAAATACATTTCAAGAAAAATGTAATAAATTACCGGTGAACTATAAAAATAGACAACGCTATTTATTATTATTTTTATTACGAGCAATAGAGATATATACGTTTACGGTTGTCTATGCTGTATCGAGAATCACAAATTATTACTACGGCGATTGCTTTAAAAGGATTTTTTTTTTGGAATGTGTTGTTGACGGTGATGGGTTGATATCAAATGAAATCTGTTTGTTTGTATACAGAGTATTTCAGAGCTCTATACCTAGCGGTCGAAATTAATAACAAAACGTTAACGCTATCGAAATATACAGCGTAATAAAATTTTGAGTATACAGGGTGATTCAGTTGTACCCAGCATGTGAAACCGCTTCGGCAATATTGTTCAAGATTCTGAAATATTCTATCAAAAGTGATTAAAACATTATCATCAGATTTTTGACGAAGTGACGATTATAAGAAGATTGGAAAAAAATATAAAAACTTTTAATTAATTCTTGACTCTTGTCAATTAATTTCCCATTAAGTTATATAATTTGTTTCATTTGCATTCGAAGAGGGTGTGCAGGGAGCGTTGAATATCGTAGAAAAAATTGTTATTGGCAATCGTATTAAAATGTTGTAACCTAAAATGTAAAGAATAGGGATGTTCACAAAAAAGTGAAATCTTGTTTAAACATCATAAAATGATTAAAAATAGTCTCATAATCACATCTTCAAAGTTTTACAAAAATCGATAAATCCATTCTATGGAAAAAATCCAAAAGAAATATCAATATTCGTTTAAATGCGCGAAACGCTATCTGACGTCACTATGCGTAATGAGAGCGCGAGAATGAGAAGTTATAGTCAGGAATCCAGTGAACTAAATTTCGCTTATTTCTCTGTTGCTATAACTTTTGGACATACCTACTTTTAAAATTAGGTCCATGTTATGTAATATTTTCTGCCGAATCCATTTACGGAGGGCCATTTGCGATATGAGCTTGCGTTCATCCCCTATATTAATTTTTCACCCCTTTTCAGCCATACACGATATTAAAATTTTTCAGATATAACTCGTGCTATCTCCAAAACTATTAAACCCACAGGGATCAAATTTTAGTGGCGACTACGATCTCAGCGTTAAAATAGTATTTTGATTATTGATCTTCCAAGAAAAAATAAAATACGCGGGGGTGCAGAGATATTGTAGAGAAAAATGTAGCATTGAGGTACTTTTTCTATTTCTAGAGATACTATATCGGTTATGTGAGCGGTATTGTAGTAGAAAGTTCAAATTTAATTTTGGTGAAAGAATTTTTACAATCGGAGTATTCTAGAGAAATATATAAATTATTTAGTATCGGAAACGATACCGCGCGTTTCGATCGCTTAGGTATGAAGTGTTGTTTTGTGAACTGTGGCAGAACTTTAAGATAAGAAAAAAAATTTAAACAAAAGTTTTAGGGTATTCTATGAATTTTCTTGCTACTATATTCAATAGTATACAGGGTGCCTCATAAAATTGGTTTTTGTAAATTTATTCTTGCACAAACTATAAACATAATGTAATCAAGTTTTTGAACCAAGTCTAATCTAACAGATACTATGTATATGGGGACCTAAAATTTTAAAATCTCTAACACGTTTTATAACTCAACTTTAATGTGATTCAAAAATTTCAGAAATATTTCTTTTTCTAGCTCATTTGACGCTAGTTTGGCATTGGAATTGAAACCTCTTTAAGCCCTAATCTAAAAAATTATTTGGTACACTTATAAAAACCTTTTTCAGGTTATTTATTGATGTATTTGTACATCCAGGAACAAAACACCACTTTCTCCTACTAACTTTCACAGTGTTTAAGTCTTCCATCTTAACAAAAACGCATATAATATAAATGAATATTAAAACAAAGAATATAATAGCAAGCAGGTAAACGAGTTTCGCCACCTGTGGTCCCTTACGCATTATGACATCACACGCGCTAGTCTCGCTGCAGGGATCGTTTGTTAACCTCGTTCGTTTCGGCGATTTTATTTTCAGTTTATTTTTAAGAGAAAAAGATTTTAAGGCGTTTTAATGGTTACTACATGTTTTTGTGGCCTTAGAACTATAATTTTTTATTACAATTAAAAAATAGTGAACATTCCTATTCGCCATATTTTCTATAAAAATTGATATGTCTAAAAATAACATATAATATAATAAAAATCTTCAAATTGGTTCTATACAATTTTATAAATCATAACGACCATGTCTAAAAAATCCCAAAATTTTTTTGTGAATTTGGGAGAACGATAAACTTTAACATAAATGTAAGGGCCTGGATAATCACCCTGTAGATAAAAGAAACACCCACAATTTCAAAAATCTATTTACGGTACGCGAAAGCCAATGAATTTTGCTAACGATCACAAAAAACCGCATCAAGATTAATCATCTAATTCCAAAAATATTGTGGTTCAAATATTGCCCGTATTTTTCCAATATTCACTTCAATTGTGCACCAGTTTAGTTCAAAATTATAGGTTTAAAAGAGTGAAAATATAATGGGGCATAGGTACCGGTATAAGTATACTGATATAAGTTTTCTTACTAGTGGACAAGTAAAACATCCAAAATCGGACTTTTTAGCCACGGTGATTAGATAATCACCGTTGTTGTTGCTAGGATACAAGTATTGAAAGTTAGCCTGCCATGGCAACAGTCATTCAATAACAGCGACTAAACAGTTGGAAATCACACCGAACATTTAATTTAATATGAACTATTCAAGCAGGCCATACAACTAGTGACAGACGAAATTCATTTGTTGCATTCAATTTTTATTAGTCCAATAAACAAAAAAAATTGTCGTCGTTGAAGTACTTGCTATTTATTCATTTGTTATTACTGCATAATAAGAATGTAAAGGATCTTCATATGATTGTAAACCACGTGACAACAAAATTAGGCAACCATCTATACACTCAATGTTGCCTATTTTGGTCACGTGATTTGCGATCACTGACGAAGGCTCTGTTATAAATAATATAAAAATATGGTCCAAAGAGTTTGCACCAATACGAGAAACTTTCCTATTATGAATTTTTCAGAAACTTTTATTCCTGATAAAAGTTGGTGCATGTTTCGAAACAAAAGAAAAAGTTTCTTGAAATACGATTTTATACTCGATTATGATTTTTTAGACGTTTACCTAAAAAATAATTTTGCCTTGGATGTTAAAAAGCATAAACCGAATCATAAAACTGGTTAGTTCAAAAAATTACCTAGTTCCAAAAAAATTTTTGAAAATGTTTAATATATTTTTAATCCAACTTTTTTCTATAAAATTATACTCTAACAGTGATGATATTCAGGGTAGATTTGGAGCACGCTATATATTTATTATAGTTTAAATATTACATATCATATTATATTTATATATTAAAAAAGCATATTCTAAAATAACCGAGAAAATAACTAAAAATTTGCGAAATTTTTATGCTCTGCTTAAATAATTTAAAAAAATTGTTGTGTGGTGTGGTATAATCGCTAACAATTAAAATAAATATTTTGACAATGAAACTCGACACTTAAAGGTTAGACCTACCTACAGTTGACAAATTAAAAACGTCCATCTCACGACTTTTAAGTTCTAATCGCGATAAGCGAGGAATGTACAATTTTAGGGCCTATGCTACGAAAAACACTTTAGGCGCCACATCCGGTCCAGGTGAAGATTTTCGTAATTAAGTGTGCAAATCGAATCCTGCCCTGCTATTGTGTGGCTTGGTCGGCCCTCCTACGTCGTATTGATAGATAGATACAAAAAGATAATGAGTTCATTTTCAAAGCAACTTCTAATACCCCGTGATTGCTGAAGAAAGCACGGTATAGGAGAAGAGTGAACACTTCTTGAAGCGATCGAAAGTTTTAACTTTCATGCCCAGTTATTTTTTTTAATCTATCCTTTTTGGATTCAGTTGGGCCGATGAAATTCAAATATCCAGTTTTCTTTCTCGAACACAATGACAATGACTTTAATATAACTTTCTCTATTTTCAAATGTTCACTTTTTTGCGTCATTAGTGAGAATAAGAAGACACCGTCTCTCAATTTGGTCTCTTTGACATACTATTTGTTTAATTCAATCAGTCCTTCTGACGTACATTGTTTAATTCAATCAAAATAAATTGAAATTTCCCACTTCTCATGATTTTCCTCGGGCTTGCTGCTCTCTGGATATTCTAACTTCATTTTGGTCTTTCTGGCATCTTTGTTTAATTCAATCAGTCCCTCTCACGTATATTGTTTAATTCAATCAAAATAAATTGGAATATCAGGCTCCTTAACACACATTGAGTTAAGCTGATGGCGAAGATGTCTAACTTCAACGAATTCACTTTATTGCGACCTTCCTGACGTGTATTGTTTAATTCAATCAAAATATGTACTTGAATTAAAATTTCAGACTCCTCCCAGCTGGCGACGAAGATTTCTAACTTCTACGAATTCATTTCATTTTGAGTCACTCCTTCTGACGTACCCATACTGTTTAATTCAATCAAAATATATAGAATTTCAGACTCCTAAGATTTTCCTCGGACCCCTGAACTGTGAATTTTTTTAACCACAAGTTGGCTTCACTGTCGACGAAGACCTCTAGCCTCAACTCACCTCATTTTGGTTTTCGGGCATATTTGTTTGATTTAATCAGCTCCTTCGACGTATATTGTTTAATTCAATCAAACAAATTGAAATTTTAGCCTCCTTAACACACATTGACAAGCTGATGACGGAGATTTCTAACTTCAACGAGTTCACTTCATTTTGATCTTTCCGACGTATATAGTTTAATTCAGTCACTCCTTCTGACGTACCCATACTGTTAATTCAATAAAAATATATTGAAATTTCGGACTCCTAAGATTTTCCTCGGACATCTGAACTCTTACGACAAAGATAGATTTCTAGCCTCAACGAATGCACTTCATTTTGGTTTTCGGGCATATTTGTTTAATTTAATTAGGGCTTCTGACGTATATTGTTTAATTCAATCAAAATAAATTGAAATTTCGGACTGCTACGATTTTCCTCGGACCTTCAGTGCTCTGGATTTTCTAACCATATAGTAACTTCAGCTGGTGACTAAAATTTCTAACTTCAACAGATTCACTTAATTTTGATTTTTTTACATATTTGTTTAATTCAATCAGTCATTTTGATGTACATAATATATTGTTTAATTCAATCAGTCATTTTGATGTACATAATATATTGTTTAATTCAGCGAGTGTTTCTGATGTAAGTATGCTATTTAATTCATAGAAAAAATTGAAATTTGAAGTTAGATGTTCCGCAAGGATCTATTGTACAGCCAATCTTATTCCTTTTTTATATTAACGACTTGCAGGCGCTTAAGGTCGGAGTAAAGAAGTTCCTCTTTTGATCTGCTCGCACCCTTGGCACCCTCGGTGGTGTAAGACCGGTCCTGTGTGAGGAACAGTTAAAAAATCGTAAGGTTTTTTATATTTGGCACCCTGTACCTCTATGACGAATCTTTTCACCGAATCATTCAAATTTTCGCCCTGAGACATTTTAGAGATAAGAAAAGCTTTATCGTGTTACTTGGGATATATTTAGAAAAGTATCAGTTTGCATTTGACGCAAAGCGGTTCCACGTACTTCAAACATATTCCACGAATCTCGAAAACATTAAATTTTATCAATTAAAGTTGTGAATGAAGCCGACGAGGAACAAACTAAAAATAAAAATTAATTATTTTTTCTATTTTAATCGCGAACAGATTTTGTCTGTACGTAATTATTCACTAGTGATGACTTAAACGACACGGCCTATTTTTAGAAACCGTATAGTGTACAATGTATCCTATTTACATTGTTGTTTTGTTGTGGTGAAAACACTTAAAGTTAGAGATCCGTTTAACGCGTCTTTTATAACTTTCCAATGCGTTTTGGATGGCGACGTTTATTTTTTTCGATAGTTGCAATAACCTCAGCATGTTAAATGAAGAACGGCCGGAGGGTGGAAGATTTAACTATATCTAAAAAAAACATTTGATATTTGATATCCACAAGCGCAACTTAGGTGACATGTGCTGGGCCACAGCCCACTTTAAGTAGGCCGTGGCTGGGCCCTTCGGACCCAGGAGGGTCATCGGCCGACAACGATCCTTCGTTTTAAGAGTCAACAAATGTGGATCGAAGATTTTTTACCTTCAACTGTTTGTACAGTGTTTCATCTACAAAGTCTCGCCGCACAAATTTACCGCGCGTGTCGTTCATTGTCGGCAACTTTGTGGTTTGTGTAACACAAAAACTGCCCCGGCGTAAATGCCAAGACGCGGCGAACAAGAAAGGAAAATTAAGTTGTATATAGTCACTTGTTATCAAATACGTTTGCTCTAATAGGTTTGTTTTAATATAGTGGAATGATGTGATATTGGCATCCATAGGAGCTGGTTGCATGCGCGAGAACGTCATAGGGTGTTCGAAAACTAGTATTTCGAGTCGAGAAATTTAAATTTATTTTGATTGAATTAAACAGTATAAGTCAGAAGGAGTGACTGAATTAAACAATATAAAGTTCAGTTCATATCTGTTCAGCACATAAAAAGAGCCGGATTGTTTGAAGTCTTTATCGGCATCAAACAAGCCGCCGGTTTTTTACGTGTCTTACAAATCTGAAGTCAACACGCCCGAAAGGTCAAAATAAAGTGAATTCGTTAAAGCTGTAGTTACTGTGTATTGGGGAGTCTGAAATTTTAATTTACTTTGATTGAATTAAACAATATACGTCAGAGGGACTGACTGAATTAAACAATAGACGTCAGAAATGTCAAAATGAAGTGAATTCGTTGAAGTTAAAAATCTTCGTCACCAGCAAGTCACTGCGTGTTAAGGAGCCTGAACTTTCAATTTATTTTGATTGAATTAAATAATATACGTCAAAGGAGCTGATTGAATTAAACAAATATGCCAGAAATATGTGATTAAAAAATCCACAGTCCAGAGAGGTCAGGAAAATCTTAGAAGGCTGAAATTTTAATTTATTTTGATTGAATTAAACAATATACGCCGGGAAGGTCAAAATGAAATGAATTCGTTGAAGTTAGAAATCTTCGTCGCCAACGTGGGTTGAGGAATCTAAAATTTTAATTTACATAGATTGAATTAAACAATATACGTCAAAGGGACTGATTGAATTAAACAAATATGCCAGAAAACCAAAATGAGGCTAGAAATCTTCGTCGTCAGTTGATATCAATATGTGATTAAAAAATCCACAGTCCAGAGAGGTCTGAGGAAAATCTTAGAAGGCTGAAATTTTAATTTATTTTGATTGAATTAAACAATATACGCCGGGAAGGTCAAAATAAAATGAATTCGTTGAAGTTATAAATCTTTGTCGCCAACGTGGGTTGAGGAATCTGAAATTTTAATTTACATTGATTGAATTAAACAATATAGGTACGTCAGAGGGACTGACTGAATTAAATAATATACATCAGAAATTTCAAAATTAAGTGATTTCGTTGAAGTTAGAAATCTTCGTCACCAACGAGTCAATGTGTGTTAAGGAACCTGAAATTTCAACATATTTTGATTGAATTAAACAATATACGTCAAAGGGACTGATTGAATTAAGCAAATATGCTAGAAAACCAAAATGAGGCTAGAAATCTTCGTCGTCAGTTGAAATCAATATGTGATTAAAAAATCCACAGTCCAGAGATGTCTGAGGAAAATCTTAGAAGGCTGAAATTTTTATTTATTTTGATTGAATTAAACAACATACGTCGGGAAGGTCAAAATGAAATGAATTCAAGTTAGTCATTGTGTGTTGAGGAATCTGAAATTTTAAATTTATTTTGATTGAATTAAACAATATACGTGAAAGGGACTGATTGAATTAAAGAAATATGCCAGAAAGACCAAAATGAAGTTAAAATATCCAGAGGACAGAAGGCCCGAGGAAAATCAGGAGTCCGAAATATCAATTTATTTTGATTGAATTAAATGTACGGCAGAAGGACTGATTGAATTAAACAAATATGTAAGAAAGGTCAAAATAAAGTGAATCCGTTGAGGTTAGAAGTTTTGGTCATCATCAATGTGTGGTTCGAGGAAAAATGTGAGGAGTTTGAAATGTAAATTTAATTTGGTTGAATTAAACAATATACTTCAGAAGAACACAAGACAACACAATACTGGAAAATCATTTCAAACAACTACCTACTTTAATCCTAAAAGTGTTGAATTAAGTCAATCATTTCTTGGCAGTTTAAAGCAAAACAAATAGGACGAAATTATTAAAATATGTATTGTTAGGCCTTGTTGCACTATTAAAATGAAACAATAATTTGATTATGTTTTAGTTGAGGACATAAGGCTAGTATTTAATTGATTCGTGACGTGAAATGTTTGTTACAAGATTTTTTTACGAGCTATGGACGTGCGTTAACTATTTAGTGTTTTTTTTTCTTATCTCACAATTAAATAAAAAATCTTGTTTTATTATATGTGTGGTCTAATTAATAAAGTTAGTATCAGAAAATATAAATATAAACAAAAAGCAGTTATTAATTTTTAATCGTCTTTTTATGTTACCTAATCAAAAATATCCGAAAGTATCATGTGGGAGTAGAATGCTTGCTATTTGGTTGATTCAGAACAATCTGTAAAACGCCCAGTATGCTGCTAATTTTAAAAATATTATAGAGAATAAATGCGAGAAAATTGTTTAATAGAAACGAATATATCTTAAAAATGTTAAGAAACGAACAAGTACTGATTGGCACTCGACTTTGATGGCTCTTAAGTTCCAAACGAATTGGTGAATCTCGAAATTTCTTTCAGCAGTGGAAAGATTGTTTCATTGGTAATAATTATGCTTCCTCGCGTTCATATCCAATCATTATTATTTGTTACACAGGGTGATTTATAATGACGTGATTTTACGTCTAAGTTTGTTGATGCACCCGGGATCAACGGACCATTCTGTATATTTTATACATAAGAAAACAGTCAAAGCATAGCATAGTCAGTCAACTCACCCGACTTAAAACCTATAGAACACTATAATGGAATGCTCTCTGAAGGAAATTTAGAATAGGTCAGTTCCTCCAAACGGAACAACCACAACCATGATTTGTATTTTTGGTAAACCTTACAAGTTACCTTTTAATAATATGACTGCTCCTGTTCTGATACACGTTTTTATTTCATGTAATACCAACCGGACGGAGATATCAAAACGTTTTCTTTATCGCAGGTACCTACTTAAAATTCAAAATAGAGGACTGCCTTTGAAGTCGCAGCAAGGACTTTGTTCTTTTTTGCGTGTGTGTTAATTTTCCGCGGCCTATCAAGCGATCTTTAAGCCGAGATGTAATTTTAATTAATACCGCGATTCCACCGGTTGATATAATAATAGTCAGTGTCGGTTTCGCTCTGTAAGGTTGGCAATATGTGAAAGCGGTTAATCACGGCACCGGTACGGCCATTATGGCGGCGAAGTCGCCTTTAATTAGTTAATTAGCCGGCCTATCTTACAATCTTATGCCCACGTGTCTTCATAATATTCAATAATTTACTTTCTTCGCCGTGGCTTTTATCTGAGAGGCCGCGTAACGAAAAACAAAATAAAACTTGCTTTATTTAATACAAAAGAGAATCCTTTATTTTCTAGGTGTACATCCTGAGGCTTAGAAGCTTTGATGTGACACTAATGCCGGAATAGTTTCCTCAAACGCCAAAGCGAGTGCTGGATAAGGATTATAAAAAATTAGTGGAGTGACATTTTCCATTCGCGTTCTTTCGAGCTCATGAGTGTCCAATGAAAAGGTGTGACAGTATAGAAGCTGCAATTTTACTTCCTTGTACAGGGTGTGTTCGTTCAGACTTGTAAAATACAGATTTGTAAAAGTTCAGACTTGTAAAGTACAGATACGTAAATTTATACAGATTCATAAAATTACAGAAGCTAAATACCCATACTAAAGCGAAAGTCAATTTACCTGTAAAAATACAGACCTGTAAAGTACAGGCATGTTAAATATTGATATGTAAAAGTGCAAAGATCTAAAAAATTAGTGGTACAATGACAAAAATATATATTAATACAAAAAGAGAATTCTTTATTTTCTAGGTGTATATCCTGAATTGTAGCAAACGTTAAAACAAGGGCAGGATGTGGATTATAAAAAATTAACGTGACAATTTACAATCATATTTTGTCGAATATCCGATCATGCTTTGGCGATTTCTGCATCTGGCACAGACTTGTAAAATACAGATTTGTAAAAGTTCAGACTTGTAAATTACAGATTTATAAAAGTTCAGACTTGTAAAGTACAGATACGTACATTTATACAGATTCATAAAATTACAGACGCTAAAAACCCATACTAAAGCGAAAGTCAATTTACCTGTAAAAATATAGACCTGTAAAGTACAGGCATGTTAAATATTGATATGTACAATGACAAAAATACATATTAATGCAAAAAGAGAATTCTTTATTTTCTAGGTGTATATCCTGAATTGTAGCAAACGTTAAAATAAGGGCAGGATGTGGATTATAAAAAATTAACGTGACAATTTACAATCATATTTTGTCGAATTTCCGATCATGCTTTGGCGATTTCTGCATCTGGCACAGACTTGTAAAATACAGATTTGTAAAAGTTCAAACTTGTAAAATACAGATTTGTAAAAGTTCAGACTTGTAAAGTACAGATACGTACATTTATACAGATTCATAAAATTACAGACGCTAAAAACCCATACTAAAGCGAAAGTCAATTTACCTGTAAAAAATACAGACCTGTAAAGTACAGGCATGTTAAATATTGATATGTAAAAGTGCAAAGATCTAAAAAAAATAGTGGTACAATGACAAAAATACATATTAATACAAAAAAATTCTTTATTTTCTAGGTGTATATCCTGAATTGTAGCAAACGTTAAAACAAGGGCAGGATGTGGATTATAAAAAATTAACGTGACAATTTACAATCATATTTTGTCGAATATCCGATCATGCTTTGGCGATTTCTGCATCTGGCACAGACTTGTAAAATACAAATTTGTAAAAGTTCAGACTTGTAAAATACATATTTATAAAAGTTCAGACTTGTAAAGTACAGATACGTACATTTATACAGATTCATAAAATTACAGACGCTAAAAACCCATACTAAAGCGAAAGTCAATTTACCTGTAAAAATACAGACCTGTAAAGTACAGGCATGTTAAATATTGATATGTACAATGACAAAAATACATATTAATGCAAAAAGAGAATTCTTTATTTTCTAGGTGTATATCCTGAATTGTAGCAAACGTTAAAACAAGGGCAGGATGTGGATTATAAAAAATTAACGTGACAATTTACAATCATATTTTGTCGAATTTCCGATCATGCTTTGGCGATTTCTGCATCTGGCACAGACTTGTAAAATACAGATTTCTAAAAGTTCAAACTTGTAAAATACAGATTTGTAAAAGTTCAGACTTGTAAAGTACAGATACGTACATTTATACAGATTCATAAAATTACAGACGCTAAAAACCCATACTAAAGCGAAAGTCAATTTACCTGTAAAAAATACAGACCTGTAAAGTACAGGCATGTTAAATATTGATATGTAAAAGTGCAAAGATCTAAAAAAAATAGTGGTACAATGACAAAAATACATATTAATACAAAAAAAATTCTTTATTTTCTAGGTGTATATCCTGAATTGTAGCAAACGTTAAAACAAGGGCAGGATGTGGATTATAAAAAATTAACGTGACAATTTACAATCATATTTTGTCGAATTTCCGATCATGCTTTGGCGATTTCTGCATCTGGCACAGACTTGTAAAATACAAATTTGTAAAAGTTCAGACTTGTAAAATACATATTTATAAAAGTTCAGACTTGTAAAGTACAGATACGTACATTTATACAGATTCATAAAATTACAGACGCTAAAAACCCATACTAAAGCGAAAGTCAATTTACCTGTAAAAATACAGACCTGTAAAGTACAGGCATGTTAAATATTGATATGTACAATGACAAAAATACATATTAATGCAAAAAGAGAATTCTTTATTTTCTAGGTGTATATCCTGAATTGTAGCAAACGTTAAAACAAGGGCAGGATGTGGATTATAAAAAATTAACGTGACAATTTACAATCATATTTTGTCGAATTTCCGATCATGCTTTGGCGATTTCTGCATCTGGCACAGACTTGTAAAATACAGATTTCTAAAAGTTCAAACTTGTAAAATACAGATTTGTAAAAGTTCAGACTTGTAAAGTACAGATACGTACATTTATACAGATTCATAAAATTACAGACGCTAAAAACCCATACTAAAGCGAAAGTCAATTTACCTGTAAAAACTACAGACCTGTAAAGTACAGGCATGTTAAATATTGATATGTAAAAGTGCAAAGATCTAAAAAAAATAGTGGTACAATGACAAAAATACATATTAATACAAAAAAAATTTTTTATTTTCTAGGTGTATATCCTGAATTGTAGCAAACGTTAAAACAAGGGCAGGATGTTAATTATAAAAAATTAACGTGACAATTTGATGCTTTTGCGATTTCTGAATCTGGAACAGGCTTGTAAAATACAGATTTGTAAAAATTCAGACTTGTAAAGTACAGACACGTAAGTATACAGATCCATACACTTACAGAGGCTTGTAAAGGACAAATTTTTAAAATACAGACTTGCAAAGTACACACTTGTAAATTACAGACTTGTAAAGTACAGACGAGTAAAAGTACACAAATCTATAAAATTATAGAGGTTATTCCTGCTAATGACGCCACTCTTATTCCAGCTAGCCTATTGCAGTTGCAGAAAGCAGTGCGCGTGATTATATTATTTCCTGCTTCATTGTGCTTTCTACATTTACATTTCTATTATGATGACAAACAGGCAGTGGAAAAAAGAATGGCCTACATTCTCGTTCTCGTACATTAGATGCTTGCAAACTCAGATCTGTAAGTACAGACTTGTAATGCAGACTTGTAAAGTACAAACCTGTAAAGTACAAAGATGGGATTCGTCAAGCATTGGAGTTTTCATGATAGTGACGTCACTGGCCTGTTATTTGAGGCTTACCAATGCAGGATTCCGTTCCCTTCATTTTTTATAAATTCGTTTCTTTTAAGTTCTGCTTCCGTACAAACAGTCAAGAATAAAGCGAAATTACTGACTGGCCTTTAAAAATAAAGTATTGGCGGGTATGGTGCCTACTGTCTGCAACCATAGTATATTTAGGATACATGTTAAAACACGTTTTGTCCAACCGTTACTTTTCACACTTTATACGTGTTAATTGCGGGTAAATACCACAATATGTTTGCTTACCGTGTCCAAGTAAGTAGTGAGGGATAAGTGCATCCCTCTGGTGGTCAGTTGCTACTACCAGTCGAGACATCGAAGATGTCTCTGTGACCGATAGCGGCTTGCCAAGCAAGCACCAAGAGCGGCGACCTCTAGCCCTGATGGACTAAAACGTGCATGATAAAATAGGATTTATAGGAAACAACTACTGGACGGGCAAAGGCCCCTACTCCCATTGAATTATACCTATAAATCCAAATTGGTAACCAAATTTGTTATTTGTCTTTTCTCCACCAGACACAGACCGGTTTCGAACTCTTTATGTTCTCATCAGTGTGCCACAGGTAGCTGAAAAGACAAATAACAAAGGCAAACCAAACTAGTCTATGGCAGACCCAGCACAAGTAAGTAGTGAGGGATAAGTGCATCCCTCTGGTGGTCAGTTGCTACTACCAGTCGAGACATCGAAGATGTCTCTGTGACCGATAGCGGCTTGCCAAGCAAGCACCAAGAGCGGCGACCTCTAGCCCTGATGGACTAAAACGTGCATGATAAAATAGGATTTATAGGAAACAACTACTGGACGGGCAAAGGCCCCTACTCCCATTGAATTATACCTATAAATCCAAATTGGTAACCAAATTTGTTATTTGTCTTTTCTCCACCAGACACAGACCGGTTTCGAACTCTTTATGTTCTCATCAGTGTGCCACAGGTAGCTGAAAAGACAAATAACAAAGGCAAACCAAACTAGTCTATGGCAGACCCAGCACAAGTAAGTAGTGAGGGATAAGTGCATCCCTCTGGTGGTCAGTTGCTACTACCAGTCGAGACATCGAAGATGTCTCTGTGACCGATAGCGGCTTGCCAAGCAAGCACCAAGAGCGGCGACCTCTAGCCCTGATGGACTAAAACGTGCATGATAAAATAGGATTTATAGGAAACAACTACTGGACGGGCAAAGGCCCCTACTCCCATTGAATTATACCTATAAATCCAAATTGGTAACCAAATTTGTTATTTGTCTTTTCTCCACCAGACACAGACCGGTTTCGAACTCTTTATGTTCTCATCAGTGTGCCACAGGTAGCTGAAAAGACAAATAACAAAGGCAAACCAAACTAGTCTATGGCAGACCCAGCACAAGTAAGTAGTGAGGGATAAGTGCATCCCTCTGGTGGTCAGTTGCTACTTAAAGAGTTCGAAACCGGTCTGTGTCTGGTGGAGAAAAGACAAATAACAAATTTGGTTACCAATTTGGATTTATAGGTATAATTCAATGGGAGTAGGGGCCTTTGCCCGTCCAGTAGTTGTTTCCTATAAATCCTATTTTATCATGCACGTTTTAGTCCATCAGGGCTAGAGGTCGCCGCTCTTGGTGCTTGCTTGGCAAGCCGCTATCGGTCACAGAGACATCTTCGATGTCTCGACTGGTAGTAGCAACTGACCACCAGAGGGATGCACTTATCCCTCACTACTTACTTGTGCTGGGTCTGCCATAGACTAGTTTGGTTTGCCTTTGTTATTTGTCTTTTCAGCTACCTGTGGCACACTGATGAGAACATAAAGAGTTCGAAACCGGTCTGTGTCTGGTGGAGAAAAGACAAATAACAAATTTGGTTACCAATTTGGATTTATAGGTATAATTCAATGGGAGTAGGGGCCTTTGCCCGTCCAGTAGTTGTTTCCTATAAATCCTATTTTATCATGCACGTTTTAGTCCATCAGGGCTAGAGGTCGCCGCTCTTGGTGCTTGCTTGGCAAGCCGCTATCGGTCACAGAGACATCTTCGATGTCTCGACTGGTAGTAGCAACTGACCACCAGAGGGATGCACTTATCCCTCACTACTTACTTGTGCTGGGTCTGCCATAGACTAGTTTGGTTTGCCTTTGTTATTTGTCTTTTCAGCTACCTGTGGCACACTGATGAGAACATAAAGAGTTCGAAACCGGTCTGTGTCTGGTGGAGAAAAGACAAATAACAAATTTGGTTACCAATTTGGATTTATAGGTATAATTCAATGGGAGTAGGGGCCTTTGCCCGTCCAGTAGTTGTTTCCTATAAATCCTATTTTATCATGCACGTTTTAGTCCATCAGGGCTAGAGGTCGCCGCTCTTGGTGCTTGCTTGGCAAGCCGCTATCGGTCACAGAGACATCTTCGATGTCTCGACTGGTAGTAGCAACTGACCACCAGAGGGATGCACTTATCCCTCACTACTTACTTGTGCTGGGTCTGCCATAGACTAGTTTGGTTTGCCTTTGTTATTTGTCTTTTCAGCTACCTGTGGCACACTGATGAGAACATAAAGAGTTCGAAACCGGTCTGTGTCTGGTGGAGAAAAGACAAATAACAAATTTGGTTACCAATTTGGATTTATAGGTATAATTCAATGGGAGTAGGGGCCTTTGCCCGTCCAGTAGTTGTTTCCTATAAATCCTATTTTATCATACCGTGTCCAGGTAATTCGGAATTATGTTTTATAACTATTATGTACATTTACAGCAGTATTTGTTTGTTTTATGACCGATGGTAATATTTACTGCATCCTGGACCTTCCCAAGAGCAATTATATTACACATAGGTACATATATATTTATACGTATAACAATTTTCGTTTGTTTATCTCTGGATAAATATTAACCAATAGTTTTATTTCTAATCTCACACGAACGTTAACCGTTCAACGGATTTCCTTTACATTTCTTGAACTTAAAATTAAAAATATGTTTTCTCAGTTAAGTAAATTTGACAGCTGGCAACGTGGCGCTGTATTTTGTAGGAGTTTCATTGTTTTATTTACACAGTTTGGTTATGATATGTGCTTTTAAGTTTGTTATTAAGGAGTATTACTTGCATGTAATCAATGAAGCTCAACTTTTTTTTTAAATAAACGCCCAGTATAAACGATAGTATAATTTTGTTATTACATAAAGAATAAATCTGGAACAAAATCAAACCCATTAACGAGTCGCTGAGTCGAAACTATTTTGCAAATATTTCGGTTTAGATCAAAGCTCTGCTCTGGCCTTCTAAAAAACAATTATTGCAGTAATGATTTTACACTTTGGCAAGTATTTCCTGCCCAGGTGTGGTTTTAGTTAATTAGCTCTGTAGTTATATATCGATTGGAATGATATCCTGCAAGGCTATTTATTGTTTTATTATCGTTATTAACTAAATATGGTGTGGATACGGCTGCTATTAAATTTGATAAAGGAATACAGTCGAAAAATACAATACAATAATGGTGAGGTTTTGGAGTTCTTGTAGGTTATTTTGCACTAAAAGTGCCAAGCATTATATCAACGCATGGACTAAAGATGGGACTTAATGCAAATGCATGGTAAGGTAGGAAAACAGCAACAATTGGAGATACTTTGAGACCAAGACACGAGAAATGTCTTTTTCCAGGAATCCAAAAATTTGGTTGAAAAAGTCAAAAAAAGTTATACTTATAAGAAACTTATATTTTTTTAAATAGGACACCCTTTGTATTTTTAAATATTCTGATAGAGTGTTTTTTTCTGA
The DNA here is from genome assembly GCA_963680705.1 of Rhagium mordax. Lineage (NCBI taxonomy): Eukaryota > Metazoa > Arthropoda > Insecta > Coleoptera > Cerambycidae > Rhagium > Rhagium mordax. The sequence continues at coordinate 4,915,922 of OY796662.1, read as the reverse complement.
TTTCGAAAATATATCATTTGTTTATGTTATTTTTAACCGTTCTTGAGTTATTAATATTTAAAAATCACATTGTTAAATACCTAATTCATTAATTTTTGTGAGTAGGTCATGACTCAAAACAATTGCAATTTGACAGTTCTATTATTAAACACAATATTTGAAAATAATAGAACTGTCAAATTATTAAAGTTTGTTTTAAGTCATGGCCTACCCAGAAAAATTTAAGTTTCATCTATAAGTAACTTTTTTATTCGACTTTCAAATTTTTTTCTCCCAAATTTTTGGATTCCTGAGAAAAAAATCACTTCGAGCTGATTAAATAACTAGAAATTTCTACTTTAGGACTAAAAATAAAATTTCTACTTTAAAACTAGAAATTTCTGCTTTCAAAAGTAGAAATTTCCAGTTTTAAAGCAGACATTTTTAGTACTAAAGTAGAAATTTCTAGTTCTAAAGTAGAAATTTCTAGTTTAAAAGTAGAAATTTGTAGTTTATTTAAAACCAAAAATTTGTTTTAAAACTTGAAATTTCTACTTTCAAAACATCAAAACTAGAAATTTCTGCTTTCAAAACTAGACATTTTTACTTTAAAACTAAAAATTTCTACTTCTACTTCTACTACTAAGTAGAAATTTCTAGTTTTAAAGTAGAAATTTTTGGTTTTAAAGTAGAAATTTCTAGTTTTTTACATTTTTGCTGTGGCCCTTCAGAGTCATCGTATTTACGTATGTTTAGAAATAGAGCTCAATGTACTTAAATAGGTATATCAAATTGAATATTTTTATTATTATTATGCATGTATAAAACCTATGTTTTTGTCAGATGCTATCCAATAATATGTCGGAATTTTACTGGTCCGACTCTGCTCTACTGTGTCGGTGCCGCTTAATAATTTAACCAGATTTAGTCATTTTTTATCACTTGTACATTTGTGTCTCAGGTAGATTCTTTGACGAAAATTAAGGGGGTGGTGCATATAAAGTTTTTTTTAATTAGCCCCCTAGGCGGGTTACACCCTTTCAGAGGGGTGCGGTAACAAAAAAAAAGTTTAAATGTTTTGGTTGGACAAAGCATTGCAAGTAGTTTTAAGGGTGGTAGTAACCCCCGAAGATGTGTATTTGCATAAATTGTTGGCAACTGACCTCGATTACCATTGCCTACAATTCCGACCTGAAGTTAATGTGATACAAACCGTCCCTTTGATGGGTGGATTATTTCGGTGCCTTTATAGGACAGGTCAAAAGTGTGATTTAAGGTGGTAATTATAATATAATTAAAAGTACGAAATGGTAGGTATGTACCTGACGGTTACCTCTTTCTACACCCCCTTTAGGGCTCACTACCTGCAAGCTTTAATAGCCTTTCGAAAACATAATTATGCAGTTAATCTTCAGATTAAAAAGCTGATTCTATTGGTTTTTATCCAGTATCGTAATAATATATGTATAAAAGCTGATTATGAGAAATGCTACCCTTTCCAAATTTACTTTATGGTATTATGGTAGGTACTTTTCTTTGAATGCTGATGATGTCCATCTATTTTGTCTGCGAATCACCATAATGAAAGTTTCGCGCTAAGGGAGGACTCAGTTTGGAGATATTGCCAATTTTAAGTCCGGTCCTGTTCGCCAAACTTCCTGTATATAAGTAATAAATAGTAGTTCGATCCTAATTTTTTTTGGATCGTTAATCTGGTAGTCAAATACATCCCTATTAAAATTCAAATTTTGACTTTAGCTGGGCAATAGGGAACCGGCTATTGACCAGGTAAAATTATTTGAAATACACCGAATTTCGACTTAATCTGAAGTGAAGGAATTATTACTAATTTAGTCAAGGGTAGATTTTATATTACCCTCTGTAAAGGTGAAATTAAAAGTAAGGTCTCTTTGCAGTAGCTCATTACTATTCTCCAAATCGTGACAGCTAGCAGGGTCGGACTCAGTGCACGACGATGAATGGTACATAAATGCTCGGTAGAATCTATGATTCGTAAAAAAAATATTTCAATAAATATTTAATCAGTTCGAAATGATTTTTTCTAGTTTTAAAGTAGAAATTTCCAATTTTGAAAGCAGAAATTTCTAGTTTGAAAGTAGAAATTTTTTTTTGGTCCTAAAGTAGAAATTTCTAGTTCGAAAGTAAAAATTTCTAGTTTTAAAGTAGAAATTTCTAGTTTTAAGTAGAAACTTCCAATTTTAAAAGCAGAAATTTTTAGTTTTGAAAGTAGAAATTTCTAGTTTTAAAGTAGAAATGTTTAGTCCCAATCTCGGTCCTAATGTAGAAATTTCTAATTTTGAAAGCACAAATTACTAGTTTGAAAGTAGAAATTTTTAATTTTGACAGCAGAAATTTCTAGTTTTAAAGTAGAAATTTTATTTTTAATCCTAAAGTAGAGATTTCTAGTTCTTAAGTAGAAATTTCTAGTTTAAAAGTAGAAATTTAAGTTTTTTTAAATACTTGATTAAATAATTAAATATACCTAAAATCTGTAAGACGTAATCTTTGAAACCACTTTAGAACGCAATTATTGCCGAATCTGTTAAAACAACTACTTTTCATAGCTAAATGTTATAAAACATTGAATTATAACAAAATTTCTAGTTCTAAAGTAGACATTTCTAGTTTTAAAGTAGAAATTTCCAATTTTGAAAGCAGAAATTTCTAGTTTTAAAGTAGAAATTTTTAATTTTGACAGCAGAAATTTATAGTTTTAAAGTAAAAATTTTATTTTTAATCCTAAAGTAGAGATTTCTAGTTCTTAAGTAGAAATTTCTAGTTTAAAAGTAGAAATTTATAATTTTGAAAGCAGAAATTTCTAGTTTTAAAGCAGAAATTTTTAGTCCTAAAGTAGAAATGTTTAGTCCTAAAGTAGAAATTTCTAGTTTTAAAGTAGAAATTTCTACTTTAAAATTTCTGCTTTCAAAATTTCCAATTTTGAAAGCAGAAATTTCTAGTTTTAAAGTAGAAATTTTTTTTAGTCCGAAAGTACAAATTTCTACACTCGGGCCAAAAAGAGTAGTCAGTAGAGCCAGGGGCGTACGGATTTACGAATTTCATAAATTCCATAATTCGAACAAATGAAAGCGGATTGTGTTAATTATGCATGAGTATGAGTTACCATGTCTTAAATTTTAAATAATATGCTTACATCTGGCAACATTATCTCCACGAATTAGGTATAGCAACGCAGTTGAACAATGCACATCCTTTGCGTTGCAGCATATGTGACGCCACTGAATGCGCTTACTAAGCGCTCTCGACGACCTTTATAATAGTCGAACAAATTATTGGGTATAAGGGCGGCACGTTCAAGCATGTACTATATTTGGTTGACTATACCAATTAAACATAATGACCTAGTTGTGGTTTTCATCTCTGGTAGGCGGAGAAAACTGGATATATTTCTCTGAATTATATGGGATTATATGGTAAAACGAGCTGCCGCTTCTGTATTTCATAACAGCTAAATCCTTTGAAGAATTTCCGGTGGATTTTTTGCTCTACTGACTACTCTTTTTGGCCCAAGTATAGTTCGAAAGTACAAATTTCTAGTTTTAAAGTAGAAATTTCCAATTTTGAAAGCAGAAATTTCTAGTTCGAAAGTAAAAATTTTGAAAGCAGAAATTTTTACTTCTAAAGTAGGAATTTCTAGTTTTAAAGTAGAAACTTCAGATTTTGAAAGTAGAAATTTCTAATTTGAAAGTAGAAAATTTCTACTTTAAAAGTAGAAATTTAAGTTTTTTTAAATTTTTGCAGAGCCCTTCAGAGCCATTGTATACAAATATAAAAACTGTAAGACGTAATCTTTGAAACCACTTCAGAACGCAATTATTGCCGAATCTGTTAAAACATCTACTTTTCATAGCTACATGTTACAAAACATTGAATTACAACAACAAAATGCATAGAATTTTGCCGAAGATCCTTACCAATAAAAATTACATACCTATCTATAAAATTCTAAAATGAATTAAAAACGGAACGCTGTGTTCAAACTCGTAACGTGATTTATTAATTTTTTAATCAACTGACAGCTCCACTTTATTCGTTTGTTCTTTTTTCACATAAGAGGCGATTCATAAAATTAAGTAGGTTTAATTATCAATGGTTCAATAACTACGACATTTATATCTGGCGACTGGCGATGAATGGAACAGTTATATTTTATATTTCTCAAAGTATATTAAATTCCTATGCACTTGACCATGTCTATATTCATTCCCGTACAACCGAGGAATTTATTCGAACCAATTCGAATATTGCTCCTTGTACAGGGTGGATCGTTTACTACAAGCTTGCTCGCTCAATATCTGAAATATTACAATTATTTGTTTAATGTTTCAAGTTTCAAACAAATATTTTTTTTGCTGGAGCCCAATCCGGGTATTTCGACTTTTCCCTTCGTTATCAGTAGTTATTATATTTTTTACGACAAAAAATGCTATATTTTCTATCCAACCCCCTACCCCTACTGATCCAGCGACTATCAAATCAAGCCGACCTCCCCACGTCGTCGGATTATTCATGATTACACCCAAGTGCAATACTAAATCGATTATCTTATCTCATTATCTTATACGCATTTTTTTCTTTATTGCTCCCGCTGTGGTCTGATAAGTCCGCATTATTTAATTTCCTCCGGACACAAATTAAAACGAATCTACAAAAAAAAACGACCCGTTCTAACGGCACATCTGCGTTTGAAGACAACAACCGAATAATCAAGAACGCCTAGGCTGAAGGAAATAAAAGAAAGTCAAGCAATAGCCGATCCGTCACACGCCTGACATCTGCCCAGTGATTACCATGGTAAGTCGTGCAGGTAAGAACAAAGAAGGCAGAGGAAGGCTCGTTTGATGCTTGCATCCATCAGCGTGTCTCTTGCAGTTGACGACGAGCCGATGCGTTCGTGGACGGTTCGTAGAAGGCTCTAGTTGGATAGGAACTTATTTGCCCCCGGGGCGGCCACGAGTAAAAGAACTATCTAGGATGGGATAATAAGGGGACATTCCGATCGGTTATCACTTCCTTCTACATCTTATACGTACGAGATACAACAGAAGTATTACCTTCGAGCGTACTAATGTTGCTTTCGCTTTGTAATGGGCATTTTAAATTGTTGACCTTGAGCGCTGTCGAGTACAGAAATATTAAAAACAAATGGTTTTTGAGTTTAAACCATACAAAAATACACAAATAATTTTTGTGATTAACAAAATGAAAATTTATAGCCTTCATCACCTGATATGACACCACTTGATTTCTTGGGGGGTTATTTAAACCTTGAAAAAGTACTGGTGCGATCCCTGTGAAAGTTTTAAGGGCGCCACAATTAACTATATTTTAACGTTAATTATTTGTTGTTTTTAAAACGTCCAAATGAAAAGTTGAATAAACGTTTATGGGTAACTGAAATTATTTAACTAACAAAAGTTGTCTATGCTTTTAAAACATCTCAAATAACTTTAAAACAACGTTAAATAAACGTTAATAACTGGTAAGTGAAAACTTTAACTAACAAACGTTGTTTGTTTATAAAACGTCTCGTTGAAACGTTGAATCAATGTTAAATAACCGTTTATTGGCGATAAATAAAATATTTAACCTACAAATGTTATGTTTGTTTCCAAAACATCTCAATGAAACGATGATTAAACATGTATCACTGGCACGTGAAATATTTGTCTAACGTTGTTTATATTTACAAAACATCTCAATGAAACGCTGATTAAACGTTTATTATAGGTAAGTGATAGTTTTAGCAAGCGTTATGTTTATATTTTAAAGCTTCTCATTAAAACGTTGAAACAATGCGGAATACATGTTTATTGGTGGAAGCGAAATCTTTAGCTAACGTTAAGTTTGTGTTTTTAAAACGTTAAAACGAAATTTTTATTGATGGTAAGCGAATTTTTAAGTAACAAACGTCATGTTTATGTTCTTAAAACGTCTGAATGAATATTTATTGGTCGTAAGACTCGTAAGCGAAATCTTTAACTAACAAATGACAAATGTTAAGTTTATGTTTTAAAAACGTCTCAATTAAACTTTAAAACAACGTTGAATAAACGATAATTACTGGCAAGTGAAAACTTTAACTGACAAACGTTATGTCTGTTTATAAAACGTTTCGATGCAACGTTGAAACATGTTGGAAATTGTTTATTGATTTGATGGTAAGTGTTTCGTTAACTAACACATGTCGTTTGTGTTTCCAAAACAATTCAATGAAATGTCGATTAAATGTTTATTACTGGTAACTAAAATCTTTAGCAAACGTTATATTTATCTTAATGAAACGTTAAAACAATACTGAATAAACGTGTATTCATGGTGAGCGAATTTTTTAACTAACAAGTGTTTTATATTTTAAAACGTCCGAATGAAACGTTGATTAAACGTTTATTGGTGATAAGCGAATCTTTAAGTAACGAACGTTATATTTATGTGTTTGAAGCCTCTGAATGAAACTGAGACAACGTTGAACAAATGCTTATTGGTGATAAACGCAATCAAGAACAGACATTACGTTGTTTATGTTTCTAAAAAGTCTCAATGATACATTGGAACAATGTTGAATAAACGTTTATTGGTGGTAAGTGAAATATTTAACTGACAAACGTTGCTTCTGTTTTTAAAACGTCTCAATTAAAGAGTCAATTACCGATAAGTGAAAAATTTAACTTACAAACGTTGTTTGTTTATAAAACGTCTCAATTAAACGTTGAAACAATGTTGAGAAACATTTATTGACGGCACTTTAACTATCACACGTTTGTGTTTGTAAAACATCTCAATCAATGTCGGGTAAACGTTTATTAACTGAAATCATTAACAAGCGGTATGTTTATATGTATTTTCAAAATACACAATACTTACACATTGAAAAATGGTAAATAAATGTTTATTGGTGGTAAGCGAAATCTTTAAGTAAAAAACGTTGATTATGTTTTTGAAAATTGAAACGTCTAAATGAAACTTTGAAACAACGTTGAACAAATGTTTATTGGCGATAAACGAAATCAAAAACAGACATTATGTTTATGTTTTTAATACGTCTCTATGAAACGTTGAAACAATGTTGAATAAACGTTTATTGGTGGTATGTGAGGTATTTAACTAACAATCGTTATTTATGATTTTAAAACGCCACAATTAAACTTTAAAACAACGTTGACTAAACGTATATTACTGGTAAGTGAAAATTTTAACTAACAACCGTTATATTTATTTAAAAAATGTCTCATAGAAACGTTGAAACAATGTTAAAAAATGTTCATAGACGGTAAGTGTTTCTTTAACTAACAAACGTAATGTTTGTGTTTTCAAAACATCTCAATGAAATGTTGAGTAAACGTTTACTACTGGTAACTGAAATATTTAACAAACGTTGTTTTTAAAATGTCTCAATGACGTTGAAACAATGCTGAATAAACGTATATTGATGGTGAACGAAAATTTTAACTAACAAACGTTTACGTCCCAATGAACCGTTAAAATAACGTTGTATAAACGTTTATTGGTGGTAAGTGAACCTCTAAGTAACAAACTTTATGTTTATGTTTTTGAAACGTCTGAATGAAACTTTGAAACAACGTTGAACAAATGTTTATTGGTGATAAAACGAAATCAAGAACAAACGTTACGTTTATGTTTTTAAAACGTCTCAATGAAACGTTGAAACAATGCAGAATAAACGTTTATTGGTGGTAAGTGAAATTTTTAATTAACTAACTTCTAATGCATGCATTATTTCGCCTTCTCTAAATTGTTTAAAGAAAAGGGCTTTGAATCATTTAATTTACACGATTAATGGACGCTGGGAAAGATTAACAATATCGCTAACTAACATTACAGTTACATCTTAGACACATCGCATCGTAACTTATTTAGAGACCCAACGTAAAGTTACATTTCTTTCGCCTAGTCGGTACGCGTCGCGACGCCCAACTTTTGTTTTCTTCATGGCGCCGGGCTTAACCAATAAGATCCACCAAAAAAGCATACACCCCGTATAGGATCGATAACATGATAGTTTGATATAGTCACGCCAAACAGACTCCTCTATGATAGCACAAATAATCCCGCCGAGCACATGGTTCAGATTGGAAATTTTATTTTTGAAACAAACGGTACGGTTTAATTTAATCAATCTCTAATCAGCTTATAAACATTTTAGTTTAGGAACGCATTAATTGACGAGACGTCTGGCTGCACGCCGGATTAGACGGGACCAGACGGTTTAAAACGCCCAGAAAAATCACCCGACTGCCATAATTCAACAAAAACTGCTAGTTGGATAATTTTTGGCTGATTTTTAAATATTCCTTAGATATTGTTGGACGTCTCTGACGCACACGACTAGAAGTTATGTTACTCTAAAATCCCCGAATTATTATTTCTGGTGTGTAAAACTAATTAGACCCGCTAAAATCTGCAATCATCCACCAGACCTCTGTATACTTCCGTTTCTTCACTGCATGCTACCCTCGCCTGTCTTGCAAACCGCCAAAAAAGAAAGTGTTGTTTCTTGCACTCAAAAATAAGAAACTGGCGCCCGAGACCCCGTTTTATAAAGTTTGGTTACGATTTGTGTTTGCAATTAAAACACATTATACAATGAGAGGTTTGCAAAAAGGGATCCTACTAGCGTTCTTTTAATTTGCAAGTTAAGCATTGCAAATGCCATACATATTTAACTATGTATGTATATGTAAGTACTTGATTAGATTATTATTATTATTCAGGATTGCACCGGTCCCCTTCCTAGAATCGTGTAACATATTTGTCGGAATATTAATAATAATAAAATAAAACACTGATAAGTTTGTGTGGAGATCGCCGAACGAGATAGTGTCAATCAAATCTCCTGGTGTAATATATTTTTTAAACGGCGCTTTATCTTGTCTTCATCGAGATTTCATTGTGTATTTCTTGGGTTCTGCCCAAATTAGATAAAAATTGGTTTTGTGCTTAATCTGCGGTCCGCTAAAAGCGTGATTGTCGATTGGTTCGTGATTCAGTGTAAAAATGGTGAAAATATTTTGCGGCGTAATTGTCATTAGAAACCGACTTGGTTGGAGCTCCACTAATTTTTCAAAAAAAATGGATATACTTTTCTTATAGTGGCGGATTTCCAGCATAAAAGTGACTTAGAGCGTCCGTCCCTAGAGAATCATACATGTGTCCAATATACATTCAAAAAATACAATCAGAAGTAAAAAAAAAATTCCGGACACTTCACTATCATTAGGGCGTCCTCAATATACAATTTTCCTTTCATTCAGCTATCATCAGAGCGCCCACAGTGTATATTTTATTTCATTCTGCTGTCACTTATGCGTCCGGCAGTGTTGTCGTAAATATTGGTCTTGGGGCAGAAAAGTTTATATTATTGCTATTATGGTAGTAGGCGTCGAATTCTGAACAGGTGAACATATATGTATGTCTGTCTGTATGTCCGTCAGTCTTGCCACCAGTTAAAAAATTAGACCATTTTTACCACAAAAATCACCCTGGAGTAAGTGGCAATATTTAAAACGAGACTAATGTTGAAATGAGTTTCTACAAACAGAAAACCAAGTTGTCATCATCGGGAGACCATGTCGCTATAATTATTTAAAAACTTGAGGTTATTTGCGTTGATATAACTTTCATCACTGGTTTCATAATATACACTAAAAAAACTTGAAGTAGAGATAGTTCTCTTATCCACCGGATAGTATTCGAATACCACATTATTTTTAATGGGTTTTTGATGTCGTTGGATTAAAAAACAAAAAGCTACTTAGTATGAGTAAATTGTTTAGGGGCTTAACTGTAACAAGTTAATGCAAAATTAAAGGTTATACTACCGCCAGCGCTTTAGGCCATTAAAGATGTATGGGACACGTAAACCGTCTTTATACGCGCCTCGAACACAGGCATTTTAGATGAGGAATTCTCAAAAGTTCAACAGACGTTGCCCGCGCCGGCACATACAACGGTGGTTATTAATTATTACTTTTCACTTAATTTCGCGGAATAAAGGGCATAACAAATTCAATTTTAACGAGCAAAAAATTACGTATGGATCTAGCGTGGAAGTCTCATCAATGAAACGCGATAAATGCTTCAATTCTTTGCCATTCACATACTCCACAAGGATCCTTCCTATTAATTTTTAAGGACTAAGGACTAATGTACTCACCTAAAAGAAGGTATCTGGCAACCCCGGTTGTTCTTCCTTATCTACCAAGGTCACTCCGCTTTTTTCGGTTTCATTCCTTTGATTAAAATCTTACTTAATGAGGATCTTAATTTAATCTCCGATAGATAATAAATCAAATACATTACAGCATAATGCGCATTATTATTATTTTTGCCTTTATATTTACATGTCAGATAATACGAATAAAGTATTTATTCCCAAACGAAAAAAAAAACTGATTATTAAACGCTGGGGTTAAGATTTTAACATTGGATCAATATTGCAACTTATCTCCTGCAACCGCAACAGAAAAGCAGGTTTAAGATGCTCGCAAATTTACGGAAATTGTCAGGGAGTACAATGTCTAAATTCATACATGGATAAAATTATCGAGGATCTAAACGACGCAGAAGATTTAGATGCAATCGACGAGAATGAGGAAACTAATTTGGAAGACATCGTCCAGGAGACGGATGCTATCGATTCCGATCTTCTTTAGATAGAAAGTATATTTCATTCAATATAATATAAAATTTTAATCTACTCGAAAATCCTCACTTATACAATGATTATGTACTTTTTTCATTTTGCAGAATATATTCACAGATAAACAGGCAGAAAATGAAGGAAACAAACGTAAATTGGGAAAATTTTTTAATAAAAACGTCAAAAATTAATGTTTCTCTATAAATAATTTTTTTTTTTTAATTAAACACCCTGTATGTTGTTACACCATCTCAAAAACTTTCAATTTTTTTTTAAATTATATATAACGAGTACCTACTTATTATTATTATTATTATTAAAACCTTTAGGAGATATTAATTTTTCTATTTCGTTAGCATTGGAGGCCCCTGAATGTAGATTCGTACAAAATTTTGTGAAAGTACCTATAGTTCAGTTCATATCTGTTAAGCACATAAAAAGAGCCGGATTGTTTGAAGTTTTTATCGGCATCAAACAAGCCGCCGGTTTTTTACGTGTCTTACAAATCTGAAGTCAACCATACCTAATTGTTTTATTTTAAATTTAAATACGAAAAACGAAAATATTCCTATAGGCTCTTAAAAACCGGCAATTTGAGAGAATAACACATAAAATGAAGAATATCAATGATCATTAAATATCTCGGGCTACTATGATTTAATGGTAATAAAAAATAAAAATTAATATCTCCTAAAGTTTTAAAGACAAATAGGTACTATGTATAGTTCATTTCATATTTGTAAAGCAGGGAAAAAATGCTGCTTTACAAAGCAGAAACGCGGCCTCTTTAACGTTCAAAGAACCCGCCGCACGTGCTCCTTTGTCGGGAATTTTTTATCTGCGGTACAAAAATGAATTCTACTTTATTAGATGTGGATGTACTAAATAGAGCTTTCTGAATATCCGGGTGGCGCATATCATAATATTTAATATTTAAAAGAAAAGAGTTATTTTGAAAAATGTGATATTAATGAGTTTAGAGCACCCTGTATAATGATTATTGGACATATTGACGTTTTCGTATATTTTATATGAATTACATTGGAACAAAAATAATTTTAACATAATCGCAGCCATCTAGATTGACAACTAAAATTCGAATTATTTTTCGTGCAACCCTGTATAAATTGTCCAAAATAGTATAAATGTATCCAAAATATGATCTTTATTTCAAAAATGTAAAAACATACAGGGTGGTCCATTTAGAAAAGACTATTGGGGCCATTTCCGGTGAAACCGGAAGTGACAAATATGGCGGATAGGTCTCAAAAAGTTGGAAATCTTACCTAATTTCACCATAAAATTTTTTATCTCGATATCTTTAAAAACGAGGAAGTTACAGGGGTGGCCCACTATTCGTCTACACCCGGTATAATTTAATATATTTGTTACTATACGCATCAGATTTGCGTATTTGTTGTTTATTAACTAGGTATGTACAATAAAAAATAAATCCAGTTAAAAAAAGTAATCTCAAAATAAATAATAATAAATAATTTAAACAGAGCTTATGGGATGAGTTAATAATTTAAGGTTATTATTAGACAAAAACGGTGTTAAATTTAAAAATACGCGCTTTACTGTACTATTTAAACACATTATTATTATTATTATATGGCACTATTCATTTATTCATTTATTATTATTATTATTATTATTATTTTAGGTATTTTCTGTTTTACTTGGGAAGAAAAAAAAACGCGTATACTCGGGCCAAAAAGAGTAGTCAGTAGAGCCAGGGGCGTACGGATTTACGAATTTCATAAATTCCATAATTCGAACAAATGAAAGCGGATTGTGTTAATTATGCATGAATATGAGTTACCATGTCTTAAATTTTAAATAATATGCTTACATCTGGCAACATTATCTCCACGAATTAGGTATAGCAACGCAGTTGAACAATGCACATCCTTTGCGTTGCAGCATATGTGACGCCACTGAATGCGCTATCTAAGCCCTCTCGACGACCTTTCCAATAGCCGAACAAATTATTGGGTATAAGGGCGGCACGTTCAAGCATTTACTGTATTTGGTTGACTATACCAATTAAACATAATGACCTAGTTGTGGTTATCATCTCTGGTAGGCGGAGAAAACTGGATATATTTCTCTGAATTATATGGGATTATATGGTAAAACGAGCTGCCGCTTCTGTATTCCATAACAGCTAAATCCTTTGAAGAATTGCCGGTGAGTTTTTGCTCTACTGACTACTCTTTTTGGCCCGAGTATAGGTATCAAGCACCCGGCATGACGTATGTATAACTTCATTTCATTTTTCTAACGCAGGAAAAAAATTCCGCATTTACAAAGCAGAAAGGCGGCCTCTTTAACGTATCAAACAAGCCGCCGCACGTGTTCCTTTGTCGGTAATTTTTTATGTGCCATAGAAAAGTGACGTCTAGTATATACTTCATTTCATTTTTGTATCGCAGGGAAAAAATGCCGCATTTACAAAGCAGAACGCGGCCTCTTTAATGTTCGCAAAGACGCCGCCGCACGTGTTCCTTTGTCGGTAATTTTTTATCTGCGCTAGAACTCTGAAGTGGACTTTACGTCAACCAGTTAGAACAATGTGTTATACAGGGTGAACCCCAACTTATTTATTTCCCTTTAAGGGATGGTAAGTTAATGGTAGATAAATCGGTATAAAAAAATGAGAAAAATACACGCGGCAGTTTTCGAGAAAAAAAATTAAAATACGTTTAAAAACATTTTGAGAACTTAACAACCGAAAAGAAAATAAGATTGGTCAGTTTGATCTTGTTTTTTACATTATGGTTCACTAGCTTTTACCGCACCACTATAAAATATTAACTTTGTATTTACGGAAGTTTGTGGAACGCATATTTTTTATACCATTTGTTTACACAAGCTCATCAAACGAGCTAACTTTATTACCGGCGTTTTGTGAAGTTTTTTTGGATAATTTATTGTTCGAAGTATACAGGGTGTTTCATGACGAACTGTACATACTTCTAAGGATGATAGAGGATCCCGTGACTATTCACGAATGGGTATAGAAATTTGTCTGTTGCACTGAATCTGAATTACTGAGATACAGGGTGATAAACTATACTTATGGCCAATATTTCTTTTGACCTTGACCAGAACTTCCTTACTATTTATCAAAATTTGTTCAAATTTTATATAATTTCTGTACTTACTTATTACAGTTGATATAATGCCGTTTTTAATATTTAAAAATTCCAGGACATTTTTAATTCAAGTTTTTTCGTGAATATTTAGCGATTTCGTTTAAAAAAAAAAACAAAAATTCGGGTGGATCATTATTACCATATACTTATCGTACCTAATGCATTTGTAAGAAATACCATGCAAACGAATTTTATTGCTTTTTAGAGTTAGGGGCGAAATGCCTGGTTGTGCAGCAGCAAATTGCAGTACCTCTGCAAAAAAGGGCTTTTTGATGAAACGCTTCCTTAGTAAGGAGAATGTGAGGTATATATAAATATGTACAGTTCGTCATGAACTACCCTGTATAAGAAATATAACAGCTCAATTAGTCTTTTCATTTCCAATTGAAACAGTCAGTCTAATGAGTTTATACCAGGTTCATTTTATTGCAAAGCCAGTCTGCGCTGAAACGGTCCTACTTTATAAGATGCAAAAACAAAATCCAGCAGGGGCCTACTTGTGTTTTTCAATTTTTCTTTATTTTCGACGCCATTTTTTTAACAAATGCCAACTTGTGACACCTATCGCTGAAATCAGAATTTCATGACGTAGAAGAAAATGAAAAAATATACAGGGTGTTCTATTTAATATAACAATGTTCGGTTAAACTGAAAGTAGTATTTTGTACATCATTGCGTCAGATTTTGGATTTAGTGACCACGTCTATCCTTCCTAATGCTTTAAATTGCCTCCTAAAACAACCCGTTTAAAAAAAAAATCCGGAGTACCCCAACCGCTAAATGCGGCACTGTCAAATTCTAAGTGACGAGCCGCCACTGAACAACCAACGAACAAAATTAAAGATTATTTATTAAATGTTATTCGCACAATTGAAGTAAGAATGCAGATCAATACTTGGACAATATGGAGGTTGATGTTTGATATCAGAAATAATAAACCTAACGAAAAATGTCTCTACAAAAATTGAAACTTTTTTACAGTAATTTAATTCATATTAATTAATAAACAAATTAAAACGCTTTTGGCTACGACTAAAAAAGTAACGAAATAATTTTATCATGTGCGTGTGTGCGTCACGTTTCCATGTGTCACCCGACTCGAATTTCTCCCACTGTCGAGCCCCGTTCCTTTATTAAAACGTAAAAACGCAAAGGTGTGACTTGGGTGCTTGCACAAGAGGCCCTTCAATTAAAAGTATAAAAATAGACACAATAAAACAATTCGCGTCGACTTAAGAGTCCACGAACCGAAAGAAAAAAAAACCGACAAAAATGACCTCTTGAAAACAAACAAGTCGGCAAAAATTCCCCGTATAAGCACCAAGAAGTAATCGCACTATAAACAGCTTGAAAAAAAAGAGAGGAAAAAAAGAACAAAACTCGCACAAATGTCGTGCTAGCTTCATCAAAGCGAGTTTATAATTTTTAAGTCCACAAAGTTGATCTGAAAGACGCCGCGATCCGCCGGCGAGGATGTTTGATGACGGCCTCCTTTGATGCCTGCCGACCGCTTTGTGGACACTGCACGTAGGTAAATACGCAAACTGGCAACGCTCGCTTTATTATTTGCCGATCGGATTGCGGCGAGGTGTTCCACCGACGATTTTTATCTATTAGTCAGTGATTAATCGTACAATCGACTTTATTGCACGTTCCCTTGTGCAAACCGTTCTCATAATAATAATAAGATAGAATTCGTGGCGGTGCCAAACCATAAGTGGCCTCCTATACACCACACCCAGCGATACGACATTATTTTTGTTTATTTAAAAAAGCACCAGTTTTGGAATTGCCCTCGATGAAATTGATTGTGATAGGTTTCATTAATTCACGTTTTCTCCAAAAATATCGTTGCAGCCACTATGTATGGTATGGCAGTCATCTTGGAAAGAACAAAAACCTTTTTCATTAGTTTTAAGTTTTCTGGGTGAATTTTAAGAAAAGTATTGGAATTATAACATTTTGAAATCAGTTAGATGTATGATTAGAATGGCATATAATATACCACATCGATTTCCGTAATAATATATACAGTGTGAAAAAATTTGGAAAATTAGTTTTTTGACAATACCTCGTATATTAGAAGTTTTATCGCTTATTCTACCTTAAAATCGCATTCCCCATAAAAAAAACACATGAGAATTAGATTTGGTTTTTCATTTTAGCCGAATAATAAAGCCATGAGACCGAGTGAGCTTCTTATGTGGGACTGGGACACCCTGTACGTACTAATCGGTTATTACGATGATGTAGGTGATATATTCTTTGCTACATCCAACAGAAAATTTCTTTTTGGTAAAGAAATTGTGCTAAAATGTCATTTTGTCAATGTAATATTGCTCCAATATTGGAAATATTGGTTCAATAATATAGAAAATATGTGCTTCAAAATATTTATAAATATCTCCCCAATATTTGGAATATGTGTTACTAAGGAATCTTAGAAATGCCGTGAATGACAGAAATATCAGAAATATGACAAAATTATCATGGAAACGTTGATATACCGGGTGTAAACGAATAGTGAGCCACCCCTGTAACTTTTCGTATGGTGAAATTAGGTAAGATATCCAACTTTTTGAGACCTATCCGCAATGTTTGCCACTTCCGGTTTTACCGGAAATGACCCCAATAGTCTTTTCTAAATGAACCACTCTGTATGTTTTTACATTTTTGAAATAAAGGTCACATTTTGGATACATTTATACTATTTTGAACAATTTATACAGGGTTGCGCGAAAAATAATTCAAATTTTGGTTGTCAATCTAGATGGCTGCGAATATGTTAAAATTATTTTTGTTCCAATGTAATTCCTATAAAAAATACGAAAACGTCAATACGTCCAATAATACATTATACAGGGTGCTCTAAACTCATTAATATCACATTTTTTAAAATAACTCTTTTTTTAAATATTATATGGGCCACCCGGATATTCAGAAAGCTCTATTTAGTAGAGGTTAAACGGTACCAAAAGTTCCGTAATGTGTAATCGTTACCGGCAGGAATGACAATTTTTCTTAAGAAAATTATGATTTATATCGAAGTTCAATCAAATTTTGATCAACCCTGTATATTTGTGTTAATCAGAATGGGTTTCTGACTCATTCCTTGTTGCATATAATAAAATATTAACACAAATATACAGGGTTGATCAAAATTTAATTGAAGTTAGATATAAATCCGAGTATAAATCATAAATCTCTTAAGGAAAATTGTCATTCTTGCCGGTAACGATTACACATTACTCATAACTTTTGGTACTGTTTAACCCCTACTAAATAGAGCTTTCTGAATATCCGGTTGGCCATATCATAATATTTAAAAAGAGTTATTTTGAAAAATGTGATAAATGAGTTTAGAGCACCCTGTATGATGTATTTTTTGACATATTGACGTTTTCGTATTTTTCATATGAATTACATTGGAACAAAAATAATTTTAACATATTCGCAGCCATCTAGATTGACAACTAAAATTCGAATTATTTTTCGTGCAACCCTGTATAAATTCTTCAAAATAGTATAAATGTGTCAAAAATGTGATCTTTATTTCAAAAATGTAAAAACATACAGGGTGGTAGAGACTATTGGGGCCATTTCCGGTGAAACCGGAAGTGACAAATATGGCGGATAGGTCTCAAAAAGTTGGAAATTTACCTAATTTTACCGTACAATATTTTACCCCGATATCTTTAAAAACGAGGAAGTTACAGGGGTGGCCCACTATTCGTTTACACTCTGTATATACTGCAAATATTGCTCCAATATTGAAAACATAGCTCCAACATGTGTGGGAAATGTGTGCAATTCAGAGAATATTCGAAGTATGTATCTATAAAGAACTGTAAGATTACTTCAGTATTTGGAAAATATGTGTCATATTAAAGAATATGTATCAGAAATATCGTAAATATCAGGAAAACAATTGAAATACTGTAAATATCGCTCCAATAATATGGGAAATATGTGTAATCCTGAGAATATTTGAATTTATAAGTGAAATATCAGAAATATGACAAAAACATCGAGAAATGAACTGAAACATTGGTCCAATATTTGAAATATATGCAATTAGAATATCCGAAATATCTGTTAAATAACCGAAAAATGTCTCCAATATCAATATGGATATTAAGGAATATCAGAAATACCGTAGATGCCAGAAATATCAGAAATATGACAAAAATATCGGGGAAATATTGATGCAGGTACTGCAATATGCTCCAATATTGAAAATATAGCTCCAATATGGGAAATATGGGTAATCTCGAGAATATTCGAAGTATCTATAAAAAAAAAACTGTAAAATTTCTACAATATTTGGAACATATGTGTAATATTAAGGAATATGTATCAGAAATATCGTAAATATCAGGGAAACTATTAAAATACTGTAAATATCGCTCCAATATGGGAAATATGTGTAATTCTCAAAGTATTTGAATTTATAAGTAGGTAATTGGAAAGTTCCTCTAAAATCTGATATATTCGTGTATAATAATATTTGGGAAAATCAGAAATATATACTGAAAATATTTGAAAATATCAGAAATATGACAAAAACATCGAGAAATGACTGAAATATTGGTCCAATATTGGAAATATATGTCATTAAAATATTCGAAACATCTCGAACATTTCTCCAATATTTGGAATATTAAGGAATATCAGAAATATCGTGTATATCGGAAATATGACAAAAATATCGATGAAATATTGAAATATAGCAAATATTGGGGAAATACCTCGGGAAATACTGAAATGCTGCAAATATCGCTCGAATATAAGAAATATATGTAATTCTGAGAATATTTGAAATATACATATTATATAAATAACTGAAAATTTTCTCTAATATCTGGAATATCTGTGTAATATTAAGGAAAATCTTACTGGAAGTATCTGGAAATAGCAGAAATGTGGCAAAAACTTCGAGAAATACTAAAATTTTGGTCCATATATCTTTGCAATATTTGGAATATTAAGGAATATCATGGAAAATATATGTAATATCTGGAATATATGTGTAATATTAAGGAAAATCAAAAATACTAAAAAAATCTGAAAATATTAAAAATATTTGGAAATATTGCATATCTGTGTAAAGTTAAGTAAAATTAGAAATAATGAAAATATCTGGAAAAATTAAAAATATGACAAAAACATATGCAATCACGAGAATATCCTAAATATCTAAGAATAACCGAAAAACCTCTTCGGATATTTGGAATATTAAGGAATATCATAAACACCGTGGATGGCAGAAGTATCAGAAATATGACAAAAATAAGGGAAATATTGAAATATGTACTGCAATATGGGAAATATTGTAATCCTGAGAATTTCAAATACTTATTCATAAATAACTGTAAATTTTCTGCAATAACTGGAATATCTGTGCAAAATTACTTAAGGAAAATCATAAATACTGAATATTGGTCCAATATGGTAAATATTGGCTGAATATACTTAGAAAATATATGCAATCATAAGAATATCCGAAATATCGACTGAAAAATCTATTCAATATTTTTGGAATATTAAATAAATATCAGAAATATCGTGGAAGTCGGAAATATCAGAAATATGACAAAAATAAAGAAAAATATTAAAATACTGTAAATATTACTTCAATATGGGAAATAGGTATGTGTAATCCTGAGAATATTTGAAATATCTATAATAACGGTAAATGTTCTCTAATATCAGGAATATCAGGAATATCTGTGTAATATTAAGGAAAATCAGAAATGCTGAAGTATTTGGAAATATCAGAAATATGACAAAAACATCGAGAAATTCTTGGTTTAATATGGGAAATATATATGCAATCATAAGAATATTCGAAATATACATAAATACCTGAAACATCTCTCCAATATTTGGAATATCAGAATATCGTGGATGTCAAAAATTTCACAATTATGACAAAGATAACAAAAAATATCGAAATACAGCAAATCTCGCTCCAATAGGATGTGTAATCCTGAGAATAGGGAGATATTTATCAATAAATGGAAATGTTCTGTAATGTCTGGAATATCTATGTAATATTAAGGAAAATCCGAGGGAAAATCGGATATACTGAAAATATCTGGAAATAGCAGAAATGTGACAAAAATATCCTGAAGACCTGAAATACTGAAATATTGGCCCACTATGAGAAATACATAATGCAATCATAAGAATATCCGAAATAACTGAAAAATTAGGGAATATCAGAAATGTCGTGGATGTCAGAATATCAGAAATAAGTAAAAAATTATCTTGAGAATATTTTAAATATTTATAACTGGAGATTTTCTGTAATATCTGGAATATCTGTGTAATATTAAGAGAAATCAAGAATACTGAAAATATCTGGAAATATCAGAAATTTGACAAAAACATCGAGAAATTCTAAAATATTGGTTTAATATAGGAAATAAGTATATGCAATCATAAGAATATTCGAAATACCTAGGTATACAAAAATACCTGAAAGATTTCTCCAATATTTGGAAAATTAAGGAATATCAGAAATTTTTCAGAAACGACAAACTGTACCCTAGCGACACCCCTGTCCTAAGTAGCGAAAGGTGTCTTGTCTGCAAAGGTAAACATTAGTTCCGATTTACTCTGTATAATAAACACGAAAATTGAATTTGCGACGATCCCGAAAGCGATCACGTATCAACATAACGATATTCTGCGGAAAAAATCGCTTATCCGGTGAAAACACGTATAGCGAAAACGCATGTATTTGCTTTGTGTATTTAGGCTGTCACCTAGCAGTGCTTTATCTGATTGATTGAATAAATATCGCCGGGGCCGGGCCTTT
Organism: Rhagium mordax; assembly: GCA_963680705.1. Lineage (NCBI taxonomy): Eukaryota > Metazoa > Arthropoda > Insecta > Coleoptera > Cerambycidae > Rhagium > Rhagium mordax. Next base: position 4,895,260 of record OY796662.1, on the reverse strand, counting down.
AGCGGCACCATCAAAGCGGCCTCGCGGAAACTGATAATGTAAAAAACCATAGCAGCGTATCTATGCCATTTTTATTTCGCGAGAAGTGCTAATACTAATCTGTCAGAAACGTGCAACTAGATTTAAACACCGGATTCTGAAATGTAAATAATGGAGATGAAAAGAATTTAAGTAGTTTATAATGAAACGGAATTATCAATTTTTTTTTGGAGTACCTTTTATTAACCGCTGACGCAACCAACTCGCACATTTCTCCCGATGATGCCAACTTGGTTGGTCAGCATGTGCATCGAGATTAGACACTATGGGAAGTATAGATACGACTGGAGGTATGTTGAATGGCACCAATATAAAATTTAAACCGCTAAACAAAAAATCAATCCTCTTCTAATCTAACAAAATATCGGCTTCCGGTACACTAATAACAAACTGGAGTAAATTCGGTTTTATTGTGTGGTGGAAATATCACTTTCGTCAAATGACACGTTTGGTTTCTCCGCCCTTTATTGTACGATGCGATTCTATCAATACGCATTACATGGCTACGCCGCAACAATAAATACAAAAATGCATTCTACAGATAAGATGATATTGCAGATTTCAGCTCATTAATCGGCAGGAACTGTACACAAAGAAATTACTTGATCGAGACCGGACTGGGACAACTGTAAAAAAAAATAAGAATGACTTGTCTGTCTTGTAGGTAGTTACTTTGCCTTGTTTTGTTGCTGTTATATTGCGACACTTTTTTAATAAAGCACCTATGAATTTTTTATTGTCGTCGTCAAGTGAAAGCAAACTTGTCCAAAATGTCAGCATGCCGAGCATTCCGTGCGGGATAGCTTATGTTGCGAAACATGCAACTATAGCCTAGGGGTGAGTACCTAACAATAATCGATCGTTTGAAAAGCGTTTTTCTTTCTGGAGATATTGTAATAAACAATTACATTTCAAATCACACCTCGAACTAAAACAATGCTCGAGAATAACGTGCCGAATTTTTGGTGGATGAGTATGCCATTCGACAGGACCGGACTTGAAATTTGATATATTTCCAAATGTGGTAAACTCTCTTAAGAAACCTTTATAAGGAGATTTGTAACTGTGAAATATCAGAAATATCGTAGAAATATTGGGAATATTGGGAATAAGAAATAAATACAAGAAATAGTGAAAACACCGATGAAATGTTGAAAATATAAAATATGTACATATTCGAAGAATCTCAAAAATATGAATGATATTGGGAATATGAACAATATCGAACATACCTACTTTGATATAAAACTGAGTTTATTATTATTATTATTGATATTCAGTATTATTATATAGGAAATATTAGGGGAACCCCGAAAATATCATGAATATCATTTAAATATTGAAAATAATATTTGATTGTTGCTGGTTCTATATTTTTGTTCTTGTAATCCACACCGGATCATATATCAATGATCGAAACACTCCATCGTAAAAACTCGAGAATGAACATGAACGTATAGTCCTCGGTTTAGTCCATATTAATAACACTATGAAAAATATGTGTAAAATATGTATTTAGGAATATCGGAAATGTCGAAAATATCTGGAAATATCAACCATATTATGACAAAAATATCAGGAAATATTGCAAATATCAGTCCAATAAATATTAAAGAATATCAGAAATATGAACACAATATCGGGTAAATATTGGAATTCTATAAAATACTACTACCGAGACTACTACACAATATTCTTGGAAATATCGATTTAATATAAGAAATATGTGTAATCTCAAGAATATCCGACGAAATATCTATAAATAAATAACTGGAAAAATCTCTCCAATATCTGGAATGTCCTCGGGAATGTCTATGTACCGTTACGAAATATCAGAAATGTGACAAAAATATCGGGGAAATATTGATATCAAATATTGCTCCAATATGGAAAATGCGTGCAATTCCGAGAATATTTGAAATATCAATAAATAACTGGAAAATTTCTCGAATATTTGGAACATTAAGAAATAGGTATCAGAAATACCATAGATTGGCATAGATGCCAGAAATATCAGAAATATGACAAAAACATCGAGGAAATATTGAGAATATTGCTCCAATATTGAGGACATCGCTCCAATATGGGAAAAATATGCAATCCCGAGAATATCCGAAATATCTATTAAAAAACGTAAAATTTCTCCAATATTTGGAATATCTATAATATTAAAGAAATATCGTATACCAGAAATATAAAAAATATAACAAAAATAACGGAGATACTGCAAATATCGCTCCATAATCACTGGAAAACATTGTGTAATCCTGAGAATATTTGGAATATCTGTGTAAGGTTAAGGAAAATTAAAAATTAGAAATACTGAAAATATCTGGAAATATTAGAAATATGACAAAAACTTTGGAAAACATGCAATCAAGAGAATATCCGAAATATTTGAGTAACTGAAAAACCTCTCCAATCTTTGGAGAAATATCAGAAATATGACAAGAATATCGAGGAAATATTTATCTACTTATATTGCTCCAATATTGAGGACATCGCTCCAGTATGGGAAATATGTGCAATCCCGAGAACATCCGAAATATCTATATAAAAAAAACGTAAAATTTCTCCAATATTTGAAATATCCGGGAATATCTGTGTAATATTAAGAAATATCAGAAATATCGTATAGAAATATCAGGAATATCAAAAATATGACAAAAATAACGAAGATACTGCAAATATCGCTCCATAATGAATGGAAAACATGTGTAATCCTGAGAATATTTGGAATATCTGTGTAATGTTAAGGAAAATTAGAAATACCTACTGAAAATATCTGGAAATATTAGAAATATGACAAAAACAATGAAAAACATATAATATCACGAGAATATCGAAATATCTATGAATAACTAAAAAATCTCTTCGATATTTGGAATATTAAAGGATACCAGAAATACCGTAGATACCAGAAATATAAGAAGTATAACAAAAATATCAAGGAAATATTGATAGATATACCGGGTGTAAACGAATAGTGGGCCACCCCTGTAATTTCCTTGTTTTTAAAGATATCAGGATAAAATTTTGTATGGTGAAATTAGGTAAGATTTCCAACTTTTTGAGACCTATCCGCCATATTTGTCACTTCCGGTGTCACCGGAAATGGCCCCAATAGTCTTTTCTAAATGGACCACCATATATGTTTTACATTTTTGAAATAAAGATCACATTTTGGATACATTTATACTATTTTTAACAATTTATACAGGGTTGCACGAAAAATAATTCGAATTTTAGTTGTCAATAGTTGTATGACTGATGGTCGAGATGGTAGAGTACCTGCCTCTCACCCAAAAGTCCCGGGTTCGAATCCCGGTCGTGGCAATGGAAAATACTGTGAGAGGGATTTTTCCATTATACACGGATATTGGATGTGTGTCCCTCGTCTTTAAATGTGTAGCCCCCTCCCGCACAAGGCTCAGCCTTCTGGGATAAAGGGGGTCGTAATTACTTGTGGTGTATATATAATCTAGATGACTGCGAATATGTTAAAATTATTTTTGTTCCAATGTAATTCATATACCAAATACGAAAATATCAATATGTCCAACAATAGATCGTACATTTTGAAAAATGTGATATTAATAAGTTTAGAGCACCCTGTATAATGCATTATTGGACATATTGACGTTTTCGTATTTTTTATATGAATTACATTGGAACCGAGAACAAAAATAATTTTAACATATTCGCAGCCATCTAGATTGACAACTAATATTCGAATTATTTTTCGTGCAACCCTGTATAAATTCTTCAAAATAGTATAAATGTATCCAAAATGTGATCTTTATTTCAAAAATGTAAAAACATACAGGGTGGTCCATTTAGAAAAGATTATTGGGGCCATTTCCGGTGAAACCGGAAGTGACAAATGTGTTGGATAGGTCACAATAAGTTGCAAATCTTACCTAATTTCACGACACAAAATTTTATCCCGATATCTTTAAAAACGAGGAAGTTACAGGGGTGGCCCACTATTCGTTTTCACCCGGTATATTGCTCCAATATTGAGGACATCGCTCCAATATGGGAAATATGTGCAGTTCCGAGAATATCCGAAATATCTATAAAAAAACGCAAACTTTCTCCAATATATGGAATATCTGTGAAATATTAAGGAATATCCATGGAAATATCAGAAATATCGCATATCAGAAATATCAAAAATTTTACAAAAATAACGGAAACACTGCAAATATCGCTTGGAAAATACGTGCAATCCTGAGAATATTTCAAATATCTATCTGGAATATCTGTGTAATATTAACGAAACACAGAAATACTTACTGAAAATATTTGAAACAGCAGAAATGACCAAAACCATTGAGAAATATCTCGAGAAATACTGAAATATTGGTCCAATATGGGAAATATGTAAATACATTCACAAGAATATCCGAAATATCTATCTAACTGAAAAACTCCAATATTTGGAATATTAAGGAATATCTAAAATACCGTGGATGTCAGAAATATTAGATATACCTACTTATGACAAAAATATCGAATATTGAAATACTGCAAATATCGCGGAAATATTTAAATGCCTACTGCAAATATCTGGAAATACCAGAAAAATATGACAAGAATATCGGAAACTATTAAAATATCACTCCAATATAGAAAATATGTGTAATACTGAAAATATCCGAAATATCAATAAATAACTGGAAGATATCTTTAATATTTGGAATATATGTGCAATATTAAGGGTAGTGATGCAACGATTGCTACTTTTATGATTACGATTAGATAAGAGAATAATGCCATTAGTATCTAATTATCTAGATAATAAAACGTAAATTTTGAATAGTAGTTCTTAATATACAAAGTTGACTGTACAAGTTTTTATTTAGAAAACAAAGAAACTGGTAGATTGTCATATTTCTGCAAAATTTCATGCGAGCCTTGCATAAATGTGCATAGACAAGTCAACGATTAATCAGGGATTATGGTTAATCGGAAAACGCCGATAATCGCTAATTACAATTAACCGGAATCTTAATCGTTACATCCCTAATGGAATATCAGGAGGAATACTGTAAATTTTAGAAATATCAGAAATATAAAAAAATATCGGAAATATTGAAATAACGGGACATATCGTCTAATATGGGAAATGTACCATCCAAAATACTGGAAATATTGGAATATTGGAGAATATCAGAAATACCACAACGAGTAGGTACCATAAATGAAATATCAGAAATATGACAAAAACACTGTAAATATCGCTCCAATATGAAAATATATGTAATCCCGAGAATGTTTGAAATATCTATAAATAACTGGAAAACCTCCAATATTTGTAATATATGTGTAATATTAAAGAATATCAGAACTTCCGAAAAAATATGGAAATATAAGAAATATCACAAAAGCAACGAAAAAAATTGCCCAATATTGGAAATATCAATCCAATATATGGAAAATATGTGTGATTTGTTTAAAATATTGGAAATCTCTTGTTTATCTGTCTGTAGTTTCAATAAATATATGGTCCGTAGTCAGTGATATTTTACATTTTATAGCGTGAGGAATATCTTACACTATCGATTTCGAGATCGACTTTAGTAATTTCATTAAATTTCAAATCATTCCAGTAGTAATTACCCTGGCCTATTAGAGCATGTATCTGCATTCTTCTTGTTTTCTCGTTAATTAATTTAAATCAGTTCAGCCCCAAAAACCAGTTACAATTTCTCTAGAGTTCAGACACCAATAATTATTGTTTAAATTTAACAAAAACAATCCACCTCAGTTTTGAGCGGTATAGCGTGAATGCATATTTATTTGAAACTAATCGAAACATTTTTAGGGTCGCTGCTTAAGGTCCGCTCGAAGGGCGGGAGATGCTTTAATAATATATATAGTGCATGAATGCATGGGCATTTTCTCGGAATCGGTCCTTTTTGGTAGCTTGGGCGTACCCGAAACACTCACAATAAGCTTTTTCTTTTAGTCTCACACGCAGTTGGGCTGCTTCTTATACCGGCCGGATTATACACGTTGCGTTGCGTCCGAGACAAGAAAGGAACCGAATTAAAATCGAGATTCTGCTGCCGCTGCTAAAATTCCCAGTTATCTAGGCTTGGAATCAAATTAGTTTGAAATGAAGTGCTTACGATAACGCATTTTACGTTGAAATGAACCGACGAATTTCAAAAAAATCCCCCCGCCACAATCAAGATAGTATTGCGTATGTAAACAACTTAATTATTATAATTATTGTCATATTGTAACGACTGATAAAAATCTATTTTTAATTGAATGAGATTTTAAAAAGTAAACGTACGTATAGTTTATTTCATACTTGTAAAGCAGGGAAAAAATGCCGCATTTACAAAGCAGAAACGCGGCCTCTTTAACGTTCAAAGAAGCCGCCGCACGTGCTCCTTTGTCGGAAATTTTTTATCTGCGGTACAAATATGAATTCGACTTTACGCGCTATTATTTTTGTTTGTGGTGCGTAAATTGTATAAAAATCTGAAAATCAAAATTCAGTCACGTAGGAAACGGATTCAAACTCGGATTCAAATATTTTACGTGAAATGATATAACAAGAAAAAATAAATTGGTGCTAATTACAAAAACCTTTATTACCATTTAGCACCCTTTAATATGCTAAGAAACTATTTCACTTAAGCGTTTAATATTTTTATAATTTTGGTGCCAACTTCACACCAGTACCACAGCAACTGGTGGTATTTGTGAAACTTTTACCATCATTTAGCACCCTCCAAATATGTGAAAAACTGAGATGTTTATTGTTTTGATAAAGTTACTAACAATTTTATACTTTGTTGTCAACTTCACCACAACCACCGGTGCTAATTGCCTTTACCACACTTTAGCACCCCAAAAATATGTTCGAAAACAGAGATATTAATTGGCTTAACAATGTGATTAATAGTTTTATTATTTTGGTGCCAAATTTACGCCAGCAACACTTAGCACCCTCCAAAGATGTGGACCAACAGAGGTGCTAATTGTTTTAACAAAGTTAATAACAGTTTTGTGCTGTGGTGTCAACTTGACACCACCACCACAACCACCGGTGCTAATTACGTGATCTTTATCACTATTTAGCACCCTTCAAATGTGTTAAAAACAGAGACGCTAATTAACTTAACAAAGTGATAATTTTGGTTCCCCAATCACACCAGCTAAAAAACCAACGGTAACAATTTTCATTTAAGTACCATCATTTAGCACCCATTAGAAATATTTGAAAAAACAGAGATGTTTGTTGTGTTAACAAAGTTACTAACAAGTTTATACTGTGGTGTCAACTTGACACCATCACCACAACTAAGGTGCTAATTGCGTTATCTTTATCACCACTTAAATATGATAAAAAACGGAGATACTAATTGCCTTAACAAAGTGATTAATTCTTTTATAAATCTGGCACCAAATTCACACTAGCACCACAACCACCGGTGCTAATTGCAAAACCATCACTTAGTACCCTTCAAATAATATGTGAAAAACAGATGTTTATTGTTTTAACAAAGTTACTAACAATTTTATACTGTGGTGTCAACTTCACACCATTGCCTCAATCACTGGTGCTAATTGCGTAACCTTTACCTTTACCATTTAGCGCGATTTAAATATGTTAAATAAGAGGTGCTAATTGATGCAACAAAGTGATTAACAGTTTTATAATCTCACACAGGCACCACCGCTTCTAATTGCTAACCATTCAAAAAGAAAGGTGCTAATTATGTAAACTTTATTACCATTTAGCACCCTCAAATATATTAAAAAACAGAGACGCTAACTGGCTTAACAAAGTGAGTAATACTGTGGTGTCAACAAAGAGGTGCTAATTGACTTAACAAAGTAATTGATAGTTTTGTAATCTTACACAGGCGCCACCTCTGCTAATGGTTAACCATTTACCCTCAGAATATGCGAAAAACTGAGGTGCCTATTACCTATTAGCACCTCTCAAGGAATGTTAAGTTTCACTGATGTTATGGTGCTCGTCCGAAGTTGGCTATAAATAATAATAATAAAGATTTTTTTTAAATAATCAGAACTTCTGTCTTCATTACATAGTTGGAGGGTGCTAAATGTGTTAAATGATGGTAAAGGTTTCGCAATTAGCACCGACGGTTGTAGTGTGTTGTAAAGTTGGCAGTAACTTTGTTCAAACAATTAGCACCTATAGTTTTTAATATATTTGGAGGGTGCTAAATCGATGATCAGTGCTGGTAAATGGTCCACAAATAGCGCCAGTAGGATTGTGGTGTTGGCGTACAACTTTGTTAAACTTTTTACATAATCGGAGGGTGCTAAATGATAGTAGTGGTGTCAAGTCTCCTCTATACACCAGGTATTAATAATAATTAAATTTTGCCTCAAATTCTGATCAGAAAATCATCAGCAACACTGCAACAATATATAAAACGCAAGTGCTGCCAGACTAGCATCAATCCGAGCATCAATCATTAATGGATAACATACAAAAAGAGGTCTTCAAATAGATCCTTGAGGAACTCACTAATCTATATCACCTTATAGACAATTTATGAAGACTAAAATATTGTGATGAGTTTATACCCACTTTACAGAAATTTGTAGCATGTCATCTCACAGTCAGTTCCAAGTGTAGCGGTTCAGCAATCGTTCCAGAGATGGCGCCAGCGGCACGAAAACGAATTAAGAAACTAGAGAAATGTGAAATAAACTAGAGAAGCATCTAGAATAATCTGGATTATGTTAGAAGGTATATCTGCAGGTATACAAAGGCCAAGATGGTCCACTGTAGGCAGTTAAATACTGGAAAGTGAACTAAACACAACAGAAAGGGAACAGTGACTAGTAGGGAATAATAGTTACAGTTTAAGTGAATAAATCAGTGCAGTGGTTTAGTTATTTTTCAAAAATAATTCTTAACGATTTGGCATTCCTTTTAAGCTACGACATTAATATAAAAATTATTATTTTGTGGGTACCTATACGTGCAAAAAACCGTACAACTGCCCACGCAGGCTTGGGTTTGGGTCCGGTCGGTATAAGCATCGGTATAAACGATCTCTGTTCACCTCGACACCATCTGTCCGGCGATAATTACCAGGTAAGAGCCCTAAATTACCCCCGTAGCCGGGGTCTTATCATATATTTATTAGTACCAAGAATTCCGACCGAAGGAATTATGGTACCAACCGAAAATTAAATGGCTCCAACACTTTACGCCAAACAATTTTGAGTTTACCCACCATATAAAATCGACTTTATAAAATTATTTCCAAAATTTACTCGGAATTGAAGAGTCTGAAGATTAAGAAATTAGTTTTATTCTCGGTTTTATTATTATATAATTATTATTAAAGTGGGAAATATTTCTGTAATAATATACAGGGGGTTTCATCTGAACGTATGGAGATATTTCAATAGTAGTTTATTCCACAAGCATATAATGGCCTATATTATTTACGGAGGTGAAAGTTTACAGCGCGAGCCGAAGGCGAGTGTCGTAAATCACCCGAGTGAATAATAGCCATTATATGCGAGTGGAATACCCTCTAGAATGTCCTATTTTAACCACGACTATTAAATTTTTTTCTACTTATATCTATATTATTTATTTTTAACATTTTTTATGAGCAGGCCGTTGTGTCAAAAGAACGGCCTGTCATAAATTAAATTTAAACGGTCACGTTGTTTACAATTAAATTCGTGCTTTGACCCACATGTCATAGCCACTTTAATGAATTTTTTAACCAAAAAACCCGATACGTTGTCATTATTCACTGCAGTGAATAATGAAATTATTATTCACTGCAGGGAATAATGGATTATTATGCTTGAGGAAATGCATACATTATTTAGTAGTCGTGGATAAATTTTCTTTTGCCATGTTCAGTAAGATTTTATTCGCGCGCCCTGTATATCACAGATCGATTTCTGATATAACATTTCAAAGAGTTATTCTTGCTATTTATTTTGAAAACTGGCAATATTTTTATTTGAGTATTATCGAGAGCATTATATACCGGGTATAAACGAATAGTGGGTCACCCCTGTGACTTTTTCGTTTTTAAAGATATCAGAATAAAATTTTGTATGGTGAAATTAGGTAAGATTTCCAACTTTTTGAAACCTATCCGCCATGTTTGTCACTTCCGGTTTCACCGGAAATGGCCCCAATAGTCTTTTCTAAATGGACCACTCTGTATGTTTTTACATTTTTGAAATAGAGATCACATTTTGGGTACATTTATACTATTTTGAACAATTTATACAGGATTGCACGAAAAATAATTCGAATTTTAGTTGTCAATCTAGATGGCTGCGATTATGTTAAAATTATTTTTGTTCCAATGTAATTCATATAAAAAATACGAAAACGTCAATATGTCCAATAATACATTATACAGGGTGCTCTAAACTCATTAATATCACATTCTTTAAAATAACTCTTTTTTTTTTAATATTATGATATGAGCCACCCGGATATTCAGAAAGCTCTATATTTAGTAGGGGTTAAACGGTACCAAAAGTTCCGTAATGTGTAATCGTTACCGGCAGGAATGCGCAATTTTCCTTAAGAAATTTATTATTTATATCTAGGTAACTCCGAGGGTAACTCCAATTAAATTTTGATCAACCCTGTATATTTGTGTTAATATTTTATGATATGCAACAAGAATGAGCCAGAGGCCCATTCTGATTAACACAAATATACAGGGTTGATCAAAATTTAATTGAAGTTTAATTGAACACCCTGTATATTTTGCATTTTTGAAATCTACATAATTTTCTGAATCCCATCGTTAATATTTCAACTGTCAGAACTCAGAACACTTTCATGTTTCGATCTAGAGAGCCATGAACCCCTAAAATTCCAAATGATCAATAATGCTACATTCGAGGCTACATTAGGGAAATTTCGACTGAAAAAAGTCTTGTACTTAAGTACTTACCTAGATCGAAACACAAATGAAACATAAATCTTGCACTTTTGGATTCTATTTTTATCAAATGAATCTCTACATGACCCATAAATGAAATCATAGTAATTAAATTGCGATAATAAAACTAATGATTCACATAGCATAACGATAAATGACGACTTGACTTTAAGATTTTCTCTAAATCTTAAATTAGTCAAGAACAACATCAAGGTTCCTACCCTACTTTAACAATTTATTGGAAAAGCAGCCCCATCATGTATACTTATGTTTAAATTATCATCGAGATTATCATTTAAAAACTGCCTATTGAAAAGCATTAAAGGTGATTTACTAGAATTTAACTTTAAGTTGTTATGGTCAAATGAAGCGACTTTAAAACATTTCACTCTCCATCTCGCTCTCCATTGATACGATCATAAGCCTGTTAATAGCAATTTTATATTAAAACTATAATAGACTTTGCGTGTCATGGGCATAAGCCTGATCCTCACAGGTTTGTAGACGTTAATTCATCTGCTGTATAAAATAGGGCCCAATATGGAACCCTGAGGTGCTCCTGATAATACGAGTGATAATACTTCTAATTTCGAAGAAAGCGTATTATGAGAACACCCTGTTCGATATAAATTACTTAAATGAGAAGCTCGATAAGAAGTTAATAAAAATTCAGGGAAGAATTTTAAAAACCATAATATTAAGTTTAGCGCACAAGGGACTGAACAATTAAACGTCAAAATAAAAGAAAATTTAATTTTATCACTCGATTTATCAGTACAATGTTTTAGGAAAAAAAAACTATGCCTTAAATAACTACCTATGATAGTGACGGTGAAAGATAGAGAAGAGGTTTATTTTTATCGAGATTTTTATTTTCGATATTATTATGAAACGGTCGGAGGTATGTGCAGAAGAACCACGTACCGAAATGATTAAAAGCTTCGTAAAACACCTACATTAAATAAAATAATAACGAAAGTGGTGGTTGGGCGTATTATTTTTATTTTTAACGTTTTCAAAAATAGACTTCCAGCTTCGCCGACTTGTTTCTATAAAGAGAGAACAACTTATATTCACCGATTTAAACTTGTCTTTGCAATCGTTGGGAAAATCCCTCATATTCAATGAATGAGCTCAAACGTAAACACACGTATTTCGACGTACAACGCTTTTTTATGCTTAAGTACGGTATTATACTTCTCAACTGGCTATACAGGGTGTCCCACTTATCTTGCTCACCATGGGTATCTTCAAGGGTATCTTAGAAACGGTAGAGCTTATCAAGGCTTACTTTTATGTACAAAAATATTTTAATAAAATCAACTCGTTTTTGTTTCATAGGTAAAAAAGTGATTTTTGTCGTTTTCATTTTTCCATTATAACTTCTTTATTTATGAAAATATTTTAATGCGGTTTTTTCACTCTAAGGGCACTTTTTGATGCAGATTTTGAAACAATTATACCTACTTAATATTTTTCTCGATATTTTTGCACTCTTTTAAGTTTTGAGATATTAATACCAATTTTCATTTTCCAAATACAAGTCATAGCTATGGCTTAGCCTCGGGCTTAGTTAAAACCTAATTTTTATTCTCTTTAAAATGATATGTCATAACAATACTTTATTTTTAGAAATAATGGAGTTATTGCCATTATTTGATTTTTTTAATTTTCATCCCCAATTTTTCTAAAATAAAACAAAAAACGCTCAAAACATATTTCCGAGCATATTTCGATTTATCGGTTAAGAACTTAGGTGCCTACGCGAGTGCCTACGTATCATTCAAAGAATATTAGGCTCGATATTAGGCTTTAAAAACACTAAGAAATTAAAAATTCTTTTAATTTTCAGGTAGGCCATGAATACTTAAATTGTTTCAAATAGATATCTGTCAAAGTTTTGTTTTTATTGTAATAATTTATCTTTGTGGTTAGTCCTGTACTCGGTCCTGTACATTTAGGAAAAAATTAATAGTTTTAATAACGAAGATATAATATGTTGCCTCGAGGGTTGCCTGCTACTACATACGGAATTTACGAAATTCACGAGGAAATTCAAGAAATACAGCTTACATATAATATCTAAATCGCGTTCCAAAGCGTCCACAGCCACACGAGATAAATTACAACGAAAACAAAACTTTGACAGATATCTATTTGAAACAACTTTTTACATGGCCTACTCGAAAATTACAAGAATTGTTAGTTTTTTAGTTTTTTCAAAGCCTAATATTATTTGAATGATACGTAGGCACCTAATAAGTTTTTAATCAAAAAATTAAAATAGTTAATTTATTTTTGTACAGTTCTAACCTCGGTTCTAACAAACAGAAATACCTATAATAACAAATAAAATAACGTTTCGAATTAAAATGACAATAAAAAATATCATCAATTTTATGTTTTGACCCGAGTTTTGACTATTTGTTGTTTTATTACATGAAAATTAGGGAAGAATCTCAGGAAGAATTTACCTCGGAATTTACAAAAAATCAAATAATGGAGAAATCTCGGGAGAAATACATAAAAAATAATACAAAAAATATTTATAATACAAAAGTTCTTATTACGATAGAGTAGGGTTTTCCCGAGGGTTTTCCGGTCAAAAATGAAACGGTGTTTCCCGAGGTGTTTCCCCTCCAACCAATAATCCGGGAACACACGGTATGTACTTATTTGAAGGTAGTAGGTACTCGTAGAATAATTATGTCAAAAACTGTTTAGTTCTCCAAACCGTTTTATTAAATGCATTGATTAAGTTATAACCGGCACAATCTAATATTTACATAACGGATATGGATTAATGACGAATTACCCCTAAAAAAGTACTTAAAAAAATAATTGCCGAAGGAAGTGCTTCCGGAACAAAAATTATTCGGTATCTAGTGATAATGGGAAATACCTAATGTAGAAAAAAGGAGTGTAAAATATGTAAAAAAGAAAAATAATATTAAGTAATTTTGAGTAGGTATTAATAAATTTATAGAAATAATGCAGTTAATAAACAGGATATTTGGAATATTATATTTACGAAGGTATTTCGATAAAAGCATCCCAAAAAACACCAACTTATATGCAAATATAAATAGACTAGGGTCTAGGGGTATTTAAATTAAAAGGTTGACATTTTCTCTGCAATAAAGCCACATATGCAAATCTAAATGATATAAAAATATGCCACAATAGTCGCTTCCCTTTTACATAAAATCTCAGATTATTCTCACATTTTGTACTGTCTCTTTTATTTTTCACAAGTCAGTTTAAAGTGAAAATATTTACCCCCACTACCATGCCAACGGCACTAGCTCGGGAGTAAGATCACTTTACTTTAGTTATAAAAATTGAGGTTAATGTTTGACAATTTGTTTATTAAATGTTAGCCCAGATTAGAGAAAAATTATAAAAATAAGTCATTATATTAGTTATTACCTATTCTGTGGTTATTACGTTATTAGAGCCAAGTTAATTTCCCATATGACATTTTCATTTTACTCATTTTCTACTCATTAGATCGTTTCTTTTATACAAGTGACAAGTGACATAGTCTACTGAGATCACTTCACATTTTTCTCACACTCAGTTGTGTGCAAAGGGAAAGCGACTAATATTTCGATTTTCAATTGTTCAAGCCCGGCTCGAGTTCACATAGGTATCAATTTAAAGACACAAACTTAACCTTACATTCATAATTTTTAATTTTAATCTCGATTTTAGTCCTGTAAATTGATTTGCTTTATTTCAAAAAATTTATTGCAAATAATACGCAATTAAATTATCGGAAATTATTGTCTTACAACCGATTTTTAAGTATACAAAAGTAAAATTATTATCCACTCAAAAATCCAAGCAGTATTATTTGGCAAATAAATTCAATTAAAGATAGAGGTAAACATTGCAAGATAGTACAAAACTTAAACTTTCAAAAACGTCAAACGCTGCCATGCCTCTCAAAATCTCATGATAAATACAGTGAGCGGATTCTAAGAAAACTTCTGTTTTTATTCTAAATTACCCGAGATAATTCGGATTTAGAATATTAATATGTATCTATCAGTAGGGTATTAGCAGATAACATCAATCAAAAAAATTGAAACAAATCCACACACAATTTTTCATGTTCCGCCGAGTTCCGCGATTTAAGAAGGTAACCCGCTTGTACGCTTTTGGAAAAAAATGTATTTATATTTCTCAGGTAACCTGATATGTTCCAAACTCGGTTTGAAGCAAAATTGCGTGGACGTTTTAATTTTTCCCATAAAAAACGTACCTAAGTACGTAAACTTAAAATACAATTATCAATAATTGCCTGCTTAGTTCAGGACAAATTAAATTTAACTGGGGCATAAAATTTGCATTTTCGCGTGTTAGACTGCAGAAATTTGCATACTATTTTACATAACGATTAAATTGTCGCCTCTCGTTGCATACAATTATTATACAATGATTTTTGCCTATTTTGTTGAAAATTCCCTGCGGATCCTCCAACTTTTTGGTACCACAGTATTCTAGGTATAACCTAACATTACTAAACAAAATTAAACTGCACAAAAGTTGGACTTTGTGGAAAAAACATCAGCATCCCCAGTTTCTACCTTAAAATCCCTTAGCCGAGATTACCTACAAACAACTGAATAACACTTACCTTTTTAGAGAACGTATTTCTCCTTTCTACTAAAAATCCAAATGTTATTTTTGTACCAAAAACATAAACACAACACATTTTTAACACAGAAACATTTTGCAGAATTAGGATGGCGTAAGGGCAAGCAACCAAAACCGTCTAAAGTGACACTTAACAATAAAATAACACTAGTTTAATAACAAATAAAGAAACCGTAAACAGGCACTTCGATTCCGTTCTATGCTAAAGTCGCCATGAGAATACACTCGTGAGATCGGGCTCCACCTGCGTGACAACTGTTGAACTAATCAAGTCGGCGCTGGCCAATGACGGAACACCTTCCGGACCCCAGCGCTCTTTGATCTTTATTTCAAATAAAATTGCACGGAATTCGAAAATATTATGACGTAAAAATATCGCTCCATAGAAAATAAGTAAAAATTGACATCGTACATACAGAAAGCCAATAGCTGACACTTATATTACATTAACCTTTTAGAAATAGCTAATTAGTAGGTGCGTGGATTCGTGAATGACAGTAAATTTTTTTATAAATCTACTATAAAGTGATATGAATCTATTTTTTTTCAGAGAATATTAAGTGCAGAGCACAATATTAAAATTTCTACAACGTACTTGATATGTTGAAGGTTTATGTCCTGAAATAGGTTTATCTGTTTACTTCAAAAATAAAAACTAAAATTGTAAAGGCAAAGCCGCCGGTACAGCCGATACTGCGGTGAGTGTGCCAGTGGCGTAGTCGTATATAAAATCAAGAGGTCGGCCGCAACAAATAATAGTATGTCATTCTACAAGTGGTAATATACTAAATAACTTACGCCGATGAATTTTGCTGCGCGAGCCGAAGGCAAGAGCTGTAATTCGAATCTAGTGAGTTATTTAGTATTACCACGAATTGAATACTAGATATACTTTATCTACGATTATAACAATAAATACTAACCTTAATTGCAAGTCCGAATTCATCATTTTTGGCACAATTATTACTTAACTTAATTAAACGTCATACAGCTGTTCAAATTTCAAATCACTTTCCTCCCCTCAATAATAATGGACCATTCTATTTCACTGTATCGGAAAAGAATTTCTATTGGACAGGCTATGCATGAAGTTAAAGAAGATTATTGGTGTCAACAAAGAATCACCGGTGACTTTTTACGACTATAACTACTATTATTCTACTTTTATTAGGTTATATATTCATTATTGAACTGCTTTTGAACAATTAATAGTATTCATAAACAAATAGCGTGAGCTCGAGCTCGAGCGTGAGTTATATTCGTAAAGAGTCACGCGCGTGACTTATTGTTTACGACGAGGTTTACACCAATCTCCTTCAACTTCACGCCTAGCCTGTCCAATAAGAAATTCTTTTCCGATACGGTGAAATAGAATGGTCCATTATTATTGAGGGGAGGAAAGTGATTTGACATTTGAATAGTTTTGACGTACAATTGTGCCAAAATGATGAATTCGGACTTGCAAGATTAGCAATTATTGTTATAATCGTAGGTAAAGTATAGTAATTTAGAACGGCTATTTAGTTGCGTTTTAAACAACACGATTATTGAATGCAAGAAAATGCTAAACGCAGATTACAACAAAATGGACGCTTTCATTTCTTATACAGGGTGTTTCAGAAGGAAAGAGAACTAATTTAGGAACGTATATTGAAGGACAAAATAAGAAAAAAGTTCCTATAAATGTCCGAAAATGCTTCCTTTTCGAAATACAGGGTGTCAAAAAAAAAATAATTAAAAATACGTTTTTCTGCAAGCGTTTTCTGAAATAACTAAATTGGTGCACAATTGAATTAAGTGGATATTAGAGAACGATGAAATTTAATATAAGTGTAAGCAATTATTTTACAAACGATTTGAAATCGGAAACAGTAGTGGCGCAGAAAAACACTTTTTAATTATTAAACGAAAAGCGATTTGTCCTACCAAAAAACTCAGGAGGCCTTTTCTTTTTAGAATTAGCTGCTGATTAAGAAACCAATAACTGTTTCGAATGAAGGCAGTGGCGTACTATTTTCTCCGTCAAAATCATTTAATATTTTGCTCTCACGCCCGTCACTGGTGGAATTGTCAAAACTCGCTGAATCGAAAAGAAGTGCTTCCAATTTAATATCTTAAATCGTTTTCGAGATATTTAAAAAAAAGGATTTTTAATTATTTTTATTGAAAAGGAAACACACAATATAGTGCCATGCTAATCAAACATCTCGTTGTTAAAATCTGATGTTTAGAACTAGAAGTCAGTTAATTCATTGTAAGAAAAATAAATAATACTTTGAAAAGGCTGATTTTAAGTTATTAGATTTCTAACTTCGAAAGGGGAATATGCCGTGATGATGATTTTTTTAATTGTTGACACGTATATGTATCGCCAAGGAAACAAATCAATAAATTGCATAGAAGTAAGATGATAAAGGAAACTATATGTATGTATGTATGTATAATATAATCTAAATGGAAAATCTTTAAAAAAATGTTTAAATCCTTTTTTTAAATATCTCGAAGACGATTGAAGATATTAAATTGAGTTTTGGTATGCACCATATACTGGCATGGAAACACTTTCTTTCGATACGAGTTTTGACAATTCCTCCAGTGACGTGCGTGAGAGCAAAATATTAAATGACTTTGACAGAAAAATAGAACGCCACTGCTTTCATTAAAGACAGTTATTGGTTTCATAATCAGCAGCTAATTCTAAAAAGAAGAGGCCTCCTGAGTTTTTCTGGTAGGAAAAATCATTTTCAAATAATAATTAAAAACTGTTTTTCTGCGTCACTGATATTTGCTTCCGATTTCAAACCGTTTGTTGATTTTTAAATTGTCGGTGTTTCTTTTATCAACAGAGTGATTATTCATTTATGTTAAATTTCATTGTTCTCCAATATCCACTAATTGTACACCAAT
Source organism: Rhagium mordax (assembly GCA_963680705.1). Lineage (NCBI taxonomy): Eukaryota > Metazoa > Arthropoda > Insecta > Coleoptera > Cerambycidae > Rhagium > Rhagium mordax. The sequence continues at coordinate 4,876,715 of OY796662.1, read as the reverse complement.
TTAGCTATATATTTGATTGCAGAAAAATGTATTCTTAATTCTTTTTTTTTTTTGACGCACCCCATATGGATTTTCGGGAATCTTATTTATGGGAGCTTTTCGAGAACTTTTTTTATTATTTTGGCCTTTAGAATATATACGTCCTTATAAAATAGTTCCCTTTCCTCCCGAAACACCCTGTATATGCTTCGATTATTGTGAATAAGGAACTTTTCGTAATACAATTAAAAAACTATTTGTGTGCATAATTCTTTCTGTTATTTATTAGTTAAGAATTTAAGGATTAAATTAATATCCAAACATTTTGTGTCGGTGAAATATTAGTAATTTCAGAAATCTACGCATATTGCTATTATATGGTAATGACAGAAAATTTAATCCATTCAAAAATAATGCATTTGACAGTGACGTAAAATAAAACTTTAAAAACATAATTTGTCAAGATAAGTTACAGAAAATCACAATAATGAATCCAGAATCAAAACTAATTTAAGCAAACAATTTGAAGATATGCTGATATGACTGTAAATTTACCGAAATTCCAAAATCTTTGCAATTCCATTGAAATTTCATCCGTACAAAATTACAAAAGACTACAATTTTTTGCATTTAATTATATATTACTGATAAACCCAAATGTGTTTAATAGGGAAATGAAATGTCCTGTTTCTGAAACCGACGAGACCACTGAGACCAGTAGTTCAGACACAATAAACCTTACAGGGCACCAACCTACTTACATTGAGAAAGTACTCGAATTTTTAAATTTTATCAAGGAAGAAGCCGATTACCTAAAATTCGAAGAGGAGTTAGAAACCAGTAAAAGTCTTGATGAAACGACGGCTAGAGTGTATCAAAGAAGGAAAGCCAGACTTTTTAAACAACTTCATTCTTTGGAATGGGACGACATTAAATTCGACGAGGACATCAGCCAAGACGATAAAGAAGACACTAAAACATTTTTGGATCATTTAAAATTTTTCACAACACCGTATGTATACGTTTTAATTATTTTAAATATAGAAAAGTTTTTCCTCAAATGTATCTACATTGTGAATAAAATATTATCGATGTTTTAAATTGTGTATACGCAGGGACATTTCCTGGCCAGTTAAAATACTTATTAATTCCATTACAGATTATCGCTTTAGATTACTTAATTGCCTACTAACGGAGAGGGATCACCTGCAGCTTATTCGTTAGTTAATTTCATTTCGTACGTTAAAAATAAATTTGTCCAGTATTGTAATAGACACCAAGACTTAAGTTCTACATTCAACAACACTATAAAAGCCTGAAATGTGTAGTAATCACATTCTGTAAGGCGCTGAGCGCTAGCCGGAGGCAGACAAATTTGTTAGATTAATTTTTGTAAGAACATGTCTATTTATAATCTTTTTCTCGCCTCCCATGACGAGCCGCCTCTGTAAAAGGGACTGCAAAAGCTGTTGACCACAGCCACAGTCAAGAAAAGATATCTTTCAAACACTGCTGTGGGTTAAGAGTTGTAAAGTGAGTAGGCAACCCAACATACATCTAGTTACTGGCATTTTCAATAAACCGTCTGTAATCGTGGAAAGAAATTGTAATTAAAGCAAAAAACCGACTGAAATAAACGAGCAGTGGTCAATACTAAGGAGTGATATGATACGAATTCGTTAAATAACATATTAGAGCCACCAGTTCTTTCACAAATCACACTGTTCTGTGGCTCTCATGGATTTATAAAAAACAAGAAGACAAGGATATTGTTACAGTTATAGAAAGACCAACTTATCTATGAATTCAGAGGAAATGAAGTTTATGTTTCTGCCAAAGCACAGTAATTCTGTGGCCAAAGGTTCCTCCTTCAACATAGGCGTACCGTAGGTAATAGTAAAATGACATCAAGTATTTACATAAAATTTAGATAAATGTTAACGCTAATGTTACTACAAAATGGTTTCTGTATTTCCTATCTAATATTTGCAATAAAGTGCACTTAATAAGTCTAATAATGTTATAAATAAATAATAATATTAACAGCAGACCAGGTTTTTTGACTTTATTATACGTTATTTTCAGATCTTTAGTTTATTTTAAATTATAACTTTTACTTTTGACAGTAAATATTATTTTGTGGAAATGTTTTTAATGTAACACATACAGACAAATGGTTGAAGAAACATAAAGAGAAGCGTAACTGCTCTCTTATATACAGAGTCAACCCCAACTTATTTAATTACTTTTAAGGGCGGATCTGTGTTGATATTTGTAACACGAATTACGAGTAAAAAATATAAAAAAAAGTTGAAAAACTGACCTACCTTACGTGAAAATCTATTGAACTTTGGAGGACCTCTGCATATCTCTACCGATCCACATATGAGGTGAACAACATGCTTTGTTTATCTAACTTCATTACAAATTCCGAAGATATAACACCATAAAATCACCAACAAAGTTGTCTCGGGACTCCCATGTAAAAAACGTAACATCAACCTGACCTATCTTATTTTTTTTGTTGAGATAGCTCAGTTTTTAAGTTCTCAAAATGTTGATGTATATTAATTTTTTTCTCAAAAACTGCCGTGCGTATTTCTCTCATTTTTTTTATGGATTTACCATTAACGGACCTACCACCCTTTAAAAGGAAATAAATAAGTTGTGTTCACCCTGTATGCCTATCTCCAGCTGTCTGCAATTTGCCTTTAGGAAGTAGGTGGACCTCGATAGTGGCATGACCATTTATTTATTCTGCTTGCCAAGTGCGTGGAACGCACCTACAGCATACTGTACCGAGATTGGGAACGCACTTCTGGCCACAACTTTACTGCTGCCGCCTGCCATCTACTTCTGAACTATTCTACTAATGTCATTTATGCGGAACGCCATATTTGATAATTATTTTATTTGTGTCCATTTTGTTTGTGAGTGGCAAGAAGTGAAAACAACTATAAGTTTTGTAAATTTTCCAATTAGTTAATAGCGTTTTTAAATAATAATGGATAGACATTAACGGTGCTAATTTCTCAAGGATAGTTTAACGAAAATGGGCGAAGAAAAAGGTAAGTGATTGTCAAACCGGAATTTCAATATTTTCAACGGTCTGTTCGATTTCAGATGTTAAAGAAAGGGAACGTAGCAGAGAACGGGGGGGCGATAGAGAAAAGGATCGCCGAAAGCGCTCCAGGTCCCGCGAACACAGGCGCCGTTCTAGGTCCAGAAGCAGGGAACGTACTGAGCGTAGAAGAAGGAGTAGGTCTGGCTCCCCAAGGCACAATAAGGGCGGCTATTCCAGACGTAGGAAGCCTTCTCTCTATTGGGACGTGCCTCCTCCAGGTTTTGAACACATTACACCCTTACAGTACAAAGCTATGCAAGCCGCAGGGCAGATTCCAGCCAATATAGTCGCAGATACTCCACAAGCAGCTGTACCAGTTGTTGGATCGACCATCACAAGGCAAGCCAGACGTCTGTATGTTGGTAATATACCATTTGGAGTAACTGAAGAGGAAATGATGGAATATTTTAATCAACAAATGCATTTGAGTGGGTTGGCACAAGCGGCAGGAAACCCCGTGTTGGCATGTCAAATTAATCTTGACAAAAATTTCGCGTTTCTTGAGTTTAGGTCTATTGATGAAACTACTCAGGCTATGGCATTCGATGGGATTAACTTTAAGGGTGAGTAAACGTTAAAAATAAATTCCTCTGAAATTGTTTTAGTATTATGTTGGTGACGCTGCCACGTCAGAGTTTCTAACCATCTACAGAGTCGGAGTTATTAGTATTTTTTTTACAGGACAGAGCTTAAAAATTCGTAGGCCCCACGATTATCAGCCTATGCCGGGAATGGCAGAAAACGCCATCAGTGTACCGGCTGGTGTAATTAGCACCGTGGTACCTGATTCGCCGCATAAAATCTTCATTGGTGGTCTACCGAATTATTTGAATGAAGATCAGGTAAGTAAATGTCACACTTGTTGTGTGAGTCGCATCAGCAATCAAATTTACTCGCTCGTAATTATGGTTAGTCTGCAGTTTTGAACCTTCTGTTTATGTTGAAGAATATTGGCTATTTTTCTTCTGGACTGCCGGCGTAAAAGCGAGTTAGTAAATTTGATGGAGTGTTTGAGGTTCAGTGTAGGAATAGTGTATTTTCCTGTCCTTTTCTTAGCTTTAGCGTCAAAAAGTGGGCACCAATCAGCAGTCAGAGTACATAAAACACTTTACAGGGTTTTGGATTTTCTTACAGCCTTTACAGGTTCACAGATTTTAGCGGTTATTTTACAGCAGATTATTTTTCAGCTTGCGCTTTAATAGGTAATTGAGGTACGTTAGGTATACCATTAATGGCATTGAACTCAAAGAATGCGCCAAGTAAACAGCAGTTATTATATTGATATGGTTTTTTTAGCAGTCGCTACCGAAGTATACGAATACAAAGTGTGAGATTTATATATAATATAGGTGTATATTTATACACATGTATATAATCTACAATCAGCTTTTCAAAATTTTTAGCTCTATTAATTGAAAATAAAGCTGTCTCGTGTTCTTTAGCTATTTTGCAGGTTTTTAGGTACTTTACAACTAAAAAAAATCATCGGTTTTATACAGACGATATTTCAGGTTTTTCTTTTAGATCTTCTATTTCAGCTTTTTCATTTTACAGGCAAAACCAAGAAAAAATTCTGCATTTAGGTAAAGTCACATTTTAATCAGTAAAGTGTGTGTTTACTTGAAAATAGTTGCAAGTTTCTGTTTTTCAGGTTTTTCTCTTAAAATTTCAGGACCTGTAAATTTTATTTCAGGATCATTTCAGACTATGATACATTTAACAGTCGACCTTTGAATAGCTACAGGAATTAAAAACGGTTATCAATCATATTGAATTAGTGGTTGCGGTCCAAATTCTTGATTCCATGATCCACGGGCATTTTCTTTAGTATCATCCTTACAATTTTACAAGAACTTTATGTTATGTATTGAACTTTTAGGAATTATCTCTATTTGGGTTTCCTAAATAAATTATATGATTTTTTTATGTAAAGAATACAGTTTGGTTAAACAAATAGAGGCAATTTCTCAGTAATCAATGACATTCTAAAGTATTGTAAGTTGTCACATGGATAATTTTATTTTTTCAATATACGAAACAAATTCTTTGTATCAAAATTATTAATATAATTTAAATGGTATTTAGTTGCTCCCTAATCTTCTTTTCTTCCAAACGGTTATTGCTGGCAATATTTATCAGTGACGACGAGTCTGTAGGCGTTCTCTGGTCGTGCCTTATAAAGAAAAAACATGGTAGACAATTTAATACATTATATTTATAAAACTAACACCTTGAGGCATATATCGATAAAAGTTGATAGGCCAATCATACCAAAAGTTTCATATTATAAAAGTCCCGTCATGAACACCCAGTGGATTACTGAAGAAGTAATCATGTAAAAATGTATTATTTTTTTCAAATTTCTTATCTCATTTCTGAAATATCTGCATTCTAATCAGTTCTCAGTGTTCTTGCATAACCATGATTATTAGGGAGCTACTTAATACAGTAAGACTATATTGGAACTGTAATGTTTTTTCTGATCACGTTAACGTCATAAAACCACTTTTCGCTATAAAATTCCTATACCCGACAGTCAACGTCGTATAACTAAGCAGTAATAATTTATTTAATATGTAAGAGAATCATATTCCTTTATATTTAAAAAATAAGTGTATAAGAAGTATCTCATATATTTTGCTTTTTTGCCCTGTAGCTAGGGTTAACATCTCGATCCCTATGAGCGTTTCTGCTACACATATAAACCTGAACACCCTGTGGACAAAACAAGGCAAGTCAATGTTCGTTCACAGACTAAAAGAAAAATGGTTAAATTTACTTCATACTCAAATTCTGACTGACTTGGGGGCTGTACAAATTTGTTCGTGTTTAGAGAGATAGGGTTAGAGAGTAGTGTCAAAAAAGGGTAACGATCTTTTTTAGGGCCGCAGTTTCATTGTTTTGCACCCAGATTTCACATTTTTAAAAATTAAATTAAATATCAGCTGCCCTACCTAAGATATTAAAGACTTTGATATTAAATACAGGGTGTTTGAGAGAATCAGTGCCAATTCATAAATTTTGAGAAATCCCCCGGAATGAGGGAATTTAAATTTTTTATCATTTCATTGTTTTTTCTTTTGAAGCAAAAGTCAGATTCGTTTGGTTTTTTGGGGAAAAATTTTTTGGTGTAAAAATGTTTTCTTATTTAGTTGTGAAAAATGTTTTCACTATGCGATAAAATTCACAAAAATGAATGAATGTATAAATTTGGATGAATTTAAAAAAAATGTATTTAAAAAAAAATAACTTTTAGGGATCTAGGGTGGTTATATTGATAGTTTTACCATAATTAGTTATTGTGAAGGTAGGGAAAAAACTCGGACTCTTTATTATGTTGCCACATTTTTTTCCTTTTTAAAACTATCATTGTGACAACTATATATCTTTGAAGGTTGTTTATTTTTGAACAAATTTAAAAAAAGTTCGTTCAAATCCATCCATTTATGAGGATTTCGTTTATCGTTATCTCGTTTTAAAACATTTTTTACAACGAAAAAACATTTTTATGTCAAAACAATATTTTTCCAAAAATCAAATGAAAATGAATGAATGAAACCTTTAAGCAAAAAAAAAAATCGTGTCTTTAATTATATTGAAAATACCCTTCCAAGGTTTCGTACAATTTAAAAATTTTTTGCTTACTGTCTTCAATGATCTAATTTTAGTATTTAAAAAACTATCTACAGAAGTTCTCGGTTCATATTTTTTTTATAATAAGAATTGGCGATGATATTTTTAAGCATCCTGTACAGTCATTATGATATGTAGGCGAGCATTTAATAAGTCAAAAACAGAAAGTTGCTTTCAATATAGGTTTTTGCCACACAGCCATACTTAAAGTAAGTTCCTATAATGAAGTTAGGCTTGAAATGTACTCAAATTCAAATGTAATAATTTTTTATATATATGTAAGGTGTTCAAACTTATATATCGTTTCTTGTAGTAAGAATAATAACAGAGGAGCTCTTTAAATTGGTATTTTTCAATTTATTATCTATATTACCCATTTTTGATCTAATAGAAGTTTCGGGCAATAAACAAGATTGTTAATCTACTGTAAAAATACATAAATAATTTGCTCTTAGTTATAGTCGACTGTAACTAAAAGTACCTTATTTATGTGTTCTTTACAGTAGATAACGATCCCCTGTTAATTCCCATGTTCGCAGCTCTGTGGTCTTTACTGTATGTTTACTAGATAAATTCGATAGAAAATAACTTCTTAATGTTAAAGGATTAGAAACTGATATTACAATAAAAATTAGAGTCGATGCTTGTAACAAACGAATCATAAAACCCTAAAAAATTGTTTTGTAATCGTACCTGAATATTATACTCAGTGATCACATTTGGAATTACAAAGTCCTGAACACCCTGCATATATATGCTTTTAATTCAGACCGAAAATCGTATTATCTGAAAACTGTTTGAATGTGGGTACATTTTAATATTTTTGTTGGCATTTTACTAACTCTAGCTAAATGTATGTAGGTAAAGGAGCTCCTTATGTCGTTTGGACAGCTGAGGGCCTTCAATCTGGTCAAAGATACCGCCTTTGGACTGAGCAAAGGCTACGCTTTTGCTGAATATATCGACATTACTATGACTGATCAGGTAAGTTTTCTCTCAATAATTTCTGTGATAACGGAAACCAATCGGTTTGGTACAATATATATTTTGTTTCTAGGCCATAGCCGGTTTGAATGGAATGCAGCTAGGTGACAAACGTTTAATAGTCCAAAGGGCCAGTGTGGGGGCGAAGAATACCACCGTTCTGCCTGCTGTGCAAATTCAAGTTCCTGGCCTTAGCCTCGTTGGGGCCTCAGGACCACCTACAGAAGTGCTATGTCTCCTTAATATGGTAAACATTTTTTTTAATTGTACTTACATATTTCCTTGCATAGTCGCTTCCTCTACTGATTTATTTTGCTTTGTTTAGGTCACTCCAGATGAGCTCAAAGACGAAGAAGAATATGAAGATATCTTGGAGGATATTAAGGAGGAGTGTAACAAATATGGAGTGGTTAGAAGTATAGAAATTCCGAGACCTATTGAAGGGGTGGAGGTTCCAGGTTGTGGAAAGGTAAATAAAATTATTAATCACAAATATATAATTTTGCAATTGCAACATGCCAACCTGTATGTAAATTTGATGATTAATTAAACTTCTTCCTTTCAGGTGTTTGTTGAATTCAACTCAGTGCTGGATTGCCAGAAAGCCCAGCAAACTTTAACGGGAAGGAAATTCAGTAATCGGGTTGTAGTTACCTCATACTTTGATCCTGATAAATATCATAGGAGAGAATTTTAGGTTACTTTTAGCTTGTAAGATTACATTTTATATTAATATTGTGTCATCGTTTGTAGAAGAAAAATGTCATTTCAAATATTAAACTTTTTCTTTATTAGAAGGACCTAAAAATGAAGTAGTGACTCCGTGAGTCGAAACGGTAGCTTCAGTGCGCTCGCATTTGTCATTACTTTCTGTGTAGTGTTTTCTCATGTTTAATAGACACCAGCAGAGTTTATTGCAACAGTTCAAAAATGGTACATGTATCACTTTTCCATACGACCCTAAGAAATCGGGCTACCAGTTGAAAAGTAACCGCGGATTGGATTAATAATGTTTGTGAGTTTTGTGAATATAAATGCATGCATCATCCCTTATTGATTCTAATTGCCTACTGGTCGTCGTAAGGGTCTGTAGGGTTAACAAGTTATTCAAATCCCATCGTTGATTTCAATGTTTAAAAAAGTCCGTCCAACGTAATTCGCGGAAAATCGCCACAATGGTCGACTTCTAAATTTGACAGAAAAACCTGTAGCATACCAATACTGTAATATAAAATCTGTTATATAAATTGGCCTTCATTTGTCTATTTTTCTCAAGGTCTAGTGGATTCAATTTATGATTTATTATTAAAATTAACTCTGCGTTAGAGTTGGTAAAAAACTATAAAGGGGTGCAGTGCCATAATGCTGGTTTTAAGATAAAGATGTCGCTTCCGCGGGTCAATTAGAGATTACTAGTGTGGTGATAATTGTCACAATCGTATGAATAACAGTGGTTTGACTTGTTGACACTGACACTGACAATCATCTATGTTTGAACCAGCATTATTATAATTCTTTGGTGTAATGATATGAGATAAAATATCCGTATCTTGTACGCTGTGTGTGACACAATTAGTTACATCTATTTAAAGACTTTAAAGCTTGCAAGAACATAATCCTCTAACCACGATCCGCAACTGTTGACATCCGTTACTATCGGGACAGACGACAATGGAGCTGAAGCCACGCCCACCCGCCATTATGAGGCTAAATTTATGAGGACTAACATAACCTTAAATTTTTTGTTTTGCAAATTTATTTTCATTTTAATCTTTGTAGTTTTAGCTTGGATTCATTATAACATTTAAAAACTCTCGGATAGTAGATTTATATGAGGTTAGGTAAATTTCATTAAAACGTTTCTAGCAAAAAAAATTAATTTCATACTAGCCAATACAATGAATTTATATTTTTTACAATTTTTAAAACAGCTTTTTCCAAGACTTTTCCAGTTAAACAATAAATGAATAAACAGTCGAATGGCCAACAATGAAGCATGACGAGAAATTAACTAAATCAACACTTCCCATGAATATAATACACAATATAAAATTATTAAATAATTCTCTAAAATAGTTCTTTTCACAGTACACTAATCACAAATAGTTTTTATACGTTTAATAAGTCAATAAATTGTTAAAGATACACAGGTATACATAGTATAATATGACATGAAATAATTTCAGCATTTTTAGCCTCTTAATGGCGGTATATACCACGTGAATCCAACTAACAATAAAAATGCTGAGAGCTCTTTGTCGTCCTTATATCGTCTTTGTACTATCGGTTACCACAATACACTTAACAACAGTATGCTAGTGCAACATTAATCCGTTTATGACGACGCGCATGACGTCACGTGCATGAGAAAACTTGTGACAGTGAGGTTATATATAGTATTATGTGGTGACTTAAACAGGGTTACAAGAGGCAAGGACATGAGAAACTGTGTTACTGAGATGGGCCAAGAGGTACAGATACAGTGGCATTTACAGATACAATTTTATTTGGGAATATTCTGTGGTAAGTTACAATTAAACCATTATTATTATTCAACGATGACTTTTAAAGGTTTATTTTTGTTGGTATATGTGATATGTGCATACAATAAACTTACCTACTGTCCTTTAAATTACACAATCTTGTTTAAATCATTGGTAACTAGGTACCAGGTTTGTGAACAAATTTTTTTAATGTTCGGTATAATAAAATTATTATAACCAATGATTTAGACATAGCATTTCGGTAAAAAAACACATGTACTTCAAATAATAAAGCACTTAAACCCTGAACCTAAAACTAGAGTAGGTAAATGAAATGTTTTAAATTTCCTCTAGGTATATTTAAAACGTAAACCATTTTGTATTACTATGTATTCATTTATCAAACTATTTCTTATATTTTATTCCATATTAAGATAAATAAAACAAGTTATATGTTTTAAACAAGATAATTATTACACCTGGAACCAGTTTTTTCAACCTCTGTAGCTTAACTGATGGAAATCGAAAAAAAATCATAGCAACTAAGCAGTAGTTAAGCTATTAGAGGTCAAAGAGGCCGGCGCTTAGTAATATTTCTCAAAAACTAATGTTTATAGTGACTGAGCACCTCAGTTTTTTTACACCCGTCGTTGACTGTGACCTTTTGAGTGACGTCACCTACCAGTCGGTCTGTTTTCTAGTTGGTGCAGGTGCAACCATAGATATACATATGTCAGTAGGTGCAACGTAAAAATAGAACTAAATCTCGGCATGTAATCGATACTACACTGTTGTCAGTTTAGCATGTTTATGTAAGATTTGAAAATTTTTTATTTTTTCAAGCGTGATTTTATTATCTTAGAGTTTATGCCGAGTCACAAATTCTAAAAGAATCTAGAGATAAAAGTGAATACAGTGATTAGTCTATGAAATTTTTATATTCTTCAATGAAATTATCGTGTGTGTATTTACATTTACCCATATTGGAAATGGCAACATGGTTACAAAACGATTATATTTTGATCACGTGATAGTGACTGTTGTCTGTTGTGTTGTTACTCATTACAAGAATAGATAAAAAGATAAATGTAAATCTAATAATTTCATGATATCACCAAATATATAGTAATTAATGATTCCAGTTTTTACCTAAAAAGTGGCGTTTTGAATTCATCCTCGATAATAGAATGGCGACAGATAGTATAGAGTCAAATTTTGTATCCATGAAACCAGCTGTAAGTAGCTAAATGTAAACATCGGTGACATGGCCCTAGGTATACATTTCCATTGTTAATTTTAGGTAGAATTTATAGATGTTTTGGATCAGTACTCCTATAATGAAGACTTGCATGTTTGTTTCAAATTTAATGACTACACACCTCAGGAGGGCGATAGGATCGCTATCTTTAAGCTAGGCTGGAGTTTTGTAAAGGATTATGTACTTTTTGAATGGGCACCTGTTGGTTCTAGGGAAAGACAACATTATGCAGTTTTCAAAAGTAAGTTCTTTAAATTTCATAAGAGATATTTTGTCATTAAAGCGCAGGCGCACATTATATTCACAGTTCAAATGACTTTGCATATCCCGCAAGATTATGGTATGCCAATACATTTGCTTATTTTTTTTATCGTATTTCAGAACATGTTCTTCCAAAAAATAACAATGAAATCTATCAAGTTTGCTACGTAAGTGGAGAGAATGTGGTACATGGAGCCAGTTCTCCATTTCAATTCTCCTCAGAAGTGGTACCAATATTATCACAAAGTATTATGTCTTCTGTTGCCTCTTCCGAAGAATTACTTGATAGAACTATATCATTAAATAAAGAAGATGAACTAAACAAATTACGAGAGGAAAACACTCTGTTACGAGAATCTTTGAGAGCTGTGATTGCTCAGAAAAGCGGAGGAAGTTGTAAAAATTACGATGCTGATATAAGTGAATTGAAGAAAGCAACCGATAGTTTAAAGGCATCTGTATCTACACAGCAGAAGGAGATAAACATGTTAAAATTAAAGATTACTGAGGGCGGTGAGGAGTATAAGAAAATATATTTGGAAAAATTGAAAATTGAAAAAAAATATGACAAACTGAAAAATAAGGTGGAAGAGACCTCAAAACCAGTTTCAGATATGGTTAATTTCGATATTGGAGATTTAAAATCCATTCCACCATTTCCTTTTGCAAAATAATTTATTTATTTAGATATTTAAATGTCCATGTAACTGTATATTTTTGTAAATATTTAATGTATTATGTTTTGTTATAGAGCTCTATTAATAAAGTAATAGTAAATAAGAGTATAACTAGTTCTATTTATAGTCGAAAATATTGAATATAGACGCACAAAATAAAAGTACTACGGAAGGACAGCTGTCTATTGAATCGTCATAGTAAGTCGTTACTTTGTGAATAATGAAAATGTAATGTGGGCGAGATATTTTATAGTGGAAATTTGCTTTATTGATAAGGTGTCTGAGAAATTGTGCTGTAGTGTAGTGGGCCGTATCAGACTTATTTAATTTGTTCTATATTCTATAATGTTATCGACTTCAGACAGATCCAATATTTCTTTGTTAAAGAGTATTAGATACGTTCGATTTTGTAATTGCAATTTTTCCATTCTTTTAAAAAAATTTAGTAACTTTTATTTTATGTTATTGGTAACTCCGCAGATATTTAGGCCTTTTCTTTTAAGTTGTGCATGTACTCGGAGTAGTTCCGTTGCGTCGCGTTTCATTTAAAAGAAACATCGAGTTCATTTATATTTCTTCCTCTCCCCTGATGGACCACACTGCAATGACCGATACAAGAAGCAAAAAATATTTTTTTGTAGTTTAGTACAAACTCATACGTCAAACGGTAGTCGAGTGTGGAGTTGTAGCATTAGCTGAATACGCTGACTTGTGTGCTTCTTTTATTCGATTGGATGCAGGCACTTGCCCATAATATTTTTAACTTTCATCTTTGAGTGAAACATTTTAAAGAGGCGCAACCGCCTAATACTGCTGGCAGTTAGCAATAGATGGCATTTCCGCATCTTCAGTTCAGAGACTTATAGTGTGATTAAAATTGCCACAATCGTAAAGACAACAGGTGTAGTATGAAACATTGAGAAGGTATCGTTGTCCATACGAGAGTGGTAATTTTAATCGATATTGTGGAAGCGCCATCTATTGCTCGCTGCCAGCAATATTAGGAGGTTGCGTCTCTTTCTAATTTTGCACGAAACCGTTGATTGAAGTATTTATAATCAACGACTAAACGCTTTCACATACTTGTGAATTTCAACTGTTTTTTTGAAAATATCTTTGTAGTGGAGAAATAACTGTTACATTCTGGTCGTATTTAACCGAATGTGTCGCGAAAACATCCCTTTTCTGCATGTCTTTATGTATTTATTTCACACTGATGATATAATAACCTTTCCGCCTTCCATAACTAATTGCGACAATTATAAAATAAGTGCAATTAAATTTTTAACTAATCTTGTTAAGGACAACTGATGTAATTTAAAATTTTTACAAAAGCAGAAAGAAAAAAAATAATGTCCCCTGTGTTCCGCCACTGATTAAACAGTAGGCGCAGCGTTGTTGGTTACTGGTAGGCGTTTCTCAAAATCTCGTCCCCAGTTTCCACAGCTGATACATGAATCATTGCCAACACTAATTTTAGATACGTTGCGTATATTTGCTGTAATTTTTGTGTAATAAGTCAAAATCACATTTCCGAGATGATGGGTGTACTGCAAATTTTATTTGTCGAGTAAAATATGTATTTTGTGTTTAATTTTCGAGTTCCGCAGGAAAACGTGAATTTTTTTGGGTTGGTATTATAATTTGTGAGTGTCGTGAGGTGAGTCGTCAGCTTGGAGAAATCAGCTCAAAGTGTCTCTAAAAGCTGTTTTATTTTGATCTGTGGCCGTTTCGTAATGTGGTAAGTAATACAACTTAAAAATAATCCGCTAGATCTAAATATATTTGTTTCGGTTTGTCAGGTAATCCGGCAAAAAAATCGTAAATAATACCCGTTCTATGTCCCGCTACCGTTTGCAATTTCTGATTCAATTGCATTTAATTAACTCGATTCTAAATTTTAATACGCATTTTTCTTTGTAGGTCTGCGATTAAGTATACCTGCGATGTAATTTTTGTGTAGTTGTGAAATTCTTGCAGGAATAGCCGCCCGAATAATGACTCTTCAAAGTGTTTATAAAAGATAGTGTGAAATTTCTGTTTGTGATTTTTTAAATAAAGTGAACTTTGGTATTTGTCAGCTGTCATTATATTTTAAAGACCCAAAATGTCTGAGGATGGGTTCTCTGATGGTTGTGAGGAACCCAACATGGAAATTCAAATTAAAACTCTCATGGGCACCACGTTTGATATTAAGGTTTCCTCATCGGAGACTGTTGGGGACATCAAGAAGAAAATTTATCGGGTGGAGGGTGAGAACTTTTTACCTTATTATACTTATTATCTAGTATTATAACATCCATCAAATGACAATGCACATATTCCTAGTTTCATTTAACCGTTTCGGTTGTTGCTCGTTACTAAATAGGCTAAAGACTAAATATATCTGGTAATAAAAATATGTGTTGTAGGTTGTAGGTACACACACAGATATTTTTATCTATTCTTTGCAATTTCTTGCAATACTTTTTGATGTAGGATCATATAGGATACAGCAATCGTATGAGATTTCAAGATGACTAAGGCTAATTTTCATCTGTTCTATATCTACTTAAAATATCAAGTCGGATATCTTTTTTATATTCCAAGTAGATAAGTTTATATTTAAATAATTAATATTACAGTTAAGTAATAAATATTTCTATTATCTTATTTGACACTGAATGGTTTTAATAAGAGTCTTATTTAAATTTCAATAAACTATACATATACGTAAAATAATTCCCAATAATTATTGACGTACTTATCTATATGCGAGTAAACTTTTTCTTAGTTTTGCAATGCCTAAGAGGAATGTATGTATAACTTTTAAGCATATTTTGTGGTTACATTAACCACTTCTAGTCAGCTGTACATATTTCTTATCTCGAGGTTTAATATTGCCAAAAGGAATAAAAACAATTTGGTTCTGATATTATATTTATTTACGAAGAACTGTGGAAAGTGTAGCCGTAGGTAAATAGATATATTTTATTATCTCAAGGTTTAATATTACTTAAAGAAACAAAAACAATTTGGTTCTGCGATTAATTTAACTAAAAGACGGGAAGAATTGTGAAAAGTATACGTACATATTAAAAAATGAAAATTTCAACGATAAGCCCAGTATTATAGAGCCTCTTTAGTATTGGAGTAAGCCAAGGGCACCCTAAAGACTCAAAAAATTGTAAAAGATGCCATTCGTCTAGGTCAACACAGGAAATTCATGAGGTGCTTCCTGAACAATCTTTGATTCGACTATAACAAAAAAAACTTGCAAATATTCCACGTGATTTGAATTTTAACATGCACATAACCTCTGTCTTTTTCCTAACTGAATTAATAAAATTTTCTATGACCACGACAGATAATGTTATTTTGTTATTTTCTTCCCGCATTTTCGTGTTGGTCATTCCATTCCCTCTCGCCTCTCGCTGATATGTTATAGAAACACGTCTAACGGTCTAACAAATAAATTTATGATTACCACGTAAGTACTGTTGGCAATTTATAATATGATAAGAAGGTGACTACGCTTTAATAGTAACCTTTACCCTCAGGAGAAATTATAGGTTTCCCTACCGGGCCATACAAATAGCCTTTATTTTGTAAGATCCGGTGATGTAATAAGTATGCTGTTAAATTTTTTCATGACTTTGCTGTTTGTTTTTACAATGTACACACACCTCATTGCTAAAATGTGACTCATTTTTTATAAACATAGTAATTGTCTGGTTGTTATACATTAATTATATAATAGTAACAATCTAAATATAGATCTACTAATTTATTGTTTATTGTGAACACTGAAAATCTTACAAGATGTTTGCACTGCTAATTTAGAGTTTATAAAGAAATTTATTTACATAGAAGTTGATAGAATAGATAGATTCAATTTTACAAATTTTAACCGGTGCGGTGATTTAATTATTTGTAATGTAATTCGTCGATAGGTATAACGCAGACTAATTTTTTGGAAAATCAAGTCTGGAAGTCTGTGTAAAGGATAACAGTTTCAGTTAATTTTACAGCAAATACACTGGGATAAAAATACGTTGCTCTCGAATAAGTGTAGGTTGTGAATCTGAATTTTATTGACGTTGAATAACAGTTCTGCTTGTTGAGATTATGTGAGAAAGTGAAAAATGTAACCGTAAATTAACTTTGAATGCAATGTACCTGAAATACTTTATAACGGATGAGTCAGGTAAACAGCTGAAAGCAATAGTGAGTAAGGTAGACAGCTGAAAGTCGAAAGCTTTGGGGTTATCTATTAATAACAACAGCTCTTAATTTCGAAACTTTTGTTTTTGTCGGCAATTGTTAGGATATCTTTTTGCGGTGCAGCTGTGCAATTTGTCGTAGTCTTATGTTTATGAAAATTGTCTAATTTTGAAACATGTCTAATTAAAAGGTTTGATGCCGAAGACTTTGAAGGAGGAATTAAAGGTCTTATAAGATGCATTGAGAGTTCCAATAAAAATGATGACGGACATAACATCATACACAGGGTGTTCTCAAAAATGGGACTGCAGGAAATTAAAAGAAAAAAAACAGCTACTCATTATGTATAATCCTGTGTTCTGTATGCTATTATACGTATACAAAAAATACAATATGAAGTTAAAAAAAGTATTTGCAGAGAAATGGGATGTACCAAATCTGCTGTTTCTACGATATGGAAAAAAGAACAGATATTTTATCAATGCATGATTAAGTAAATTTTGAGTTTAAGAAGATAAGATAATCTACATATGAAGAGGTTGATAAAGGTTTTCTGAAATTGTCGTTCACCTAGAAACAAGAAAATGTTTCTTTAAATGGTATTGCGTTACAAGAAGAAGCTAATGATATGGAAAGTAGAATTAGACAGACTTTAGGTCCTTTAGGAATATGAATTTCACTCATATAAGGAGCTTCCATTTAATAAATGGTTAGAATTGATTGTTACTGAGATAAAAAATGCAGTGGAAGTAGAAGTTGAGAAGTTTAGCGCGTTTAATTTTGAAGAATATGTGGCTGTGGATAATGACAGCGGCATCAGCGGCAGATTATAAAATCGGTGACTTCAATTCAAATTTAATTTCAAGTGACAACGATAAAAGAGAAAGGAATCTGTGGTGGGAATTAGCATTTACGCTCCCGCTATCCTGGAATGATCAAAAAAATGTCAGAAGCTCAAAATTTTTTAGAGCCATGCACAGTTTCAGCACACATATGGAATAGTTAGTGTGACCTTGAAAATTACATAAGTCTCATTTTTTCTGGCAGATGTGTAACAAAAATAACTGACTACCAAGTAGCCTATGATCAACTTAACGTGTCCATATTTTAAATCGTAGAAAATTTATTTGAAAAGATAGAAAAAAAGTTATTGGAAAAAGTTGTAGGGTTTTTCTCAAAGTGTTTTCCTGAGGCTGAAAAACTAAAATTCATTGTTTAATTAGCAAGGAACGAATGTAACCCCAATTTTTACAAATGGAACACCCTGTATATTATTGTACTATTCGATAAAGATTTTCCCCGGCACAAAATTCTGCTACCTTATAATTTAGGTCAATTTTGATGTTTTATAACTTTTTTATTTTTCATTTGATATTCATGAATTTTTTACCAGTTTGTAGATCCATTTATTGTTTGTCTTTAATTAAGTATTTTAATAAGTCACATTTTTTTGTTTAGGCAATATTATACAGGAATAAATCAAAATGTTGTTTTTTTTTTCGTAAACTCAAAACACCCTGTGGGAAAATTGAGGCGAATAATTTTGTTTACAAACCCTAGGTATGTCATAAAATTAATCAACAAAAACAAACATTTTAGTAACGTGTAATTCCTCCTCTCGCAACAATAACAGCTTGCATTCTCCGTGGCATCGAATGAATAAGATTACTTATTCTTTCTTAGTCGTAAGTCTTGCAAGGTTAGTGGTTGCACAGAACGACAACGAACTGCCCTTTTAAGAAGATCCCAAAGATGTTCAATTGGGTTGAGATCCGGGCTACATGCGGGCCATTCCAATCTTGGAATTTCAACCTCATCCAGATATTCGCTCACTACCCGTGCAACGTGAGGTCCAGCATTATCATGCATTAATGTAAATTGGTTCCCAATGAAAGAAGCAAATGGAACGACAACTTCTTGGAGGATTTTCTCAATGTAACGGTGGGCGGTTAGTACTCCATTTTCAACAAATACAAGACCAAAAGAAATTTAATTTTTCATTGAAATAGAAATAAAATAAAGTTTGCTCAATTGAAGCGTTGGAATCGTGCGCCGATGGAAATGGATCATGTGCATCACATGACCAACATAACCTTAAATTTTTAGTTTTTGCAAATTTATTTTCAATTTTAATTTTTGTAGTTTTAGCTTGGATCCATTATAACATTTAAAAATTCTCTCAGATAGTGGATTTATAAAGTTTCAATATTGTAGAGTAGATTATTAAATATAGACTGCTAATTATAGGTTGGAATTCCAACCAACAAAAAGCATCTTATTTTATTAGATTAAGGCAGTTAAAACTTTATTAATAATGGCACTGGACAAGATTTTAGTTAATAGTGCAGGAACCAAGCCGAAATTTTGATAAAATTGGTGTAATATTCGAAAATGTTAGAGTTAATTTCCTAACAAGAGTAACAAGTGCGGAAAGTGGTACTTTTCCGCACGCGCACGGTCAAGCAGTCGAGTGCGGAAAAGACAGTTTCCGCACGTGTTAGGAACAATACTTTTCCTAGGAGCGTGATCACATTTACAAAATGTAATTATAACTTACCCAAAAATGCAAATAAAAATATAATTACTTTTCCGCACGCATTTTAGTTTCGAAAGTTGCACTTTTCCGCACTAGTGCGGAAAAGTGCAACTTTCGAACCTAAAATGCGTGCGGAAAAGTGGTATTTTCCGCACGCTCGTAGGAAAAGTATATTTTTGACGTTAGTTATGACGTCACATGCAAATGTCTTATTGTACTGATTGAATGTCTGATCAATTCTAAATAAAAATGTTCATAATCGCCCTAATCGAAAAATTAACCGCTAGGGACTAAAGTATTTGAAAATTCATTAGCGTATGCAGTGTTGGATAAAAGTAAAGCAACTCTTATGATAATAAAGTTCTCTGTTTAAATAAATTATTACGTACCAACTTGTTTGACATTAAAACAATCTCATTTCACCTGTGACAGCATCCTACTATGGTCCTTTATTCTAAATGGTTTTTTATTTCCACGGCTGCCAATATCATTTTAGATATTTAAAAATTTGATTTTATCGTTAGAGTTGCTTTATTTTTGTCCAATAGTATATGTTAAAAAAATTTCAATATCGTAAACCACTCGGTTGATCCTATTCAGGTAAAGTACTGATGAAAGCTTATAATGCAATACCCTTTTGTATGTCATTACCACGTTTGGCAAAATATGTAAAAAAAAACCACCAAAAGTGTTTCAGAACTTCTTTTGAAATTCTTCAGTGGCATAATACCAAAGTGTTTCAATGGGATAAAAGTAAAAGGTGCGTGGTTCGAGTAAAAATATCACCCTATATGACTGTGACTCAAAAAATATTTGTGCCCATTTTGAATTCAACACCGGCTTTTGTTCGGTTATGCAAGTTAAAACCGGGACACCCTATATTTAAATGCTTATTTATCTTGTTCTAAACAATTTTTTAAGCAAACAGTTTTTAATTTACATGCAACTGCTATTTAATTTTCCTGATATTGCCAATATAAATCATGTTACAATTTACAGCCTTTAGCATAATAATGTCAAATTAATATTAATGTAATGCCCATATTTGACACAGAAATATTTTACCATGGTTTTTTATTTAATACCAAAATATTTACTGTTTCCGAACATTTTTTTCAATAATTTAAATTTTTTTTATATTAACACATACTTTTTTTTAAATTATTTAAATTGAAAAAAATATTGTTATTATCTGTGACCTTAAGAACTCGTTTTGCTATCTAACACGGGCGATACAAAAATTAGACTAGTACCTATACAGGGTGTTTTTAGACACTAATTTAGAAAATGTAATTGTCCTTATAAATAATAACTGCGTCTAATACAAAGGCATCAATATCTAAAATTTGAATTAAAGTTGGATTTCTCAGAGGGAGAACTGCAGGTGGCATTTCATTTTGCGAAGCTTCATCCAATAGTCCGATTAATTTTTTAATTATGATTTCCTCTCCAGGTATACCAATATATCAACAAAATTTAATATTCCAATCAAGGGAGCTCAAGGACACGAATCGATTGGGTGATGCTGGCATCAAGAACGGTTCGACTCTTACTCTGGTGGCCTCGATGAGGGGAGGTCCTATATCTACTCGACGTTTATCTGTCGCCTGCGAACACCACGTCATGCTTAAAGAACTTAAAGAACTCTTGGAAAATACTAGGTAAAGAAATGTCTCTACTTACCTTTAATACCTTCACAAAACAAACATTTTACTTAAATGAAAAATGAACCAACACAGAGCAGGTGGCTGATTTCTCCTCAAGGGTGCAACTTGGTAAATTATGTTAAACCATCATATTTTCTCTGCACCCATCTGCTTTGTGTCGGTTCATTTACAAATCACCCTGTATATTTGAGCCATTATTCAGTTATTTCACAATTTTAAGCAAGCCAATTGTGTCCTTGGATCGCCTTTTATTTATTGCATGTAAACTTGAAAAGTAAATATGTTTGTTCATAACAAGTTGTTTTATGGCTATAAATAAAATATATTGTAAAAAATAAACAATATCAAAACAGGCTGAAAACTTAGCTCATTGGCCGATTAAAATTTACAAGCAAGTTTTACGCTCCCATATAACAAATGTCTAATAAAAACAAAAATTGTTTATTTGATTCTAGAGATGAGATAGCTCCTGGCTCCAAAGTGTCGGTGCTGGTGTTCAAAGAGGGCGACATTATAAATTTACTGAGAGTTATAGAGAATGAGGATGGTTCCTATTCTCCTTATAGCGAGAAACCCATCTCCCCTCCCTCAAAACCATCTAGGAAAGAGTCCCGCATGGGTATTTTCGAACGTCTCGTAGAAGACAATGAAATGTCGACAAAGATAGCCTCCTTGCGGAAGAAAATGGAAGAGGTTAGCGTCCGGAAACAGGGTAAAATCGGTAAAAACACGAGTAAGTCGGCGGTTGATATGGAAGATAAACTTTTTGGTGAAGCTTCGAATTTAACCGTTGGCAAGAACCACCCTTTATCTTTTAAATTTTTAGCAGAGTGCGGTAATGATTTTTTAGACAATGTCAATTTAAAGATTTTCGAGAAGAATTTTGAGGAGGAAAACGAAGAGGAAATAGCGTTAAAAGACAAGCATAGGTCGAAACCCCACCGATTGCCGAAAAGCAAGTCCAAATCCTTGTACAGTGAATCCAAGGGTGTGTACAGCCATACCAAGCAGAATTATGCCAGAATGCATAAGAAGACTAGGGATTTACGAGCTGGCGAGGGGACATCTAGGGAAAGGAAAATAGAGGAACATTCGCCGCGACTTTCCGATCGAAAGCCTGTAAAGGAACTGACCTCGAGTCTTGCAGAACAATTTGCGGTGCTAGAGGAGGACGATCAGGACCTTTACGGTGAATCTTTGTCGGTTTCGGCAAGGAATCGGGTGCACTTGACCCGTCTTGTTCTTTCGGAGACATCCGAGAGACCTAAAAGCTCTCCAGACAGCATTGAGCTGGAGGAAAACGCGCAGGATCTGTGGGAAATACACGAGCCTGCTTCTGAACGTTTAAAGCATAGCGCCACTTGTAAAGTTGGGCTATTGAAACGTAGACAGAGCCTAGATTACGGTTATGAGGGCATTGAAAATGCCCCGAAACCAGAAATCGGTAACTACTCTTGTAAAAATTCAGAGTTTGAGGTTTGTTCAGGTAATTTTTATCACATGCCCCAGTTTGTATCATCCCCCAGTGCTATCCCGCCCCAGTATGCCCCCAAAGACCAAGGCCTGTGTGATTACTACTTTAGTAAGCCCAACCGCTCTCCCTTATATGGAAGGAAGAGCAAAGAGGGCACTCTAAATGACGAATTCGACAAGGCTGACATAAAAAGCGAAAAATACAGCTTTTTGAGTGAGTGTTCTAGTATACAGAGACTGAAAAATGAGAGTGTGGAGCGTGATAGTTTGTTTTCGGGGCATGACGAAAGCATTGACGAACTTTATGGTTATTATAACCTCGGTTGTTCTACGGAATTGCTAGGTGAGAAGGTTATAGAGCTGCCGAAGTTGGACAAGAAAATTGAATTGCCCCCTGTGATAAAGAAAAAGGCTAGGTGTAACGAATGCAACAAAAGATTGAATATTACAAATATATACAATTGTAGGTGTGGGAAAATTTTTTGCTCGCAGCACAGGTACTCGGAGGTGCATCGTTGCAGCTACGACTACAAGACGGAAGGGCGTAAGATATTAGAGCAGCAAAATCCACTCGTCACCGGTGAAAAAGTTAATAGAATATAATGAGTGCCTGTATATTAATTTTTTCAATAATATGCTGTATTGTCGATAAATATACTGTTTACAATTTTGCTTTTTTGCTTGTTGTTGCAGTTAATATTCTTTCTGTATATATATAATATTTAAGTTTCACGTGTATCTTTACTTTTGGGAGTTGGATATCTGCGCTAGTCAAGTAACTGGAGATACAAAGGTGTCTTATTGTGAAAAAATATGTTTGGTCTTTGATAGTTTGTAAGCTTCAGGCTAATTTTGCGGAACATGCAGGGTCTGTTGTGTACAGGGTTTTGCCTCGTAGCCCACAAGGTTTATTTTAACGGGTATCGTAGAAATAACTGTCAATGATTTTTCTAAACTGATGAACGAAAAATAAAAGTGAAAATAGGAAGTATGAAATGTTTTATAAGCTTGCTTTTTAAATGGAATGCCCTACACAGGGCGTGCCACCTCGAGTGTGCCAAGAGCAAACATGAAAGTTATTCTAAATAAGAAAGTTCATACATACAAATGTGCGATTCGTTACAGTTATTCAGATAAATAATTTTACAGATTTATTTATCGTCGCCGATCTTAGGAATGAAGGACAAGACATTATTTATATTATTTTATCTAAATATACATGGTATTTTACTTTACAATTGTCGACGAAAAGATGCTATTATTAATAATAATTTAATTTCAATAACGATAAAAAATCGTACTTAGAATGACTTTCTACACTCCTTGTTTGTTTGTGTTGTCTTAAGATAAGGAATGGAATTTCACAAAATGGGCTATAGGACGAAAAATATTTAGGAGTACAATAGGTTTATCGCGATCTAATATAATTAAACTGCGCTGTAACCTATTTTGTAGAATTCATACAAACTCAGTTCTCAAAACAAACCGACTTATATTGCTGATAAACATTTTGCATTTTTTTGTGTAGGAAAGGAAAGCTGTGTACAAGGTGATTCATAAATGAACCGACAAACATGCATAAGGGAACTCAAAATATGATGGTTTAATGCAACTTGTCTATACAGGGTGTCCTACTTATCTTGCTCACCTTGGAAACGGTAAGAAATACAACCTTTAATAAGTGGGACACCCTGTATAGGTAAGTTGTGTTAAATCACCATACTCTCTGTGCACGCATTTCCTTTATACCAGTCGATTTATGAATCACCCTGTATATTTGAAAGCAGAACAGTCTGATCCTTCTACACATCAATGTATAGGGTGTTCCATGTTAAAAAAAAAGGATTTAAAATATTTTGTATTTCCAATGTTCTTTTGTTTTTTCTTTTTTTGATAAATTCTGGCTAATAGAAAAAAACGCTACAACATAAGTATTTGTAATACTTTTCATATCTGTTGAAATAAACCCTGCGATGGGTGTTGTACTATGAAACCCTGTACAGTAAAGGAGAAAATTTTGGAAGACTTTCTTTGTTAAAAAGTAAAAAATATCAAATATTATGTACTTTTTTTTATACTTTTGTTTCTTTTTTTTTCTATGATTAAACTTTATTTTAGACAAAATGTACAGATATCGTGTTAACCGAGCATCTATTTCAGTGATTAGGTTTAATGTAATTTAATTTTTAATAGGAGGTTATTTGTTTTTTATTTACTACAAAAAGAAAAGGACGTTCAAGAATAAAAGGAAATAGAAATGACATTTCTGGAGCACAGACACACATAGTAGTTGTGAATTCTTTTCGTTTTATCGTGACAATTCAATTCTTGTTATTTATATGTAATCTTATTTTACAGGAAATGTATCCAGATAAACAATTTATTTTTGACTATTATGATACCTTGTGTGAATATGTACAGCGGGTTTTAGGAAACTGGAATAGATAAGTTAAAATTCAATATATTTTTAGCCAGCGCTTTGACGTTAGAGTTTTTCCCTAGAGGAAGTTATGTATATTTTATTTATTTTCGGGGGTTGTGGAGAACGTGAAATGTCTCTTGAAGTCAAATTTCAGCTGTGGCATATGGCAATGTCGCTGGAATTGGATGCATTGAGTGGTACAATAGCTTATGCTAAACTCTGCCAGGACGTTAATATAAATATGGCGAAAAAAAAACTATAACGGCGAAAAAAAGCATGTTTCCAACAAAACTGACGTCTAGAGATAATTTAAACGTGAATTAATCTTGTCTTTGTACCTAAATTATTGTCCGTTCATGAACTGTAATCTGCTAAGCAATAAAGAGGATTATATGGTGGAGGTCACTATTCGTACTATATTATCGTTTTGTAATTTATAAGTTCTAAAAAGCTTCTAGTCTATAATTGTTACATTCCTAACTCTAAGTTATTAATGTTTATGATTATTTTTAAACGTACTATACTACAGAGTGATTCATTAGCCTGGGGACAAACTTTGGCAGTTTCATGAAGAAATGTTCATATACAAACGTAGGTCTTATCTTTCTTTATTTAGAAGTTATAGCGATTTTACAATTTTTAAGTTGAAAAACATAGCAGCCATGATTTAGTAAAACAAAATTTAAAGAGTTTCTTTTGAACTTCTGAACAAAGAAAGATAGGACCTACGTTTATATGAACATTTCTTCATGAAATTAAATTAACTTCTTACTGCCGAAATTCGTCCCCAGGCTAATGAATCACCCTGTATATTTCCCATCTAGTCAGAATTGAACATCTTGTTTGTCCAGCAGGATTACACCAAGCCCTCTGCGAAAACAAAATGGAGTCGCCCCCACGCTGCTCCTCCTAACCTGTACTCTGAAATTCTTTTAAAATACCATCTTGTTTTGTTTTTGTCTAATAGGTGAATTATATCAACACAAGTAGAGTATTACATAAATTTCGGCAGGATTTTATGCAGAATATTTAGTAGTTATCTTCTCAGCCAAATCAAGCGGCACACTATTAATTCTAATAAGATTGTTAATTTGTTTTTATTTCTGTTACGTTATAAATTGTGAATATATTATCATAACTAACTAATAACCATGGATTATAAATCTTGGTTATGCAGTTTTTCAGCAAAGAAAAGTTAAATAACTGGTCTCTTACTTTTAAATCTTTATTAGTTAGGTTTTGATGTTACAGCTTTAATGTTTAACAAGTCTATTTAATAATACGCACCCCTGACATTGTATACTTGACTACATGAGCACTATGTATGTAACAATCTTTAATTGACATGCATAAACGGCTTCACATTGAAATGTCTTCCATAAAAGATATGTAGGTATATGTACCTACATAAGCGAATTTGAATTTATATAATTGTTTTGTATCATCCAGATTTTGCCGAGAAATAAGCAAGTCTTTTGCAACTGTTAATGTTAAAAACAAATAAGCTTGTATATATATTTTTTGTAAAATCTCTTGGTATCTAGGACTTATTTTTCAGTTTTTCCAGGTTTTTGTATTGTAATCTTTTTTTGTATCCGCAGTTACTTGAGATCCTGTACTATATTTTTTTCCCATATTGGGCTTATATTACTTTTTAACTTATAATAGTTTGAATGTTTATACTGTCTCGCTAATTTTGAGAATTAATATTTTGTTTTCTTTTTTTTTTTTTGTTTCTGTTAAAACTGTTCAAATGTTCCTATATAAAGTAATGTTTGGACCGTCCTATAAAAACATATATAATGAGGTAAAAACGACAAAAAAACTTTTATTATACTTTTGTGATTAGACTGTGTTAATATTTATTATCCTTGTATATACATATATACATATATATATTTTAAAATATAACCCCTCTCCAAAACGACATTTATTGTTTTTATTTATGCCTTTTATGTTGATTAAGGATCTTGATATATTTAAATAGCTACTGAACAAATCAGTATTGCTGCTGAAAAGCATATAAGTACATTTTTTATTTCAATATAAAGTTTCTGGAGTTGGAGTTGCGGTAAACCCAAAGTCCATTTATATGTGTTTGTTTTGTCCTCAGAACTTCAGATTCCCACTTCTGAAGCAATCCTTGAACCAGATTAAAACTTTGTAATATTCATCATCGTCAAGACCTGGTTTATCATACTACTACTCTTCATAAATATAGTCTGCCAACCGTTCCACCATTCCAACTTACCACCGTGTTATCTACGATTCAAAGCGAAGTGTCTCTTTCACCCATATGTTATTGTTCTGACAACATACAAATCTGTCGGTTCTTAATCCTGGTATAAACAAAGAAGTATTGGCGTTGACTAACGAATAGTATCCCTTTTATTCAATGGTATTATCGACGTAAGTATTTATATATTTAGTTTTTTTTTTTTTTGTTTATATAAGGACTCCAAATGAAGTAATTTAGACTACGCCACTGGGGTGTGATTTTATGCAGGACCGTCTTTCGGAAAATGCACAATGAGCCAATTAATATATCTGGTACAATTATTTTTGTAATGCAACTAAAAAAAAAGAATCAATTTCAATTATTACTAAAAAGAGAAGCTAAGTCGGGGATTTATACAGGTTGTTTTCGAAACCTATGTCAATAATATCTTGCAAACCCTTTAGACTACAGCGATGAGATTTGGTACATCAATTATTATTTATAAGAGCGCTATGAATTTAAACCAGAAGCGTACTGAACGAGGTAGGTAACTTTTAAATACATTTTTTTAATCTTACGGTTTTTCGAAAAATCGAGCTAAATCAATTCTTGCAACTCGATTTGAAATAGATGTCAATTATTATTGTTATATTATGTTGATATTATATTGTGTTAATTCTAAACTATAAAATCTTTTTCATTCAGTGGCGGCTCGTGACTTCTTTTAGGGGAGGCAGACAAATTTGTTGGATTAATTTTTGTAATAAAATGTCTATTTATAATCTTTTTTGTAATATTCAGGAGACTGACTGCCTTCCTAACGAGCGCCACTGTGTTTTATACCAAGCCTCGTCTTATACAAATCGTGTTTATTGTTTATTTCAGGCCAAATCCTTTACTACTTTTTCGAAATTTGAATCCTTACTTTTGGGGCTTATATCTGCTTATAGGGGTGTAACATAGGCAGTTGCGTTAAATGTTCATATTTTGAGTTACCCTACGCGCACCTGTTCCGTGCGCGATTTTTTACAAATCGTCCTATATGAGGTGAATTATGACAGAATTAAAGAAGAAAAAAATGAATTTTTTTAGAATGTGAGGTCGGTAATGATTGCGCCTCCTAGTCCCCGTGTCCCAGCCACGCCACTGGAGCACAAAGTCAAATTTCAGCCTTGCATTTGCTCCAATAATGGGGTACTGCAAATTTAAACAAATAATTATGATTGTCATCGCTTAGTAAACACTTATAAAAAGACTAAATTAAAATGTATTAATTTAAAACTCATGTTTTACGATAATTAAAATATATTTATATAATTCTTTGAATTAGGAGTATTTTTATGAATTATCATAATGACATGTTAAAATTCTTGGGTATTAGATAAGTATAGTATAAAAAAAGTGTGTAATATTATGAAATAATAAAATATGCGAATCACCCTGAACCCCCACTATCAACAATATTAATCGTACTTTGGTAACTTTATAAGGCATTAAAAAACTTAGGTAATTAAAAAAATACGTGAAAATTTTTGGTAGCAAAAGCGATCGAATATTGTAACGCTTTATTTATGGCTGGTTGGTTGTGAGGCTAGGATACTAGACTCTCAGCCAGGAGTCCCGGGTTCGATTTCCGGCCGTGGCACTGGGATTTTTTCGGACAAAGAAATTAATCCTAGTATACTCGGATATTGGGTGTGTGTGTCCCTTGTCTCTAAATGTGTAGCCCCCTCCCGCACAAGACTTTCAGAGTCTTCTGGGATAAAGGGGGTCGTATTATCTGTGGTGTTATTTATTATTTATTTATTTATTTGACTATTCTCTACGCGGAGAGTGAAAAGAGGATGAGCGAGCACATTTTTTTGTTACGACTGCTAGTTGCTAGTTGCGAGATATAGATGGCACTTCCGCAGCGCTTATTTAATATTCTGTGGTCACAGAATATTAAATAATCAGAACTGACATTCTAGTCGGTTTCTTTGATCTTTGTAAGTATATTACCTTGACGCCATTTTAGGAGGATAAAACTCCAAAAAACCATTGAGTAAAAATAATAAAGAGGCGCAACTGTCAAGGTTTCGAGATTTTAGTGTTGTATTTTTTCACCAATAGCTTCATGATTGTCTTTAATTTTAAGGGCTATACAGCCACATTACAAATACCTTCCCGTAGCACTAAAAATTGATGACACTCATGAAGTTATTGGCAAAGAAATACAATACTAAAATCTCGAAACCTTGACAGTTGCAACTCTTTATTATTTTTTACTCAATGTCAGAACCGAATCGGCCCTTTATTAAAATACAGAGATGTATTTAATATAATTTTGTGTATGAAAAAAAAAATGTGCAAACCGAATATAACTAATACCATATTGTAATATTTGCTTCTTAACATATAAATAGTTTCACAAAATCTTTATTAATAAAGTAATCCAATAAAATAGTTGAAACTCATTGTGTATGGTATCGTAGCGACATCTAGATAACTATGAGTGAACTAATTCGAGATTCGATTTACAGATTTTCAGGGAAATGCGTGATTGATTGTAAATTTAAAAAATCAAGTTTTATTTTCAAAATAATTGAGAATCATTCTATCTTTTCAGTTTTTACTGCTGGAACTTCAGAAAAGAATCATGAACTTTTCCATGTAAAGTTGGGTATTGCTTAGTCTTAATCAACAATTTGTATGCCTTTTCTTAAAAAGATCATCGACCATCATCAAAAATAGGTAGGCGAGTTGAGACAGCTCCGCAAAAATTCGATCAGTCCACCAACGTTCTAATTCCAATTCGAGAGAACTTGCGTTGGGTGAATAGAAACCGTTTAAATAGCGCTAAAAATAATAGGTTTGTTTTAGTTTTAAATTTTCAGTCATAGAATCGTTCCAGTCTTGCTCAATTTAATAAATCATACCGAATTTAATGCACTGCACTAAATTTAACTATTGCGCATGACTGGAACTGATCAGAGCTGTTCAAGTCAGAACCAAAACAAGTCTTACACGCGCAATAATACAATCATTTTAGCCGTGCTTTAGACACAGCCAGAATTTGTAGTGGTGGGCAGAATCGAGAACTAGGTATTGGTAGTTGGTACAGTCACATATGACTCGTAAGTCGTAAATCGAACAAGCTGCAAACGATGGACTCTGTTTATGTCAATAGTTCTGTGTATAAAATCAATAAAGGATAACTTTAAAAACATAATTTGGGCAAAAAGTCATATTTAAAAGTGTAGAAAGTGATAAAAAGTGTTGAAAACATTGCCCAAAAGAATTTTTTTTTTAAATCATTCGTCTCCTAAGAAAAAAAACGTCATATTCGTGTTCAAAAGATCAGATTTAGCCGTGTATAGCCAAAATGATTACAAATTGCAACGCCATTATTAATGGACAAGAAACATCGGTATCCGACGCTACGCCACTGGTAAATCCAATTCAGACAACCGTCGTTGCACGGTTGCGTCACGTTTACTTCTATGGACGAAAAACAGCTGGTGCAGTTGCTTGCGCATGCGGCCGCTTGACAGCCAGAGTCCCGGAGTTAATAAATAGATGGCCATGATATGGTGATTAAATCGTTTTGTTGTAGCTGCATGCGGTGGCTGCGAGTCTCGCGAAACGTTAAAATTTAGAAAATGAACAGTTCGCCGAGCGTGCAGTGTCCGGTTGTGTTTAAAACTTTTCATTTCTGTTTCGAAGTCGAGTAGGCCCTGGAAGGTGGGTAATTATGTTTTTGGTATCTGATCTGTTTTGTTTTATTTTTATTATGGTGGCATTTTGAAAATAGTTGACAATAAAATTAAAATAAGATTAATAAGAATGATTTCTTAAATACATTTGAAAATGTATGAGCCTCTGTGGAAATTGTCTTGGATACGTTTTTACGGTTTACCCACGTGTTAACAGGAGTAGTTCCTGGTTTCACGGGTTTTTGAATTTATTGTAATAAAAAAATAATGGTACAAAGTATAAATACAACATTATAGTACCTTATGTGCGATTTCTAAACTTAGTCTTATAGAGGTCATAGCATCCACAGCAAATAAAATAAAATAGCAACTTTCTATATATGTATGAACGTGCACGTGTTTCCTCAAGTTGCACTTCCACTTCCAATGAGTGACGTTCACCCGGTTCACGGTTCACCACCACCACAGCTGGTTTTAATTTCTTATTGTTTTCTACCTGAGAAACCGGGTGCTTTTATTTTGTAAGTGAAATTTATTAAAAAGAACGAATGTGATATTCCCGCAGTAATTCTAATAGTGTGTCATGATTTTTAAATATTCATAACCTAATTTATTTATATGACTAACTGCTTAATCTGATCGGATCATAATCTAGTAATAAGTACCCGTCCATGGTACAAGGAAAAGCAATTACATACATATCTATTACTCCTTCTGACGAAAAGATATAAATTGCGAATTGCGACTCCGCCCTATTAATTTTATGGTAGCGCAGAACGGTGTACGCAAAAGTCAGTTTTACTCGATGAAATTAATGAAAGCTGCGATCGCCATCAGAGTTCGATGAAAACCTAACCTTAAAAAGACCGTTTTAACATTTGCATTACGTACCTTATTAATACACAAAGTAAGATATCTTTATATAAAACAAATCTCAATTAATTCATGAACATAAATAGCTGACGTAAATTAAGAAATAATACCACAAAAACCAAAAACGAATATATTGACAGTTGACAGTTCTCCATTTATTCGCGTTGTTTATGCGTTTCGCGACAATCCTATGATTGGTCTATTGCAAAATGCAAATGCTTAAAAGTTTTATGTTGTACTTGTAGAGTCGGCCTTTGTCAGTCAGATCTAGCGGTTGCTTTGTAATTCGGGTTCTATAAATACGACCAATAGAGAAATTCCATTCAAATTTAGCGGGCATTTATGGGGCGGAGTCAAACGGAGTACCTAGGTAAATTCAGACATGGGGCTATCTTCTTAAATTGAACCGTGAACGTGTTGGTTTACCATAACACTACAGAGTGGTGAAAATTGACGCCACTGGCAAATAAAAATGAGTTTAAACTATACGCCGTATTTTCTGCAGATATACTCCGTTTCGTGTAATAAACCTCGTGAGGAGGATCAGGTTGCATAGCGACCATGTCGGCGAAGTCAGTCAAAAGTTAGATGCGCCAATAATTGTTTGATATTTAAACTAAAAAAACAAAACTAAAAATACATACAGAAAGGTCTCGGGGAAGGTATTGCGCTAGTAGTACATTATCTATTCATGGTTCATGCCTATAATTAATAATATACCTATTATATCTTTTGTTTAATTAAATGTAATCTATATTACAGTTGATTAAATATTTTATCCGCTCTTATTAGGTTATATATTATAATTAATCAATTGGTTTTGAAAAATTAATAGTATCCATAAACAAAATAGCGTTGAGTTATATTCGTAAAAAGTCACGCACGTGACTTATTGTTTATTGTTTACACCAATCTCCTTTAATTTCATGCCTAGCCTGTCCAATAGAAATTCTTTTCCGATACGGTGAAATAGAATGGTCCATTATTATTGAGGGGAGGAAAGTGATTTGACATTTGAATAGTTTTGACCTTTAATTAAGTAATACTTGTGCCAAAAATGATGAATTCGGACTTGCAAAGGTTAGTGTTTATTGTTAATCGTAGATAAAGTATAGTATTCAACTCGTGGTAATGGTAATTAACTCACTTGGTGAATTACAGCACTCGCCTTTGGCTCGTACTGAAGGCTCGTACTGCAAACTTCATCTGCGTGAGTATTTACCTAATTACCACTCGTCAAATAATATACTAATATATTTGTTTTAATTCGAGGTTTAATTAAATGTAATCTTTAGAATAATTAATTGATATTTTTTTTAACGTAAAGAATAATGTTTTAAAACGAAACGAGAAATTGAAATTGCAAAAGAAGTTGTCCATTATTTTTTAAACAGAGATGACCTCGTTGCCTCATTTCTGGGATAATCCGAAGAAATGTCTTCACAAGTAAAATTTTAGCAGAGATTTTTTAATTGGTCTGTTACCATTATTTTGAAAAAATGCCCTTTCGGCGCAACTTTGTTTAATTAGTCGGTTTTTGTCGTTTACCAACATAACAACAACAAAACGGTAAAGACCACTAAGGGGTATGTTCTGCAAAAAAATACGTCACTCTGTCGGCGATGTCATGCAAAAGTTAGATGCTCTAACGTAGCTGTTTGATATTTAAACTGCTTCAGAAATAAAACTAAAAATACTTACAGAAAAGTCTGGAGAAGGGTATTGTACTGGTAAGTGGTAAATATATTATCTATTCTTGCTTCATGCTTATAATTAATGATAGATTTTTATCTTTGTTTAATTAAACGAAATCTCTATGATAGTTAATTAAACAATTTTATTAAAACGAAAATAGAAATTGATATTGTAATAACACATGTTCTCCATGATTTTCTAAATAGAGGTAACCTCATTTCAGAGATTCAAAAGAGATCATTTCGTGAGTAAGATATTATTTGTTGCTCTGGTATAACTGGTTCTTTTGAGAATTCAACTTATGTTATTTTTAACTGGTGGGTCGTTTCAAAACATTAATTAGGCATTTTAAATAGTAGATTATTTTAATTAAGTAGAATTAAATAGCATAAGACGTTATTTATAATCTACTACGGTTTTGAGGTTATGTTTTGCTGAGTAATGTCACTAATGACTTGCAAAGTACTTTCAACGAATCCTGCAAGTTGTTAATTCATACATTATTGTTATTTTTAATACAAAAAATAGTTCGCAAAACGAAAGGTTTAGGGCGTAGCTTGTCAGCAAATTTTTATCATAAAAGGCCCGCTAATAAGTTCGAGAAAAGTCCGCTTAGGCGCTGGCATCTTAGATGCCCATGAAGTTTTTAACCAAAACCGAGAACAGAACATAGCCGCTTTAATTTGTTTAATTAATAAATAAATTCAAGAACCATCTGGAACTTTGATCATTATTTGTCGCTGCACAAGTGTAAACCGTAAGAGATACAGGGTCTGTTAAATTATGGCAAAGTTGCGCAATTTGATGCTTATCAAAATGCTCTGTCGCAATTTGGAAAATTTCGAATACTTTCGGAAATAACCGGAAAAAACCGATATTTCATAAAATCTTTTTTATTTGTTTTCTGACGTTATTTTAAAACAATTAACACTTGCCACTTTTTATCCTCTACAAGATGGCGCTGTCAAATTTGAAATCCGACGTTTCGTCTTCCAGAAGCCATTCCAGTTATTTTTTTTAAATACGGACCTGATTTTATTTTTTGTTACCTTTGGACCTCCTAAAAGCTATGATCCATCACAAATTTTGATTTTGAAACGTTTTGATGACAAACTGATATTTTCTGTATTTTAAAAAAATATTTAATAGGACAGTACACTGCTTTTAAAAGCATTAAAAGTGAATAAAAAGTAAATATAACTAAAGCACTTATTGTAGGTAATTAATTTAAGTTACAATAGTAACTACGAATACAATCATTTTTATGTATTTCCAAATCCTAAATGAGTACTTAAATAGAATTTAAAAAATAGGATAATACATAGAAGTGCTAGAGGGGATATTTGATCATTTACTTTAGGTTTTAATTTTGTTCGTTTTAAAGTTTAGGTATAGTTATTAATTAATTAATTATTGTTATTAACATTATTTAGCCAGAAGTTCTCTTTCATAATCCCTAATTTAGCAGGGGAGGGCTGAGGGGTTTTATTAAAATCTTAAATTTTAAAATAAACTGTCACTTTAAATTAAATTTTTATTTTCAGTAGAAATATAACAAGTACATAAAAAATTTCCAAAAATTTTTGAAATCATTCCTTATATTACTTTTGCAAATTATGTTTACAGCCAATTTTTTTAAATGTATTTTATTTTTGTCTTTTAGTATCAAATCCGTATTTTCCATTTTCTGTTAATATTGCAGGAATAAGTTCAATATAAACAAGGTGGACATTGCATTAAAATAATAGTATATTATTTGAGTGGTAATGTAGTAAATAACTCGCTTGATGAATTACAGCACTCGCCTGCGGCTCGTGCTGCACTTCACCGGCGAGAGTTATTTACTACATTACCACTCGTCAAATAATATACTATTGACATCCTATTTTTTTAAATACTATTTACTCATTTATTTTTAGGATATGGAAATAAATAAAAATTATTATATTTGTGTTTACTATTGTAACTTAATTAGATATTTTTAATTTTTACCTAACTAATAAATTTAGAATGTTGAAAAAATAATCTGTTTTCAAAACAGTGTCGTATTGAATATTTTAAAAAAATACAGAAAAAGTCAGTTTTTGAATATCAAAATTTGTGATAAGTCACAGCTTTTAGGGAGTCCAAAGGTAACAAAAAATAAAATAGAAAATCCAGGTCCGTGTTTAAAAAAAATAAGTTGATGTAGGTTTCTGAAAGACGAAACGTTGGATTTCAAATTCAAATTCGAATAAAAATTATGGTATTTAAAATATTATTTAATATTATATTATTATCGTTTTTTATATCAACGGAATAATAGGTACATTATTATTGTAATTTGAATTTTGTGGAAATTTTGCGCATATCTGCGGAATAGCATAAATAATCCTACAGCATAAATAAAAACAAGTTTTTGGTTTATTCTTTTTCCAAAATCCTGAATGTTATTTATATCCTCGGTGGTATCAAATGTTATTGCAGTTTTTATTAAATGAAATTACGTGGGAGAAATGGCATGAGATAAAAAAAACACCCGCTCATCAAGCCAAGTGAAAATATTAAAATGCAATGTAAAACAACTGTGGGTGTAATACATGTAGTTAAAATTATACGTACCTAATCTAAAATTTACTATTTTCCACACAAATCTGGAAGCCATCCAGCTGGATATGCTTAAACAAAACAAAAATAAAACGTTTAAAGTGTTGAGCATAATTGTTATTACGACCATTGCGTTTTCAAGGGAGATCAAATGTGAAAATACAGCTTTGAAGATTAAAATAAAATAAAGTGCAAAACTTTTGGAATGAATATCCCATGCCCAGGTAAGAGTTTGTGCCCGTGAAACTTTATTATGTGGTAAGACAAGTTTAGGCGTTTCCTATAAATAATGTATAACGTAAGAAAAATAAGCAGAAACGAAGTCCGTGACCGCCAGGCCCGCAGGGAGGTCAGGACCGGCGTTAGGCGCATGCGAACGGATTTACAAAAATCAAACATAATTTGAGCAGTATTTTTTTTTATTAAGTATCATGCATTTTTTGCTCATACACCTGATCAGTACAAACTGGTCGTAATGTATTCGGATGAGGGTGCGTTCTGTCCTATTTTTCAGTGAAAGTACGTGGAATTCTTTAATTTTTCTAAAGGACTGTCGTCTATAAGATGTTTCTGTGAAAATAGAATCCTCTAAGGGCGTGATTAGTCGCATATCTTCTTTATTTTTTTCGATGGTGCGAATGATTTATAATTCTTTCAAAAACATTACAGAATGGGTTATTTTCTCTAATACGTCCGTATACATACCAAAAATACACTAAAATGTGTCACCTTAAAACAAATCTGTTGGCTGCCGTGGTTTTTGAATTTCTATGCGTCACCTCATATTTATGGATAATTTATGCTGTTGATTATTGAAAAAGTAGGGTTTTTTTCTTCTGTCGCATTTTAAATTATCTCATTCCCATTGGCAGCTTTTTGCAATTTTGCGTTTTAAATAAATGAAGTAGTTGCCATTTATTATTAATTCAATATCGAGTTTTTGTTATAAAATAAAATAATTGCGAAAGAATACGTTCGTCATATATACTTAATGTGTATTAATAAATAATCATTTGCTTGTCCTCTAGACATTTTTAATGTATATGGAATAATTCTTCAAAGAGTCAAGGTCGAAGTTGAACGTTTTAAATATTTTCGTGCTTGGAAGGGAAACGTTTCTTATTATTTTATTCTTCACTCTAATTAATTATTGTACAAGGTGCATCAGTGTGGTGCAAAAATGCCCATTGGGGCCCCCAAATATAGTTTTTTGAAAATATTTTGCTAAGCTTTTGAACGATAATTTTATTCACCCTGTATTTTTCTCTATATAGATAAGTTCAGAAGAGTCGTAGAAGCACCCAAAAACGTTTGAACTCAAAAACAATGTTATTTTTATTAAAGTGAAAACGTGCTGAAAGGCGAGATAATATTCAGATTGTACTTGTAATGCCTTTACAATACACAAAACTATTTCTGGCCTGTTATTATTATATTAAGTAAATATTTACTTTGGTGTATACAGAATGTTTATACAGACCTAACCCATCCGAGAGGCTGTCAGAATTATGATTTATGTATGCTATACAAACTTACAAAAGGTGACTAGGTCGGGTAGGGTAATTAGCTAATTAAATATTTGTTTTGCTTTTACCTTGTGTGGACAATCAAAAGGCGCCATACATTATCAGTTTTGTCTTAAACAGTTAAAACTCATCCTTAGAACGTATGCAACCAACAATACATGTTCGCAACTTGTTTACTAAGGGGATTTTATTTAAAAGGGGACACGTGTAGGGGATTACAAAAGGACCGAGTGTGATTGCAGGTAATATTTTTCTTATATTTTGATAACTGTATTTTAATTATTTGTATGTATATTAATGTAAATTAATAACTTTTAGTATATGTACTCTGAAGTATTATATATTATATTTCGAAAAGATTTTTAAAGCCCGGTCCTGTTCACTTGTATTATCATTCTATCTTTCACCACGAAGTTCAGCATGCAACAAATTTGTGATCTGAGTGATTGTTTCGTTACCTCGGCACACGACCACATTTCATACCTACATATTTTTATGTCTAAATAAGTAAGTTTTTATCTCTATTTTTATTTCTATTTTGTCCCGAAAGGATTTTTCAAAAACCTGCAAGTGCGAGACGTGGCAACTGTTGGTTTTCCTTAAATACCTATGACGATGTTATTAATTTTTTTAATTGAATTTAAAACAGGTTAGCCCAATTAAAACAGGGAAAAAGTCCCCGGGCATTCCCCAGAATTAGTTCAAATGCATCGTAGGTTAGCCACTATAGTTCATGCGCGTCTTGAAATTTTTTTAGCAGAGGGGTTAAAAAAGCCAAAATTAACCCAAAAGAATCGTAGGTAAAATTTTTAGTTTCGTCCGATTAAATCTTAGGCAGGTAATGGGTACAGAGACTTTATAGGGACAGTGATGACAACGGGTTGTCAGCATTTTGATTGGTAGTTGGATTCACGTGATATGTAAGTATGTACCGCCATTAAGAGGCTAAAAATGCTAAAATTATTTAAGATGTTATATTATACTATGCATCTTTAAAAATTTATTTATTGTGATATTACTACACATATTTTTATATTCTTAAAGTACATACATTTTTTTATTATACATAACTTTCATTAAATTGCACTAATAATTATTATAGTATCATAATACGAGTATTTCAATAGTCAACTAAAGAAAATCAAGCTAAAATGCTTTTTATTGGTTGGAATTCTAACCTATAATTAGCAGTCTATTTTAAATAATTTACAATATTGACACTTTATAAATCTACTGTCTGAGAGAGTTTCTAAATGCTATTATAATGGATCCAAGCTAAAGCTACAAAAATTAAAATGTAAATTGAAAATAAATTTGCAAAACTAAAAATTTAAGGTTATGTTACTTCTGATAACTTTAGCCTCATAATGGCGGGTGGGCGTGACTTTGGCTCTATTGTCGTCACTGTCCCTATAAAGTCTTTGTGGTAATGGTTCCAAATTTCAAAGGCGTCGTAAAATTCTTTTCCAGAGGGGTCGAAAAAATTTCTAAAACTGCACGGCGTGAAAATCTTTTGCCAAAGGGGTAGAAATGAAAAATTTCAAACCTAAACGTCGTGTGAATTTTTTTCCAAAGGGGTCGAAAAAAAACAAATTTGCGCAACATGTTTTACTACAGAGGCGACGAAAAAACTTTTTTTGTAGGGGTCAAATAAAATTTGTTTATTGCTTTTGAAAAAAAATCATATTGTTGGCTTCACAGTATCGACAATAAGCTGTTTAAATATCCAATATTTTATAATTTTATTTAAGTAATAAGCCAACTAAAGGCAGAAAAATCGACAAAGTAGCACAAAGAAATAATTGTAGGCAACAATATTGAGTTTATTATCAAATAATTGACAGTAATGAAATTATACTAAGCATATACCATTATCAACATTATCATAAATATATTATCGACTGAAGTTTATATGTGGAAATCAATTAAAATTAGCGACTCCACATAGAATCGATAATTTATTTGTGAATAGATTAAATAAAAGCATGTCTGTAGAGATGGGGTCACGTCTCGTAATAGATTTTTATATTATTATTTGCAAATCGATGTTTCACGCATTTGCAAAGCCTCAAACGACATTCTTATAAATAAATGGAATTCTTGGAGTTCTAAAAATATGAATATGTGTGTAATAATCAACCGGTCTTTCATTTAAGTAAATATTGTGGATAATTCGGTCTCTTTCAGCCAAACATTAACGAAAAATAAATATAACCGCCAGTAAAATTGCTGGAAAATCCCTGAGTACTTATTTGTAAATTTAGAATGCGTTTTAGGAAAAACCACAGTAAAAACGAGGAAGTTGACGGGGAACTATTTTGCATTTGCATCCGACAACGATCCGACTCAATCGATGACGTAAAAGACAACGTAAATACATGGTGTTGACATATGTAAAGTTCCTATATCACGAATGTTAAGCGGATTTAGGGGATCCATCTGTAGTGCGTTTAAGCATTGACCCCCTTTTTTATTTTAGTGTTAAAAAATAAATAAACTTTGATTCATTTTAATCGTCCTTGGTGAAAATCGCCTATAAAAATGGACCCTGAACACCAATGAGAAATAATTGGATCTGACCTATATGCTTAGTGGTTTATTATATTTATTTTGGAGGCAAATACATTAAATATACGAGGGTTTCCAATTTTTTTCAAAAACTAGGCGATTGAGAAAAACGCTGCACTTTTTAATTTATTTTTATCTCGGAATCGGAATATTTAAGTACCTAGATCGATAGGTGGAGAAATATTCAAGGTTATCTAAAAGATCCAATACACTTGATCTTGAAGACAGCAGATCTTTGATAAAAATTTAAATACAAAAGTTGAAATTTTAACACTCGGTATATTATTACACATTATTTGGATTCTTCGTTTAAAGACAATTTAAACGATATGCCACTTTTGATGGGTCTTAATAGCGTAAAATAATCTAATCTATAATCTATCTGTTATCGTGTTCCTATAACAATCATAACCTCTGCAAAATCTCTGGTTTTGGCAGTCTTGACACAAACATGATTGAGAATAGTTAAAGCCAAATAATAAATCAATCGTAACTTGTACCAGACTATAAGATGTCTGGCGGAAGATACCACAAAGTCGTATATATCTATTAGTATACCTTTGATAATTTTGAAATTAACATAGGATTTTTGCTTTGAATAGGTTGTGAATTATACAGTACGATCCATCGCAACAGGAACAGTGTGTCCATATCTTATGCGAAGAAATCAGAACCAATTAATGTTTATTCACTAAAGAAATCATTACCATGCGCGGATTGTAGGGGTCGTCGGCCATGTTTCTTTCTATTAGTACAAGTCAAGTAGGGAAAGTTGTGCGTTAAAAATATATTGTAGCCTATTATTTGTACCTGCAAGATTGGAAGTAACAGTCGGCGCTATTTTTCTGATGTATATACTGTAGCAAACTATTAAAATAAATTTGCTCTTTTGCTAAACCCCAAATGTAATCCTTCTGTGACGCCAAGCTAAGGACAGAACAATGAATCTGTATCAGATCGGATTTCGCTAATCCTACTGATTTCTCGAGTCAATAATGATCTCCTTGTTTTTATCTCGCTGAAGTGTATCTTTTATCTACCTTCCTACTGAGAGCTATCGCAAATCACAGATTACAGAAAATAGATAATGTTGTAATAGCCGTCAAGCAAAGTAGCATCGGTAGGGACCGCTCAAATGTACATGCTGCAATTGCCTATACGCGTTACGCTGCGACAAACCGCAAAATTATGTCACAGTTGGCATCAGGTATTACATAGTTCAAAAGCTTGGATTCTGTTTGGTTGAGTTTAAAATTTCGTCCACTGAAAACCGAGTGGTCAAAACTACTGGTTTCGGTCGAATCGATCTATTGTTTCCATATGTTCCATTTTAACCAATCGGTTTTCATTAGATGAAATTTTAAATACAACCAACCAGAATCTAAACTTTATAATTCAGTAATAACTACAGAGACTGTAGGGACAGCGGTGACAATAGAGTCAAAGTCACGCCCACTCGCCATTATGAGGCTAAATTTATCAGGACTAACATAACCTTAAATTTTTAGTTTTGCAAATTCATTTTAATTATTGTAGTTTTATCTTGGATCCTTTGTAACATTTAAAAACTCTCAAGTCAGTAGATTTATAAAGTTTCAATATTGTAGATTATTTAAAATACACTGCTAATTATAGGTTAGAATTTCAACCAACAAAAAGCATAGAGTATTTTAGTTAAGTATTATGCAAAAATATATGTACTTCTTACAAATATAAAAATATGTGTGCACGTGTGAGGTTAGGTAAAGTTGTAAATTTCATTAAAATGTTTTTAGCAAAAAAATTTAAATTTCACACTAGCCAAAAACACAATGAATTTATGCTTCCTACAGTTTTTTAAACAGCTTTTTCCTAGATTTTTGCAGTTAAACAATAAATTAGCAAACAGTCGAATGGCCATAAATGAGCCATGAGGAGAAATAAACTAAACCAACACTTACCTTATGAATACAATATACAATATAAAATTATTAAATAAGTCTTTAAATAGGTCTTTTCACAATATACTAATCTAATCACAAATAGTTTTTATATGTTTAATAAGTCACAATAAATTTTTAAAGATGCACAAGTATACACAGTATATGACAGTTTAAACAATTTTAGCATTTTTAGCCTCTTAATGGCGGTACATACCACGTGATTCACGTGAATCCAACTACCATTCAAAATGCTCTCAACCCTTTTAACTACAGAGACTTTATAGGGACAGTGACGACAATAAAACCAAAGTCACACCCACCCGCCATTATGAGGCTAAATTTAGCAGGACTAAACCTTAAATTTTTAGTTTGGAAATTTATTTTCAATTTTCGTTTTAATTTTTGTAGTTTTATCTTGGATCCTTTGTAACATTTAAAAACTCTCACGATTTATAAATATATTATAAAA
This sequence comes from Rhagium mordax, assembly GCA_963680705.1. Taxonomy (NCBI): domain Eukaryota; kingdom Metazoa; phylum Arthropoda; class Insecta; order Coleoptera; family Cerambycidae; genus Rhagium; species Rhagium mordax. Next base: position 4,834,463 of record OY796662.1, on the reverse strand, counting down.
TATTGTAGATTATTTAAAATAGACTGCCAATTATAGGTTAGAATTCCAATCAACAAAAAGCATTTTGGCTTGGTTTCCTTTAGTCGACTATTGAAACACTCGTATTAAGATCCTATAATAATTATTAGTGTAATTTAATGAAAGTCTAGAATATGTTAGTTATGTATTACATACTATGTGAATCAAACTACCAATCAAAGTCTCTGTAGGCTTGACTATGAATGAATAGTAAAATTTTTTAAAAGCATCATAAACCGTGTTACTTAATAATAACATTGCAAGTTCATATAAGAATTATTGGAAGAAACTTACGTTTCTGTTAAAAGTTACAGCCCTGAATTTAGGCTTTCTGATCCATATTAATTAGTACGTATTTATTTATTGTTAACACGTTACATTTCTACGCAGAAAATTTGTTTACTACAATATATTGTAATAACGAACATAAGTGTACTAATTAATTAGTTACTAAACTATATAATGTTATTTTTTGTAACGAAGCCGTCAAATTGTAACGTTTATTAGTTGTAAATCAACAATAAATATATTACTGCCTTTTCAATACCCAGTATGTTACGCAAATATTTTGTTAACTAAAACAACAAGATTAATTAGTATTACTAGCTTATAGATTAATTCATAATGTTAATATATCCCTTTATATTAATTTATGATTTCAGGTTTAGATAAGTGACTGATATCTGCCGAATTATCAACAGAAACCATCATGGGAAAATCTGAAATTCAGTCTATGCCAATCCACCGCCCCGACACCAACCTGATTTGTGTTCCGTCGACTGGCAAGGATATATACATCACAGAATTGACAAACGGTGTCGAGGAGCGGAACAAAAACGAGAAAAAGAACGCTGTGATATCCAACGAGGTGGAAATCTTGTCAACGCAGGTCGCTGGTCACATGGATGATGGTAAATGTATGGGTAAGTGTTCTCTTTGAATGTTAAAAACTAATGTATGTTTTGCATAGTATATTTACTCGTAATAATAAACTAGCTATTAAAATTTTAAATGAATTGAACTTTTTGTTCTTAAGTTATTATGCCTATAAAATGTTCTAATGCCTATAATTAAAATGTAAAATTGGTAATTTACTTCAATCAAAAGAAACAATCAATTAAATTGTAAACTGATAAGAAAATTGCTAAATACGTTTATAAATATTTCTTTTTTATACTAGGTATGTTAAGTATTTATCATTACAAATACTGTTAAGCCTATTTTATCCTCAGTTCGTCACCTTAAGTAATAATTACCTAATCCCAGAGAGTTCGTAAGTCTAATCAGTTGAAACAAATATGTTTCGAATTTTGTGACTTTTGTTATCGTCTCTATCATATTCATAGCAATGAATTTTAACCTTTAAACGCTACTTGGTATTAAATTATAGTAATTAATTAATTCCTTATACCCTCTTATGGTTTTGTTTTTGACATTTGTCAATCTTCATTTCCTTTGTTTATATTATATAAATACTTATGATTTCCTCTGTATTATATAAATACTTATGATTTCTTCTCGTAGATATTTAATTGTCATATTTACGTATATACTAAGTTTAATCCCTGGTGACACTATCTTTTATAGATAATAGTTTTATGGCGTTAAAAATTGCAGTAAAATAATGTAACGTATCTAGTAAAAATATATATTGTAGACAATATACATTAATTTCACATTTTCTATTGATTCTCAAATTATCGAAGGTACAATCGGACCACCCTGTATATTAAGTAGGATGTGTTTAACTACTTAGGGACGCGTAATTAGATTAATTATAAATGAAATATTGTTCTTATTTTGTTTAATAGGTATGCTGAAACAGAACGGTCTAGTGCTTAAACCGATAGTGAAAAAAGAATATGGAGAAAGAGAAATTTACTTATACAAAAAATTGGAGGATACAGTGGACAGGTCCTTGATAGAGTTAAGACAATTTGTGCCAAAGTATTACGGAACCAAAAAAGTACATTTTAACGATAAGGAGTATGACTGCATTGTGTTGGAGGATCTTATAAAATCTTACAAGGAGCCGTGCATAATGGACATCAAAATTGGAAAAAGAACTTGGGATCCCAATGCTACGTATGACAAGATAGTCGCGGAAGAGGTAATTTTTAGCACATAAATGTTTTAGTAGAGTTGGTTTTCACCTCCTAAAATACATAAAAATTGTGTACCGCAAATAAAAACTGCGATTTATCTGAAAAACAACGGTTTTATATTTTCTCGTTGGGTCCTTCAGATTATTTTTGAAAAAAGCGAAAATTAAAACGATGATACCCACTATCTGCGCCAATTTATATTATCCAGGAATTGATTGACAGCTTCCTCAGAGATAGTAAATCTAGAATATGTCAAACATAGATATTGAGAATAAAAATAATGCAATATATCATTTTAATAATAGGTGAGCAACTCTACAAATTTATGACGTTCGAACAAATTATAGGATTACTAATTGACAAAGGAACTTTATTATGTTTCAGTCTGAGGTGTAATAAAAGAGATTTTCTCAAAAATAAAAAATTTTATGAATTTTTTTTTTTATATAATTTTGTCTCCTTGGAAGATAACATTTTTTTTTGAAGCCGGTATAATATGTCAAACGAAGCGTCATATTAAGGAAGAAAGAAATCTTTTATATCTTGTTTACCCTCATTATGAGTGTTCGCTTCAGAGGCGTCTTTGGATAATTTTTGATGGCACCTACAGAAGAAAACAAATGAAACACCATAACGACATTTTATTACACAAAGTCTTCAGCTCTTTTTTGTATTTATTTCTTTGCGTAATTTTTTTCTAGTGCTCTGGAAAATTTATTGGGAATATAAATTATCTGGAAACAATTAATAATATTTATTATAGCCATGAAAATATACTGCAGAAAAATTAAATAGAAGTATAAAAATGTAGACAATTTATTAAGGCAATGAAAGTGTCAACTGAATTTTAAATTATATATATTTTTAAATCCTTTTCCTTTATGTTGATGTATTTCCACTATCAGAAAATAATAAACCCTTTTATATACAGTCCCAAATATTAAATAACTTAGTGGAGTTATATTTTAAATAGCATTTCAGCTCATTATCTGAGCTTGGTAAAAAATATTTCATTGGAAATAATTCGGTAGATCTAATGACCCACATACTTTTTAATTTTTATTTACTGTTGCTTTTGTTTACTTTTCCAGTCAAAGTACCACGATTGTAAAAGAGATTTGGGCTACTGCATACCTGGTTTCCAGGTATATAGGCTCTTTAATAATCAGTTGATTAAGTACGGAAAGGATTTTGGGAAAAGCTTAAGTAAGGAGCGTGCAGAAGATGGTAAGTGTCTCGTTATTTACATTTTGGAAACTAGAAAATAAATGTCCTTGCTCCAAAAACTTGATTATTTATACAATTTTTTAAATACTTCTGTTTGACTCTGTAAAGTAAACATGCCGATAGAAATAGCAGGTGTTTAAAACATTGCCGAGAACCCACGTAGGATTATTGTAATTATTATTCGTCTTGTTTCGCCACTAATTTATTAGAAATTGAAGGTGAAGATTAATGGAAACTTGGCATAAATAGGAACTTTTGTGGGAAATAATAGAAAAGGTACAAATGACCTATTACTTCGTTTCACAACACAATGTGTAGGGTTATCTATCATCTTCAGAAAGTGAAACCCAGGACTAAACTGGTTAAATCAGAACGTTTAAATATAAACAAAATGCAAATTTGATTGAAACGAAACCTTAAATTCAAATGGTGAAATTTACAGACTTTAAGGGACAGGGACGACAATAAAGCCAAAGTCACGCCCACCCGCCATTATGAGGCTAAATTTATCAGGACTAACATAACCTTAAATTTTTAGTTTTTGTAAATTTATTATTAATTTTCATTAATTTTTGTAGTTTTAGTTTGGATCCATTATAGCATTTAGAAACTCTCTCAGACTAGATTTATAAAGTTTCAAAATTGTAGATTATTTAAAATAAGACTGCTAATTATAGGTTAGAATTCCAACCAACAAAAAGCATTTTGGCTTGGTTTTCCTTAGTTGACTATTGATAAGATAAGAAAAACAAACTCTGTAACCTACCCATAATGGCCCAGTAGGCGTTTGTCAAAACATAGTACTTATTATTTTGTTTCATTTCAGCTATTAAAACTTTTCTCAACGTAGACAGCACTGGCTACTGCCGAAGTCTTATAGTGCAATTCCTGGCAGGCTTGTGGCGTATCCAACATTGGGCACGTAACCAGAGACGACTACGATTATATTCTACTTCTATTTTACTCGTTTACGACGCACGGCGGCTTCGAGAACAAAAACATATCAAGAGCAAATCACCATTAAAACTATCTAGGAACACGAGCTTGTATAGGCCCATGAGTTTGGCCGTCTTAAACAACGGAACCGAAAGGGTTCCCACAGGGTATGTACATAAAATGAATCTTTTCTTAAACATAACAAAATAAAAAACACAATTTTATATTTTGCGGTACAAAATTTTTGTATTAAACGTGTTGTCTCTAGATTTAGCGGGCAGCTGACGAAGGAAGGTCCAATTTTACGCTCTCCTACATCGCCGAATAAACTGATGAACTTAGAAATACCCAGCATCACAAACAACAACAACACCTGGCAGAAGTCCATCCACACCTTGAAAAGGACTCATTCTTTCCAAAACAATTACGATAAAGACATGCAAAATAAAAAGCAAACTTACACGTACATTTTGGACGAGTTGTGCGATGAGCAGAAGTCAGAATGTTGGGCTACAGTTAGAATGATTGATTTTGCCCACGTTTACCCTGCGGAAAATTGTGATATTGATAGAAATTATCTGGAAGGAATTGAGAATTTGGTTAGGTTATTCGAGGAGTTTTTAGTTGAAAGTGAATAATTTATTTTGGGGCTGCGTGCAATGGTGTATGACAGGGTGGCAGTTTGAAAAGAATATATTTTTTTTACGTATTCAAACGTCACTAAGAGAAACAAAAGAGAATTTTTTAGTAAAATTTTTATATGGGCTCTATTTTGTATCCCTTTCCTTTAAGTTAATTTGTGGTTTTGCAGACAAGACGTTCAAATAGATATGTCTTATAGCGCTTTAATTGTTATGGAAATAAAATACAATCGTCTGATCATCTGATTTAAGCCTTGGATATCAGTATGTGTTTTTGATACAACTGTATGTACAGCTCCTGTATTTAGGAAGATATTGACTAGTTAGGATTTTAGTTTCGTCATGTTAGTTCAATAATCAATTGAGTCAAGTATTGAGACTTTGGTGGCGTTTCTAACAAAATCCTAGATCTAGTGAATTATTTCTATTTGAGAAGAACTTGAGCTCATAACTTAATTTTTGTTTGTGGGAACGCAAGTTTTACTTCAGCAGGTTATACTAATCCTAATATTGAAAATCTCATTTTTTTATATTAAAAAAACTCTGATTTCATTATAAATATATTTATGGAGCCAATTATTATTTAAAGTCGTTTCAAAAATATTAGGTTATGTTTTGTTTGTTGAATAGGTATATTTGTTACAAATTTTTATGCTCTCTCACCGAATACAAATTTATTTTCATTTAGGGAAAAATTGTATATTAAAGATTCTTTATTTTTTAATATTGATGTATTTTTGAAATTTAAATAAAAGTTATGAGAAAAAAGTATTTTTTATTGGTTATATCTTTTGTAATTTATACCATCTCTCTCCTGTATCTTGACTTCTATTTTTTATAGACAGTTTACTAAAAACTTCATAAAGTACAAAAATGCGTAGAACTCTTTAACGTAATTTTGATTAATTTGCAGTTGAAATGAAAACTAAATTGAACCTTTCGACAGTTAACTCACTAATATAATTTTTACTGACGATTCAGATTATAGTTTCTTACACCTAAAACTACCATTCTATAGACACCTACCCAAGGACTAAACTACCAACTCTGCACGCATTTTTGCTGATCTCAATATTCTCCAATTCTCCACGCAAATCCAGATTGACTGGATTGATACTAACCTAAAACCGACTTCGCCATGTTAACGTGTTCTATGAAAAAACAAAAAAAAGATGCATCGAAGAGCTTGTGGAAATATAAAAGACTTTTTATTTAATAAAAACGCTGCACTGTATTACTACTTTATGTGAAATTAATAGAATCCGCCCCACGTATCCTTTGGTGCCCTACTTTCCCTAAGCCTTGGCTGTGGCCGCTTTTCCTGCACTGTAGTCGTTACCTCCTCGATCCTGGTCTCTTGAGCTCTTGGGGCGGCCTCACTCATTTGTGGCGTGAAACTAAACGGTGACGTTTGCCTTGGACCTCTTGTTTGAGATGCCCCGCCGAAAGCTGCCGCTTCGTCTAACATTGACATATCAGGACCACATGGTCCACACGGACCTCCTGCCCCCTGTTGAGGTGACGGTGGGGAGTAATGGAACGGAGAGGACTAAAACATAGAGGAAAAATTTAATAACCCTTGTCATGATTTATGTACCATATTTGTCGGCCATCTTACCTGTTTCGGTGGCTCTCGCCGTGGTGGAGTCTTAATCGGAGAAAAGTGGGGTGAGCCACCCCTCTTTTTCCTAAAGCTAGCGGACTGCGGTGGTGTTTTGCTAGCTTCCCCGACTATACTTTCTTGGATGGCCGCGTCTTCCATATCCGCCGCCGTTGTGCTGCCCCACTCTGGTCTCTTCTTTTTCTTCTTTTTGCCACCTCCAGTGGTTGATCTCACTTTCTTGATCGCGCCTGTCTGCCTGGCAGACTCGTTGTGGTCCGTTTTCATAGCGGCCTCAGTCGCTATGAACGACTTTTCGACGGATTCGTTAAGTTTTTCCAACCTAAAAATTAATAGATGAAAATACCCAACTGCTTAAAGGCAAATCATGCCATGCAGTATGCAGCCGGTGATGCACTGCTGTATATACATAAAATTCTCACTTTTGCTTTATTTCGGATTCTTCCTGGGTCAGCTCCTGTCTGGTGGTTTCAGCTTGAGCAGCCACCTCGGCCGCCTGGTTCTGTTCCTCTTGTTGCTCTCTCTTCAACTCTTCCAATCGAGCCTGCAATCTTTTGTTTTCATCCGTCATTCTTTCACCTTCACTCCTCAACCATTGCAGTCGATGATACGCTTCTTGCCTCTTTTGCGTATCGTAGGTTTCCGAATCCACTTCAATCTACCGAAATATTTTCAATTGTAAATAAATCTGGTGAAAAATTAAGTACTGATTTTTCGCGGAGCCGAATCGAGAAAGTGCAGGTTCTGCATATATACGAATGAATTAGATTAATATGCCAGTACTGGTGGTACTCGTGAGTAAAACACTAAGAGAATTGGTATTATCGGTACAGCATTTTTAGAAGAATACCTACATAAACCATACTTAAACTTACTTCGTTAGGTACAGGCAACAGCAATTTTAGATACTCTCCCTTATTCTTAAAGAACTTTTCGAAATCGAACTCTGGAGCCATCTCGTAAATTTCGTTGATGGACCTCATCATCTTGTCCGCCATCGTCGCTTGTCTCTCTTCATAATAATGCATCATTTGAAGCTGCTCGTTCACCAGGACGTCGCTGACATCTTGGGTCATCGTTTCATAAACTTTCCTAGCTAATTTCCGGAAAGATTCAAGGTCTTCTGCCATCACCGACCTTAAACAGGCTCCTTTCAAAATAAATAATAATAATAATATTTATTTATTTATCGATATATCGACCATACTTTGGGTATTTCGATATTTAATTGTTTTTCTAAGTTTATTTATTTAAAGTCAACCTAAGGTCGCTATCGAAGCCAATTATCGACTCAGAAAACAAGCTATTCCCAACCAAACGTCTTTTTTGTCGAAGAATTGGTATTCTTTAATTGTCCAATATTTAATGACAAGAGATCGGCTGTTTTACATGCCCCTCCGAAGGATGGTATATCAACTACGTAATCCTCGCCTAAGATTGCAGCTTTTGCGTTTAAGCAGATAGAAGGTAGGACGAGGTCGTTGTGTTTCTCTAGTGGTCACCCATTCAGATATTAATTGTGACCGAGTACGAGTACGATCAATACAGAGCTTCACTTGGTTTAATTTACTTTTAATTTGCTTCTTTTTTGTAACCAACAAAAATTGCAACAAAATGGTTTTTTTGGATACATTCCGAATAACTTACAACTATTACACAAAGAGTATAATAGATATTTACCGTTATCTGCCGTATATGGACTAACCATAATGATAAATTCTTCGACTGGAAGACCTAACCCTCTCGTCTCTGCACAAACTCTTTTAATTTCTTTAATATCTTCACCTTCGGGAGCCCGTCTTCGCATCATCTCATTTTTCATTTGAGCCCAATTTATGGCTGGAAGTTAAAAATAATAAATAAACAAAGTATTGCTGTGGAATATTTTAAAATGCAAAACCCTCATATATTCTACTTCCTAGTCCTTACGAAGCAATTGTAGTACGTGTTAGATATTAAATTATTAAATTCTTACTCGGTTTGGGCTTCTTTGGGCATACGCTCATGGCGGGTAGTTGCCATTCTTCCTTTTTTTTTTTATCCTTTCCGGCAGCAGCGGAACCTTTACCTTTTCCAGCCCCAGCCCCAGCCCCCTTTTTTACGGAACTCTTTGATGTTGATGAACACGGTTTTGGCATAGATGTCTTAGACGAAGGCGTCCTTAAACCTGAAGGTGCCTTTAAACCTGAAGGTTTTAGCTGAGACATTTTTGTAATCTATAATTAATCTTCTCAACAACAAGGGGAGATTCGTCTCAGTAAACAGCAGAGCGCGATCACTATTACAGCAGTTGCTACACTCGTATATACGCATAACATTTTTCAGTTAGATGCACAAAGTAGTAGAGCAGCAGATTAGAAGAATTAATAACGGGAGAGAGATAACTACTAGCATTTTAAATTTGGTCCGAAATGTCAAAAGTAGGTACGTTTTGACAGAGGCCTACTTGTACAAATTTAAAGGTACCAGCGTGGCTTAAGGCCCGGGACACATGAGCGTTGATTTAACGTCCGTCAAAACGCACGTTGCGAAAATGGGCCACCCTTCCAAATATCTAATTATTACAAGAATTTTATATTTGATATTTTCGGCATGAAATAAATAAATTGATTTTGAATAGGCGTGAAGTTAAAGGAGATTGGTACAATCAATAACTCACGCAAGTGACTTTTTACGACTATTACTTGTTCAAAAGCAGTTCATTAATTAATATATAACCTAAAAAGAGTAGATTTTTGCCCAATTCATCAGTTATTTTTTTTTATTAGCTAACTTAGACTCTTCGTACTTGTCGTTTTCGACCTGACTATCGTACTCAAATGTAGTTCTGACGTAGACCAGTGACCCAAACCTAGTTAAAGACGAGTGTGTATAACCTCAAATGTTTAGTTTTTGTAGGTTTATTGTGTGGTAGTAGGTTTATTGTGTGGTAGTAGGTATACAATGTCTTAAAAAAAAACAAAATAAGTTTTTTTTGACAAAAAAGTTATGTACCTTTCTCACCATTTCACAGAAGAGATAGACATATATACGTATTTAAATACTTTTATTGCCTGCCCCTGCTATACATAATATATTACAAAAGAATTATGTACACTTCTACAAAGTCATATTTATTCTTCATCCAAATTTTGAAATGCAGCAACGATGTAATAGAGCAGTGGAATTTTGGCGGTTTTAGTGTCATCCATTACTCCGAATTTTGTTGTTAAAACATCCCTGCTTAGTCGTTCGCTCTTCTGGCCCGTTTCTGAAAATAAAAAAAATGGATCAGATTGCAAATTGTACAATTGTATCGTCTTCTTCTGAACTGAGATCTTCGATTCAGAAGAAGACCACGACAAGAGAAGATAGTCGAAACGGCCGAAACGCCAAGCATAAAAAATATTCACCTTTTTACACTTTTCTACAAAACGTAAGTGCAGCGGTGATAGATTCAAATCTCCCGCGCGCTGTACCTGCAAAAAGATGGCGGCGAGGTATCCAGATTGGTCAGGGAAATGTCAAAGGTGCCGACAAAGTTGTCGTTTCTATGGCATAACTACCACAAATCAATGCAAGACCATAGAGTAATCTATGGCAAGACAATCAACCTCCGATCAAAGAACCACGATCGGAGCAATCAACTAAAATACTTCACGTATCAAGCACTAAATTTAAATTCTTTATACACCTTTTTTTTTAAATTTCACGCCTGCCCAAAATTAAAATGCAATTTTTTTCCAGCATGTCTTAGGTCTTGGGTTCCACTGAGGATAATTGACTTATTTCATCTTAACAGAGGAAGATTCAAATATCTCGGCCTAACTACAAGATTTTAAAATTGTCAAAAGTCTTTACCTGCTGCTAGGATTTGCTCGGTATAAAGATACCCATTCCAAGACAGATACTCCCTTAGCAATTCGTTTATCAGTTTTGTCTCGTCGGGCACCTTTGGAGGTTCCTTATTTTCGTAATTTCGATTTAAAACTGTCATGACGGCGGCCCTTATTTCACCATTTACTCTGCCCAGAGTTCCATTTTTTTGCAGGGATTCTTTTATCGCTGAAAATGTTAAAAACAAATATATAGCCGCAAAACAATTAAATATGTCCGTACGTACCGTCCAATAGATCTGTTTCAGTAGGCTCACCCATTTTTCTTATACATTTACCTATGACTGATTGTGTCAATGTCAGTTAGACCTATTAAAGCGTTGCAGTTTTGTTTGTATTGGTCCCAGTTAGGTTGCGTATAGCAACCCTTTCCTCGAGTCGAAGCCATATGGTGTTTGCATCTGCATGCGTTTCACTTTCTTCTTGTACTAATGACAAAGTCTACAGATAAATATCTGTAGACTTTGCTAATGACATACATGACCGACGCTTGCAAAGCCAAAAATGGCAGGGATTACTGCAGATAAACTAAGACCGCCGTTCTATGATTTTTTCTCCTAAACAAAACGAGTTTAATAGAATAAAATAGCAAAATAAATTTTACTATTCAGCCTAAATCCTCTAATGTCTTAAAAAGACATAAATACTCTTTTCAGAGCTTATTTGCAAACTATCTACATTTAACTGATAAAAATTTGGTCAGTACTACGAATGTAGAAAGCAAATAATTTAATAATTGCAATAAGCCCCACCAGACGGATTAATCCAAATAAGGACTCCCTCTGTTACCAGGCAGTGCAAGTCACCAACCCATGGACCGGTTTCTGGCTTATTAGCCTTCATCAGCATGGTATAGGCAACTCACACTGCACGATAACAAAGGGACTCCAGATCTTGTCAACATCGATCGACTAGAAGTCGGTAAGATGCGAATGTGGACCGTGGGGCCCTCTGGTGAAACTTATTGCAATGTGGATTTTGCCCAGACTAGGCTCGTATGAAAGAAATGAAATCCAAAGAAGTCAGAAATCCATAGAGGTAAACTTTAATAGAATAAAATAGCAAAATAAATTTTACTATTCAGCCTAAATCCTCTAATGTCTTAAAAAGACATAAATACTCTTTTCAGAGCTTATTTGCAAACTATCTACATTTAACTGATAAAAATTTGGTCAGTACTACGAATGTAGAAAGCAAATAATTTAATAATTGCAATAAGCCCCACCAGACGGATTAATCCAAATAAGGACTCCCTCTGTTACCAGGCAGTGCAAGTCACCAACCCATGGACCGGTTTCTGGCTTATTAGCCTTCATCAGCATGGTATAGGCAACTCACACTGCACGATAACAAAGGGACTCCAGATCTTGTCAACATCGATCGACTAGAAGTCGGTAAGATGCGAATGTTTACCTCTATGGATTTCTGACTTCTTTGGATTTCATTTCTTTCATACGAGCCTAGTCTGGGCAAAATCCACATTGCAATAAGTTTCACCAGAGGGCCCCACGGTCCACATTCGCATCTTACCGACTTCTAGTCGATCGATGTTGACAAGATCTGGAGTCCCTTTGTTATCGTGCAGTGTGAGTTGCCTATACCATGCTGATGAAGGCTAATAAGCCAGAAACCGGTCCATGGGTTGGTGACTTGCACTGCCTGGTAACAGAGGGAGTCCTTATTTGGATTAATCCGTCTGGTGGGGCTTATTGCAATTATTAAATTATTTGCTTTCTACATTCGTAGTACTGACCAAATTTTTATCAGTTAAATGTAGATAGTTTGCAAATAAGCTCTGAAAAGAGTATTTATGTCTTTTTAAGACATTAGAGGATTTAGGCTGAATAGTAAAATTTATTTTGCTATTTTATTCTATTAAAGTTTACCTCTATGGATTTCTGACTTCTTTGGATTTCATTTCTTTCATACGAGCCTAGTCTGGGCAAAATCCACATTGCAATAAGTTTCACCAGAGGGCCCCACGGTCCACATTCGCATCTTACCGACTTCTAGTCGATCGATGTTGACAAGATCTGGAGTCCCTTTGTTATCGTGCAGTGTGAGTTGCCTATACCATGCTGATGAAGGCTAATAAGCCAGAAACCGGTCCATGGGTTGGTGACTTGCACTGCCTGGTAACAGAGGGAGTCCTTATTTGGATTAATCCGTCTGGTGGGGCTTATTGCAATTATTAAATTATTTGCTTTCTACATTCGTAGTACTGACCAAATTTTTATCAGTTAAATGTAGATAGTTTGCAAATAAGCTCTGAAAAGAGTATTTATGTCTTTTTAAGACATTAGAGGATTTAGGCTGAATAGTAAAATTTATTTTGCTATTTTATTCTATTAAAGTTTACCTCTATGGATTTCTGACTTCTTTGGATTTCATTTCTTTCAAAACGAGTTTATTTCCTGCCGAAAGAATCCAGGTACAAAACGCTTATAATATATTGAATATATACAGGGTGTTCCCATGTTTTCGTCCATAACTTCTATGTAAACGACAGAACATATAAAAATAAAAAGAATCTATATATATTCGAACAGAAAACCTCCTAGCGAATTTTACCATAAGTACTTTTTTATAGAAAATAATATGTACATCAATATTTTAAAATTTGTATAAAAATATAATTTCTGATCATTGGCGTAGAAGTTTAGGGGGTTCAAATACGAACAGAACCCTATAACTACGCCACTGCTTTTATGTGAAAAACTTTTTGCAGTCAAACAATTTTGAAAAAGTTTAACGCCCTCAATAATAATATAAAAAAATGCCATCGAGAACTATGTACCTCAACCTTCACTTTGATGATTTCTTCTCAGGAATCCAAAAATTTGGTGTTGCTATTACATGGTTGAAAAGAGAATTTAAGGACGAATCAGATAGATCAAAAAAAATATACAGGCTACCATTTAAAATAACAAAGTTTGGGTCACTTCCGCTTAGACCGGAAGTTGAAGAAAATGTTTGATAGGCTGCATAGGTTACATGTCTCCTGTGTCACCCAGTATATGTCATTGTTTTGAGGCGTGACCTACCCACAAGAATTAATAATTTTTAAATATTAATAACTCAAAAACGGTTAAAAAATAGACAAATGATATAAGTATTTTTGAAATCAGAAAAAATACTCTATCAGAATATGTATTTAAAAATATAAGGATGTTACATTTAAAAAAATATGTATAAGTTTTTTATAATCTATAATTTTTTTATTTGACTTAAAATTTTTTTTTCTACCAAATTTTTGGATTCCTGGGAAAAAATCATTTCGAAATCATTAAATAGTGGGCATCATTTTGACCGAAAATTGCTTAATTAAAGCAATTTCCGGTCAAACCGGAAGTGAAAAATATGTATCTGACACACATTTACAATCAGTGAAATGTCACATATTCATTTCCGCATTAATATACAGGGTGTATATTTTTTTTCTTCTTCAGTTTTTCGGCCATAACTTTTTTCTTTGACATTCAATTGTTTTTATCTTTTCGGAATCGGATTCCTCGGAAAAAAGTACACAAGTATGGTTTTTGAATTTTTTTTCCTAGGTGAAGAAGCAGGAAAATCGAGTGAGGCACTTAAAATGATCACCCTGTACATACTTAAATAACACCCTGTATAATTTTCTTCGCGCAAGTTACTTGGATGATTCCATATTACTTATAGTTAGTGGGTCAATAGTCCTTAATTATCAAGATACAGGGTGTTTTATTGATTTTGCATTTTTTTGTCTTAGACCATAATTAGAACCATTAGGTATAAAAAAGCAAAATCTGGTGTCTATATTTTACTCAATCAGCCATACCGATTTCTCAATTTACCGGAATCAAAATACAGGGCCGGACAGAAAGAAGGGGCCGAATTGTTAAATCTCAAAAACAACACCCTGTATCGAAAGTTTTAAATATTTGTTTTAGGATTTGGAAAGAGCATAGAAAATAAGGCAAATCAAGTAGGTACATTTTCAAATTGCGCGTCTCATTTTTCTATTCGCTTTCATTAAATTGATAAAAGGAAATTTTACAAAACTAAGAACCGGACTATCTCATCCAAAATAGCGTTTTTTCATTTGTAATTGATTACAAAACTTTTATATTCAATAAAAAACCATTCATACAACGTAAATCCTGAAAAGTATTATACCATCCAATTAAAATCAACACATTCAAACATTATTTTAAAAATTTTAAACTCTTAATTACAGGTAGGCCTTGACTAGGTAAAACAATTAAAATTTCAAAAAATCAAGTGCGTTGTCAAATTTTTAACAGTTGATCATTCCTAAAAGAATAAGCTAAGCTTTGTTTAAACTTTTCTCACCTAAATAATAAAGTAATAAAACTTAATAAACTTTAAAGTAAAATGCCTCAAAAGTTTATTAAGTAAAGTTTATTTATTTAGGTGAGAAAAGTTTAAACAAAGCTTAGCTTAACCTTTCAGGAATGATCAATTGTCAAAAAAAAAAAGAAATGAAATAACCCTGATTCAAGATGACGGCATTTCCGATAGCTCTGCGCATAGGCCAACTTGAATTTACACACTATACAAATCCCCAAAACAAAAACAAATCAGCTGAAACTTCCACAAAAAGAATTTTTCACGTAGATGTTAATTGGATCACGGTGTAACCGAAACTTTATATCATATTCTCTTTTAATGTCTTTCGGTCTGCCCTCGAACGACCAATTTCCAAAATAGTGTCAAAATATCTCTCAACCCCCATCAAATTTTGAAAATTTTCTCGAATCGTTTAGCACATATCGGTTTCACACATAACTCTGCATACACCCCTGGTACTAAACCGATAAAAATAACAGCGCGCTTGTTTCGCCCCGATTGTAAGAAACCTAGGTATTAATCTATAAAAATCACAGTAAACTAAACAGATAATTGTCACATTTGTGCAGCTGTCATTGTACCATTTTAAATTCTTGTAACGCATAACACAATCAGCAATATGGGTGAACAGGCAGAAAATTTAAACTACGATTGCAACTATAACATGTTTCTGGCAAAAATTGCGCTCTCAAATTTGCCAAGATCTGAAGGTAATTTTTTAAATATTGACACTAAGGTATGATAAACATTTAAAAATTTAGATAGACAAAAAGCGGTTAAATGGATGAAAAAGCTAACTACTTGCAACAGGTCTCTGGAGGAGATGAAACTAAGGAACGATTTTATGTACTACTTAGTCGTTAATATCCAACAAGGCGAGTTACATCCACCTTTTACTGAAAATCCACCCAGCAGTCCTTTACCAAATATAGCCAATCTTTTGGTAAGTTCTATAGTCAATTAAAAAGAAGGGTATACAATTGTTCCGCTCTTTTATTTTATCAGTCACTTAGAAAATTATTAAATATGAATTTGGTTTATATATGTTATCTAGTAAGATTAGTGATTATAATTTTATTAACACTCACAATTGGGGGTTGAATAGATTACACACAACAAAACTAAATTTTACCAATTCAAAACATCTACATTCGACACTGAATCGATGTATCTACAGAAGATTAAGTACCTAACTTATCAAGTATGAAAAACCAAGAGTGACTTTATATATAAACAACAAAGGAACAAAGGTAGTGCGAAAATGGATATTATTTGACGATATTTACTTTTGCCCTTTATCTACTAACGGAGAGAGATCGCCCATCATCGGCTGCTGGCTCTTTTTGTTCCGTATCGAGTTATACAGTTAAGTCTCAAGTTGGTAATAAATTCCGGGTGTCATTTCCTCATTATCTTTCATGTTCGCACCTCTGTGGTAATAAATAAAAACGGAAATTCTACAGGTCATACTTCACAGACTGAATTTTTCTAACCGCCCACTACTTCAATAACATTACAAATACTAAAACAATTTTGTTTTTTAGCCGGGAGGAGTCGCTGAAGGGGCAGCAGAATTAGGCGAGGGTTCCGGCGGTGGTAGGAAACCTATGCTGTATGAAAACTCTCCCGACGGAGGGGCATTTTTAGCTGCACAACCGGTGCCTAGATGCGGTGCCTTCTGTTATTTAGCTGTAGTCGCCCGAGAACCGAAAGCCGATTAATATTAACCAGACTAGTTTTAAAATTCGCATTATTTCCGAGAAGTAAAGAATATCTCCGTGTTTTGTTAAAATAAGTACTAGATACAAATATTTTCCATGAAATACCTAAAATAAGTTACTTTTTACTTATGTTATTTTCATATTACCTATTTGAGTACAGCCCTGTCTCATATCTGAGTATTTTTTCTCTAATCCTGTGTTTTATTTAAAACGAGACACATGTTTTTGTTTTTGATTATCATTTTACAAATATAAAAATTTTAAGAACGATTTAGTTTTCTGTAAAACGCGCCTTAACCAAAGTTTACTAAACAATTAGTAAACTTTTCTTTAACTATCATTTAACAATCACGTCGTAGGTACACAAGTACAAGTGCAACTACTATTTACAAAAGTAGACAAGTTTTGGGTATCTGGGGTCGCTAAACAAATTGTAAAAAAAATTAAAACGTACGTATTTGTAAATATCAAGTAATAGGATGATTTATAATAACATGTACTGCAACTCCATTTCGAAAGCTTCACATTTAATTGCATTTTCTCTTCATAATTTGCATTTTTATAAAGATTATAGATACGTCATTTCAAAAATATCGTCGCCCTTGTTTGGCAAAGATAAACACTCCTAAGTACGGTCCTGTTTATGTGACGTACGTCACGCCTCTTTAGGAAAGTCACTTTTGTACCTAGAAATTGGCAACACTGAACATTACAATCTAACCTAACATTTTCTGATTAATGTTTATGTTTATAATTCAAAGAGTTTCAACAAAAATATTAATATATATGATGAAAAGGATAACAAAAACTAGAAACAGTTCAGATATACCGGTTAGAGCAACAAGAAGCAGTACCACAAATAAAGTTCCCAAATCCGAGGATGTTGAAAAAGCAGTTTTAAAATCTGATTTAAAGAAATTTAGGATTCAGCCAAGACCAAAATTGCAAACCGATGTAACTGAAAATAAAAATAAGGAAACAGACAATAAAATCATTCCAAATGAATCTCAAAATAATCAATCTATTAAAAGCGAAGCAGTAACAAAGCTAGAAAATTCTGATTCGGCTGAACCAGGCCCTAAAACGGGTGTAAAGCGGGAACATATTAAAATTGAATATGAGCCCTCTTCGTCAAAAGTTAAGAAAGAAATAGATTCTGGTGCTGAGGATCAGTTAAAAATAGAGAAAACTGAAGATGTAAAAGAAATAAAGGTCGAAAAACATGGCAAAATGCCTTTGAACTGGGAAGAGGTATTGCACAATTTACGTGAGATGAGAAAAAGCTTTGACGCGCCAGTAGATTCGATGGGTTGCCATAAATGTCACGATGAGAAGGCATCCCCGGAGGTACTGACAAATTTTAATAATTGGTAGCTCTATGTATGTATTAATTTTTGGTATTTCAGGTTATCAGGTATCAGCAGCTGCTCTCGCTTATGTTAAGCAGCCAAACGAGAGATCAAGTTACCCATGCAGCTATGCAACGATTAATAGGTCATGGCTGCACGATAGGAAATATTATTGCCACTGCGGATGAAAAATTAGGAGAACTGATATATCCCGTAGGATTTTGGAAGGTAAAAGTCACGTTCCAAGTAATTTTAAAATAAAATAGCCAAATTTATTGGAAAAATTATGTTATGGCAAAATGAAACATTACACAACAATTTGAAATTTACCGACAACTCGGTAATAGTTAAAAACCAGGTTCGAGTGAGTCATTCTTTTTTTGTTTATAGAATAAAATTAATTTGATTTAGGGCTGTACCAATCGCCCATTTAACTAAAAATAACTGGTCTGTTCATTTCAGTATCTAAATATAGTTAGACAATCGACAACTTTGATCGGTTTGCCATCTAAATGTTTGATGGATTTTAAGCGAGTGTTATTATGGATAAAATTGAAAATATACCTTAGGTTGACTAACTTTGCGTGGTATAAACAAGTCCGCAATACTAATGAAAGTTAATTTTGTTTTAGAGCAAGGTGAAGTATATTAAAAATACCACAGAAATTTTACAGAACGAATACAATGGTGATATACCGAATACAGTAAAAGATCTTTGCAAGCTACCTGGAGTTGGTCCGAAAATGGCCCATATTTGTATGAAAACTGCTTGGGGAGAGGTCACAGGAATAGGTAGAAATATTTTTAAAAATTCTAATTTCCTTCGCTGTTCATTAGTGATGACGGCAGTAGTAGAATATTTCATGAATGGATAAATCACTTCACTGTTTACTTATGTGTCGCGGGCCAACATATTAAAATTGAGGTGGGCAAATGGCTGGTTCTGATTGGCAGATCATAAACATGCCGCTTGCTCAAGCACCTTTATATCATTTATATAGATGAAATTTAAGGAACTGTCACTTACTTACTGTTTGCTGAGATCACAAAACTTATTTTGTTTGAGCCTTCACAAATACTCCTGACAGAAACAAAATCGTTGGTATATAATGTGCGGATGGTGCGAATGCACGTGTTATTGAATTGAATTTGTTATTAATATGTCTTCCCATAAGAAAAAAAATGTCCTAATGACAAGATGACATTAAGTGTATAAAATGAAAGCGCCTTTACCTTGGGTCAGTTACAAATGTAAGTACAATATTTCTTCCTTTATTAAACTCATAAGAAGACATTTTGCTTTGCTCCACAAGACACTACAACAAGATGGTCGAAACGCCAAGCAATCAAAATAATCAATGCAGACACTATTCTACCGACTACTTATACATATTATGTGTAATAAATACAAAAAATAATAGACTAATTTCTTACTCAATTATTATTAGTTTAGAAACTCCTCCCGAAACACCCTGTATAATATTTAGTATCTTTCTGTAACCAAACAATAAATATAAGCTTTATTATGAATAAAATATTAAATAAATAAGTATTAAACTTGTAGTATAGAAACAGAAGTTAATAGCTGGTGATGCAAATATTTAATTTTCCCCTTTCTCTCAATAAAATGTAAATTTTCCAGGCGTGGACACTCATGTTCATCGAGTTGCAAATCGTTTAGGCTGGGTTAAAACAAAGAATCCAGATCAAACCAGAAAAGCTCTGGAATGTTGGCTTCCCAAAGCGTCGTGGGTCGAAGTGGACCATTTGCTTGTGGGATTCGGAAAGCAGAAATGCCACCCAAACAAACCACAATGTGCGACATGCTTAAATTATAAAGTGTGCCCGTTTGGTATTGAAAAGCTAAAAGAACAGATGGAGGCCGTTATATAGCATCAACTATAGACATTTTTGTTATTATTAATATGTTTATTATTGTTTTGTATTTTTGTTTATCTACAATAAAGTTTCGTTTTCTATAAAAAATCATGCTAGTCTATAAGTTATTTTGTTTTATTTATTGCTTGTCTGTTTATTTTTATGCAACCTCGAATTGTGATAATAATAATTATTACTGACAATGTAATATGTAAAAAATCAAAGAAGTATAAAGAAGCATTATTACATTAATAGTTGTCACAAATGTTTTGTTTTCGCCTGTTTTTTAAAGAAATTCTATTTCAGGTGTTGACACTCATGTTCATCGAATTTCAAATCGTTTGGGCTGGGTAAAAACAAAGAATCCCGAAGAAACAAGAAAAGCTCTGGAAGGTTGGCTTCCTAAAGATTTGTGGAGCGAGGTGAACCACTTGCTTGTGGGATTCGGACAACAGATATGCCAACCCATAAGGCCACAGTGTGCGACTTGCCTGAACTATAAAATATGCCCGTTTGGTATTAAACAGCTGAAAGGATAAACGGACGCTAGATGTAAACGTTGTTGTTATTAGTATATTTATTTTTGTATTTTTTTTAAATTTTCAATTAAGTTATGTTTTGTATAAAAAATGTCCATACTAAACTATAATGCGTTTCGTTTTATTTAGTGCTTTTGCCTCGGCTTTTGCACTCCTCGGTTTGCAGTGCAAAATGATGAAAGTCAACAAGTTAAAACTTTTGGACAGTATTTCTTTCGTAAAATGGTAGCTTTAGGGGCAAGAAACCGTAAACCAATTTTTAGAAAAAAAATTTGTTGAAAACGTAGCTACGTTAAATTAATTATTTTTTTTTAGTTATCAAAAATCTTAAAGTCAACGAGGGACAAATGAGTTATGGGTACAGGGTGTATATTACAGACAATAACAAATACTTAACTTTCTCTAATCTGTATTTGATGACGTAAAGTGGCACGTTTACATTTGTTGATATTTTGAACTGATACAGTAATATCAATGACATAAATACTACGTTAACGGTAACATTTTTATATTAGATAACTTTTGGGGGCAATGTTATTATTAATAACTCGTTAATAACATTTGGTAAATAAAAAACATTTTTGAAAAAACCAAAGAATGGGAACAACGGGGTAAAAAGGCATCATTTAAAAAAAAATAGGTATATTAACAGATGTTTTTGTCTTATTTTCACCCTCTCTTTCCACAGCTCATAAGGTATCTGATATACAATGGGCTCATTCCCAACAATGTAATTTATCTCTTCACATTTCTATGATATTAAATACATAATTAATAAATAATCTAAATAAATTTGTTACCTAGACAGAAGATGTTGCATTTATCGTTTCTAGTTCTCTGGCACTAAGGTCGCTCTCGGGGTCTCTCCGATTTTCTCCCTCTCGGTCCTCTTTGCTTCTTCAGTTTCTTATCGTTAAATTTCAGTTTCTTCAATTGTAATGATTTTTTTTTCTGCTTCTGCCTTTCAATTTTATTTTTCATTTGGAACACTTTGCTTTTCTTCACCGTTTTTGTGGCTTGTTTTTTCAAAGCTTTCTTCACATCCTTTTCAGTTTGAAAATTAATTTTCTCTTCTTTCTTTTCTTTTAACGGTTTGGGTTTCCGTTTTAGTTCCATTCCCGTTATTTCCTCCTCTTCACTTTGTTCCTT
Source organism: Rhagium mordax (assembly GCA_963680705.1). Classification (NCBI taxonomy): domain Eukaryota; kingdom Metazoa; phylum Arthropoda; class Insecta; order Coleoptera; family Cerambycidae; genus Rhagium; species Rhagium mordax. Next base: position 4,813,057 of record OY796662.1, on the reverse strand, counting down.
CTCGCTTTCCTCTTCGGGGTCATATTTCGGTTGATTTGCCCCTATCCAATAATTCTTTTGTGCTATATCATTCGTTGATAGTTCCACAACTTTAACTGTCACGTCTTCATCTTGATATTCTTCGTTCATTAAATTTTCTAGTTCTGGTATTGGTCTGTGTGAAACAACTAATTTTTTGTAAGACTCTTTTGCCTCCGCTTTGATACGTTTCCTCTCCTCCTTCAACTCTTTTTCAAATTTCTCCTTGGCATCTTTTTTACGTTGGAGTTTTCTTTTGTGGAAACCAGTCAAAAACTCTCTAAAACATTAAAAATTTTTAGGTTATACCTAATTGAGAAAGTAAGGTTATGCACATTTTCTCTCATAGAAACTTTTATAATACACGGCTAATAGCAATAATTTATTTATTTTACCTTCGTTTCTCTACATCAAAAACCAAATTAATCTTATTTCGGCGATTTTTAGGTTTTTTGAGAGTCTTTTTGACATTATCTAAAGCCATGCTTGTTTCTGCTTGTCACTTGTCAGTTTAGTTTTTTTAATCAAACTCAAATTTAAATTGGCCTTATACAACTTCAAAAAGGCTAGTTTAAAATTAGTGCCCTTAACTCTGTATTACCTTATTCAATTCTGTTTAAAGTACGTAATTTTTGAAGTAACTTTGTAAGAACATGTATTTTTTAAGGATATTTAAATATTAGAATGAAAGTAGTTTCTGTTTTGATCAACCTACCCTTTCACGCCTTTTGGCCGAATTTGGACCAATCAGGAATATCTTGTGGTATTAAGTCGCGCTCATCGACATCATGGCTGTCAGTATAAATTTGTCCGTTGAACGATGAGCTTCCCCTCTGTGAAATCTGCATATGAAAACATATTTTTGTTCTATTTTTTATTAAAAAGGGTGGTTATTAGCATGAGAAGGTACAGGATGATGTTGAAAATCAAGTGATTGTAATTTAAAATTGGTAAGTAACAATGTTTTGATGCAATTTGACCAGAAATAGTTGTAAAATTTATTGAAAAATGAAGTCGAATTAATCTCCATATTACAAATAAAAGGAAGTGGTTTTAATTATCTTAAATTTTCATCCGGTCGATATTGTTTGTTTGGACATGCTAATTACGTTATACGAGTTAAATGCAACCCTTTTAACCTATTTTTTCCAATTTTTTGCTCACTGCTTATTTTTTTCCATGCTCTTGTGGTCAGTAGGATTAGAATGTAGATCAAAATTAGGCCAAGTATGTTAAATATAATTTATATAACCATATGGATAATTTATTTTAAACAATTGGAGATTTGTTGGCCCAATTAGAACACCATTACAAACACAGACAATTAATTAAGTGCTGATTTTGTTGCAGGTTTTGAGGGCTGAATAAATCTTATCATAATGACTTCCAGCAGGTATGTATAGCTGATTATGAACCTGTACATGTTACAAGTATATTTATTTTCTCTCGATAATCTACACTCTCTTTGAATGCACAATTAATATTAATTTATGCTCATGGAATTTGTTGCCTTAATTTCTGGCTAGCATTTAAAATAGTTCTGGGTTTTACCTTATAAAAACTTGTTTGTTGGTAACAATTCTTGTTAATATTTCTGGGTAGGTGGGTGAATTCGAATTAAATAATATGTTTACAAGGTGTTTTATTTTCAATACTACGTTCATGCTCGCATATTCAAATGATGTCATATTGATAAGGCGCCACGTAAATACCATTGATACAAGTTCTCTTACTGGTATTTGCAAAATATTCTCGAGTGGTAAAGTGTAGAATACCTAAAAGTTAAAGCCGTATGTTTATTATGTGTGTGAATACTACTTACTACTACCATTTGTTTGCTTGTTTAGTAAAGTCTTTTCCTAACGTTATGTATACGTAACGTTTGAAATATATTTCCGTGAAAATACTATTAAACTACTTGTTTTCATGAATTTCTAAACGTAGGCTGAAAATAATCATGCCTGTATGATATGCAAATTATTTGATACTCATAGCTTATAAAAGAAAGTTGTTCAAGTATTTACCAGATATATACCTGCACTTTCATACACTATGTATTGTACAGTATTATTGGTTTTGTCATTAAAATTTTGTGATATTGCTGAAACTTCCAGCCTTGAAATTCCAGATAACCGAACTTCGTAAACGGTACAGTTGCAAAGATTTACAATTTTTGAGTGTGGTAAGATATAAGAAAATAATCTTAAATTAAAGCAAATGTTGCAAATTTTTTCAATCAGTTTACTTGCTAATGGACATGATTGGTTTTAGATGAAGAAATTTTGTATATTATACACACAAATTACGGTACTTACCGTATTATAAAGTCCATTGTTACAATAATTTGCTTTTAATAAAGTTTTATTTATTTATTGTACAATTTTTTTATTACTGTTATTAACCCTAACCTTTAATGTTATTTTGTTCTAATTGTCTTTTAATCATAACTTGTAGTAGATATGATGAAGCAAATGCATTAAAAAGCCCTAATGTGTCATTTATGAATGAATGCGTGATAAAAAACAAATATGTTACATCATCAATAAATATTGTCTAAAAGTTATTTGTGGCATCTTTCTGTATTTTCTTTCTGTTCTTATTTGGGATTTACGGCCACACTTCTGAACATTAATCTGATAATCTGAAAAATATCTGGATTATTTAAAAAATAACCTTTACGCCTGTGACTTTACGTCAAAGGAACAGTTAAAGGCTGCTATTGTAAAATCGTAAGGAAAAATCAAATGTGTGTGGCAAGTACAGGATTGTTCAGATGTCTATTCGTGTTAAAAAAGAAAAGAAAATTTAATAAACACAAACTTAGAAATGTTTGCAATTGGAATAATAGTTACCGGGTTGCAAGTTCGAAATACGAATAGTTGTGCATTGGAAATTACTAATTAGCTTCGTCGAATAATATAAATTCCTGAATCGTTTACTTGCTACATCTCACACGGAGAATTCAGTTTGTGGTAGTTGGTAGTACCTAATTACAATAAGTATCTCCCAGAGATGTGGGAATCCCGGCAATTAATAATACATTGGTGAATATAAAAAATGCATCCAGTGAGTTTTGTGTTTTTGTATTGGATTTGCATATCTTTTAATTGTATGATTGGTTAACTAGAATGACTGCAAAAGTCACGTGAAACTTGCCCAAAAATTTAAGTGTCGGAAATTATTTGTCTATTAAGTATATTGGGTTATTAATTATTTAAAAAATGCTTACACTCTTTTTAAGTAGTTTTTTCCTCAAATATATGCGTACTGTACATATACAGGGTGTTCCCGGTTTTTCGTTCATAACTTCTATATTTAAAAAATAAAGAATCCATTTCGAATCGTTTGTTTTCTTTATTTCTGCATTTGTGACTAGTCTGATAAGTTACAAATTTTTGTGTAAATTTTAAATGATGAATAAAGTATTATTATTATTATAAATGATAGAACATATAAAAATAATTGCAGTCTTACCTATAATATTTTTCTCTAAAATACGTTATTTTCAAGATACAGGACGTTAAACTTTTTCAAAATTATTACTACGACATTCATTCATAATCTAAATAATTAAAGATTTTGTAAATGATTAATTTTTTATCGTTTTAAAGAAATATGTATTAAAATAATTCTTTAATATGTTTAGCAAATAGCCTATCAATAGAAATTCCATAAGATATAGGGATATCAATCAGGGGATTAGAAAGAATCTAAATATCTCGAACAGAAAGCCTCCTAGCGAATTTTACGAGGAGTACTTTTTTATAAGAAATATATCAAAGTTTTAAAATATGTATAAAATATATCTGATCATTGGCGTAAATGTTTAGGGGGTTTAAATACTGGCAGAACCCCATTTTTGAAATCTACAGTCAGTTTACGAATAAATTTAAACGGTTTAGTTTTCGATATAATATTTTTAAGAAAACTCATGGTATAATTCGGACCATCCATTATATCCAAATTTTTATTTTTTAATTCAAACTCCTGCTCAAATTTGGGAACGTTTATGCAGTCCGTCTGAATTGACTGAGTTGACGTACAGAGTGGTCCAAAAAGTTAATTTTATTCTTGATAAAAGTTTGGCATCGCATCCTCGAATACAAAATAATCTGAATTAAAACTATGATCCGAGGTCACAGTATACTTCATAATTTTGAATTTCCTCGTATATGTGACCTTGGATCATAGTTTTGTTCGTTAAATTCGTAATAAAAGTTTCCTATAAAATGCAAACTCATTGGACCATTCATACATTTTTTTATTAAACTTTAGAGGCCACAACTGACTTATCGAATCTCTACAACGTATCTAAAAATTTTATACAGAGCAAAATTTTCTACAATAATTTATAAAATTTCCTCCTACTAATTATTTAGAGACATGAGACCCCTACCAAATTATAGGAGGTTTCATTTGGAATCAAAATGAATTGGCGGGGAAAAAAATTGAAAAACAATTTGCGAAAAAAATTTCGATGATCACTAGCCTCCCCTGGAAAGTCGAAATTTTATGTTTGATTTTTTTTAAATAGAATAATCTTTGATACAATCTAATGGGTGACGCGATGACGACACAACTAACCTAAAAAATAAACATTTATCTAAAATTATCGAATATTATGTCAATTTTATCAAAATTTCTGCTTGGATCCTGTACTATCAACCAAAATCTTGTTCGGTGCATTATTAATACAGTTTTAATTGCCATGATCTAGTAAAATAAGATGCTGTTTGTTGGTTGGATTTCCAACCTATAATTAGCGGTCTATTTTTAATAATCTACAATATTGAAACTTTAGAAATCTACTGTCTGAAAGAGTTTTTAAATGTTATAACGGATCCAAGCTAAAACTACAAAAATTAAGATTAAAATTAAAAACAATTTTGCAAAAACTAAAAATTTAAGGTTATGTTAGTCATGTGATCAATCAATACAATATTCTACAAAGTTAAATAGGAGTGCTAGCACTGACATATTATATAAACTCATTCCTTATTCATGATTTGCCTATTAGTGCAGTAATGATTTTTAAAAGGAGTCTGTCAGTAATGGCGATTATTTACTGGCTAATTTTATTTTTAGCATTTTTAGCCAGTAAAAAAAGTCTAATGTAAACCTGTGAGTTGATCTTGAATTGACTTTTAATTTGATGCTAAATAGGTGTAGGTAATCTACAAGTGGTTCTCGCAAAAATGCCGCAACTCAATTATTTATTGTGCGATTTAAAAAAAAATAAAAGAATGAAATTTGATTCTACAAATACTACAAACTGGTACCAGTTTTGTTTTTTCAGCAACAACCTTAATGTCACGTAGTACTCAACTTATTTTTTAAATGGAAGGCTACATATCTTTTATTTAGTCTGGTAGAATTTTTTTCGTGAAATCAATGATGTAATAGGTATTTGTTGGAAAAAATTAAATCGAATGTTTACCAACAATTTACACTTCTAATAATATTATCAAGCATGCTAAGCAAAACAATCCAATTAACGAACGGATAAGAAATGTTTAAGGTGCTACATTAAATTTTGTGTTATCAAGTGTGTATTATGGGAAACAATGAAACAAAGCGAGGCGTGTCAATTAAGCAGCCTCAGTATTTATAAGTTATTGTTAGTAGGTAATAATTTATTGGTTTTTGTGAACAAACAAAAGACTATGAGCAACACTTGATTTCATTGTTTTCCACTATGGAAAACAATGAAATCACATTGTTTTCCATAGTGCACTTGGAAAATATGAGACTCGATTAAATTAATAATGTATAGGTTATGTCTTTATTGTCAAATATTGACAGTTGGATTTTTGCATCACTAGTCAAATCCAAATAAAAAAAAATTATTCCATTGACCTGGAATGACGCAAGACTAAGACGTTCATAGTTATAATTTCAAAAAAAAACAACTCGCCAAACAAATTAAATTGTTTAAAATTTAACATATCTTTGTACCAATTTTTTTTTAACGAGAGAATTGTTTAAAGTGTTCGCAAACCATGCCACTAATTCTTTGTCTGTATTTCGTATACTCATAGTTGTTTAATATGCTCCTTAGATTGGACCGACTATTTGTTTTGCTGGAGACGGGTAGTTCCTCAGTGACTAGATCCGCGGCCGCCAAACAGCTGGGGGAAGTACAGAAGCTTCACCCCCACGAACTAAACACTTTGCTGTCTAGAACCGCAACTTATTTAAGGTCCACAAATTGGGAAACACGTATTGCGGCAGCCGAAGCCGTCAGAGCAATCGTCAGCAATGTGCCGCAGTGGACTCCACACGGAATCGATGTTAAACCAGGTAAATTCTTTTAAAGCAAGCGAAACGGGTTGGCTGCTCTTTCGTTAACTTGTAGCATATGTTTTTTGTTATTTTCGGCAATACGCAATATATAATGAGAAATTTTAGTAAATAAAGCTTTCTAAAGTTAATTAAAGATAAAATGAATTATGTTAATGTTTAACGTACGTGCATTTATAGTTTATTTTCTGTAAATAGATTAATCATTGCCTATTTCTGGGGATTACATAAAACTCTAAATATATATTGTGCAAGAAAATAGTGTAATTCCTAGAAATAATTATGAATAACCTGCACGAGATATTTTATAAGTAAATACAATTTAATTATTATAATTCTTAAACTGTATATAATTTATAATTATAATAAAACTTTTTAAGTAGGATACCTATCTAGTTTTATTTTGGATCTCGATCGACTGTATCAAATAAAAAATTATTATTTTGCAAATTGTTATGTAGTAGTTGTTATAACTATTATAAGCGCTTTTGTGTTAATTGGGGGCAAATTGAAAAACTGGATAATTACTATTATAAGATACGATTTACTTAACAATTATTATTTCAGAAGAGGATGGTCAGTCCCAGTCTCTCTCCTGCATTGGCAGGCTGCGATTTGAGCAGTTTGATATGGCTAAAGTTTTGGCGAACAGCACCCATCTTATGGCGTCGGAAGGCAAAGAATTTGACTTGGAGGAAGATCCAACTCTAGGTAAAATAAAATTTGTTTAATCGTTCTGGGAAATATTAGCGTTTATAAATTTTTCAGGTATCGACACTAAGGAGAGGATGGCAAAGCAAAGGCAGTTGTTGAATGCCAGACTGGGTCTGGATGTGGCTGCAAAAATTGGACTTGACACTAGTTCCTTATTCACTAACGAGGATTTGATTGCTAATGAAAAACAGGAGACTCCAGTTACTAACTCAGTGATAGTAAGGGTAAGGACTGTGTATTATTTTTGCATTTGCTCTTTATTGTTGATGTGTTGTCCTTTTTATTTGACACAAAATTAGGCAACCGATACTCTCATTGTCATCAGACAATTAATTTTTCCTTTCGAATAAAGAATGCAGCAAGTTTCATTGTTACATTATTATTCGAGTGACATACTCTGTATTTACATTATAACTATTTTAAGCATTTAATAAATTTACATAAGGATAATATGGTTTAAATAAATAATATAAATCTTTATTGGCAATTTGTATGCCACGAGTAGGAACAAAGGCCTCAATTAACAGCTCGGTATGCTGAGCTACATTTGATCAACTTAAAACTTAATCCGATACCCTGGTTAAAATTTACTTGCGCGTGACTGTACTTGCAAACAGATTTCCTTAATTGTTTAATATTGTCTATAGGGGCACTTACTGGAAATAATAATAATAAAAAATCTTTATTTATAAAATACAAGAAATTGTCAAAGACGAAAAATCAAATAAAAAAATCACTACGAAGAAGTTTTGTCAGTTTTACTTTAACTTTACCAGATGCCAAAAAAAAAATAGGATGAAAAATCCCAAAATTCAGTTTTTTCAAAATAATTTTTTCCGTGAAATCAAATAAAGGACTCCGCACAAAATAATAGGATTTTGGACCTTTTTGAAAATGGCTGAATTTTTTGTGTCAGTTTATGACCTGATCAAAAGTCATCGTGTGCCAGACCAAAAAAATGGACAGTTAAAAATTTAACCTCGTTAGTACTAAATAATTTTTACCCAATATTTTTAGTTTGTGACGTTAGTGGCTATCACTTTACTCAATAATATAAGGGTTTATAGTTTATATTAGTTGTAATTTTTATTTATTTTTTTTTTTCAGAAAAATGTGCGGGAAGTGATATCCTGTGGGAACGAAGGTTTAAGTTCTAGAGAGATGAACCGAGCAAAACGAAAGGCCAGACAGGCTGTAAACAAGCAGAGGTCCAGGGAAACGGCCGAGGAAAATAATGGGGAAGAGCCAGACAAGAAAAGAATTAAGACTGAAATTAAGGAGGAGTACACCATTCAATATGGTAAGAAATTAATTTAAGTACAGGGTGATCATTTTAAGTGCCTCACTCGATTTTCCTGCTTTATTCTTCACCTAGGAAAAAAATTCAAAAACCATACTTGTGTACTTTTTTCCGAGGAATCCGATTCCGAAAAGATAAAAACAATTGAATGTCAATGGCCGAAAAACTGAAAAAGAAAAAATATACACCCTGTATATTAATGCGTTAATGGATATGTGACATTTCACTGATTGTAAATGTGTATCAGATACAAATTTTTCACTTCCGGTTTGACCGGAAATTGCTTTAATTTTTTTATTTTAGGTGATACACCCTGTATATTGAGCTCAGTTTAAAAAACTTTTCTTTCTGAATTCAGCAATATGTAACATCATCATTGTCTTTCATATTTAATAAGATAATAAGATAAGAAAAAATTAAAGCAATTTCCGGTCAAACCGGAAGTTAAAAATAAGTATATGATACACATTTACAATCAGGGAAATGTCACATATCCATTTCCGCATTAATATACAGGGTGTATATTTTTTTCTTTTTCAGTTTTTCAGCCATAATTTTTTTCTTTGACATTCAGTTGTTTTTATCTTTTCGGAATCGGATTCCTCGGAAAAAGTACACAAGTATGGTTTTTGAATTTTTTTCCTAGGTGAAGAATAAAGCAGGAAAATCGAGTGAGGCACTTAAAATGATCACCCTGTACAAATAGCATTTTAAAACTAATTTTTTTGACCCCTGTACTAATAGTAGTATGTTTATTTTAGATTTAGAAGCCGGAGATGCAGGTGACTGGCCGTTAGAATGGTTTTGTGACCAGTTAAGCCAAGATTTGTTCAGTTGCAGTTGGGAGACGAGACACGGCGCGGCCACTGCTCTCCGAGAAGTGCTCAAAGTACATGGTGGTGGAGCTGGTAGAGCCACATACTTAGCCGCAGAGCAGGTGCAAAAATAATGATTATCATATATGATTATACAGGGTGTCCCATTTTATTTTATTTTATTTTAAAAAATAATGCAGTTATCGCCATTATTTGATTTTTTTATTTTCCACCCTGTTTATGAAATAAAATAAAAAACATTCAAAACATTTTTTGATTTATTGATTAAAAAATTATTAGGTGCCTATTAGGAGTCAGGTTGCATGGTAAAAAATTAATAAATTACTATGTGAGTCTCAGTCTCAGGATTTTGCAAATAACCTTGAATTTCTTTTATACATGGTGTTAAAGTTGAAAATGTTTCGTTGAATTTTTTAAATATCCTTGAGCACGATAAGTGGGACACCCTGTATATTATATTTATTGATTTCGACTGCAACAAAGTAACCTTTTCTAACTAAATAACTGTCTATTTTTCAGATGGAAGTTTACCATCAAGTATGGCTTGAGGACATGTCGATAAGGCTTCTTTGTGTCTTGGCCTTGGACAGATTTGGCGATTTTGTCTCGGACGCCGTCGTCGCCCCTGTCCGAGAAACCTGCGCCCAAGCGCTATGCGCAGTGCTCAAGCTTATGAACTGGAGCGCATGTAACGGAGTCTTGAAAATTCTGCTTCAACTGTTAGATCATCAGGAATGGGAGGCGAGGCACGGAGGACTGCTCGGACTAAAATATCTACTAGCAGTCAGAGAGGACATGATAGACACGTACCTTCCTGAGAGCTTTCCGTTTATTTTGCAAGGCTTGTCGGATGCAGTTGATGACGTTAGTGCTGTAGCTGCGTCTTCGTTGATACCGGTTGCTCAAAAACTCACTGAACTGGTGCCGGGATCTGTACCTCAAGTAGTCACCAAGCTGTGGGATCTTTTGTCCGAGCAAGATGAACTAGCAGCTGCTTGCAACAGTTTCATGGGGCTATTAGCAGCTATTTTAAACCTCCCACAGGCGCAAGTCCTGCTGCCACCCCAACCCTTAAACGAAGTAGTTCCCAGATTATGGCCATTCCTTTCGCACAGCACCTCATCAGTACGCAAAGCCACACTACAAACCCTTGGAACATTGACGGACAAACCACGAGATGGCTCCTGTATACTGTGGGAAGCCCAGCTGTTGCAAGACGCTATGCGGCATGTATTTCAAAGGGTCTTGGTAGAGCCGAATCCTGACGTGCGGGACGTGTCGGAGAAGGTGTGGAACAACCTCATCAGGAATTCAGGGCTTGTTGAGCTGCTACACGCGTCTTGCCCCTTTATTACGGTTTGGTTGTTCCTCAGCATGCAACCAGTGAGGGTACCATTCGACCCTAACTTTTTAATCCATGCCAAGTCTCAAAGGAAGAAGGGCAACATTGATGGGTTGCAGAGCTTCGATCACACTGTCGTCCCCCCTAAATTATACCTCGGTGGTAAGTAAAGCGCAACCAACGGTTTTCGTATATGTTAACAAATGTGGTTTACAGGTAGCGAAACTACTCCAATTGCCTTAAGAGAAGTGAATGCTGTTCAGGTGCGCTGCATGACCTCTCGAATGCTTGGCCTGCTTTCCTGCTATATCGTCAAACCCGCTCCGGGCATCGACTACACTTCTGGCGTGGAGAAACCCATAGACTGCTATGAGAAAGTTCTGCTGGTCCACCTAAATTCCAAATCCGCCCTGCAGCGGATGATGACGGGTCTTGTGATAGCCGAATGGGCGAAGCTTGACGAAGAACTAAAAGACTGCCCCAAAGGTCTGAATCAGCGCCTAAATACATGCTTAAACGAGTGTGTGTACTTTGACGAGATAGCTCACAGCTTTACTCGGCTCGCTCAGGAAACAAGGGACTTTGTAGCGACCATGAAACACTATAAAGTTCCCATAGGTATAGAAAACGACAGTGTTTTTACTCTACAGCACATCCAACAACTAACTGGGACTGAAACGCAACAAATTCTAGTCAAATTTAAACTGAAGACGAAAGTACAAGAGAGTCTGGAGGAGAGACGGAGAAGCATTCAAGGGTCGGTGTCGCAGACCAGCAACGATCAACTTATGCTTAGTATTAGTACTTTAGGTGAGGAAATATGTAACCGACCTAGTATGACATATTTGCCATAGAAAGTTATATTTTTTCGGTTTAACGAGTTATTACATCATATTCTAATAATACATTTTTTTTAGCTGCCCTCTCTGGTGCCATTGTGATGTTCCGAGCACTTCCGGAGAAGCTTACGCCAGTCGTGAAACCTCTGATGGAGTCGGTACGTCGTGAGAGTGACGAGAACTACCAGAAAATAGCCGCCGAACACCTAGCCATCTTATTAGACCAGTGCCGTGGCCGCAACCCCTGCCCCAACGATAAAATCCTGGGAAATCTATGCACGTTTTTGCGCTGCGACCCTGAATTTACGCCGGTGATCCATAAAAACCAAGGGGAGAACAGCCAGAGCCACAAGGACGCTATGTGGGGCAAACCTGGGAACTATAACGGCATAGTCACTCTGAACAATCAGCAGAGGAATGCCGAACGAGCTGCTTTTAAACGTTCCAATAGTACTGGTAGAGGTCCTGGGAGACCGCCAGCTACCGACATACCCCTAGAGGAGCTTTTCAAAGAAGAAGACGACACTCAGAGGATAAATGGCATCCAACGTCGTGGAGCGATGTTGGCTTTGACTTCCATAACGAAGCATTTTGGTGCCGATCTACCCAACAGGGCCCCAAAATTGTGGGCGTTTATGGTAGGCCAATTGACGGATTCTGTGGACCCTTACAATTTCAACGCAAACGCTCTGTACAATAGAGATAACGAAGCAGAGCAACTGGTCTGGGCGTTGCAAGTGCTGGAAGTTACTAGTCCTAGTTTACACAAGAGCTTGTTGCCTGACGTGATGAACAGGAGCTTAGTACGGCTCTGCGTCTTATTATCACACCCCTACAGAGCTGTGCGACACTTGGCATCCCGCTGCCTAGCTGCTTTCGCCAAGCTGGACTCTGTGAAAGTACTGGAACTGATTGTAAATATAGTCCTGCCCAAATTGGGTGCCACTGACTGTGATATAGACAGACAAGGGGCCGTCGAAGCCGTGGCGTGTATCGTCGAGGCCCTGCAGTTTGATATTATACCTTTCGTAGTACTTTTAGTTGTGCCATTGCTCGGTCGGATGTCCGACCAAAATATGTGCGTGCGATTGATGGGCACTCACAGTTTCGCCACGCTAGTGCAGCTGATGCCTTTAGACGGGGGCGTGCCTGAGCCCCCGGCGCTGAAGGGCAGCACACTCAACGAGAAGCGGGATAAGGAAAGGGAATTCTTACAGCAGCTCTTGTCGCCTTCCACCATATCCGATTATTTTGTCCCGGTGCCAATTGCGGCATCGTTGCGGAGTTACCAGCAGGCTGGCGTCAATTGGCTGGCGTTCCTGAATAAATACAAATTGCACGGCATACTTTGTGACGACATGGGACTGGGTAAGACTCTACAGAGTATTTGTATTTTGGCTGGCGATCAGTACTACAGGGACCAGAAGTACAAGGAGACCAAGTCGCCGGATTGCGCTCCACTGCCATCTCTGGTTATTTGCCCGCCAACTTTGACAGGTTAGTTGCTGCATTTGTGTATTCTTTTTTTTTGTCGTGTATATTGATGCATTTGTTATTTTAAATGACGGTGCTAGGTAAAGTTAAATTTGTGCGCTGATTTTAAATATAATTTCAAAATTAATTTTTTTCTCAAATTATTTTTTAAACTCGAGTTTTATTTTTCAAAAATTGTTAGACGTTCATTTGTTTTTTCAAAAATACGAAAATGTAGCACGCACGATATAGATTTAGATTAAATTTGGGCGCCGATTTCAAATATAACTTCAAAATTAATTTTTTTCTTAAATTATTTTTTTTTACTCGGAACTCTAGTTTTTTTATTTTTCTAAAATTGTTAAGACGTTCATTTGTTCCATTATTTTTTTGGGGACAATTTTTCTGTGTAGTTGAGAGGTGAAAAAAGAGTTGTTGTATATTGTCAATGTTTATTTTTTTGCCGTTTAAGGTCACTGGGTCTACGAGGTGGAGAAATTCCTGAACCAGAAGTACCTGCGCCCCCTGCAATACAACGGTTCGCCAACCGAACGCGAGAAATTGCGGCACAAATTCAAGAAACACAACCTCATTGTCGCGTCCTACGACATTGTTCGCAAAGATATTTCCTTCTTCTCTAACATCAAATGGAACTACATAATCCTAGACGAGGGACACATTATAAAAAACGGCAAGACGAGGACCAGTATAGCTATTAAAGCGTTAGTTGCCAACCATAGGCTGATATTGAGCGGAACGCCTATACAGAATAATGTCTTGGAGTTGTGGAGCTTATTCGATTTTCTTATGCCGGGATTTTTGGGCACGGAAAAGCAGTTTACTGCGAGATATTCAAGGCCGATTTTGGCCAGTAGAGACCCGAAGTGCTCGCCGAAGGACCAGGAGGCGGGAGTGCTGGCTATGGAGGCTCTACATAGGCAAGTTCTGCCGTTTTTGTTGAGGAGGATGAAAGAGGACGTATTAGACGATTTACCGCCCAAGATTACGCAAGATTACTACTGTGAGCTAAGTCCACTGCAGGAACAATTGTATGACGACTTCTCCAAGTCGCAGGCCCATCAAACGTTACAAGTAAGTTATACTAATACGAATGTGCAAGCATGGAAAAAATAATTGATCCAAGTTCTTAAATATCAACTTTCAGGAATCGATTTCTTCGGGAGCGACGGCGAGCTCCATGCAAGGAAACACTCACATATTCCAAGCGCTTCGCTACCTGCAGAACGTGTGCAACCATCCCAAGTTGGTTTTGAACCCTTCGCACCCGCAGTACCAGCAGATAATCTCGCAACTCCATCAGCAAAATTCCAGGTTGGAGGACATCAACCACTCTGCCAAATTGCCGGCCCTAAAGTAAGTAACTAATAACGATAACCATTCTATGAAAAGAAATCCTGTTGGCAAGTTTTTCAAAGCGAAAGCTTTCCACGACCTGGATTATATTAAGTGGTATTTTTGTTACCATCCAACTAACTGATTTTTATTTTTTTAAGGCAACTGCTGCAGGATTGCGGCATCGGCATAACGGAAAGCATAGACAAGGACTCTACCGAACTAGTCATCAACCAACACAGGGCGTTGGTGTTTTGCCAACTCAAGGCGATGTTGGATATTATAGAAAAAGATTTGTTCAAGAAGCACATGCCTAGCGTATCGTATTTGAGGTTAGATGGTTCCGTACCGCCCGGACAAAGACATTCAGTAGTTACAAGGTATACCTTCAAGCGTATAGCCGTGTACCAAAAGTGAAATATTATTTAATTTTCAGATTTAATAATGATCCCTCCATCGACGTCCTACTACTGACAACCCAGGTTGGTGGACTAGGGCTGAATTTGACAGGTGCAGATACGGTGATCTTTGTCGAACACGACTGGAATCCTATGAAGGACCTGCAAGCTATGGATCGAGCCCATCGAATTGGCCAAAGGAAAGTCGTCAACGTTTATAGACTGATCACGCGAGCTACCTTGGAAGAAAAGATAATGGGGTAATGCATCGAATCAATATATCTGATATTTTTTATATAAAATTTTACTCCTTTCAGATTACAGAAATTCAAAGTTCAGACAGCCAACACGGTTATCAGCGGAGAAAACAGCCAATTGGAGACCATGGGAACCGATCAACTTTTGGATCTGTTCTCCCACAAGCCCAACAGCAGCGGGGACGGTGGTTCCGGATCGAAGTCAAACAGCGGAATGAAAGCCATATTGGAGTCGCTTCCGGAACTGTGGGACACTAAGCAGTATGATAATGAATATGATCTGTCTCAGTTTATAATGAAACTAAAGTAGTAAGGTTAGTGCTTTTTTGATTATTGACTGGTGGATTGATAAAATATTAGCACTCTGCTATAGGAACAATAAGCTATTATTAATTCTAGTTGGAGAGTCATACAAAGAATATCTAAAAATAATGACAATACAGGGTGTCCCGAAAATACGGGTCAATCTCTTATGGGTGTCTAGAAGCGAAATTGTGGCGTTTGAGTCATATATATACCATACCTATATCCCAAAGTGCACCGTTTTTTATATACAGGGCGTTAAATGTCACTGGTGAGACCATAATTTTCTAAATATGATAGGATAAGAAAATTGTAAAAGAAGAAAAATGAGAATGACAAAAATCAGTTTTTTTACCTATGAAACAAAAACGAGTTGATTTTGCTAAAATATTTTTCCACATAATAGTAAGCCTTGATAAGCTCTACATTTGGTGTCATTTAACCTACCTTGTATCTCTTACCGTGTACAATATACCCATGGTGAGCACGATAAGTGGGACACCCTGTATAAATTAAAGAAAAAAAAACAAAAGAAATTTGTGTTGAGGCCGTAATAACACAGTTCTAAAGCAATACAAAACTAAATTGTTTTTTTAGCTCAATTATTCAAACTGCAACACATTTATAACAATTAATTACATTTTGAATATATATAATTAAACATTTCATGTTCCAAATGAATTCGTTAGGTATTAATATCAAGTATTACTTAATTTTTTGTTGCATGTTATATTTCATATGATGTAAAATGTTTAAACATAAATATAAAACAAATCGCGGTTATACAGGGTGTTTCATGACGAACTGTACATACTTCTAAGGATGATAGAGAATCCCTTGACTGTTCACAAATGGGTATAGAAATTTGTCTGTTGGACTTAATTACTGAGATACAGGGTGATAAACTACTTATGGCCAATATTTCTTTTGGCCAGAACTTCCTTACTATTTATCACAATTTGTACAAATTTTATACAATTTGTGTACTTATCACAGTTGATATAATGCCGTTTTTAATATTTAAAAATTCCAGGACCGGATATTTTAACTCAAGTTTTCTTATTTCTGTAGAGAAAATCACCCTGTATATTTTTTTCAAATTATATGGGAAATTATAAAAGTCCATACATCAGTAAATAAAAGCATGTGAACTTATTTTTTGTCGCACCTTTATTGATTTTTTTACAAGCGATTGAATTTGGCGAAATGGGGAAATGAAAGATAAAAAATTATAATTTGCTTAACTAAATCATCTAAATAAGAAATAAATGTGTATAGCCTTTGTATCTATGTATTTATTATCTAAAATAAATCTTTAACACAAGTTCCTTTTATTAATTTACAAATATTTACAGCAAAATTTAAAAATGAAAACCGCCAGCTTCTCTACATTTTTGTTGCTACCCTCTACTTTGTTTTTTCAAATTACGGACCTGATAGTTTTTCCTTAATTTATTAGTATTTTTCGTCATGATTCCAACAATATATTTTAGTTAAGCAAATTATAATTTTTATCTTTCAATTCCCCATTTCGCCAAATTTAGTCGCTCGTAAGAAAATCAATAAACGTGTGTCAAAAAATCTGTTCACATGCTTTTGTTTACTGATGTATGGACTTTCATAATTTCCCATATAATTTGAAAAAAATATACAGGGTGATTTTCTCTACAGAAATAAGAAAACTTGAATCAAAGAAGTCCGGTCCTGGAAATAAATATTAAAAACGGCATTATATCAACTGTGATAAATACACAAATTGTGATAAATAGTAAGGAAGTTCTGGCCAAAAGAAATATTCCGTAAGTAGTTTATCACCCCTCAGTAATTAAGCGCAACGGACAAATTTCTATACCCTTTCGTGAATAGTCAAAGGGATCCTCTATCATCCTTAGAAATATGTACAGTTCGTCATGAAACACCCTGTATACTTTATTTTCTGACAAATATTAATTTTCGAATATATATTGCAAATGTATGAGCAAAAACCATCTGATTCCCTATTAAAATCAGGTCAAACTGGGACGTTTGATCTATTTAAAGAGGTAGAGTATGCCAGTAGGCCACAGGGAATTGGGTGATGAACTCGACCTTGTCCCAGTGGAAGCATTGATTGACCCACTTCCAGTGTTTCCAGGTGTGCCCTTCCCCTTTTCGTGACCTATAAACCGAGACTAGCTACAAGGCAGGGTTTGATATTTAAACGTATATAGGTTGAAGTTTGCGTACAAATTGCTTTGGGACTATAGTACATGCTAATAAATTGTTGGAACAGTAAACACAACTGGAAAATTAAACTTAATTGGAGCCAATTAGGAAATTATGTTTCTGAGCTTGTTAAAATATCAGATTCTTATGTATCTGTGTGTTTCTCATTTGTTTCTCATAATCAGAGATAGAAGTATTTTAATCAATACAAAATATCTACAGGGTGTCCCACTTAAATCAAAATATGATTTGAGGGCTTTTTGTTTTATTTCACAAAAATTAAGGAGGAAAATTTAAAAAATCAAATAATGACGATAACTCCATTATTTCTAAAAATAAAGTATTGTTGTGATATATCATTTTAAAGAGTAAAAATTGTGTTTTAACCAAGCCATAATATGCAGCTATGCTTTTATTTGAAAAATGAGAGTTGGTGTTAATATCTCAAAATCTAAAAGAGTTAGCAAAAATATTATGTTTTTTTCAAAATCTGCATCAAAAAGCGCTCTTAGAATGAAAAAACCACATTAAAATATTTCCATAAATAAAGAAGTTATGATGGAAAAATGAAAATGACAAAATCCGGTTTTTTGCCTAAGAAACAAAAACGAGTTGATTTTAATAAAATATTTTTGCACATAATAGTAAACTTTGATAAGCTCTATATTTGGTGTCATTTAACCTACTTTGTATCTTTTACCGTTTCATGGTAAGCACGATAAGTGGGACACCCTGTATATTGATTTTCTTTTTCTTGACCGTTGATGTTAATTCGATGTGTAGGTTCCTAGGATTCTTGATCAAATATTTAAATAAAAAACTTATTTGTGTATGAATTGTCAAATTTTCACCAACTCGGTTAAAAAAATTCCCCAAATGTATAGAAACCTTTGTCTTAAATTCAATTTAAAACTACATATTTGCATTATTTGCCTGTATAAATTATTCAGATAAACGATTAAATAATATAACACTCAAATAATGGGGTGCATTTATTAATATATTATACAGGGTGTTCACAAAGTTGAGGCATTTACAGCCAGTTTCATAATCGCCCTTTAAATTTAAAGTTTCATAATACCTTGAAGTGTCTTTAAGTGTACTTTAAGATAAAGCGCCAATTTTGACGCTTTAGCAGACTTAAAGTTCAATCTAACCTAACAAAAATCACATTCTTTGTTTTACGTGTCGTTTTGTGAGTTTTTCCATTTGTTTGTCAATTTTCTGCATTATGAACCGATACCGAGAAATTACGCCTTCAAGATCAAGTTCATCCAATGAGCCATAAATATTTTTAAGACGAAGGAAACTATAGAGATAGAAAGAACGGGCTCGATGGCTACGACAATGTCGATTCCTTTGATAAATTTTGCCTAGAGCTTTATTCATTTTAAATTTGATTGAAAATATGTTTAGGTTACCGACACATAGGTAAGAATATCGTAATAATGATTTAAATCAGCAATGTTGTTTAGCAAGGATATTTTTAAATCTTCATTTGCACGCTCATAATGCTTAGGAATGCGCAGTATTACTAATAAAGCATTTGCGCATAACGTCATAAGTAACCTCAAAAATGTACATTTTCTAGAATTTTTGAATATTACAACATTTTATCAAAATTTCTGCTTGGTCCTGTACTATCAGCTGAAATCTTGTTGAGTGCCATTATTAATAAAGTTTCAATTGCCTTAATCTAATAAAATAAGATGCGTTGGTTGGAATTCCAACCTATAATTAGCAGTATAATTTTAATAATCTAAAATATTGAAACTTTATGAGAGAGTCTTTAATGTTATAATGGGTCCAAGCTAAAACTACAAAAATTAAAATTGAAAATAAATTTGTAAAAACTAAAAATTTAAGGTTATGTTAGTGATATCATCAAAGAGTAAATATCTAAAGGAGAGAAGGTATTATAAAATCTGCATCGACGGAAGTTCTACTTACGTTGGTACGAAACTGATTTGTCTAGGTGGGGAAAGATAATATACGTGTTTCCTACGTATAACACAACATATTTCTTCACTTTTTTTACCAATGAATTTAATCCATGATTCCCTTTACTGACGAGGCGTAACAGTTGGTTTATTCATTCATAATAATATTTATTTACTTACCGATGAAAAGTAACTACTTTTCCCGAGACTTTTCCTTGCAATGTGTGATAAACCACACCATATGCAACCATAATAAAGCCGTTTTATATGTCTAAATTCTCTAATACCGCACAAAACACGCACACACGAATAAACACATATCTTGTAAATCGTTTAACACAAAAGCCAAACTCAACAAAAAGTTTTGCATAACATGTTGGCACTACAGACAGAACAGGTTAGGTTTCTGACACTTCAAAACACAGAGCTGACGTGGAAAAAGTGGTTTATCAAATATGGCCGATGCGAACTTCCGTCGTTCGAATTATTACCTCCACCACCGATAGTTCACCTCGTTTAGATGTTTACTTTTTGGAAAGAATTATAGTGTTTACTATTTTTCCAACATGTTTAGATGTGCTTGTCGATGAAAAAATGTATCCAAGTCGATTTTGTTTACATTTACATCTGTTTATTTTTTGCAGACGTAGCCATCCAATGGAGAAGCAATATGTAAGTAAATCATGTCATGCATGTTAAGAAAACTACCAAACCAAAGAATATATTATTTATTTGTAATTTACCCCCAATAACCCTAGATGTAACACTTTTATATGAAGGAAACAGCTCTGGGCGTAATTGACATTTTGGTAGTTGAAAAATTATTTAAATATTAAGTACCTCATTCATTTACATTTACGTATTTAATTTATATTCATCCATCATACAACATTTTAGTATTCACAAAATACTATTTTTTTCGAAATTCGTTGTTAATATGTTAATACATTATAATATACCACCAAAACTTTGTGTGATAGAATTTGATGTTAGACCATTGTTGATTATTTGTAATATTATTTCAAATGTATTCTTTGATAGCAATAAATAATGTTTTATTACAGAAATTCGCCATCGTTTTTAAATTTCAAATCCTCTCTACAAAATTATTGTTTAGTATAAAATGTTCTGGATTCATTGAGAAGATGGTTTCTTTAACACCATTTCATTATGCGCTATTTCAATATTTTTTTTGTTGGTAGTTCTTCAGGAGTTTTTCAATAGTAGTGCCTTATGCAAAATTACTAATCCTTCCTTTACTTACCTATGTATCTGGAAAATATTAACATAAGGCAAGAAAATAAGTGGGTCCAAAACTGAACCCCGAGGAAGTAAAACTTTGCTCATCGAAGCGATAGTTTTGAATTTGAACTAATAAAGTGCGGTTTTGTAAATGTGATTTAATCTAGTTTAAAAGTGGTGTTATTTTCTCTATAACAATGAGGCCAGAAAATGTGGAAGTCATTTTCACTTGGAAGATGGAAAAGAAAATTAAAAAACCACAAATAATTTATAACTTTATTCATCAATAAATAGTAAGTACATCAAAAAGGTATATATTTCATTCAGTCAGGATAGATAGTAAAATATTCTAAATACTCTCGAGATCTACAACAATACTGTTTTTACTGATATGATACATGATTATATAGTTTTGTAAATAAATGCTTATTACATACGGCAATAACGGCCACCATTTCCTCACTTGGAATCATATTTGTGCAACGAGAACTTGCCCTTGACTGTTAACTAGCCGGTATAACAAACTCTCCTTGCACGCTAGTAAAGGAAAGGCGACATTAATCAATATACATTATTGGTAGTTTACAGGTTATATTTGGGCTGTAGTAATTTCTTTACATCTCTATCTACAACTATCTATTATTATAATAGAAGAATATTATTTCCATATTCGAAAGTTACAAAACAACAAATTTTAATCACAGCACTTTTCTTTTTATCAAAAAGACTTCACGTGTTTATAATCTTTCTCAATACGGAAACAATTTGTGTTCAATCTTTTAAACCTACATTCTAATACTACTTATTGCGTAAAAGCCAACAACAATTTTTGCTTGAAAGCAACTCTGTTTTCTAGTCATAATCACATTATTACTTGATAAGCATTGTATAATATATACTTTTAGAGAACTGTACTGTAGTTCTACTGGGAACACAGGATGGATGATAAAACGTTAAAGTCTGTAGAAAATAGACGGTTTCTGGAATTGGAAATGATGGATCAAATGTCAGTACTGTTGCAACATGAGCATTTTTTCTGTAATAAAAAATCTCAAGTGTCGATATTTATTTTAGACGTAACATCCGAGTTATTTCGTAGGCAATACTTTCGTGGCACAGCTAACATTTGACACTTCATTTCCAATCTCAGAAACTATGGCATTTGAAGCTTCTGAAAAATGCATCAATAACTCTTGCACTGCCCTCTCTGTCCACATTGTACCTGAAAAGGGGTTACCATTTTCGATCATATAAGGTATCATTAGATCCGGCTTCTAACGTGCATCATATGATTAACATACCCTTAAATTTTTTGTTTTTGTAAGTTTATACGTAGAAAGCCGGGTCTAGTGGTTATATGGCCTAAAGTCGCCATCACTATTTAATATGTTGGTTAGTTTTAACGATCGATTAGGACTTCCTGCATAAAAATTTGTGTTTGTTGTTGCAATTATTACGTTACACAGATATGGTTTATTTATTGCTTTCATAGGCGTTACACGGTCACTCGGGTAATCGTTTCTTTGTATGCAAATTTAGTGCAAAGCGAATTGGAAACTTTTCGACAGATCCCCGGTAATGGCCTTAATAATTTAACTATTTACATGTATGTTATAGTGATTTTAATTAAAAATTTAATTTTTTAGCTTAAAACTAAAACATTAAGGCTAATAGATTGTTTTAAAATTGCTCGTTAAGAAAATATATCTGTTTAAAATTTATTTGAGGTAACTTAACTCTCGACAATGGTCTAAGTTCATCCACAGAAATATGAGCGTCAACATTAGTGGCAGGTATTTATTTTTGTCCATCGTCGGCGGTTTACCCTTTTCGTTATTTAATTTCGCTTGAGCGACAAAAACCAGCGCGCACTATGGTATCTTTAGAAGAAATTGGTGTGTATTTAGGAAAATTATTTGCTTCGATTTCTAAATATATCTATACTTTCAAATTGAAGTTAAATCATAAATCAGAGACAGTTTGCATATAAAAATACTTTGGAAGATTTAGCAAAAATGCTTAACACCGATAAGAAACACAATATCATTAGAGTGACCTTATCCTCAACAATATTTATATACCTTAACAATTCTTAATATTTAAATTTAGTGAGTGTAATACATTATACCGCTGCTTTGCTATGTTACGAACTTTGGAAACATACCAGTTCTCGGTTCAATGTAAGACACAGCTAATTAATACTACTGGGAATTTCTGCACAGAGGGTTCATTTCATTATATGTACAATATATTACGATAAATGTCCATTATACTTTTCGACATATAAATTTAAACAAACTATAAAAATGGAGTGGGACGATCCTTAAAATTAGAGAAATTTTTACTAATGTGGCATTTTTTATTCTACCCGTTTTGTACTTGAGTTGAAATGATTTTATTTCTACTACCACAATTTACACTCAATTAATAAAAATAGTATCTCATTTAAAAAAGAATGAGGATTAATAGTTCCAAAACCATCCCAGTGAACCAGATTTATAGGAGTTATCAACGTTTCAAATTGTCTTAATTTTAAGGGTGGTCCGCTTCAATTTTTAAGTAATTTATACAAAAAATATATATACATACGTATATACAGGGTGTTAAGAAAAAGTAGGTCAAGCCATTAACCACAGATTCTTTGGACGAAAATAATAAGACTTTTATGGTGTGATTTTTTTATTTTGGCACGTAGTTTTCCTTATCATTAACCAAGTCCTAATTTAAAATTTTATAGGAGTAAGAAAAGTTAGGCAAATAAGTATTTAATCTAACAATAAATATCTAGAGACCATAGGCGTGCGCATGGAAAACTTGGGGGGTTGATGGCTACCACAACCATCGTCTTCCCCCTTTGTGCTTTGACTTTTTTTCACCAAAATTGCACAAAAAGTGTATCTGCATAAGTTAAAAGTATGTGCAAAATTTCAGGTAAAAATCTTAAAAAACAACGGAATTATTAATAAAAATAATTTTCAAAATTTAAACTTTAACGCCCTGTATAAGGAAAACTAAGTGTCGAAATAAAAAATTGCACTACAAAAGTCGCATCATTTTCGTCCAAAGAATCTGCGGTTACAGCTTGACCTACTTTTTCGTAACACCCCTGTATATGTGAAACTAAAGCAAATTTATTGTTTAGTCTAAATGTCCTGGTTATAAAATTTTCTGCGAATTTAAAAATAAATGTACGTGAAATACAGACAAAAACATTGCTTGTAAGCAATGTTTGAAAAATTTGCCCATCTTTTCAGGCAAATAATTATAAATATTTAAAGGCTCCGCAGAATATTTACGTAATGGTTTTGGGTCAAATTGAATAAAATTATATATAGGAAGTTACGGCTCTTGTATGCCTTGTGGCACACAATATGACTTCAGTATGTAACAAAGTATAGGACTAGTGCAAAACCTGTTATACTTGGGGATATTTACAGACAATTGCGCCGAGAGCCATTGTTCGTAAAGATTCTGAGGGATCCTTTACTTACCCTTATAAAATATCAGTTATAATGTATACAAAATACTATTTAATACCAATTAGACAAAATAGTTAAATATGCAATTATACAAAAATACGTGACTGAATATATACAATAATACTTATTATCTTATATTCCGATAAAACGGTCCTTTAAGAAGAGAAATGTAAATATTTTTACACAATTTGTAAAATTATAAAATAACATTAAGATATACGGGGTGCTCTCGAAAGTAGGACCTTCCGCTCAACAAGTAATTATTTGTTCTGAAATGCCATGGAAATCCATCTAGCTAATATACAGGATGTTTCAACTAAGAGTTCCCACGCCATTATCTTGAAATATAATAAAGATATATGTTTATTATTATATTTCAAGATAACCCTGTATATCAGTTATTATGAAACTTTCGTTTCCGTCCAATGTTGGAAGTCATACTAGTGAGAAAACCCTGTACAGATAAATTTAATTATATACGTGTATAATATATAAATTTGCAAGGGGGCCCTTTAAGTATTTGTGAAATTTAACAAGTGTATATTCATTGAAAAATATTGAGATTTTTTGTAACAAATTTTTTTGTACAAAAGTGCCTACAAAATATATTGTATTAAAACAAAAATATTTCTAGTACCTAAATAATTATTCTTTGTACTCCATAAATCAATAGGACAAATAATGGGGCATTCATTTTCGTTAAAAATGTGGAAATTTATCTAGTAGATCGTACCTTGCAGCGTCACGTAAAATATAAGAAAATTGCAAAAAACCATATTTAGACTTTACCAAAATAAGCTACAATATCGAAATTATGTAAACGAGAACAAACGGTAACATAAATATACATTCGATTTAATCATTTAATTTTCAAAAGATACATGCTGACAAATTAATAGAAAATTTAAACGGTACGTGACCTTACACTATCCAGCAATATTATCTTATTCAATTAAAACTCCTTGTCTTGCCTGACAAATCTAGACTTGCTATTCGACAAACCTTGCCAATGTCTTATCTTGATTTGCAAACCTTTATGATTAGCCGATAGCATTTATATTGCACATATTATACACAGAGATTTAGAAAGTATAATAAAAAAAATTTGTTGCACGGCTAGTCTCTCCGTATCGAATTAAATTAGAAGTTATTGTTGCTTTCAAATTTTATAGCTGAAGCCCTTCCGCAAATAACCGTAGATAAATTTTGGACTGGAGAAACCGCGCCACGTAAAATTTTTGGAATTGTACTTTAATTACAAATTATTTTCCTTAAAATTAAGATGTGATAAAAACGGCCGAAGGACTAATTTATTAGGAAAAGCATGGTAAACAAAACGGCTATTATTGCCTGGTTTTCTCCATTGCTGCACAACTTCTAAAGAACCCTGTTTATTTCCAAGAAACGTTGAGCATGTTTAGAAACAAAAGACATCTTTGGCATATTTCTGGCACTTAGTAAAAACATGGATGAATTACACCAAATAAGGTCCAGCTTTCACAGAAGAATGGGCCCCTTTGTCATGACAAACAATATGTACAATCTTCAGGTTGTCAGTAGAGAACAAATCGTTGTAGATACTTCTTACATTTATACAAGCCTTATCCTTATTTAAATTATTATCACTATCAATATCTTTACAAACCTTACCATTTTTAGTATTAACAGTATCACTAGCCCTTAGAGTAGTACAAATCGCAGGTATGATGCTCCTCGATCTTTCCTTCTGGTGATCCAGATTCCACGTTTGAAAAATAATCCTTGCTTCCCGGCTCGAGTACGGATTAATCCTGTGAGCTGGACTATACAAGCACCAGTCCTTGTCCCATCTGCCTTGACAAGTAAACTGGCCAGATTGGTCGCAAATGCTTTTTACGTTCTCGTCTCCAGAGCATGCCCTGTCGAAATAATATCCATGATATTTACTTAGTTTTAATCTATTTTGCAATTCATTAATTAGCATCTGCAGTTGTGTCTGCGGTAAATCTTTTGTTTTCAACAGCTCTTCTCTGGTTTTGTAGAAATATGTTCGTATGCGGTCCTGGGCCCTCCGAAACATATAATCCTCTTTTGTTTTGGCGTTGGTGTCAAGGCCTGTATCATTTAAATTAGATTTACTTGGAGGTGGCTGTTTTCTACCAGATCGGAGATATTCTCAACGAATGCAACTACACATTTTTATTGAGCAACAGTTTTTTACGTTAATCGACAAACAGTTGAAATGATCCTAGTATGCAAATATTCTTCGTGGAAGTTGGCAAAGCACATATGTAGAACATACATATACAGGGTGTTCTACTTATCGTGCTCACCATGGGTTTCTTGGAAACGGTGAGAGATACAGTTAAACGACACCAAATGTAGAGCTTATCAAGGCTTACTATTATTTGAAAAAAATATTTTAGTAAAATCATATCATAAGCAAAAAAAAAATTATTTTTGTCACTTTCACTTTTCCTTTGTGACTGCTTTATTTATTAAAATATTTTTGCTCATAATAGGAAGCCTTGATAAGCTCTATATTTGGTGTAATTTAACCTAACTTGTATCTCTTACCGTTTGCAAGATACTCATGGTAAGCACGATAAGTGGGACACCCTGTATAAGCAAGTTGCTTTAACTCAGTATATATTAAGTTCTCCTATGGCACACCTGCTCTATGGTGCTTTATTTATGAATCACCCTGTATATCTACTTGAGGTCTGTGGAGAAATAAATTTTTTATTGGTGCTAAAAACACCAGAAACTCATATAACCCATTTTTGATCTAAAATTCATATAATATCTCAAGTTTTGTGGAAAAATATTAATTCTTTTGTTTTTCATCGAAAGACAAAGTTTCTATATGATGGCAACTGATTTTACTTTTTATTTAACAGAGAACGCCATGAATTATGAAAACAAGTGAAAAATTATATCCGTAACACTTCTAGTAAAGGAAACTTTAATGCATAATAAATACATATTGCATTTTGTATATTTCTTGTTGGTGGCCATATTTTTTAAACAATAGAGTTTCTTTTGACTGATCCTTCATCTGTTTTCACAATCCATGGCATTCTCTGTTAATGTCATTTCAACTCTCATTTTAAAAAACTTCGCTTTCTCATAAAAAACAAAAGAACTATTATTTTTTCACAAAATTTTTTCCTTAAAAAAATTGTTATGATTTATCGATTTTTGACAATTATAGGAGACCAGGCATTTATTTCTCCACAGGCTCCTGCGCAATTTTAACAAAATCCAGTTAAAATTGTTCATTCATAATTTCTTTATGGGAGTGTGTACACCACTCATTTTATTAAGAATCTATGTGGTCCTGTTCTTATGAATTTCACACTATAAAGGGTTTTTCGTTTTTCTTCATATTTTGACACCCGCTTAATTAACGGGTTCGTCAGAAATTAAATGAAATAAATGCATAACGCGCTTGGACAAGTAAGTTGGAAGAAGAAAAACTTCTCATTTCTGATGTTCGTTTGTTTTTTTTTTTGTAACAAATTCTGGTACATATATGAAATTACTCTTCATAAACATGAATTTATGTAACTTTAACTTAATTCAGAGATTGGAATTATTAAGCAGGTAGTTTTATAAATTTTCTGTTTTGAGCTTTTTGACTAAAAATTTAATTCTTTTTCCAATCAATCACCCGAGTCCTTGAAACGTGATATACGGATCATTTCAAATGTTTTGTAATTTATTTCTTGGACAAAAATTTATCTCAACTTCCCCTTTCTAACGAAAAAATTATAACTTAGAAGTGGATCAGGGAACTTGATTTAGATTTTTATTTATTTACCTTCAAACCACTCTGGATGGTCAGCCTTAGCACTTAACTTCGCCTTCTCCCCGTCAATTCCTTTCAGCACCTCAGCAAGCTTGAAAACTTTGTTTTTCATTTTTTCAGTGAAAAACTCCTGAACTTTCTCTCCGGCACTAAGATATTCGTCATTTACTTCCCTGATAGTTTTGTACAGGATTTCTGCATCCGTTTCAGCCTTCTCGCCCTTCATCACCCATATCAACAGGGTTTGCGAGGGCAGAGTTTGGAAATACTCGTCGTTTTCTATCAGTGTGCCATCGGGCGTCTGGAAATCTATCTGCCCAGGCGAAAATTTTAGTTTGAATTTATCTATTGTTTTCTTTTTCAGTTCCTCGAAGTTTTTCACGGCAATACCCACGCGAGTTTTCCTCTCTGAATCAGTCACTTTGAAACCTTTGGTTGTGGTCATTTTAATCTGCAAATTTTTTTTTGATTAAAATTTTTCAGAGGGCCTAAATAGGTTTGTTAATTCAAATAAAAATTAATTATTAAATATTTTATCATATATAATATCGTGGTACTACTGACGATGGTGTGATAAAACAAAACGCAAGGAAAATCAGGCATTTTTATTTATGTGTGATCGAAAGATTTGAAATCGACGCACGCGACGAAAAAAATATGATCGTAGTTACGCATTTATCTAACACAAATACCAAATGAAATTGCAAATATAGATATGACTGCCTTAAATAAATATATTATGTACTTGCAATAAAATATGATAACGATAACAATAACAATTCATAACTGAGCAATATGGGTATGTACAGATTACTATAACGTTCTCACTCTAATTTTTTGGTTTGACTTTGGAAATAAAATAAAAATGTTTAACGTACCTAACTCACAGTATTTTTTCTAAGGATTTCGCCAATATCAATAGAAAAAACAATTGAATAAGAGTGGTAAAAAACAAAGCAATGTTTTTTTTTAAATGGAACGTAAATTATTTCAATTATTATCAGTATTTTACTAAATATTTTGAAGGTAAATATACATGTTATAAATTTCAATATTTCTTGGGTTTATAGGTTCGAAATAAAATGTTCTGTTTTAATACATAAATTTATATTAAAACACAGGAACAATAAATTTGTTAACGTTAGAAACAATACATAGTCATGTTATTATAATTAATTTTTTATAAAATTGAGAACATATGATTAAAACTGGGATAAAAAAAAAGCTGATATTCGTCAGCGAAACGTTAACAAATTTATTGTTCCTGTGTTTTAATATAAATTTATGTATTAAAACAGAATATTTTATTTCGAACCTATAAACCCAAGAAATATTGAAATTTATAAACAAAAAGGTTCAAGAAAACAAAAATTTATATACATGTTATGTTATATTTTTGGAAAGAAAACTTAAATCTTTTTTCAAAATTGTAAATATATACAGGGCGTTCCATTTAAAAAAACATTGCCATATTTTCCCACTTTTATTTGATTTTCAATTGTTTTTTCGTTGAAATTTTCGGAATCCTTGGAAAAAATACTATCAAGTTACGTTAAACATTTTTATTTTATATCTAGACAAACCAAAAAATTGGGGTGAGAACGTTATAGGAATCACCCTGTACTTTAATTAAAAATTGATCCCCTGCACAAATCAAGTTCAATTACTGAGACGTAAAAATCGCCCTAAAAACCTACATTCAGAGTGAAAACTACGTATTGATTGTTTCTTAAACACTCCTAACTTTTAAAAACAAACAGGCAAAACCATCACAATCATACAAAAGCAAACAATCAACTGATAAAAAATTACCTGGAGTATTGTCGATACAGCGTATATTAACGCTCGCCACTCGCCTAGTACCACGCAACCACCTAGACACAAATAGGCGAACTGGGGTTTTGATGGTTGCGTAGCGCATTTAAATGCAATACCGACAACTAAAAAAGCACAAAACAACTAGGACAATGTCAGTGTCAGGTGAATTTCCCTTTCTCCTAGGCTTCCTAGTTCCGGGAAATTCGCGCATGCTTTTCGAAGCAAATCAATATATCAACTTCACTTATATTTTTCATTGCAAGCAAGCAAGATTTACAAGTCACAAATAAATACGGTCTACAAGTTTACAAATGTGTACACATCTGCGCCAACCAATCAAATACAAAGCGGGGCGAGGGGACAAAGGACGCAACAACAGTTTAAAAGCGTTGATTGAAGAGTTGGAAAGGACCTTATGGTTTTGTTAATATGCGATTGGTAAATTTAACATACCCTGTTTTTACGAACTTCATCAGTACAAATTATTTCGCAGCAAAACAAACTTTATTTAATTATACTGTCATCTGTCATATTTAGATTCTGGTGTGGCATTGTGACAACTTTTAAAATGAAAAAATCCTAGATATCCCTTCCTAAATATATTTCGTTTTGTTTCCCGGCTTTTCTGTACTTTGGTAGTTTGCGTTTTATCAACGAGTGAATTTTATTTATATTATTATCTATCTGCTGATTTTATCCTTTTATTTTATACTCTGGTTTTATCTGTGTTTGTTTTGGTGTGTTATTGAATATAGGCAATTTTTTTAGTTTAAAACTATGGGGCAAATTAAACGAGGAGCTTTAATCATCGTGGAAGGAGTGGATCGATCCGGAAAGTCTACACAATGCAAGAAATTAGTACAGTCTTTGGAAAAACGGAATATTAAAGCAAAACTTATGTGTTTTCCGGATAGGTCGACGTTGACGGGCAAGTTAATTGATGATTATTTAAAGAATAAGGACTGTAAACTCGACGATCATGCAATCCATTTATTGTTCTCTGCGAACCGTTGGGAAAATGTCGATAAAATGAAGGCTTTGTTAAATGATGGAATTACTCTAATTGTGGACAGGTATTCGTACTCGGGAATTGCCTTTTCAGCAGTAAAAAAAAGTAAGTAAATTGTGCGGTTTAAATAGATATAGAAGTATAGTAAGCTGCATAAACTCGCTGACTTAATTTTGTCCACTCGTAAGGTTTAAAGGCCTTTCAACCTGCCATGCAGGTAGGAAATTATTGGTGAGATTTGAGGTTAGTTTTACAGTTTATATTTTTAAAGAAAGCATTTTTAAATGTTAAATACCGATAATGCCCATTTCCTGACATGTTAGCCAATTCAATTTATTTGATCGTAAACTAACCTTGAATTTAATTTTGTACTGATATGATGATTGTCCAGAGAGTGAGTATTTTATTCAATAACTTGTCTTAACCTGCTGATGTGCATGTAATAACATAAATATATTTAAAATTTAAATGATCATTTCAATGGTAAGATGGTTGGGATGTCGTCAACAAAGTAGAAAATCAATTTTTAAATTGCTCTTGATTGATTACCATATCTCACTTTTTAGATATGAACCTGGACTGGTGTAAACAGCCGGAGATTGGACTTCCAAAACCAGACGTAGTGTTCCTCCTCATGTTAAGTAACGAAGAAATGTTGAAGAGGCCGGGGTTTGGAAAGGAGCGCTACGAAAATGTGGAGTTTCAACAGAAAGTAGCTAAAGTATATTTACAACTTTGTGATGAGGATGATAATTGGATTGTTATTAATGCTGCAAGAAGTATAGATGAAGTCCAAGATGAACTTGTGCAAAAATGTATAGAGAAAGTTGATAAGGTGGAAACAACTCCGCTGGGTACATTGTAGTAGAAATTGGGTTGTTCTTACGTAATAATAGAAAGGGATTTAAACTTAATTTTAGATCATAATACTTTATTCCTTACAGGCCAAAATCATGTCTTAGAAATAAAAATATAGAAAACTATTTTCACTTAGTTATACATTAAAGTCATTTGTACACCATATTATTTATGTATTTATAAGTAGGATCATTATTTTAGGGTTATCATTAAACACATCCTGGTGATTTTAATTTAAGTTTAAGTTAAGTGCAAAAAATACCCTTGGCATGTAAAAAAAGTTTGTGCCTAAATCTATTTAAGAAAAAGTATTTTATAATTTTGTGTTTGTATTGCAACTAATAGAGTAGTATGGATATATTAGAAACTAGAAACATCCCCACAATAGTTCCTTATCTATAACTTCATGTAGAAAAATGGTCTTGAATGTGGAATGATTAAACATTTTTGTTTATCATCTCACGTAACATATCTGTATCAGTTCATAAAATTAAAGCCTGTTTTAGACGGGAGTGTGACTTGTTTATATATATTTTTCTACGCAAATAAATATTTGAAAGTTAATAGTATTAAGTTTTAAGCAAATTCCTTCTGTACATTCACTAAATACGAAAATAAGTGTTACCTCCTCTTATTATTAATGAATACCCTATAACTTGTTCATTGTGTATCTATGTAATAGAAATTTGAGCCTGATTATTAATAGGGAGAGGAATTTTATTGAATGAAATTTTCCCTTATTTACCTGATTGAAAAATTACGTACTATACAAGGTGTTACGCTATCGTATGTCGTAAACACGCCTAGGCGTGTTCTAGGAAGAAAACCAATGAAAAAAGTCCGTTACACTTTTATCCTAGCTTGATTCGTTTTCAAGTTACAGGAGGTTAAAGTTTTTCGAAATAGAATTTATTTTATAATTTTTTTGAACCTCGAAAATTTTGGAACAAGTTCGGAGATCACTAGCTATTATTACGCAAAACTGAAACCTGCGTTCAAGTTCAAGAAGGACATCACTGAAAAATTATTATAAATTTTAAATGTCAAAGAATTAAGTAGTGTTTCATCATTGTTACTGTTGATTTGTACAATTTCTATCGCCATAATCATTTCAACATGTGCCTAAACTATGAGAGATACGAAAATAAACGAAAGATAGGTACCTATATAGAGTAGGAATCCACACTGGACCTTTTCAAAAAGAACACGTCTACTCGGGAGGTTCATGCGATGTATTTACCAAATTTATAGGTGCCAAAGGTAAAGATGTGCTCTATGTCGGAGATCACATTTTCGGCGATATACTAAAGAGTAAGAAAATCAGGGGATGGCGGACCTTCCTTATAGTGCCAGAATTAGTTCGGGAGCTGCACGTGTCGACCGATAAATGTCAATTATTCAACGAATTACAGGGATTAGATGTCAAACTAGGGGAAATGTACAAGTAAGTAAACGGAGCCTGCACATCAATGTGCAAGTGGTTGAAAGTACTTTTCAGTATTAACATGGAAGCATTATGAATCTGATGAGAAATTTTTTTACTAATTTGGCATTTTTTCCAGGAATTTAGATAGTAGTACAAAAGAAAAGCCCGATATATCAAAACTTAGAGCATCAATAAGAGACGCTACACATAAAATGGACATGTCATATGGTATGATGGGTAGTGTATTTAGATCTGGATCCAGACAAACGCATTTCTCTTCTCAGGTAAATTGATACAATTAAACGTGGATATTACGTGAAATTCAGTGAGAGAAAGTGAAGGATTTTGCACGTCAAAATATAATGGAAAAACCTGTACATTTTACTTATTGAATGATGAAAGCTGATGGTATATCTTTTTTAGGTTGTAAGGTATGCAGACTTATATGCGGCCACACATCTAAATTTGTTGTACTATCCATTCTTGTACATGTTTAGAGCACCGGCAATGTTATTACCTCATGAATCCACTGTAGCTCACGAACAACATTTTACTATAATGCCAGATCCAAATGATATAATGCCCGATGATGAAAAGAAAGAGAAAAAAGTAAGTTTTTTCTTGCATGTGATAACGAAAGCCATTTTAATTTTGACGAGAACAAACAATGAACTCAGCTGAGAACACCTTCACATTTGTTGACCATTATTGTACCACTTGGCAAATCTACCTACAAATTTCCTCAAGTTATCAGATTAGATACACAGATGAATAAAGGAGTAGATATTTTTTTTAAACTAGTTTATTCCCTTGAAATTCGATTTTGATACTGAAAACAAAATACCTATGACAGAAGTTAAATCATTATTGAACTGTGTTCTTGGAACTCTTGTCGTCTATTAGATATCTAGCATACATATTTCAAGTGTAAATAACAAGCTTTTCCCCACAGACTACGTTCTAACTCAATAACATGTATTACCAATTAAATATAACCGTTAATTGTATAGAAATACTACGTATTAAAGTAATAAATCCTGCAAATATTCTTCCATTTCCTCTTCCCTCGATTTTGACTCTATCGGTTTATTATGGCTCTCCCACAGTGAATCGCTCACTTCTGTTGAACTCGTTTCCGTATTATCGTCTTTATTGACTATTTATATTTCCATCATCTTCATTAATAGATTTGCTACTAGTACTACTGCAACTACCACCATCTTTGAATTCATCAGACTTAGTCTTCTTTTTATGTTTCGATATAGATGGTTTCTTTTGCAATCGTTTTATTTCTCTCTTTTTGCTATGGTAGTTTAACTTTTTTGAACAATCCGGACATAATCCTTAAAAAAATTTTATGAAACATAATATATAAATAATATACTAAAAGATATATACGAGAATTTGGCGTTCACTAGCACAAACTTGTTTGTTGAGCCTTTCAATGGTGTATTATGTGTACTTACTTATTTTAACCAAGGCATTCTTCTTTTCGCCTTTTTCGGAGTATGCAAAGTTGACCTCCCAGGTTCGAAGATCCTCTTTCTTGTCGCAATCTAAGAATAGGTTTTTTGGTTTTTGGAAAAATATCAATTTTTGGGCATTTGAAATTTTCAATAGTTCGAATCTTGGTATCAAAAAATTTCAAATGCTGAGAACTTTAAAAAAAATTAATATTTCTGCAAAAACAAAAAACCTTATCTCTTAGATTGTATCGAAGATTATTCCGTTATTTAAACAAAAGTCAAATACCTACATAGAATTTCGGGACTTTGCAGGCGAGGTGAGAGGTTTCGGAAATTATTTTTAAATTTCTCTGAATTGAAATATTGAACAGCGAAAATTCAAATTCAAATACAAATTGTATAATATTCCTTTTCACATACAAGACACATTTCAAAATAAAAACAAAGAAACTGTCCTCAGGTTCAACGTAATAAACACATTTCTACATGACTCCATTGGTTTCGGTAAAAAATGATGAGCCTTATTAATTCTCTCTTTGGAAATAAGCACTCCGTCAATTCCCGTACCCTTACCCCAAGATACAATAAATCAGAGATCTAATTATAAACGCCAAAGTACAAATTTATATATTTAAACAATTATTCTATAAAAAATATATTAAACATACCAATTCGGGAAGATGTTTTTCTACCAATTTCTCCAACACGTCTCCACCGTCTAACGGTATAATGGCCGTCCACTTTTTGGCCAATCCCATGCAAAAATTACATACGTCGTGATCACTAGGAATATCGACAATCTCATACTTCTGTTTGTAAGAGTATCAGTACCGATCACTTTGTTCTTTACTTATGTAATTATATTTTATATTGTATTTTGACAAAAATTCTTAAACATTTGTATACTCTACTGTTCTGAAATAATAAATTCTATCTATCCAGATGTTAAAGTTTCTGTTCGGTTTTTCAAAGGATTTCAACAAAGATTCTTCGACTGGTTCACAATTATTATCACCAATTATTGTTTGAAGGCAAAGTCGGCAAATCATTTCTTTCATACTAACCAAAAGAATAGCCCGATTTAAAACAACATCCTGTATTTATTAATTTCTGCAGTGTTTTATATCCAACAACGATAGAGAATAAAAGAGACGATGAAGTAAAATACATAACCACACTTACTACAACCTTTTGTGTATTGATCTGAAGTTAGCAACAGAGCCGTTTGAACTACGAGAATACAAACCTACCACATGTCAATTATCTGCCAGGAAAGCGTAAAAGCCATTTTCGAGTTTCGTCAGCTCCAGGTGCCATAAGTCTGCAGGTGCAATGTTTTCTAAAATTAGTTCAAATGAATCGTAGGTTAGCTACTAGAGTTCATTGGCGTCGTAAAAATATTTTCCTAGAGGGGTTGAAAATCTAAAATTAGTCCTGATGAATCGTAGGTTAGCCGATGGAGTGCATTGGCGCCGTAAAAATATTTTTTCAGAGGAGAATATTTTATAATTTATAAATGCAAAGCAGTGCGATGATTCCGCTTAACATTTTAACAAGGTATTCACAAATAGCAGAGAGCTGTCGGTGACCCTCATGGCCTAGTTGGTTAAAGCGTTGGGCTTTCACGCAGAAAGCCCGGGTTCAAATCCCGCGTGTTCCTCAGGTTTTTTCATTGTTGATGTGGTTTGGTAACAATCAAATAATGCATTAACATGAAATTAATAGATTATGAGGCTAATTAAAACGCAAAAGGTCGAATTAAGTACGTTAGTTCTCTTATTAAGGGGCAAGTGAACATATTAGATGGATCTGTAATCCCTGTGTGCAAAGCAGGTTGTTCCATCGATGATGTGTGTTTACGGCGTACATTCATCTTAAGCGTTGGAGCCAGAATAATCATGTCGCAACTTGAGGATAACCGCAAGGATCTATACCCGGGCGATCCGCATGCACGAGTTCGAATTGTACTTACACGAGGTACCTTACTTAGGGAGAAGTAAACATGAGGATGTAGAAATGTAATCCCGGTGTGCAAAGCTGGTCGTTCTACGGAGGATTCAAGTTTACGAATAGTAATACAGTCGACTGGACCATTAGGGATCCTGTCAGTGAAAGGTCAGCGCTTGGAGGGCCACCTATTTTTACATCCTTATAGACATTTATTTATTACCATTGTTTATAAATAAACAATGGTAATACTAAATACATTCTGCAACGAAGAACGCAAGACGCCAGTCCAGTCAGATAATTGCTCTCGTGCAAGGAAATCATTTGAGTTATTGAGCATTCGAATTTCGATTGATCATTCGATTACTAGAATCAGTCGAATACCGACTATTCGATTATCGAAATTTTATTGTTTGCCTAAAACTTGATTTTTGACTTAAGACCATACAGATGTAGACTATAATAGTACTCATTCACTATTTAAAATATACCTACAAGGCGTCCAGTAGCAAAAAAATCGGAAAAAATTAGAATGATTTATTCTTTGCATTTGTGTTGTAAATACAGGAATCAATTCTCTCAACTCAAATTGCCCCTATCTTTCTGTCTAATTTTCAATCGATTATTTAATAATTAATATTCGAACACTCATACAATAACCGGATTGTGCCGATCATTTCAATAATTCGGTATTTTTCAATCGAATGCGCCTATGTCTATTTATATATTCTGTGATGCAAGTTTTCTGTTGTGGTTATGACACATTCTAATCATTCTATTCTATTATATGATTCTGTGTTTGTGCGTGCATGACAGTTGACGTCAGTTGCAGTTGATCCAAGCTGTGGATCCAAGTATTTTAATTTTAGCCATATGTATATATAAAATTTGATTTCTCTGTGGTAAAACAAACCTTTTCGTAATGAATAAAAGGGGTATTACTCGCTGAACGTCCCCCCATGTGAGTGCACCATGAAAATTGGATGAAATTGAGTTGTTTTTAGATTGGTACCGAAGGGCGAAATTTCAGGAATTTTTTTGCAAAAACTGCGTTTGCATGGAAAACTTCTTTTAGTTTGGAATTCTCCGACTCCAAAACAGGAGCTTGTGAAAATATCAGGCTAAAATATGTGGTTCAAAATAAGATACATAAAATTGAAGGATGTGGAATGTGGACTACCTATTTATTATAGCATCGTGGCCTCAATCATGGCTTATGATGAGGTAATTTATTAACCTGTTCTACATGTAGTCGTAGTTGTTGCAGCTCTTGTTAAGCAGATTGTAATAAAGGTTGTCGTCTTACACTTACAGATAGGAGAGGCAATGAAAACTATGGACGAGAAAGCGAATTTAATTCATGCCGATCTGTCAGAGTATAATATCCTCTGGCACAACAAACACTGCTATTTTATTGATGTTAGTTGAGCCGTGCCCTGAAAATGACTTTCATTTTAGAGACTGCACCGATGTCATTAACGTAAGTGCAAATTTGTTTCTGATACAATCAGATGTGAAAATTTCATCAACGGAATTTTGTTTAACTTCTGTAATTTGCTTTTCAGTTTTTACAAGAAGGGGACTTCCAAAAATAACCACGCCTGACGAACATGTCCTTGGCAGAGTTACAGAAATCATTTAAAATGAAACCCCATCTTGTGGATAGACCTGGCGTGGACTTTGTATAAAATTTTTACACTGCTTGGGAGAAAGCCAAATCATGACAAATACCAGCAGAAATGGAGAATGTTATACCGGATGCTGATGTGGATTTGGTTGAACCATTTAAGGCTTAACTTAAAGGACTGGACAAAAAATAACAGAAATTCATTCAATTTAACAAAGATACTGTTACTGTACCAGGTCAGTTATTTTCAAATATTAATAAATCATAATAGCAAACGTTTGTTTATTAATTTTCTTTACACAGCAAGTTTGCTTTTCAATAGACCACTTTGTGTGTGTAGGGTGAGTCGGTTTTTCAGGACTTCGTCACTTCATAGTAGACCTTCTGTTAAGAAGAAAAGTCCCAATAAACCTGTCATAGAGACGCCTCATTTTTGAGATGCAGGGCATTGACATACATTTTTTTCTTTTAATTTCGCTTTACTATAAAAATACCTGTTTAAAACAAAATCATGATATTGCATCAAAAACTTCTTGGGTGCAAATAGTTTAACATTAAAATCTATCGTTTAATATTCCTAGTTACATAAGATAGAGCTGCTTCACCCTTTATAAAGAAGTAGCACAGCACAGGAAAGACAGATGTGTGATATACACTGTGGAAGAACGACCAGTCTTCGCCGAATTTGTAGCACCAGACTTAAAAGCGTGTTAGTATTTTCCACGCCAATTAATCTATTTGGAAAGTAAATTTGCTATATTAATATTGAATAAACATACGTAAATCGATTAGAGCATTCATAGTCGCCATAACAGAAGCCGTATGCTGTAAGAAATGATTGTTTTTAATTTCTTATGTTATCGCTACGTAATCGATGGCAAACGTACGTGATCAGATAATTTCGTAAATAAATTTCATCGCAGATATTTGTCTAGAATGGAACGTCTGCGTTATTTTAGTTTTATGTGGTTTGCAATTGGATGGTACACTTTTATTTTTCAAAATAATCAAAATTTAAACTTGAAATGCAACAAAACAATAGAGAACAGTA
This sequence comes from Rhagium mordax, assembly GCA_963680705.1. Lineage (NCBI taxonomy): Eukaryota > Metazoa > Arthropoda > Insecta > Coleoptera > Cerambycidae > Rhagium > Rhagium mordax. The sequence continues at coordinate 4,774,066 of OY796662.1, read as the reverse complement.
AGGTTAAGTTCACAGATCGTTAGAATTTAAGATTTCTAACAGCTCTCTGCGCATGTGCCAACTCATAACGTCACGAAGACTATGAATGCATTTTCTTAAAATTATGTCATACGTCTTATCGATATAGCATACGGCTTATGTTATATTCACTATGAATCCAGCTTAAACCTTCATAATAATAATATGCTAATGAAACCGTAGAACTCGCACTGTTGTTATTTAAAATTGCCACTATCACAGCTAAATGCCAGATTGTTTTGAGTTTCGTAATATTTTTAAGAGCACAAAAGTTTTGTACTTTCATGATTAGCGAAAGGTTCATGAACCATGGCAATATTTCATTCATTTTTGAGTGTTCCGAAATGTTTGGTTATATTTGCCAGATGTGTGGTTATGTAGTAAATTAGTTCATTTGATCATTTGTCTTTATGGATGATTGCACACCAACTTTACATATGGACTTTAACTAGTAGCTAGTAGATGGCGTTCAAGATGGGCATAATCGAATGATTTCAATAATCGGATACTTGGTATCCGAATGGTGCTAATAATCGAACGATCATTTGAAGTTTCTTTAAAATTATGTATTTGGTTGTAGTTAGGTTTCGCTTCGCTATCTAGAGGCCCATCACCATCACTAAAACAGTGGTCAAACTGCTGATGGTTTATTTAAATTGTATTATGTGTATGGTTATTTGTCGGATAGTTCATTTGTCCTTATGGATATTTGCACACCAACTTTACATATCCACTTTAGCTAGTAGACAGTAGATGGCGCTCAAGACGGGCATAATCGAATTATTTCAATAATCGGATATTGGACACTTTGTATTCGAATGATGTTAATAATCGAATGATCACTGGAAGTTTACTCATTGGTTGTTTTGATTTCTAATTCAATGGCCATTACGACACATGACACACAGCTGATCCAAGTATTTTAGGTTATGATAAAATTTGATATTTCTGTGGAAAAACAAACTCTTTCGTAATGGAAGGGGTATTAGCCGGTGAATGTCCCCCTGTGTGGATGCACAGAGAAAATTGGTTGGAAATGAGTTGTTTTTAATAACACAGAATGTTGGTGCCAAAGCGGTAGAGTTTCAGGATTTTTTTTTTTTTCAAAAACGGTGCGTTTGCATTGAAAACTTATTTCAGTTTCGAGTTCTCCGATTTCAAAACAGCAATTTTCAGGCCAAGATGTGTAACTGTGTAGTAAGGTACATAGTTTTTTCGCTTAGCGTTACGCATCTTCCATTTTATATTATTTGCATTGCTACACACAGAGACAAATAAGGAAATCTGTTCTTATTTGCTCAAGAGGTTATGTAACTGGTGTAAACTTAGAAGTTATATTTAGCTGATTAATGATTTGAAGCAGATAATCGTTCACAAAATATAATACACTAACCTTCATGTTACTTTTATTGTTTCAGCTGGATACGCTACAACTCGCACAGAGGCAGTTACAGTTATTAAGTAGGTGGCACTAGGTGGACGCTAAGTTCCACTAAGTCATCATGATGTTCCGATTGTGGTAGAACTTGAGTTTGTAATAGATAAAAACTAATACCTCACATGCTGATATATATATATGAAACAAACTAACAGGTTTGATTTTAAATTTACATCTTTATATTAGAATAGTTACAGTTAAATTGGTTAGTCTTTAATAATCCGGTATTATATGTTGTGGCTGTTTGGCGTTGTAGGCCGTGTACGGTATGCCTTGGGTTCAATGATGAAGAGAGAACGGGGTATCACAACTTGTTTGAGCTCTTATAGCTCTCTAACTAAATTTCCCTCAGTTAATTTGACAATATACCAGTACGTACAGTATTGTCGCTTTTAAATGATCGCGGTATCAACTTTACATGTGGATTCCTGATTCTGTCGTAAGTTCAAGGTTATAAACAAACAGGAAAGAGCAAAGCAAGGACAATTGACTTGCTCATCATCTGTTTAATTATTATAACGTTGAGCTTACGACAGAATCAGAAATCTACATGTTAAGTAGATAACACTATCATTTAAGAGCGACGATGCTGGAGGTATTATGGAAAAGACTGATTTGACTAGTATACAGGCCGATTCAACTTGGTGGTTCACCAATAATATGGCATAAGGATTTTTTTTTGCGCAACCTTGTCATTTAACCAAATCTCTATCTCTAACGGATTTCGAGATCCCAATGGGGAGCATCTATTTTAAATCAGCCTTTGTATTGCTAAATATTTAATTGGTAAATTGTAGTTACTGTTTCACCCTATAATATTTGATAGCATCAAATTGGGCACTAATACTCCAACCATCGAGTAAAGCATAATACAAATAGCTAGAATATGGCATATGCTGGCGGTGAACTATGCGTGGCGCTCTAGCAATTTGCCCGCAAAATTTTTAGATTGACTTGTAACGTCGAGCGTTAGTCTTTCTCCATGCGAGTTTAATTACTTTATTTTATATTTTCTGTGCCGTGTGAATATTTTATAGTCATTCAATTCAAGTACTCATTTTACCGATTTCACAAATCACTGACGTCACAATTGAATGCGGTTTGATACAGTTGACGAACACGGTTCGGTGCATAAAAACAGCTTTGATATTACTAGAAACCGCCTGCCGTCAGTCAATTTACTGTAGGAAATGGGACTTTGTTTTCACCAAGCTTCTCGGGTGTGCACCTAAAAAAGTAGATTTATTTGCAAATTTTTATTTCCTCAATTATTCTTGTTGACAATAAAATTTATAGTTACATAAATGTGTCAAGATCTGTCGAGATCATAAATGTGTCAAGTTCTGAATTAGTAAATTGTGGACTTTGGCAAGGAATAACTATACACTCGGTATAGCCATTTCTTGCCCAAGTCCACAATTTGCTAATTTAGAACCAGCCCTTGACAATATCTACTACGGAGGATGAAAAACTAAAAGTTCAAAACGGATAAATGCCATTTTATTTTACGTTACAAATAATTCCCTGGCAGCTACACTATCCCAAATTTGTGCTCGCGTTTGGTAAACTGGTGAATACAAACATATATCGTTGCGAACACTGGAAATTTCGTACTCAAACTGCTGCAAGAAAAGAAAGGTAATGAAGTGTCTAGTTTCGTATTGTCTTTGATAATTTGCCTTTTGCCAGATTTGTGGTTATGTAGTAAATTAGTTCATTTGTCCTTATGGATGATTGCAGTGATTGCACGCCAATTTTACATATCCACTTTAGCTAGTAGACAATAGATGGCGCTTAAGACGGGCATAATCGAACGATTTCAATAATCGGATACTTTGTATTCGAATGATGCTAATTACCGAATAAGCATTTGAAGTTTACTTGAATTATTTGGTTGTCTCCGATTTCGCTTAATCATATTTATTCTCTTTGGCTTTGGTTAATTGCTGTGCACCGTTCTCTCCTCAGATCAAGAAAGGTCGAGGTTCTCTCGGATTTTCATTCGATTATTTTATCGATCGAACACTCGATACAATAATCGAATGATCGATTATTTTTCATTCGAATGCGCCCTTGTCCATCGCTTCCTGTTTTGTTTTCCATAATCCATGGACGGTTATGTTATTTTATTGTGAAGTTATGACGCGTGACTCAGATCCGAATATTTTAGATTTTAGCCAATTTAGCTTATTTGTGGATAAAATTTGATTTTTTTGTGGAAAGTAAACTTTTTCGTAATGGGTAAAAGGGGTATTACTCGCTGATCGTCCCCCTGTGTGAATGCACCGAAAAAATTGGATGGAATTGAGTTGTTTTTAGTGATACAAAATGTTGGTGCCAAAGAGTGAAATTTCGGGATTTTTTTCGCAAAAACGGTGCGTTAGCATGGAAAACTTATTTCAGTTTAGAGTTCTCCGACTTCAAAACAGGAACGTTCAGGCGAAGATGTGTGGTTCATAGTAAGGTACATACATGTTTTTTTCGCTGAAAATGAGGTTAGGTTAGGTTTTTTTGTTCCGCTTGGCGTTACGCATCTCCTTTCGTCTTAAATTATTTGCATTGCTACACGCAGTGACAAATAAGGAAACCTATTTTGCGAAAATATTTCCTTGAGAATTCAAGGCCCACAATAGGAATATGAAAGTAAAACTGATGTCTTGCTTAACATTAAATTTACGCAAATCGGCGAGCGGCGAATGGCAAATGGCATTGATAGTGCGTTGCGTATCGAGACCTCAAGGACATCAATATAAAAGGTTTGTATAGATTAACTTTACTAATAATTAATAAAATTACTGGATTCTCGGGTTGAACCGAGTCCGAGATTATTATTAGCGTCCCGACGTTTCGGCTGGCATATTTTGTAGCCAATTTCAAAAGATGATAATTATAAAAACAAAATTTAAAGAAATGAAGCATGAATGGCTTTGTTCGAAAATTTCAGAAGGAAAAACCTATCTATCTATATACAGGGTGTTTCAATTTTCATGCGCGCGCCTTCGTATCTCGGGAATTAAAAACTATATATCAATTTCAAGTTTAGGTGATCAACTTTGTTATTGCTCAATTTATTGATTTAATATAACATTCTGTGATCAACTTGTTACACTTGCTTCTTTCTATGTTTTGCGGTACCAGCGCCACTCGTGCAATGCAGAAAACACGATTGACTGAAGTCGATTGGCATCTTGTTTATTAGAAAAGGTGTCTTTTGATTTTGGGCTATTATGTTTCTCTTTTCAACACTCGCACCGAGTATTCCAGCATGAAACTGACTGTCATGTGTGTATATTGTAGGGCGGGTAAATCAGTAAGTATCCCTCAAGAGATGGCGATATGTCCAGCTCGCAGACAAATTCTGTCCCAGTTATATAGGTACAAAACACCCTCTGTACGGTGAATAAACCAAAGGATTTGTGCCTCGCACTGAGGCCACCACTAAGCAGCTGCATGTCTTAAATCTGCAAATGTTGCTTTGCAATAGTTTGTCCTATGTATTTTTGTAGTACACTGTACTCTCACGAGATGGCGGTACGTCCAGCTCGCGGACAAATTCTGCCTCGGCTATATAGGTACACGATGCTCCACGGTGGGTAAACCAAAATGGATTGTGCCTCGCACAGACGGCCAGCACATGTTGCTCATCAATTTGTGTATCCGATATACAATCCCACCCCATGGAATTTTGTAGTACACCCATCTCTCACAAGATGGCGGTATGTCCAGCTCGCGGACAAATCCTGCCCCGGTTATATAGGTACACGATGCTCCACGTTGGGTAAACCTAAAAGGATTGTGCCTCGCACAGACGCCAGCACATGGCTTGCTTATATGCAAATGTTGCGCATCAATATTTGTGTATCGAAATACGTACCACCCATGGATTTTTGTAGTACACCGTATACTCACGAGATGGCGGATTCTCCAGCTCGCAGACATATTCTGCCTCGGTTATATAGGTACACGATGGGTAACCAAAAAGGATGCCTCGCACAGACGCCCACCAGCTATTAATGGCTTCAATACAAAAGTTGCTCTGCGTGTGTCGATGGGTGTGTATGGTATGGTATGTGTATACATACACCCATGATTTTTGTTGCACACCGAATCTCACGAGCTGGCACCTTACCACACGCTGCTCGAGAGTACTGTGTGGTAGGTAGGAGTAACCTACGGATTTGGCCCTCGTAGTAGGTGGGTGCCAAGCACCAGAGGCTGCAATACACACGATGCTCTGCAAATGTGGATATCATGGGTATATTATATAACACACACACACACACACCCATGGAATTTTGTAGTACACCTTACTCGCGAGATGGCGTTATGCCCAGCTTGCAGACAAATTCTGCCCCAGTTAAACCTAGGGTACACTGGGGTAACACATACAGTGGATAAACCTTTGGAGAGGGCGATATATGCCCAAACTCGCAGACAGAATTTATGTCTCGATGTGTAAGCTGGCTAGCAAACGGTTGGGACTGCAAACGCATTCGCGGTAGCTCCAGGACCAAGCCCTGGACTCGCATCGACGTCACCACTAATGACGGTCCTTCCCGAATTTAGGAGGACATAGTAGTGACTCCCTATTGCCTGCTAGAACTAAATTCCGACAATGCAACGGAGTTATTGAAGAACGTATAGATTTGCTGTGGTAGTTATACATTTTGGGCAAACATATGCCGGCGATTTAGAAAGTGGCGCCACCTTTCGGACAAACATAAAACTATCTTTCTAGAATTATGAAGTTATATTTTACTGTTTTATTCTAACTATACTTAGGTAAGCTCCCTTATGGGCGGTACTAAAAAATATCAGCTAATAATTAAGGTGTACACATTGAAACAGACGTTTGTCGTTGCCACATATTTTTCTTATTGTAAAGCCTTAGCATACTTCTCGTGCGGATGGAATTTGAAAATTAAATTTTTTAACTCACCATGTTGTAGGATTGTTTTAAACATTTGCATCCATATCCATTCTTCTTCACCTTATACGGTCAACGATATATTCACAAAAGCACAAAAGTCCGAAGTCCAAGGACAACTCAATTTAAAAATACAAATTGCCCAACGACTTCGGTCGGTCGTGTCTTCAGATCGTTGATTACACGGATTATCCATTTGAGATATCGTCGTTGTGGCGATTATTATGTGTGTGTGGCGAGTTGTTGTTGCCGTTGTCGTGGTGGTCGTTATGGTACTGCTGGTATTGGTTATCTGCATCGACTGTATCCCTAGTAGCATTAAATGTCCAATGGACGTCCAGACAAGGTCCGAATCATCCAGGGACGTCCACGGAACGTAAATTTTATTAATTCCGTTGTGGATGTCATATGGACATCCTAATGGGGCATACATTTTATTACGTTCATTATGGATGTCAATGGACATCATAAAGGGACGTACATTTATTACGTTCATTATGGATATACAATGTATATCCTGAAACGACATATGGACATCATAAAGGGACATACATTTATTACGTTCATTATGGATGTACAATGGATATCCTGAAAGGATATATGGACATCATAAAGGGACGTACATCTATTACGGTCATTATGGATGTACAATGGATATCCTGAAAGGATATATGGACATCATAAAGGGACGTACATTATGGATATACAATGTATATCCTGAAAGGACATATGGACATCATAAAGGGACGTACATTTATTACGTTCATTATGGGTGTACAATGGATATCCTGAAAGGATATATAGACATCATAAAGGGGCGTACATCTATTACGGTCATTATGGATGTACAATGGATATCCTGAAAGGATATATGGACATCATAAAGGGACGTACATTTATTACGTTCTTTATGGATATACAATGTATATCCTGAAAGGACGTATGGACATCATAAAGGGACGTACATTTATTACGTTCATTATGGATGTACAATGGATATCCTGAAAGGATATATGAACATCATAAAGGGACGTACATTTATTACGTTCATTATGGATGTGCTATGGATATCCTGAAAGGACGCAAATTTTATTAAGCCATATGTCCATGGATATTTGTGTACATCCATAGAACGTCCCAATATATACATTCAATGGAATATCCCAATGTGTACATTCAATCGACATCCATGGGACTACATCGTACTACTAGAGGACGTCCATAGGGTGTTCTGAAAGAACGTCCATCTGCGATTTTCTGCGGATGTCTTTCGAATATTTTTTTCGGACGTACTATGGATCTCCAATATATGTTCCAAGTTGTGACACCTGTAACATAATTGTACGTCCATAGGATGTCCACGGATATTTGTGTACATCCATAGGACGTCCTGTATGTCCCAATGTGTACGTTCAATGGGCGTTCATAGGAGTACATCGTGCGACTATGCAGTATGCAGTAAGATCATTTTAATGGAAACCCTGTACAGAGTGATTCCTCATAGTGAGTTATGCAAACAAGCTTTAAATGAAGGTTTTTTATATTTGTTTAGATTATTTTCCTGACTTAAAAAATATTTAATTTGTGTATGTTTTTTTTAAATCACCTAATTAAAAAAAACAGCTGCCGGTTGATATTTAAAATTTAATCGTAGTCGTCCATGAAAATATATATTTTTTTAATGTTACAATTGATTTAATAAGACGCTGCCATACGAAAAAAATGTAGTCGTCCATGACAAAACTTGTCGTTACTTCCGCTTCATGGACTGCGTTTTTTTAAATATCAGTTTTTCTCGAGGGATGTTTCGCTGAAAATATTATGTACACTAATTCCCAAGAAAATTAGTGATTCCTCTAATTCCCTACTAATTCCCCTAATTCCTTACTAATTCCCCTAATTCTTTACTAATTCCCCTAATTCCTGACTAATTCCCCTAATTCTCAACTAATTCCCCTAATTTCTACTAATTCCCTACTAATTTCTTAGTAATTCCCCTAATTCTCTTAATTCTTCATGCTGATTGGTAGTTAACACCAATAGTGGAACCTATTCATAAGCAATAATATCAAGGTAAAAATATCAATATTAAACTCTTCATTAAGTTATAAGATAACGAGCAAGGTAATTAGAATTTGTCTAAATTTTTGTAATAAAAACTCGTGAAAATAAACATTTTATTGATTTGAGTGAGAGTACTCATATTGAAAATAATATTTTTATTACTACATAAATAAACTGAAAATATTAATAAAAGGCTCCACTGTTTTTTAAAAACCTTATACTTACTCTTAATATTGAGCAGGTCCAACCGTTTTAATTCAAATGGCCCGCTACCAATGAGACTAATAGGACCGTAAAAGATCTTCTATTATTCAACCGATAAACCATGATTGGTCACAGAAAACTGCGTAATACTTTTCCAAGTTTATTTCAAGTCTTGTTTCACCTGAGACATCTTCAGATTCAGATTGCAAAAACTCTTCATCAACTAAATCAGAATCATCGAATTCAATCTTCGTATCTTCTCCAGAGTCAATGTTAGAAGCCGAATCACTGTATCCTCGTTTCTTATTTCGCGTCTTGCTGGTCATTTTTGAAGTTGATGTCGGCTGTCTTTGTTGAGCTTTTTTTTGAAGTTGTTTTCTAGTACCACCGATAAATCGCTTCAATCGATCGGTACTGACTAAATCTCGGACTAAATTTATGTAGACTGATGGTCGAGATGGTAGAGTACCTGCCTCTCACCCAAAAGTCCCGGATTCGAATCCCGGTCGTGGCAATGGAAAATACTGTGAGCGGGATTTTTCCATTATACACGGATATTGGATGTGTGGCCATTGTCTTTAAATGTGTAGCCCCCTCCCGCACAAGGCTCTTCTAGAGCTTTCTGGGATAAAGGTCGTATTTACATGTGGTGTTATATTGTTATTATTACTGAGTTACGAAGTTGTTTTGTTTGGTTTTGCTTGTTTACAACGGCGATACTAGTACACGTGTGAATTATGGAATAAGCGTGCATGCGTGGTTGTACAGTGCCTGCCAAAAAGTCTGTACCATAGGGGAAATAATTTTATTATTGACTTTCAGAAAAATTTTTTGATATCAGAATAATATTTAAAAATATAGTTCAGAAATTACGCGTAAAAATGGTAACAAATTTTATTTTTCGAATCGAGCAACTAAATTTCATATTTGGATGTTTTGCATTATGAACAACTCAGAACAACTTCTTCAAATAACATTTTTCGACATCTTCAAAAATAAGGGTAGTTTATTCTTAAGCCAATTTTAAATAATTTGATTTTCCGACCTTAGCGCCCGGACTAACACAAACTTGTGTAGACGCTTACTCGTTTGAGACCATGCACAAACTTTTATCAAGTATATAATTTTTCTGAAAACCAATAATAAAATAATTTCCCATATGGTGCAGACTTTTTGGCGGACACTGTAGATAGAGTTGCGTGCGCTGCGAATTAATTCTCCCCTAATTACGTAATGTATCCTACTAATTCCTTAGTAATTCCTGCTAATTCCCCAACTAATTCCCCTAATTCCACAACTAATTCCCCTAATTCCTACTAATTCCATACTAATTCCCCTAATTCTCTACTAATTCCCCTAATTCCCCACTAATTCCTGGAGTTTGTACACCAAAATTCCCCAGCGAAATACCCCTTGGTTTTTCTTAAATTAACATGAAAAAATAACGTTTTCAAATTACATATTTTAGAAATAGCAAAAAGAAGCTTTAACTAAATGTACAAGAATTGCTTAAACTTGTATACGGTTTTAAGTCATTTTTTGAATGCATATTCATCTTTATTTTTATCGTCAAAAATAAAGTTCGTATCCAACATGACAGTCCAAATAGGGTAAACAACTTTAAACATTATCAACTTTCCGGTGAATGTTTAAATGCACCACAGCCAAAACAGTTTGTCAAGGCGATGAACTAGGTACGCAGTTTTACACTTGAAACAACCAAATACTGTCTTCGTAAGTAATTTCTAGGTCTGCTTCAAGTTCAAGAGCACACCAAGGAAATACGCCGTTGGCTAAACTATACCAGTGTTCAATTATTGTGAAAGATATAGACAAACAAAGTAATATATTACATGAAAAAATACACCTACTTAAAAAAACGTTTCAAACGATACAAGTCTTTTTTTAAAAAAGATCAAAATTTATTTAAAAATATATTTATATTGAAAAATATAAACGTGAATGTTCATTAAGTAATCTAAAAAAAAAATCACTAATATTGAGACTTAATTTATAAAACTTATTGTACCATATCGGTTTACGCTCCTGATTTATGTTTCTAATCAAACGGTCACAAAAACCATTAATCGGGTAATTTTAATATTAATCAAGTCAATGTCCCCACGTTCAATTATGCAAAATAAAATTCCGAATTCAATAATTTACATAATAGTAATATAAAAAACACATAATAAGAAAGAATTTTTACTTTATCAAGTCCAACGTCTATCGCATATAGAAGAATCATTTAACATGTCAACAATAATAAATAAATAATGAATAAATTTAAAAAACCTCGGTACCTAGCAATTTATTCTCCGCAGGAGTTTCATAATTTTATTATGTTGTTTCTGTCGGTCCTGAATCGCAAGTGTGTTTATAAAACTGTTTAAATTTAATGAAATATTTTTATTTGATTCTCGAAGGTAAACGTGCCTGAGTGGTGAAAAAATTCTGGCAACATAAACATTGATTTAATGCATGCATTTCTCTACAAATCATATTATTAAATACGTAGTTTCTCAAAGAAAAATACTAAATAAATGAATCAAATGTCTTTGTTAATAAAACCAATTAATTTTTTTGGTCTTTTTGAGGCAGACTTGGCACCGCTCCTTTACGTAGCTAACCACATATTAACTTTGGCAAGCTGCTTTGCATACCTGATACAGCAACAATCCATCAACCTAGACATTATTAACTTCTCTAAAATATTTTGCAATTCGGTCTGATTTTTTTAATTTTTTACCTTGAAATTTGCTGACATTTCTTTATTCCAAATCTACAATTCTGCTTCATACCAGTATCTGCTTAACATGCAGACTAGCTGACTGAAATACTGATGGCATTGATGGGTAAAAATGTCTTTGGTTCAGATTTTTTGAAAAGGTAACGAAATTTGCATTTTGCCAATGTTTTCGGTTTCCATTTCTGACTTGGCTTGGAGCAGCCACGTGGAGTGGCTTAAATGTTCACCAGATTGTATCGATATCAGGTGCGAAAGCCGTTTTATCATCAGAAACTGTCAAATTTTGTCCTGAAGGATTTTTGGATTCTACCCAGAGAGAGGCTACAACATTCTTCGCATATTCGTTTCAACTTTGCTAAATTAGAATTGCGTCGCATAATAAGTGATCAAAAAATGTTGCTTAATTTATTTCACAACAAACTGGATCCTTATTAATAAGCATGTTCTCATTTCAAATACCTCGAATAACCTCACCACGAAATATCACCTTTTATTTTGAGCTAGCTAGAACTAATATTCAGATGGAGTCAAAAAGTACCTAAACTTCGAACTAATTTTATAGTGGCTTGAACTTTCTTTTTCCTACCGATTCTTAAAGTAAAGAGTATCAACTTGAAATATTAAAAAGGAGCAGAAGTGCTTTTACCTCTAAGGGGGTGAAAACCACCCCTAAGTAAAAAAATCAATAGTTAACGAAGTGCTGAGAGTAAATTTATTTTAAAATTGAGGAAGAAAATAACTTGAAATATTAAAAAGGAGCAGAAGTGCTTTTACCTCTAAGGGGGTGAAAACCACCCCTAAAGTAAAAAAATCAATAGTTAACGAAGTGCTGAGAGTAAATTTATTTTAAAATTGAGGAAGATAATGAAAGAAGAGACGAATCGAATGCCATAAGCAGCAGTTCGATATCTCATTTCGTTTTGGAGATAGAGCCTTTTAAATCTATGAGCTATTGAATTTCGCTGCATCGTCACACAAAAAAATTTGTAACAATTTGTAACGGGAAGGAACTATCCTCGAAAATTCTCAAAAAATTCAAGGAGATAGAGAAAAGAGAGACGAATCGAATGTCATAAGGCGCAGTTCGATATCTCATTTCGTTTTGAAGATCTAGAGCCTTTTAAATCAACACGTTATTAATTTTCGGTACATCGTCGCACAAAAAAATTTGTAACGGGAAGGAACTATCTTCGAAAATTCTCAAAAAATTCAAGGAGATAGAAGAGAAAAGAGAGACGAATCAAATGCCATAAGGCGCAGTTCGATATCTCATTTCGTTTTAAAGATCTAGAGCCTTTTAAATCAACGAGTTATTAATTTTCGGTACATCGTCGCACAAAAAAATTTGTAACGGGAAGGAAATATCTTTGAAAATTCTCAAAAAATTCAAAGAGATAGAGAAAAGAGAGACGAATCGAATGCCATAAGCCGTAGTTCGATATCTCTTTTCATTTTGAAGATAGAGCCTATTAAATCTACGAGTTATTAATTTCCGTTATTACATCGTCGCACAAAAAAATGTGTAACGGGAAGGAACTATCTTCGAAAATTCTCAAAAAATTCAGGAAGATAGAGAAAAGAGAGATGAATCGAATGCCATAAGCAGCAGAACGATATCTCTTTTCTGACTATTGATATCATTTGTTGAAAAACCATATTTAAAACATAATGGCAAAAACGCCCAAAGCTCTAACAATAAATCTTTAGCTATAAATGTAAGTACATAGAAAAATACACTTTAAGATGCGCCATCTACTATTCGAATGCACAAGTTATGTATAATATCCATTTGCATTCTAATAGAATGGATTATCTTATACTTAATACTTATTTAATCTATGTTGATGCTAATAATCAAAAGATCATTCGAATGGCCATTTGAAAGTTACATGAATTATTTAGTTTTCAGGTTTCCCTTCGCTTTATCGCCGTTCACGTCATTCTACACCATTTTTATATCAAAAGAAGGAGCACATTAGTTTTATGCGTATCCTAGATTTCAAACATTATGAAAGTGCTGCTGGATTCGTAGTGCACGGTGCACGTAACCGTACCACCAACGAACAAAGAACAAACATAAATCGATAAGAGGATTCATAGTCAACTTAACATATGCCGTATACTATTAGAAATGGTTTATTTTTATTTCTGCATATCGTTATCGCTACATAATCGGTTACAAACGTACGTGATCGGATAATTTCGTAAATCGATTTCATCACAGATTCACAGATATTCGCGTAGAATGGAATGTCTGCAATTATTTTAGTTTTATGTGGTTTGCAGTTGAATGGTACTTTTATTTTTACTACGATTGCACCAGGATTGCAGCCACCTACCTATGTCCCACTTGATTTCTTATATCTTACCTGTTTGTTTATAACCTTGAACTAACGACAGAATCAGAAATCCACATGTAAAGTTGATACCGCGATCATTTAAAAGCGACAATACTGAACATACTGGTATATTGTCAAATTAACTGAGAGAAATTTAGTTAAGAGAGCTAGAAGAGCTCAAACAAGTTGTTATACCCCGTTCTCTCTTTATCATTGGGTCCAAGGCATACACGGCCTACAACGCCAAACAGCCACAACATATAATACCGGGGTATTAAAGACTAACCAATTTAACTGTAACTACTCTAAAGATAAAGATGTAAATTTAAAATCAAACCTGTTAATTTGTTTCATACATATCCGCATGTGAGGTATTAGTTTTTATCTATTACAAACTCAGGTTCTACCACAATCGGAACATCATGATGACTTAGTGGAACTTAGCGTCCACCTACTTCGATAATTGTACCTGCCTCTGTGCGAGTTGTAGTGTATCCAGCTGAAAATAAAAGTAACATGAAGGATAGTGTATTATATTTTGTCGATTATCTGCTTCAAATCATTATCAGCTAAATATATCTTTAATCTAAGTTTACACCAGTTACATACCCTCTTAAGCAAATAAGAACAGGTTTCCTTATTTGTCTCTCCGTGTAGCAATGCAAATATTATAAGATGGAAGATGCGTAACGCTAAGTGAAAAAACTATGTACCTTATTACACAATTACACATCTTGGCCTGAAAGTTGCTGTTTTGAAATCGGAGAACTCGAAACTGAAATAAGTTTTCTATGCAAACGCACCGTTTTTGCAAAAAAAAAAAAATCCTGAAATTCTACGCTTTGGCACCAACACTTTGTGTTACTAAAAACAACTCATTTCCATCCAATTTTCTCTGTGCATCCACACAGGGGGACATTCACCGGCTAATACCCCTTCCATTACGAAAGTTTGCTTTACCACAGAAAAATCAAATTTTATCATAACCTAAAATACTCGGATCAGCTCCAGTGATCATTCGATTATTAGCATCATTATCATTCGAATACAAAGTGTCCAATATCCGATTATTGAAATAATTCGATTATGCCCGTCTTGAGCATCATCTACTGTCTACTAGCTAAAGTGGATATGTAAAGTTGGTGTGTGTGTGCATTGTGCAATCAATGCAATCATCCATAAAAGCTGCTTTCGTTTGTGGTTCGTGCAGAACAAGTAATCATGATTCCATTTCGTATATTCCTTTAAAGGAAGGAAGTAATTAAGGAACTGTTTCAAGCACTGAACTGAATTATGATTTATTTGTTCAGTAATCATTTACACGAACGAAAGCAGCTAAAGATAACGTAATTTAATCTACTCTAAATAACCATAACGACAAATCCGACAAACAACAACCGTACCACACCATAGACAATACAAATAGAGACTTTTCAGCAGTTTACGCACTATATTTCCTGTGTTCAAAGCAATATTACCTTCCCCTCACATTAATGCCATGGTGGCTTTTCAATTCGTTCTTGCGCTTTTGATTTTTTTATAATTAGTTTTCGCGTTTGTGCATGAACGACCATTATTTTTCGATATAAAATCGCATATCGCAAATAATATAACATGAAATAGTAGTAATACCCATTTTACCCATTACGAAAAAGTTTGCTTTTCCACAAAAAAATCAAATTTTATACACAATAGGCTAAAATACTCGGATCAGTTGTCACGCGTCATAACCTCACAATAGGAGGCGATGGACAAGCCCGCATTCGAATGAAAAATAATCGGATCATTGATTATGAAGTAATCGGCAGAATCCGGTTATTGTGTCGGGTGCTCGATTGATAAATAATCGAATGAAAATCTGAGAATCTCGATCTATCTTGATCTGAGGAAAGAAACGGTGCCCAGTGATTAACCTAAGCTGTGACCTAAGTCAAAGAGAATAAATACGATTAAGAGGGGCACTTCGCAAACTAGATGGCGACACTAGTAATTTTTTTTCAAAAATACTAATAAATTCAGAGAAATTAATTTCATAGCTGATATCACGTTGCAAGGGTCTAGCATTTGCTGACGCTCCTAATGATTTAATTTGGTTACAAAATATTTGATAATTAACGAGTAATCACGGCTTTCTTCAGTAACGGTTTACCTTTAAAGTTGCATTTTACAAAATAAGAATATCGTTTAAAACTTGTCATTAGGAGCCGAAAGGTTTTCTAAAGGTTCACAGCAAACTTCAATGCTCATTATTATTTAGTATTGAAATGTAGTATTTTTGATTAAACCCTTGCAAATTACAAAATTTCACCGAGATGACATACGCACAGCTGATTAGTTTTATAATAGAAATTGTGCTAAAAGTTTGGCTACTGTATAAGAGATGGAGCCAGTTTAGCGAGTTTTATTTACAGAGGCTACGTTCGAGTTTGACTGGGGCAAGGCGAACAGTGCGGGTAACGGGTATTGTGACGTCAATACCGAGCGTACCGGTTGATTTTAACTCGAACGGTAGGTGGCGAGTAAACTACACAACAACACAACCTCAAATTTTCCGTTTTGCACTAAATAATTTAATAATTAGGCCTGCCTACTTTTTTTCTTTACTTTCACACTATTTCACAGAACGTATGAATCGTATGATAACATTTTGGCAACGACAGTCAGTTGTTGACACTTTTTAGTTTTTGGTATGACTTTTAAGGTTATGTTTTAAGCAAACTCCGAGAACATCGAGCGCGCTCGGACGTGCTGCCCCAAGCCGTCTCAAACGCAAGGGAGAACGCTCCGAGTCTTAATTAAAACGCTTAAAACAACACCGAACGCCTTGGGCGCCCTTGGGGCGTGAAAACGAACGCCCCCTAGGATTAATGCTGATTTAATATCATTTTGTTTAAAATACAACTACAACTATATTCAACAACAACATCCAAGTGTTTCAAATTAATTGCGTTACTTTTTTAAAATACGAGTTCCATAACCCAGAACGTAATTACTTATAATCTATTCGAAATCTACTGTGTGCTCACGAACCTCAGGTAAGTCTGCAGGGCAGTGGCAGTTTCCCACAAGTTGAAACATAATTTCCTAACAATCTTCGTCATAAAAGGGCAGTTTTGCAAGTATAAAATCATAATCGAAACAAAGATAAAGTTAAAACCGAATAAACAGCAGTCAATCATATTCCCTCAACATTTAATCCAAGACGTGTTACATTTTATACACATACCTGAAGTTTATATTCCACGTCCCAACTTTCCACTCGTCATGATTAATTCTGGAAGGAACGATTCATGTTGGTCTCCTCCATCTCTCAATGCTCAAATATCGATCAGAGCTACTGAAATTCTTTGAATTAATCCAACATTATCAGGCAAGGTTGCAAGAATCTTGAAACAGAAATAATAAGCGAGTATTATAAATTTAACAGCTCTATATCGCACTACGAATATGCAAATCTACTTCTCGATGTCAGATACCATTGTCAATAAAAGTAAATACCTTAAAATGAGATTATTTGATTAAACATTTTTCTCCCTTACAAAGTAATATAACCACAGAATAGAACAACCTTAAATAAAAGATAATATGGTAAATGAACATATCGATGTGGTTATGTGCTAAATTAGTTCATTTGTCTCTATGGTTAGTTGCACACCAACTTTACACATCGACTTTAACTACTAGATAGTAGATGGCGCTCAAGAGCTGGTGTGAAGTTAGCAACGCGGTGCCAGCAACGGCAGGAAATAAGTTGTGATACACGGAAATTTAAAAATCAACATAACCTATAATAAATACTTCTTCATTTGAAGTGAATAAATAGATACCAGAGACATCCATGTCTCTGATAGATATACAGCATAACTTATTTTTTTTTTAAATGTACAGGTGGGAAAAACTGAATGTTGTAGATGAACATGGCCATAACTTCGAAATAAAATGGCGTCAACCCTACATTTTGCCTACATGAACACAAACTTATTATAAGGCGCCTGCACTGCTCTATCGACACTCGTTACACCTCCTCCAGAGTCAGTGGCAAAAGTGCAAGAACGTGTACACTGTACTGGTATACCAAACTTATTGGCAAAAAGTGTAAAATGTGTACACTAGCGGCTGATGACAAACAAAGCTATTGATATAATCGAAATATTCCGATTACTGCCGAATAATCGCTCATTCGATTATTGCAACCGAGAAATCAATCGATTCGAAATGATTATGAATGCGTTTAAGTTTTAAGAGCAATGACTTCGAATTCCTACCGATATAATAACTCGTATAGTTCCTTTACCATGTATTACTTACATTACTAAGGGTAGTATTATGTTCATACACGTGCACTCAGTCTACGGTTCATCTGCTCTTCTAGCCTATAATGTTCTGTCTCTGTAGATTTCTTTTACCTATCGTTGCTTTGTTTGAACCGAACAGGGACTTGTTGCTTTTACCCTTTTTCCATACAAGAAAAATTACGACGAAATTGAAAAATTCCTACAACAGTCATTGTGAGACGATGCTATTGAGATATAACAACTATTATTTAACCTTTTAAAACCATTGAATGTATTTCGCTGACATTATAAGTATCCACTGCGTATTTATTAGCTTCCTCAACTGCTCTGATAGACTGGAGAAGTACCTTGTCCACTAATTTGCTTTAGAAAAAACATGTTGATCTTTTCTGGAAGAATTTATGTCCTCATCCACCTCGTGACCAATTATTTCTGTGTCGAAATTTGGGGACACTATACTTATAGCCAGTCTAACTTTACTTCCTGATTTCCTGGCGTGTAAAGGCATTTTATGTTCGTTCGTAGAGCGTTTTCGTTTTAGTGGACATTGGAACAAGTGTAATAAATTTCCCAATGTTTTAAACATCTATATTATAGGTAGGATCTAAAAATTAAAAGCAATTTAAAAGTTGAACAAAAAGCATGTTCACTTAACCTACAAAATCAACATTTGGCTGTTTTATAACAATAAATTACCTCTCTCAATACACTAATACAGACAGGATCATCACTGTCTTCAAATTCATTACCAGGTTCATCCATAAGAGTTATCTAGTTACTCTTATGGGTTCATCCATACTTCTTTATTATGAACTGTTATGAATAGCAAACGCAAAGGTCCATGAAAATTTAAACTAAACCAACCAACGAGAAGTTAGCCGCTAGCTCGTCTCTGCTAGCTCAAACGCTACAGGCATTTTCGGAAACTTACTCGTACTAGATCATATCAAATGACGTTCGTTTACTAACCTAGTCAAATTATCAAATCTACCCGTGTTCGCAGAAATCGTAAACATGAAAATTCTCAATCCGATTTACTACTCGAGTTAACTACAGGCATTTTCGGAAACTTACTCGAGTTAACTAGTAAAACAAATAACTGTCACGTGATATCAAACAACCGAGTAAGTTTCCGAAAAGGCCTAAACTTGACATATCGACTTTAACTAGTAGGCACTAGATGGCGCTCAAGAACTGGTGTGAAGTTAGCAACGTTGCCAGCACCGGCGGAAATAAGTTTTGATACAAGAAAATTTAAAAATCAACATAACCTATAAACAATAGATTTTCATTTGAAGGGAATAGATACCTACCCATATAGCATAACAAAACTCATATATTTTTTTGAAAATGTACAGGTGGAAAAAACTGTATTGTAGATGAACACGGCAATAACTTTGCCTACATGAACACAAACCTCAAACTTATTATAAGGCGCCTTGCCGAAGTTTACATAAAGAGCCGAAATTACTTGTCTAATCGTCCTATTTGAGATTATGATTCACCACTTATTTTCTTAATTAATTTTAGAGCTCTCTAGGCTATATCAAAATGATGTTGGAACTGGAACTATCTATATTTACCAAGAGCAAGAAGGATTTTCCTCCTGATAGAATAACACACGTTGCTATTGCAAATAAACAATTAGTGGTAGCAATGGTCCGAATGAATCTGCATAACCCTTAAGGAGAAGACAGTGACAGCGATGGCCAAAAATCCTGCTACAACACAACGAAGCCCCTGCTAGACAACGGCTCGCTGAGCAACAGATCTAGCGACTCCTCGAAAACCTCAGAAACTTCTAGTGGACGGCTCATAATGACGTTAGATCAAAAAAACTTGTTAGTGGACGGTGATAGTGGAGCAACAGAAGACCAACTACTTCTTGCGTGGAATACTCATAAGAAATATAGTAAATCCGATGATTTACGGAAGCCAAGAATGAATTTGTTGAGGCAAACTCTAGTCAATGTACAATCGCAGGGGGTAGTACTATAGTGATATTATAGACGTTTTGTTTTTTAGCTGTTTAAGTTGTCAATGTGTGTACATGTGATAAGCAAATGGATTACTATATATTTTTTATTTTTTGTGTGGTACGCTTCACTTAAAACATAACGAACCAAATTTATTACTATCAGATTAGAAGAAAAAGTATTTCGTAGGGATTAGGTAGTAAGTATTTCAAACGTGACTTTTCTACCCTACCGAAAATTAAACATTCGTAATATTAAACAGTAGGATGAATATTGAACATTTTATTTCTTTTAAATTGCGATTAATAATTAATTATTATCGTTAAATGCGGCGTACCATCGATGTTACCTGGGAAACACTTACAAGTCATTACAGAAAGGATGGTTTCATAGAAATGACGTGGGAAAAAATTTAACAAATCAGCTCAAATTTACTATAATTTAAAAACTAACATGATTCGTCACGATTTCCCAATGTTGTCGATTAGTGTTCACCCTGTAGCCTTTTATTGTAGACACTCATTTCCATGAAACAAACCCTAGATCAACTCAATTTTATATTTAATTTAAGGCGCCCAATATTTGGGAATTTGTTGTCGATTGAAATAAGTTTAAATACACGCACTTCTATATAGACAATCAGTAAAACATACCTGAATATTGAGTGTTGCTTGCGAACAGAAATAGATGTACAATACTTCGTTTTACCGCTTGTTACACACCTGTTAATACGCAATTTTAAACAATTTAAAAACGTTAATTAGTAATGCAAAATTTATCATAGCCAATTAGGAGAATAGTATTAAATATAACAAATATACATATTTTTAAATATCAACATTTCAACTTCTATATTGTTACCTAAGCTAAGAGTTTAAATCGTTATATCCGTCTTCTCTATATCTATGTTCAACTAAAATTTAAATGTTATTAGATGAATGCCTTACTACAGTTTTAAAATTGAACATTTTTTCTCGAGGAAATAAATTGGAATTGACTGCGTCTGATATTTACCCAAATTAATGTTCCCGTTACGCAAAATTAGCTCTCAAATGTTTAGTCTTTAACACAAACTCGTGTAAAGAAGTCGAAAGAGTTTGCTTTTCCACAGAAAGAAATATCAAATTTAATCATAACCTAAAATACTCGGATCAGCTCCAGTGATCATTCGATTATTAGCATCATTCGAATACAAAGTGTCCAATATCCGATTATTTAAATAATTCGATTATGCCCGTCTTGAGCGCCATCTACTGTCTACTAGCTAAAGTGGATATGTAAAGTTGGTGTGTGGGTGTGCATTGTGCAATCAATGCAATCATCCATAAAAGCTGCTTTCGTTTGTGGTTCGTGCAGAACAAGTAATCATGATTCCATTTCGTATATTCCTTTAAAGGAAGGAAGTAATTAAGGAACTGTTTCAAGCACTGAACTGAATTATGATTTATTTGTTCAGTAATCATTTACACGAACGAAAGCAGCTAAAGATCAAGGGCTAAAGATAACGTAATTTAATCTACTCTACATAACCATAACGACAAATCCGACAAACAACCGTACCACACCATAGACAATAAGCTATTCAACAGAAGCGATACGCCACCTGGTGGCACAATCTGAATCAATTCCATGTACATTGACATTCTCTTACAGATCGCTCGCACGTGGGTATTTATCTGTTAAAACGCAATTATTACATGTAATATTCAAAAATAAACACAAATTTTATAACTCAATGTAAACAAATGATCTAACTGCAAGTTGATGTACATGGAATTAATTCACGGTTGGCTGATGAGGGCGCTGAAGTCTTAAATTTTATTCCCAATACAAATAGAGACTTTTCAGCAGTTTACGCACTATATTTC
The DNA here is from genome assembly GCA_963680705.1 of Rhagium mordax. NCBI lineage: Eukaryota > Metazoa > Arthropoda > Insecta > Coleoptera > Cerambycidae > Rhagium > Rhagium mordax. Next base: position 4,752,188 of record OY796662.1, on the reverse strand, counting down.
CTGTGTTCAAAGCTATCACAGAATTAATAACTTAATTCTGTGGCAATATTACCTTCCCCTCACATTAATGCCATGGTGGCTCTTCAATCCGTTCTTGCGCTTTTGGTTTTTTTTATTATTAGTTTTCGCGTTTGTGCACGAACGACCATTATTTTTCGATATAAAATCGCATATCGCAAATCGCAAATAATATAACATGAAATAGTAGTAATACCCCTTTTACCCATTACGAAAAAGTTTGCTTTTCCACAAAAAAATCAAATTTTATACACAATAGGCTAAAATACTCGGATCAGTTGTCACGCGTCATAACCTCACAATAGGAGCCGATGGACAAGGCCGCATTCGAATGAAAAATAATCGGATCATTGATTATGAAGTAATCGGCAGAATCCGGTTATTGTGTCGAGTGCTCGATTGATAAATAATCGAATGAAAATCTGAGAATCTCGATCTATCTTGATCTGAGGAAAGAAGCGGTGCCCAGTGATTAACCTAAGCTGTGACCTAAGTCAAAGAGAATAAATACGATTAAGCGAAATCGAGGACAACCAAATAATTCAAGTAAACTTCAAATGATTACTCAGTTATTCGGATGCCAAGTATCCGATTATTGAAATCATTCGATTATGCCCGTCTTGAGCGCCATCTACTGTCTGCTAGCTAAAGCGGATATGCAAAGTTGGTGTGCAAATATCCATAAGAAGGACAAATGAACTATCCGACAAATAACCATAGACATAATACAATATAAATAAACCATCAGCAGTTTGACCACTGTTTCAGTGATGGTGATGAGCCTCTAGATAGCGAAGCAAAATCTAACTACAACCAAATACATAATTTTAAATAAACTTCAAATGATCCTTTGATTATTAGCACCATTCGGATACCAAGTATCCGATTATTGAAATCATTCGATTATGCCCATCTTGAACGCCATCTACTAGCTACTAGTTAAAGTCGATATGTAAAGTTGGTGTGCAATCATCCATAAAGACAAATGATCAAATGAACTAATTTACTACATAACCACAAATCTGGCAAATATAACCAAACATTTCGGAACACTCAAAGATGAATAATATATTGCCATGGTTCATGAACCTTTCGCTAATCATGAAAGTACAAAACTTTTGTGCTCTGAAAAATATTACGAAACTCAAAACAATCTGGCATTTAGCTGTGATAGTGGCAATTTTAAATAACAACAGTGCGAGCTATACGGTTTCATTAGCATATTATTATTATGAAGGTTTAAGCTGGATTCGTAGTGAATATAACATAAGCCGTATGCTATATCGATAAGACGTATGACATAATTTTAAGAAAATGCATTCAGTCTGTGTGACGTTAAGAGTTGGCACATGCGCAGAGAGCTGTTAGAAATCTTAAATTCTAACGATCTGTGAACTTAACCTTACTGTTCTCTATTGTTTTGTTGCATTTCAAGTTTGAATTTTGATTATTTTAAAAAATAAAAGTACCATCCAATTGCAAACCACATAAAACTAAAATAACGCAGACGTTCCATTCTAGACAAATATCTGCGATGAAATCTATTTACGAAATTATCTGATCACGTACGTTTGCCATCGATTACGTAGCGATAACATAAGAAATAAAAATCAATCATTTCTTACAGCATACGGCTTCTGTTATGGCGACTATGAATGCTCTAATCGATTTACGTATGTTTATTTAATATTAATATAGCAAATTTACTTTCCAAATAGATTAATTGGCGTGGAAAATACTAACACGCTTTTAAGTCTGGTGCTACAAATTCGGCGAAGACTGGTCGTTCTTCCACAGTGTATATCACACATCTGTCTTTCCTGTGCTGTGCTACCTCTTTATAAAGGGTGAAGCGGTATCTTGCAGCTCTATCTATGTAACTAGGAATATTAAACGATAGATTTTAATGTTAAACTATTTGCGCCCAAGAAGTTTTTGATGCAATATCATGATTTTGTTTTAAACAGGTATTTTTATAGTAAAGCGAAATTAAAAGAAAAAAATGTATGTCAATGCCCTGCATCTCAAAAATGAGGCATCTCTATGACAGGTTTATTGGGACTTTTCTTCTTAACAGAAGGTCTACTATGAAGTGACGAAGTCCTGAAAAACCGACTCACACCCTACACACACAAAGTGGTCTATTGAAAAGCAAACTTGCTGTGTAAAGAAAATTAATAAACAAACGTTTGCTATTATGATTTATTAATATTTGAAAATAACTGACCTGGTACAGTAACCTGTTTGTTAAATTGAATGAATTTCTGTTATTTTTTGTCCGGTCCTTTAAGCCTTAAATGGTTCAACCAAATCCACATCAGCATCCGGTATAACATTCTCCATTTCTGCTGGTATTTGTCATGATTTGGCTTTCTCCCAAGCAGTGTAAAAATTTTATACCAAGTCCACGCCAGGTCTATCCACAAGATGGGGTTTCATTTTAAATGATTTCTGTAACTCTGCCAAGGACATGTTCGTCAGGCGTGGTTATTTTTGGAAGTCCCTTTCTTGTAAAAACTGAAAAGCAAATTACAGAAGTTAAACAAAATTCCGTTGATGAAATTTTCACATCTGATTGTATCAGAAACAAATTTGCACTTACGTTAATGACATTGGTGCAGTCTCTAAAATGAAAGTCATTTTCAGGCACGGCTCAACTAACATCAATAAAATAGCAGTGTTTGTTGTGCCAGAGGATATTATACTCTGACAGATCGGCATGAATTAAATTCGCTTTCTCGTCCATAGTTTTCATTGCCTCTCCTATCTGTAAGTGTAAGACGACAACCTTTATTACAATCTGCTTAACAAGAGCTGCAACAACTACGACTACATGTAGAACAGGTTAATAAATTACTTCGTCATAAGCCATGATTGATGCCACGATGCATAAATAGTCCACATTCCACATCCTTCAATTTTATCTTATTTTGAACCACATATTTTGGCCTGATATTTTCACAAGTTCCTGTTTTGGAGTCGGAGAATTCCAAACTAAAAGAAGTTTTCCATTCAAACGCACAGTTTTTGCAAAAAAAATCCTGAAATTTCGCCCTTCGGTACCAATCTAAAAACAACTCAATTTCATCCAATATTCATGGTGCACTCACATGGGAGGACGTTCAGCGAGTAATACCCCTTTTATTCATTACGAAAAGGTTTGTTTTACCACAGAAAAATCAAATTTTATATATACATATGGCTAAAATTAAAATACTTGGATCTTGGATCAACTGCAACCTGCAACTGAACTGACGTCAACTGTCATGCACAAACACAGAATCATATAATAGAATAGAATGTGTCATAACCACAACTGAGAAAACTTGTATCACAGAATATATAAATAGACATAGGCGCATTCGATTGAAAAATACCGAATTATTGAAATGATCGGCACAATCCGGTTATTATGGTATTGTATATTGCACTGTCGCTGTGGTGATCCAGCGATTTTGCTTTGTCAACAAATTAAATTAAAATTGAATGTAGTCAAAAGTAAAATGACTATCACCACGAGATGATTTATATTATTTACTATTTACCGTCGAATTCACAGAAGTAAATTAAACTATAAAACTATAAACGAGATGGCAAGAGAATAGAACAGTGAAAGAAGATATTTCACTGCTTGAAGTTGAAGTTGATGAACTTTTCGCGTCACAATTTGGTCAGCGTTAATGCGAAACGCTGATTGGCTGTCGCGACTACTGTCTCCAATCGCACTGCCTTAGTGACGTTGTCGACCGCCGCCTTTAGGATATCAGAAAGACCAGGAGGTATTCAATTCATTATCAGGAGCATCAAAATTATGTCGTTCTCTATTGAACGAAACTTTAAACTTAAGAAATTCTATTAATGGTATTAGGATAGCAGAAAGTCCAGGAGGTATATAACCACTACCAGGAGCATCAAAATTATATGTCGTTCTCTACTGAACGACACTAGCAGAAAGGCCAGGAGGTATTTAATCATTACCAGGGGCATAAAAATTATATGTCGGTCTCTATTGAATGAAACTTTAAACTTAAGAAATTCTATTAGGGGTATTAGGATAGCAGAAAGACCAGGAGGTATTTAATTCATTATCAGGAGCATCAAAATTATGTCGTTCTCTATTGAACGAAACTTTCAACTTATGAAATTCTATTAGGGGTATTAGGATAGCAGAAAGTCCAGGAAGTATTCAATTCATTATTAGGAGCATCAAAATTATGTCGTTCACTATTGAACGAAAGTTTCAACTTATGAAATTCTATTAGGGGTATTAGGATAGCAGAAAGATCAGGAGGTAGTCAATTCATTATCAGGAGCATTAAAATTAAGTCGTTTTCTATTGAACGAAACTTTCAACTTATGAAATTCTATTAGGGGTATTAGGATAGCAGAAAGACCAGGAGGTATTCAATGTATTATCAGGAGCATCAAATTATGTCGTTCAACTATTGAACGAAACTTTAAACTTATGAATTTCTATTAGGGGCATTAGGATAGCAGAAAGACCAGGAGGTATTTAACCATTACCAGGAGCATCAAAACTATATGTCGTTATCTATTACACTACGTTTTAAGCTTATAAAATTCAATCGGGAGTATTAGGATAACAGAAAGACCTCGCCTGGCCGTGTTCTATGACTGAAAATACCATGCGCTGTCCGTCCTCGCCTGGCCGTGTTCTATGACTGAAAATACCATGCGCTGTCTGTCCTCGCCTGGCCGTGTTCTATGACTGAAAATACCATGCGCTGTTCGTCCTCGCCGGCCGTGTTTTATGACTGAAACCGTTTATAATTATAATTTTTGTAACCACTGACTGGTTAATAACCATGTTATTACCCACTAGTTTTAACTCCAGTTTACAATTCTTGGTTTTAACGCTAATAATTTTATTATAATTCGAATTCTACTCGTTAATAGAATTAAGTCGATACCTAACACTTATGGTTTGATGGGAAAAAACGTTTTGTTACCAAACTTATCAATAATTTTCTAAAATAAATACATCGACGAATTTGGTTAATCCATTTTAACCAATAAATAACCAATGCGGTTAATAACCTGGCACATCACTGGTTTTAATATTGAATTATTTTTGTCTTTGATTGGTTCAAACTGTATTAGAAGAAATGGGAATTTGATCCAATGAAAATAATGAAATTCTACACTTCATAATTAGTAGTGCCCTCTAGAAACTGAAAGTTGAACTAGAACAATTAATTTAAATACAATTTTAACAAAAATACTCCACATTAGTACAAAATAAATAATTATTTCACATTTGTGTTTAAAATTGTGAGAAATAAGTTTACTTCGTAAATCACAAGTGAAATATTTTTATTAGTAACAGAACAGGTTACAGGTTACACGACTATTTAACGTCGGTGTCAAAATCAGTTACGCCATTTTATCCAACTTCGCGAGTGTGTTGTGCGTGCTGTGTTTGCTATGAAGTTATTTGTTATTCAAAAGGACGAAGAAGAATAGATCTTCAGTTTTTGAAAATCAAATTTTTATATATTTTTTTGCAAACTCCTAGAATTAGGCTATAGGACTTTGCCCTCTTGCATGTGGAACAGAACCTAATAAAAAATGGGGACGTTATCTTTAAGCTGCCCCTTTTGCTGTGATGAGAAGTTTTCATCTCACAATTCATTAAAATATCATATTCTCAGTATAATAGACAATCTATTGTGTCCAGCTTGCGACAAGCGATTAGATAGTATATTAGATTTAGCCGAACACTTGGGTAGGGAATGTAAAGAAAAAGAAATCAAACCACCACCTTTAACGCCAATAATACAATCAGTTAATATTAAAGAAGAGACAAATCAAGATTTTATGGAATCTGAGGATGGCAACTCCCAACTAGTTTTACTTAATCCTAAAGTTGAAGGCGAAGATGCTCCCGATGAAAATAACAGTATTTTGGCAAAAGCATTGTTGTCGAAATCTACAACCGAATCTGCCCAAAGTGAGTCGGAAGAGACAGGAGCATTGTATATGTGTCAGATGTGTAATATGAATTTTAATTCGATCGAAGAACATTTGGAGAAGTATCATGAGGGAGAAGACGTTATTTATGTAATTCACCATTTAATTTTATATTTTATAAACAAACTTAAAATGGAACACTTTGCTTAATATGAATAAGAGACAACTGCTTTGGCCTTTTTAAATCGATTTAGATTAGTCAATTTTATTTCTACCAATGAAATCTAATGTTTCAAAATAACTGAAGCGTGCATTCTTGTTATCCAAAAATGCTTCTTACGGAACGTCTAGTATTAAAATAATATCTAAGACTGAGGAATTAAATTAGGACGCGTATAAAAATTTATGAGAAATAAAAAAAATACCTAAGTTAAATATTTTTATTCGGTTGATGAATATTTGGAAAATTAGTGTTCTATTTACTTGTTTTATTTCTTATTTTATAAATTGCTTTTATGTGTAGTAGTTTATTGATCATTCAACTTTTTTTAGGAAACCGAAGAAACAGAAAATACGCACAGTGAAGAACAGAATTCTGAAGCTGCAGAAGAAGAGGAGGGAGGTACCGACATAGAGGAAAACATGTTTATGCTGCATGAAGATGAAGAATCAGAAAACGGAGACGTGGATGACGGAAAGACTAACCAGACAATAGAAGAGCAGCAATGCTTGGACAAGGATGGCCGAGTTTACACCAGAAAAGTGGTAAAAATCGACAAGTTCTGGATCAATAAAAAACAGAAACAAGATAATAACGGCCCTATGACTGAGAAATACTTGCTTGAAGATGGAAAAATCTGTAAAATCACCGAAGAAGAGGCCAACTTGATAGACGACAAGGACTCCATAATACAAATCCACCAGTGTCCAAAATGCTTCCTACAGTTCCCCAATTTGAACCACTATAAAAAACATTTATGCGATCCTTCAAAAGTGAAAAATAAATTCAAATGCAGCCACTGCACGGCAGTTTTCCTGAACTACCAGTCATTAACTGCTCACATGAAGTCGCACATAACGAAGGATGCCTCAGGAAAAATAAAGAGAGTCGTCACTTTAGGCCCTTACACTTGCGACGTTTGCAAGACTATGTTTCCGTCTTTTAAAAGTTTACGTCTACACAAAAGAATGCACGATCCTATCAAAGACAAAGTCCCAGAGGCACCCGTAAATTACAGCATCACAGGCCCCATAGATGAAAGCAGGGAAATTGTGCGCCAAATGTTTATTTGTAGCATATGCAATAAGACTTACGACAAGGAATATGAGGAGATACACATAAGGTCGCATAATCAGGAGGAAAATTATGACTGTTCCGTGTGCAACCGTAAATTTTACACTAAAGAAAACCTAGAAATGCACGTAAAGGCACATAGCAATGGCAAGAAGTTTGTTTGTTCTTACTGCAAGAAGCCTTTCACGACTTATGATGCCTTGCAAGATCACGTTGCCAATCAGTGCCAGAAACGACAGTACGAGTGCCAGTACTGTGGCAGACGTTTCTCTAGACCTCACGAGAAAGTTAAACATGAAAGAATCCACACGGGTGAAAAACCACATGTTTGCCAAATCTGCGGTAAAGCATTCCGCGTTAGCTACTGCTTAACGCTTCATTTGCGGACACACTCGGGCACCAGGCCCTATCAATGTACCACCTGCGGAAAACGGTTTAAGTCGCATAGCGTCTACAATCACCACTTGCTTACTCATTCAGATGTCAGAGCTTACAAATGCCCGTATTGTCCCAAAGCATTTAAGACGAGTGTGCAGCTCGCCGGTCATAAAAACAGTCATATTAAACCTTTCGCTTGCACCGAATGCAACAGACCTTTTGCTTCTTTATATGCTGTAAGGGCACACATGGAAACTCATAAGCGAGAAAACAACTTGAAGTTCGACTGTTGGTTGTGTGGGGCGACATACGCTAGAGCCTTCGCCCTTAGGGACCATATGAAGAGCCAGCACGCTGGGGAGAATATGAATGTGGAAGACAATGTACTGATCGAATTAGAAACGAACGAGAGTACTAATCAGATTGAAAACGAAATGAACATCGGTATAGACGAGCAGATGGAGACGAAGGAGGCGGTTTAATTTAACTTTTTATATCTTACTTTAGTAATTAATTATAGCCATTGATTAAATATTTTAAAGTGGTTTAGGGTTTAATTAAAATATGTAGGTGTTGTAACCCTTAAAAATATCTACAGCATGTTGAAATATTTTTGCTGAACCTGAGGATTTGAAGACCAAAATAACTTTTGTTTCTTATACGGTCAGATTACAAGCGTTGCTCTTGATATTTGTCTTGAACAGTTTTAAACCTGACAAAGTAGTTCACCTTTGATACTCCTCTTAAGTCTATTCATTTATCTATACAGGGTGAGTCACCTTTAATTCGCTCCTCTGCATTGGAATACTCTGTATAATTGGAAATCATTAAAAAAAAAAGGGAAAAATCGGTAAACTCAACAACTGTATAATCGACCGTCGTGTTTTAGGCGAATCACCCTGTAAAACGATAAATTACAACTTTGGTCTAAATTCACATTTTAGGTTATTTTTTAAATTATTTTTTCGACCAATATTGGTAAACATTAAAATTTTTTGTAAAACAATCCACTTTAGTTGTAACTTGTAACGACTAGCTAAAAAATAAAGCCAGACAATTCAAGTGAAGTACATACTACGATTGCTACTGCAATGAATAAAAATTATCCTGATAAGAAAAACGTTTTATCTGTCTGAAAGCTGGATCAGTAGATCAACAAAAGCTGCTATAAATAAAGAAATTATTAGCAAATATGATAATAATTGAGTAATCTAAATTTTATTGATATATTCTATATAGTATAGTTTTCCTATCTATTATTTCTTTGTGAAGTACAAAAACAGAATAATGCACTTTAATGATTCTGCATAATGGGCATCACTCAGAGCTGTCTATTATAGTTATTAAAATGAAACGGCGAAAAATATTTTCACAGAATAGATACTATACATATGGTTCATTTACTATCATGCATAGAAAATGTTAATAATGTATACAAGTTTATTAAGTGTTACTCAAATAAAGTAGATAATTTCAGCAAAGGAGAATCCATTAAATTAATTGATAACCTGGGGCAATATTACTAATTATTTGCTGCGAATTAGTGGGTGTTGTTTATAATAATGAAACAATTGAACGTGTTCGTTCCAGACAAAAATTCTAAAAATTACCGTATTTCTTTAAAATGAGTTCTGCCACCATAGACTGGGGAAGCGTGAGTACTTTTTGCATCTATTATATATTGATTAAAGTATAAATTATAAATAGCCTTAAGCAGTGTTCTCAGTTTTCTGAATTCTTGTGACAAGATGCATCCTTCGTTGAGTTAAAATACAGGGCCATCCAAAAGTAAACCACATCCTTAAAGTTTACACTGAAATTTGATATTTACTAAAATACTTACAATACTTTCCAATTTAGTAACATAGTGTAGAATGAAGATAGAAAATTTAAAATGGCAGCATTATTGTATTTGGCAAAAAAAAAAAAACGGTTTTGAGGGAGGTAAAAAATAGTACCAATAGAATGGTCGGGGACAACTTACTTATTGACAGCAGTGCATAAAAAAATGTGGGAGTAATTATGGTCTCGAATTTAAAGTTTTAAAAACAAGTATATATCCAAAAAATAAACCTTTTCGATTTTTACTTCCAAGGGTTGTCTGCACCTGTAATTTTGGAACCCACCTTTTTGACTTATTGGATAAAAATCTGCCCTTAAAAGGAAGCGGTTTACTTTTGAATCATCCTCGCGTTGAACATTCTAGGTAAAAAACTATTTTCTAGATCGACACCTCAAACACATCGTTCATTAACTCCTTATGGATATCCAAGGACGCCTCCGAGATGATCATAAAGTCGACGCTGTTCCTCCCCGTAATAATTTTTGGGTTATTCGGCAACATGGTGGTAATATATATTCTTGTGAAAAATCAGCACATTCGTAATCCAACCAATTTGTTAATCGGTAACATGGCAGCGGCAGATTTGTTATCACTGTTGATACATCCTTGGGTGGTGCTAACTTACGACTTCTTTCAAAACTACCAGCTGGGACGCCTAGGCTGTCAGGGAGAAGGAGCGGTGGAGTGTAAGTCAACCATTCTCGTTGTGTCGTCTACTGTAAACTAACTCAAGAGCACGATAAGTGGGGCACCCTGTATAAATAGGTTACATATTTTACAGGTTCCACTTTAATAGCTAGTGTGATCAGCATGTCTGCTATTACATACGACAGACTTACAGCTATAGTCCTGCCAAAAGAAACCAGGCTGAATAAGAAGGGCGCTAAAATTCTTATGGTGATCACCTGGATCGTGGGGATCCTGTTGTCCATACCTCTGTCCATATACAGAACTTACAAGGTATATACTAAAATATTACACTGAGAGAACAATAACGAGACTGTTTTAGGAACGTCAATGGCTAAATTTTCTCGAAAAATACTGCACAGAAAAAACACTCGTCATTAACATTTATTGGTACTTTATAATAGCCGTTTTGGTGTGGCTGCCGTTAACCATTCAGCTGATTTGTTACATAGCTATTTTGGTAAAAGTAAGTAGTTTTATAATTTTGTTAGAACGTAGTTCCAACATTTAATTATTCTAGTTAAACAAATATGAAAAAATGATGGTACGAAAACTTCAGCATCATCGGGCCAGTTACAAAAAGAGAGCAGCCAAAATGATGTTCGTTATAATAGTGACTTTCATGATATGCCGACTGCCTTTTACGGCGCTGATTATATATCGCCACCAGCTCATAAAAGTGAAGGCGTTGAGCACGTCAAACGACGTCCAAAATCAGGTAAACGTAATGAAAAATAATTTTCATTCAACATTAATAGTATTGCCGTCACAAGAATTTATGCTATTTTTAAAAAAATCGGTAAAAGAGTTTTACATACATAAATTGGTAAAAGAGTTTTACATACATAAAATAAAAGACACATCTAAACAAAAAACAAAACAGTTCAATTAGTTATTTTTAGAGCCATTTCAATTTTATAAGAAAAGCCCCGACAGTCACTTTCTCAAAAGGCTGTAATTTCCTTTCCCAACAGCTTTCACCATATTAAAAATTAGGTCATAAAATGGTGGTTATTCGTTATTTCTAGTAGGCCCAGGAATCTTGGAATGGATTTAATACAAAAAAAAAAAGGGGGGGGTGGATAGGGTACTTTCTGTGCACCTGGTATTTATTAAGTAAAATACAGAATCTGTAACAACGTAAATATTTCTGTGAATATGACTTTCCTTTCCTAAATTCACAATTTATTGCAAATTTTTTATTTTTCCAAAGATTTTGAATACATTGAAAAAATCTCTTGTCTTGCTGGGATATTAATTCAATTATTTTACTTGTGATGTTCATTAAAATAGCAACAAGATTCATTTACAACCCACTGGTAATTTGTTTACGTATAATACTGTATATTTACAGTTTCATAAACACTATATAAAAATATATTATATTATAAAGTATAATTTTGTACTACTTATTTTTATACACAAAAAAAATTAGGCAACTTGTACACCATGTGGGTTGCAAAGTTTTGAAAAACCCCACTTCTTATCCTGGGCAACGAATGGCCCATTGTGGACGATGTGTACTGCCATATTTGGGGAATAATTTAAGTGGGGCACCAGCTTAGGAGTTATCAAAAAATATTGTGAGGATACTTGCTGGCAAGTACAGTCCATTATCAACTCGAAAATTCTTCGCTCATTGTTGGCGTCCATTCCTAAAAAAATATTCGTCCCTGTTACTAATGACTTAGGAACTCGACAATGGCTGTCAAAGTCCACAGAAATGTATTAGATATATTTTAAATGTAATTCCGATTGCGTTAAAGTTATAAGCGAAACACTGCAAAATTGCATCGTTCAGAGTTGTTAAGTTCTAAACCTATGACTATTATTTCTGAGAATCAACTTTATAGTTTCGTACTCCCAAAACTACCATTCTATGAAAGAAAAATCCAGCAAAAAAATACTCGCGTACAGACTAAATCCGATGTTTAATAAAATATTCTCCATATTCGTAAATTATTTCCATCGCACCCGTACAAGACGTATTTCACATAACTAAAAATATCTCACCTTGGTTGATTTCATCGACACATCTAAACGGTACAGGCGTCAGCTCCTGCAGCGACAACATGAAAGCTGCCGTGGCAACCGCCCGCTCCCCACCGCTCTGCACTGTGGTGTTTAGCTCTTGCAGCGGCTCTCCATTACGGTACGTCACTTTAACGCACAGCCCATACTGTGAGAAGTCTTTATCGTTATCACCTGCCGATATAGAAATTTCTCCTGCACATCCCATCCTCTCGAAAGCTGTGGCAAACTTCAAATTTATCTCACCCACCAGCTGCTTGAGCGGGTCCAGCCACTCATCTTGCATTCTATCCATTCTGCTGCTTATTTTGTTCAGCTGGGTGTTAGACTTTTCGATGTCCTCCGAGAGAGTCTGGATTTGCTGGAGCCTTTCTTCATATTCTGTCATTTCACCATCGTCGGCGGTATTTAAGCAGGCAATGAGGGACTGTAGTTGTTCCTTTTCTGCTTTTAATACTGCTATGTCACCTGCCAATCTGTCGTACTCCACGCGGAATTCATCAAATCCATCATCGGCGGGCGTGAATCCGTTGGAAAGACTTTTGGCTTTGGTCAGCAACGACTTGGCTTGGTTCATCACTTCCGCATATTTGTCCCTGATTTTGTTTAACGTTTCTTCTGCCTCTTGGCATTGACCACGCATGTCGCCAATTTTATTTTCTAAGTACGCCAAGCTTTTGCGCGAATCTTCTATTTTTAAGGAACCAAGCGAGCTCTGTATTACAAGTTCCGATAGTTTCTTTGTTTCTTTTTGTATAGCTACCTGCAAAGTGTGCATATTCACTACGAGTTGTTTTATTTTTTGTTTCGTTAGATTCCGAATCTCCTCAGGGCTTTTCTTATTCCGTCTCATTTCGGCGATGTTTCTCTCGGTCGTTTGGATTCTGGACTGTATAGCTTGAGCTTGTTGTTTTTCCTTTTGCAGCTCCTTGATTTTATCACGCAACACATCAATCTGCTGATTTATCTTGACCAACTGACCCTGGAATGTTTCAATTTGCATTTCATGCTTTTGTATATTCCTCCTAACGTCATTCGTTTGGCCTTTTAAATTTTCAAGACGAACTACGTCAAGAGAAAGCGATAAGCCACCGTCAGAAAAAACTTCCGTTTGCCTAGTGCTTTTCTGCTGAGAATACCTCGAAAAACTTATGCTGTATCTATACTTATCGCTGAAAAATTGTCTTATTTGCTGTGGCACTTGTTCGAAACATTTGTTTGTAGTGTCGTCTCCTACAGGCATGTTATGAAGGCGATATGTTTTGCATAAGTAGCTCATTATGGGCCCCGGTGAGGTGAACAAATTATTTACGTACGTATAAAATCCATACTTCCGTAATCGTTCGATAGGAATACTTGGTTGAAACTGAGTTAAGCCATCTCCAGTATCTTCGGAATGGACAACATTAACCGAGAGGTTCTGGTTTTCTCTCAAGCACCTTATAAGTTTGTTCATATCCTCTTTATTTACGCAGGTAAAAGCCAAACGGTCCCTCAGTGGGATAACATTTTCGACGTATTTAGCGTGTCGACTATCGAGGACGTTCACTTCCAACATTATCGGTTCAAAGATTTCACCTTTAAATAAGTGCTTGTTGTTTCTAAGCCAGCAAACGGCTTTGTAAGCATCTTGGTTGTGTCTCTGGAGTTCCTGAAGACGATTGTGTTTTATATTCTCTAAACGGTTCATCTCATTCTCAATAGCATGAATTCTTCTGTCGTCATCATGTTTGGCTTGAACGATTTCATCTTTTTTATCTTGAAGAACCTTTTGATGGGCAATTAGTTTGTTTAATTCGGATGAAATCAGTTGTCTTTCACTTTCACCTAAAAGAAAAAAATAAGAAGTAGCAACTTACAAAACAAATAATAAGTATATCAAAAATATCAATATTCGAATTACACTCACTTGCTCTGCATTTGGCTTCGGTATCCTTTTGTAAAGTTTTCATCTCCTGTAATTTATTAAACACGTTCTCTATTTCTTTGTCCCATTGCTCAATTTCGCTTAATTTTAAATTCATGTCATCCTCGATCGTTCTTACAGAATTCTTCAAAGTATCAACCTTTTCTAAATAGGAACCAATAGCGTTTTCACCATTCCTTATCACCTGGTTGGTTTTTGAATTATTTTGTTGTAAGTTTGTAATCTGCTTTTTTGTACTAGTTATATCCTTCTCCATAGGCATTATGGCTTTTTGGTATTTGTCGTACACTTCCTGTGCTTTCGCTCGGTCTGTTTTAATATCCGTGAACTGCGCCCTGATATCTTCGTACATTGCCCAAGCTATTTTTCTTTCAATGTGAAGTATGGCCTCATTGTATTTTTTCTTTATGTTAAAGTTTTGAACTCTGCCCTCTAATCTCACATTTGCATCTTGTGCTTCTTGGAGCTTTTTTTGATAATTTTCTAAAGACTTGATAAGTGACTTGTGATGTTCTCTACTTTTCACGAGATTTTCTTGTTTTTCAATTAAATCAAATCGACACAGGGCCTTTTGGGTTTCTCTTAAAAGATCCTGCTTATTTAATTTGGCAAAATCTTGTACCCTGTCCTGCGGCAAAAACTGACAAAGATTGTTGACTTGTATGTTAAATTTCTCAATGGAGCTCATTACTTCATCTAATTTTACTTTCATATTATTTAACTTCCACGTCGACCTGTCATGTGTGTCAAACTCTCTTGTTACCTTTATGTATGCGTTTTCGTTATCATCTTGTAGAGTAATATTAATGGTAGCACTATCACAGTTATGTTTAATGTACTCCGACACTTTCGTACCCCTACCAACAACTCTGGGGTTTCCTCCAAGTCCCAAGATTATGGCTGCAACCATTGTAGATTTCCCTGTGCCATTGGGGCCAATTATCATGTTTAAATGGGGCCCCGGAATCATCTGCACATAGGAGTACGTAACGAAGTTTTTAACTTCTATTTTTCGGATTGAACCTGGTCTGTACATTGTTAAAAATTAATAATAGACGAACTGAGTACTGAGTGTGGAATTTCTGCACAGGTAATAATATTAAAGCACTATCACTAGATTAAAACCATTGAGTACTCAATGATTAAAACATTAAAACCCGTTTTTTTGTTGGTTATCAGATCGTTAAATTAAATAATTATTGACAATTGACATTTGACGACGAGTAAATAAGCGGGAATGCCAGTGATGATCAGGCCTATTCGATTCATTGTAACCGGAATAACCGGATTATAAGTTGTTTAACTAGTCAATGTGGCGAACTTTGAAAATGTTAATTGCGCATGCGTAGGCTGCTAATGCTGCTATATTGGATTGGGCATAGGTGGTCAACTACCAATGGCGACCTTAAATTTTTCTTCTTGTTCTGTTATTATTATTCTTTTTTAATGCTCTATAATAATAACCAATAAAATTACTTCAACAAATAAATCAAACACTTATCGCAATCAGTAGTAAGTGAAGAACAAGCAAATTAATTGTATCATTCTCTAGTAATGATCACTTACATTTCATACATTTTCTAGTTTGAACGAAGTTACAACCTGTGTCTACGTCTTCCTAGTACTCTATGAATTATAACAACTTAACTTAAACAACTTAAATTAGGAACTCACAAACAAAATAAATAAAGAAAAGAAAGTAGTACATATAGCCGTGGTCGTGGATTAAAACGTTATCTGGGATTTCCATCAACGATATTCGATTCGTATCGGATCTGAATTCTGAGTGAGGAGTTGGACTTTGTGATTACTGGTTAGCAGTTAACCAACTCTAGAACACGGTAAATGATTCGAAAAGTTCTAATGACTTTTAAGGGCTTTTCGTTTAGTGAACCGGATTATAACTTGGTTAACCAATTGGTCGGTAGGTTACAAACCACTCTCATTAAAGACCAAGCCAATAACTTTCTAAAATTAACAAACCACAATTTCTTAAACGATCTGTTTTCTTTTAGGTGAACGGAATCTATCACACTTTATGGTTTACTTCGAAGTACCTTATATTTATGAATGCAGCTGTGAATCCATTCATATACGGAGTGACTAATGAAAAATTTCGAAGAGCCTTCAAGAGTACGAAATTATCAAAATGGTTATTCCCTCCCCGTAGCAGCAAGTTACTCACAACAAAACCAAATGAAAATCAGAAAACTAGCCAGGAAACCTCAAGCATATTTCTAATTTTTAGGAGAAAGCCAAAAGTACACGAGGCACCAACAAAAGTTATTGTAAATTCCAAGCCATAATAAAAATTAAGTAAACTACGACTCTTTAAGATCTAAAATCCTGAAAGATCATTAAAAAGAAGTCCGAGGTATTACTAAACACGTTAAGAAAAAATAAAATATACCTAATAATAAAACAAGCGTATTAGTATCGTTTATATATTTTTTTATTTGGGTAACAACAATAAATGATTAAAAATATCAATCTAACACAAATAAATATAAAAAGATAAAGATATGGTAGATTTTTAAAATCACTGTACAATCTTACAATTAATTCCTTTTGGACCAAATTACAAGTTTAACATAATGCAATATTTATATAAATAATATAAATCTGTCTACGTGACACAATGGTTTGATACTGGACAATTTAATTTAATAATCATATTAAAAACAATTGACTAAAATAGTGACATTTGAATTTCCACCTGAAATAAGTTCGATAATACGATCATTTACACAAAGGATCTAAATATAAATGCTAAAGGAGAAACCACATATTTTATACATCCGTAGTAGTTTTTGCTTCAGTATTAGTTGCTATTGGAATGTTCATACCCTGTATGTTACTAATATTCTGTTCAATGCCAAACAATATTTCCGAACCAACTGGAATATAACTCGACGTAGTAGTGTTACTAAAGTAATTAGAAGATTGGAAAAAATTTGCAGGGTTGTTATTTTGTACTCCTTCACTGTTAGCTTGACCGTTATTTCTGTTCACATCTATATTAACATTAGTAACGACATTCGCTACTGTATCTGTCACTACGGAATGAGACACACACTCTACGTTAGAACTATTACTAACTGGAACATTTTCGACATTAACCTCACTTTTAGCCTCAAGATTGTAAACATCCGGCGAAGGTACATTATACGGATTCCCCATATACTCGGCATACAGCGAAACCGGCTGTACTTCCGTTGGGGTGGTAGAAGGGATCATGGGGCTATTATATAATACCGGAAAAGTGTGCTGACTCGTGGGTGTAGGCGAGAAAAAGTTAGACATGTAAGGCATGCCCGTTTGTAAGGTAGGTTGCATAATTGGTGTTGTGGAATTGGGTATCGATGGAAGATTGTTTGATACTTGCGGCATAGGGGTTACGGTGACCGGTTTTTGTGTAGCGTCCGAAGTGTAAGTTGAGCCAATCGGCGTAGATACCATCTGTAAAAATATTTGTTAATATATCATTAACACATAAATGACATAATAAGGAATTACGAGGAAGTTAATTTTGACAGAAATAAAAATTATTTTATAAGTTTGGCATCATTGATAATAAACATTTAATCAATTGAGTTGACCAATGTATGGGTGACGCGCACGTGACGTCACAACTAACCTCAAAAATATGCATTTTCCAAAGTTTTCGAATATAATGTCAATTTTACCAAAATTTCTGCTTGGTTCTTGTGCTATCAACTAAAATTTTGTTCAGTGCATTATTAATAAGGTTTTAATTGCCTGAATCTAATTAAATAAGATGCTTTTTGTTGGTTGGAATTCCAACCTATAATTAGAAGTCTTATTTTTAATAGTCTGCAATATTGAAACTTTATAAATCTACTGTCTGAGAGAGCTTTTAAATGTTACAGTAAATCCAAGCTAAAACTACAAAAATTAAAATAAAAATAGAAAATAAATTGCAAAAACTAAAAATTTAAGGTTATGTTAGTCATATGATGCATGATGCTATGATCAATTGTTTTATGTAACACGACTGCAAGAAACGACAATGGTATTTTAAAGTATATAATTAAATAAATATACACAGAAACTTTTTAATTTTTTATAAATGATGTTAATGTTTAATACAAAATATGACGTCGATTCGAGAATTATATCTAGTCGATTGTTGATTCTAAAGTTTTCACTCTAATACTTTTTTAGCCGGCATTGAGAACTGTTTCCAGAAGCCAATACCATTCTGGCTTGACCTGCAGATATAACTTTAAAAGCTTAACCTTATCCGCCACTCACAGCCAGTTCTTCGTAATTAAGAAGTAACAAGAAAAATGGTAAATAGAAATTAAAAATGTATGGTTAGTCACAATAGAATATAAAAGTTCTAACTTACCTGTCCTAAGTGAGCAAATAAATGGGAAGAGACTGGTTGTTGTGATGATGGAGGTTGCAAAATTATGCTCGATCTTGTAGCATTCTCGACATTATGTTGTACAGGTTTTTGCTGTTGAGGGTCAGTACTCTGACTGGTATCTTGCTGCTAAACAAAAAAAATCTTAGGGGGAGGTTTGCTTTTCTATAGAGATATTGACCGAAGACATCACATTTTTCCGGTTTACATAACAAAAAACTAGAGTTTAAAAATAAATCAATTTAACACCACGGAACCTGAAACTACGTCAAATGTAAACATTTCTTACCTGCAATTCTTCTTTGTTCTCTTTTACTTGCTCCTGCTCGATCTCCCTGAAAAGCTCGTCTTTCAGATTGGGTAGAAATTTGTTGATCCTGTCCCACGTAGCGTTCCACATTGGACCCTTCCCGTCAGGCCCGTTAAAGACCTTCGCAGAGTCCATCACGAGCAACATATTTTTCAGAGACTCGGGTATAGCCTCGTACAGCAAATCGCTTTTGTCCGCGTGCATATATTTGTCCATAAAATCCAGAATTACTAACCACAGATTGAAGAAGGTTGGCAGGGACAGCAGTGGCGTTAAGTGGTGCAAGAAAACTTTTGATAATACTGTTGCTGCCCTCATCCTCGTTTCTTCCATCGAGATGGGGTCTTTTGGGATCATCGGTTGCAACAAGTAGCTTAGCAGAGGGAAGAGCACCCTCTGGAAGCACTGTTCCCACTCTGGGCCGCTTAAGGTTTGGAGATCGTGGACTAATAGGGCTCTCTGAAGGTAAGTTATCGCACTCATTCTAACCTAAGGGAATAAATCGGTGTTATTGAGTTGTATTTGAAGAATAATCTGAAATTCTAAACATCCCAACTGACACGAAAATTTAAATATTACTGGTTATATATTCGCCTAATAAGTCTAGTCGTCGCTTAAGGCAAAAATTTTTAATTATGTTATAACCAAGATGATTAAATAAAATAAAAGAAGTATTTATAAAAAATTTCTGAAATAGGTATAATAATTATAATCGTTAATTCAATATTTTTTTAAATGTGGTCAAAAAGGGGTTAAGTTAAAACTTCTTTGTTAGTTGCATATTGTTTTAAAGTAAAGTATACTTATTGCAACTTACTTGTCTTCGAGTATCACAGCATAACCTGGCGATCCCTTGCAACAGTGGGCACCAACCTTGAGTCCATAAGGAGGTATCTTGAGCTATTTCGCCTCCCTCTTCCGCCCACCACTTAAATATCTGAGCTGTCCTAGTATGCAGCGTATGCATTAAATCCAACAACTAAAATATATACGATCTTGAAAACGTACTGATTTAATTTTAGTTGGACAATTTGCTAAGAATTGATTTTCCAAATTTAACAAAACAGAATTTTAAATCGTTTATAATATAACAAAATAAACATTCTAGATTCCATTATATACCTGTATTGAAATTTGATGGTAGCCACTGGGTAAATCGTCATCGTCACTTTCTTCTTCTTCATCTGGACTGCTAGTGGGACTTTTCTTGGTTCTATATGCTTCGGCTCTTCTACGATTTGCGGATTTTCTTCGTGGTCTCGACTCGCGATTAGAATTTCTTCTATTTCTCTTACCTACATCGTTGAAAAAATGCACGTAATTTAAAAGAAACCAAAATAAGCAGTTAATTTAATACAGTTTAATACAAATCAAATATTTCTACGTACATCCATGAAGACTGGCCTCAACAAAAGTGCGGATACAGTGTACACAGACATCAAAGTTGTACGGAGTTATGTGAGCAACATCTCTGACTAGGAAAGCTAAACTTTCGCAACATTTTATCAGACTGCTAGGATCGTGTGGACCCAAATTTCTGTCTAAAGACAATCCGTACTGAGTTGGAGGCACGGTTCTGCCCACCACTGGTTGAATTTCACCCTCGTTGCCAACCTGAAAAAAACAAAATGTTAATAAGTGCCGTTGGAAACTAAGAAAGTAAGATTTGTACTCACTAGAATCCACCCGCCAGTATTCGGCGTCCCTATTGGCGAAGTAGGAACTATGATGGGACTATGCGGTCTCTGTTGCCCGTGTTTAGGACTCTTCGTCAATTCAGAATCAGACGTGTACCCCCTATCAGTATTGACTTCTTCGTCGCTATTTGCTTGATTCTCCCCGTCAGACTTGGTGCCTTGGTCGAACTGTGAGGACTCATCCACGATGGGTTTAGGAGGTTGCGCCCCTGCCCCCACGCATTCCAGCAGAGTAAAAATAATAGTCCAGTCCGTATTTGTGTGAATGTTTTGAGCGGAAGTCTTCAGTAGTTCATACAAACCGAAGGATATTTGACGCGATATTCTGCACAACGTGCTGCTTTTTAATAACAGCAGCATTCGGAGGGATTGCAGGACGACAGGGCTCATGTCTTCGTTACGCATGAGGCGTATTGCAATGCGTAGTAGGCCTATCACTGATCGCTCTAGAAGGAATTGGTAGTCGCACACGGAGGCGTTCATTACTAGGGTGTAGATGTGGTCTCGCACGTTTTGCCATATTGTCATCACTCGATCTCTGCAAAGAATCACAGAGAAATGGGATTACGATAAATTTGGTGTTGATAAATTGAACTCATTTGAAATCATGAAATTTTAATGCAGAAGTAAATAAGAAGAAGAAGAACAAATTTTTTCTGCAAGTATGTACCAAAACCTATCCAATAATTATTATCAAATACACTGGGTGTTTTTCATACCAAAAATTACTAAAAAAAAAAAAAAAACGAAAAAACATTTATTTTATACCTCTCAATTTGCCAGCTAGACCTTCTGAAATATTCTGCATATTAAACTTCCTATGACTTACCTATTTTGTATCACGATTTTTATTAACAGCTCCAAAAAGAAAACGGTCACATTTTCATTGTAGTTGTATCCTAAACTTTTTTGTATATCAGGACCCCTGGACAGCTCTATAAGAGCTTTAACCAATTCAAAGAGAGCTTCTTCGTGTAAGAACTTCGAGTCTGTTATTAGCTGTTCTAAGTTGCAGTCCCTTATGCACTCTCTCGCCACTTCGATATATTGTTGTTCCTCTGGGGTCGGCACTTTAGAGAGATTTTCGGTGGAGACCATGTACGAATATAAGGAGCTCAACAACCCTGAAAAATTATGATGATACAACGGGCCAATTTAGAATTATTACAATAGAAACCGAGTGCTTTGCATACCTGGTAAATGTTTCTGCAGAAACTAGCTAAAAATTTTGTACCGTGTGACATATATCCGGCGCATTGCAGTAGGATATTATTTCTTAAAAGCTGCGTAATTGTAACATATTTTAAAAAAATAACTTACCTGTGTCTTGTTTCTGCATACTTTGTACCTCCTCAAAGACTAAATTGACTTTTCCGCTGGGCTCTATGAAATCCTCAGCTTCTACGTAGCATTTCGGTAAGAGCCCGTTACTGTACAGCGCCAAGATCAAATCAAACAAATTCTTCCACCCCTCTCTGAGATTATCCCCGTGCTGGTGTATTAAAGTGAAAACAGATTTCAGAGCCAATTGAGCCTTACTGTTAGACCCGAACTGCACAGTTACATTACTTTGCTTTTGATGGTCGTAGAAAATCGTAAACTTGCAAAGACTCAAGAGCAACATGTCCAGGTTTTTCGTCATATTAAAATATGCTGCGATGAAAGCACAGCGTTCGAACCCTTGCATTACTCTCCTGTATATGCCCTGTTCCTCGCTCTTTTCAAAGACAAACGATAAGGCTGCTACGATAGGGCCGTATATAAGCTGGTACAGCTCAGAATCGTAGGTGCCTCCATTGACGTGCAGGTAGAGGCCGTCTTTCGATTGACCTTTACGCAGCAGAACTTTCCAAAGGTAGTTCTCACGGACCACGCCGGTCTGCTCGGCAGGCATTACAATTTCATTATGTCTAAAAAAGTAGGCTAATATTAGCACATTCGCGGCATATGCAATAATTCAAGATGGTAGAAAAAAGATATATTACATGTTCCAAAAATGTAAATGTGTTTAATAAATCAAAATTTAAAAAAATACTGCTAGACAAAAATCTCTTTTTAAGTATAATAATAACAATAACAAAGGACTTGTGGATTATTTACACTTCACATTTTAAATTAACTTACTTGATTGTGTTGTAAATCTCTTCGAGCATTTCCTCATCAAATTCAACTTCACCATTTACACCCTTCAAATTCTTTTTAAAAGCTGACGAAGACATTGGCATAGATTGCTTTTTGGCATTTTGATTGTGTTGGTCAACGTTTAGTATTATAACTGCGTAGGCTAAGGTAAACGCTGAATCGACATTGGCAAATGGCTCCCCATTGCTTTTCTAAAAATATTCAACAAAAAAAGAGAATAGTTTAATTTTTACAGAGGTCGGAATCTCTTCAAGACTCGAACAGTAATTTGCAGCTTTGAAAAAATAAAACTTACATGCCAGTGTTCAGCGAATTGTTCTAAAATCAGCGATATAGTGGGAGCTTCACCTGGCAATCGGAACGCCTCCAAGAACGCCCTCAAGGCTTCGTCTATTCTAACATCAACAAAATCGAAAGTTTTCACAAAAGCTTCCAAGATATTTAGATTGCTCCTATTACTTATGAACTCCCCAATCATCTTTTTGTCTAGCGCCGGGTTCTCTCGGAGAAACAAGGCAATTTCGTTTATGTCGAGTTCGGGCTTCAAAACGCCATGTTCCTGCAGAAACTGTAATCCTTTCTTTGGCTTGTGATTAAAATATTCCGTACCTTGAGGCAACCACTACAAAAATATTCGTAACAAAACAAAAGAAAATAACGTCAATATACGTACCTTTTTAATTGATTTACGGGCTGCCAATTCCTCTTTACTAGGCACATTCTCTGACAACTTAACCCTACTCGATTTCCCAATGAAACTGTTGATAGTCTCAATAGTGCCGTTTCTGACACTTGCGTCGTTATCACCATTAAATAATCTATTTTCATTTTTCCCATCACAACAATTCATTTCTATACCTTCAATTACGGATAAGAGAGCATCCAAAGATAAGAGATGGGTATGGTATACTCCAGAAGTGGCGGAGAATGCATTCTTTGCTAATAACTTCGTTAATTCTTCGTAAAGGTTCGTGCAGTACATGTCGCAATCGTAGTTCAAATATAACTCGCTAACGAAACCAGGCACGCGCCACAACTGCAACAAACTGTCCAAGGCAATTTCCTTATGTTCGTAGGTAACCTTAACTGATTCGCTGACGATTATATCCATAAGTTTATTAAGGTAACATTCCAGCTGATACTTGAGGTGGGTTCGAAGCGACTCGAACATCAGAAAAGCAACTTGCAGGTCTGCCGCAAACACTGAGAGTCGCTCTGTATTTAGTAGCTAAAAAAAAAAAATTGAAATCGACGAAAATAAAGCCACCGAAAATGCTACTAACCGAGAATAAATTCCTGCACAAATCATCCCTCACCAACGCCAACAGCGTGTTATATTTTCCTATACTATCAGCGCCTACTTCAAAACACACCGTAAGTAATGTCAAACCCAGGTGTATCATAACATCTGTGTTTTGTTTGTCCAAAGGATTGCATAAGCTTATAAGGAATCTGAACAGTTCGCGAACACACGCCAGACCATATGGTAGTAGGGCGGTGACTTCGTCTTGTAACTGTGGAGTAAATCTTATGCCCCTCTGATTAATGTACTCTTGATTGGAGTCGTTGGAGGTTAAACACTGACCGTCGGGATTACAATCTTCTGGTTTAGTGGCAAGGGTAGATGTAGTACTAGCGGTGTTTGTTTCGGTTGATTTTTCCTCAGGCTCGGTGGTAGCGTTGTCGGGGCTAGCTTCTGTATCGTTGGCAATCTGTAAGAAGGCGACACTTACAGATAATTCTGTCATTACTAGAACTAGATTGCAAAGTTCAGTACATATAATTTAATTTAATAAATAAAACACATACGGATAACAAGGGTAAAAATTGTACCAAATTAAGAACATATTTCCAAAATATAAAAGAACTTTTTATCAATTAATAACGACTGAAAAACTTGAATAATACAGGAAACAGAATGTTATTTGTAAATAAAGGACAATAGCCCATTGTTTATATTTACTGGCTATAACGTTGCAATTTACTGGAATAATTCGATTATTCATTTCAATTTTAGATGCTTTGCAACAATTATTTTGGTTGCCTGTGGGTTACGATTTGAAAGAAAAATACTAATTTTAACAGTACCTGCTCACTGCCTTCCGAAATATCTTTCACCTCATTTGCTTCTTCACTTGACGTTGGACTGTGAACGTTTATTTCTATATTGCACTCCGTCTGATTCTCGTTTGGACTAGATGTAGGAAAGGAAGAAGGGGAAGCTAGCTCCCCATCCGAAGTAACGTTCTGTGGAGTATTTTGAGAAATTGAACCCTGCATATCCACTATGTTACTTCCTGGCGTCATAGGTGTTGTTGACAAGTGGTTGGCTCGCACTGTATGTTGCGGCTTGGATAGTATTGGGGACTGGACTTCGTCCGACTCTAAAATTTTTATATGAAAGTATGTACAGATTTATAGGCAGATAAAATTATGATAATTTTTTTATTTACCTGTTTTATCTTTCTTCCGAAATGACTGCTTATTTTTTCTCTTAGTTCGCGTTTGGTCCATCGCACCGGGCCTCATTTTTAACTGTTTAATTGCCATAGCCCTCAAATCATCTGAGAACTGCGGTAGTCTCATGAAAACTAATTGTACCATGTCTTTTAAATAATGTTCAGCAGTTCTCCTCAGTAATTCTAAAAGTCCAAAAAATTACAACATAAAAAATTGCCACTAGAAAAATAGTATGTTACATTGATTTCTAATATTTCAATGAACGATAATGTCCTGTATTAACGTAAATATTCAATTAAGTATCTAAATCTTACCATTTAGTCTCGTTTCAAAGCATATTCGAAAGCATGACAACATTATTTCACATAAACTTTCATTGGTTAACGTGCACCCTTCTGGAGCTAACGTAAGAGTACGTAGCACTTGTAAAATGCGCATTAAAACAACTCCATCTGAGGACTGATCCGTTCCGACAAACCGGGCATGGGTTACAGCATCTGCTATGTTGTGGACAGTATGGGCGATTGAATTATGTGTTGGATCTGAAAACAAACGTACAGAAACTTATTTTTCTTACCATTTACAGTGTAAGTTACACAACAATACCTATAATCCCGTAAGATAGAAATTTATTGACAGCCGATAAAGCCAAGCTGGTGACGGGTCCCGTAGTTTCCTCGGAGCGTATAACATCTAGAAACGGCGACAAAAAGATATTCGGTTCTACAAGTCTTAAATCATCTATTTTATTTAAAATTTCTTTCAGTTCTTGGAAGCTCTTCATGAGAGCATCTATATCATCATCTTGATATGAATGCGAGGACCATCTTGTACCTCTTCTCATGGCAGTCATTAAAATTGACATTTCGCCTTTAACGACGAATATTCCATTGCCGGGCAAAGACATTTTGGGTAGTTCTTATTTATAAAGCTGTTCCAAAATGTTTACATCTCAAAGGATACACGTCAAACCTCCAACTCACATCTGACATTTAGAAATGAACGAACAATTTTGTGACACTAGCCAGATGACATTTTTGAAAACTCTTGCAGATGACTGTATTCTTTTCAACTTGTAGAAAGCATCCGCAACTTTAGTTACCATAGTTGTTTACAACTACAATAGATGGCAGCAGTTTACAGATGTCTTGTTATGCCAAACCTGGCCAAACCAATTTATATACAGCGTGTCTAAGAAGGCGCATACTTTTAGCTAAGTATTTGGGACATTAAAATTAGTTAAATGAGTTAAAACAATCATTTAATGGAGTTTAATTTCTTAAAATAAGTTAATTATGTTTGTCACACTAGATGTCAGCACAATCGCGTACATGGTACAATTTAATTTTTCTCAATGGTTGCCCTCTTCGACCATGATAGTTAAATGGTCGAAGGTTGCCCTGGTCCAGGACTTTCCTATTTTTGTGGTTATGTTGACTTGACTTGACACTCTTGGCAAATGTCAAAAAATATGATGTAAGGGTTAAGTGTTATTTATTTTATATTTGGGTAGTAATTATTGTCTGTCAGCATAATTTAAATGTAAATTAATTTAGTTAAACAGTCGATTAGTGAATACATCGTTGTAATTTTCCCTATGCAAATAAAGCACTCAATTTGTTCTAGAAAATAAAATGTGTAACATTTTCTGGAATGTTGTGTTTTCGACAGAGATTTTTTCAGACGAATAATCTATTTATAATATGCAGTTTATTGTTAACTGCAGGTTTTATGTTACAAATTAAAGTATTATATAATAATCACCAAAAACATTTGAGGTTACAAGAATATAAACAGCGGGTAAGTTTTCTTCATTTCCGTTTGATAAAATAAAGTAATGTTTCATTATTGTAGATGAATGATGTGACAGAAACGATAAATTCCGTAGAAAAATTAGCAAACCATACGTCATCCCTAATGAAAAAGTTAGAAATGGCTACAAAGTCATATAAATTTAATAAAATCCGATTAAAGCCAAGGTGACGTAAGCTATAGGATAATTTATTTGTATATTTATAAACTAGCACATAAACAGATGCTTTAAATAAAACATTTTCTAACGAAATTATATTTATATAAGTATAGCTTTATATTTGTTACTAAAGTTTACACTAAACAAATGATTTGGATTTTATCTTAATATTTGCACAAAATATTTATGGCGTGTTAAAACCACATGGCAAGTTAATTTCTACATTAATTTGCCTTTTAAAAGGGTCCAAAGGGCGCTACAAGAATTCTATTTATGTGATGAATATTTAACCAGCGAATGTACAAAATAATGTGCCATTTGGTTGCAATTAGCAGTACTTAATTACATTGCACAAAATGTAACTCCTTTTGTAAAATAGACTACAGAGTTTTTTTATTTTATGTTGAGAATGTGACAATAAACAGATTTTATTTTAGGACTACCTTTCTTTCTTAAGACTTGCAGTCATATTGTGACACCAAAGGCGTTGATTATTTATTCGTAGGTGTGGTTACAAGTACTTAACGGATGTATAAGATTCATACTAATAATGACCTAGAAAACCTAGAAAGGTGAGAACATCTAAGGAAGAAAATTAAATCATATCCATGATTAAAAAATAAAACGCTTCTTATCCAAATAAGTCGAAAAGTTCATATTTTTATGGGTGCCAGAATTTTCTGTTACAGAGTTACAAGCTGGGAAAAAAGCACGTGAGCTTAGGCATTGCTAATTATGGTTAATATTTTGGGATAGTTTGCGTCCATTTTTTTAATATGAAAGGTCGGATATTTGTGTTCATCACAAGTAACTATTAATTTCAGTTTTCAGTTATTAGCATCAGGCTGGGGGTGTCAAGAAATCTCCATATTTAAGTAAATAAAATTAAAAAATTTATTTTAGAATAAAAAAATTATTAACATACTTATAATTATATAATTCGAAAAATATTCGAGGAAGTCGATAAATTTACCAAACGTTGTCAAGGTCTAAACATTGTGGATTGTTTTTGAAACTGCCCTTATTTTCCAGGACCGAATGTGGCGAGCATATCCAAGGATCGTTTGTTTCCTGTTGCCACTCGAACAATTTTTGCCTTAGTTCTTTGAAAATTTCCTGTGAACTGTTCTTTTTAACGATATTGTTTACTTCTTCAGGATCATATTTCAAATCATAAAGTTCCCATTCTGGCCGTTTATAGTACTGTTGCAATGTTTTAAACCAGTAAAGATCTTGGTGTGATTTTGTTCGATTTAATATATCCTACAAAATATAAGAATCAGTTATTTTGTTATTATCCAGCGTAAAGAATATTTAACGACGAACTGATAAACTTGGAATTTTCATACATAACTTACTTGGAATGTGGGAGATAAATAAAAGTCTTGGTCAATAGGAAAAGGGCTGTTGTAGTTAATATTATGAATAAGTTTGTAGCGCTGTGTGCGAATCATCCTCATTGGGTAGTACATTGTAACTTCGTGTAGGTTGTGGCTAGCGAAAACTGCTTCCTTCGACGTATCGTCAGGCTCTGCAAAATTTATTTAAATGGTAAAACAGATCCCTGTAACATAAATAAGTTTACCAACCTTTAATCAAAAGAGGCAGCAAACTTTTCCCCGTTAATATTCTCTGTTTTTCAACGGTATTACTTTCAGTAAATTCCTCTTCCTTCGTGATATTGTACCAATCCAACAATGTTGGAACAATATCTAAAAGACTTGCCAGTGAATTCGTCACCTGATGCTGCCTTTCTTTATGTAACGGTGAGGAAATGAACATTGGCTCAGCAATTCCTGAATCATACAGATTTGTTCGTCCGTTGGGGAAGGGAATTCCATTATCGGAAGTATAGATTACTAAAGTGTCGTCCAAATGACCTGAATCTTTCAACTCTTTGAGGATTAAACCAACACCTAGAATAGTTTGCGAATCTTTTAATATTCATTCAAACATTTTTTTTCATATATTTTGTATGGGAATATTTAAAAAATATACCTTGATCTAATCTAGAAACTGTTGTATACTGTGCAGCGACATCCTTGCGAGCCTCCCAAGTATTGGGAATGTAATAGGGTAATTGAAGCTCATCTGGTTGATAATAAATCGGCTGCCAGTCTGGAATAAGCCCCATTCCAGTATCTCCGTTGCCAAAATGTTGGCAAAATTCACCAAACTCTGGATTGGTATGTCCGCAACGATGTGGATCGTGGAAAGCGATGTACAAGAAGAATGGTCTTAATAAATAAAATAATCGAAATGAATATAAATGTAAAGAGTGATATGTGAATCATTGGCAAAATTTTTATATTTTTGCCTGATTTACATGTAATTTTTTAAATATAGACGTCGAAAATCGCAAACAAATAATCATAAATATTTAATATTTAATTCAAGTCTTTTTACTTATGTCGTATATTTATCTAGTTTTTATTTACACTTACTGTGTCGCATTACTTAAAAACTCTCTCGCCAATAACTTTATATGAGTAATATTTCTGCCAACTTGCAGTATAGAATTATTTTCTTCTGTCTGAGAATAATCAAATGGATATACGGTTTCGGGACCTACATGTTTTTTACCAATTATTCCTATAAAAATTAATTTGTTACGTTATTGCATTAGTTTCTTATATACTATAACAAACCTGTTCTTACTCCATTATCTTTCAATATCTTTGGCAAACTTACTATGTTTCCAAAGGAATCGAAATGGTTTTCTGCTTGATGCAAACCATACATTCCATTTTGGTGCGAGGGCATGCCAGTAAGCAAAGCTGAACGGCTGCAATAAAAACAATAAAAATACTTATATGTATTTAATAATTAGGAAAATTCATTACATGTAAGCCACAGTAAGCCTATGACGTGGTCATTATAACAAGTGTTATTAGACATCGCCTCGTGAAACTAATGACGCCATGCATATGCAGTTAATGCCAAGCAGATTATCACGAAACTAACACATCAATATCTATGTATAGTATTATATTATATACTGTTACCTGGGAGAACAGCTGCTTACAGATGTGAAAGCTTTGTTGAAGATAAGGCTTTTTCTGGATAGTTCATCTAAATTAGGTGTTTGACAAATTTTATTTCTATATGCTCCAATCTCAAAGCCCCCATCATCAGCTGAAATAATTGGAGTTTTTTATATTATTCATGAATTGCAATTACAGGGAAAAATAAAAATGACTGGTAATTTTAAAACACCCTGTAGATTTATTTGGTATAAAATACCTTCGGCGTATTAAGCGGAATTCAGATTAAATTTGGTTTCTTGATTCACTTGTTTCAAAGTATTTCGATAAATAAATAAAAATGTAAAAAGCAAAACTGAAAACGGTTCTCCCACCTTTTTATTCAATTAAATTACAGAGACTTTATAGACACAGTGACGACGAGGGAGCGAAAGTCACGCCCACCCGCCATTATGGGGCTAC
Source organism: Rhagium mordax (assembly GCA_963680705.1). Classification (NCBI taxonomy): domain Eukaryota; kingdom Metazoa; phylum Arthropoda; class Insecta; order Coleoptera; family Cerambycidae; genus Rhagium; species Rhagium mordax. Next base: position 4,721,662 of record OY796662.1, on the reverse strand, counting down.
CGGGGGTTACGCATAACCTTAAATTTTTTATTTTACAAATTTATTTTCAACTTTCATGTTAATTTTTTGTAGTTTTAGCTTGGATCCATTGTAAACATTTAAAAACTTTCTCTAGATTTATAAAGTTTTAATATTGTAGATTATTTAAAATAGAATGCTAATAATTATAGGTTAGAAATCCAACCAACAAAAAGCATTTTGGCTTGATTTTCTTTAGTTGTCTATTGAAACATTCGTATTATAAAGTTGTAAATTTTATTAAAATATTTTTAGAAAAAAAAAAAATTAAATTTCACATTAGCCAATAATACAATGAATTTATATATTCTACATTTGTTTTTCTAGACGTCTTCAGTTAAATAGTAAACAGTCGAATAACCAACGAGGCATGGCGAGAAATAAACTAAACCAGAGATTATAACTAAACCAACACTTACCTTATGAAACCAATATACAATATAAAATTATTAAATAAATGTTTAAATATTTTAGCCTCTTAATGGCGGTACATACCACGTGAATCCAACTACCAGTCAAAATGATGACAACACTTTGTCGCCACTGTCTGTAAATTAAATTATTACAGTACCTCCATCTATCACGAAATAGACGAAGGTCTGATTCCATAGCGACACCTATCGCTTCAACAAGTATCTACTTCAGAAGTTACAATTCAGTTTTGGCCGAAAGAGGTTTGTATCTACGCTAAACAGTATGTTTACGTGTACCAAGAAAAATAGTTATTAATCTTCTAATACGTGTAATTTTAAGTGCATAGTTTGATATGACTCACCTAAAATAAGCACTGCATTTAGTTTTCCAGCTGGAGCATTTTTTTCTGTGCAATTTACCACAAAAACTACGAAAAATAGTACGTGAAGCCCGGCTGAATACCACATCTTCACGGTTCACTGCACTAGATTTCTTTTAAATTGGAGCCAAATTTGAATTAAACCATGCCTCAAAAGAAGATATTGTGTCTCTTCGATATGGACGGAACTTTAACAAAGGCAAGAAATGATATTAGCCCGGAATTCTACGAGTTTCTGCTACATAAAGTGAAACCTCTGTCCTGTTTAGCACTTGTTGGAGGCTCCGATTTTAAGAAAATTGCAGAACAAATGGGTGGAGATGATGTAATACACAAATTCGACTTTGTCTTTCCTGAAAATGGTTTAATACAGTACAAGTACGGTGAAGAAGTTGGAAGGCAAAACATTCAAAAGTTTGTTGGCGAAGACTCTTTACAAAAGTTTATTAACTTTGTCTTAAAATATTTGTCCACAATAACTTTACCTGTAAAGAGGGGGACGTTTGTGGAGTTTCGATCTGGTATGTTGAATATCTCTCCTATAGGAAGGTCTTGCTCGCAACAAGAAAGAGACGATTTTGAAAAATATGATAAAGAACATCAAATACGTAAAACAATGATAGAAGCTTTGAAAAGAGAATTCCCAGATTTAGGCTTAACCTATAGTATAGGTGGGCAAATAAGTTTTGATGTTTTTCCACACGGTTGGGATAAGACGTATTGTTTACAACATTTGGTGTCGGAAAATTTCGACGAGATTCACTTTTTTGGTGACAAGACTGATAAAGGGGGCAATGATCATGAAATATATATTGATAAGAGAGTTATTGGACATAAAGTCACAGACCCTGACGACACTAGGAGACAACTAGAAGAACTTTTGCAATTATGAGGTGATAATATAATAAAACTAGGAATTTGTAAATTTGCACACTTTATTGTTTTATAAAATATATTTTCTATTATATAGGTATCAATATAATATTACGGTAAAAATATACTATTCTTTATAAAAGTATTCATAAAAAAATTAAATCAAAATCCAATATACACTGGCTTTCGTTTTTCTTTAAAAGCTTGTAGTCCCTCTGTCCTATCTTTCGTGGGAATTAACTGTTCATAACACGCCTCTTCTATGGCTAATCCGCTACTCAGATCAACTTCAATTCCCTTATTTATGGCCTTTTTGGCCATTTTTATTCCTATAGGGCCATTAGGGAGGATTTCCTCTGCCAGTCCCAGAGCTCGTAAATACGCTGCATTGCCATTTTCATTTTGTTCAACAACATGATTTACCAAACCTAGAAAATACCCAAAATTTGCCTTATTTATATAGTTTACAGATTATAGAGTTTTTTGGATCCGGACAACAAACATATTAGTAATGAACATGGCGCAAAGAAAGGCTCGAACAATTATAATTGCACGTGATCCAGACGATTACAAACCTAATTTATCTGCTGCCTTTCCATCAATGATTTTTGAGGTAAAAATCATTTCCTTAGCTACAGATGGGTTGATCGTCCTAGGTAGAAATTGTGTACCACCAGCGCCTGGCATAATAGCAAGTTTAGTTTCTACGAGCCCCAGTTTTGCATTAGAGGATGCAATTCTCATGTCGCAAGCCAATGCCATTTCCAAACCACCACCTGCAAATATTTTTTGTTAAATTATGTTTAGTTGATTAAATCTTTGATGTTTTCCTAGTTTGAAATAATATAATTACCTACCTAAAGCTACCCCATCTAAAGCTGCTATTACAGGGACAGACAAGTTATAGATCCTATTCATAAAGTTTCTTAGGTTAGAAACGAAAACGTCAACTTCTTTACAGCTCATTTCTGCACGTTCTTTTAGATCAGCACCTAGAACATGATACATATTACGTCGAGAACAAAGTTCTTCGTTATCGTAGTAAAATGGGGGATAACTGTTCTTAATCGGAGAAGTACAGCCCCTTTAGTGAATGTAATACATAACATATGTTATCGCTTACCTGCACAAAATGCTCCAGGTACTAAACTATGTATTACCAAAACCCTAGTTTTACTTTCACAAGAAATTCTGTCAACAGATTTTATGAGATGATCAAGCAAGTGGACACTTATTGCGTTTTTTTGTTGCGGTCTGTTTAATCCCAATGTTGTAATTCCTGCATAATCTCCTTTTAAATATTTAAAAACCAAGTCATTGTTTGCATTTTGCGAATATAGCTGTGCCTGTTTTGGAAAAAGTTTATTTATTTTCAGCAAACTTCGTAAGCACTTTTCTGATAAAACCATTTTTCTTCATGGATAATTACAACGAAGAAACTAAACAATATGTGTGGTTAATTTGTTATCTTTCTATTTTGGTTTTAAGATAAATTTAAATTTTACAATTCAGATAACTGAAAATGTGATTGTTAAAGTACATTGTAATGTAAACAATAACAAAGGTTACAGGTTACAATTGCGTCACGAGTTACGTCAAGTCGACTTCTTATTCTTCTTCTACTGAAAGTTCAGTACCGGACTCTTATAATTTGTGGCCGTTTCATAAAATGGTAGCTTAGCTTTGTATCGTTACTTACATCGAATTCGTTATTGAAACTTGTTATTCAATGCATATACAGTGCGAAAATAACTTTAAAAATATATTTCCACGATGAACAAAATATATTCAATAACCGAGAGGAAACTTAAATAAAGGTAAATATTTTACGCATGGACTTTTTCGCTCCTGCCTCCTACATAAAAGCAGCGACTAATAGAACGAGAATAAAAGTATGGACAGGTGACCAGTACACTACGTAGTGTGTATGGACAACAGTCTAGGGATCAAACCGCAGGAGTCATATTGCATTTTCACAATACCACGTAATTATTTCAAGTTATATATCCTTGCTCTTAAGTACTCTTTGAGTAGATACGATGGTCTGTTGGAGGCATGCAGTTTTGCCATGCCAGAGGTCCCGAGTTTGATCTCTACACAATCTGTTTTTTTTTATTAAATATATCAAATTTTTGTATTTCTGCAACATTGAATACAATATAAGGATGTCGTTAGGTTAGGTTTCGCGTGACATGACCATATCATCATATATATATATATTAAAATAGTTAAAATGTATTTGCATTTTTACTACACGATTATGCAGAGTGCGCATGTTGTACAAGTTCTGTAAACCGAAGAGAATATAAAGATAATTGTTTACCACCCGTTTACTGAAATAAAAAAAACAAAATAATATATTTATAATTTCATTTAAAATAGCGTTACAAAAATAGGGAAATCCATTATCACATTAATATCTATTGATGTCAGTACATAACCTTAACTAAACAACAATATTTCTTATTAACAAATTAAGTTAGTGCATTGAGTAAAAAATAATAAAGAGGCGCAACTGTCAAGGTTTCGAGATTTTGGTATTGTATTTTTTTGCCAACAATTTCATGATTGTCATTAATTTTTAATGCTATGGAAAGATATTTGTAATGTGGCTGTATAACCCTTAAAATTGAAGACGATCATGAAGCTATTCGTAAAAAAATTATAACACCAAAATCTCGAAACCTTGACAGTTGCGCCTCTTTATTATTTTTTACTCAGTGGTTAGTGTCTAACTAAAAAACAACAAAACGAGTTTCCAACCTACCCTTATAATTTCAGATATATATTTTTTATTAACAATATTTGTTAGAGGTCCTATTTTAGGCCACCCCTTAGTCCCAAAAAAGTAAACTCATCAATTTAATGGGTTTAATGCACATGATTTTCTCTCATTTTAAGATCCAACTGCAGGATTTTATTTCGACAGATGGGAAAAATTATAAATAAAAGATATTTTTAGCGTTTTTCCTAAATATCTTGAATTTAAAAATTAGTACTTAGTAAAAAAAAAACATGAAATTATGCTTTATTGAGCATAGTGGTGTAAATATATTAGATTAGGATAAGATGCTTTATTGCTTATAGAATATTTTTCTTGCTTAATATAAATCCATTTTGTGAAATTCATACAAAATTAAATGTTAAAAAAACCCATTGACTATTTGTTACGTCTGCTGCTTACATCAAACTAATTGATTTAATGATTAAGTTGGTCCAAATATATGAAAGCTACATATATTTAAAAACACAAAATAATTCTTTCTGTAATAAATCCTTGCTGTCCAGGAAGTTAAAAGTTATATATTTATAACTACTTCATATTTATTGCAATAAATCCTGTAGGGGGGGTGCCAAAATACGAGGGAAAACCTCTGAGAAAATATTCGGATTCCCATGTATTTGATGAATTTTGTTCCGTTTGTTTAGAACGTGAGCAAAAATGTTAATTGTTAATAATAGCAAAAAATGATAGCCTGAAAAGTTTATACTTATCTCTGAAATGCCAGCTAACGAAAACAATAAAGGCTGCAGTGATAAACTTTGAGCTAGTCTTTCTAGTTATTTTTGAGCTAGTTTGTCGAATTCCTAGTTTTCATTTCCATATAAACAAGTTGAACTAAATTTTTTTGAAACTCTATATAAGCAATAAAACCACATAGTCATGTTCTCATATGCTATTTGGATTATTTTTCCAAAAAAATATGGCTAATCTAAGGACCGAATCTTTTATGATGGGTCTTAATTACAGCTTCAACATTCTAGGTTAAGTGAGAAAACTAAAAAAATACCGAACACGTCATAGATTGCCAAGAATTGAAAAAATTTTATTATATTTACCAATTTTTGAATACATTTATACCTAGTAAAATGTATTCTTAATATATTCGATAAAAAACCATTATTAAATATTTTTTCTCTCATCATTCTGTATTTAGTTCAAGAAGAGTTGGCAACTCTAGTTCGGGACTATCACCGTTTAAAACTGTTTCTTCATCATTCTCGATACTGGACAATTTTTCTTGCAAAAGTTCCATTGCCATTTTTTTATTCAGTCTTTTAATCACACAAATTTTTTTCGCTTTCATGACTCTCTTTTTTACTTTCACTTTATCCTTATTCACAGCTAGGTGGTTACTAAACTGTATACACCTCCTAAATTTCCTGGAACTCATAAAGTTGTCGCCTTTTGGCTCCTCAAATATAGTTTCTAAAGATGGAGGCAGTCTCTTAACTCTTTTGTCCAAATAGTAATTATTTACTTCATTGGCACTTGTGCTGTCCAGAAATTTTCTTGGTTTCGTTAAAACTCTACGTTTCTCCGTTTCCAACGGCCGTATTTTTTTTCTAGCTGACCTTCTTAGATGTGTCCCTACACTATCATCTAACTCAGGACTAGACGACTGATTAGCAGTTAGTTTATATTTAAAAACACCCGTAGAGACTCGTTTCTTTTCGTTTATTTCTAATTGGGCCATGTCAACATCTAGGTCATCTTGTTCCATTGCAACAACCCTGTTTCGTTTCTCCTAAAACATTTAAATAATGCAAATACCTACTTTCTTGGTACATTTAAAATAATTTTCAAACCAAGTCTTATAAATAACGGCCATTTACGATTTGAAACTACACAGCTGTAACAAATCATCAGATAATTATTTTAATTACGTACCCAAACGGATTATAGTTAACGGATATTCATATTTACATGAATTTTCTAAAGAACGGGTAATTTCACGATTTATAAGCCACTCAGAAAACAGAAACTCTTTTCGTCAGGCCTGGATTTTTCGTTTTGTGTTCATTGTGCATTTCGTGTCTTTAGGTCTTTTTATGTAAGTGGCTACGTTTATAGTCACCGTGCTGGTGCTGCCTTTGCTTTACTACACAAAATGCTTAAATTAAACCATGCTGCCTTATTTCCAAAATTTGCTTCTTAATATTTCGTACATTTAAAATAAACAATTACTTCGATTTAATTATAAATGCACATTACATAAAATTACTTTGGTGTATATAATCGTTGGCATAAACTTGGTAAATGATTGACAATTGACATTCTTATGGCTGTTCAGCCAATCATGAAGCAGCTCATTACAAGGCACTTGGTGACTTTTGGTGTTAAGTTGTTTGCTAACATGGAACTGAAAGATTGACTTTTGACGTGTTCTGTCACGTTGTTGTTAGAGGTTACTTCTTCAAACACATAACACCAATAATTTTCATGAAGATTACGGATAACGGCATAATTCTGGGCATTTCGAACAAGTTTACTACCACTCGAGGGAGCGGACTCTCCAATGTCCACTGCCCTTCCTAGTTATACAAAAAGTTATTAAATACCACCTATTTTAACAAAGTTCTTCGTAAAATTAGTTTTTTTATATACATGTTTTCTCTGAATTATGAATATGGTGGTTGAAGGGAACATCAAATCATTTTATTTTCTTGCTCTGCAGACATGCACTTTGTACTCTTAGTACCGTAGAGTTGCAACATTATTGGCTTAACTTTAATTTATGCATTATTTATCACAGCCTTTAAACAGTAAAATAATGTCTACAAGACTGCAGACTTGCGAACACTTTACTGTTTAAGACTGGCAAATCATACACCATGTAACTTTTTAAACAAATTACGAGCCGGTGCTGCAGTTCTACAGCAGTTGAGAAATCGCCACTACTAGTTTGCATTCAGATTTTTTGCAAATAAAGTATGTTAACCACGAACTATAAGATAATTGAAAAAGTAGGAGTTGTTTTGGAAAGAACTTTTTTCTGTGATCAGTTTTACCACCAACTTGGAGTCAAACCTACTTCATCAATTAGGTACCATATTTAGTAGGCATTTTAAATAAATAAAAATTGCGTAAGGGCTGGTATACACAACCATGACAATGAAAAAAATACGGTGTACCGTAAACTATTTGCTTGATTTGGCAGACCTGTTATTACAGTTTACTTACGCGTCTACTTAAATTCTTTTAACTAGCTACTCCAAGCAGTGGTTAATAAACACGTAGCATACTGTCGTAAATACGCTGTATTACAAACCTAAACATACTCCCCAATAAACCATGTACAGTTTTCAGAATATTTTATTTTTAAATAATTAATTAACAATAACAATTATTCACAAGAAAACGGTGATGTATTATTACACACAGAAAGTAGCAGCTTTAACTTGTACATTAAAAAATATCTTAAGGCTTAAATAGGTATCTATTTTGGTGCAACAGTATTTACACTATTTTATCGCTTTAACAGAAACCAAATCAGTGAGTGACTTCTAGAAAAATAATTGACACTTCTAAAAAAATTATATCCTATAATTTTAATCTTGCTTTTCCAAATAAAACAAAAACAATTTTCTTCTCACGATTTATTTGTACAGGTACAATTAAATATTAACTGTACATTTATATACAATAAATAAGGAGGACGGGGTTAGGATTAAACAAAAGAAAACTAAAAAACAATCACAGTCATCATGCTCGACCTAATGCAACGCTAACGAGATATTTACAAAGAAAGAATAAGTTAAGTATAAAAAAACCTTAAGTGAGTGAAAAATCTTACAATGTAGTTATTAAGCTACAGAATAACAATTCAGTCTCACTAAAAATGTTCTAAGTAACAACAATAATAATTTTTACTATTTTTGTTACTATTACTTTTCTAATTAATACTTAAAATTTTGTAAAAGCAAGATTAATATTAAATTAAGGCATTACATTATTTACTTAATACAATTAACTACTTTTCTTTCTTCTCAGCTTTCTTCTTTCCTTTTTGTTTGCCCTTCTTTCCCTCCACTTTTGTTTCTTCTTGATTAGTGCCTTCGCCTTGACTAGCATCTTTAAGTTCGCTATTATCTTTCTTATCGTCGATACTTTCTTCTTTTTTTTCCATGCCTCCCTCAAACTTCTTCACTGCTTCAGCAACAGGAAGATTACTTTCCTGACCTTCGCAGCTTTCTGCTTGAGGTTCAACTTTATTTTCCAGGGGTAGCGTTTTCTCTACTTCGGCTCCCTCTGTGGCAGTTGTAGATTCTGTTTTTTGCTCCACTGTAGCAATTGTTTCGCTGTTAGAATTGTCAGGTACAATTTCCATTGGTTGCTGTTGACTTTCTTCTATTTTTTCCGCAGAATTTGTTTGTACCTGCTCTGTTTCCATAGGTTGAATATTATCATCTTTTTTCCCAGGTTCGCAATTTTCAACAGGTGATTCTTGAGGTTTCGCCTCGATTTCCATATTTTCTACTGCCGGTGGCGGTACAACGTTGGAAGCCGCTCTGGTTTCGAGTAGTGCAATAGCCTTCTCAATGCTCTTAATAGCTTCCTTCCTACAAGATCTGATATTTTCTTGCCCTTGAGTATCGACATTATCTAGCTTAAGTAAATTTCTGGTCAACATTTCATCCAAGTACAAATACTGTTTATCCTTAGGCTGCCCAGCAAATTGATCCACTTGTTCCATTAACGCAGACACGTCTTTTTCGATGGCTTGGATTTGATCTATTGGAGTTAATGGTTTCCGTTGTTGCGGTGCCGGTTTCGGAGGTTGTGGCGGCTGTTGAGGAGGTTGTGGCGGTTGTTGGGGAGGTGCAGCTTGTTGCTGTGGGGCTTGCTGTTTGGTCTGCGGTACTTCTCTTTGTACAGGAATAGGTATTTCTTCTTGTTGAGGATGAACGTGGGGTGTAGGTGTAGGTGTAGACCTTTGTTGTTGAAATTGAGGGGACATACCTCGCTGTTGAAACATCTGTGGCCTGGAGGGTTCATCAGAACTGAATGCATGATGCATCGATTTGGGATGCCATTTGTCATACTGTTGTCTTGGTTGTTCACGGTTAACAAATTGCGTGAATTGATTCGGGTCCTGCCCAAAAATTTTTTCTGGTTGTGGACTAGTGTTACTCGTCTGATGCGGTTGAGAATAACTAGAAGGAGCATTTTTTGGAAAAACGGGTTCATCTCTACCCTCTATATGAATGGGAATTATGCGTTCAGTTGTTTTAGCATCTGACTGCTGCTGGGGATGTGTCGCCATATTCTCACTTTCACTCGGCTGGTTCACTGGTATTTTAATGCTCGACGTGAATCTCTGTCCTTTTTCTGTAGGCGGTGCAGACATAGATCTCTGATTTCTTTCATTAACGGGTTCCTGTTTCTGTCCTAAATCAATCGTATTACTCTGCTGAATATTATTCCTGTCTCTTTCTGGTGCGGGAGGGGGATTTCCCGTGGTCTGAGGTTGCGAACACTGCGGTTGGCTCTCTCGATACTCTGGCGAGTGCGGTTGTCTTGGCTGTTGCTGGTAATTTTGTTGTTGCTGTTCAGGCTGATGGTATTCTGGCTGTGGTTGCGGTTGATAGAACTGTTGTGCGTATTGTTCGGGATCAAAGTCGTCGTCGTCTCTATCAAAAGGGAATCCAAATCGTTCGAAGCGGCCACCAAATGGTCGCTCGAATCGGCTATGAAGATCTGGGTCTTCTGTACCTCCACCGGACTGACGTCTAGGGCTAGACCGCAGCGAAAAATTTCCCAAATGTTCTGCGAACTCTGGATGACGTTTTGCTATGTCGTCTAGTTGTGTTCGGAAGTGACCATCTCTGTCGGCGTCTCTATCAAACGGGAAGCCACTCTGAAAATAATAAAACACTTATTAGCGTAAAGAATAAAATTTTTGCAAAAAAATAAATTTTCTGTTTTGGGGGTCGTAAGTAAGATCCTTATCCGAGTTAAAAACATGTATTTATACTACGTAAAAAGGCAGTTTGCTTTAAATATGTTAAACAATTTTATAAAAAAACAATCGGTACTTTAAATTTTGTTATAAATTGGTCTTTATCGATAATATAACGTTAGGGTAACTTACGTCTTCGTCATCCATTGGAATGCGAAAGCCTTGTTCTATAATTAAAGGAATAGCCCTTTTGGTCTCCACAACCGGCGAGGACATTTTTTGTTACGAATGAATTAAAGAAAATTAATAAAAATGGTGTGTTCTATCCTATATCACAAATTTAATACAACTTAGTTGGCAGGTAAACAGTCCAACACAAAACAAATGAGTTTAATCACTCGGCTGGTTCGTTTTATAATCAAGCACAGAAATCACTATTTTAATCGCTCTTGCGGCACTCTCTCCTCACTCGCGTTATTTTAAATTCTACGCGCTGCCGAGACAGAGTGCGTTTTATACGAGGAGTGGAGCAAATAGTGGGGACTTCGAGAACAGTCCGGAGCTGTCGCGAATTTAAGGCTAGCTCAAGCTGCCGGCTGTGGTTGTTCTAGCTTATTCTACGGAGCCCGAGATTTCTGTGGAAAAGGTAGGCGAAATAACGCTATAATAGGATAGAAACAGAAACGAATAGATTAGAAAAGCAACGGGCTGAGGAGAGATGGCCAAGTTATTCAGGACGGCTGTACTTGATTTTTTATTCAAATATAAGGTAGCTTGTGGTTTAAGTTTAATGCCAACAGGTTTATATAAAGAATATGATTTTTCAGAGATAAGCGCGGTTGTTTATATGTATATATAAATGGAATTAATTTATTTGTCGTAGAATTTAAATACCTAAGCGCAAAATGAAAATAATTTTTAATTTGCCCTTTATAGGTATACTTCAATGAAATAATGGAAACTTTCAATTTTGAAACAATAAAAAAAACTTTGACCACAAGCCTTATTTATCCAAATTTGGTAAACATTAATTTCACATGACATGACCAATAACGCAGTTACTCAAGTTTTCATTTAATATCAGGGTCGAAAGACTGCTAAGTATACCTACTTCACTTCATTATTACATAATATGCCTCTATGGTGCAGATGAAATAATGTTTAATTCAGTTTAAAATAGGTAGGTACTAATTTAGTCTTTTTGATTTTTTTTAGAAATCACACAAAAGTGATATTAATGACAAATTACGTCCTATGCAAGTACTAAGCAGACAAACGATAATTAACAGTAGGAAACCGGTTCTAAAACGTTAAAATATTTTGATAGCCAGACCGGGGCCACCCTCAACTTCGTTTTTTCAAATACGGACCTGGACATTGTGTTTCCTAAATTCATTAGTATTTTTCATCCCGATTCCAGAGATATATGACACTCCTTGATTTAAACAATATTTTCAGTTCTAAAACTTAAATTAGGTAAAAAAACAGGGCTGTAACGAATGGATTTAATCACTTAAAGACTTAATTTATATTTTGGAACTGATAATATTGTTCAAATCAACAAGTGTCATATATCGTTGGAATCAGGATGAAAGATACTAATGAATCAGGGAAAAACAATATCAGGTCCGTATTTGAAAAAAACAGAGTTGAGGGTGGCCCCGATCTGACGAAACGTTCTATTCGAAATATTGTATGTTGTAGAGCTGGAAAAATCGCAATGGAGAAGTTATTTCAGTTTTTTGATACCTCTTTAAACCGAAACAAAGACAAAATGAAAACTCAAAACTTTGTTTTTTGCAAATATCTCAAAAATCAAACAAGACATTCTTGATTTCATCACGGTATATTATTGGATATAGAATTATTGTGCACCCTGTACGAGTAAAGCCTAACTTTTGCCTACCACCTTTCGCTCAAGACTTTTAAATAAATTGTGTGGCAGTTGTGGCACCTAATTATTATAAACATACGTATAATTCGAACTCGAAAAAAATCTCTACAGCTTTCTCTCCTTTTCTGAGACTCGCAAATTATTTTGGCCAGTAATGTAGAGGCGGCTGGGCACAAGTAAAAGTTAATAATTATGAATTATTCAGTTCCACATTTCAGACTGATTGATTAGTTGCCTTTGCCACCATTAATTATATACAGCGTCCGTCATAAAGTTGGCTACGTATGGGAAAATTTTTGATTATTGATATTTTAAAAAAATTTTAGTTGGGGGTTCGTTTCTGCATGTCCGACAACAAAAAATACATTTTGACAGATGTCACGTGATCATCGGTTTGGCGGGAATGTAAAATATAGTTGACAGCGGTACCGAAAGTTGGATTAAATTGATAAAATATCGAAAAATTTCAATAAGAATAATACAGAAAGCGACATGACCTTTCTTTAAAATTTATTTCCAGCAAAGTGTCTATTTCACAAATATTTTATTAGTTTTTAAGTTGAATTTAAACGTAGAACATAGTTTTTTACGAAACAAATCCATTTTTTCATAATTTGTAAATTATTTGTTGCCTTTCCCATTTATCACTAATTACAAACCAACGGACTAATTAAATAGAAGTGAATCATTCTAGAATTTCTATGTATTAAAAATCAATTCCTGTGGTTTCTGACCGTTTGCGTGCCGCAATAAGACCTCAAGGTCTGGATTCTTGCTTTATATAATTCTTGTTTTATGGTCTGTCTACCCAATGAAAAACAACCGCTGTCACGAATTTATGTATCCTGCATGCACACACGTATATACGAGGTAAAGTGCAAAATAAATTTTAAAAGGCTTTTTAATTCGCTTAAGGGGTCACAGTACAATAATTATGAAGAATTTTTTTTGCTACGTTGCGGCATACTCTATTTACTGAACAGAAATAGTTAAGCTCCTCCCCATCTGCTTAGGCCAATGTATGCAATAACCAGTTTACACGCTACAAATTAATAAACTATTAATTAATATGAATCGATGGAATTTCTAACCTCAAAAAGAAAATGTGGTTCTGACATTTAATTATTTTCACAGTAATCTTTTACAAAACAGTCAAAACCACAGAACCACAGATCTCTGCACAGAACGTCAAAACACCAACGCAATGGCCGAGACAGATCGAATCTGCTCTTGGAGGCCAGTGTGGTTGGTTGTATTATGGGTTTTAAAAATTCAACCAATAGAAACATTCTATTTAAATTTACCGCCCATTTGTGGGGAGGCGCTTAACTATTTTTGTTCAGTAAATAGAGTATAGTATCTCTTATAAAGGTGTCTTACAATACTTGGAAGCTACAATACTAATTTAATTTATTCATAAAATATATCGATTGTTCAATTTGTTTGATTTTTTTTTTTGAGGAAAGCTTTCAAAGCATGCGTCACTCGTCATTTCACGGTCAAAAATATGAATCTGTTAGAAATTTTTTACAACTCCTCATGAATTTTCTAAAGCCCCGTATATCGATGTCCGATTGTATGCGTAATAATATCGTGCGTTTTGTGCTATATGAAGGAACGTCAACGAATACTCATTAATCGGCTAGATTAACATGCACGTATTTACTCACAGGTCTTATCAGGACAGGAAAGGCCGATGACAGAAGTTTTAGCAATTTCCGACGCGACTTTTATTAGTTTTGACGTTCCTATGCCTTTTCATCATGTGATTTGGAGCACATAATTCGACTGCTCGTGCAATTTTATTGTTGTCTGCCATGCTTTAGAATGATTAATGATTGATAATCGCTGGATCATCGAGTAGCTGTCCAAGATGTCCAACGACTATTTTAACTTCCAGTTAAAACACAGAAATTTTTTTTAGGTCACTAGGGTGTCAGACAGTCGGAGGAAAAATAATATTGCAAAATAGTAGCCCAGACGTCGTTTTATATAGGGTGCCTCAAGGCTCCGTTTTGGGCCCAGTCTTGTTTATTTTAAGTGTGAACGACCTCTTCTATTTTATAATAAAAAAATGCGTAGGTATAAACGATACCTCTATTGGTTTCTTCTGGATATATATTTGCGTGGTCATTTGAAGAGTGTGGTATAAAAAATAAATCCGGTAATCTAGTTCTAACGACGACTTCTTGGATTTTCAACGCTCAGAATGTGCAGTCGTCAGGGGGAGATTCCTCCGTACTATACCGGATTCGGAAAGTACATCTACGCTTCGGCGGAAGGTTGCATAATGCAATAAGTATAGTAAGAACGTACGAAGTTTTCAACCAATACTGCTTGTTGACTTGTAGGAATCCGGTATGTTACGGAGGAATCTCCCCCTGACGACTGCACATCTTGTCGCTCATACAAACGAGGAGGGAGATTTTCCTCGACGTCTTGCAATATTTTGCTGACGTCCCATCAATTGAACAAAATTCAAAATCACCAAAATATCTGCAGATATCGCCTATTTTTCAATCACTAAAAATAAAAGAGTGGTAGGGGCACTCTGAACAGTAAATAGCGTGACTAAGATAAACTGTAACGACGATACATTTCTAAATATAAATTAACAACAATATAATAAAAACACAACATTGGAAGAAAATTATATCTGATTAATGCATTTGGCAATAAAAACTTTTTTCCACGATAAGCCATGAATATTTCCCATTCCACGGTTTAGTTTACGCGGAATCCGATGAAAAATTTTTGCATATTAATAATCGACTTAATCACCGACTTTGACCTATTTTAAATGCGTTTTGCAGTAAATGTCATAATTTGTTTACATTTTCGCCTCGTACATATAGAAATCGCACAGAGCCAAAGTATTTAAAATATTTATGCATGCAGCCATCGGGTCTGCAGGCACGTGCTTCAAGCGATAAAATTATATATAAAAACCGAGATATTTGACCATTTTCTACGCTTCGTGATTATTAGCAAGTTCATGGTTGATACACTGGCGGATTGAGTCATTTCTATATTTGAAGCTAGCGCTAGCGGAGATTTTATTTGTAAATTCGTTACCTCTCGATAATATAACTATAACCTGTTACTTGTTTGAAAATCAATATGTCAACAATTAGCATTAAGTTTGTCTAATGACATCATGTTTGTTATTATCGCATTTATTGGCTTTTCTCTTTTCGGACAATAATTACATTGTTTAAAAAATGTATAGAGAGAATATAAAAGCATAATTTATATTTATACAGGATGACAGTGGCGATCTGGGTGTTTTATCAGGGGGGGGGAGGTAAATTTGAAAAAAAATGCGAATGACGTCAGAATGTTGGCTCGACATAATTATTAAATAATTTCCGTATATTTCAACAATTTTTTTATTTTATAGGGTTATTCTCGGGGTTATTTAATTTTTCGATCAATATTTGAAGTAAGATATAGCGCTTGCCACTCTTCACAAAACCACACAATTTTTTTTAAAGGGAATAATTGCTCTAAAAGGGTGTGTCAAGTATAATATTAATTAAAATAAGATTTTTGTAATGATAAAAAGTGATCTAAAAATTAAATCACCCTATAAAATGATATAGTTATACAGGGTGTTTCAATTTTAAATGTCGTCCTTTAAGGAGGTCATAGAGCATCGAAAAATAAGTCGACCTGCCCAAAAAACCTATATCAAAAATGCATAATAACGAAGTTACATGCCTTCAAAGTTGGAATAAAAAAATAGTTTTTTTGTCATAACTTCTAGACCATACGACCGATTTTAACCAAATTTTGCACAGGCAGTACTGATCTACATACCTACAATCCTATAGGAATAACTCATGTCAAAAATCACCAGTGGCGTAGATACTGGGGTGACGCCCTCTATTTCTCACCCTATTTCCCACGTCACTGGATATTTTTTTTTTGGGCAGGTCGACTTATTTTTCGATGCTCTATCACCTCCTTAAAGGACGACATTTAAAAATGAAACACCCTGTATACGGAAATTAATTAATGATTACGATACGCTAACTTGACGTCATGTTTAAATCTTAACTGTCGAATGAAGCATTTTTATACAGTGTGTCCACGGATTGAGTGCATATAAGGTGCAAATGACAAAAAGTTCTAGAGTTAGGTTTTCATATTCTGGGGATCGATCCTGCTTAGTCTCAAACTAAGATATTGGAAAAATGAGCAAAATCAATAATTGATTTATTAATTATTAATATACAGGGTGTTTTTAGGCCGAATTCCAAAAATTGGTCAAGAGTAAACTGTTTTTATTTTTGAAGATGTAACAAAAATGTATTAAGAAAAGTTGTTCGGAATTAAAAGTTATGGAAGACTTTCAATTTTTATATAAATCAGCCTACTTTGATTTTCTTTCATCGACATGAGATTTTTTATTTTTTTTTTGCTTGTTCAGTTACTCTTCATGTATTGCACTCTCGGTCTAGCGGGCCTGGTTGAATCTTATTATTTTTATTATTGGAGTGAGCTCTTCTGCACAACCTTCATCTTTTCAAATGAAACACCCTGTATATGGATCCACGTGTTTAAGGAACACATGTCTCTGATTTCAAAAACATGGTTGCGCTGTTTAGATTTTAAAAACAAACGAATTCATTGACGTTTGTGAATATTTTTGAAAAGTCAAAAAACTGTCATAAACGGATGATGAAAAGTGCGATATTCTTGTTGATTGTATAAAAATAATAATAATCCGCAGCATTTAGCGTCCATATACGATAAATAAAATTTGGATTAAAAAATTCTTTGTAGCTTAGGTTAACTAATTAACTCATTATCGTTAAGTAAATCATATTCCACATTCCTCGGAGCAATAATTAAAATAAATGTCAACAAAGGGTGAAGTAGATTTTAATTATAAATATTTGCAGTTATAATCCCCACATCCTCCATAAATGCAACATTTGGGAACGTTTTCTGTTGTGCCAATCACCGATAACTTGCATACCTACTTGATTAGATCACTTCATTATTTAACAATCCCATTTTTTACACAGTATACAAATTGCGCCTTTACAGGGTGTTCCAAATCAAATGGGACACAGCTACACCATAAGTTGAAGTTAAATTATATTTAATTTTTTTATATTACAAATTTATTTACTATCTGAACTTTTTTGTATGAATAAATAAAGAGCACTTTTGCAACTTGAATTCTGAATATCTGAGGTTATTTGGGTTTGGATTCATTGCACCGTATTCCATTTAAAAGAGGTATTAATATCATTTTGTGCAGTTTGTTGGCCCTATCTGTACATTTAGCAGGGAGGCGGGGGTTCGTTCTGCTGACGCTAAGTGGTTGGTCGCGCGTGCTACTGAGATACTGGTAGGCTAAGGCGTGGCTTGGTTCGACCAGTGTCGCGTAGTCAGCCCTACGCGGACACAAGGAGGCGTGGTTTCGATTCTGTGCTGTTGGCATTGATCATCGTTTAATAAAATACTACCGTGCTCCTTTTCTAATATTGCTTGAAGATTTGTGGCATTCTTTTTGTCTAGCATACGAGTATAAAAATAAATTGCTGTTATGTCATAAGTATCATAAAACTTGCCCTAGTTATCTGTAAGACTTCCACAAAACCTTCAACTTTCAATTTTCCCTGCAATCCTCGTCTACATGTAATTTCTCACCTATTTAGGGCAATAATGTTTATTTTATTTTAATTTATTTTTAGTTTCAAAAAACGCGGATGCTTACCTCTAGTACAAATATTTATTTTTGTAGGTTTCCATATTATAGTCAGGAGTACTTTCGTTTCGAAATCTGATGGTTGCATTTTTTATTTCTCGTTTTATACAACAAATTTCTGTAAATCCGCCTTTCTCCAATGACCTACAGTAAAAGCAGTTTTTAAATCATGATCTAATGTAGTAAGTATACAGGGTGTTCCGAACGCGTGGGTTACAAATTAAATGCGAATTATTCTCGTAAAAATACAACGATTTACTAATAATAAACCTCATGGGAGAATCGATTAATTAGATATTGAGATATTTACTTATTTATTTAGAAATTAGGCATTCCAGCAGGATTATCCTATGGCCCCCCTTCCTATAATTGAAATACTTTGTTACAAATGACATTAATAAGATCTAAACAAAAAATATGAAATAATTATAACATTAATTGCTTCGAGGAAAATCAGGTGATTTATTTAACGATAATGAGTAACGGGAAAATGTGATAGCAATTGTTATTTTGTTATTAATTAGTTAAACTAAGTTAGAAAGAATTTTGATATCTGAATTTTATTAATCGCATATGGATGTTCGACAGATAATTTTATATTCAATGCTTTCCCTTCTCTCGTAATGAAGCAAACGGTAGAAAAATGATTGGTTACGGTTGAGCATTGATTAAAGAATTAAGAAGATGAGCAATGCAAATGGTAAAATGCAAGGCCAATTCTGGCCGCGAGATTATCATTATCATTGTCTCGTCTGGTTTTATATAACAGTGGCAATAAAAATTTAATGTTTAGATCGACTTTAGTTTAAGGCTTCATATTATTAGCGTTTTGTAGTTATTCATTCTTTTGGCACAAAATAAACTGGTTCTGAATAGGAGAAAAACGTTGGGATAGCGGCTCTCGTTTACTGCTACGATCCATGCTGCTTGTAGCGCTGCAAGCGTCTCATGTGTGTGTCATTATTAGAAGAAGAGAATAAAAATGATGAAGATTCTGTTCAAGAGGATATAACAATATATTGTGAAGCCGTTTTAAGCGCTAGAAAAAAAATCCAACGGCATTATTTAAGTTAGACAAAGATAATTCCAAAAAATTAAAAAAAAGAAAAATCGTTTATACTCATTAAAGTGACGTTTTCACTTTTGACAGCTGTCAATTTTCTGTCAACTGAATAAAAATGCCATTTAATAATTATTTCCACAAATGACTTTGGTACTTACTTAAAAAGACATTTTTCTATGGGAAATTAATTTCATAAAATTATTATGTTTGTTTAAAATTATGCAAGTTTGTCCTCCATAATTTTATAAACAATGTGAATTTCCATAGAAGGCAAATCAAGTGTTTTTTTAAATTTGCTAGTTCCATATTATTAAAATTAAAATACAGTTTTACTTTTGACAGCTGTCAAAATTTCTGTCCACTTAATAAAAATGAAATTTAATAATTATTTTAACAAATTAAAGTACCAACTAGACATTTCTCTATAGGCTTTGGAGGAACTGATTACGAAATTGTTGTAAAAAAAATTATATTTGTCGGTAGCTGGCAAAACTGATGTCAAATTGAAAAATGCAAGTGCGCCTTTCGTAATTTTGAAAATAACGTTAATTCCCATAGAATTAGTGCTATTAAGTGTTTTGAAATTTGCTAGTTCCAGAATAGATAATAAGATAAAGTTTTCACTTTTAACAGCTGTCAAAATTTCTGGCGACTTAGTGAAAATTACATTTAATAACTATTTCGACAAATTAAAGTACCAACCGGACGTTTCTCTATAGGCTTTGAGGAACTGAATATGAAATTGTTGTAAAAAAAAATTATATTTATTGGTAGCTGTCAAAACTGCTGTCAAATTTAATAAAATGCAAGTGTGCCTTTCGCAACTTTGAAAATAACGTTAATTCCCATAGAACTAGTGCTACTTTAGTGTTTTGAAATTTGTTAGTTCCATAATAGATAATAAAATAAAGTTTCCACTATTGGCAGCTGTCAAAATTTAATAACTACTTCTACAAATTAAAGTACCAACCAGACATTTCTCTATAGGCTTTGGGGGAGCTGAATACGAAATTGTTGTAAAAAAAATTATATTTGTTGGTAGCTGTCAAAACTGCTGTCAAATTAAAAAAAATGCAAGTGTGCCTTTTGCAATTTTGAAAATAACGTGGATTCCCATAGAAGCGATATTAAGTGTTTTGAAATTTGCTAGTTCCATAATAGATAACAAAATAAAGTTTTCACTTTTGGCAGCTGTCAAAATTTTTCAACTTGATGAAAATGACATTTTATAATTATTTAAACAAATAAACGTATGTAACAAACATTTTTTTTTTAAGTTTTGCAGGTATTGAATGCGAAATTGATGCCTAAAAATATATTATGTTAGTTGGCAGATGCCAATATTGCTGTCAAATTAAAAAAATTTACATTCTTTGAAAATAATGTTAATTTCCATTGAAGAAACATAAAATTTTTTAAAACTACCTAGTTCAGTAGTTGATATTTAAAAAAATTGTAACCTTTGACAGCTGTCAAAATTTCTGTCAACTTAATAAAAATGCCATTTTATTATTATTTCAATAAATTAAAGTACTTAACAAACATTTTTCTACACGTTTTGGAGGTACTGAATACAAAAGTAATACGAAAAAGACATACTTGTATATTTTTAAATTTGACAGCAATTTTGGCAGTTACCAACAAATATAATACTTTTTGAAACTAATTTCGTATCAATACCTCCGGAACCTATAGAAAAATGTCTGCTTAGTACTTTCATTTGTTAAAATAATTATTAGATGGTATTATCATTAAGTTGACAGAAAATTTGACAGCTGTCAAAAGCAAATACATAATTATTTAAATTTTAATTATAACAATAGAAGAATTTGTATATCTCTTTTTCTATAAAAACTCACATTGTTTTCAAAATTACAAAAAACATATTTGTAAATCTTTTAATTTGACACTGATTTTGACAGCTGTCAAGAATAAATCATATTTTGGTAGATCTATGATCTATTTTTAAAGTAAAGATTTAAAACTATAGGTTGGGTGAATCTTTATGTATTTGTGACCTGTAGACTGATTTTAATTGAAAAAATAATAATAATAATAATAATTTTGGACCTAAATTATAAAAAATTATAACTTCCAGCCTTTCATTTTCAGTGTCAATGTAGACCTTGGAATATTATAATTAAAAGCTTTAATAGTAATTTTTCCAGAAAAGTTAACTCTTAACCTTATTTATATGAAAATCAGGTTTTAATTAATTTTATTTTTTGAAAAATGTACTTATAAGTAAAAAAAAATATCCAACTAAATGTCTCAGCTAGAAACTATGCTCGTTTAAGTTATCTGCTTCTGGATGGTTTTAAGGACCATTATCAGGACGATTACTCAACTAATATAATAGACTAACCGACTTCCTGCTATTAGCTGAATCAATCACCGATAGGACCATTAAACATTAATCAATATGCAGACTCCATTGTGTGCCGTTTATTAGACTGAATACAGACTTGCCATGTCTGTATGATAATACAAACGACCCAATGAATATATTACAAAGGTCAACAACTGTTTCACTGAAAAATCGGTGGACGGGTTTTTGCTGCAAAGACTTCCAGATAGCAAAATATACTGTCAAAGATACAATATCTGCCTCATCAATTAATGATCATAGTTGTGGTAAACGTTGAAAATTACTCGCCAAACAAATACAAAAAGTAAATAAAACCAGCTCAGCAGAGCTAACAATTAACGCCTTCCTTTAAGGTTATGTTATTACTTCAACCTATTACATAAAAGTGGCAATTCCGAGAACGAATCCATTAAATCATAAAAAATCAACAACTGAATAAATAACCATAAATAGCTCCCAGAAGACAAGAAAGTCAATTGAGTCTGTTGCGGGGGCCTCCACCCACATGGCCACCATCTGAAATTGGCAAAGAAATAAACACACGACCGTCGCTGCTACATTTGCAAATTGGCGTGAGCTTTCTGATTCACCGGTACAAAACTGCGATTTGAGTTATTTTATTAGGTAATGAGGAAATGCGTGACAATGACAAAGAAGACGAGGATTAATAGTTGCATGATTCGCTACGCCCATGTTTTAATAAATAAAAAGGAGGAAACAAGGCATCCAAGACAAGAACCAATGCAGCCAGCGCAAAACTTATTCTTATGTTAAACGATTTATTCGTGTGTGCGTTTTGTGCGGAATTAGAGAATTTGGACATATAAAACGGCTTTATTATGGTTAGTTGCATATCGTGCGGTTTTTCGCACATTGCAAGGAAAAGTGGCGTTACTTTTAATAGGTAAGTAAATAAATATTATTATAAATAAATAAACCAACTGTTAGTAATAATTTCATTATTTTAGATATTTACTCTTTATGGCAAGAAAATTGAATAGATTCGAGTATTATACAATATCACAAAGATATGCAAATGACCAGTCGTGATTTTCACCAATTTACTCTCGGTTATTGGACCACAACTAGTTCCGTTACCTTATACGTTTTTAATGGCCTGTTGTCTGTCACTTAATGTCCTCGAACAAGAATCAAAAAAGGTCAGACACTTCTGTACGAGATTTACAAAATGCTTTTTTCATTATCGTCGGGATTAAAAAAAAACAATTGGATGTAACTCTTCGAAGAATTTAATTTATCGGATTAAATCCAACGGATTTAATAAGAGCAAGATAATGGCGCGGCCATTGTTAATTTTTTACAACGCCAACTTGCTCTACTGCCTCACTTCTTAAAATAATACAGAGTGAGTAATGAACTCATTTTTGTTTGTAGACTAGCTCTAACATACATCTATAATGCGATGTGAGTAGGTGCGGGTGTTTTTGGAATTCTACGCAAATGATAAAAGATGAAGAAAAATGTAAGTTGCATAATTTGGTCGAACGGTTTTAAGATAAGTGTAATTGTATCAATTTCTTGATAAGTGTAGTTATATTCCCGACACATTTATATATAATCCATGACAAATGCAGCGAAAATAGAAAAACAAGCCGTTTTATATCTTTAAATAAGTTATATCGTAAAGAGATCGTTCACCCCAACCACGCAAATATCAGTGTCAAATTTACGTATTTCCTTGATCTAGAAATTTTGTAGTAACGCGCAACCCATATTTTCTAGAGAAAAATTCAATTAAACACCAAATTTGTTAATTTGAAATTGATTGTAAATTAAAACTACAAAAAACATCGTTTTAATTATGTAACTTCATAAAAGATAATTAAAAAACAAACCAAAAAATTTGTCTGCCCCTCTGGGGAAAATTATGTCGTGCAGTTTTGGAAATTTTATGTCAAACCTACAACTCATTTGGAGTAATTTAAAAAAAAATTTTTTCGACCCCTCTGGAAAACACATTCACGGCGCAACTGAACTCTAGGGGCTAACCTATGATTTATTTGAACTATTTTCAGGGATTTCTTCTCTTTTTGGATTTGGTTGATCCGTGCTGAGCATGGATATACAAACAAAAGAGATATATCTCACTGCTACTGTTTCCTAAACAATGGAAAGAGAAAGTGAGGTTATGTTCCTGTCAGAGCTTCCTCCAACAACATAACATGAACATGAAATAAATCAATGGATTCTTTTTTCAGTTTTGATTCGATTAACCTGCGCGTTGGGCATGGATATATAAACAAGAGCATTGCTGCCGTTTTCTACAGAATGAAAGAAAGTGTGGTTATGTTTCTGTCAAAGCTTCCTCCAACAACATAGGCGTACAAAATAGTAAAATAAACTTTCACGGCGCAAATAAACTCTAGTGGCTAATCCTATGACTCATTTGGAATAATTAAAATAAATCAAGGGATTTTCTTGCTCAATTTTGATTTGTCTAACCTGCGTGCTGAGCATGGATATATGAACAGGAGGGAGAGAGCATTGCCATCGTTTTCTACAAAATGTGAAACATTTTATCGGTGAATTCAGATAAAGTGTGGTTATGTTTCTGTCAAGCTTCCTCCAACAACATAGGCGTAGATAATAGTAAAATAATATGAAGCATTAAATATAAACAAACTTCCATCCGTCATTAACTTATGCGACGTTGCCAAGATTTCAATAATAATAATAATAATAATAATAATAATAATAATAATAATAATAATAATAATAATAATAATAAAAAGGCTATTAGAATGTGATTCTTCTGGCAACATACACTTTATTCTCTTTTATTATAAATCCATGGCACTTCCACTCAACTATTAATATCTGTGTTAACTGCTTCGAAAATGGGACACCCTGTACATGCAGAATTAAAATTGGCTTATTGTGATCTGATGCCAAAAAACGAAGAAACATAAATTCAAGTAAGCTGGACATTAACTTCTAAACTTACAAATAAAAACAATAAATAGACTCGTTACTTGACTCACTTAGTATTTTATTGGCTATGCAAAACTGCTTTCATGTTATGTCAAACTAAATACGGATGAACGGGTTCTTAGAACTCATCTGAAATTCTTCGCTAAATTAATCATGTGACGAATGAACAAAGAAACTTTGCATTCACTATTTGTCCTTATTTTTTGTTCTGAGATCTAAACTAGGGAAATTAATGAACGCACGTGAATGACGTTTACATCTTAAACGCTTCTCTAATTTAATTACTGTAACAAAAATAAATAAATCGTCTAACTACAGGGATGCATCGGAAAAACCGCACTGTACCGGAGATGAACAGGACCATGCAGGGACGTACTTAGCCCAACCAGAGGTCAAATTAAGGTGCGTTATAGAAGCGCATCCACCCACGTTTTGCGATTTTATCTAGTTTTTTATTTTCAATTTTATTTCATTCAACCTTCAATTATAATTAATTTATAATACAGAGATAAATTAAACATAACTAGATATGATAAGTTGTGTTACAGACTCAACCAATCGTTCACTGCACACTTTCAGATTCTAATTAATGGTAATAATAATAAATAATTTCTAAGAATGTATGACATTGGTATTTGCAATGATAAGAGTACCGCAGGAAATACATAATTTAAAACAAGATGTGGCCTTACTTTTCATCCTAAGCAAGTTACTCATGTCATGTATGCGTGCGTTACAGCATTTATATGTTAAGTAGAATTTTGAAACATGAATGCAAGATTGTTGGCATTTATTTCGCGACAGGTATAACTACCCAGCTACAATCAGCAAAGGTAAAGTTAATTAATATACAGGGTGTCCCAGCCTCGCGTCGGCCAAATGTCCTGGCTCTCCTATAAGAGATATCGAAAAATTTCAAAAACGAGATGATAGAGGACACAATATTTTGAAATATACAGGGTGATCGATTTAGGCGTGATGTCTTAAACTTATGTTTTTTTAAATGGAACACTAGGTATATTATTACATATTTGAATTCTCCTTTTAAAGACGAGTCAATCGATATGCCACTTGATGAGTCTGCGATGGGTCGGTACCATGATATGGGTGAGTTTGTACCAAAAACGTGCCAACTTTGTGAGCTCACTGTAGCGTAGCAGAAAAGCATTTTGAGATCTAGTTTGTGCCAAAAATTGTCAAAAACCCTGTAGTTTACGCTGCTGTTATCACATCTAACGAAATCGACTCTCCTAAAATATACAGGGTGGAAAACAAAAAAGATTTTTTAAAAGGAACACCTCGTATATTTTCATACCAAAAAAATGTCCTTAATTTTTTGAATCCAAAAATAAATAATTATTATATAATCGCTCCACCTGTTCGTGAGATATTACTAACTAACTAAAAACTAATCATATCGCGGGTGTGTGCATATCTTGCATTGTTTATTTATGGACGGATGTCATCCAGTTTTTTGGCGCCCATTTTCTTATTCTTATATCTGGGCATAATTATTGAAATTAAATTACTTCGGTGGAAAATAAGCGTTACGTTCAGAAGTTGTATAACTTCCGATTCGAAACGCTCGCAAGGTCATCGGTAATGGCAATATTACTTAAAAATGGAACAAATTTTGTGAGGCCGGCCGACCTTCGACGGCATCACCGTGTTGTTAATCGACGTGGATATGTTTACCTAGAGTCAGCGCGGCGGTGTCCATATATGGATCTGCTTGTGTACTGACCGGTGACGATGAAAAAAATACTTTGAAGGATAGGTTATTTTTTTTATTCAATAATAATATATTTAAGACAGCTAGCCGTGTTAAGCTGAATAACAACTATCTGGTTTAATTAAAATGCATGAGTTTCAAATCGAATCGTTGTGCATTATTATACCTAGGCATAATATGTTGGCAACAAGTCGACCGTGTTTCAAAATTATTATTAAATAATATGTTACATTAATTTTTAAATATTTTATATTTTATAGCATCTTGGTTTTTTTTGTAACGAAGTGATTTTTCCAGTCAAGGGATGTCCGTTTTTGCTTTAAATATTACCGTCACTTGGGTACACCCTGCCGCCGTTTTTTAGTAAGTCCTGTTTTAGTTAAGTTAGTATTGAGTTGTAAAAAACCCGCTGGTAAACAAGCAGTCAAATAATTAATTGATTAATTTTCGATAATCCCCCGTCAAATCCGTGAATTATTATAAATAATGACCGAGTCGGAAACAAAAATCATTAGTTACTAAAACCGGTTAAAATATTAATCCGTGTCCGTTTTAATCCGTTTCTTTTTGCAATATAGTCTAGAAATTGCAAGTAACCCATTTCAGGTTATGGATGCTACGAGTCAATGTTGCTAATTACCTAATACGCTCGACCTCAGTAAGTAACGTTGTGAGTACGAGTCCTTCGTTTCAAGTCAGTACGTCTGGATACGTCATAAATGTAATAAAACGCCGGAGGAACGTTCAGTCCGAATCAGTTGAAGATCAGTCCAAGATCAATCCGAAGCAGTCTTCTGAATGTGAAACTATCACCTTTTTTACTAGCCGTCCGTAACCGCCGCTCCGACTTGTAGTAATAATTTTCTTGAAAATAATATTGGTAAGAATACACCTTGGTCCGCTACTATCCGTCCGTACCGCCTTCAGTTAAGTATAGATATTCAGAGATCTTATTGTTCGTGAGTACCGCTGTACTATACTACTAAATCAAACTAGAGCTAATTAGTAATACCTCCGTTGGTCTTTTGTTTCATAAAATATGCATCGGCTGGTTAGATTTGCTCGCTCGGGCAATCTTTAAGGCTTCAGTGCATAAAGTTTTACCGGAAAACTTAACTTACGAAAAATAGTCATTGGTAAATAGCTCTACGTTTGTGGCAGTAGTTCGCCGTATTGTAAAACCCTCTGTATAGACAAGAATATCTATAGCTAGCCGACTGCCCGCCGTTCATACTATATCCTGTAGGAAATTCCGTTTGCTTGCCGTCCGAAATCGTTTCAAGCCGCGAAAACAGACACCGGTTATCAAAATTCACCGTCTTCCGAATTAAAATCATATTCACGCGGATATACTCGATTGCCAGCCCGCATATTTATTATCGTTATCAAATTTGTACACACTCGACTGCAAAGTCGCTGAAATATCCTATTTATTGATTTGTTCAATACTGTTTTAATAAATAAATACGTTGGTCTACATAGGTAAAATTCACGAGTTATTATTTCAGTTATTTATTTCTAATTAACCCGTTTGAGAAATTGTCCAAGTCCAGTTGACAAGACAATCATTTTAAGATCCCTGGACAAACAACCGTATCTCCATCTGTTAGCTACCCCTAAACGTTCTCACCACCGGAGAACCAAACTAAGACAAAGCCGGTGTCCCATTTTACGAATAAAATATGTATTGCATGTCTTTGTTTAGCGACTTATTTCAGGTTAAAACCTAATAGAAAATGATCTCCATTGGCATTGATTGGTTACAGCTAAAATTACTTCCGTCAAACGAAATAAAACAAAGTACTACACGCGTCACAAATAAAGTATCCTGGAAAATGTACTTTACCCTAATGTTGTCTTTGCCATAAACATAAACAAACGCAACTCCTACTACTTCATGAATTAAATTCATTGAATACACTTCAAGCGACTGCTTATTTGTTTAACATTAAATAAAATTAACAATTTTTTTTGTTCTGCAAATACTTGTTAAAGTTAAAATATAAATCGCAGTAGGAAATACGACATAAAATAAAACCCACTCGTAAATAGCACAGGATTTTTTTTGACGTAATTAATATACGTCACAAGTCAAACACATGGTATATGTAAAAATGTTAAAATAACATGCAATTTCTATATCTTTAAAATGTACGATTAAAACTCCATAGATCACAACAAACGTCAGTTTCAACGATGGCAGGAAATGTGAAAGTAAACACCATTATACAGGGCGTAAGTTTAATTCACAAGGTGGTTGTCTTTGTTTGGATACGAATACCAATGAATTTTGCTAACGATCACAAAAAACCGCATCAAGATTAATCATCTAATTCCAAACATATTGAGGTTCAAATATTGCCCATATTTTTCCAATATCCCCTTCAATTGTGCACCAGTTTATTTTTGGAACCAGAGAAATGTGCTCTTTAAACACGTCCACGCGTGGACCCATATACAGGGTGTTTCATTAAACAAAAGAGGTTATGCAGAAATATTACACTTCCGATGTTCATTTGTTTTTTCTGACAACGAAACTAAAAATATAGAGTAACGCATAAATCTTTTGTATTTACAATGTTTTAATAACTCATCAAATAACTGCTGTAAGTGGGGTGTCAATATATGAGGAATGACCCTGTATACGTGTCATAGCAAAATAAAAAAATTAAAATAAGCATATGAGTAACTTTGTAGCTTGCACTTAAACGCTCTCAGTGGTGTAAATAATTTCAATTAGACATATTCTGGTCATTACTTACTGTAATGAGGAAACTCATAAGCTCCTAGTACTTCTATTTAAAGTTACAAAGGCTGCAAGGCATTCATCTTAAAATATGTTTCAGTCGCGAATCGGATCGGATTACCGTTACAAAGAGTGGGATGAAAGGAAATTGAAACAAAGTGCCGATCAATAAAATATACTTATGACTTATGACCTTATTACATTGGTCAATATGCATTACAAAGCGTGTTCATAGGAGCTTAATGACTACTTAATTTTTTTTTCCTTTTAAAAAAATAAATAAAAAAAATAAAATGTACTTTTTGGGCGCCCTTAGGAAGCATTTGCCAACCTATGTCCATATAACTTTTTCAAATTTTTTTTGTACGCAATCGCCCATTAAAGTATGGCGACGGAATTTCCACACACACCCTGTATATTTTAAAACCAACCACATACGCCTTTATCCTGCACCGTTGAACTTACAGTAGGAATGAAAGTACTGCGGAATTAAAAATATCTAGCAAATGTAGGCTGGCTATAATAAACCAGTTTGAGGTTCCCGTCAACTCGGAATGGAATATACCCTCTTCCAAAAAAAAAAATATATTTTTACGCGTTGACCTTAATTTGAGTGCGGGTGAATTCCTTATTTAATATAGGAGGCACACGCCGCTTTCCCATTCCGCGTAGGCTAACCAGGTGATGTAAATAACATGCACAAAAATAGTAACTTAAAAATAATAATGTGTAAACATGGTGAATCATAATTCATATTTAAAAAATTGGCAATTATTTTCATATTAGTTAGTGTTTAAAACATAAAGTTATACGTCGTTGTGGGACACTTATGCTGTACAATGTCAATATGTATTTAATCGGAATTCAATTCTGTGCTGGCTGGAAATATTTCTTACAATCGTTCCCGTATTTTTTAATTATTTTAATTTTATTTAATAAAATCGAAAACGCACATTCTATGAAAAAATCACAAAAGTTTTTTTATAAAATTTTTTATAGAATCTAAAAAAAATGAAAATTTGTGGCTAGGACCAGTGGCGCAGAAGTATTGGTTGGAAAAGGGGTCACTACCCCTCCCCCAGTTTGACGCCACTGGTGATGTTCGAAAACTTTTGTAATACGGATATATTACTGATTCTCGAGGTATTTTACGTCGACAAATATGTCTTCACCGTTAAAATAGTCTCTGAAGATGGCTAATAAATAAACCTACACATTAGAAAGTAAAAACAATTTTTTTTTAATTTATTATATGACCATGACAAAAAAAAAAACATTACTTTCAGTTAATTAATTCTTATTAATTATTAAAAAGTTTCCGCGGCCAATAATGTAATGTTTATAAAAATATGTGTATGTATCACCAGGGTTAAAGTTTAAGGTAATACTCTCAAATCATTGATTATGTAGGAAAGATAATAAAAACTAATTAGCATAACTCTGCTAAGATTACACAGCTAAGTGTGATCACCAGTATAAATATTTATTAATATAAGAAAAACCTAAAGGATCTTCACAAATGATTGTAAACCACGTGACCATATCAGTAGGCAACCAGATATACACTCAATGGTATATTGGGTGGCCTCGAAATCATTGCCTACGGAATAACAAGACTATTATGAAAGATAGACTTCTGAAATTTGAAACGTAGATTGTAGGTCACTAAAGCCAGAATTTGACTCAATCGTGCGCAAAATTCTACTTCCGGTCTGACCGGAAGTGACACCAACTTTCTTGTTTTAAATGAAATCTATGTATATTTTTGAATATTCTTGTTCATCATGAAATTCTGAATTCAGTGATATGTCACACGTCGGCATTTGTTTAAAAAATGGCGTTGTGTAAAAAAATTGAAAAACGCAAGTAGGATTATGGAATAACTCGGCTATTATGAAAGATAGACTTCTGAAATTTGAAACGTAGATAATAGGTCACTAAATCCAGAATCTGACACAATCGTGCACAAAGTACTACTTCCGGTCTAACCGGAAGTGATGCCAACTTTTTTATTTTAAACGAAATACTTGGTATATTTTTGCATCTTCGTGTTCATCATGTAATTCTGATTTCAGCGATATGTCACAAGTTGGTTTGTCTAAAAAATGGCGTCGTTCGTACAAATTGAAAAACACAAGTAGGCCCCTGCGGCATTTTATTTTCGAATCTTATAGAAAGGGGGCGTGTTTTTCGTCAGGAAAAACAAAATGTGTCGCTGGTTGCCTATTTGTACTCACGTGGTTTACGATCATTTATGAAGGTTCTGTATTGCCTTTTCAAAAAACATTTTTTGGTTTTATCAGTGCATGATGCTAGTGCAATAATTTTCAAGTGTATATATGCTTTTACAAATAAGCACATTATTTTAATTTTATAGTTCTATTAAAAACCGACACTCGACCAACTGCTTACACAGAATTCAAGGAACAGCCTGTTTTCACTTTTCCAGCAAATTACGGTTTTGATTGTTATTGTAACATTTTCAGTCTTCTTTAATAAAGCAAAGCCTACCGCGGACCAGGGTCATGTTTATTGACGAAAATAGAATATCGAACCATTTGTATCTTGCAATGACAGGAAATTTTTACAAGGCTAGATGGCTACAGCTCAAAATAAAAATTATTGCCGTTACTCACTTCCCGACCGGGATATTGATTTTTCCTAATAAACACTCCGGTAATAGTTTTCTCGATTAAAAGGGATTATTTTTATTTTATTACGTTATCCAGGATGAAAAAACGAAAGAATTTTAATTAAAAAAACACAACAGTGTTGACACGATCCTAATGAATATTGCGATGATCAAGAAGAACTATCTGCCAATAAAACAAATTGGAAACCGAGAGCAAACGGTTCAAGACTGTGCAGATACATTTTACTTTTTTTACACAAAAATCCCAGGCAAATTATAATTTTTTATCTTTCATTTCCCCATTTCGCCAAATTCAATCGCTTGTAAAAAAAATAATAAAGGTGCGACAAAAAATCTGTTCGCACCTTTATTTACTGATGTACGGACTTTTATAATTGCCTATATAATTTGAAAAAAATATATACGGGGCGATTTTCTCTACAGAAATAGAAAAACTTGAATTAAAAAAAGTCCGGTCCTGGAATCTTTAAATATTAAAAATGGCATTATATCAACTGTGATAAGTACACAAATTGTATAAAATTTGAACAAATTGTGATAAATAGTAAGGAGGTTCTGGTTAAACGAAATATTGGCCATAAGTAGTATATCACCCTGTATGTCAGTAATTAAGCGCAACAGCTAAATTTCTACACCCTGTATTTTAATCCAAAAGTTACGAAGTCTTCTTTTGTTTCGAGTAGCCCCACAACAGGCGCCACAAGATTATCCATTTCATATTTTTTAATATTCGGTATGTACTTACTTAATTGTAAAATAATAATAAATTAAGCAATATATTATTTATAAAATTACAACATAAAAAACTAGAGTTATAAATGTAAATGTAATAAAATTAGTGTTTTAATAGGTTAGTACAAAGTCAGGAAGTTCAGGGCAATTCTTGTAACCACGAAATAGAAATTATGACTGAAGGAAATAAGATGCTACAGAATGTGGTTTTAAGAATAACCCTGTATGAAATATGCAAAAAAGAGAATGAAGCAATCAAGCATAATTTTAATCCAACAATCGCCCAGTAAGACATTTTCATGGGGACAGAGAAATTAGCACTTATTTGTGGTAAGGGATGAATTGTACTCTTGCATGAAAATAGAGCAGCACAGAATGTTATTTAACTTGCTGTTAAAACAAACGTAAGCATCAATTAAAATACTAAAAAGAATAATTAACGTGTCAGGTTTTTTTCTAAATATACCATGGGAGCAAAAAATACATATACACCACTTTCTGCTAAATTAACTAAAACAGCTCCACCCTTCTGTAACTGGGGCTGGGGTATGTCAAAAAATTACCACCACATGTAGCCATTTCCCTGTTTTTCAATGGTCTGGGCGATTATTAAATTGCGATAAAGTTTAATTCAGGAAATACTCACTAGCCCGTCACTATAAAAGGACGTAGAAGCTGGGAAAGTCGAGGGTTAGACAGCCTCCTGTGAATAATAAATGCCACACATCACACCGTTGCAACAACACAAAAATCTACTTGGTATATATCAAAAATAAAAATTACGCAGGTGAAAACACAACAAAATACTACGAGGTGCAAGTTATTAAGTTATTACAAACACTTGTTAAAACAGAATAAATTAATAACAAAAGTATTTACAATCACTAATTGTTTATTCACTATAATAGGTGCGTGGGTTTGCGGTTAATTTAAATTTTCTTTACTTCTATTATTTGTTGGTTGAGTCGAAGTTGACTTGAAGTGTTTTTTGGGGTGTCAAAATAAACAAATTAACGTGTTGAACAGAAAAAGAGTCTAATTTAACAAGCAAATAAACACACAAATGTGGGTGACCTTGTATAATGTCATCAATTGAAATTATAATTATATAATAATGCTATAGGCAACCAAATATACAAAAACTAATGCTTAACAAATAATTTTTTAATTGTTTATTATGCAACGCTATTATTTTTTAGCTGGTGTACGACAATTATCATATTTTGCTTTCAATTTCTTTTGAGTTTACTCACGGAACATTTAATAAAAAAATAAAAACAAGTTATAACAATTTAACGACAGTGTTGTTTAGTCTACCGAAGAATGCATTAAGAATTTTGATTTATTATGTATTATGGGAAATAATTTACCATAAAAAGCAAACGTTTGATATTGTTATTGTTATTTTCAGTGTCAACAGAAAGTTAAAGCAATTAGTCACCGCTAATTTAATATTTTATTTATAGGTAGTAGGTATTGCTGTTTTAAATCAGTAAAACTAGTTAAGTACTTCAACGATCGACTTAAAGGCAATAAACCTCTTCATGGCAACTCGAGGGTTGTCAAGTAACGAAAAGTTCAATGTTACACTTGAGTTTATTAGCAGTTCTATTTGCAGGTCTTAAAATAACCGTGAGGGCCTCAAACATATCTGAGGGTTTTAATTGGCAGTGCTGTCAATTTTAAAATAATTATATACCGAGTGGTCAGCTATAACTACACCGTACAGAATGTGTTTATATTCCTACATAACGGTACAAGTATTGTAAATATTTTTAGATCAAAAAATAAGTCCCACAAAGGACTATAAATACACATCTAATCAACGGAAGTTAATGTAGCACAATTTTCAGTAATTTCACAATGAATCGTGAATTTTGAGGAATTGGCTGTATTCCAAAATTGCATTAAAATTATGCTGGGCCTTTCCCACATAAACATTATAAATAAGAACCAACATTGGTGTAATTTCTACAACATATTTGACCAAATTTCTGTATTCCCTTGGGAAAGATGTGGTTAACAAAAAAACGTAGTTGCTGCACGGCATAGAAAATAGGTTAAAATGAAGTTAAACCTAAACCACCAGGCGAAATAGAAAAATAAAGCAGGCACTGAAAGTTATACTTTAGTTATTTAGGTTAAAAACTTTACACCATAGGTAGTTGTTAGAAAATAACAAATAAAGTACTTACAAATGCAGATCGGGAAAAGGGCATCGTTTTTCCAAATACCGTTAGTCGATGTAAAAATCACCTGCGATAAACACACGATAATTGGTATTCGAATTAATTAAATCAGTAATTAAATTCCAGATCTTTCGGAAACGTTCTATCTCGGAGTGGAATCATCTGGAAACTAGCAACGAAATTGCTAAGCTTTACGGCAGAAACTCTTGCCTTCGTTGTACCCGCTAAAAATAAACGAAACAATGAGGAGTTTGTGTATTCTTAACCCTCATTTACAATCTTTTTGGCAGTTATGTTTGCGCAGGTTCGTTCTATTAAACGGTGTGAAGTTAGCGACGCGTTGCCAGCTGCAGGCGGAAATAAGTTTTGATACAAACATGTATATACGTGCATTTTCCGAGAAATAGTGAATGTCGTTACGAACTAATAGGGAAATAATGGTCTGTACACCATTCTACAGCTCCTAATAGCTCAATAATTAAAAAAAGATTCTCAAAAATTTGATGCGACATATCTACAAATAAAAAAAATATTTTCTCGAAAATTCGTCTTTGTACGTCGGTCTAAAATTTATGTTTATCCTCTGACAACGTTGTGTAGGGTGATATATTAAGCGGGCGTCAGACTGCCAAATATTTGATCAAATGTTGGATTCGTCAAACTGTGAATATGACGTCACAGTCACAGTTTGATGAGTCTATTAATTTGACGGAAATAGGTGGTGCTCTATTTTCATCTGTTTCTATCATGCAACTCAGGCTTAAGGACGATAAAGCGGGCGCCAGACTATCAAATATTTGATCAAGACTCATCAAACTGTGAATATGTCGTCACCATCAAATTAGTTTCTAGAGTAGATGGTCACACAAGCTGTCAAAATCCAAAAGTATAATTTAAATTGAGCAATGAACTCCTGAGTTGCATGATAGAAACTGATAAAAATAGAGCACGGCCTATTTCCGTCAAATAGACATCAAACTGTGACTGTGACGTCATATCCACAATTTGATGAGTCTAATTTAATCAAATTCAAATGATAGTCTGATGCCCGCTTAACGATTCATAGGTAACAACATTGTGGACCGACAATCTCTAGGTTTTTCAAGAAAATAAATTTTTTATTAAAGCCATAGAAATCTTAAAAAATTATATTGAATTTATTAATCTTTGGGGTTGTAATAGTGTACAAAAATATTTAGTTACCGTTGGATTATGCTAATCTAAGAATATTAAATATTTGATCAAATTAGACTCATCAAACTCTGAATATGACGTCATAGTCACAGTTTGATAAGTCTGTTTGACGGAAATAGGCCATGCAATATTTTCATCAGTTTCTATCATGCATTCATTGTTCAATTTAAATTATACTTTTGGATTTTGACAGCTTGTGTGACCATCTATTCCAGATTTGTTGGTGACGTCATATTTACAGTTTGATATGAGTATAATTTGATCTAATTAGACTCATCAAACTGCGTGAATATGACGTCACAGTCACAGCTTGATAAGTCCGTTTGATGGAAATAGGTCTTGCTCTATTTTCTTCAGTTTCTATCATGCACATCAGGCGTTCATTGGTCAATTTAAATTTTTAAATTATTCTAAAAACTAATTTAATGGTGACGTGATATTCACAGTTTGATGAGTCTAATTTGATCAAATATTTGATAGTCTGATGCCCGCTTTAATATTTTTAAGAATAGAAAATTGTAGATGTGTCAAAACTTATCTCCATTGCCAGCAACACGTTTCTCACTTCACACTCGTTATCTGCTGCTCCTAGTAACTACTAGGGAATTTTGGATTTTTCTCCCTTTCTTGCAGTTTAAGTATGACAGACGATTAACCTAATTTTGCGCAAATTTTGCAACAGTGTCTTTTTAAAAACCCCTTACGTCTAGGTAAGTTCAAGATAGAATAAACTGCCTTCTATTGCAGGACACGGTTTTTACAAATATGTTTCATTTTTAGTCAAAATGAATACTGCTAGGTGCTCGATATGCCGCCAACAATTACCAACATTAAGATCCTTAATTTCCCATTACCTTTCTAATCATTCAAAATTAAAAATTATTAAAGAATTATTGAAATCGAGCATATTACAGTCGACTCCGAATTTGTTGAAACATAAAAAATATAAATATAAGCCTAGAAAATTACCTAAGAAACCTTCGCGAGTAACTAAAGGCAACTCAAACTTTATAAAGACTGAAACGTTATACTTAAATGAAAATATCCACATCCTTTGTGGTCAAAATGAAATTCTCATAGGAGATGATAAAAGTAACGTTGATATGGAGTTTTTGTTTGAAGAAAATTCATGTGAAAGTAAGGAAAATTACTACGTACCTTTAAAAGATAATAACGGAAATATTATACCAAAGAAAAAAATAAAATTAAACGTTGACGATCTGAAAAATAATACAAGTAAGGAAACCAGGGGTTATTGTACTCGTTCCCCATCTGCATCCTCAGAAGGTAGTAATGATAATTCAGAAGTCGTTAAAAGAAAAATTAAACGAAAAAAGGACTTTCTGGGAAAAATGAGGCACTACCGCATTAACATAACAAAATTAAAAGACCAACAATCATTAAATGAGCAAAGTGGTGAATTTTACATTTGTCACTGTAGGGAAAATTATAAGAAAGGCTCACATATACTACAAAAGAGCGATCTGAGAATAATCACTTCGGACACTGAATCTTGCTCCGACGCAGGTAAAAATTTGTTCATGCCTATAATTGACAGGAAATTATTTTGTAATAAGTGTGGCAGTGGATATAATAGTGAAAGAGACTTGGCAGATCACATGCAGGTACACGAAACGTTCTGTCGGTTGTGCAACGAGTTCTTTCCCAATGAATATATCTTTAAAGAACATATGCGCTTACATATTTTCAAAGTTTACTTGTGCCATATTTGCCACAGGGAATTTGCATTTAAGGAATTACTGCAAGTGCACTTTGAGTGCCATATCGAGGATAAAACCTTCGAGACCGTTCTGGATATGGAGGAGGAGTATAAAATTCACAGGTACAACTTCATGAGCATGAACTATAGCAGTAGCATAAACAGTATTTTATGTTTTTTGAGCGAAAGCCACGATATTTACTATTATAGTTATAAGTTCATGAAAGTGGTTTGTGAAATCTGTTTTCACGAAGTATTTTTTTGTGATTACGAGCAACATTTGCAAAGTGTTCATTTTCCGTTTACATACTAGTATGCCGTTCCCTGATATTATTAAAATAAGACTGCATTGATTGATCTGAAGACTGAACGTTAGACTAAAATATGTTCCCAGTATTGCCCTAGTTGGGTTTGTGATCGTACAGTATTAAATTGTTAATTGTTATATAGCGTAAACTAATTTAAGTTTACCGTTTGAAGAAAGTTTTGTTTTTATTTCTAGTAATAGTGGTCGGAGAAGTGGGGGTATGTTTGACTACATAGGACTAATAACAAGTTACAATTTATGAATTTCTTAAAATCTTGTTTGAGTGCACGTGAACATTCACAAAGCGTTAGAAGCTTTCACCCTATTTTTGTTTTTTTTTTTTTCACTATACGAGTTAGCTATCTTTGATGTCGATTTTATTGCACAAAGAAAAGAAAGATAAATAGATATATTTTGGATAAGATACCATGAATTTTATTTTCTAAAGACGAAAGACTAAAGCGATAAAGTACTTATGTTCTTTCCAAGTATAATTAAAATATATGATTTACTCGAATATTCATAATTTTCAGTTTCTATTAAACATAATTATAAGTATGATACATATCATACTATAATGTAATATTGGTTGTTTAGAAATTTATTAACAACCCTTCTTTTAACAAATTTGTTCTGTTTCTGTAGATACAACCAGTTTAGCATGATTTTCTGAGTGTAATGTTAATACACCTTTATTTTTTGTTGTACCAAAACTCATTATTTTAAGACCATCTCTAAATTGAAATTTTTGTTTTTTTTTAAATGAAAATAAGTATTAACTGAGTGAAAAGTTTCAAGATGGAATAAAAATTTAAAAAATATTTTATTCAGGACGTTAAATAAGCTACGTGTGCAAATTGGTAGCCTACATATCTTTTTTGTATAGTTAATCCTTAAACTACCGGGTTACATTATATAAAAAAATTTATTGGTATGTATTTCTTTAAAAAACGTATGACCGTTTCTTCACAATCATGTTTTCTAACATTATATAAGAGTAAAAAATGTTGTGATAACTGTCGGGCGGAACTCCTAGGAAGGGAATTGGGAATTTCGGGGACTATTTTAAAAAATATAAATGACGAAACCTTCTTTTTTGATATGTAACTTGTTATTGTAATTAGTTTAACAAAATTCTCCATTTCTTCTGAGCCACACATAATTTTAACAGATTTTACTTGAAATGAATTAAGAATACGTTTTTTAGTTTATGCATTGTTTTGTTGATTCTTTCTAAGAGGTAAATAGTTTAATATGATTTTCGTTCTTATAAGTGAAAGACGTTTATTTTATGGTTGTTATAAATAATCATTCGTTAAAGTTTAATGTTATTAGAAAATTATATTTTATATTCTAATAAAATATTAATGTTTCTTACTGTAGTCTTTGTGTGACCTCTACTCTATAAAACATTATTTTATGAAATATAACCGGCATCTTATAAACATAACAATGGCTGTTTGTGAAAATACTTACTAGTCCCAAGTTGAATTCTCTTTCATCAAGATTACAAGAGTTAGACGGTATATAATACGAGAGCCATAAACATGGTAAATGAGAAAAATTAATAAATAAAGACGAATGCCTTCTAGACAAGCTTAAGTTCTGTACAGGGTGAGTCAAATTCGAGCTCACCATTGGGATTTTTTTAAAACGTCAAATCAATTCGCTTTGGAGTTTGTCATTAATTAATTAATTTTGCGAAATATACTTGGAAATAAAACAACAAGCTTCAGTTATGTGCAGAAGTATTTTTATTATATTATTATAATGTTAAGGCTTGGTCTTAGTGGTAACACCTGATGTTATAATATTACAATGTAACTGTACAATTGTTGGAACATACGTTTTAAATATATCAGTCGTAATACGTAAATGCAACGTCTGTGATTTATTTTTGTACAATAAAAGACACACCAAGAACTCACTTTCTAACAAATAAATTCTTATCACTAATGGTCGGTTATGACAGTGGTTTAACTTTAGCGGCAGGTCAAATACCATAGAAAAAATTGGATCTATTGGCATTAAGCTATGAGTAAAGTTAAGTCACTATTATAAGGATGATCCTTAGGGTAAGGTCGTATTCGTGGGCTAGTTTGGATATTTATTCAACTAAGCTTAAAAAATGTTTTTGTTTTAAATAGTTGTTTTAGAAAAATAGCAGAAATAATTTCAATTGGCTTTGGCTCAAATTCGGAATAGTATAATTTCCTACATAATATTCGTCGAAATACTGTGATACAGCACCTAAAAGGGGTCACTTCCTATAAAACTGAAATATTCTTTGTGAGTAATTAGTTGATGTTAAAATACTTTGA
Source organism: Rhagium mordax (assembly GCA_963680705.1). Classification (NCBI taxonomy): domain Eukaryota; kingdom Metazoa; phylum Arthropoda; class Insecta; order Coleoptera; family Cerambycidae; genus Rhagium; species Rhagium mordax. Next base: position 4,681,701 of record OY796662.1, on the reverse strand, counting down.
TTACTATTTTTTACTAATTTATGAGCCCAATCTCAATATGGATTTCCTGAAAAACTTTTAGGTGCATCTTTTCTAAATGTCGAAGAAGGATGATAGTTGATATCTATAATTAAATTGCATACTATCCTCACTCACACCTGTGCCAATACTTGAAGTTATTTCCGTTTTTCTCTAAAGGAGAGTGGTTTAACTGTATTAGTTTAAATTTTTTTAAATTCCTTGGTGTGAATTTTGTAGTAAACTATATAAAGCTATCAAACATTTTGCTGCAGTAAAAAAGTTAATATAGCAACCTTTGTACAATTTCAATGTACAGAGTGATATAATTCAATATCAGTCCAAATTTTAAAGTTAACAAATCAGAATTACGATATCTACACAAATATAAATGTCTACGTTATTATAAAATTGATTTACCTTACTAAGATAAAACTTTCTGGACAAATAAATTTCTCTCGTCACGAAAATCACATATTACTAGAATATCAGGCATTTTCAAAAATATTTTAAATACTCTTGCAGCAGCGTAAATTTTTTTTGTATACAAATGAGTTTAAACATGTGGTTTTCGTAAAAAAACGCTTAAAATTAAAAGTCGTCCAACTCAAAAGAATTCTACAGACGTTACGGTTATTACATTATAATATATATATATCGTAGGTAACTCTTCAAATAACTGTCTAGCCATTAATGTTCCAAAAGAAAACTAGTTTTTAATCTTCTGGTGTATTAAAAGAAACTGTTGGGAACACTAATGAATTGCAGTACGTTCTAAAATATTGTTACAACGATGTGAAGTAGTTTTTTATGCAGGTAGACAAATAAAGATCTTCTTTGAGAGATTAAGTAATTTTTTAATAATTTTACAAAAATCAACATTTTCACATTTAAATCAAAAACACCGTACCATACTGCGTTTATATATACACATTGTTTTACCTTTTGTTTTTTCATTCATGCTTATTTATACAGATTATCTATATAATGAAAATATTTTTAATAATTTTTTTTATTTAAACACATACAAATAAGACTATGGAATGTATACGTTTAATATACATAGGTTTTCAGGAAGATATCAATGAAACATGAGAATGCTAGAAGAGAGTTGCTTACTGAAATATTACGGCCCTCCTGAAGCTTAATGAATCTGGATTCTGCATAAGGAACCATAACATAGAAAGAGAATGGTGTAAACATTTCACATACATCACGTATCCATTGCAATTTAATTTGTAATGATTTGACTTTTATGGTTACATAAAAGAAATGCGTATGAGTACCTACCGAGTAGGTTGAAATAACTCGGGATTACAAATGTAATATATTTAAAAAAAATATTAATGGAGCGAAAAGAAATATTGTGTCGCCCCCTCCCTGGTAGTGACTAACCATATATTAGATAGTTGCTGGCTTCAAGCACAACGTCTTTCCGCAACTTTATAGTTCTTATTTCTTATGTCATTGATGGTATTGAAGCACTAATTGTCCTACACGTGCCAATTCATTCAATTATTACTATAAAATGTTGTAGTGTTGTAAACTCATTTAAAAAATATAATTGGACATTAAGTTTCTCACAATGTGTTATTTCGTCATATACAGGGTGTTTCCTAAGTACGTGCCGAAACTACAGCTGGTAATGCCTTGATTTATTTTGAGAAAATAGTCTAAAAATGCTTCGTTTTCGAGCAATAAACCCTTAAAATTTTCGAATTAAAATCGGCTTATTTTAATATCACTAATGTAACTAACATTCATTGGCTTTCAAACGTGTAAAATTATTTCGTTATACAGGGTGACTCATTAGTCTGGGGACAAACTTCGGCAGTGAAAAGTAGATTTAATTTCATGAAGAAATATTATATAAGCGTAGGTCATATCTTTATTTGTTCAGATATTGTATTTTTATTGTTTCAACTGTAGGCGCCGCGACGCTCAATTTTTGTTTTTCATATGGACGCCTGACTTTTTTGTAAGGAAATTGATTTGGCATCATCTCATTAATAATAAATGCAAAATAGTTTAAAAAAGGAAAACAAAAATTGGGCATCGCGGCGCTTACAGTTGAAAGGATAAAAATACAAATTTTAGAATTTTAAATAGGCAACTAAATATCATTCAACTTTCATTTAAATTTTGTTTTTCTAAACCTTATCGATTGGCAATAATTAAAAATGGCGATATGCACTATTTTCAGGATATCTTTGAAACCACTGAACATTTTTAAAGTCTGTAAAAGGCACCTTTAAGCTTTAAAATGCACAACTTTTAACCGACCTTCTATCTCTTACGGTTTAGGAGTTACCCATACAATACCATTGAAAACGTGGACACTCTGTATACATATTAACAAATGACATGCGACTATTGTAAAATTTTACCAAACTTACTTTTATTTATACGTATATATACGGCAACTGGCTGTGGGACAAATCCAGGAAAACCGTTTATATACGGCGATCTTACCGAAAGGGTTAATTTCTTAGAAATCACTTGATAAATATTCTATTTAATATAAAAATTAAATAATTCAGTTATAATAATTGAGAGTATTCTAGTACATAACACTGATTATAGAGGGTGACACAAACTAAGAGGTCTTATTAGTGATTTTTTTGGGTGAAAACTAAGTACGCCACTATATTCAGCATCCCCTAAAATGAGTGTCTACCAAATTTCATCCTAAAGTACCGCATATTAATAATTTATATTATTACTTTTAAAAATTAGTTTACTCAAATAATCTCAATAAAATAATTTGCTTACGAGTTGTTTTTATTCATTTATTTCATAGGTTTTGATGTTCACAATGCATTTCCGGGTATAAACTAATTTTTAAAAGCAATAATTTTTGTGATAGAATTTGCCACAAAATGCCGTTTTTCATGAGCAAAAATACAGTATGTTCCGTTTGAAATAAACAACTTAACAGAGGTTAATTTGCCGTCACAGTTAAATTTTTTTGAGCGTTGCTGTACTTGTAGGTGACCTCAAACATTCGAAAATACATGTAAAAAAATTCGGTTTATGAAATTTGCCACGGCAGAGGTTATTAATTTATAAGTTAGGTTAATTATTAATTTTTAAATGCAGTTGGTATACCAAATTGAAAATAACATAGTTGAAGTGGCCGTTTGGTTTAAGTGCCCCTTACATGTGCAATTATTCAACTCTAAATTGCAGTTTCATAAAAATACATAACAGGTTATCCAGCATGAAGCACTCTGTATACACCGTTCTCTATTTACATTAGATTCTTATTAAAACCTTTCCTCTTATAACAAATCTCTATCTACCTTTCCTCGTGATATTTAGTAGCTAGTTTTCTATTGCATTGTCATGTTTCGTTGATTTTACAAACGGGTTTTAAGCTAAAAATGTTATCTGTCAGGGTACTTTAACCAAGCATTTTCAGCAAAAAAAGTTCATTGTAGCCTTTTTTCGTTGCCAACAAAAACAAATATTCATTGCACATATTTCTTATATAAATAATAGGTGTCTTATGTATTATCGAGATATCGTCATTATCACATGATTTAAAGAGTTATATATGTATATTTTAACACTGTTTCTTTTTTTTTTTTCATAAATTTACATGGATTTTTAAAGTTTATTTTTTAAATATTTTTATCACAAAACTAATAATCCGGAATTAATCTTCATGTACACCATTTCCACAAATATTTCAAAATATGTAAGATTTTCTTCTCACAAATATTATACCGTTTTCCGCCATAATTATTTAAATTCGCCCCTCTCCAGACTTTTTCAGGTAAGGTTGTAGGTTACACTTAGGTTTACTAGGAGATACAAACAAAAAAGAAACGTTTTAAAAATAATTATTTATTAAATATGATAAATGACGTCAATATAATTTTGGAAACAACTGCTAGAGTCAAAATAAATAAAAACAAAAATCACGGTCAGAAACCGTATACTCTTTTGTCATACTATGGGCTCCTCCCTTTTAAAATTAATATTTTGAGAGGCGCAGAATTCTCTCGTTAACGGCAAACAATTAAAATAAGAACAAATTTTACAGTCATAGACTGGGATAATGTAGAAGAGAAGTACTAAACAAATGAATAATATCCAGGCTGCTGCCAAGCAGACCCATATTAAAAATACTTTTTTGTGTCTATCGTAGTGCCCAAACGAAATGAACGGCAATAAGGCATAAGACAGCAAAAATCCAAAAACAAAACCGAACAGATGGGCATAGTTGTCGACCCACGGGAGGAGACCGACAAGGAACAGGACCAGGGTGATGGAAAGGAGTTTGCATAAAGCCTGGTTGGGGTGTTTCAACATGGGCCACGCGTTAAGAACTTCCACTATTAGACAGGCTAGGAGCCCAAATTGTGATCCTGCAGGTCCAACCTGGAAAAGATACATTATTAATTAAGCACATGGTTTCAATCAATTAATTAAAGTACTTACGTCAGCTCGGTAAGGTACAAATATCGCACTAGCTAAATTCCCAGCGACTCCTGATCCGATGTAAATAATTCCTATTCTTAAGCTACCAGTCAATTTCTCAAGATCTCTCATTAGAAAATATTGGATAAGTACGGATATCATCAACTGTAAAACACCAGCGTGAAGAAACAGTGATGTCCACAGTCTATAGAACTGATCGGGGGTTTCGGGAAAGTAGAACGGCAGCATCCCACAAACATCGTTCAGACATGAAACCTGGAAAGAATTAAAGAATAAGTATTATTACGCTCAAAGTAAGAGATTTCTATGAATCACTAAACCTGTGAGCAAAGTGAAGCCTCTTCGTGGAATGCGCCCCTAACAAAATCACAGTATTCCTTTGTGGTAATCTTGCACTGGCCATGGATTCCGATGCAGCAAGGGTGTCCGATAACCTCACACACCATATGCTCAGCTAGTTTATCTCGTGGTCCATTCTTTTGTATAGAGAACTGGGTGTTTGTTTTGCGACATATCGGCCATTTCGTTATATCGTCAGGCCATTCGTAAGGGTGTACACTAGCAGGTGCATCACAAAATCTGGAAATAAGGGTAAGAAATAAAATTTTTGGCCTGTAGATGCTTGTCTAGGTTTGCTCACTTTGGGTCTAGGCCACAGACTGAACCGGAAATTCTACCTCCAGGGCCAGCGTCTCCCATCGTCCATTTCTTCCACGTGGATATTGTTTTCTAGTAAAATAAAACCAAGTTAGTGGCTATAGGCTATAGAATTGCAGAAATGCAGCCTTACATCATTAATAAAATAAATAAGATTTATTTATGGCCACTGTTACAGTTTTTTTACTTTACGAAACAGTAGCATATAAACAGTAATAAACCTACCGTTGGTCTAAGTCCTCTCAGCTAGGTTAGTTTAAAAAACAAAGACATATTTAATAGACGTACATACTAATATTTGCCAACTACTTCACTGTGTATGATAAGTTTTATTCAATTATCTTACCGAGCAATCTGCTTGTGAGGACTGAACACATCCAGAATCGTCATTTCTAATGCAACATGCCGTTTCCCTTTCCTTAGCTTGGATTTTGTCGATTTCTTTTTTAATTTTATTGTCAACTCTCATGCACGGTGCGAATTTTGCCCCTAGATGTATTAAGTCTCCGGCTCTGGGTCCAAACCTATAAATTAACAATGTAATATACTGTCTATTTACGTAAGTTTTTTCAAAAGCCGTAACACTTTTGAAGTAACTTTAAAAAAGAAATAATTATGTACTTAGATAAAATATAGGTACCAGAAATTCGCAGGTTCCATGTAATCCACTTGCTGCAGTGATAAACTGGTGACGAGAACCTGCCCCGATCTTGACTGCAAATCGATGCCAAAAGGTCCGAATCCATAGCAGATTATAGAGATGAAGAGCACCAGAATTTGTACAGTTGTCACCCAGTAGGTGAACATGGGTCGGTGGTCTTCCATGTCGTCGAGTTGTTCTTGTATTTTGACATCTTGAGTTACAGATTTTCTAAAGGAACGTCTGCAAGAGATGATAGTACATGTATCATTTATAAGTAACAATGAATTTTTAGTTAGGAGTTATAATTTACTTCTATTTTCATAACATATGTTCAATATAATTCAATATCTTCAGCAGCATCTACAGTGTGACCCATTTGTTTGCAGGTCACTCTATAAAATCTTTATTTATAAGGCATTTGCAAAGAAAGGGAATTGTAAAAAAGTCATAACTAACCTCAAAAATATACATATTTTTAAAATTTTCGAATATTACATCAATTTTTATCAAAATTTCTGCTTGGTTCCTGTACTATTAACTGAAATCTTGTCGAGTGCCATTATTAATAAAGTTTTAATTGCCTTAATCTAATAAAATAAGATGCTTTTTGTTGGTTGGAATTCCAACCTATAATTTAGCAGTTTATTTTCAATAATCTACAATATTGAAACTTTATAAATCTACTGCCTGAGAGAGTTATTGAATGTTATAATGATAAAAGCTAAAGCTACAAAAACGAAAATTTAAATTTGAATTTTGAAAATAAATTTGCGAAAACTAAAAATTTAAGGTTATGTTAGACATATGATGCACGGTGCACATAGCTGGATCCATGATCCATGGGAAAATTATTTAAGAGATGGTCATTTTAGTGAAATCCTGAATGATGGGTAATCCTAACTAAAAAACCTTTACTAAACAATATATTTAACAAAATTTTTAGTTTAGTTCATATTATTTAATAGTAACAATATTTTGCTTTACATGTAGGGAAAATAAATAAACACTCCTTTAAAAAAGTTTTGACATTCTGTTTTCATATCTAGATCTGTGACAAGACAAGAATTATTCATTTCTACTACCATACATTATTTCTATGAAATTTATCAGTCAAATAAATTTAACATAAAGATTTTGTAATACAAGGTCTGTGCTGGACCTACACATTTAAATGAATATCCGAAAATACACAAAAATATTATAAATCAATCGCCAATCTTGTTGGCGCCAATTTTCAAATTATTTTCTACTTAGTTCGCGAGCTCGTCGATAGATGACGACTCTAAACGATTGTCAATTGTCATTTAGTCGAATTTTGAATTTGAAAGTGAGACTATGACTATTGTGGCGTCGTGTGATTCTTGGGTTTCTCGTAATTTGTTTTGTATTCAGAGACTTTATGTTTAGTTAAAACCAGAAATTTGTTATCGTATTTGAATTTCAGTTGAAAACAAATGAAAAAATCGGTGATATAACGTACAGAACAAAAGATAACCTATGACGGTTGACAGTACTTGCGTTAATTTTTCGAGAGTGCAGTGCCCGATATTAAAGTGACACTGTGTAAAAAAGACAAGTGACTATATTGAATAAAAAATCAAGCATTGTTTAAAACTGTTGTTGTACCGTAGCACAAATTTCTAGTATCTATTTGTAATTTTTCATTATTCACGTTTAGATTAACGGTTTCGGTTTATGTAGTTACACACAGGATGCAAACGTTTTATATTCGGGCTGATACAAATTTCAAGTTATGATTATGAAACATTAGTAGGTATAAAATCAATACAAATTCTTAATTTTTTATTCACCCTTACATCTATACTAACTGAAGAAGCCGCTATAAAATACAAAGTGTAAGTGTACTAGACTAGAAGTGTACATGTAATGAATTTATTCCAGTCGTCAAGATTAAGGTAAGAGCTATTCATATATATTGCATGTAGGTATATATATTATTATAATTGAAGTTGCGGAATCTATTAGAAGGGTACCCGATTTATCATCGAAGCGCCAAAGCTCAAAATAAAAGGCAGCATTTATTTAAAGTTAAGTTTATTTTGATTCAATTATCATATTCACAAGAAATCACAAAATAACTTTAACTCATATATTATGAGCATAATTTTGATCCATATAAATGCAGTGTCTCTTTGAATTTTGTTTTATTATATCGCTTCTTTCATGGCAACAGTGACAGAACTGTGTACTTTGCGACAGCGAACCAATCACATAATTGTATATATGGTTGTGTCGTGGGTAGGTTTTGATCGGCCACACCTCGGGTCACACAATTTGCACTCGGGCTGCTGCCATGTTGCAATATTGTTCAGTTTATTCAGCAATAAAAAAAAAACGTAGATTTCTATTCAAACAATAAAACTATTCGAGTCACTGCGTAGAACTTTTGGGCCTCATGCATGACGGCTGTAATTTAGGACATTTTTTTATATCTTTAATATTAGACACATTTTGTATTTGCCGAGGTATTTGCACACCCAGTTTTTTCTTCGACTATATATTTTCTTCATCGACTTCAACTATGACAAAGTTACTGTATCGAGGTGTTTAATTAAATTTACAAGGAAGGAAACCGGCGATCAATTAAAAAACTGTGAAAAGATCAGGCACAAAATATTGAATGTAAGCAGAGAAATTTTAATCTCCTTATAGTTTCCGTTATATAAAATTCAATTTAAACGCCGATTCGATCAATAATAGGGCACAATAAAGGCTAATGGTAACAACGTTTCGCCGTAATTTAATAAATTCACTATAAAAAATATGAAATACCACACTGATCATATTAGCTTTTAAAATTCTCATTACTACACCGCTAGGGAACGCTATTAAAATATAAAAAAAGTAATACCTACAAATGTTTTTTTAATAATTGATTGAAACACTAAATATATTGAAATCCTAAGTCTAGACATGTTCGTCCTGTTATACTATGTGATTGAATGCTCATCGAATTAAAATTAACTTACGTACGTTAGATGAAACACTTACCCGAACATCCTTCCAACCCACCCCATCCCGTACTGCCTTCTGTCTGAATTGTCCAAGACATGATCTAAGGTGTTAGATAAAATCCTCGACCTTCCTATATTTGGTCTGTTCTCTCCATGCCTCAACACCACATCTTCATGTTCTCTCCTCCAACCTCCTGATGGTGGCCGTACGTACCGCTCCCTTTCTCTATCTCTGTAAGCGGGTTGAATGGCTTCTTCACTTCTGTCGACGGTGTCTCCTCCCTCTGGGGTACGCGGAGATGCTGGGATGGATGATTTTTCGAAAAACGATTGCTCCTCTGGAGTCGATGGAACGCTAGGAGTGTCCGGTGGGTAGCTTCTCGACCACTGGGACTGCTGCGATCTTGGTCTGGGCCTATGCCGAGTGAGGGTCTGAAAAGAAGGGTTTGATTAAGTCAATTTCGTCTTGAGGTCTGTTTGTCTGAGAATCATTGTTTAAAATCATCAGGTTTAAAAATATGTCAAACTTTGAGACCGGTCCTGTTCACGTGCATACCCAAAGGGTATTAAGATGTCACGCTGCCTGGGTCCTACGATTTGTTTATCTTCTTCAATGAGCAAGAGAAAAATTAAAAATATAAACCTGATTTTTTTTCTTTACTAGGTATATGAGTTTTAACATTTTCTTTTCCTATTATTTATGCATGAATTTTAATCTTAGCCACGATTTTATATGTATAAATAAAAGAGGATGTATGATCGATATGGTAGTGTCAGCCTCCAGATTGATGAGCGAATAATTCTTTTTAATTGAGATTAACAATATTTAGTAGGTACATATTTGAATTTATAATTGAAATAAAAATATGTACTAGATATTTTTAATTTTAATTAAATTAAAAGTATATGTATTAACAATTTTTAATTGATACAAAAATATGTACTATAAATTTTTAAATCAATTAGAGATATCTAAATTTCATTAGAAATATCTTTAATTATTTTAAGACATTTGAAAATAAATTGTATCTAACAAGGGTTTTGATTATAACCCTGTAGTCTCTTCCACGATTTGTTAGTCTATGACTAGTCCTCTAAAGTTTCTCGTGAGACCGCAGATGAAAGAGTGGGTAGCGAAGTATTTAATAATTACAATCAAAAATATTTAGTAGATATTTGTAATTGATGCAAAATATTTATTGAATATGTTTAATTGAAATAAAAATATTTACTGGACATTTTTAATTAAATTAAAAATACGAATTAGGTATTTTTAATTGATAGGAAAAATCTATTAGATATTGATAATCTAAATTTCGGATATTTTCGGATATTTTCAATTATTTAAGTCGAAAATTCTACCTATTCCAAGATTTGGCTTCTAAGTTTTGCCATGAAACCGATTAACCAGACTCTAAATTGATGAGTGGGAAGTGAAGAATTATTTTTAATTGTGATTCAAAATATTTAGTAGATATTTCTAATTGATTAAAAATATTTACTAGATATTTTTAATTTAATTGAAAATACGAATTAGGAATATTTAATTGAGAGGAAAAAATCATCTATTAGATATTGTTAATCTAAATTACGTAAGAAATATTTTTAATTATTTTAGGATATCTAAAAATAAAGAGTCTGACGAGAATTCTACTTATTCCTCGATTTGGCTTCTAAGTTTTGTCATGAAACCGATTAACCAGACTCTAAATTGATGAGTGGGAAGTGAATAATTATTTTTAAATGTGATTAAAAATATTTAGTAGATATTTCTAATTGATTAAAAATATTTACTAGATATTTTTAATTTAATTGAAAATACGAATTAGGAATATTTAATTGAGAGGAAAAAATCATCTATTAGATACTGTTAATCTAAATTACGTAAGAAATATTTTTAATTATTTTAGGATATCTAAAAATAAAGAGTCTGACGTGAATTCTACTTACTCCTCGATTTGACATCTAAGTGTTGTCATGAAACTGATTAATCAGACTCTAGATTGATGAGTGGGAAGTGAATAATTATTTTTAATTGAGATTACAAATATTTAGTAGATATTTCTAATTGATTAAAAATATTTACTAGATATTTTTAATTTAATTGCAAATACGAATTAGGAATATTTAATTGAGAGGAAAAAATCATCTATTAGATATTGTTAATCTAAATTACGTAAGAAATATTTTTAATTATTTTAAGATATCTAAAAATAAAGAGTCTGACGTGAATTCTACTTACTCCTCGATTTGACATCTAAGTGTTGTCATGAAACTGATTAATCAGACTCTAGATTGATGAGTGGGAAGTGAATAATTATTTTTAAATGTGATTAAAAATATTTAGTAGATATTTCTAATTGATTAAAAATATTTACTAGATATTTTTAATTTAATTGCAAATACGAATTAGGAATATTTAATTGAGAGGAAAAAATCATCTATTAGATATTGTTAATCTAAATTACGTAAGAAATATTTTTAATTATTTTAGGATATCTAAAAATAAAGAGTCTGACGAGAATTCTACTTATTCCTCGATTTGGCTTCTAAGTTTTGTCATGAAACCGATTAACCAGACTCTAAATTGATGAGTGGGAAGTGAATAATTATTTTTAAATGTGATTAAAAATATTTAGTAGATATTTCTAATTGATTAAAAATATTTACTAGATATTTTTAATTTAATTGAAAATACGAATTAGGAATATTTAATTGAGAGGAAAAAATCATCTATTAGATACTGTTAATCTAAATTACGTAAGAAATATTTTTAATTATTTTAGGATATCTAAAAATAAAGAGTCTGACGTGAATTCTACTTACTCCTCGATTTGACATCTAAGTGTTGTCATCGAAACTGATTAATCAGACTCTAGATTGATGAGTGGGAAGTGAATAATTATTTTTAATTGAGATTACAAATATTTAGTAGATATTTCTAATTGATTAAAAATATTTACTAGATATTTTTAATTTAATTGAAAATACGAATTAGGAATATTTAATTGAGAGGAAAAAATCATCTATTAGATACTGTTAATCTAAATTATGTGAAAAATATTTTTAATTATTTTAGGATATCTAAAAATAAAGAGTCTGACGTGAATTCTACTTACTCCTCGATTTGACATCTAAGTGTTGTCATGAAACTGATTAATCAGACTCTAGATTGATGAGTGGGAAGTGAATAATTATTTTTAAATGTGATTAAAAATATTTAGTAGATATTTCTAATTGATTAAAAATATTTACTAGATATTTTTAATTTAATTGCAAATACGAATTAGGAATTTTTAATTGAGAGGAAAAAATCATCTATTAGATATTGTTAATCTAAATTACGTAAGAAATATTTTTAATTATTTTAGGATATCTAAAAATAAAGAGGCTGACGTGAATTCTACTTACTCCTCGATTTGACATCTAAGTGTTGTCATGAAATTGATTAATCAGACTCTAGATTGATGAGTGGGAAGTGAATAATTATTTTTAAATGTGATTAAAAATATTTAGTAGATATTTCTAATTGATTAAAAATATTTACTAGATATTTTTAATTTAATTGCAAATACGAATTAGGAATATTTAATTGAGAGGAAAAAATCATCTATTAGATATTGTTAATCTAAATTACGTAAGAAATATTTTTAATTATTTTAGGATATCTAAAAATAAAGAGTCTGACGTGAATTCTACTTACTCCTCGATTTGACATCTAAGTGTTGTCATGAAACTGATTAATCAGACTCTAGATTGATGAGTGGGAAGTGAATAATTATTTTTAAATGTGATTACAAATATTTAGTAGATATTTCTAATTGATTAAAAATATTTACTAGATATTTTTAATTTAATTGCAAATACGAATTAGGAATATTTAATTGAGAGGAAAAAATCATCTATTAGATATTGTTAATCTAAATTACGTAAGAAATATTTTTAATTATTTTAGGATATCTAAAAATAAAGAGTCTGACGTGAATTCTACTTACTCCTCGATTTGACATCTAAGTGTTGTCTTGAAACTGATTAATCAGACTCTAGATTGATGAGTGGGAAGTGAATAATTATTTTTAATTGAGATTACAAATATTTAGTAGATATTTCTAATTGATTAAAAATATTTACTAGATATTTTTAATTTAATTGCAAATACGAATTAGGAATATTTAATTGAGAGGAAAAAATCATCTATTAGATATTGTTAATCTAAATTACGTAAGAAATATTTTTAATTATTTTAGGATATCTAAAAATAAAGAGTCTGACGAGAATTCTACTTATTCCTCAATTTGGCATCTAAGTGTTGTCATGAAACTGATTAATCAGACTCTAGATTGATGAGTGGGAAGTGAATAATTATTTTTAAATGTGATTAAAAATATTTAGTAGATATTTCTAATTGATTAAAAATATTTACTAGATATATTTAATTATATTGAAAATATGAATTAGAAATATTTAATTGAGAGGAAAAAATCATCTATTAGATATTGTTAATCTAAATTACGTAAGAAATATTTTTAATTATTTTAGGATATCTAAAAATAAAGAGTCTGACGAGAATTCTACTTATTCCTCGATTTGGCTTCTAAGTTTTGTCATGAAACCGATTAACCAGACTCTAAATTGATGAGTGGGAAGTGAAGAATTATTTTTAATTGTGATTAAAAATTTTTAGTAGATATTTCTAATTGATTAAAAATATTTACTAGATATTTTTAATTTAATTGAAAATACGAATTAGGAATATTTAATTGAGAGGAAAAAATCATCCATTAGATATTGTTAATCTAAATTACGTAAGAAATATTTTTAATTATTTTAGGATATCTAAAAATAAAGAGTCTGACGTGAATTCTACTTATTTCTCGATTTGGCATCTAAGTGTTGTCATGCAACTGATTAATCAGACTCTAGATTGATGAGTGGGAAGTGAATATTATTTTTAATTGTGATTAAAAATTTTTGGATGATATTTCTAATTGATTAAAAATATTTATCGAATATAAATAAAAATATTTACTAGATATTTTTAATTAAATTGAAAATACAAATTAGGAATATTTAATTGAGAGGAAAAATCATCTATTAGATATTGTTAATCTAAATTACGCAAGACATATATTTTTAATTATTTCAGGATATCTAAAAATAAAGAGCCTGACGACAATTCTACTTATTCCATGATTTGGCATCTAAGTTTTGCCATAAAACCAATTAAACAGACTCTAGATTGTTGGGTGGGAAGTGAAGAATTATTTTTAATTGAGATTAAAAATATTTAGTAGATATTTGTAATCGATTCAAAATATTTATTGAATATGTTTAATTGATATAAACATATTTACTAGATATTTTTAATTCAATTATACGAATTAGGTATTTTTAATTGATAGAAAAAATCTATTAGATCTTGTTAATCTAAATCTCGTAAGGTATTTTTAATTATTTTAGGATATCTAAATAGTCAGACGAGAATTCTACTTATTCCAAGTTTTGTCATGAAATTGATTAATCATTGATTGATGAGTGAAAAGTGAAGAATTATTTTTAATAGAGATTAAAAATATTTAGTATATATATATTTTTTTAATTGAATTAAAAACATCTACTAAATATTTCTAATTGAATTAAAAGTATTTACTAGATATTTTTCGTTAAATTCAATGTATAAAGTATTTTTAATTGATACAAATAATATATCAACTACATTGTTTTAATTCAATTAGATATATCTGAATTTCATTGGAGGTATCTCTAATTATTTTAAGATATAAATTAATTTCAGATATTTCAAAATAAGATTATTATACCATATTATACATTACTATATATTTATAATTTATTTACAAGTATGATTGCTTCATAATATTATTGAGATCCAGGCATTAAAAAATGTATTAGGTGCTGTTTGAATTATGAAATATGAAAGTGAAAGCCATTTCCGTCGAAACCGGAAAAGGAAATTACTTTACTTAGTGGCGCTCTATGAGGTATTAGGTGGATGTTGACCTCGCTGTCAGGCTATATTCTTTTATTTCAATCAGCGAAGAAAAATGGATTCAAATGGGTACGCGGAATTTTAGCGTTAGACAAAAAAGTTTTTGTTTAATATAATTTTTGGCGACACATAATAAAATTATTAATCAAACATGTACACAAACTGATAGTATGAGAAAAAAATAAATCTTAATTAAAGTTACTTAATATTATTTCGTGAAATTATAAGCACATTATGAGCACATTGTACGATGTAGATTCCTATTAGCCCACCGGTTTATTACAGCTTTTGGGTTCATTATACATAAGGAATCTCTCATTAAAATATTTCCTCATTTCCTATTACATCAGCGACGACACTGGAGCGTATTATCCGAAGAGATGTTGGTTAATTTGGCGTGCTCTTTTATTTCCCCGTTTACAGTCTTTCATTCTGCTCGCAAGTATTCACGAAGTAATTGCAATCCTCATTTGGCAGAAAAAGACATTTGGTGTATCCTACGTATTAACATTTTTCCAGAGGGAGAAATGTAAAAGGATAAATAATTTACCGAGGACAGATTTTTGTGTCTCGAAAAAAAAAAAAAGAGTTGTTTTATGTTGCGAGCGCGTATGTGAGAAAATAAATTAATATGCAGTAAAACTTCGGGAAATTCAGCGAAAAAATTCCAAAGGATAAGAATAAAATATAACGTAAAATAAGATGAAATAGGCAGTTTTTGCGGCAATTTATATTCTTCGGGTCTTTGTTCAAACTTGGACAGTTTGTTTTAAGGGAAAGTACAAAAAATGTGTTATTTATCGGGTTGGAGAGACAACTAACATATTGGATAATTCAAATGCTCCAGATTGTTCAGCTTTCTCACCAGTATATTGACATTTTATTGCTACGTATTAGTCCACGGCCTTCTGACATCAGAGTGGGTCACACATCTCGTCTGTGTTGGTTAATTATTTATAATTATTAAGGCCTGTATTAAAATGTTGTAACCTAAAATGTAAAGAATTCCATTTTTTCGATAAAAAATGATATCTCTAAAAATAACAAAGCTATAAAAAAAATATTCAAATTGGTTCCTTAGAATTACTTTTAGGGATTTGGGAGAACGATAAACTTTAACATAAATGTAAGGGCCTGGATAATCACCCTGTAGATAAGAAAAACACCCACAATTTAAAAAATCTACTTACGGCGGACGAAAGCCAATGAATTTTGCTAACGATCACAAAAAACCGCAACAAGATTAATTATCTAAATCCAAAAATATTGAGGTTCCAATATTGCCCATATCTACTTCAATTGTGCACCAGTTTAGTTTTAAAAAGGTTTAACTTCATAAAAAAAAACCCTCCGAGTTATTTCGATCATCATGTCATGGTCTTCTGAAGCGAAGTGAGCTCCATTAGTCCGAGCCCCTCTATTTATACGCCTGGAAGGAGGAGTGGCTTCGTGTCAGTAATGATGCGCAGTAGATCAAGCATACTTTGGCTCCACCTATGTCGCGTGGCGAGTCGTACACGCGGGGTTGGTATAAACTTTAACATTAATGCTCCATTATGCCATATTAGGCCCATTTTACACAGAAACGCTTTTTCTAAAAGTCTAGTCTGCGAAAAAATCCGCCGTTTGTGGGCTTCTGGAAATCCCTGCATAGAGGTGTTGCATTTTTTGTCACGTGGGCATGATTTCCCATTATATAAACTTTTTCGTTTGATGGATCTAAAATTCCCAAATTGTTGTGCGCCATCCTCGGATCCTTGCAAAAGAATAAATCTCCGGCTATTTATCAAATAGGCAGGTAATACAGCCACGGAAATATCGAACACGAACTCTCCTCCTAATAAGGGTATAGAAGTATTCCCTGTATTTCACCGATAAAAGTAAAAAAGTATAAATCTTGCTGGATGTCGTATTGGCATTTCGCAAATGGAATAAATCTGATTATGCAGGACTGGGTGAAACGCTTGTCCTAGCTCTTTAATAAATGAAAAACCGCTCGGAGTGCAATATTTCATCACCCCCAGTTGCGTCGACACAATTTTATATAGTGTGTTCCAGACCAACATAGAATCGAGTAATTTGAAACATGTTTCGTAAATACCGGAGTGGAAACAGGAGCTGCTCTAATAACTGCGCTGCACTAGAGGTAAATGATCGCAACATGGTCGAGAGTCGAACTTCGCGGTTTTACATTTAGCGAAGTTTCATTTGCGAGTTGTTGGAAATAAACATCAGGATATAATGTATGGGCGTGTTACGTTATGATGCTATTAGAATTCTGAATAAATTCGATTTTCGACTTCTCCTTATCAGCGTTATCAATCTGGCGCTTTAGGTCCTTTGTAAATATGAATCTCCGGTCTGTTTAGAACCTGTTGCACGGATCAGAGGATGCAACGGCTGTCGGATTATCAAAGCGTTTGAATCATGGGCCATCGTTACCAGTTAATGGGAAAGTCGCAAAACGAACGAATAACTTTTTTCTGCAGAAAAATCTCTATGAGGATGCCGATAAAAGAAAATGAGATCACCAACACCGCCATGATGTTCCAAAGTGGTTATACAGCGTGTAAGAGCTGCATCACTGACCAATCGAGATGCTTGATTTTACACTGAATCTAATGTTGTTTTGAATCTCCAAATGTGTTGTAACGAAGTGATTTTTTCGTTACTAATTCCTGTACAATATAGCGTATCCGCGCCGAGGCCAGTCCGGCCGCAACAGCCAGCGAATGTAGACGTGTCGATGCAGCGCTCTAGCAGTTGAAACTCTGCCCTACGTCAGAGCCTTGCTGGGACGCATTTATTCACTGCGCTGCGACGTTACGCTTATCCTTACCACTCCGCTAGCTAATATTCCGAATCCAAGAGAGCTGAAGTCAGTCAAGAGCTGTCATCGAAAGCAAGCAGACGTACCCACCGTAAAGTAAGTTAACCAGTGCCTGAATTTCGGCAAAGTCCAGCCGTGACGCATTTATTCACCACTGCGCTGCTTATTTTGCGTTCATCCCTACTACTCCGATATTTTACAGAGCATTGATATTCCGAATCCGACACAACTACCTTCAGTCAGTTAGTACCCGTCCGCTGCCGTTCCTGACCAGGTGAAGGAGCAGAGTTGGTGGAAAGACAGATCCTTGTAGAACACCCTAGTTGTTACGGAAAGTTTCTGATGAGGCTATACCAAGTGAGTGGTTAGAGAGAAAATTTGAGTCTGGTCCACATAGGCACAACTGAGCTAGCAATTCATACAGTAGTAATTTATTTTGCAGACCTTAATGCCATACCCATTGAATTCTTTGGAGATATCGAAATTATTTAATTTCATAGGATTCAAACAAGCACTGAACTAGTTTAATTGGTGTTTTTGTAGTATGCTTTAAACCAAAAAAATGTATCTTCAAATAGCTAAGCAACTTACGAAAAATAATTTCTCCAGATATTTTCAATTCTCTTATAAAATGGTTTTTTACTTCAATATATATGTATACCCCACCGTACATCGTAACGGAATATTTTTCGGGCAGGACTCCTCGCATTCTGCGCGGACGCGTTCAAGAAAGCAGATTTACGTGGCACTTTTGAATGAAAATTTATGCGTTCCTTGTAAACGTTATCAAGGGATCTAATAAGTATGTAAATTTTGGTTTTCGCATTTTGTATTTGCCCGACATTAGCGTAAGGTATATCTGTATTTAAAATTTATTTTATAACCTTTGTTGTACACAAATTTGCCGGCTAACACTCGTAACATTATAATTTATGTTTTGATAAGATTTAAAATTAAATCCACACGACCTGTTTTCTGTAACGCAATTTACAGCTACCGCAATACTTGATTATTAATGGACACGGGAAAGTATTTTTAACTACATAATTGTAAGACGAATGTTGAACTGTGGTTTATGGAAACGGATCGTTTGACAATAATAGAAAATAAATTGCTAAACCACAATATTTTAACAGCAATTAGAGGAAGCCTTAAAATCAAAAATGTTTCTAAATTATCTTCGAGGTGTGTCAGTTCTAAAACAGTTTCTTTAAAATAATTCCTTTCCAGTTATTTTACTCCAGAATTTTTGGAAAGTTACCAAGTGGTTCAGTAGTTCATCAACTAACTGATTTGTATGATCTGTGTAACAATGATAAAAATTGTGTTCGTGGGCTTCACCATGTCATCTAGATTATTTACTTATTTAGCTACTAACCAACATCATATTTTCATCACAAACTTCTTAAAGAGAGTTGCATATTTCTGAAAGAGTTGAAGTTTGTCCCCTAACAACGACAAAAACTGTGTTTGTGGTCTTCCATCATATCTTCTAGTAGCGAGAATCTCTACTAATTTAGCCACAAACCAACATCATATTATTTCCGTCACAAACTTCTTGGAAAGAGTTGTTTGTTTCTGGAAGAGATATTGAGGGTTGTCCCTAACAATGACAAAAATCTTGTGTTCATGGGGTATTGCTTGGCGTTATTGTTTCAACGTTTGTTCTAGAAATGACAATCTTCCCCAACTTGAGTCCAACATCATCTTTTCCACATGGACGTTTTGATAAACGTACGTTTCTGCAAAACGATTGAAGTTTGTCCTCTAACAATGACAACAATTATGTTTCGTGAGCGTCACCATGTCATCTAGTAATGGGATTTTTTGCTAATTTAGCTACTAACCAACATCATATTTTCGTCACAAACTTCTTAAAGAGAGTTGCATATTTCTGAAAGAGTTGAAGTTTGTCCCCTAACAACGACAAAAACTGTGTTTGTGGGCTTCCATCATATCTTATAGTAGCGAGAATCTCTACTAATTTAGCCACAAACCAACATCATATTATTTCCGTCACAAACTTCTTGGAAAGAGTTGTTTGCTTCTGGAAGAGATATTGAGGTTTGTCCCTAACAATGACAAAAATCTTGTGTTCATGGGGTATTGTTTGGCGTTATTGTTTCAACGTTTGTTCTAGAAATGCCAATCTTCACCAACTTAGGTCCAACATCATATTTTCCACATGAAAATTTTGATAAACTTTGTACGTTTCTGCAAAACGATTGAAGTTTGTCCCCTAACAATGACAAAAATTATGTTTCGTGAGCGTCACCATGTCGTCATCTAGTAATGGGATTTTTTACTAATTTTGCTACTAACCAACATCATATTTTCGTCACAAACTTCTTAAAGAGAGTTGCATATTTCTGAAAGAGTTGAAGTTTGTCCCCTAACAACGACGAAAACTGTGTTTGTGGTCTTCCATCATATCTTCTAGTAGCGAGAATCTCTACTAATTTAGCCACAAACCAACATCATATTATTTCCGTCACAAACTTCTTGGAAAGAGTTGTTTGTTTCTGGAAGAGATATTGAGGTTTGTCCCTAACAATGGCAAACATCTTGCGTTCATGGGGTATTGTTTGGCGTTATTGTTTCAACGTTTGTTCTAGAAATGCCAATCTTCACCAACTTAGGTCCAACATCATATTTTCCACATGAAAATTTTGATAAACTTTGTACGTTTCTGCAAAACGATTGAAGTTTGTCCCCTAACAATGACAAAAATTATGTTTCGTGAGCGTCACCATGTCGTCATCTAGTAATGGGATTTTTTACTAATTTTGCTACTAACCAACATCATATTTTCGTCACAAACTTCTTAAAGAGAGTTGCATATTTCTGAAAGAGTTGAAGTTTGTCCCCTAACAACGACGAAAACTGTGTTTGTGGTCTTCCATCATATCTTCTAGTAGCGAGAATCTCTACTAATTTAGCCACAAACCAACATCATATTATTTCCGTCACAAACTTCTTGGAAAGAGTTGTTTGTTTCTGGAAGAGATATTGAGGTTTGTCCCTAACAATGGCAAACATCTTGCGTTCATGGGGTATTGTTTGGCGTTATTGTTTCAACGTTTGTTCTAGAAATGCCAATCTTCACCAACTTAGGTCCAACATCATATTTTCCACATGAAAATTTTGATAAACTTTGTACGTTTCTGCAAAACGATTGAAGTTTGTCCCCTAACAATGACAAAAATTATGTTTCGTGAGCGTCACCATGTCGTCATCTAGTAATGGGATTTTTTACTAATTTTGCTACTAACCAACATCATATTTTCGTCACAAACTTCTTAAAGAGAGTTGCATATTTCTGAAAGAGTTGAAGTTTGTCCCCTAACAACGACGAAAACTGTGTTTGTGGTCTTCCATCATATCTTCTAGTAGCGAGAATCTCTACTAATTTAGCCACAAACCAACATCATATTATTTCCGTCACAAACTTCTTGGAAAGAGTTGTTTGTTTCTGGAAGAGATATTGAGGTTTGTCCCTAACAATGGCAAACATCTTGCGTTCATGGGGTATTGCTTGGCGTTATTGTTTCAACGTTTGTTCTAGAAATGACAATCTTCATCAACTTGAGTCCAACATCATCTTTTCCACATGGACGTTTTGATAAACGTACGTTTCTGCAAAACGATTGAAGTTTGTCCTCTAACAATGACAAAAATTATGTTTCGTGAGCGTCACCATGTCATCTAGTAATGGGATTTTTTGCTAATTTAGCTACTAACCAACATCATATTTTCGTCACAGACTTCTTAAAGAGAGTTGCATATTTCTGAAAGAGTTGAAGTTTGTCCCCTAACAACGACAAAAACTGTGTTTGTGGTCTTCCATCATATCTTCTAGTAGCGAGAATCTCTACTAATTTAGCCACAAACCAACATCATATTATTTCCGTCACAAACTTCTTGGAAAGAGTTGTTTGTTTCTGGAAGAGATATTGAGGGTTGTCCCTAACAATGACAAAAATCTTGTGTTCATGGGGTATTGCTTGGCGTTATTGTTTCAACGTTTGTTCTAGAAATGACAATCTTCCCCAACTTGAGTCCAACATCATCTTTTCCACATGGACGTTTTGATAAACGTACGTTTCTGCAAAACGATTGAAGTTTGTCCTCTAACAATGACAACAATTATGTTTCGTGAGCGTCACCATGTCATCTAGTAATGGGATTTTTTGCTAATTTAGCTACTAACCAACATCATATTTTCGTCACAAACTTCTTAAAGAGAGTTGCATATTTCTGAAAGAGTTGAAGTTTGTCCCCTAACAACGACAAAAACTGTGTTTGTGGGCTTCCATCATATCTTATAGTAGCGAGAATCTCTACTAATTTAGCCACAAACCAACATCATATTATTTCCGTCACAAACTTCTTGGAAAGAGTTGTTTGCTTCTGGAAGAGATATTGAGGTTTGTCCCTAACAATGACAAAAATCTTGTGTTCATGGGGTATTGTTTGGCGTTATTGTTTCAACGTTTGTTCTAGAAATGCCAATCTTCACCAACTTAGGTCCAACATCATATTTTCCACATGAAAATTTTGATAAACTTTGTACGTTTCTGCAAAACGATTGAAGTTTGTCCCCTAACAATGACAAAAATTATGTTTCGTGAGCGTCACCATGTCGTCATCTAGTAATGGGATTTTTTACTAATTTTGCTACTAACCAACATCATATTTTCGTCACAAACTTCTTAAAGAGAGTTGCATATTTCTGAAAGAGTTGAAGTTTGTCCCCTAACAACGACGAAAACTGTGTTTGTGGTCTTCCATCATATCTTCTAGTAGCGAGAATCTCTACTAATTTAGCCACAAACCAACATCATATTATTTCCGTCACAAACTTCTTGGAAAGAGTTGTTTGTTTCTGGAAGAGATATTGAGGTTTGTCCCTAACAATGGCAAACATCTTGCGTTCATGGGGTATTGTTTGGCGTTATTGTTTCAACGTTTGTTCTAGAAATGCCAATCTTCACCAACTTAGGTCCAACATCATATTTTCCACATGAAAATTTTGATAAACTTTGTACGTTTCTGCAAAACGATTGAAGTTTGTCCCCTAACAATGACAAAAATTATGTTTCGTGAGCGTCACCATGTCGTCATCTAGTAATGGGATTTTTTACTAATTTTGCTACTAACCAACATCATATTTTCGTCACAAACTTCTTAAAGAGAGTTGCATATTTCTGAAAGAGTTGAAGTTTGTCCCCTAACAACGACGAAAACTGTGTTTGTGGTCTTCCATCATATCTTCTAGTAGCGAGAATCTCTACTAATTTAGCCACAAACCAACATCATATTATTTCCGTCACAAACTTCTTGGAAAGAGTTGTTTGTTTCTGGAAGAGATATTGAGGTTTGTCCCTAACAATGGCAAACATCTTGCGTTCATGGGGTATTGCTTGGCGTTATTGTTTCAACGTTTGTTCTAGAAATGACAATCTTCATCAACTTGAGTCCAACATCATCTTTTCCACATGGACGTTTTGATAAACGTACGTTTCTGCAAAACGATTGAAGTTTGTCCTCTAACAATGACAAAAATTATGTTTCGTGAGCGTCACCATGTCATCTAGTAATGGGATTTTTTGCTAATTTAGCTACTAACCAACATCATATTTTCGTCACAGACTTCTTAAAGAGAGTTGCATATTTCTGAAAGAGTTGAAGTTTGTCCCCTAACAACGACGAAAACTGTGTTTGTGGTCTTCCATCATATCTTCTAGTAGCGAGAATCTCTACTAATTTAGCCACAAACCAACATCATATTATTTCCGTCACAAACTTCTTGGAAAGAGTTGTTTGTTTCTGGAAGAGATATTGAGGTTTGTCCCTAACAATGGCAAACTTCTTGCGTTCATGGGGTATTGCTTGGCGTTATTGTTTCAACGTTTGTTCTAGAAATGACAATCTTCATCAACTTGAGTCCAACATCATCTTTTCCACATGGACGTTTTGATAAACGTACGTTTCTGCAAAACGATTGAAGTTTGTCCTCTAACAATGACAAAAATTATGTTTCGTGAGCGTCACCATGTCATCTAGTAATGGGATTTTTTGCTAATTTAGCTACTAACCAACATCATATTTTCGTCACAGACTTCTTAAAGAGAGTTGCATATTTCTGAAAGAGTTGAAGTTTGTCCCCTAACAACGACAAAAACTGTGTTTGTGGTCTTCCATCATATCTTCTAGTAGCGAGAATCTCTACTAATTTAGCCACAAACCAACATCATATTATTTCCGTCACAAACTTCTTGGAAAGAGTTGTTTGTTTCTGGAAGAGATATTGAGGGTTGTCCCTAACAATGACAAAAATCTTGTGTTCATGGGGTATTGCTTGGCGTTATTGTTTCAACGTTTGTTCTAGAAATGACAATCTTCCCCAACTTGAGTCCAACATCATCTTTTCCACATGGACGTTTTGATAAACGTACGTTTCTGCAAAACGATTGAAGTTTGTCCTCTAACAATGACAACAATTATGTTTCGTGAGCGTCACCATGTCATCTAGTAATGGGATTTTTTGCTAATTTAGCTACTAACCAACATCATATTTTCGTCACAAACTTCTTAAAGAGAGTTGCATATTTCTGAAAGAGTTGAAGTTTGTCCCCTAACAACGACAAAAACTGTGTTTGTGGGCTTCCATCATATCTTATAGTAGCGAGAATCTCTACTAATTTAGCCACAAACCAACATCATATTATTTCCGTCACAAACTTCTTGGAAAGAGTTGTTTGCTTCTGGAAGAGATATTGAGGTTTGTCCCTAACAATGACAAAAATCTTGTGTTCATGGGGTATTGTTTGGCGTTATTGTTTCAACGTTTGTTCTAGAAATGCCAATCTTCACCAACTTAGGTCCAACATCATATTTTCCACATGAAAATTTTGATAAACTTTGTACGTTTCTGCAAAACGATTGAAGTTTGTCCCCTAACAATGACAAAAATTATGTTTCGTGAGCGTCACCATGTCGTCATCTAGTAATGGGATTTTTTACTAATTTTGCTACTAACCAACATCATATTTTCGTCACAAACTTCTTAAAGAGAGTTGCATATTTCTGAAAGAGTTGAAGTTTGTCCCCTAACAACGACGAAAACTGTGTTTGTGGTCTTCCATCATATCTTCTAGTAGCGAGAATCTCTACTAATTTAGCCACAAACCAACATCATATTATTTCCGTCACAAACTTCTTGGAAAGAGTTGTTTGTTTCTGGAAGAGATATTGAGGTTTGTCCCTAACAATGGCAAACATCTTGCGTTCATGGGGTATTGTTTGGCGTTATTGTTTCAACGTTTGTTCTAGAAATGCCAATCTTCACCAACTTAGGTCCAACATCATATTTTCCACATGAAAATTTTGATAAACTTTGTACGTTTCTGCAAAACGATTGAAGTTTGTCCCCTAACAATGACAAAAATTATGTTTCGTGAGCGTCACCATGTCGTCATCTAGTAATGGGATTTTTTACTAATTTTGCTACTAACCAACATCATATTTTCGTCACAAACTTCTTAAAGAGAGTTGCATATTTCTGAAAGAGTTGAAGTTTGTCCCCTAACAACGACGAAAACTGTGTTTGTGGTCTTCCATCATATCTTCTAGTAGCGAGAATCTCTACTAATTTAGCCACAAACCAACATCATATTATTTCCGTCACAAACTTCTTGGAAAGAGTTGTTTGTTTCTGGAAGAGATATTGAGGTTTGTCCCTAACAATGGCAAACATCTTGCGTTCATGGGGTATTGCTTGGCGTTATTGTTTCAACGTTTGTTCTAGAAATGACAATCTTCATCAACTTGAGTCCAACATCATCTTTTCCACATGGACGTTTTGATAAACGTACGTTTCTGCAAAACGATTGAAGTTTGTCCTCTAACAATGACAAAAATTATGTTTCGTGA
This sequence comes from Rhagium mordax, assembly GCA_963680705.1. Classification (NCBI taxonomy): domain Eukaryota; kingdom Metazoa; phylum Arthropoda; class Insecta; order Coleoptera; family Cerambycidae; genus Rhagium; species Rhagium mordax. Next base: position 4,656,211 of record OY796662.1, on the reverse strand, counting down.
GCGTCACCATGTCATCTAGTAATGGGATTTTTTGCTAATTTAGCTACTAACCAACATCATATTTTCGTCACAGACTTCTTAAAGAGAGTTGCATATTTCTGAAAGAGTTGAAGTTTGTCCCCTAACAACGACGAAAACTGTGTTTGTGGTCTTCCATCATATCTTCTAGTAGCGAGAATCTCTACTAATTTAGCCACAAACCAACATCATATTATTTCCGTCACAAACTTCTTGGAAAGAGTTGTTTGTTTCTGGAAGAGATATTGAGGTTTGTCCCTAACAATGGCAAACATCTTGCGTTCATGGGGTATTGCTTGGCGTTATTGTTTCAACGTTTGTTCTAGAAATGACAATCTTCACCAACTTAGGTCCAACATCATCATTTCCACATGAACGGTTTGATAAACGTTCTACGTTTCTGCAAAACGATTGAAGTTTGTCCCCTAAGAATGACAAAAATTATGTTTCGAGAGCGTCACCACGTCATCTAGTAATGGGATTTTTTGCTAATTTACCCACAAACCAATATCATATTTTCATCACAAACTTCTTAGAAATAGTTGCATATTTTTGGAAGAGTGATTGAAGTTTGTCCCATAACAATGACAAAAACTGTGTTTGTGGGAATCTTTACTAATTTAGCCACAGACCAACATCATATTATTATTTCCATCGCAAACTTCTTGGAAAGAGTTGTTTGTTTCTGGAATAGCGATTGAGGTTTGTTAATTCTCTATTCTATTTAGCCACAAACCAACATCGTATTTCCATATTGCAAGTTTTTTGTCAAGAACACTCGAGGGACTAAATCATATCATTAATATATGTGCAAAAATTTGTATTAATAAACGAGTCTTATAATATTAGACTGTCGATAATACTTTGCAGTGTATACGTTTTTTGACTGTTTACAAGGCAATATTCCCCGCGATGACAAAAAGAAACAGACCGAGAAAAAATGAAGTCGATAAATCTCGCGTCAAAACCACCTAGGCGTTCATAATCATAAAGCTTCAAATAGAAAACAAATGAAAAACATTGGACAAACGAACAGGGTCGCGCCTCGCCGAACAAAAGCTGATAAAATATTGCGTACATAGGCTATTAACCATTTGCTTGCAAATTGGTAAATAAACGTTAAATAATTCAACACGGAACAATATACTGTTAGAAGGTATAATCAATAACGGTTTTAATAGAGGCATAAGCTGTTTACTGTGCAGCTATAAATAATATAAAGCCTATAATTTTTTCAAATAACTGGCTCAGTATATTTTTTGACGAATTTTATGTCGCATATATAACTATCGCGAGGGCACGTAAAATATGTGTAGATATATGTATTCAGCGTGGCCATTATTTCACCGGGGATTATATATAAAATGTTTTATTACAAAATGGACACTGCGATGCAAAGCGAAAAGCTCCAATAATCGACGTTTTTAATATTTTCTGAAACCATCGTGAAAATATGTATTAGGAAAATAATTTAGAATTAATAACAATTTCACCTTAGCCTCCGCTCCCGTCGCCTTCGCCATTTTATATACTGACCATTTTTGCATTGGTCAATATATCTATACATATAGTAACCGAATTTCATTAAAACATCTCAGAGCCTCCTCGAATTACTATAGAGAGGCATACAGATGGACAGATAGACTTGGGTGGAATTTCATTGTTTTTAATTTCTATTTCAGTTTTCCACTTTCATTGTACCTTGACATACATTTTGATTAAACAGTTTATTACCTGTAAGCTAATAAATTTCGCAATACACATTTTAGCGAGATCAGAACAATTTGAAACATTTGATCATTTAATAAATCGAAAATGGTCTGGAGCAATTAACGTCTTTATTAAAAACCGGTGAAGCAAGAAATTTCCAAAGGGAATATTTAATATAAACAAACACAAAGGAAAATGATGTTTTTTTATTCATATTTATTGAAATTTATCGAGAACAGAGTTATTTGATGCCTTGACAGAAATTCACTGCAAGACGTTGGAACAAAAAGCGGCAATATTAAAAGGAGATCTCGCAATATTCGTTTGCGATTTGTGCCCCGGGTATTACGCTTTGTTGCCCGGTTTAAGACGGATTCCCTATATTTTTTTTATTATGCGATTCATAAAACAAAAGGAACGATACATAAAACAAATAAGATTTTCTGTATGTTTTATAATAGAACGGATGTGATTGTCGAGGCAATTGAATTGGGCAAAAAAGCCAAATCCCAAGGCAAATATATTTACCACGGATAATTTATAAGTTAAACTGAGATTTTTTTTTAATAACGGGCGTGACCTTCTCTGCATGGCGTTTTTTAAATTCTCAAAAAGTTGTCGATGTTCCGATGAGATTGGTACGTAAAACTGTGCCTTGGAGCATGATTAATGAATGCTCCATCGGATTAAGATCCGGTCACTGAGTAGGCCACAGTAAAACCAGATACTCTCTTGCTATCCGAACTAGCACGAAAATTTATTGTACTTAATTAAAGTTTGATTAATTTAAAAAAAAAAAAATGCTGATCAGAACTGAGGTGGTGAACGGCGCACTTTCTGAATTATTTTAAGGGGCCACGTGTCACAAACAACAGTCCACTTAGCCGGGTTCACCGCTGTGCGCTCGACGCGATTTAAATAAAGTCATGCACCTATAAAGAATATTATTTATTTAGGCATTCAAAGCCGCCCCTCCGCCGAAACGTACGAACGAGACCCTCTTCAAAAACATCAAACGCGCGTTTAACGAAAGTTAGGGAAGTGTATATTTTCATCTCCCGTGTACAATTCGATCATTTTTATAGGCCGCCGAGGCCTTAATCGAGTAGAGGGAATGAATGCCTCAACACGTACCAGGTAGTCAAAAGCGTATTCAAACTCTCATTTTTTCCCTGACGATCGATAGGCGCGTTAAAATGAGAAACGCTTGAAAGTAAAGTTTATTTTTCGTCACATAATAAATAACGAACAATGGTTGGTTTTGTAAGGACCCCCGAATGGCATTTCATTGCTCAGGTATCTATTAACGGTTTAGTCACTTATGCGGAAATTGCTGTCTTCTTGCATTGTTATTACACTCATATTATAATAGATAGAGTATTTTCATCGTCAATAACTAAGTCCATGTTGACAAGTAAAACGTGAACACTCTGTAAGAATAATACATTACAATATGCAAAAATAAACAAAAAATATTTCACTTACCAAAGAACTAGGGTCTCGAAATTTTTTCTGGTCTATTAATATTAATATTTGAGAAAATCTCTGTCAATTGGCAAATAAATTATAGCGGAAGATTCTATTACTAGCTCATAAGTTATTTTTTGGATGAAACCTTTTGACACTGCTTTTTTTTTCAGGTTAAGCCAATGGACGAACTATTAGGGAAAGAAACAGATATTCAAGTGCATCGGGAGTGTAGATAGATAGATAGATAGATAGATAGATAGCTGGATAGATAGATAGATAGGTACCTAGATAGATAGATAGATAGATAGATAGATGGACATATCTAAATCCGTCTACTACTTCTCGTTGCTGGTGCTTGTTGGTATATAAATAACGTCGTAATATGCGGCCGAAAATTGGATTCCATTGTCAATTACTTTGATCGCCAAATGCAATTAACGGTAGAATAAAATTATGAGCACATTGCATAAACTTTCTAACCAACCGGTTCGAGACAAATTAATAGCTATTATAGCAAACCAAACAGAATTAGTTCCTGAGTTAAACGATCACGGCAAGAGTAGTTGGTGGGAACCAGAACATATGTCGGTGATATGATGGGCGGTTTCGAAGGTTATTGGCGGGGGAAACGAGGCATGTGTAAATATCCTCACCAACGGCTGCTCCTCAGCCTTATGCCAAGTTTCCTTTGTGAAACGAAGAAAAGAAAACTTCAGAGGTCGAAGATTTATATATCCAACAAGTTCCAGTGGTGAGGGCAGTGGCTAGGATTGGGTATCGTTCATAGTTCACTCTATCGTAGAGAGAACCCGGTTTCGTCAAACCAGAGCCGAGATCTCGACGAGTATCTTGTCAATATCTTTGTTATTTCTAAAATAGCTAGGTTATTACAAGTGTTAAGGCTTGTAACTGTATTCGGGGATTTTCTGGGTGCTTCGGAGCCCAGAAAAGCAGTTAGTAGGCTCTGGTTTTCGCGTGCGAGTGATGGTACTATGGAGACGAACCGCTTTAGGGAAAGGAGATAAAGGCATGTATTACTATATTATTCAATTATTATTCTTACTAATTTGCATTTTTCTATATGCAGGTAGGTTCCGAACGAGATAGGACATGGTGAAGACATCGTAAGGTAAATATACATAACCACTGTTTATATATCCTATTTATTTTGAACACGAGAAGGACCACTATGTGCATAGATATCTTCTAGCAAAATAAGAAAAACCTGTTTTTACTAATCAGTCAAAACGTCGGTGTCGTCCTTCCCAGATCAAAATGATCGAAAGCATTGTTCAATAAAAAATAAAATTATTGAGTTTTAATCAAAATCAGTTAATAAAATATTCTTTAGTACAAGTAGGACCGGTATTGTTTTTTTTTTCAAAAAAAGTATTAGTGTTATCATTAAATATCTAATTATTTTCTCTTTTGTTTCAGGGTGAGTGGTAGGGTTTATATTGTGCCCCCATAGAATGTATCGTAAAAGGGAGAGGGGGTGCAAAAGAAAAACGTTTAAAAAATGGTATGTTTCGACCACCTCGGAATTATTTAACTTTGTTACCTATTATTATCAATTTATATAACTATTGATACTGCTTTCTTATCCGCAGGAGAGCCCTTATCAACAAAGATAAACCAACGTGTGCCTCCTTTAGTACTAGCCTGAACGGTAAGTCCTATTTTGCAGTTTTATCGAGATGCCTAACTATTTTCTGCTTTGTTTCACGGTAAGCCTTGGAGAGCGACAACGTTTGAAATGTGAAACAAGAAGAGCAGTTAATAATGTCACCAAACGACAAAAAATTATTCTATGGATTCTTTTAAAATATCAGAACGAAATAATTTATGCTTTGGCACTAGATGTTAGATATGGTTAACTTCTTTGGAGCGTTATTATTATACTAACGAGATGGAATATGGTCAAGTGGTAAGATTAAAGATTAACATATTAACATGATAAGTTTCCAGTCAGAATGTTTGTGTTCAACTCTTGCAACCTTTATTTAACACACTTCCGATGAAATTTAGCACAGATACTAAGGTCGGATGACAATACAATAGTCCACCGTTATTTTTGCAAGAAAAAAATGAAAACAAATCGTTCCTGATATAATTAATTGGTGAAATTTTGCGCAGTAAATGATAATAATATAATTAGTATGGCTAAAAAGTAGAAAATAAAAAAATTAAAAAAAACATTTGTACACCTGATTACACAAGTTGTTACCCCCTCGGTTAAAGTCTTGTAGTTTTAAAGTCTGAAACCCTTAAACTCTTAAGTTCTTAAAGTCCTGAAGTATAATAAAGTTTGATGCTCTTAAACTCGGGAAGTTTTAAGCTCTTAAAGTCCTAGAGTCCTAAACCCTAACATTCTGATAGTCTTAAAATATAAAGTGTAAAGTTTTCTCTTAAAGTCTTAAACCCATAAACTCTTAAATTTGTAAATTCTTAAAGTCTCGGAGGATAAAGTCTTAAAGTTTTATGGACTTAAATCCTTAATCTTTTAAACTTTCAAACTATCAAAATCTTAAAATCTCAAATTATAAGTATAAAGTTTTGTCGACAGTCTTAAAATCTGAAACCCTTAAACTCTGAAGTTCTTAAAGTCTTAAAGTATAATATCTTAAAATTTTAAGGTCTAAAACTCTTAAGCTCTCAAAATTTTAATCTTTTAATCTGTTTGGTCATAAACTTTCAAACTCTCAAAGTCTTGAGGTTCTCACCAGCGACTGCTCCTCAGCCTATACCAGTTTCCTTTGTGAAACGAAGAAAAGAACACTTCAGAGGTCAAAGATTTATACAGTGCGCGCCGCCCGACTAGGAACACGGGACGGGAATGAACGATCAGCCGCACTCGATCAAGTGTCCTCGATTACGGGTGAGAATGGGATTGAACGCACAACAGTACAAAGGACGAGGTCAATCGAGGTGCGTTTGCCCATTCATTTCGAGGTCCCATGTTCCTAGTCGGCTGGCGCGCACTGTATATCCAACAAGTTCCAGTGGTGAGGGCAGTAGTTAGTATTGGGTATCGTTCATAGTTCACTCTATCGTAGAGAGAATCCGGTTTCGTTAAACCAGAGCCGAGATCTCGACGAGTATCTTGTCAATATTTTTGTTATTTCTGAAATAGCTTGGATATTACAAGTGTTAAGGTTTGTAACTGTATTCGAGGATTTTCTGGGGCTCCGGGGGGCGAAATATTTATTTATTGCGAATTTAATTTGAAAAAAGTCCGAATCTTCAATCAAAAAAGTTGATTAACAAAATTTTGATTTTTGAAAATTTCTGGACGTAATTTTTTTAGTTCTTTAAGATGGTGTAAAAAAATCATACTGTTACTATGGAAAAACATTGTCAAAAATGGGAAAAAGCAAAACAAAGATCTTTTCAAGATCGATTTTTCCGTAAATGTCACGAATTCTTCATTGTTTATTGATATGAGGACCGAACCTCTGTACTCGAGGAAGTCTTAACCAGGCCAAAAAAGGGATTCGAAAATCATTTGTAAGCGGAAGGGCGATGTGGGGGTGGTTTTTGGCCAATTTGAAGGGGTTGCCGAGGAAAAAGAATTGTGGGACCCACACCATCGTGTTCAGCGACCTCTAAAACGGGGGGCGGGGGTCTCTAGATTGGCGCTCAGGCAAAAAAAGCAAAAACCCGACTAATTCCAAAACATGGTATTTGGAAATCAAAAAGTGAGAATTAACAAAGAGTACCAATGTTAAGAATTGGGGATTTGTAGTTTAAATATAACTGTACCTAATTGTTAAATATTTCTTTAGTAGGGATTAAGCTGGAACACGTATACAAACGTTCTGAAGTCCTTTTAGCAAAACCTAATGTGTATTGATTTAACTTTAGTGTCTGACGCAGAACGAAACGCGTATTCCGTCTTACAAGGCCTACATTCACAATCACGTTTAATAACTCCGGCTTTTATTCGTTAATGAGCTTAAATGCGACTAATTAAGAGCTTCGGAACTCTTACCGTCAGTAAGTGGAGCGTTTCCAATTATCGTCCTGAAATAAAACTCGAAGAAGCTCCGATGTAAATAACCAGTGACACAACAGCCCAGACAGCGTTTAAAAACTTTTCAAATTATCATGAAAAGGTATAAATACAGCTCGCTGCTACACCTGGTGCCGCGCTTGCCGTAACAAAACTTTTCCGGGACGCATGTAGGTGAAAACTGAACCCTATACCCGCGACATTATACACCCCGGGGACCTCTAAATTCATTTCGCCTACCACTTACATATTCTGGGAGACTTCATATTTTTCCAAACCTCCGTAACGCCGCTATTTTTGCCTGCCATAAATATCGCGTAATCCGGGCGGCACTTTAATTTCAGGAACGGCGGAGATGAGAACAATAAGGTTAATTCTTGATACATGCGGGGGTAGTGTGCTCGTTAATGTACAGGGCCATTGGTTATATTTTAGCCACCCAAACCCTAAAATTTGTATACAGGGTGTTCAAAAAATGCGTTACATCTCCTTAAATGGAACATCCTGTATATTATTGCATTTTTGGATTATACACCAAATTCTACGACTTTTTCATATAGCATATCCTATGTCTAATGTTACCCATTTTTGAATAAATGATGGTTAAAGATAAACCATAATATTGTAATAATTCAATTGCTTTGAGCAACGCGTTCTTAATATTCCAAAAAAGGTCCAAAATGTTTAATTGGAATCAACACAAGTCCCTTATTACGCTTAAATTAATAATAGCTTACACCTTACCAAAACAAGACTGAAGCGGACGGTCGTCGATATAGACTGACTTTTAATTTAATTGATCTTCGTTACACCTGTATAACTTGAATGGTAAACAATTCGAAAGAATTGTGCAGTTAGTATGCTCCTGCCCTAAACTATTTATTCAGTCCAGTTTCTGAGCACTTTATTTCCCGCCCTGCAAAAGAAGTGTGAAAATGTTTTATGGTGTCCACATGGCAAAAATTAACTTCAGTAATAATTTTCCCCGTTCCTTGAAGGGCCTGGACTAATATCGCTTGTTAGATTACAATAAGTGGGATGGTAATTTAGTTTTCTGGAGCTAATGGACGTTTTAATATGATCGATAAGGGACGTCTTTATGGCGTTATTAAATCTGGAATGTAACAAAAACGAATTTTTTTGTCCCCTATTGAGTTTCATCAATTTCAGCTAATGTTCTCGGCCTCCCTCGCGAAGTGCGGAGAAAAACTAATGTGTCTTAATTCAATTTATTTTCGCTGGTAGTAAACAAATTAGGCGGAGTCGATTACAATGATTTATTTATTTTTTTTCAGGAAACGTTTCCAGCTGATGATGCTCATTTAACGGTTTTAATAAATATCTGGGAACGCATTAACCTATTTAACGAAAGTCGGACAAGCCGCAGAGATCCTCCAGATACATACCCTTCAAGCTAAAAGAAAGCAAGTAGCTATTGTTGTATCAAATTTGACACTCGGCAACGTGTCGCTGTATTTTATAGGGGCTTCATTGTTGTGTTTATATAGGTTGGTTATGATTAGAAAAGTGTGGTAACACGGTAAAATTTTTAATTTGGACGTGAATTAGACAATACCACAAAAATTTTTTGGGATAATTTTGAAATTCAAAATACTTCCGGTTTGACCGGAATTGACCAACACTTTTGATTTTTAAGTGGAACACCCTGTATTTTTTGACATTTTTGGGACTAGCAGATCATTTTACGTATGATAGGGAATTTTTTTGGATTTTTTTTGGAAATAACTATTTCTTTATTTAATTTTTAAAAACAGCATTAGGTGGCTGTGACTCGCATGAATGATTTTTGTTTTGCTTTGTAATTATGAGAAAAATTCCAAACCTGAGGTTTTTATTTCTTTTAGTACCTAGTTATTTCCACCCAAAATTATAAAATATTGTTTTTTCTTAAAAACTATTTTTTTTCAAATGCAACCCGGGTGGGTCTTATCGATTTATTTAAGAGATTTTTTTCTTAAAATTCTTGCACAAAAATTTTTAAAATTCATTAATAAAGTCACAGCGTTTAAAAACATGTTCAAAATTTTTGTACAGGGTCTCCCACGTAAGAGGCTCACTCGATTTCCTGGCTTTATTACTGGTCTAAAATGAAAAACCAAAGTCAATTCTCACGTATTTTTTTATGTTCCATTTGAAAATCAAAAGTTCTGGTCATTTCCGGTGAAACCAGAAGTACAGGGTGATCATTTTAAGTGCCTCACTCGATTTTCCTGCTTTATTCTTCACCTAGGAAAAAAATTCAAAAACCATACTTGTGTACTTTTTTCCGAGGAATCCGATTCCGAAAAGATAAAAACAATTGAATGTCAAAGAAAAAAGTTATGGCCGAAAAACTGAAAAAGAAAAAATATACACCCTGTATATTAATGCGGAATGAATATGTGACATTTCACATTATTTTTTATTTATTTCAAAAACTAAAGAATATAAGTTATTATGCTATATCTTCTTTTGTTTTTGAAATAAATAAATAATTTAAATGCTTTTCTTTGTTTTCATGGATGACTTTATTTCATAACATATATTTGTGTTATTTTAAATTAAAACTCCAATATCTTATTAAATATGAAAGACAATGATGATATGTTATATATTGCTGAATTCAGAAAGAAAAGTTCCTTAAACTGAGCTCAATATATAGGGTGTATCACCTAAAATAAAAAAATTAAAGCAATTTCCGATCAAACCGGAAGTGAAAAATATGTATCTGATACACATTTACAATCAGTGAAATGTCACATATTGATTTCCGCATTAATATACAGGGTGTATATTTTTTTCTTTTTCAGTTTTTCGGCCATAACTTTTTTCTTCGACATTCAATTGTTTTTATCTTTTCGGAATCGGATTCCTCGGAAAAAAGTACACAAGTGTGGTTTTTGAATTTTTTTCCTAGGTGAAGAATAAAGCAGAAAAATCGAGTGAGGCACTTAAAATGATCACCCTGTACATTGAAATTCAAAATTACACCAAAAAATGTAAAAGATTGTCTAATTCAAGTCCTCCAAATTTCAAATTTTTATCTGAGGTAGAAAATAAATTACAGGGTGTACCCATTTTGATCGTCACTCGTTATTTGCAATAATTAATTATGGTTTAAAACCACCACTGTAACGACCACATATCCAAAAATGATGTTCATTTTTAAATAAATTAAAAGAAAAGTTCGTCCCAATCCTTTTATTTTTGTGGATATTATCGCGTTTTGAAGAAATTTTTCACGTCAAATTTTTTTTCTCGAAAAATCAAATAAATCGAACTTTTGAGCCAAAAGAAAAAATACGTGTCCTCTTAACTTATATGGATAAAATTTCGTATACGAATAAAAAATTATTCACCGAACGGTTTAAAATGGAATGGAATCAAATTTCAAAAAATTTAATAAGTGCCCTGTAACCGACTCTTACGAAAAAGACTTCTACTAAAAATCCGCTGTCTGAGCATAAATTACGTGAAAGTTAAAAACGCTCTCAAACTAAATATGAGAAAACTCTCATCTAGATTTCAGCAGCTGAAAAAGTTTAATCAAAATACTCCTCCACTGTTCCCACACACTCCATATTGCTGCAGTCACGTTATTCTATTGGAACATTATGACTTCCAATCTTGTGAATATTTATTTTTGAATAATTAATATTGTTAAATGTGTTATTATGTTTTTCAAACTCTGTCCAGACATGTAAAGGGTGTGGTGAAAGTAATTGACACGCTTCACGGTAAAATTACTCCGCATTTATTATTCTAATAATACACGTTCGCAAATAGGGAAATGTGAACCTTATTTTTTAAAACCCCCTCGACATGTGAGGTCTAGTGTTAAACACAATAAACTCCTGTTGGTTTAAACACGCAGAATACGAGTCCGATTTCAAAGACCATAATTTTTTTGGATCTCTTTTAGTTTTTGATTTAAACATATAATAAGGTAGTACGATATTTATGATTTTCCGCTCGTTTTCCCTATATTTTTTGTCCCGACCAATGGAGAGTGTCGTAAAGTTCAATTCATATACAAAATGACCTAACAGACTATTGGTAATGGAATAAAAGCTAAAGTTCTCAGTGTAAAATCCGAAGTACCGCAAGGACCAATTTGAGGCCTACATCGGTCTCTTCGTTTGCATACACGATGAGAAGTAATACTAAAATGCCTACCGTCACGACATACGATAGTCCATCCCACGTCATCCGGGCTACGGAGTCTTTCCTCCTGATGGAAACGTCCCCGTAATGCTCCTGGGTGCCGTCCGGTATGTCGCTGGGTCCTGGCAGCACGTCTGGTCTTTCTGTTGTTAACTGACCGGACATTTGACTCGGTAAAATTTCGGATGCTGTTCTACGGTGCGACCTGCTGCTCAGAGTTCTGTATTCTTCTTTTAGTGGTCCCATCGTTCTGAAATGAAGTATTACAAATTAGCTCCCCCTATTTTATTTTTCCACTCGCTTGCACCCCATAATAAATGGACTAGTGTCCCTTTCGCATGGCAGTTAATATGTATTAAAAGAGAGAGAATGGCTTCGCTGGAAATTACGGCAATGAAGTCAATGTAGGCACTACTAACTTTAATTCAAGTTACAATCTAACAGGAAACGTTTTTATTTTTTGCCTGCCATTACTGGTTTAAAAAATATTTCTGGTTTTTTGTGCTACAAATATGCGCAAATGGCTGTCGTTTTGGAATCATCTGGCTAGTAAAAGAGATTACATCACGACTAATAGGGTCAGAACAAAAAGGTGGTTAAAATTTAGGTCGTATGAGAAAGCTAATGCCTTATTCATATAAAGGACCTTTATATAAATAACGCGGTTTGGTGAGAAGTTTGGGGAATTCACAAGTAATTATGCAAATTTTAACCAGCAGTAAACTCCCCATATATAAACATTATTCTTGCTGTATGCAGTTTTTATTGTTTCTTTTTTTGTATTAGTAATAAAAGATCCAAGTAATTAAAATTTCATGAAAATAAAAGAATAAAATGACATCCTGGTGTGCATCCCTCGTTTTTTCCAAGCATCCTTGTTCCAATTAAACACCTGACGATCGCCAGGGAGAGCTGAATATTTTTATGATGCAAGCCAGTTTACCCGAGTCAAGATAGTTCAAATTTTGGGTAAACCTAGACAAAAATAATATAAAGCTAATTTTTGGTACAGATCATAATTGAGGGCTAAATAGTAATATACTAAAAGTCCTGGAGAATCCTCCTTCCGCAACCCCCTTTTTTCGCCCCCCAAACCCCCCCCCTTTCAATATTTTGGTGATTTTCTCGAAAACTATCCACTTTAAGGAAAAATGTCAAGTGAGCATTTTTGAAGCTGACAAAATTTCCCTTTCAACGACGTATTGCGAGCCCATATAGTACCACGTGGTACACACCAGTGGCGTATCAAAAGAAAGTCTGCCCCGAAATTAATTGAAATTTCTTGAAGGACACGTCGAATTTACTGATTTTAACCAAAAACTATAAGCTTGGCGAAAAATATCGTTACCAATTTTTTTGTAGGTGATAAAATTGCAAATCCATTGATGTATAGAACGACCCCCCAGAACCAAAAATATTGAAACTGCTGTTTAATTTATACGTACGTAACGTAAACATAAAATAAACAATTGAATTTAACATAACGTAATCATAAAATAAACATCGTAAACATAAATGTAAACTATAAAATACTATTTACACAGTCAAGCACAAACACCTCAGTAGTTTAAAACTTCGCCCTTTTGGAAGGTCCGGGTCTCGCATCCAGTCTGGATTAGTGGGAGAGGGAGGGGGAGGAGAAACGAGGGTTTCTGGAAGTGGAGGCGAGTCGTCATATGTTGTTGGGTCATCCACATCCTCGTCCTTCTCGTCCAGGACGATAGGGGTGGAGTTGCTGCAAATTTTACAAATGCTGAGTATCGCAGGGTGTTCAGCGTTCCCTCGTCTTCTCCGTAGAGGTTCTTCAAGATTTTCTCGCCAGCATTTCCTACTTCTTCCTGGTTGGAGTTTGGATCAAGGAAAATGCTGGCGAGATAACAGTGGGTTTTCTTGAAGACGTTGCACCACTTCATCTTGCCTTGCCAGAAAAGGGTAGAGGTGGTGTCACACCCACTGATGGCATGCAGGAACAAAACCGTCTATGGTACTTGCATTTCTCCACATCTGAAGGAATTTGCTGGATATTGGGCGCACTCTGACCCATCTCTGCCGCCTTTCTGAAAGTACAAGTTCGTATGTAGAGAGCTTAAGCCGTTGAGAAGGACCAGTAGGTCGACGTCCTCTCCAATGATGAAAAATTGGTCGAATGATGAGTTCTTGGAGAGGGTAGTCCTCACTATATCAGCATCGCCGTCTTCTTGAGTTTGATGTACCTCGATACCATGCCTCTCAAATTCAATACGCATCATGGTGATCAGTCGGCGTTTGTTAGATTCATTTAAGAGCAGTTTTGCTTCGGACACTTGATGGGTGTTGATTCATCAAACAAAATGTCACTGAAGGAGAGAGAAGCAGAGCGTCGCAGGCGTTCAGCTGATTTAGTACTCCTCATAGCTGCATCTTGTGGGTATCCACCAAAAATCACAGCTAGGTTTTTACCAAAGCGGTTGACATCGTAACTGACGTATCCCGCCACAATGGCTCTGACTGAATCATATATATATTGTATATTCAACATATTTCATTGTAAATAAAACAAGAAAAACGGTACCTATGTAATTTTGTTTGTTTAATGAATTTTCGGTATTTGTTTAGTATTTGTTTAGTGTATGTTTATTTGAAGCCATATGTTGCATCTAAAATGTTAAATTCAAATTCTTGCACGTTTTTTTAAAGAAATATATACCAACATTATTCAGTACAATGTTTACCCAAAATCCGATGTTATACTATTGTTTCGTTATTGAGGAAACTATGAGGCCTAGAGGCACCATTTTGGGATCAAATTGAAGCTAATTCAATTATCTACAAATTCATTTTCATAACTTTTCTCTAGGAGTATTAGTTTAGTCGGTACGTGTCTTAGAAATGGACCCTACCGATAAATTTTCACTTTTTAGAAAAAATTGCCCATCTTTCACTGGCTGTATCTCCGCAACCAATGGACCTAGAGAGCTGTGGTTGGGCTAAAATTGTAGCAAATTTAGTTTTCTTTACAAAAGTATAGAATGAAGATACCCGAAATACGCTTCCTTAAGTTATTATTTAAAAAAGGAATGCAACAAGTTTCAGAATTTCGCAGTTTTTCGAGCACCACGGGAGTCGCACAGGGTTTTCAGGGTTGCAAACTTGGGTATAAACTACTCTCAGGGGTTCTAATAATATATAAAACAATCGTAGATACATGCGCGTTTGCGATGTTTGCCTTTTCTTGTGTCATATTGACTGGCCTAATATTGGTAGTAAAAATTAATTTGTTCCAGATTTACGTAAAGCTGAGAAGTCTCGGATAAACTTTTAATTTTTTTTTGGCTGAAGTAATTGCGATGAACTTCTAAAAGATTCGCAGGTAGACCACCTTTTAATGGTCTATTTAGAGAAAAATATGTTCCTTCTAAAAAAATTATGCTTAGATAAAAAAAACTGAGAATAAATATCAAAAAGTATATTTTTTAAAAGTAACCCTTCATTTGATACGCCACTGGTGGGTGCCATGTGCTACTGAATATGGAGTGCGATACGTCATTGGAAGGGCATTTTTATCAGCTTCAAAAATGCTCACTTGACATTTTTACGTAAAGTTGATAGTTTTCGAGAAAATCACCAAAATATTAAAAGGGGTGGGTTTGGGGGGCGAAAAAAGGGGGTTGCGGGAGGAGGATTCTCCAGGACTTTTAGTATGTTGCAATTTAGCCCTCAGGCATGATCTCTACCAAAAATCAGCTTTATATTATTTTTGTCTAGGTCAAATGCTATCTTGACTCGGGTAGTTATTAAGGATGTTCGCCCGTATAAACGGCCAGGCTATTTTCAATTATATTAAAGGATTTTGTTCAACAAAAAGGCTGTTCGATAAATAAAAACAGAAATTATACACCGATAACATCATAACTTAATACATCTTTTCTACTACCGATCGTAAAGTACTAACTTTCCGCACGCTGTAGAATGCGTAAAGTTAAACTTTACGCACTAGTGCGTAAAGTGTTTTTACCTTACGCACTAGTGCGTAAAAAGCCTACGACCTACGGTTCATGCGACAAAATTCCCATTCGTGAAAAAATCTCTCTTTACGCACTTGTTGCATAAATAACTATTATTTTCAAATGGCTTATCGTTCAAATATTACATATTGTCTTATAATATACAGGGTGTAATTTTAACGAATTGTTTTAGCGGAAAAGCGTAAAGGAAAAAAAATATATTATGCGAGCTACATTTCGTATTTTCGAAAAAACAAATGAGAGTCTAACAATTTTAAAAAATAAAAAAACTGGTTTAAGAAAAATTGTTCGAGGAAAAAATTAATTTTGAAATTACATTTGAAATCAGCGCCCAAATTTAACCTCAATTTGCTATTAAAATTTTTTTGTCAAATCACAGCTTGCCTCAATTTTCGCAATTATTTCATTTCCTATATGATTTTCTGTTTTAGTGGAAAGCGTAAAGAGAAAAAAATGTACCTATACCGGGTGGAAACGAATAGTGGGCCACCCCTGTAACTTCCTCGTTTTTAAAGATATCGGGATAAAATTTTGTATGGTGAAATTAGGTAAGATTTCCAACTTTTTGGGACCTATATCCGCCATATTTGACATTTCCGATTTCACCGAAAATGGCCCCAATAGTCCTTTCTAAATGGACCACCCTGTATATTTTTACATTTTTGAAATAAAAATCATATTTTGGATACATTTATTATACTATTTTGAAAAATTTATACAGGGTTGCACGAAAAATAATTCGAATTTTAGTTGTCAATCTAGATGGCTGCGAATATGTTAAAATTATTTTTGTTCCAATATAATTCATATAAAAAATACGAAAACGTCAGTATGTCCAATAATATATCATACAGGGTGCTCTAAACTCATTAAAATCACGTTTTTCAAAATAACTCTTTTTTTAAAAGATTTATATGGGCCACCCGGATATTCAGAAAGCTCTATTTTGTAGGAGTTAAACGATACCAAAAGTTCCCTAATGTGTAATCGTTACCGGCAGGAATGACAATTTTTCTTAAGAAATTTTAAACATTAACACAAATATACAGGGTTGATCAAAATTTAATTGGAGTTAGATTGTAAATCATAAATTTCTTAAGAAAAATTGTCATTCCTGCCGGTAACGATTACACATTACGGAACTTTTGGTGCCGTTTAACCCCTACTAAATAGAGCTTTCTGAATATCTGGGTACTATAATATTAAAAAAAAAGAGTTATTTTGAAAAATGTGATTTTAATGAGTTTAGAGCACCCTGTATGATGTATTATTGGACATATTGACGTTTCCGTATTTTTTATATGAAATATTAATTATTAATATTATATGGAACAAAAATAATTTTAACATATTCGCAGCCATCTAGATTGATAAATAAAATTCGAATAATTTTTCGTGCAACCCTGTATAAATTGTTCAAAATAGTATAAATGTATCCAAAATGTGATCTTTATTTCAAAAATGTAAACACATACAGGGTGGTCCTTTTAGAAAGGACTATTGGGGCCATTTACGGTGAAACCGGAAGTGACAAATATGGCTGATAGATCTCAAAAAGTTGGAAATCTTACCTAATTTCACCAACTGACCACCAGAGGGATGCACTTATCTCTCACTACTTACTTGTGCTGGGTCTGCCATAGACTAGTTTGGTTTGCCTTTGTTATTTGTCTTTTCAGCTACCTGTGGCACACTGATGAGAACATAAAGAGTTCGAAACCGGTCTGTGTCTGGTGGAGAAAAGACAAATAACAAATTTGGCTACCAATTTGGATTTATAGGTATAATTCAATGGGAGTAGGGGCCTTTGCCCGTCCAGTAGTTGTTTCCTATAATCCTATTTATTAATTTCACCATACAAAATTTTATCCCGATATCTTCAAAAACGAGGAAGTTACAGGGGTGGCCCACTATTCGTTTACACCCGGTATAATGAAAGCTACATTTTCGTATCTTAGAGAAAACAAACGAACGTCTACCAATTTTAGAACAATAAAAAAACTGAGTTAAGAAAAATAATTCGAGAAAAAAATTTATTTTGAAATTATATTTGAAATCAGCGCCCAAATTCAATCTCAGTTTGCTAATAAAATTCTTTTGTCAAATCATAGCTTGCTTTATTTTTCGCAATTATTTGATTTTTTATATCATTTTCTATTGTTTTAGCGGAAAAGCGTAAAGGGAAAAAAAATCTATATAATGTGAGCCACATTTTCGTATTTTAGAAAAAACAAATCAACGTCTACCAACTTTAGAAAAATAAAAAAAACTGGGTTAAAAAAATTTATTTGAGGAAAAAATTAATTTTGAAGTTACTTATATTTGAAATCAGCGGTAGCGCCCAAATTTAATCTCAATTTGTTAATAAAATTTTTTTGTCAAATCGCAGCTTGCATCAGTTTTTGCAATTATTTGATTTTCTATGTGATTTCCTTGTTTGATTTATTGTTCTACAAACTGTAACTTTTAAACGAATTGTTTTAGTGGAAAAGTATAAAAAGGAAAAAAATTCTATATTACGTGACCAAAATTTGACTTCTTTCAAAAAAGTTATTTTTTCTACTACCGAACGTAAAGTATTAACTTTCCGCACGCTGTAGAGTGCGTAAAGTTAAACTTTACGCACTAGTGCGTAAAGTAACATACTAAACAATTGCATACCTATTAGAGCACCTATAATAATCATATTTTATTTTAAAAACGTCAAATGTGGTTATTTAATTTTATGTAGTCAATTTCCATTAAAACATACCACCTAATTTTCTGTATTCTTCATCAATAATGATTGAATTTTTTACAATTCTGAAGTTTCATTTATATTCTTGATATTGACATTAGACAAAGAAATAATAGACATTGATTAATTTCACTCATTTAAAATTAAGTGGGCTATAACAGTAGATATTGTGATTTTTAAATGACATATGAAGTTTTGACGTTTCACATTATTATTAGATAATTTAGGTCCATTTCGGTAGTAGAAAAAATATTCTATGCAATTCGTGCGAAAAATGAGCTTTTTCCACTCATGGGAAATTTCCATTCTTGAAAAAATCTCACCTTACGCACTTGTTGCATAAATAACTATTTTAAAATGTTTCAACAATATTTAATAAAAAACATGAAAATGTAGCTCACAAATTGTAGACATTTTTTCCCTTTTACACTTTTTCGCTACAGCAATTCGTTTAAAATTACGGGCTGTAGAACGATAAATGAAATACCCTGTATATCATTATTTGGTAAAATTTGCAGTAATCTTAAGTACGGCTCTGTATGTTCAGTAATTACTGTAAATTTATCGAACTTATGCGTTTCTCACGCACATAAATTAACAAAACTTATGAACTTGCTATAATTTTCACATACGGACAAGGATTTCAGGTCCTCTTTTGTATCTGTTTGTATTTTAATATAAAGAAACGGCATAATACAAAAATGATGCTACTTTTAAATTATGAATTACATTTTCTTATATACGACAGCTTACGTATACAAAATTTGTTACGTTATTTCTTAAATTTAGGTACATTTGATGTGATTCAATAATAAAATTTTACTGTTTTTCATATGGGTTTACGAGCCAATGAAAAATTTTATAAAGTTTATAATATTTTTATTGACAATAAATTGTGTATTCCATCCATCCGTCTTTGATAACCTAATGCAGAATTATCTACATAAGGATTATTGGCAAAGCAAAGTTCGTAATTTTATGATTCGGCCATAAATGTCAGCGATAAATCTTTATTGAGGCGTTTTTTGTTAAAGTCGACATCAAATTTGAGTTGACTAGTTGGTTAATGGCGTTTTTTAACAGAATATTAGCTTTTAAACTACTGTCGATACGAGTATCTGTTAAAATAGCGTTCTGGATAGGGCCCGATTGACTTACAAGAAAAATGAACGACATAAATTATTAAATGAAATATATTTTTTTGTGTTGTCCTCAGAGCCATCGAAAAGAAAAAAATATTTGTAAATATTTCAACTTTGTTTCGGAGAATTTGTAAGTCACTCAAAAAATTTTTGTGCCAAGTTTTGAAATAATTTTTAAAAAAACGTATTGTATTCGCCAGATTTGTTAAAAAAAGTAAAAGGTGTTAGTTGACAGTATCTGGCAAGCCTCGAAAAATAACGCAAATTACTAAATTAATTTAAACAAAGATGATGTTTAATAAAATGTTGTCATGTTCTGCAACGCCCACAGAATACCCTAATGAGTCTTCTTTTATTCGGCTTTTAATATTCCACAAAAGTCATTACTTTTCCGAGGTTTGGCATTATTAAATGCGAGCCTTAATAAATTCTAAGTATCTTGTAATAAACTTTCTCGTTCTTTAGAAACACACAAGATGTAATTAGATGTACCCACATTTTTGCAGGAGTAAGATTTTTAATTTGACATTAAATTTTAATTAACGAAAAAAATCAACGACCAGCTATTTAACTCGGCTGAAGCCTACCAATATTTTTTTACTCACCTAGATGCCATTCTTTTTCGCCTGTCCAACCACATCAGCTGCTGCTCATTCTCGTTCTCCTCATCTACCCCAAAGAAAGTGGCCGTCTCCTTCTTGATGTAATTCTTAATAATCTCCTTCCTGCTCAACGATCTATTGAGCGGCGGCCTTTCCCTATTCGGTATCCTCTCGCTTTGGGAGTACCCCACGGGTCTCTGTGGAGGCGGCCTGATCCTTTCCGCGGGTGGGGCAACCGGCAGAGAAACTGCCCTTTGGACCACCGGGGTTCTAGAGGGAGGCGGTGTTGGTTGTACGGGTTGCTTGGCTGAGGTTTCGGGGGCATGATCTCCGCTTTCGGGTTTCTGTATGGGTTCAGGTTGATCGGTGGCGGGCACGATCGGGGTAGTTGAGCGTTGGGAGGGTTGTTGTTGCGGTGGCGATGGTTGCGGCTGGTCTTGGGGTTGCGCCGGCAGGTGTGGCTGCTGCTGTTGTTGCGTTTGAGGTGGTGTGCCTCGCCTGAAAACAACAAATGTTGATTATTGTGGATGCTTTTAAATGTGTAAACACTTTGCTTCAATTTTTAATATTATTGTCTTATTATTTGACTGAAGTCATATTTAGACATAACCATCTTTAAAAACACGGAATAAACGTTAATCGATGACACCTTTTCCAACATAATTGCGCCAGAAACTTTACTGTAGCTTTCGTGTACTTATTTTTACAAAAATGGCGAATGCGCCACGTGTAAAAATTATTGTCTTACTTACATAATTCTACATTTGTTTTTCTCGGACGCTTTCACCATTCATAAATCATTGTACATTAAATCTACGATTATTTCTATTTGCAACCATGAAAATCGACATAATTCATACGCTCCAGTTGCTTTCCTGCAAGTTTAACGCAGGCAAAACTAATACAGTACGTATTAATAATGCATAAATATCAAACCGAGGATACTAATCATTTATAAATGTCTTCGCAATTAATAATAAATGTAGAACCGTCTTTAACGGTTATCAATAGGCCACGGGGCTATATAAATTCCACGGAAGAATGTAATTTCTTATTAAAATTCCACAACTGAGTCCTGCATACAAATCAAATTTTAAAATCAAATTTACGGCCTAAACTAGGAGTCAGTTTGCCGATAGTTAGTCGTGCTAGCCTATCCGTAACTAACTTTCAGCCATCGGAAATAAATCATGAGGATAACAGATCGATATTGAAATAATTGAAGGTGAAACGAATGGGTCTAGTAACAGAGAGTCGGTGACATCCTCACTAACTTAGTTTATCGAATAGAGCAATGGAGTTAAATGAAATTGTAAATCAAATGGGATTTTCATTAATAATTCAGTGCTTACGCTTCCGGTATCAAACGCACCGAGTTTAAAAGTTTAAAGGCGCAACCGGCTAGATTTATCATTTATCTAATATACGACTGGATGGATGTATTACGTTTCAATTTAATCGCGTGTTTTCAAAATAAGTTGCTAATGGTGCAACTGGAGAAGACGCCTATCCGCGCATAGATATCGATGAGCTCCTAGACACGACCTCGCCCGACATGGTTCTATTGACCCCATTTTTTTAGATTGCTTGGAGAACATACTGGATTCGGCTTTGGATGGATGAAAGTCAACAAGACGACTTTCACTCTATTCTGTAATGATAGTTGATCGTTTTGGTCTTTGAACATCTGAAGGTGTAAGAATCAACAACATTACAAGATCTCTGAAGGCAAGAGTTTGCATAGAGCGAACAATTATCAGTGAAACTGTGCGCAAGATTAACTCTCGCAGAATTAAGTCGTTAATGTAGAGTAGAAACCAACTGGGTGCTATGACGGAGCCTTGTGGAACACCAGAGTTGGCATATGCCTGGCGATACTCTGTGAAGTGAACAGTCACAAGCTCTACTATTTTCTATATATAATCTTCCAAACCACTACCAGAGTCTCAATTCACACAATTAAACCAAAATCGATACCTGCTTTTACTCTGCAGCTTAAAAACTCGCTAATATAACGAACGAAATCCCGCAAAGTGATACATCATGCATGGCGACTGAAGTTTATCGCATACAATTATTTTTAATCGAATAAAATGCAGAACTATATACTCGCCGGTGTACCGTGATAAAATATGTAATGCAAAAGAGCGAGAATGAGATTGCAGTATCTATGAATAATAAAACGTTAAATCATAGTTCTGAAGGTGTACCCTAGCTACACACAGCGTAGCGGTATAGAATATTTCTACAGTGGGTTGTCATGTTTTCGAGCTATACTCTATTTACTGAACAGATATAGTTAAGCGCCTCCCCACAAACGCGCGCTAAATTTGAATAAAATGTTTCTATTGGTGAAACCCATGATACAACCAAACACTGTGCTCCAAGAGCAGATTCGATCTGTGTCGGCCATTGCGTTTTAGAATTTCGAAGTTCTGTGCAGAGATTACTTCAATCTCTGGTTCTGTGGTTTTGAGTGTTTTGTAAAGATTACTGTTTAGTAATTCGTTGTTCATGATTAAATGTCAGAACCATTTTTGAGGTTAGAAATTCCAACGATTGATATTAATTAATAATTTATCAATTTGTAGCGAGTGACACTGGATATTGCATACAGTGGTCTAAGCAAATGGGGAGGAGCTTAACTATTTTTGTTCAGTAAATAGAGTATAGATGATGGCATTTCTAAAAAAGTTTGTTTTTATATGATTTCTGTTTTTAGATGTAATTATGTAAAACAAAAAAATGTATGTATTCTAGACGTGTCAAATGTACAGCTACGTCTATTTCACTCACAACTGTAAATAAGATAATTTGTGTGAAATTAAAAAGTCATAAAATAATATTCCTAGATTACTGCCGTCTGTGTATTATTGCGTTAGTAATTTCCGCCTTGAAATTCATTTGAATGTAGTACAATATAATTTTTTTAAATAAATCATAATTATAAAACACTGCCAGTAACGTACCTGATCCTTAAGAGAAATGTGCATGGAAATATTCTGTTGTACTTAATTATTAACTTCAGAGGTTTTAAAAATAAATTTTTACTCGTGGCGCATTCGCCATTTCTGTAAAAATAAGGTGCACAGTTTGAAAAGAAGCTGTAGTAAAATCCTTGATGTCATCAAAAGAAAAATATTATTATTATTGCTATTACAGTCAAATTATATTTAGGTGTTTAATGAAACGCCGATCATGGGCAACTAACTCATTTTATTTTAATATTCTACAACTTCAGCCGTCAGCATAAAGATAAGACATAAAACATAGACAAAACCAAATGTTTCTTATATTGTGGATTGAATCATGGGCGGCATAACCTCAGTGAAGTCCTTTGTCTAATGTTAAGCTGTTTACAAGACCTAAAGCTTTTTTTCACACAAGTTTATACATTATGGTAGATAGAGTTCACTTAGGTGAATTAGAAATGACTATTAAAAATAGCCTAAGCTCTTTTTTTATTGAACTACAGGGTGATTTATGAGTTTTGCCTAATACTTCTTAAGGTAATATATTTTAAACTAATCACTAGAATCCGCTCGTATTGTGGGTATATCGTATACTATTAATTGTCAATTTACAAGCATAATCAAAGACAGAAAATTCCAGGGCCGGCTCAACTAATTTTTATTTTTAGGGCTCCTATGAAAAAATTTACCCTGTGTACGCGATTTTTAAATTATAATACTGAATTATGAAACTACATACAAAAGTGATCGAAAACTTGTTGTTTTGCCACGCTTTGGACGAATTTGAAATAAACGATCAATTTTTACCAAAATCGAAGGTCTGCACAAAATAAATTTACGGACACAGGGTGATTTTCTTCATAGGAGCCCTAAAAATAAAAATTCGTTGAGCCGGCCCTGGAATTTTCTGTCTTTGATTAGGCATGTAAATTGAAAATTAATAGTATACTATATACCCACAATACGAGCTGATTCTAGGGATTAGTTTAAAAAATATTACCTTAAGAAGTATTGGGCAAAACTCATAAATCACCCCGTAGTTCAATAAAAAAAGGCTCAGGCTTTTTTCAATAGTCATTAAGTGAACTCTATCTAAGTACCATAAGATTTTGTCCCTTTCCTCGTGAATCACCCTGCATATACAGAGTGATTCAAAACGATGCTGACAAAATTACACTGTACATAAAGCATCGAAAATCAAGAGACTCATATTTCTTTCTTTTGTCGAAATTATTTTCTAGGGGTCATATGAGGTTTTAAATCAGGCGCATAAATAACTATTATTTTTTCAAAAAGTACTAAATTGATACAAATGAAATTTTATGTGTATCTCGTCAAAATAAAGCGTCAAATTTTTGTATCAAACCAGTTTTGCATTGTTTAATAAGGGGCGCTAATCAGGACCGCCTTTAAAAAATGAGATTGATGACAAAAAGTCGATAAAAAATTAGTAATTTTTCAGTTCATTAAAAGTAGTTTTGTACTAATTTTACTATTAACGCCAGAAAAAAATAGAATTAAAATCCGAAAATTCAGTTTCTTCAAATTAACTCAAAAACGAAATATCATATCAAGGATTTCTAGGAGTAATTTTGTTAGTCCATTAATTACGCAACTTTTTCTCTATTTAACCGAATTTGTGTCTTTTACTACTAATTCCCCATACTGGCCTCCTTAATTTAAACACAGTGTACGTACAGGGTGATTCACTTAACTTTCCCACCCCATTTTTCTCTGTTATTTTTTCAATTACAAAAAAAATATTACAACAAAAATTGTAGAACTTTTTCTGAAGTTTTTAAATATGGTATCAAAAAAACAATTGAAAAACAAATTATGATGTTACAGATATAACTTGCATTTTTTTTAATGGAACACCCTGTATTTTATTACATTTTTCGACATAAAAATTTATTCTGATTTCTACAATATAGCACACATGGTACTTATTTGTAATACTTTTCGAAATATTTGCATTTAAATATATAAATTATAGACAATATCGCATATTCGAGTATGCTCTGATTTTAATAGTATTTTGTAAATTAATAAACAAGTAACAATAATAAACAAATAAGAGTTATACTAACACAAAATAAACATAACTTAGTTTAACAAATTAAAAACTATTAAAATCAGAGCATACTCGAATATGCGATATTGTCTATAATTTATATATTTAAATGCAAATATTTTGGAAAGTATTACAAATAAGTACCAGGTGTGCTATATTGTCAAAATCAGAATAAAATTTTGTCGAAAAATGTAATAAAATACAGGGTGTTCCATTAAAAAAAATGCAAGTTATATCTGTAACTTCATAATTTGTTTTCAATTGTTTTTTTGATACCATATTTAAAAACTTCAGAAAAAGTTCTACAATTTTTGTAATAATATTTTTTTTGTAATTGCAAAAATAACGGAGAAAAGTGGGGTGGGAAAGTTAAGTGAATCACCCTGTACATTCGTTATTAAAAAATTAAGCACCTAACAATTTTTAAATAAGCAAAAATGATAATCATTTCGGTTCACCGAGTTTTCACATACAGAGTGGCCAGTAACGTATCTGATCCTTAAAAGAAATGGTCAAGGAAGTTTTCTGTTGCAATTCGCCTCGGTCACCGCCTGGCGGATTTAGTCAGAACCCTCGCCGTGTACCGCAGTTTACTGGTTTTTAAGTTTTCTTAAAGAAAATAGGTAGCAAAGACGTTGAACTTAATACTGGAATTAGATATTTTAAAAACTACTCACGTTATTTATACGTTGAAATGATTGCGCATAAAAAATTGCATTTTTGTAATAACAAACTTTGAAAACCAGGAAACTGCGGTACACGGCGAGGGTTCTGACTAAATCCGCCAGGCGGTGACCGAGGCGAATTATTAACCAACAGAGGTTTTAAAAATAAATTTTTACACGTGGCGCATTCGCCATTTCTGAAAAAATAAGCTGCACAGTTTTTAAAGAAAAGCTGTACTAAAATCCCTGATGCCATTATGTTGGAAAGAGGTGTCATCAAAAGAAAAATTTTATTATTATTATTATTATTTTTTATACAAAAGTTACAGGGGATTTACAAAATTTTTATTTGGCAGTAATAAAAAAACAATTGAACGTCGATTTTTTCAGACATGGACTTGGACATAACCTATGTTCTTTTAAATGGAACACTCTATATTATTATGTCTTTATCCAGTTAGAATTGTTTTTTTTTTCTGATTACACTGATATACTTGATAGTTTTATTCAGGATGTCTTGAATTATTAATCAGAAACAAGTTGTAGGAAGTATTCCTACTACAGTTTAAACATTTTGCGTCAGAAAAGAGGGCCGTGGATGAAAACAATAGAAACTGTTATTGTTTTGACTAATCTGTCTTATATGGACTTTACAGAGATATTTTATTTTTGAGTATCAGATGCAACGTTGCCAAATTATTCGCGTTTTAATAAAATTTAATGAAAAATCATCGACACGGAAAAAAATCAGTAAACTTACATTTTTAGAGATTGATTAAAAAATCCAGGTATGCAAGTAGCCAAGGTAGGGACTAAAACTTACACAATATTTAGGTTCATTTAAAATGTATAGGGTGCTCTGAGTCAACGAACTAATTTCGCCATTTCAAACCGTTAAAACTAATTTTTTTTCAAATGGAACACCCTGTATATAGTTCCATAATTTAAAAGCTTTAAAATAATGAGCTTTCCAATGATAGCATATGTGTTGACTTCCTGGAAGTCACTGTTGGTCCAAATTTCACTCTTGAGAGTAATAACAAAATTTCTTACCACGGTCTGCTAACTCTATCGATCTTAATCCAATTGACCCATTTTAGAGAATTATCAACTTTCTAAGGCTTTAAATGATGCTGGAATTGCCATGCAGTTCACAAGAAGAGTTGGAAAATTTAGCATCATCGCTAAAGGAGCTCATGCCTGGTTTCTTTTTTAAATATATGCACTTTATACAGTTCCCAAGCATAATGCAATAATAATAATTTCTAAGGAATTCTCTTATTCTGCGACTTAGTAATACGGAGCGTGCATCGGGCTCCAGCTGCGCTCTGTACACCCAAATAACAATTATTATGATATCATGAGTGGAAATTCCCATTACGTCTGTTCCTATTTCCCTGACATAAGACCTAATCCGGGATAAAGTCGAGTTCGTCCCGTTTTCTCCATTAAAGGAGGGTCATGTGCGATACCGCACGATATACGACATAAAAAATGTCAGTGCCGGAATCCCACACTGCTAAAAATACAATCGGGAAAGAAAACAGGACGTGACATTATGGAAGTATAAAAATACCCAGTAATTCAGCTTTATTGTAATATAATATTATTAAGATGAAAGGTTATGGAACATAAACGGTCGTAACATGGTAGAATTCTTATCTGGCAATGTATTTTTTTATCGTGAATGATATCAGTTGTAATTCAGTTTTTTCTGAAACAGTGACAACATAAATCCCAATTTATTTTGTGGTGTGTTTCCGCAATCAAGTTGGCATCATCGAGAGCGATTAAAACTTAGTTTTGACTAGAACCAATTAGTTATTCCGTGTAAAATTGCTAATTGGAAATACATAGAAAGTTTTTTTGGACGTATTTAAATACATTTTTTTTATAAGTAGATCAATAAGCGGGTAATTAACGTGGCAGCGTGAATATAATTTATTGTCCGACCACTGAATGTTAATTATATATAATTTACATGGCAGAAAGTGATCAATAACCTAACAAAAACCAAATTTTGTGTGTAGGCAGTATCTATTAACCTACGTAAAATAATAAATAATTAAGTAGAATAGACTATGTATTATCTGGACAATTGAATTACGATGAATCGACGAATACATTTTTACAATAAAAGAAATTTAATATTCTATGACGTAAGTAACGTTTCAAATTCTTATTGGTCACGAAGATGTATTATTGGACGATTTTTACTGCTATCTACAGGGAGTTCTAATGTGTCCAATTTAGGCTAAATGTAAACTGCGTTACCTTTTTTTTACCTAAAAGTAGTGTAATAAAAACGTGACACATTAAACAGATCTATAAAATACAAGAATGCATGATTATTTATGGCGTATTTCTTCTGCCTCGGAGACGAACTCATCCATTTAAATTGAATTCCAAATAGCAAGATAATGTTAATTGGATTCTTGCCTAACTCATGATTTGTTAAATATCTAACACGTGAGAGAAATAAATTGTATATTGTGCATTTTTCAACTAAAATTAGGGTATTTGCAAAATTTTCGTTGACATCAGCAAATAAACATTTTTGCCAAACTTTCGACGCTAGTAAAGGCTACTAAGTACACCTGTATTATCGGTTTCTCGTGATCCAATTTGAAAGCAATTTTTATATTTGCATGTCAAGTCAAAGCTAACAAATTATTGTTTACGTTATATGCACGGTAAATATTTGATGCGTATTCAAACATTCGGATATAATTTGAAATGTAATTGTTGACGAGGTCGACTGGCAGGAAACAGGATACGCCCTGCAGTTACTGGCCACATCAGGATGTAAGTTTCTAATGTAATGAAAACGTGGACAGGCGTAGATGAATCATGGACATTTCCAGGGATTTCTTATCGAATTGCGAAGATATAATTACAACAGTTCCGAGGAAGGACACGTCGTACAGTGGCTCCAAAGTGACTGTTTTTTCTAAATCAGTCTGCAGGTCATAATACTTCAGCAAAGGAAAGCTTTTTTACAGAAGTTTTTTAATTGCCTATCGATCTGTCAACTCAAATCTTCGATTTTTATCCCTGATTTTTAAAAATTTTGAATTTTCATAAAAAAACGTAGGTATTTTTTTTGTGTAAATATCAGTTTCTTGTATTGAAATCTTCGTTTTTTAAATGCCTATCTATCTGTCATGTCAGATTTTCGATTGTTGTCTCTGATCTTTCCAAATTTTCTAAAGAGGTTATAATTTTCGTCAAAAAAACGTCTTTTTTGTGTAAATATTAATTTACAAACCGTATTTCATACCTAATCGCGACTATTTTTTTTGGAATCTTCGTCTTTTAATTACTTATCGATATCCGTTTTTTAACCCTAATTTTTCAAAAATTTCTAAAGAAGTTCAAATTTTCGTCAAAAAAAACGTCTTTTTTGTGTAAATATTACTTCATAGACCGTCTTTCTCAAGTAATCATGACAATATATCTTTGAAATCTTTGTCTTTTGATTGCCTATCAATCTGTCAAGACAGATTTTTAACTGTCGTCTCTGATTTTTCCAAATTTTCCATAGAAGTTTGAATTTTAATCAAAATACGTCTTTCTTTTGTGTAAATAGTGCTTTACGGACAGTATTTCTTAACAATAATTTTGAACTCTTCACTTTTTAATTGCTTACCGATCTGTCCAGCTAGATATCAGATTTTTGGCCCTGATTTTTCAAGAACTTCCAAAAAAGTGCGAATTTTCGTCAAAAAAACGTCTTTTTTGTGTAAATATTACTTTATAGACCATCTTTCTCAAGTGATCATGACAATTTTTTTTTTTAAATCTTCGTTTTATAATTTCTTGTTGATCTGTCCAGCTAGATGCTAGATATCCGATTTTTGACCCTGATTTTTAAAAAACTTCCAAAGTTCGAATTCACGTCAAAAAAACGTCTCTTTTGTGTAAATATTACTTTACAGACCGTATTTCTCAAGTAATCACGACAATTTTTTTTTGAAATCCTCGTTTTTTAATTGCCTATCAATCTGTCAAGCCAGATTTATTAGTGTTGTCCTAGATTTTTCAAAATTTTCCAAAGAAGTTTGAATTTTAATAAAAAAACGTCTTTCTTGTGTGTAAATATCGCTTTACAGACAGTATGTCTTAACTAATCGCGACAATTTTTATTTAACTCTTCATTTTAATTGCCTATCGATCTGTCCAGCTAGATATCCGAATTTTGGCTGTGATTTTTAAAAAATTTCTAAAGAAGTGTGAATTTTCGTCATAAAAACGTATTTTTTTGTGTAAATATTACATTACAGACCGTATTTCTCATGTTATCACGATAAGTTTTTTCTGAAACATTCGCGTTTTAATTGCCTATCGATCTGTCAAGCCACATTTTCTACTGTTGTCCCTGATTTTCCAAATTTTCCAAAGAAGTTTGAATTTTGTTAAAAAAACGTCTTTTTTGTGTAAATATCGCTTTACAGACAGTATTTCTTAACTAATCGTGACAATTATTTTTTAATTCTTCACTTTCTAATTCTTTATAGATCTGTCCAGCTAGATATCTAATTTTTGACCTTGATTTTTCAAAAACTTCTAAAGAAGTTCGAATTCTCGTCAAATAAACGTCTTTTTTGTGTAAATATTACTTTACTCAAGTAATTACGACAATTTTTTTTTTAATCTTCATTTTATAATTGCTTATCGATCTGTCCAGCTAGATGCCAGATATCCGATTTTTGACCCCGATTTTTAAAAAACTTCCTAAGGTCGAATTTTCGTCGAAAAAACGTCTTTTTTGTGTAAATCTTACTTTACAGACCGAATTTCTTAAGTAATCATGACAAATTTTTTTTGAAATCTTCGTCTTTTAATTGCCTATCAATTTGTCAAGCCAGATTTTTTACTGTTGTCCCTGATTTTTCAAAATTTTCCAAAGAAGTTTGAATTTTAATAAAGAAACGTCTTTTTGTGTGTGTACATATCGCTTTACAGACAGTATTTCTTAACTAATCGTGACAATTTTTTTTGAACTCTTCACTTTTTAATTGCTTATCGTTCTGTTCAGCTAGTTATCTGATTTTTGGCCCTGATTTTACGAAAGATTTCTAAAAAAGTTAGAATTTTCGTCAAAAAAACGTCTTTTATGTGTAAATATTACTTTACAGACAGTATTTCTTAATTAATCGCGACAATTTTTTTTTACTTCTTCACTTTTTAATTGCTTATCGATCTGTCCAGCTAGATACCTGATTTTTGGTCCTGATTTTTTAAAAATTACTAAAGAAGTTCGAATTATCTCCAAAAAATCGTCTTTTTTGCGTAAATATTACTTTATAGACCGTCTTTCTCAAGTAAACATGACAATTTCCTTTTGAAATCTTTGTCTTTTAATTGCCTATCAATCTGCCAAGCCAGATTATTGACTGTTGTCCCTGATTTTTCCAAATTTTCCCAAGAAGTTTGAATTTTAATCAAAAAACCTCTTTTTTTGTGTAAATATCGCTTTACAGACAGTATCTCTTAACTAATCGCAACAATATTTTTTTAATTGCTTATCGATCTGTTCAGCTAGATATCTGATTGTTAGCCCTGATTTTACGAAAAATTTCTAAAGAAGTTAGAATTTTCGTCAAAAAAACGTCTTTTATGTGTGAATATTACTTTACAGACAGTATTTCTTAATTAATCGCGACAATTTTTTTTTACCTCTTCACTTTTTAATTGCTTATCCATCTGTCCAGTTAGATATCTGATTTTTGGTCCTGATTTTTAAAGAATTTCTAAAGAAGTTCGAATTTTCGTCAAAAAAACGTCTTTTTTATGTAAATATTACTTTATAAACCGTCTTTCTCAAGTAATCATGACAATTTATTTTTGAAATCTTTGTCTTTTAATTGCCTATCAATTTGTCAAGCCAGGTTATTGACTGTTGCCCCTAATTTTTTGACGTTTGAATTATCATCAAAAAACGTATTTGTTGTGTAAATATCATTTTACAGGCAATAAAAAAAATCTATGCTACTCAATTTTTCTACATTAACTATTTCGTATTGCTCATCATATTGGAAGTGCTCAGACTCGATAACAACCGTCACGTTATTTACTGGTCCGTGGGCATAAATCTGCGAGATACGATAAAGGAAATCCTTTTTAACTGGCAGTTTATACCAATCTAATACATGCTGTGCGAACTTTTCCCCTTTTTAAAAATATAACTGCATTTCCCACGCCTCGCTTTGACAAAACTTATCCAAGAATGCAAATTTCTCATTCCCGTTCAACTTAATCCATAACAAAATACTTTGGAAGTTTGAAATCTTGTTTTCCTGAGAATCAATTTGAGAGTGGCCGAGTGAGCCGACGTGCAAGATATTTTCCTAATTCCGAATTCTCTGCGGATCCAAACTACTTTGGTGCGGTTTCCTGCAACTAGTAAAGTACGTGTTGTTCGGTTAGTAGCTACTCTCATTCCGTTGGCTGCGAAAGTTAGCGTTTGCCACCGAGGAATCGAGGTGGAAGGTGACCAAACTAGACTACACCCCATTAGCATACAGGCCAAGGGGGTACTTAATACAAATATTAATAACTGATAATTATATTCACACCGCAATGCGCAAGGTCTAGGGATGTTAGTATTTCTTCAACCAAAATAAAATTTTCAAAATATTCATTAATTGCGTTATGCATTAATTTTTCAAGTAATTCCCATAGTACAGTGCTATTTGCACTCGCTTTTTGTAATGTAGAGTCATAACAAGAAATACATTTTGTATCATGTACGCCTGCAAAAGCTTCACATTAAATATGTAGTCATTCCTTTCAGCATTCGCAACTCAATTGAAATTCTTTGTTAAATAGTGGGTAATAAGTGGGCTGTGATTTTGCTGAATTATTTACCTTGTCATTCATTAAAATTGGAACGCGAGTCTATTGAGACATGCTTTTACATTTTATGTCTTTTAATAAGGCGGAATTATTCGTCTCTGAATATTAATAAAGGACAGTACGTCCTCCCACCCCCTTATAACTGAACAATTTTTATGTTAACGCAGGAAAATAATATTTCAAGGGACAAAGTTACTGTTTCAAATTTATTATCGAGGCTTTCCGAAGAAATTAAAGAATATTTTTTTACAACTGAAGCGTTTTAATTGGACAAGGGGCGTTTTGTTTATTATCGTAATTAATTTTAAGTAATTAATGTTCTTCTTTGACGAAGGCTTCCATAGGAAACTGACTGGAAATTTGTTATGGAATTCATGTTGAAATAATTGGATTAAACATTTATCTTTTTCTCATTAACGTCCATGTCCTGCAGTAATGGACTCCTGACAGAAAATAATAAGATTTCACCTATATCTATGAATAAGATCTAATTAAAAGAAATTCACGGCACGAATAAACGGTATATTTAAGGGAATTATTATTTGGAAGTTACCCAAGGTTCGGTTTTGGAACCTCTCATGTCAGTGAGTTTTATTAACGATTTAGCCAAATTTTTGTTAATACTGATAATATATAGACATTTAATTTATTTGGGTTATGTTTTTAAATGTTTAACTAACTTAGAAACTAACGGGGGTAATTAGCACCTCTATTTTCTCGCATATTTCGAGGGTGCTAACTGATGGTAAAGGTTTCATAATTAGCACCAATCGTTGTAATTCTGGTTCAAAAACTAACGGGAGTAATTGCCTCTTGAGCCTTACTTAACCACGTAAGAACAATTAGCACCTCTCACATATTTCGAAGGTGCTAACTGACAGTAAAGGTTTTGCAATTAGCACCAATAGTTATATTATAAAACTGTTTAAACATTTGTCAAAACAATTAGCACCTCTGGTCTTTTCTCATATTTAGAAGGTGGTAATGGGTGCCAACTGATGGTAAAGGTTTTGCAATTAGCACCAATGGTTGTGGTAGCAAATCTAAGTTTAAAAAATAATTTCAAACCGTTCGAAAACTAACGGGTCTAATTTACTCTTGAGTCTTACTTAACCACGTAAGAACAATTAGCACCTCTGGCTTCTCACATTTCGAAGGTGCTAATTGATGGTAAAAGTTTCAGAATTAGCACCAATTGTAATTCTGATGTGAAATTGGCATCGGCCTAAAGAGTGTTAATAACGTTATTGGAACAATTAGCATTTTTTCCGACATATTTGGAGGATGCCGATTGGGTGTTAAGTGATGATAAAAGTTGTGAAATGGCAACGCTGGTGTGACTTTGACACTAAAATAATAAAACTGTTTAAAAATTTGTCAAAACGATTAGCACCTCTGGTCTTTTCTCATATTTAGAAGGTGGTAATGGGTGCCAACTGATGGTAAAGGTTTCGCAATTAGCACCAATAGTTGTGGTAGCAAATCTAAGTTTAAAAAATAATTCCAAACCGTTCGAAAACTAACGGGTCTAATTGACTCTTGAGTCTTACTTAACCACGTAAGAACAATTAGCACCTCTGGCTTCTCACATTTCGAAGGTGCTAATTGATGGTAAAAATTTCAGAATTAGCACCAATTGTAATTCTGATGTGAAATTGGCATCGACCTAAAGAGTGTTAATAACGTTATTGAAACAATTAGCATTTTTTCCGACATATTTGGAGGGTGCCGATTGGGTGTTAAGTGATGATAAAAGTTGTGAAATGGCAACGCTGGTGTGACTTTGACACTAAAATAATAAAACTGTTTAAAAATTTGTCAAAACAATTAGCACCTCTGGTCTTTTCTCATATTTAGAAGGTGGTAATGGGTGCCAACTGATGGTAAAGGTTTCGCAATTAGCACCAATAGTTGTGGTAGCAAATCTAAGTTTAAAAAATAATTCCAAACCGTTCGAAAACTAACGGGTCTAATTGACTCTTGAGTCTTACTTAACCACGTAAGAACAATTAGCACCTCTGGCTTCTCACATTTCGAAGGTGCTAATTGATGGTAAAAATTTCAGAATTAGCACCAATTGTTGTAATTCTGATGTGAAATTGGCATCGGCCTAAAGAGTGTTAATAACGTTATTGGAACAATTAGCATTTTTTCCGACATATTTGGAGGGCGCCGATTGGGTGTTAAGTGATGATATTGTGAAATGGCAACGCTGGACTGACTTTGACACTAAAATTATAAAACCGTTTAAAAATTTGTCAAACAATTAGCACCTCTGGTTATTTCTCATATTTAGAAGGTGGTAATGGGTGCCAACTGATGGTAAAGGTTTCGCATATAGCACCAATAGTTGTGGTAGCAAATCTAAGTTTAAAAAATAATTCCAAACCGTTCGAAAACTAACGGGTCTAATTGACTCTTGAGTCTTACTTAACCAAGTAAGAACAATTAGCACCTCTGGCTTCTCACATTTCGAAGGTGCTAATTGATGGTAAAAATTTCAGAATTAGCACCAATTGTTGTAATTCTGATGTGAAATTGGCATCGGCCTAAAGAGTGTTAATAACGTTATTGAAACAATTAGCATTTTTTCCGACATATCTGGAGGGTGCCGATTGGGTGTTAAGTGGTGATAAAAGCTGTGAAATGGCAAAGCTGGTGTGACTTTGACACTAAAATTATAAAATTGTTTAAAAATCTGTCAAAACAATTAGCACCTCTGGTCTTTTCTCATATTTAGAAGGTGGTAATGGGTGCCAACTGATGGTAAAGGTTTTGCAATTAGCACCAATGGTTGTGGTAGCAAATCTAAGTTTAAAAAATAATTCCAAACCGTTCGAAAACTAACGGGTCTAATTGACTCTTGAGTCTTACTTAACCACGTAAGAACAATTAGCACCTCTGGCTTCTCACATTTCGAAGGTGCTAATTGATGGTAAAAATTTCAGAATTAGCACCAATTGTTGTAATTCTGATGTGAAATTGGCATCGGCCTAAAGAGTGTTAATAACGTTATTGGAACAATTAGCATTTTTTCCGACATATTTGGAGGGCGCCGATTGGGTGTTAAGTGATGATATTGTGAAATGGCAACGCTGGACTGTGACTTTGACACTAAAATTATAAAATTGTTTAGAAATTTGTCAAACAATTAGCACCTCTGGTTATTTCTCATATTTAGAAGGTGGTAATGGGTGCCAACTGATGGTAAAGGTTTCGCATATAGCACCAATAGTTGTGGTAGCAAATCTAGGTTTAAAAAATAATTCCAAACCGTTCGAAAACTAACGGGTCTAATTGACTCTTGAGTCTTACTTAACCACGTAAGAACAATTAGCACCTCTCGCTTCTCATATTTCGAAGGTGCTAATTGATGGTAAAAATTTCAGAATTAGCACAATTGTTGTAATTCTGATGTGAAATTGGCATCGGCCTAAAGAGTGTTAATAACGTTATTGAAACAATTAGCATTTTTTCCGACATATTTGGAGGGTGCCGATTGGGTGTTAAGTAATGATAAAAGTTGTGAAATGGCAACGCTGGTGTGACTTTGACACTAAAATAATAAAATTGTTTAAAAATTTGTCGAAACGATTAGCACCTCTGGTCTTTTCTCTTATTTAGAAGGTGGTAATGGGTGCCAACTAATGGTAAAGGTTTCGCAATTAGCACCAATAGTTGTGGTAGCAAATCTAAGTTTAAAAAATAATTCCAAACCGTTCGAAAACTAACGGGTCTAATTGACTCTTGAGTCTTACTTAACCAAGTAAGAACAATTAGCACCTCTGGCTTCTCACATTTCGAAGGTGCTAATTGATGGTAAAAATTTCAGAATTAGCACCAATTGTAATTCTGATGTGAAATTGGCATCGGCCTAAAGAGTGTTAATAACGTTATTGGAACAATTAGCATTTTTTTCCGACATATTTGGAGGGTGCCGATTGGGTGTTAAGTGATGATAAAAGTTGTGAAATGGCAACGCTGGACTGTGATTTTGACACTAAAATTATAAAACCGTTTAAAAATTTGTCAAACAATTAGCACCTCTGGTTATTTCTCATATTTAGAAGGTGGTAATGGGTGCCAACTGATGGTAAAGGTTTCGCATATAGCACCAATAGTTGTGGTAGCAAATCTAAGTTTAAAAAATAATTCCAAACCGTTCGAAAACTAACGGGTCTAATTGACTCTTGAGTCTTACTTAACCAAGTAAGAACAATTAGCACCTCTGGCTTCTCACATTTCGAAGGTGCTAATTGATGGTAAAAATTTCAGAATTAGCACCAATTGTTGTAATTCTGATGTGAAATTGGCATCGGCCTAAAGAGTGTTAATAACGTTATTGAAACAATTAGCATTTTTTCCGACATATCTGGAGGGTGCCGATTGGGTGTTAAGTGGTGATAAAAGTTGTGAAATGGCAAAGCTGGTGTGACTTTGACACTAAAATTATAAAATTGTTTAAAAATCTGTCAAAACAATTAGCACCTCTGGTCTTTTCTCATATTTAGAAGGTGGTAATGGGTGCCAACTGATGGTAAAGGTTTTGCAATTAGCACCAATGGTTGTGGTAGCAAATCTAAGTTTAAAAAATAATTCCAAACCGTTCGAAAACTAACGGGTCTAATTGATTCTTGAGTCTTACTTAACCACGTAAGAACAATTAGTACCTCTGTTTCCTTATATATTGTGAGGGTGCTAATTGATGGTAGATGATGGTAGATAATTAGCACCAATCGTAATTCTGATGAAATAGCAAATAGCAAGTGATGATAAAGATTTCGCAATTAGCACCAATGGTGACGATAGCAAATGAAAGTTTAAAAAATAATTTTACTGTTTAAGACCCAACAGGGGCGATTGACCTTACTTAACCTTTAACCACGTAAGAACAATTAACCCTACGTTTTCTCACATATGTGGAAGGACTAAGTGTTGATAAAAGTAAATAATCTTTGATATTCTCACATAATTAGAGGGTGCTAATTAATGATAAAAGTTTTGCTACTAGTACCGATGGTTATGGGAATGAATCTAAGTTAAAAAAAATAATTCAAACCAACAAAAAGTGAACAGGGGTTGTCGGTGCTTGAGCCTTAACCTTTAATCACGTAAGAACAATTAGCACCTCTGTCTCTCACATATTTGGATATTATTAATTGATATTTTTACCCTGCTCAACATGGGTAGTACCCTGAAATTAAAAATAAATCCTTCACCAAGAGTTTATTGTGATCATTGATTTTATTTTACGCACTATGTTGCTCTTGAAAGCAGGAATGTTGTCGCTTTAATGGACAATGTTACGGTTTATGAAATTTGATTTTACATAAAATATTCTGTTACTTTTGATGTTGTATATTTTATTTACACCTGTTTGAAATTGTATAATTTTTGCAATAAATTACTATATTACATAGAAATTATAAACTGCATACATAATATAATTTATTAATATTTCCAATATTTCATATACATATAATTAAAACTGTATTTGTGCGTACCAAAATTGATTTATTTTAATATCTTTTTAAATTATTTGATTACGGAGACAAAAGTTGCACAAATCGAAAACAGATAATATAATGCATTAGAAAAGTTCCTCAAATTAATAGGGCCTAACACAGCTTTGCAAAAAATTGGGTACACACGAAAAAATATCTATAACAGGCGCCATGCATGCGTCTAGCCTGTCCACCCTCCATTCTGTAAGTATTCCGCTTTACACTAATTATTCCGATAAAAAATAACCCTCGAATAAGCCGTGCAGACGCCAATGTTCGGGACACACTTCGGCATGCCTTCCATCCGGGTGGAACTAAACAAACAAAAACTGAAGCCTTCAAATATTCCTTTGTTTACATATTTTCGCGTAGAAGGCGGCTGGAATTCTATATTGATTGTGTTCTCCGCCAGACTACAGGGCTGGGAGTAGAATAATAATATCCTTAAAGACGGGCCTGGCATGTAACATTTTTATTTTTTAATTTGCAAGTAAAATATTCCCGTGAATGGGATCACGTCATTTTTAAGAGCAATACTTGATGGGGCACTAAATTGAAATGAACGGTTCACGTTTCTATCCGTGGAGAAATTCAAATGGGGCTTAATGTAATCGAAGCTGAACTGTCTTTACAATCGCCTCAGCGCAAACATCTCAGAATGGTTTAATCCGTCGAATATTAAAGAGGATAACGACACGTTTTTCACAAGTGTCAGCACTTAATTCGGATACACAGACGATTGAGAATTTATCAATCTTGATGATCACCTCAATTGTAACACCACGGACTTAATTAACATGCAATTTCATTGAGCAGTTTATTTCACGGCTAATGGGAAAAACAGAATATAAATTGGAGCCTCTTCAACAACCACAACTGCCAAACGGCGGAAAGGAAACCCCGTACACAGATTCCAAACATATATTCATTAGACCCTTGCAGAGCCATTGGTTTTTCCCACCTGAGAAGGGTAATCAGTATCCGTTAGTATAATTGACCCCCAGTTGGCTAGATAGTGCATTTAATTAGGGAGCTATCCAATTCTGTCAGTTATTTAAGGAAGCATCTGGGAGTTGGCTAGTTTTAGGGCCTTTTATTACCTAAGGGTTGGAATCATCGGTCAAAGTGGACCACTAGCGGCCATGCAGATTTCGGAGGGATCTTAAGATTGCTGATTTTACTAGCCATTTAGGTAATTGAAATGAAAAAACAGCAAATATCTAAATCTGATGGACAATCTCAAAGGTAATTTTTGCTTTAAACATTTTAGCTTCGCCCCAGCTTTGCTTATCAGTTCTATAATCTTCCCTTTGAAAAATATCGTGGCTCGTTTGGTTTCTTTGAATTTGTTTCTGTATTTTTTTTTTTACTCCTAGGCTTCTAATCGGTTAAGACATCAACATACGTTTTAACATTATATCTTGGCATTATGATGGTCGGATATTGAGTGAGAGTTCAGTCATTTTTTGAATTTTTAGTTGGCATTCCGCTCCGACAACAACCAGTCCACCCGACCGGTCCAGAAGTAAATTAAATTTAATATAATTTATGTTAGGGTATCAGTAGATAGACTGAAATTCACATGCGCCGATCTACTACTCATTCCCCACTGTACTGGTTATTAATTCGGCGAGCTGAAATGTGAAAACCAGAATAGTAAAATTCAGTTCGCTTCTAGCAGTCCGCCCGACCAGTCCAGCTTAGTAAGTAAACACCGTCTACCAGCTTGAGTAAGCAAAATTCTGTGCTTTGCCTGCTGTACGCTTTACCGGTTAGTCGTACTATTGCATACGCGCTGCCCTGTATTATTGATTATCGTCTTGTCGCTTTAGTATTGCCTATTGATTTATCCTAAATAAAACCTGTTTATAATTGTTAACACGAACTTTCTGAGTTTTCTTTATAGGTTAATACAGACCCCTGGCGTTACCGTTTCTTTACTGCAGCTACCTAAGCCTCTACTATCCTGCTAATAGAGAAAAGTGGTGTTTCTACACTCTAAAATGGGAACTGCCGCTTGAGATAGATCGTCCTGATAGTACCGCCGCCCCTCAGGCGTCAAAGCAACCTCGGCAGAACAAAGGAAGGTTACAACGTTAGAGAAACGTAAAACTTCAGTTGAAAAGTGACCACTACGTTGGTCGTAATATTTACGTTTAACCGCTTCTAATCCAAGCACTATTCGATTTCAAGAAAGT
The DNA here is from genome assembly GCA_963680705.1 of Rhagium mordax. Classification (NCBI taxonomy): domain Eukaryota; kingdom Metazoa; phylum Arthropoda; class Insecta; order Coleoptera; family Cerambycidae; genus Rhagium; species Rhagium mordax. The sequence continues at coordinate 4,616,081 of OY796662.1, read as the reverse complement.
ATCTAAAGGAAAGGTTCTTGAACCGTTCATATAGACTTGTTAACTTGTGATGAATGAAATTCTGATTATTTGTAACGTTTCCTAAACGTTAGCGTTCCCACTGGGAGATGGATAAAGGGGTGGGGTAATGTCTCAGGGAAAGAGTTTTGAATCGTTTATATATAAACGTTTGATTAACGTTTATTTGTGGGGGAAGAAATGCTGAATATCGCTAACTGCGTAACGTTGCAGTTACGTTGGAAACACGTTGCATCGTAACGTTATCCAGAGATCCAATGCAACTAATCCAAGTTTATGATAATTTTGAATGATATGTTTCTTTAAAGATGATTTTAATGTTGATGTGTATTATAATCAAGTCGTTATAAAGAACTGCTTTGAAATACTCGTCGAACCACAGGACATTTCTACCTTGAATCTAATGTCTTAATAATGGTTTATTAAACGTTAGTGTTCTCATTGGGAGATAGTTAAAGGAGGGATATTTTCAATGGGGAAGGTTTTAAACCCTTTATATAGACGTTTATTTGAAAATTTGAATATTGTTAACTGATTAACGTTGCAGTTACGTCTTAAACACGTTACATCGTAACGTTATTTGGCCAACCTATGCAACAATTAATCCTAGCTGATGAATATTTCGATAGAAATGTTTATTTAAATGTCGATTTCTATTACAATCAAGACGTTATAAAAACGTTGTTTATTATGCGTTGAAATACACGTTGACCTAGGGACATTTCTTCAATTATTTATAACGTTTCTAAACGTTAGCGTTCTCATTGAGACATGGTTAAAGGGGTGGGATGTTGTCTCCTGGGAGAGTGTTTAGAATTGTTCATATAAACATTTGTTTAACGTTTATTTGTGGTGGAAGAAATTCTGATGATTATTAACTGAGTAACGTTGCAGTTAGGTCTTAAATATGTTGCATTGCAACGTTATCCTTTGATTTAATGCAGCAATTGTTCCAAGATCATGAATATTCCGAATGAAATGTTTATTTAAAGATAACTTTAATGTCGCTTTGTATTACAAAAAAGACGTTACAAAAATGTTGTATATTATTTTCTCCCTTGATTCAATGGCGTAATACAACGATTACTCAACGGACTTTTGCCTTTAGTTATAACGTTTATTCGACGTTATTATTCTCATTGGGAAATGGTGAAAGGAGTGGGGCACTGTTTATTGTAGAAATTCCGATTATTTCTAATTGAGTAACGTTGCAGTTACGTCTTAAATACGTTGCGTCGCAACGTTATTTATCGATTCAATGCAGCAATTATTCCAAGATCATGAATATTCCAAATGAAATGTTAATTTAAAGATAACTTTAATGTCGATTTGTATTACAATAAAGACGTTACAAAAATGTTGTATATTATTTTCTCCCTTGATTCAATGGCGTAATACAACGATTACTCAACGGACTTTTGCCTTTAGTTATAACGTTTCTTCGACGATTGCATTATCATTGGGAAAGGATGAAAGGAGTGGAGAAATGTCTATTGTAGAAATATCGATTATTTCTAATTGAGTAACGTTGCAGTTAAGTCTTAAATACGTTTCATTGCAACGTTATCTATAGATTCAATGTAACAATTAATCCAAGTTCATGAATATTCCGAATGAAATGTTTATTTAAAAATAATTATTTTAATGTCAATTTGTATTACAATCAAGACGTTACAAAAACGTTGTATATTATTTTCTCACTTGATTCAACGTCGTAATACAACGATTACTCAACTGACTTTTGCCTTTAGTTATAACGTTTCTTCGACGATTGCATTATCATTGGGAAAGGATGAAAGGAGTGGAGAAATGTCTATTGTAGAAATATCGATTATTTCTAATTGAGTAACGTTGCAGTTAAGTCTTAAATACGTTTCATTGCAACGTTATCTATAGATTCAATGTAACAATTAATCCAAGTTCATGAATATTCCGAATGAAATGTTTATTTAAAAATAATTATTTTAATGTCAATTTGTATTACAATCAAGACGTTACAAAAACGTTGTATTTTATTTTTCTCCCTTGATTCAATGGCGTAATACAACGATGACTCAACGAACTTTTGTCTTTAGTTTGAGGGGTTCTTCGACGTTTGCGTTCTCATTGGGAAGGGGTCAAAGGAGTGGGGGTATTGTTTATTGTAGAAATTCTGATTATTTCTAATTGAATAACGTTGCAGTAACGTCTTAAATACAACGTATTTCATCTAAGAAGTCTCACATAATAATATAAATAATGACTGAGTTATTTTTGAGGTGTTTCGTCCTAATTCCATTAATAGATGCAATATTTCTGTGGCAAACAACGGAGTAAAACGGAAAATTTACTGCGGATTTCTTAGAATTAGTTTCGTTCGCTCGGTTATTATTTGTTTTGTAAACGAATAACAAGTGTTCAGATTTTAAATCGAGTTCGAAATTAAACTTTGTTGATTAATGAACAGCTTTACGTTCTCAAGAGTTTCACTTTTGATTTTTGTAATAAAAATGCGCAACTTTGAATGAAGAAGAGTGCCTTTTTTAATCAAGAAATGTGTTCCGTTAGGGCTTTTATTTTTTATATAACTGGTGCTCAATTTATTTATTTTCTCAGATCATTAATTTCCGAAAGAGTCCACAAGATCTATATGGAACAGCATATTTAGTCTATTCATTTTATTAATAAAAATGTATAATCATGGCTACCTCAAGACTCCGTTTTGCACTTGACTTGACAATTTGTCTTATGTTGAATTTTTGAATTAAAGGCAAAAAAAATTTTCAGTCCTTTTCCAAGCACGTCAATGGCCAGATTGTGACACACGCATGCACCACAGAACCTGCCGGGTATGAGGAACAAACAAACCGAAACGGAAGCAATATATTGCAGGGTTAAAACGGAGGAGTATCCGTCAGATAATGACAGAGGATGGGTGAATGTATTTGGTTTGGATGTTTGGTAAAACAGGGCATAAGGAAAATTTATTAGTTAAACTGCTTCATTGTAATTTAGATCAACGGGCGGTTTATGATACATACGGGTTTCCCCGGGCAGAATTAAATGGCCCCTGAAGCTGTTAATGAAATTAGTAACTAAATTTACTGATTTACTGAATATAATTGTGAACAGAGAGGTTTTAATCAGCTTTCTAGAACAATCCGCATCAACGGACTGGATTATCATGTGAGATTTTTTATACAATACGCTGTATTTTGTAGGAACAAAATGCAGCGTCACGTTGCCAGATTTCCAGTTTATTACAGCAATTGAGGAAATATATTTTAATATTACAATATATTAATAGTGGAGGGAAATTGGTCAAAATAATTGATGAAAAGTGATGTAATCGGGAAGTTCAATTTTTCTGTTTTCTTTTTATACATGCAAATAATGAGTCGAACACTGAAAAAATTATCAAAATCGGGCTGGGGCTTCGAGAGAAGAGCGCATAAAAGTGCATTTTTGATGGATTCGAGTGCATCGCTACACTATTTTTTTAGAAAAATAAAAAAAAAACCGAAGTACTCGTAAATGAAGCCTATCAAACTATTGAGGTATAGTTACATTAGTCGCTCAGTTTATTTCTTTTTTACTAATAATGTAACAAGTGAGGTAAAAATCTTCTGATCTATACGAAAATTGGAGAAAACATGTATTTTCATGCTATAAATTTAATACGTGATTAAATTTAAAAAAAAAAAATTTTTTACGGTCCCAATTGAACATTTTCGAAAAACATTAAAACACTTGCCATTTAATGCAAATTGGTCGTGGGGTAAACTTTTTTTTAAGAGTAGGTCTTTTATGTACTTTTTTTGTGAACATATACCAGAATCTGTTTATCATGTTAAAATGCCATTTTTTTAATAAAAAAAAAAAATAAATAAATAAATTTTACATTTTTGACATTTTTTCATATCCTTTATGCCAGATTTTCATATAATATAAAATATGAGGAAATGTCAAAAAAGTTAGATTTAATTTTTTTTTTTTAATTAAAAAAACGACATTTTAACTTGATTAACAAATTCTGGTATATGTTTACAAAAAAGTACATAAAAAGACCTCCTCTTTAAAAAAAATTATTTACCCTACGACCATTTTGCATTAAATGGCAAGCGTTTTAATTTTTTTCGAAAATGTTCAATTGTGACCGTAAAAATATTTATATTTAAAAAAAAATTTAAACACGTATTTATACCACGAAAATACATATTTTCTCCAATTTTCGTAAAAATTTTTACCCCACTTATTGCATTATTAGTAAAAAAATAAAAATAAACTGAGCAACTTGGATTTTTTGAGGTTAGGATATATTTTTAATGTAACTATACCCCAACAATTTGATAGGCTATTCAGTTACGAGTATTTTGGTATTTTAAAATTCTAATTTCCCTCCACTTTTATGGTGTACACATCGATGACTTCCCATTTTCCCATTCAAAATAGTATAGTAAAAAATAGTACTTTTCCGAGGGCCCTTGCTCCTTTCCCTGGAGGATTTTTTCGACAGGATTTTCAGGGAAGCTAGAACCAACCTTCCTCTCGGATCCCTCAAAATTTCGTTGCTTAATATCCATCCGCGGCCGAGCTGTGAATTTTTCAAACGACTGAGACGCGGCGACTTCACCGAAATCTAAGCGCCGTTCTACCGCGGTTTACATTGCCGATCCAACCGCGGTTTACACTGGCGTTGTGCCTCAATTTTTTTTTTTAATTTTCGATTCCAGGGGGGAACTGAATACATTTTCGGACTCGGGGCGACTACAGGATTCCGAAATTGTTACTAGATTTGCGATCGGACCTTTCCTTCTGAAATTTTGACAGTTTTAGATTGGACCAATCAGAAGCTTTTCGCTAAAATGGCCATTTTCGAAGCGATTTTCTCGCGGTTTTCAATAAGGGATCGGTAAAGAACATCTGTGAGTGGCTCTCTCGACTATTATACCGAGTGTTCGGCTTCCACGGACCCCCGAAATAATTAAAAAGCAGGAAAAAGTCCCCATATATCTCAAATTTTCGCGTATATCGCAGCGTAAGCCCCGAAAAAATGGAACGGCGTCAACATTTTTTCCAAAGGGGTGTAAAAAAAATTTTAGGTGCGGCCCAAAAAAAAAAAAGGTTCACAAAAAATGTTTCTTTTATTTTATCGATTTTAATGTATAAACCCTAAATTTTTTCCACTACCTCTACCCCGAAACCCTGTCTGACTTTTTTCAACTAAAAACCCCGAGATAAAACTATCTACTTATATAGAGATTGGGCGCAGCCCAATTTAGTACGGGTTTTAAAAAATAAAGGTGATTTTTTAAACAATATAACCGTCCAGTTTAATTGTTGTTTATTGCCTCTCTAATAAGATTAAGAGTAGTCTGTCACCTGAAGTATACAAGCATTCCAATAGATGCAGGTGTCACTGAATACACATGCTTTATCTATCTTTTGCTAAGTCGAGGAGACAGTCTAACTAAGTAACCAAGTAATGAAAAGCAAAACACAGATACTGGATATTTATCTAACAAATGTTTGTTAGAGTTTACATGTCTGTCTGATATATTTCTGGGAGCTGCTGCTGTCACGTATCACTTCTATCACTATCACTTTACTGCACCTAAGATGCTCTCCGTGACAAATCTCCCAACACGGGGCAATATTTACTGTTTGCAAGAAACACGTCGTAATGAGAATACGAAGAGGCTTGGTTTGATATTTAGTTCCTAACATCTAGGTATAATATATGATCAGCCCATGTTCCATAGGTTTTTTTTTGAGCTCGAAAAACTCTGTTAGGTCAAACCAATTCTTAAATTTCATAGTTTTTTCTAATTTATATTTCCGAGGGTGCGTGTCATGAACGATAATTGAGTGTAAGACCCTTCTATAAAGCTACAAATTATCGAATCTGTAGGCCCCATAACAGTACACGCGAAAATTTTTACAATAAAAATATATATTCTGTTTCTGCTTGTAGCAAATCGGGAAAAGATCATAATAGGAATCGCCCCTGCACCATAATATATGTCCTTTTATGTTTTTATCGCGCATAAAAGTTTTATTGGAAAAGTGACGAAGTTATTATAGGTTTTCAAGAAAAAAAGTCGTTTTTTAGATTGCATTTCTTTGGCATAATAATAAAGCGAACGGGACGGAATTTGCTTCTGGCAGAAAATGATCAAAAGGGTCGCCCGGTGTAGTATTATTGCAAGAGTATAACATGTGAAAATATTGTAATATCTCTGCACAATACAACGTGAAATGTACGAGCTGTTGGCAGTTCGGATTATATTTTTCTTTTGGAACTAGCACGTCATCGTTTGAAATACCACAGTTAATCACAGAACCTAAATAATCGAAATTTATTGCTAGATAATAACTATTTTTTTTATTTCGCTGAAGAACTGAATACCTTTTCTAGATTTGCGTAACTATATAGGTGTTTGGCACTTAATAAAGCGTATATTGGACAAACAGGAAAAACTTTTAATAATCGAGTTTCAGAACATAAATGAAATTATGAAAAACACAAGATTTAATATCCAAAACCCTTGTTAGTATATTAAAAAAAATTGCAGATTCTGTTTTAAAGTGTAGAAACACCACTTCTCTCTATTAGCAGGATAATAAAGGCTTAGGTAGCTGCAGTGAAGAAACGGTAATGCCAGGGGTCTGTATTAACCCATAGAGAAAACTCAGGAGTTACGTGTTAAAAATTATAAACAGGTTTTATTTACGATCAATTAACAGTAAACACTGACTACTACGGTTAAATACAAATAAATATACCGGGTGTAAATGAAATTAGGCTCACCCCTATAACTTTTTTGTTTTTTCAGATATCATTTTGAAATTTTGGCAGTTGCAATAACAAGTAAATTTGAATTAATGCATGTTAATAAAATGATTCTAGCATTTCTGGTTTCACCGGAAATGACCGTGACATTTATTTCTTAAATGGAACACCCTGTATATTTTTACATTTTTGGATACAGGGATTCATTATGCATACGATGGTATCAACTTCGAGGAAGAAACATAACCTCAAACATTTTTTTAGGATAATTTAATCTGGCATCTAGGGAGCCATGACTGCTGAAAAACTTTTTTCTCTGAGTCATTGAGTATTGGAAAAATAAAATCAGGATATTAAGTGAGCTAACTTTGCTTTTATAGCCATTTAAACATCTCGGAAATGTTTTTTTCGATATAAGTATTTTTTTTAAATGGCATCATTATACCTCATTATGCTATCCTAAAAAAATGTTTGAGGTTATGTTTCTTCCTCGAAGTTGATACCATCGTATGCAGAATAAATCCCTGAATCCATAAATGTATCTGAATCTGAATATCTCAATCTATTCTACGCTTCAAGTTAATAGACTTCTAAACGATACATGTGCAGTAGATCGGCGCGGTAAATTTGCGAACTTGTGAAAAGTCAGTCTATATACTGATACACTAACAGTGTGGATTTTACTTACTCTTTGGAGTTCTGGAACATTGTAAAAGCGGATTGCTAGCTGAATTTTTAATCCCGCGGTCTAGGTATCTTGATCCGATGATTTTACCAGCGCTTAGCGGAGAACAGCGGTTTCTGCGTGCTTTTATGAATTGGAGTATGCTTCATTGATCGCGAGGACGTTATTCAGTTACTTATTATTTGCTAGTTAGAGCGGTATCACATTTTCCCTAACGGGTGAGAAGATATTTCCTGGACAAATAGTAGTCTATTAACTTAACGTTTACGAAATTAATATTAGTTTTTAGAATAATCGATAATTTTTCAACTTTAATTATTTAAAAAATTATTATATATTGCAATTTTCTAAACAGCCCTTTGTCGTAATAACGACAGAATAGTTAGGTCAGCAAGCGTCACTTACATCTCAAAGCCTAACTGAATTATTATCGGAAATTTGCCTGAATGTCAATAAATTACTTGATAAATCAGTTTATGTGGTAGCATTGATTAGTGGTGACACAAGACCTTAATTCGAATTAATCCTACAGGGGATTAAATCCACAGTCATTATGGATTAAACAACCTTAGTAATATAACTGTTCTTTTATTAAACTGGAAACTAAAATTGTTAATTATCTGTCTGGTGCTTGCTAGAATCAGACGCAACGATTTAAATATATTTCGACCATTGATTATATCAGCAGATATACACATGGCGAAGTGGTTTAGGAGACATTACTTATATTTAAAAATTAAAAAAATTCTTAAAAATATAATTAAACTGAAAATGATAGATCAATGAAATTTTCAGATTTTATTGCATTTTCTTTTAAAGGAATATTAGGAAACTGTAACTAAAATAAATTCCATAACTTAATTGAGTATGCTAGCTATATTTCATATAACTGTAAAAAATCGCAACCGTTACATACAAACAAACATACATGAACCAATGGCGCTTAGACTACAAAAAGTAGGAAAAAAAAATTTTAGGTGGCTACTGTTTTACATTTTCCACATTCCTACATTATTGCGATATTCCTCCCCTATTGTTAGAACTTAGCGATAAAACTGCGCCCCCCGACTACACACAAGCGATTATAAAATGCAATTTGAGGGATTCCCTTTTTATTGCCCGTAAAACCCTTATTCAAATGACATCTTGATACGGGGCTTGTACAAAATTTATTACTTCTATAAGTGGTGCGGTCACAAGAATCCTCTTAGAGAGGAATATCATCTACTGATGTCGAATCTTTTTTATGCGTGCATCGATATTGAGAGACAGAGACTTTTATGGCAGATTTAAAATATTAAAAACGCGACGTGGTGATTGTGGGGAATAAACTATTTACGACTTGGATTGGAGGAAAAGCTAAAAAATCGAATTTTGGCTGATGTTCCCAACGAATCACAGCCCTTAAAAATGTAGGGTATAAATTTTAATGAAATAATGGATTACAATAACTGGGGCACAATGCCTACGGATTTAGTGGCAAAGTAAAATGAAAACTGAATTTTGATTTTGATACACGCGTTTTCCATTAGCACAGTTTAATACTAAATGATAAAGTTATTATCTCCCTGCTATCATATGACAAGAGGGATGGGGGTAAGGTCCCCAGTTCCAAATTAAAACAACCAAATGTATTTTCTGAAATTTCACTACTGGTAAGAAATAATAAATTGAGCTCAGTGGCGTAGTCTGTCTTATTTTGATGTGTCTCATGGGGAAAAACTATAAATTGCAAAACAGCAATATTATTTTACTATTTGTAGCAAATCGGACTCGGGGCGACTTCAGGATACCGAAACTGTTTAAATTGGACCAATCAGAAGCTTTTCGCTAAAATGGCCATTTTCGAAGCGATTTTCTCGCGGTAAATTTTTAGTGAGCGGCCCGAATTTTTTTTACAAGAGGGCTGAAAAAAGTTTTACAAAAATTTTCCCCCTCGATTTTTTCTCGATTCACTTAACTAATCGGATTGGACAGCCTCGCAGGTACTGTCAGCTTTATTTCTTTTGATTCTTTCAATTTTAAAGGAGAAACTCTAAATTTTCTTTATCTGCTCCCGAAAAAAAAAAACTTAAAAAAATTTTTTACCAAGAAAAAAAATTTAGAAAAATTTTTTTTTCGATTTTTTCTCGATTATTCGGCCCCGCAGGAGCCACTTTATTATTTCTTATTTATTTCTTACACATATACATTATTTCTTACACATATACTTTCAGCTTTATTATTTTATTTATTTTTCAATTTCAAAGTAAAAATTCTAAATCTTTTTCACTTTCTCTACCCCGAAACCTTGTCTGACTCTACTTTTTTCCCGAAATCTTTAACTTTTTTCTAAACATTGAAAATTTCCAGGTTGGGGGTTGCTCGTCTCCTGGCGTCGGTGATTGGCCTCCGATAGCCACGTTAAATAAGTGATTAAAAAAACAATACAAAAAAATAAGAATAGTATCAACCTCCAACCTCCCAAATATAACGGACATGCCTAAATAATTAATCACTGTATTCGCATGGGATTCATCAATTCTTCGTTAATTGTAAGAATACATAATAATTTAATAACATAAAAGGTGTGATTTATGATGTAAAATATAATATAAACACTGTATTTAAACGAGCTGTTTTTCATCGCGTTTCAACATAACAAGCTGGAAGTCCTTCAAAATTATTTGTTATACATTTCACACCACACGGTCGTTTCTTTGAATTTCGCGTCTCATTAATCACGGAATAAATTATTCGACGCGGGATTAGAAAAAGGAACGGAAATAATTATTAAATTATCGAGAATCGATTAGATGGATGACCAACATAATAGTGGCAACCAGTCATCCACGTATACTGAATTAAAACAAAAATAAAAAATTACTTTTACAGAAATTATTACATTTTCTTTCTAAACTGGTGCACAATTTTATTGCACAATTGAAGTGGATATTGGAAGCATTTGGGCAATATTTGAACCTCAATATTTTTGGAATTGGATGATTAATCTTGATGTGGTTTTTTGTGATCATTGTAACGAAGTGATATTTCCAGTCAAGGAATGTCCGTTTTTACGTTAATATTAATCCGTGTCCGTTTTAATCCGTTTCTTTTTGCAATATAGTTTAGAAATTGCAAGCAACCCATTTCCGGTTATTGATGCTCCGAGTCAATGTTGCTAATTACATAATACGCCCGACCTCCGTAAGTAACGTTGTGAGTACGAGTCCTTCGTTTCAAGTCAGTACGCCCCTTTAACGCGCCGTCTGGATACGTCATAATAGTAATAAAACGCCGGAGAAACGTTCAGTCTTCAGTCCGCATCAGTCCAAGATCAATCCGAAGCAGTCCGCACCAATCCGAAACTGTCACACCTGACATCTCGTCATCGTTTTCACTTCCGTCCGTAACCGCCGCTCCGACTTATAGTAATAATTTTCTTGAAACTAATATTGGTAAGAATACGCCGTGGTCCGCTACTATCTGTCCGTACCGCCTTCAGTTAAGTGTAGATATTCAGAGATCTTATTGTTCGTGAGTACCGCTGTATTATACTACTAAATCAAACTAGAGCTAATTAGTAATTCCTCCGTTTGTCTTTTGTTTCATAAAATATGCATCGGCTGGTTAGATTTGCTCGCTCGGGCAATCTTTAAGGCATCAGTGCATAAATTTCTACCGGAGAACTTAACTTACGAAAAATAGTCCTTGTTAAATAGCTCCACGTTTGTGGCATTAGTTCGCCGTATTGTAAAACCGTCTGTATAGACAAGAATATCTATAGCTAACCGACTGCCCGCCGTTCGTACTATATCCTGTTGGAAATTCCGTTTGCTTGCCGTCCGAAATCGTTTCAGCCGCGAAAACAGACACAGGCTATCAAAACTCACCGCCATTCCGAAATAAAATCATATTCACGCGTATATACTCTTGATTGCCAGCCCGCATATTTATTATCGTTATCAAATTTGTACACACTCGATTCAAAATCATCTAATTCTAAAAATATTGAGGTTCAAATATTGCCCTTATTTTCCCAATATCCACTTCAATTGTGCACCAGTTTGGTACCATTTTGAGAGCATATGGCTGGGTATACCGTCCCTATTTGTTCAATCGAGTCTTTAATTTTTTAATCGAAAACCGTTGCAGCTATGAAAAAAAAAATGCTGTCGCAAAATTTGGAGAGTTTATCCACATAGATAATAGACTACATCAACATTGGGGCGGTTCCGAATGAAAGATACTGTTATTATGCCGTTATGTTCAACAGCGACATAATGCACTTACAAATATCGCCTTTCTTCAGTTTCAATAAGTGTTTTACTGCTTTTGTAGGGAGGTAATAATGATCCGTTTCCTGAATAACATTATTGTTGAATACGGCATTTAACCCCGCTTAAAACCGCCCTGTCGTTCGGTGTGCACCGAATCCGGGATCTACTCTGGCCATAAAGGATGCCGTCGTATACGAACATTTCCGCTTTAGATTCCCCTATAATTGTCCATTCTCTCCTTTGCTTTATGGTGGATAAAGCGGTCTAATGGTGAGCTGGACTTCTAATTTGATAGTTTATTTAACTGCTTACTTCGAATGTTAACAGCCGCCCCAATTATTAAGCGCGATATGTTTGATGTGTCGTGTTTACAATCTATGGGGTTTGCTGTTAGGGAAAATCAGGCGAAAATAATTAGCTCGGTTTGTGTTTACAATTTTTTGATAACTCATCAAATAACTGCTGTAAGTGGGGTGTCAATATATGAGGAATGACCCTGTACACTATTTTTGACGACATCGTTACCATAATAATAACAAATTATTGTAGGGCTTATTTAGGACAATTTCAGTGATATCTTTGGGATAACACGATTTATATTCAACAAAGCGTGCCGCAGGAGAGATTCGCTCTTGAAAAAGTTTTTTTGCGGCGGCTGGGGTGGGATTTACCTTCATGGCTCATCATTTTTAACGACTTCCGCAGTTCCGTTTATTTGTTTCTTTCTTTTGTGCTATTTTCTAAATAAATGTACTCAATTTCTAGTGTAAGCATACAAATCGTCACAAGAGTCATTTGTAACAGACGCAGACATCAGGGCTTCCCAGATGAAGATGCTGGGATGCAAAAACCGCCGCTGTAAAGACCCGCTTTTATTGTTTACACGATACTGAAGACTTTTAATTCTCCGTTTTTATGCTTGTCTCGCTGAAAATCAACACTTTTGTGTTTACTTGAGCACTCGGAGAAAAATTTAGGGGAATTAAACGTTCATACTTTCTGCGTACACATTACGCGAGATAAAGCCTAAATCTCGGCTGTAAAAACATTCTCTCAATTTTTGCAATTTCTTGTTGTTCTGCCAGGTTCTGCAAAAACAAAAATCAAAGTTGGAATTATTACCACCAACTTTAGAGGCAGTCGCTCAACATTCATTACGAGTATTCTACAAGATTCAGAATCAATATTGCAACTTATCTCCTGCAACCGCAACAGAAAAGCAGGTTTAAGATGCTCACAAATTTATGGAAATTGTCGGGGAGTAGGTACAATGTCTAAATTCATACGTGGATAAAATTATCGTGGATCTAAACGACGCAGAAGATTTAGATGCAGTCGACGAGAATGCGGAAACTAATTTGAACTAATAAGATATCGTCCAGGAGACGGATGCTATCGATTCCGATTTTCTTTAGATAGAAAGTATGTTTCATTCATTCATTTAATTTCGTATACATTTAAAGAATAATAACTGTAAGCAATTATCCCCAATAAACATTATTATTATTATTATTCAATATAATATAAAATTTTAATCTACTCGAAAATCCTCACTTATACAATGATTATGTATTTTTTTCATTTTGCTGAATATATTCACAGATAAACAAGCAGAAAATGAAGGAAACAAAAACGTAAAATCGGGAAAAAAATTTCAATAAAAAACCAAAAAATTATTATTTCTCTATAAATGGAAATATAATAAGTCATTCTAACGTAATGAAAATTTCTCATGGTTCAATTGACAATTTATATTATACATGTGAAAACATAGTTCATCCCACGGTTGTTCAAGTAGGCGGCTCCGACACACCCCTTACGGTTAAGGACTCTTCAGTTTCTTGAAATATATGCATTTTTAAACGGATATGTCAAGTTTTAACGAATTCGCTATGTTCTTGTTTATTTTGGACACTTTGTCTGTACTATATCACTGGGCTGAAAGGCCCCTTGCTTGTGCTTTACTCCCGTAATATGATCGAATGTAATTAACTACACATGTCCGGTGTGACACGTTGGGCACTGAGTCGGAATAATAATTTATTTTTATAAAGTATAAAGGTGTGTATATGGTTGCCTATTCATATGGTCACGTGGTTTTCAGTCATTTATAACTCGACAGACAACTTTTGCAATTATTAAAGGACACTCTAAAACGGGAAAAAAACCTCAACCACTCCTTCCCAAATGCATGGATTCTGTTGATTCTGATCGGCTACAAGCATTTCATTTATCTCTCCTAGAATCATATTTGCCAACGATAATTTTTTTCCACGAACCGCTCAGTTTATGGGAAAATTGAATGTTCCATTTTAGACCATTTGTAATTTTTTTTAGTAAAAAACATGATAAGTGTACCCCCATTATCTGCGAGTTAAATTATTGATGGGACGATGTGCAACAAAGGTGTGCTTTCGCTCCATCTAGATTCCTTCTTGGGGGCTATTCGCGTTACCACCGCACGTGTACCGACACGTTGAAAAAAATTTAAGTGCAGGAAAAGTTAACGTTTAACCTTCAGTTCGGCAAGGATAACAAATCCGATTTATCACAATAAAACAATTCGAAAAGCCTCCCTCTGAAAATAATCCTCTTAGGACAAATGAGTAAATGCCTAAAGTCGGTCTGCTATAATTTACCTTCTGAAGTATCTTCATAATGATAATAATGAGCGTCCTCAGAGAATAAGCTTTTCATGCTTCATATATTTGAGAAATTGAATGTACATGGGTCTATTGTAATTTGTACGTATTGAGGTTATTTTTGTTCAAGTATTATAATGAGAATTAAAATTAAGTGTTTTAGTTTAATATTTTTTTCCTTTGCAGTATTTTTGCTTTTAAAATTTGTTTATCTTGTTTTTGTAATTAAAAGACCAAGTTATTTATTTTCGTTCAATAAATCTCAAAATTATCATTGACTTTGATTTAAACAGTGATTTTTTTAAAATCAGTCGATTTAAATCAGCCCAATCCTGCTTTTGATAGTCGCCATCTTGGTCCATGAACGGCTACTCCTACTCCTTGCACCACTTTGATCTATTTGTATACTAGATAAGCGATCCATTATAGAACATGGGTTCCTCAGAGCTCCATATTTGGAGGTTGATTTGGTCACCGAGTCATATAACTAACTGGAATTTATCCATTTGGCGAGGATTTTCTCTTGGACAGTATCTGCAACGACACCTATCTATTCAGAAAAAAAGATAGCTTCTGCTGTATTGTCACTTCCATCATCGTCATCGCCATTTTCGCCGTCAAATTGCATCAACTCGGAATAAGGAAGTAAAAACAAACGCAGCCGCAGTACTAAATATCGAGGCAAACACGACCCCTCAGAGACAGAACTATTTCAATTAGCGTTGTGTGCATTACGTTTCGGCAAACAGAAATATGCAGGTAAGTAAAATAAAACTTTGAACAAAGGAAATCTAAAGGAAATGAGCATAGGAAGCTAAACACAGAAACAGACTATTTAAAGCTAAAGGAACTGAAATTGGGTTCCATTTACGGTGCCCCCGGGAACTGTAAATATTACACGGAAACACTGAATATGTAACGAAGATATTACGTTTTCAGGAAAACACTTCAGCAGCGGTATTTAATTCCGGTTTAAATGATTTTTAAAAATGATGCCTGTAATAACGAATAGGTTATCTTCGACTGTTTTACGGAATTACATGCCACTCGGGGGGGGAATGTAACTGCAAAATTAATTCCATAACTTTGTTGTTTGGGAGAAAATAATTTACAAAGCATAAAATGAGATGATTTTTAATTTTTTGACATATCCCAATTTTGCAAATTTTCGCCACAATTTTGTTACTTAGATGATGTTTTTTTATATAGTTCGCATAACTATAAATAAATTAAATTACTATACAAATAAATAAAATTAATGGGCAAATATTCAATATTAAATGTCTTCTGCCAAAGACAATAATAAAAATACCTTGATAACATCCGTTGATCAAATAATTAGGAAACGTATCAGAAATTGTAAATTTTTGCACCGAAAGAATTTTTAATTTCCCATTAAACGCGAGCACCATAAACGCCAGCAACTTCTTAAAGTATATCGAGTTTGTAGCTTTGTAGAATTCCGTGTAAAATACCAAGGAAAGTAGCTTTTGTTTGAGGATCGATAACCCATTTCAAAGAAAATATATATCTAACAAGTAAGTGCTTGGATTTTCGAGGATATGTATCTTGGAATTGAGTAGTTTTTAACACAGGCCGCTGCGGCTTGAATAATAATATATTGGATTTACATGTTGAACAATATGTAGCGCCGTCTGTAATGAAGCTCTTTATTGAATAAAGTCGTTGTAGATTACGAAAATAATTTGCCACGCAGTTCTTTGTATAAAAATAAAAACAAGGCGCTAAGACGCATGGAATTGCCTCTGCCCACTGACAGCGACGTCTAAAAATCAAGTCCACAAATGATTCCTTCTTGATCATAATTTATTGTCTTTCTCTCGATCCCAAATGCATTTCACATTCCGACTGGCGACTTCAAAACTGTTCTATTTGTAAGAATTTATGGGGTCATTTATTTTATTTCGGGAATAACTGGAAATAAAATTTATGTGTTGTGTATTTTTAGCTTAAACCGGATTATAAATTCCCGGATCGCAAATCGTGAATTATGCTATCCCTTGCCACTATTTTCTACTCACTACTCCAACGAAGCTAACCACCCGTAAACCATCACTCCACAAGTTCTGTAAGTGAGTACCCATCAACTGTGAGCTATTATTATGCCTTTACTCGATAAAAATATTATTTGTTTTCTTAATTTCCAACTGCTGGAAATGATGATGTTACTTTGATTATTCTCCGTATTAATGTGTCTTTCCTCAAACGGAATTACCACATAAATAATAAAACAGTTAAAAAGTGGGTTAATGATGATATCAAAGTTTTAAACCATCTTCTTGCTTTAATAAAGGAATATCGTGAATAGAAACCTATTTATATCGTGACCATCTCATTCGTTTTCTAGTCATTAAATGAAATGCTCCTCAGGTAATCAGAATGTCGAGCAATTGCTACCATAATTTTGTTCGACGTTCATAAAGCCACATTTTAAATAGTTTGGACGCAGGAAACTTTTTTTAAAACATGCACGTACTCTAAACAAGTAAATTTAAATAAAAAAGTTGCCTCAGTGTCCATTATAAATCGGGACTCTAGCTGCGCTAAATTATCTCCCTCCTTTATTTGCACATAATGTATATGCGATTTAACTTGGAGAACGGAAACTATTCATCACGATTTATGCAGTTTTATGGTAAAAAGAACAGGCTTTAATAAACTGTATGTTTATTCACACATTTTTCATTTATCCCGGTTTGCGTGCCTGAGCTATTTTAGAAGAGCTTTAGTTGAAACTGTTAAAGTACTGCAAATATTCCAATAAAATTTGCTAGAATTACGGCAAACGCTGTCACGTCTAGTTAGTTTCCTTTTTATGCAGAGTTTATGTAATTGCTTTTTTCCAGTACTGTGCGATGAATGTCTAAAAGCGCAAAAACATGTTCCGGTCGAACCACCCAAAATTTTTAGTTGTCCATTCAAACAACGATATTATTTTATGTGAAGTATGTAAATATAAATAATAACACTTGTTAGAAGATCCTTTTTATTCTGACGAAAAAGTAAATGATAATATTTGTCAGAATATTCTCTTCATCTTGACGTAAATATCACCTGTTCTGTCACATGACTGTTTTTATGCTGACATAAATGTAAATAATAACACTTCGCAGGCGATTTCTTTTATCCTGCCAAAAAATTACTGGTCAGACGATCCGTTTCATTCTGATGTAAAAGATAATAACTCTTGTGAGAACATTCTGTCTACTTTGATGTAAAAAACACTTGTCAGAAGCTCCTTGAAGTAAAAATAAATAACACTTGTCAGAAGATCCTTTTCATTATGAAGTAAATATAACTAATAACACCTGCCAGAAGATCCTTTCATCCTGCCAAAGAAATCACTTGTCAGAAGATCCTATCATTCTGAAGTAAAACCAAATAATAACACTTGTAAGAAAATCCTGTTCACTTTTATTTATAAAAGTAAATAATAACACTTGTCAGAAGCTCCTTAAAGTAAAAATAAATAACACTTGTCAGAAGATATTTTTTATTGTGACATAAAGTAAATAAAAACACTTGTCAGAAGATCCATTCCATTCTGACGTAAAAGTAAATCCATTCTGACGTAAAAGTAAATAACACTTGTCAGAAGATCCTTTCCATTACGATGTAAATATAAATAATAACACCTGCCAGAAGATCCTTTTTATTCTAATGAAAACGCAAATAATACTTGTCAGAATATTCTTTCCATCTTGACGTAAATAGCACCTGCCACAAGACTGTTTTTATGCTGACGTAAATATAAATAATAACACTTGTCAGGCGATTCTTTTCATCCTGCCAAAAGAATTACTTGTCAGAAGATCCGGTTCATTCTGATGCAATAGCAAATAATAACACTCGTGAGAAAATTCTGTCTACTTTGAAGTAAAAATAAATAATAACACTTGTCAGAAGCTCCTTAAAGTAAAAATAAATAACACTTGTCACAAAATATTTTTCACTCTGTCATAAAGTAAATAAAAACACTAGTCAGAAGATCCTTTTTATTATGAAGTAAATATAAATAATAACACCTGCCAGAAGATCCTTTCATCCTGCCAAAGAAATTACTTGTCAGAAGATCCTTTCATTCTGAAGTAAAACCAAATAATAACACTTGTAAGAAAATCCTGTTCACTTTGATTTATAAAAATAAATAATAACACTTGTCAGAAGCTCCTTAAAGTAAAAATAAATAACACTTGTCAGAAGATATTTTTCATTCTGACAAAGTAAATAAAAACACTTGCCAGAAGATCCTTTCCATTATGATGTAAATATAAATAATAACACCTGCCAGAAGATCCTTTTTATTCTAATGAAAACGCAAATAATACTTGTCAGAATATTCTTTTCATCTTGACGTAAATAGCACCTGCCACAAGACTGTTTTTATGCTGACGTAAATATAAATAATAACACGTGTCAGGCGATTCTTTTCATCCTGCCAAAAGAATTACTTGTCAGAATATCCGGTTCATTCTGATGCAAAAGCAAATAATAACACTCGTGAGAAAATTCTGTCTACTTTAAAGTAAAAATAAATAATAACACTTGTCAGAAGCTCCTTAAAGTAAAAATGAATAACACTTGTCACAAAATATTTTTCACTCTGTCATAAAGTAAATAAAAACACTTGCCAGAAGATCCTTTCCATTATGATGTAAATATAAATAATAACACCTGCCAGAAGATCCTTTTTATTCTAATGAAAACGCAAATAATACTTGTCAGAATATTCTTTCCATCTTGACGTAAATAGCACCTGCCACAAGACTGTTTTTATGCTGACGTAAATATAAATAATAACACTTGTCAGGCGATTCTTTTCATCCTGCCAAAAGAATTACTTGTCAGAAGATCCGGTTCATTCTGATGCAAAAGCAAATAATAACACTCGTGAGAAAATTCTGTCTACTTTGAAGTAAAAATAAATAATAACACTTGTCAGAAGCTCCTTAAAGTAAAAATAAATAACACTTGTCACAAAATATTTTTCACTCTGTCATAAAGTAAATAAAAACACTAGTCAGAAGATCCTTTTTATTATGAAGTAAATATAAATAATAACACCTGCCAGAAGATCCTTTCATCCTGCCAAAGAAATTACTTGTCAGAAGATCCTTTCATTCTGAAGTAAAACCAAATAATAACACTTGTAAGAAAATCCTGTTCACTTTGATTTATAAAAATAAATAATAACACTTGTCAGAAGCTCCTTATAGTAAAAATAAATAACACTTGTCAGAAGATATTTTTCATTCTGACAAAGTAAATAAAAACACTTGCCAGAAGATCCTTTCCATTATGATGTAAATATAAATAATAACACCTGCCAGAAGATCCTTTTTATTCTAATGAAAACGCAAATAATACTTGTCAGAATATTCTTTTCATCTTGACGTAAATAGCACCTGCCACAAGACTGTTTTTATGCTGACGTAAATATAAATAATAACACGTGTCAGGCGATTCTTTTCATCCTGCCAAAAGAATTACTTGTCAGAATATCCGGTTCATTCTGATGCAAAAGCAAATAATAACACTCGTGAGAAAATTCTGTCTACTTTAAAGTAAAAATAAATAATAACACTTGTCAGAAGCTCCTTAAAGTAAAAATGAATAACACTTGTCACAAAATATTTTTCACTCTGTCATAAAGTAAATAAAAACACTTGCCAGAAGATCCTTTCCATTATGATGTAAATATAAATAATAACACCTGCCAGAAGATCCTTTTTATTCTAATGAAAACGCAAATAATACTTGTCAGAATATTGTTTTCATCTTGACGTACATAGCACCTGCCACAGGACTGTTCTTATGCTGACGTAAATATAAATAATAACACTTGTCAGGCGATTCTTTTCATCCTGCCAAAAGAATTACTTGTCAGAAGATCCGGTTCATTCTGATGCAAAAGCAAATAATAACACTCGTGAGAAAATTCTGTCTACTTTGATTTTGATTATTATTATTATTATTATAATAAATCATTTTCATTATGATGTAAATAATATAAATAATAACACTTGTTAGAAGATCCTTTTTATTCTGAAGAATATCAGAATATTCTTTTCATTTTGATATAAATAGCACTTGTCAGAAGATCCTTTTCTTTTAATGTAAAAGTAAATAACACCTGTCAAATGATTCTTTCCATACTGATGTAAATATAAATAATAACACTAATTAGAAAATTCTTTTTATTATGATGTAAGTTTAAATAATAGCACTTGTCAGAAGATGTATTTTATTCTGACAAACAATTCTTGTTAGAAGATCCTTGTCTTTCTAATGTAAAAGTAAATAATACCACTCGGGCGAATGGTTCCTTGAGGTAAAAATAAATAACACTTGTCAGAAGATCATTTTCATTATGATGTAAATAATATAAATAATAACACTTGTTAGAAGATCCTTTTTATTCTGAAGAAAAACTAAATAAAAATACTTAATAAATAACACCTGTCAAAATACTCTTTCCATCCTGGCTAATTTTCTCTTCTTAAGTAAAAAAGTCCATATTCCGCACGACTAACCACGTGGCGTTGGCAGAACGGAGCCACGCCTACCGATGCCGTAACAAACCAATAGTATTAGAATTAAGCCACGCCTTCCAATGACGACGCGTGCATGACTGGCCAGGAGGCGTTGGCTAAACGAAACCACGCCTACCCATGGGAGTGATTACGTGGAAATCAATACTACTTTCGAACAGGGACGTTTCTAAGATATTTTAAAATTTAGATAGCACCACATTGTTCTCTACTAAGACAATTGGGTTCATTTAAGCATTATTTATCTCCGAATTAGAACCACTTTTCGCAGTTCAACAAACACTTATTTTATAGCCGCCTGTAAGATTACAAAAGTCTGAGCTTGAAACTTTATTTCAGCTCTAACCCAGTTTTAAAATGAAACACGATAAAGTGGAAAAACGACGCTAGTTGGTATTTATCTTCCACACTAAAAATAGTTTAATATACTCGCAATCTCAATTAAACTCGTTTTGAATAATTACAGCCGACGATTAACTACTAAACTGGGGTTTAAAGTAAGATTAAATGGGATTGCTTATGCTATATTGCTTCAACTGTTACTTTGCCGGTGTTGATGAACAACTTTGGAGTTTTTCAGATAAATTTCTAGCAACGAAAGCTCCACATCTGCAATATGTTTACTTACCACCAGGAAATTAGAAGGCAACGTATTACTTACTTGAAACAAAAAAGAATATTAGTTAAATTCTGAAAAGTTCAAATACTTTTCTTAGTTGTAATATGAGTAAATGTTAAATTCGAATGTCAACACTTGGCGCTTGCAATTGTTTTAAAATGTTGCTCCCGCGAAAAATTCAAGTAGATTTAAATCTGGACACCGCACTGGTTCAAAAACAAAGTATGGTATCCAAAAAAAAGCACTGGTTTCTCAAACACGTTTGTCTCACAAGACGATTTACTTTTTTTTACAAACACAACAATGTTGGCCACATGCATTCTCAAAATGTTCGAGCAGGGTGATTAAAGCTCTCTTGTTGCTGTTGTAGCAAACAGTCCGCCCTATTTAATAATGTAATGCAAGCCCAGGAAATACCGGCCCCATCCAAAT
The DNA here is from genome assembly GCA_963680705.1 of Rhagium mordax. NCBI lineage: Eukaryota > Metazoa > Arthropoda > Insecta > Coleoptera > Cerambycidae > Rhagium > Rhagium mordax. The sequence continues at coordinate 4,594,082 of OY796662.1, read as the reverse complement.
AAATTCACCGCAGGACAACCACAATTAGTTATTGCCCCCAAATACAATAAATTATTGGTCGTTACATTAGTGGTAATAGCCGAAATACCTATGCGGTACAAATTGCAAAATTCGACATAAAATATGTGTCTTGCGTTGAACGTACACAACATATTGCCCCGATAAATTACCTGTACAGAAATATCTATAGAACTAGAAAATCTTTAGAACTGCATGCTTTGTATGTCGATATCACACTGAAATGTACACCATTAAACTGCCACAATAACAAATTGATGGAATCGGGAGAAACGTATTGGTTTTTGCTTAGGCAAGAAGGTATGCTTTTACAGATTTGAGCTAAAAGCTACCGCTCTGTCTTTTCGACGCGAGTTCAGGAGGAAATATGATCCCGCAGATAAAAATAAATGCGAGCTACTAAGAAAATTTTAAATTAAAATGAACCTCGCTGGTAATGTAACATGGCGATTTAAATATAATTCAGATGACGAATTTACGTAGGTACTAAGTATCGGAGTAAGCATTTGGCTATTCTTTTCTAATTCTAGACCAAATGGAGGAAAACTGACTAAGATGTCTAGAGTCCAATTTTCGTGAAACTTTCTTATTTCTAATGGAAATCATAGTTGGCTTTGACTTTAAAATATTGGAGAAACTCAAGGTTTCCAAATATATAAAGTATCGTTGACAACCCCAGACTATCATATAATTGTAATGTTCTATCATGTTCGTGATAGTGTGCTCGGTTCTTTATTATTAATTTGGAATATATTTTATCTTATTATTATAATTTTTTTACTTCTACCACTGCACAAATCATCTGATTACATTCGATCTAACTGCTTACCATAGTTAATTGTCTTTTAGGTGACAAAACGTGTCACAGAAACTGTTTTCTGTGATAGTGTACTGGTCCAGATAAAATATTTACTGGGGTTGGTTTTAAACCCCTTATTTTGTGTTTCAGGGCGTTAATGGAATCGCCTGGATTGGAGAACTTACCTTTGTGACTTAAAACTAAGGTGTTCTTTATTATCGATTTATTTCCTCATTTGTCACGAGGTGCGCACGAGTTCATATTCTGCATTAAAATGGACGCCTTGTTGTACAAATTCGTGCAACACCGGTTTCAACTTAAGAACCTGGATACCCGTGGCTACTGCGACGTGATTAACTACAAAATTGTTTGAGAATTTTTAAATGTTACAATGGATCCACGATAAAACTACAAAAATTAAAAATAAACTTAAAATGTAAGGTTATGTTAGTCATAGGACGTTGTAACAGTATAAATCCATATTACACCTCAATCTGCTCTTTTATGTTAAATGGGTTGCATACCTAAGGTTAAGATTAATTAGCTTTGCTCCTCGCGACAACTTAGGCAGCCCATGTGGACGCAGGGTGTATATTTGGTTACCTACTCTTAGGTTGTATAATTTTGAAGTTTCTGGCAGCTTTGATGCTATTGGTGAAAGGCCACTTTGATTGAAAATGGCCTTTGAATTCTAACGAGACGTTGTTTGAGGTGACTTTTTGATTTATGTTGCGTTATTTGCATATCCACTTTTGTTGCGGGATCTATTAAAAGTGTGCCTGGTTATGTTCGATTGTTTGTCGGTGGTTTTGTGGTGAAAGTAACACTCCAGCGACGTAAGTGACTAAATAGGTATATCATATTTAACTAGGAAAACCTTCGAGAATTTACCTGAGAAAGCGAGATCAAACAACCCCTTCTGTTTTCATGTTGGGTATTCTGGTAGAGGCCAGAATAAAATTCAGTGCGCTTCTAGCAGTCCGCCCAACCAGTCCAGCTTAGTAAGTAAAATCCTGTGCTGGGAGAGAAGAGACTCTCCCAGTTGCTGGATGATATAGGGTGGATTTTTTTTACTTCTGGCATTTCTGGAATTCCCAAAATTGCTTCCTTATATTTTGTTTGAATTCAGCTCTGGTTTGTTTATAATTTCACAACGGTTTTATGTAAATTTCCAATATATTTTATAATTTTTGTAGGTGCGACGTAGAGACGTGTAGCTTGGGAAAAATGCACTCTTCGACTGTTTTGTTGCTGGTCGCCAGGTTACCAGGTGGGATTTTGTGCTTTCATGGCCCACTAGACTCGTTTGTTTCATGTTTTGGTAAGTATTTTCTATTTATTTAAGTTATTTCTAACTTTTATGTGAAATTAAGGACATATTCAGATTCTTTGTCTGATTTACTGTCTCTGGATATGCACATGGGAGTCCAGGGTTACTTTAATTTAGATTTTGCATGATTTGTAAGTACATTATCTGGTCAGTATGTTCGAGGGACGTCTATTTTATCGTGGACAGTTTCTTTTTATGTCTTAAAGTACCTACTTGCTTTATTTTATTTAAGTTAAAATACGTGACAATAGAGTTATAAACATACATTGTTAAGCCCGTTCAATATATAAACGGTCGTTGTGAAGCCCAAAATTACACTGTTGAGCCCGAGCTCGGGTTCAACAACGTATTGATGTGTATATCATCACCATTTGGTTAAACATGGTCTTGGGACACCGTACGCAAATTTTAAGGAGGGCTCAACAACGTACTGTTCTCTTCTTCGTGTATATCTTGATTAGTTCTCTCACGTACGCATACCAACGATATGGTAACAACGTTGGGCTCAGTAACAGTTTAAAAAATATAAAAAATGCGATAAAATTTACTCGTCTATCTTGGTTCTAAAGGGCGGGATCAACAGCGACCTGTTGATAAATCGAGCTCAATAATGTATCGTTTATAAGTGTATATACTCTACGACCAAAAAGAAGATGAAAATCACTTATACAAAAATTTCAAAAAGTGCCTCCTTACGAAATTATGGCCATCTTAAATGTTGAAAATCAAGACATTTTCGCAAATCAAGTTTTCAAATATCCAAGTGAAAAAATAGTTTATTAAGTTAACAGACACTTGATATCCGATGAATATTTCGATTTTCGACTCCCCTTTATGAAAATCTCAAACGCTAAGTACATTTTAAAAAACTCTTGGCCCTCAATTTTTTCTTATCTATTAGAGCATCGTATTTTAGATTCTGTATCCCGTTTGCTACGTTTTATAACTTTAATTTAACTTTGGCAATTTCTCTCTTGTAAACTTCTAATTTTTATGTTACATTAATTGTATAAATGGAATAAAACTTTCCGCAGCAGCGAACTAATACGTGTACGTATCCTTTGTAAGTGTTACAAAACTTGGATTGCTGATGCAAAACTCGAAGTCTAATGCATCTTATCTATGAAAAAACTAAAACATTGCCGGATCGTAACAAGAATCCTGCCGGGTTGAAAATAAAAAAAAAACTTGCAGGTTTACTGGCGGTTTATAGCTGAGGTTAACAAACCAGCTAAGAAGGAAAACTGATTTTTTGCCTTGCTAAACGTATAATTTGTTCCCTGATGGTTGAATTTGACAGTTATTACCGAAGTACCTCTTTTACAGCCTAGGCTGTTAAATTAGTATTTTATACAATTAAAGCCACTTTAGCTGTAAAAATGCTCGTCAAATATCAGTAAAATCAAACTTGAAAAAATAAACAGAAAACCTCTGCCGTAGCATTTCCAACCTTATAAACTAGTAGCCATTACGGGAACATACTTTTATTTAATTTACCAACAACGGATACATATAAATAGATATTATTCCTAATGAACCGGCATTATTCGCAAACTTTCCACTCTATGTCATAATCAGAACCAGAGATACAACTTCTGCTTTGCCGAACAACCCTATTCATAAAAACTTTTAATTAAATTGCCTCCGACCACTAACTGACTACCACGACACATTAATTTATTTATAAGATAAACACAATAATTTTGTCCAACACTCGTTAACATCGGCTCAACCGGCATCCATTATATTGTCAATTTAAAACTAACCCATTCTCGATGGTGAAAAGGGATAATTGAATTAATTATTTGCGGAGCAACTCCGGTGGTTTCGACGATAGAAACGCACCCGATTCTATCGTGGACTGTCAGGAGAATACTACAAAATCATTGGACGATGAGGCGATTTATTCCGGAAAACAAAATACTTATAGAATTTTTTTGTTGTTCGTTATCAGAAAAAAAAATGAACATCGGAAATGTAATATTTCTGCATAACCCTTATTTTTTTTAAATGAAACACCCTGTATATGGATCCGGCGTGTTTAAAGAGCACATTTCTCTGATTCCAAAAATATATACTTAGTGTGTCATGTTTGGATGAGCCGTTTTTGAGATATTGGGTCCTAAAGTTTCAAAAACAATATTTTTGGTTTGTCTTTGGAAATAAAATAAAAATATTTATACTTATAGTATTTTTTCCAAGGATTTTGAAAATTTCGACAAAAAAACAATTGAAAGTTAAATAAAAGTGAGAAAAAACAGCAATGGTATTTTTAAATTTAGTTCTCTACATATTTTTACAATTTTGAAAAAAGATTTAAATTCTCTTTCCAAAAATATATATTTACCTTCATATTTAGTAAAATACTGATTATTATTATTATTATTATATGTTATGTTATATTTTTGGGAAGAGAATTTAAATCTTTTACCAAAATTGTAAACATATACAGGGCGTTCCATTAAAAAAACATCGTTTTGTTTTTCCCAATCTTATTTGACTTTCAATTGTGTTTTTGTTGAAATTTTCGAAATCCTTGGAAAAAATACCATAAGTTACGTTAAATATTTTTATTTTATTTCCAAAGACAAACCAAAAAATTGGGGTGAGAACGTTATAGGAATCACCCTGTACCTGGTACCTCCTTAGTTTGTTTTTTAGCACCTAAGATTTTGAGGGCATTTTTTAAATAATAAAAATAATGGAAATAATCATGGTGTTTATATTGTTTATTTTAATGTCTCAAAGTCTCATAAATAATTAACAAAAATATTTTCCATTTTAATAATTATATAATAATAAAACTAATTTCTCAATCTTTAAACTCTTCAAGGGAGGGGGCATTATTTTTTGTCAATCACTTTATTCTTATATTAAACTTAATAAAAAGCATTTAATTATATTGAGTTAGTGGAATATTTATCACTGTTGAACAAAATCTTAATAGATAAACATTATTTTTTACTTTTTAGTTCGGTTTCCCTTTAAAGCGTGTTTTTTTAATTTTTTAAACTATATTTTTTTTTTATATTATTGAAATCAAATTTTTTTCAAAATTTTTCAATTCAAATATCTTATTGATTTTTCATTTCAAAAGTTCTGCAAAATTTTTAAAATCGAGTTTTCTTCAAATGATTATTATGACTTAGAGTTTATTGAAAACGTAACAGATAACGGAAAACTAGAAATTAAAAAAATAAAAAATAGTAAAAATAGTGACAAGAGATCCATCATGAACAGGCCCGCTGTGTTGTTTACGGTTACAATTTAGGTATAAAAAAGCCCCACTGCATTGCTAGATTAAGTTTGGCTCTAATCATTTCCCAACTTGGTTGGCGAAACGTGCGTCGAGTGAGCAAATGCGTCGACCTAGTTCCTTGGTTTTCTTTATCCGCCTAGAGGATACAGGATGCTGCTTTGGGAAAACAGACACATGGATACCAGTGTATCTAAAATAAAATTAATGGCAATGCAATGGCCTAGAAGTATCAATGCTTAAGAAGCCTCGCTAACTCATCTAATCCGATAGGCTATCGATTTGTTTAATCTTAACATTTATCTGGTTTTTTCTTTACTTACTGATCGATACAATATCTATATACAGACAATATTGTAGAATTCAATTTCATTTATCAAATTTCTATATCACCTCTGGTTTTTGATATATCCGAGCCCAAGTATACCCAAAAATGCTCATTTAGGTTAGGATATATCAAAATCCTGACATGATAACCAATTTTACTGGGAAGATTTGGATTCAGCGCATCGAATTACATAGGAAATGACCCTTGTCCTCAAAAAATCAGTAGAAATTGTTTGAAGTAAATCATTTATAAACATTAAAAAAATGAGAGGACCGAGGTTTGACCCCTGTGGTACACCGAAGAAAAAATGACTTTGAGTTAGTATCACAGTAGGAAATAAATTATATTTTCCTATCAAGTATGAAGAAATAATATTTACAAATGGTCGTCTAAATCAAATAATTATTTATGTATCAAGGGCGTAAAGTAAGCGGCGTGAAGATAATAGTACGAGAGGACTATTATACACCAAGGGCTATAATAGTTATTTATGCATATAGGGCGTAAAGTAAGCGTTTATGGCCGTGGCGTGAAGATATGAGACTTTAGAATATTACATGCCAAGGGCCTTAATAGTTATTTGTGTATCAAGGGCATAAAGTAAGCGTTTTGGTCGCGGCGTGAAGAATAGCACGAGGCTTTAGCCGAGTGCTATTACACGCCAAGGGCCATGTATAGAGGGCGTAAAGTAAGCGATTTTCACCGCGACGTGGCATGAGGCTTTAGCCGAGTGTTGTTACACGCCAACGACCATAATAGTTATTTATGTATCAAGGGCATAAAGTAAGCATTTATGGCCACGGCGTGATAATAGCACGAGGCTTTAGCCGAGGGCTAATTATTTGCCAAGGGCCATAATAGTTATTTATGAATCAAGGGCGTAAAGTAAGCTTTTTTGGCAGCGGCGTAAAGATAATAGCAGGAGGCTTTAGCCGAGGGCTATTAGACGCCAAGGGCTATAATAGTTATTTATGCATAGAGGGCGTAAAATAAACGATCTTCGCCGCCGCGTGAAAATAATAGCACGATGCTTTAGCCAAGGGTTATAATAGCTATTTATGTATCAAGGGCGTAAAGTAAACGTTTATATTTATTTATGTATCAAGGGCGTAAAGTAAGCGTTTATGGTCGTGGCGTGAAGATAATAGCACGAGGCTTTAGCCGAGGATAATTACTCGCCAAGGACCAAAGTTATTTATGTATCAAGGGCGTAAAGTAAACGTTTTTGACAGCGGCGTGAAGATAATAGCCCCAGGCTTTAGCCGAGGGCCATAAACGCTTTTTATGCCAGTGATACATACAAAATTTTATGCACGAACGTCTTATTCAATTACAAACTTAGATTTGTTTTGATTTACATGTAAATAAATGTTGCTTGAATGTTTTCAATCAAACAATTCGTAGCCGTTACTTAGCAACGGTCAAACAAAGCCAATCTCGTGGTCGCTATATTTATATAGCGGGCTATAAAATTACTTTATGGTCCCGCGGGCCATAAACTTACACTTAACGCCCGCAAAACCGGGCGTTAAAGTACACTTCAACGCCCGGTCGTGCATAAAAATAATTTTGATCGAAAGCTTTGGCAAAATCTATGCAAACAGTATGTCTGCGTTCCTGATTCAAAACCATCTTTATATTATTAACAAAAACAGCTAAATTTGTTTCTATTGATCTAAATAAAAAAAAACATGCTGTTTAGGTGAAACAATATTTTGTATATGCTCATAAATATTTAAGTAACGGGCTATAAAATTACTTTAACGCCCGCAGAACCGGGCGTTAAAGTACACTTTAACGCCCAGTCGTGCAAAAAATAATTTTGATCAAAAGTCTTGGCAAAGTCCATGTAAACAAAGTCTATCTGCTCTACTGATTCAAAATCCATATTTATATTATTAACAAAAATGGCTAAATTTGTTTCTATTGATGTATTAAAATAACATGCTGTTTAGATGAAACAATATTTTGTATATGTTCATAAATATTTGAAAAATAACAAAGAATATATTAAAAATTCCTTACAATACAATTAGTCACTTAAATTATAACACTAATTACTTCTTTTAACTACCATAATTGTGACTGTACTAGTCACTGTTCTTTTTGTCTTGTATTCAGTTCACTTTCCAATATTCAACTGACTCTGCAGTGGACCATCCTGGCCTTTATATACCTACACAGATACCTTCTAGAATATTTTAGGTGCTCGTTTAGAACATTCCACAATTCTCTTGTATCCTAATTTATTTTCGTATCACTGACGCCATCTCTGGGATGACTGTTGAACCACCACCTATTTAAGACTCTGCTTTAAGAGAGCATATTACAGACTTCTGTAAAGTGGATGTAAATTCATCATGATACGTAACAAGGGTTGGTCATCAGGGCCAGCAGACCGCTTTGATCAGTACATTTTAAATGTCTAAAAAAAATTTGAACAAAAAAATTCATTCTAATTAAAATTTTTTAATAGTAGAGTATTTTATTTTTTTACAAACCAGTACTGGGCAACGACCAAGATTAATTTGTACACATTTCTGTACGAAGTTAGATTTCCATTACCAAGGTTTTTAAAACTCAATTACGGAAATTGCAAATGCTCTGTCTACAGTAATGCTTTTACTTTGATTGATGATCACGCAGGCATGAAATTACACTGCGTAAGGATCCTCTTTTGCATTATATCGGTGATGACCCGGAGTATTTGCTGGCGAAAACATCGAGAAATTACAGTTCCAGAGAATTTATTTGCGAATTGCAAACGTTGGATGGATTTTTATTTGTTTATAATGTTTATATAATAAAATTACTGACAAGGAAAAAATCGTCAAATTCTTTTTTCGACCTCCCTAAATCCAAATTAGTTTTTTTTTAAACAAAGAAACTAAAAAACACAAAATTGACTTGACATAACTAACAAGGTTTTATCGCTAAATAAAATTAGAAAAATAAATAAATAATATTTCTCTTATTATGAAACAATCATTAGAGGGAAGAAAATTCTGACTTCCGAGGGCGTCGCGTCGGTGTATATTTGTTGGTAACTTACAATTACAGAAATAACAGGGTCAATACCGGTGACATATATCTCGGTGAATGATAAACGATCCCTGTTGATTAAATAACATGCTACCGTGCTAGATAACGATATTATTGAAAATTTATGTAAATATTGCTTCTTTCATACTTTGGATAAATAAATTTGCCCTGTTCTACTTCTGTTGAATTTATGATTAATTGAAAATTGGTGTAATTAGAGCATCAACTCTGTTTTCAACTCCAAAAACACAAAAGAAGAAGTTAAAGAACGTACAATAACGACCCAATATATAAAATAAAGTAATAAAGTTTCTTAGAAATTTCTTATAGTTTAACGCCGAGGTTTTATTATTTGCTATTAACGAGAAAATACACTTTAAATAGCTTTATTTTATAATTTTCCGTGACTGAATAGCTGTTGCCAGAATAATAAAATAATTGACTTTTTATGTAAGTTTTATCCGAATATTTAAACCGTCGCGAAGTTACTAAAAAAAGTAAAAAACCATTTAAGCAATTAATTTTAAGTTAATTACTACAAACCCAAATTATCGTAAGAAGCAAAATTATTTTAATATTTTGCTGCAAGAATGTTCTCATAACCTTTAAAAACCACGCGACAATAGGCCTAATAATGTTTATGCGCGACCGGGGGTTAAAGTGTACTTTAACGCCCGGTATTGCGGGCGTTAAGTGCAACTTTACGGACCGCGGGCCCTATTATCGCCCTCGGGCGATAAAGTAGTTTTATAGCCCGCCGCTTAAATATAACGACCACGAGATTGGCTTTGTTTGACTGTTGCTAGGTAACGACTATGAATTGCTTGATCGAAAACATGCAAGCAACAGTTTATATGTAAATCAAAACGATTCTAAATTTGTAACTGACCCTATAACCCGTTGGTGTATTGAATTTTGTATGTATCACCGTAACGCGCACACCCCGTATTTAAAAAAAAAATAAAACTAAAACTTTACTCTTACTTACTGGCGATACCTATGATATCGAGGGTGCGTTACTTTAAAGAGGTAGCGTGTCGCTGCCACCAGATCGGGATTTATTTTAGTTTCCCCCCGATCAGAGAAACACTAGAAAGCACCTATAAAGCAAAATCAGCTGGTATGCCACTGGTAAAAGAATCCTTCCAAAGGCTAGAGTCCGGCCACGGCTTATATGCGTGGTCTTTTGGCAGGGGTGAATAGTGGTGAGAATAAAAGACTAACAATTAAGAAAAACAAAAGCGAATATATTACTCAAAATTATAAAATCAAAACAAGGCAAAACAAAAAATGAATGGTAAAATTTTAGATTAATTGATACTTTATCCACACGTACGAAATTACAGTAAATATTTTCCAAAATAAGCAAAACAAGTTATTATTACGTACAAAATTACAGTACTTTAATTACTACAAAACAAAACAAATTATTACGCTCAACTATAGTAATTGACTTCCAACACAAACAGGAATTATTAGCAAAGAAAATCTTACGTACCCTATCTGGGTCTCTATATAAATATATTATATGTAAGCCACCCTTTCACATTCAGTGCCATTATCAATTAGGTATTTTCTAATACCAGAGACCCTATTTCAGGTTCACTCGCAAAATTAAACGTATCTGGGGTTAGTAAACTCAAAATGACTTACCCAAAAACCTCTAAAATTCAATAATCCTATTTCACAATTACCTTCACCAAAATCATACGTCGGATCTATCACTTTAAGCCCGCCCTAACTGTATCACTCACGCACTACGCGGCGCTTAAACTAGCCCCTAGGTAATTCGCAAATTGCCGCGACGACGTCCCAGACGTCGGCCGGTCAAAACTCTAGTTCCATCTCTGTATCGTGACGTCCCGATGCTACGCTGCCCGAACAACTTTCGCGCTCGTCGAACTCTCTGAGTCCCCGGCGTGGACCAACTCTGGCCCTGTGACTCCGTCGAACTGTGACTTTCGCGCTCCAACTTAGAGGTTCCACCAGTACCCCCTGGTGAACCACTGAGTCAGCCCTATTTCACTCAATATACGTTCAGGCGAGTCCACTCGCAATTTCGCGTAGCCAGCAGTTCCTTGGGAACCGACTCGTGTAGTCCTTTCCCATCGAAAATTTTAACTCACCGTGATAAGATAAAGTTATTCTAAATATGATTTTCCGGTAGCCGCAGACATAAACAAAAACTCAACCAATTACTTCTTATATACCCCGTGGCACAAATTAAAATTAATTTTTACATTAGTAATAGCTATTTCCCTTCTGTTATAAAACTTATACCTCCGATTTGCCGATTGGGTATTATCCATCTGCCAATGATCCACAACTGCCACTTCGACTACTTCATTTCAAATCGATTGCTGAGGTTCATGCTTTTGGCTTCCTGTTTCCATAAATGTTTTCATGATTTCGCTAGTGACTATCATCAACAACTAAATTATTTTACTCAGAAACGGATCCATAAAAGTTAAAAAAAATGAACATTTATGTATCTAAAATCTAAAGTGTAAAATCCCAGTTCCTACAGAATTGTTGAATCCAATTCGATCAAACTTTAGAAACCAAGCTGAAGCACTGTATATGTAGCTAAGAATCATGTTCAACATTAACCGAGATAATATCGCGCCTCAGTGTCCTTATACATATATTAAATTTAGGAAACTTAAATTAAAAATAAATCTTTCTGAAGCATTTTACAGTTCATGAATAATTTTAAGGAAGAGGAAAGTAATATTTCTTTTTTGCTTCTTATTATTCCTCGCGAGTTTATGCCGCGGCGACTGACTGTTGAAATTTTTTTTCTTGTTTTTCAGAACAACCATTTTGATATGCGTAATAAGCAAGACAGAAGGATAAATACGTACAAGTCATGAGCGAAAGAGCTTGAATCTCTCTCTATAAACATGTAGCTTTATTCCGTACTGGTATATATGAAAATAAATCACTCGGAATAAAAATAAAAGAGAATGGAGACGATATTTTATTGTTGGTGGAGCGTGGTGCTGCTGCCGAGGCATTCGCGATATTATATGTTTTTTGGTAAATATTTTTTTATTGTGAAGTGGCAGACAGTCTCTTGATATATTTTTTATTTTATCGCACGGTCTTTTGTTACAGACTGAGTGCTTTTTTCGGCGTTTCATATCCTCCTTAAAGGTAAATAGAATATCTTGACGGCAATCGATCTTATTGGGAACTGTATTTTATTTGGAACTTTGTAAACACCTTCTTATGCACAGAACTGTTTAAGTCGTTACGTCTTTTCTACAATCTCCGATACACTCGCCGCTTTGGTCTAGGGATATTTAGTTGCTCCGTAATAATTATTGAAGAATGATAAATATTTGTTCTGTTTTTACAAGATAATGCGGAAAAACGTCGCAGTAATCTACAGAAGTAACGACTTATTTTAACATTTCCCGTTCGTAATAAATTAATAAATAAAGTCGCGCCTCAATTGTTAATCAAGAGCTATCAGCGCTCGAGGGAGACACGACAGCCGCCCAGACCCAAGCCGCGAGCTCGAATTAAAAATCAGTCTACATCGACGACCGTCCGCCTCAGTCTTGTTTTGATAAGGTGTAAGCTAATATTAATTTAAGCGTAATAAGGAGCTTGTGTTGATTTCTATTAATTATTTTGGACCATCCTTTAATTAAGGAAACTGCAAAATATAATAATAAAAAAGTTTGCTAATATTCCGGTATATTTTTTAGTGTCATTTTAGTTGTTTAATAAAAAAAATGCATTGATTTTTAATATTTTTTCAATCCTGAGATAAAAGTAATATCCCTAAACGATTGAGGTGTGTGTAAATACGCATAAAAAACGTAAACTTTTTACTCATTTCGGAAAAATAAAATATTGGAGTCTGCGTGTCTGTATTATTCCGCAAGTTTTTTTATCAGCGACATTCTTACCGAATCACATTATATTATGTCCCTGAATACGATCATGAATATAATGTGTCCCACGGCTGAGCGCCTATAGAGACAACAGTTTTATTTTCAATTTTACGAGGGAAAAGACGTTCGCTATAAAAAGTTTAACTCAGTCGAAAGAATCAAAAAAACGATGCGAGATTTTCTATGTTTTTATTAGTGTGTTTGTCAATCGTAATACAGTCGGAATTTGATCTTTAAAAAGTAAGGCATTTGCCAAAGTATGCCACAATAATAAAGAAAAATTCTAGTTCGACGTTTTTGGTATCTGTGTCAATTATAAGAAAAATTGATATTTCAAACAAGAATGTTATTGCGTCAACTCTCCCCTCATATTAGCATACATTTTTGTAGAATTTAATAGGTCGGACGGTAACCTAAACGCTGATACCAGCTTCTGTAAGATCCATTTGGACGGACCAGATCCTAAACGGCGACGTCAGCATTTTGTAACGCTATTAGGTCGGACGGTAACCTAAACGATGACGTCAGTCTTTTCTGTGAGATGATCTATTTAGCCGGACGAGAGCATAAATAACGCTGTCAACATTTTGTAAAATATATTTGATGGACGGGAACCTAAATGGTGATGTTAGGAAAAAAATACATACCTACTTAAATTACAATATTTCAACCCCTCGCTGGGAGTGAATTTTGGGCCGCCGCGTACAAAAAAGAACCAAGATTCGTTCTCTGATTTCCCCGCGTTTCAAAAAGTGACAAGTGACAAATTATGCCGGTATTACATTCATTATAAAACTAAAAAATTATGACACTTCGCGTTGCTTTCGAGAAATATTAGAGCAGTTCTTTCATTAATCAACCTACACCTTAACCTGACCCTGACCTGGAGGCAGAACAAAAAGCTCGATTTCAAGAAGTTAACAAAACGTCCCCCTGCCAAGGCTAACTCATTAAAACAAATAATGTATTTTGATTGTCGTCGTTTCTTTACGGCTATATTGACTGACTTTAATATCCCCCAGCTATATAATCATTTCTGCTATACGCAATCGATCGGACGAAGGGCATCTATATATTGAATTTTATCCGTGCTGGTTCGGAAGTATACCATGTAAAATGAGTCCGGCTAGGTTAGTGAATTAAGTCGTGATATGAAGACGTTTTATTAATTTTCTGCGTAACAAAATTATATAATCAAAAACTGTCGTGAAAACTAACGATTATGTTGAAAATGCCATTAAACTTATTAAAGATAGAGATAGTCTTTTTATGGATTTGGGAAAGCTATATAGATAAACTAAAACTCAAATGTCATTAGAAATACACTTGTTTTAGAAATATATATGTCTATCCTGACGGTTATTCCACATTGCTTTTGGACTTCCTCAGGGCTCTATGCTAGGCCCCCTTTTCTTTCACTTTTATGTAAATGACATTCTAGATTGTTTGAATGTGTAAGCTGTCCCTATGTGGCAGCCTTTAGATGACCTTTTTAAACTTTAATATAATAGACAGTGGGTTATAAGGAAGTGGCGTCCGAGTATATGAAATAAATGTAATATCAAGATAAGTTTACACAATTTTTTTAGCGATAACAGACACATTGGATATCCGACTAATTTCTTCTTCAGAAAACAGTCTAGAATCATTGCGGGGAATCGAACCTGGGACCTCAGAGCCAAAGGCAAGCGTGCTTATGTATATATACATAATTGCCAATATACAATTGGCTACTTACGGCGTCCCGAGCTTCTGGATTACAGGTCCTTCCTTGGTCTTTTCCTGCTCTACTCGTCAGCCGACATTCGTTTGACCGCCTGTGCTAACACGGCGAGCTTCCGGAGATCACTCCGGCTAAATAAATATATCTGGGTGCAGATATAATAGAATCGCCGCAGGATAGCCAATATAATAATAACGGCGGTAATGTGGAAACTGTGAAGTGGCCTTCGACGGCAATCACTGGACCGTGTAGGCCCTCGAGCGTTTGTTCGAGACGAAGCCCGCTTTAATATAAATCTAATCGACCCGTGGACATGAACACGTTTTCTTTAATAATGTTTAATCGGAGATGTTATTGGAAGATAATAACAAGAGAGTTTATGGCCTGTGTGGATCTTTCGGGTTGTTATCTCAGACAATTAACTTACCACAAGGGAAAAGCTGCGGTAATATATGGGGTTTGGTAGTCGGTACTTTTTGCTTCAATGCGCAATATTTTGCGCCAAGGGCCACGAAAAACAATTATATCTATTCTCTCAGCAGGATAATAGAGGCTAAGATAGCTGCAGTGAAGAAACCGTTAAGCCAGGGGTCTTTTATGACAAGTACAATTATAAAGAATTAAAAACGGAACAAGCGGACAAATTTATCTGCCTGCCCAGGTGGGGAGGAAAACTAGTGAAATCAATAGCAATAAAATCGTCGACGTCCTGATGACAGTGCTGTTAAGCGACTACACACGCTAAATCAGCAGGTCACCACAACGTCGAGTTTACACGTTTACTTAAAACAATAAAATTAACTTAGCGGAAGCAAAAGTGTAGACGACGCCCTAACGACGTTGCTGCTAAGCGATTACATACGTCAAATCAGCAGGTCACCAAAACGACGAGTTTTCGCAGTCACAAAAGTTATTAACACAGAACAAGCGGAACAAAATATCGACGACGCCCTGATGATGTTGCTGTTGAACGATTGCACACGTTAAATCAGCAGGCCACCAAAATGTCCAGTTTTTACGCGGTAACAGAATTGAATCTCACGATTTTGGGCTGGGCCAAAAGTAACGACGACGACCTGATAACTTTGCTGGCAAGCGTTTACACACGTCAAATCAGCAGGTTACCAAAACCTTAACATAACCTTACTTTCGGGCTCACATAACAAGAGACTAGTGTAAGTCTAATCTCAAGGACTTGTTAAAGCATTCCTAGGTATGTGTTTTCTGTCGATCTCTCTGTAGAAGTAAATTCGTCGGATAGACTATATCAGGTTAATGTGCAGCCATCAATTCAAATATTGCCGTGCCGCTCGAGGGCCCCTCAATGGCGCATTTACTGACACTATTACCTCGTCGTTTAACTCGACAACCTTTTCAGACATGCCATGCTGTACCGAGTAACTACCGATTTCTTTTTATCTGCCTGGTATAAACTAGATCCTGAAAGACTCTAAAACCACTCAAAACGTCTCCTCGCCTTAGATTTTCACTCTTTTAAAAGATTACAATTCCCCTTCTAACTCGGCGCTCAGCTCTAAATTGTATTGTTTTATTTTTGTAGGGGCTGTAAAAGTTGCTATCGCATAAAGCAAGTAAGACAGACACCGGATCGGCTACATATCTTTTTCTCGGCTTGAAAACAATCTTTATAAATACTTAAATTCTCGGCGTTTCCGAAAACCGTTGAATTATTTATTACTCCTCATGTTACTTTTAAAGAAAGTTAAAATAAAACAAAATCAGGATGCTCTCGCTCGGTTTTTACTTTCCCGTGAGTGATTCCCGTACGCCAGGTGAAAAATACGTCTACCTAACATTGGCATCTATGCTTTCAATTTCCCTCAATAATCCCTCTAATGTTTTCGCTCCCCCTAGGTTAAATATAAAATAAAATGCCGTTCCAAGTTTATGGAACAATTTAGAGGCGGTTTACGGAAAGTTTTATCATTCAAAATAATGTAGTATAATGCAAAGTCTGGAACAACTGCAATAATTTTAAAGTTTATTTTTTCAGCTAAGTGGATTTCTTAATGTACAAATTGATCTTTAGCTGAGCAGATTTCCTCAAAGTTAGTTATTATGGCGGTGAATAAATTTATGTAATTTGTAAAATAAATAATGGATTTTATTACTAAATAGGTACTTAATATAAATAACAGTTAGCTAGAGGCATTTGAAGTACGTATGCTAAAAAACGATTTGGCCAATATTTCCAGCCAATGCTACATTTTGATATAATGAGCTGCCATGATTGGAACGGGAGATAAACAAGGGACGTACGCCACTGGCAAATTAGATGCTAATGCAGATATTCAACGGTTAAACACAAGTGATTTTTTATTCTCGCCCTTAAATCGGCGAGGCGTCATGATCGAAATACCAAAAATAAAGCAGAGCAAGAGTGCCCTCTTACATATTTAATGAACGTACTAAAAATCAAGCCAAAAAACACGAAAACAAGCAGCCCAACTGCAGAGAATTATTTAACGCTTTTACTAATGAGATTGAGAGCCCGATTAAATGTTAATTTCGTTTCCTTTGCACAACCTCTTTCTTAAGTATGTACAGTATTGTACAGTGCTATACAAACTCCGGTGACGTGAATCCCGTTTATCGTAGGTCATACCAAGACAAAAAGATGGAACGGCGCATTAATTTAGGCCTTTCTACTTCCCTATTTAATTTAAATGCCAATGTTAACTCAAAATAAAAGACTATTCGTTTAATTGTGTCACTTTGCAGATTTTAAGCCAAATTAAATGCCGTTATTCAATTTAAAAGACTCAGAGTTAAATGCGACACTTTTGCAGATTTTCACTTTTGCGGATTTTAAGTTGATGGAATCTTATTTACATTATATCGTTGGTCATGGACTATGAACAATCCAATTAGTAAATATACAAGCAGTTTTAAATGTACGGTAACATGGCAGTTCAACAGACAAAGATAACAACTAAGTGGCAAAAAGATAGAACGGTGCGTTATTTTCACCTTCGTTGCTTCCAAGGGCAGTGTAGTAGTCACTATTTGATTTATGTCAATGGTATCCGGAATAAAAGACGCTTGACATTTTTGCGGATTTCAAGACAATTGAAATGTCGTTGATAGATGCATTATGCCAATATTACTCCCAAGTAAAATACTGTTGGTTTAAATCTGTTACCCTACGGATTTTAAGCTGTATGTAGTGCCGTTAATAGAACCTTATCTACTTTAAATTGTTGGTCATGATCTAAAAATGTCAATTATTAAGCATACACGTTTCTTTTGTCTGCATGAACTTTTAGGCCATCTGCCAAGGGTAGGGTAGACGTAACCTTTCAATTTAAAATTTAAAGTTATTCATTTTAAAAGGGCATGGGTCAAATGTGGCACTTTTTCAGATTTTAACTTTGTGGATTTTAAATTGATGCAATCTTATTTACATTATATTGTTGGTCATGGACTATATTCTGTTCTGAATACTAATGGTATCCAGAGCAAAAGATGTTTGTTTAGGTGACGTTTTGCGGATTTTAAGACATCTGAAATGCCGTTGATAGAACTGTATCTAATTATGCCAATATTGCCTCCAAAATAAAAGACAATTTGTTTAAATATGTTACCTTGCGGATTTTAAGCTGCATGTTGTGCCGTTAATGGAACCTTATCCACATTAAATGTTGGTCGTGGTCTAAAACCGTCAATTAATATCCGTTTCCCTTATCTATGTGAACATTTATGCCTTTTGTCGGGGATAGGGTAGACGTAACCCTTCAATTTAAGTTATTTAACCTCTGGGTTAAATGTGGCATATTTGCAGATTTTAAGGTGATTGAATTTACATGATATTCTTGATCATGGACTATAAACAATTCAATTATTAGAGAGAGAAAAATATAGAAGTGTGCGTTATTTACCTTTTAAGAACAGTGTAGTGGCACTATTTGATTTCTAACTTATACTAATGGTATCCAGAACAAAAGACGCTTATTTTGGCATGCTTTGCGGATTTTAAAACAATTGAAATGCCGACGTTGATGGAACTGTATCTACCTTAAGCTAATGTAACCCCTAAAATAAAAGACTTTTTGTTTAAATATCTTACTCTGCGGATTTTAAGCTGTACGTAGTGCCGTTAATGGAAAATCGACTTTAAATTGTTGGTTATGGTCTAAAAATTATATTATTAAATATACACGTTTCCGTTATCTAAATGGACCAGCACGTTAATTTAGGCCTTCTGCCAAGGATAGAGTAGACGTAACTTTTGCGGATTTTAAGTTGCTGGAATCTTATTCCCATTATGTTGTGACAAAAAAAAAATAGAACGATGCTTTATTTTCACCTTCATTCCTTCTAAGGGCAGTATAAAAGGGACTATTTGATTTATACCAATTATATCCAGAAAAAACGCTTGTTTAAAGTGACATTTCTGCGGATTTTAAGATAATTGAAATGCCGTTGATAGAGCTGTAGCTACATTATGCCAATGTTACCTCCAAATTAAAAGACTACTGGCTTAAATGCCAAGTTAATTAAAGGCACTAGTCTAAATGTTTTCGCGGTTTGCGGATTTTAAGTTGATGGAACCTTATTCACATTACATTAGATTAAATGAGTTAATTTGCGGATTTTAAACTGAATGAAATGCCGTTAATGGAACTATAACCACATTGGTAATGGTGTAAGAATGTCAATTATATAAATATACACGTCAATTTCGGCCTTCTTACCTACCAAGGACAGTGCAGACAGCACCATTCAATTTAAGTGCTAATTCAGCAAATTATAGCAGATTTCACTTTTGCGGATTTTAAGTTGATGGAATTTTATTTATTTATTATTGGAGGTAACATTGGCATAATGTAGATACAGCTCCATCAACGGCATTTCAATTGTCTTAAAATCCGCAAAAATGCCACTTTTAAACAAAAGTCTTTGTAATTAATTAGTAAATATACACAGCGTGTATATTTACTAATTAATTGTTCATAGTCCATGATCAACATTATAATTGAAGAAAATGCCATCAACTTAAAATCCGCAAATGTGAAAATCTGCAAAAGTGCCACATTTAACCCAGAATCTTTTAAATTGAATAACTTAGCATTTAAATTGAATAATAGATACCGGAAACGTGTAATAATTGACGGTTTTAGACCACGACTAGCAATATAAAGTGGATAAGGTTCCAATAACGGCACTACATACAGTTTAAAATCCGCAGAGTAAGATATTTTTTAAACCGATAGTATTTTATTTCAGGTATTGGTAACTTGGTAGTTAAATAAGCAAATAACATAATAAGTAAGTAAATGTTATCCAAAATAAAAGATGGTAGTTTAAATGTTGCTCTTTTGCGGATTTTAAGTTGAATGAAATGCTATTGATGGAACCTAATCTGCAATATTTTGTTGGTCATGGTAAACCGATTATTTCATTATTAAATTTACACGTTGTCTTAAATCTATGGTAACATAGCTCAACAGGCAAAGAAAATAAGAGTATAGACGTCACTATTTTATTGATGCTACCCGAGACACTGATTTAAATGTGTCACTTTGCGGATTTTAAATTGAATGAAATACTGTTGATGAAACCTCATTCGCTCTATGGGTGAATCTTTAAGTGGGGGTCATATTTTTATGGGGAATAGTACTAGTCGTCAGGAATATCAATCCGATTATTTTTGTAAATTGTAAAATGGCTAGGTTATGAGTCTCTTCAAATTTAATTCCAGCGCCGCGGCAAGCTTTCGGCGCACTTACGTCTGACCGGTGGACAGTGTTGCCATTTTAATTAAAGCTTACTTTTTTTATTATATAAAACCAATGGTGATTCGGGAGCCGGACATTGCCGTACACGAGCCAGTTGGGGATCTATGTTGGGGGTACCGACTAGAAGTTTTTAGTTTTTATTATTTACACTCTCCTTGGAGTGTTTCGTTTCGTGCCATTGCCACAGGTCAATAGTGAGTAAAATGTTTCAATTTTGTTATATTATTTGACGGTCTGATATGACGGTTTATTCGTTTATAATGGTGTATTAATTAACCAAAACATCAACTCAAATAAGACACTTAATTTCCTTCCCTGGGAAATACATAAATGAAAAAACTGTACGAAAAAAAGTAATTACGAATGCGATCCTGTCTGTTTGGAACAATGACAATACCTTTTACTCCAATTTCTCACTCTCTTGATATTAATATATTCGTCTGCCTTCCCAATGGAGGAGGGCAGTGAGAGCTTTGTCGTTTAAACTTTATCGTAAAAAAGCTTTCTCTGATATCATTTCTCATTAACTTGCGAAATGATTAAATATCCCTCTCTTTAAGGTTTACACTCATTGCGTACTAATAAAACTTTTGTTGAAGTCTATTAAGCCGGAATTTATTTTTACGTTTTTAAAGTTTACGGCACATTTTACTAGCACAAAGAGCAAAAGCGTATTTGCAGCTGTTTAGTTAAATTGCCCCATTTCGCCTTCTTACCTTGGTTTTAGATGAAATTTTGCAGTACCTGCGTTAATTAAGTAAAGATTTTGAAACAAATAGTACAGGATGGGGTTGCTGGGGGTAGGGGGATAAACATATCAAGACCGTCAAAAATTTTTTTCGGTTTTCGGGGGTCAAGTTTTCCTTAAAACATAACAAAACAATTTAATGAAGGTTGTTTATTTAAATGGCTGTCCAACTTTTAACCTCTGTTTATTTCTAATGAGAATGGTACTTTAAAAACCCACCGCGCACGTTGAAGATCAATATAAAACCACATAAAACCGTCCACTTTTCTGTAACCTAGTACTGTGCATTAGCTACAAATTGCGAGACTGCGAAAAATGGCCGCGTAGAAATTTATGGCTGCAACGAAAAGTACGCCGGGAATTGAAAAATGATTACCTGTTTTGCTTGCCACATTATGGAAAATTTATTCCGCACCGCAAAATCTAAAAGCTTTTAAATTGTCTAAATTTTATTTTCGAGTGGCCCAGCTTTTTAGCGTTTGTTATTTTTTAATTTGAAAGTTACTTCATTTTTTTAGGAAGGGATTTTTTAACAACTAAAAGAATGATGCTATGTTCTATTGGTCAGTGCTACTGATTTTCAATAAGAAAATTCATAAAAAATGTGCTAATAACAACAGATTTTGCCAATAGTGACACTTCGCCCTAGGCTTATACCCTAAAGAAAGACGTTTGAATTAGACCCTTACCCAATGGAAATCCAGTATACTTGAAACGTATTTAACAAATTTGGGCGTTTCGATTTTAATTTATGCACCAGTTGTTACATTTTTTATAACATTCAATTGAGAAAGCTGCTATATAACAACTTCCCCCTTAATAAAAATATTATTTTTTAAAAACATTTAAAAATATTATAAACGTATTAACTTAATCGTTTCGATTGCATCATTTTAGCAAATAATTTTTAAAAATCGTCGTTATATTTTCTGTAACACTCAATCGAGAAAGCTGTTATATAACAACTCCCCCCTTAATGAAATTGTTATTTTTGTTTAAAAATCATTTAAATTATTATAAACGTATTAACAATCGTTTCGATTGCATCATTTTAGCAAATAATTAATAAAAATCATCGTTATATTTTCTGTAACATTCAATCGAGAAAGCTGCTATATAACAACTCCCCCCTTAATAAATATATTTTAGTTTAAAAAACATTTAAGAATATTATAAATGCATAACAATCGTCTCGATTGCATTATTTTAGCAAACAATTATTAAAAATCGTCGTTAAATCTAGAAAATTTAATGAAATGAAGGCGATTGTTGGTGTTCTAATAACCGACTAAAACAACAAAATTTAATAATTTGGGCATTTCGATTTTAACTTATGCACCAGTTGTTACATTTTTTGTAACATTCAATTGAGAAAGGTGCTATATAACAACTCCCCCCTTAATGAAAATGTTATTTTTGTTTAAAAATCATTTAAATTATTATAAACGTATTAACAATCGTTTCGATTGCATCATTTTAGCAAATAACTGTAATAATTCTAGTTTGATTTTCTTACGTCCATCGCGCGCCTGCGCACTAAACTTGACAAGCCCGCGGTTATGGGACATTGTAAATTCCTCTCATTGCTCTCTAGGCTGACACCTTCCTGTATCAAACTGAGAGATACCAATTTCCAATTGAGATATCCCTTGCATTCACGATCCATTTGCGTTAGCAAACTCGACTTTATAAGAACATGTTCTAGTAAACTTTGTGATACACAAACAAACTCAACAACAACAAACTTTAATGGCTTCTCCTTGGAGAAAACATTCTTAGGGCTTTAATTAAATGTATCTTTGGCAAATATAGAGATATGTTGTATAAATATTTGGTTTAATCATTCTACGAAAATATCGGGCATAAGAGGAATATAAATAGAACTCGAAACCCAGTTCCATTTCGCCCAGGATTCAATTATATTCTTCTGTATTAACAGTTGTGTATTGCGCAATAAAGTTGACCTGATGCTGAAGTAGCCTACGCGTGAGGTGTATGTGGAATTACAGGTCAGTGAATCTAGGGAATTTAACGGAATAAGGGCATACATTGCTGTTCTAATAACACCAATTGTTACATTTTCTGTAACATTCAATTGAGAAAGCAGCTATATAACAACTTCCCCCTTAATGAAAATATTATTTTTATTTAAAAAACATTTAAAAATATTATAAATGCATTAACAATCGTCTCGATTGCATCATTTTAGCAAATAACTACTAAAAATCGTCGTTATATATTCTGTAACATTCAACCGAGAAAGCTGTTATATAACAACTCCCCCCTTAATGAAAATATTTTTGTTGAAAAAACATTTAAAAATATTATAAATGCATTAACAATCGTCTAGTTTGCGTCATTTTAGCAAATAATTACTAAAAATCATCGTTAAACTAGAAAATTCAACGGAATGAAGGCTGTGTTCTAATAACCGACTGAAACAACTAAATTTAGGAATTTGGGCGTTCTGATTTTAACTTATGCACCAGTTGTTACATTTTCTGTAACATTCAATCGAGAAAGCTGCTATATAACAACTCCCCCCTTAATGAAAATATTATTTTTGTTTAAAAAACATTTAAAACTATAAATGTATTAACAATCGTTTCGATTGCATCATTTTATCCCCTTGATGAAAATATTATTTTTGTTTAAAAAACATTTAAAAATATTATAAATGCATTAACAATTGTTTCGATTGTATTATTCAAATGATTACTAAAAATCGTCGTTAAATCTAGAAAATTTAATGGAAGAAGGCGATTGTTGGTGTTCTAATAACCGACTAAAACAACTAGATTTAAGAATTTGGGCGTTTCGATTTAAACTTATGCACCAGTTTTTACATTTTTTTAATAATCAATTGAGAAAGCTGCTATATAACAACTCCCCCTTAATAAATATATATATATATTTTTTAACATTTAAAATTTTTTTAACGTATTGCCAATCGTTTCGATTGCATCATTTTAGCAAATAATTATTAAAAGTCGTCGTAATATTTTCTGTAACATTCAATCGAGAAAGCTGCTACATAACAACTCCCCCCTTAATGAAAATATTATTTTTGTTTAAAAAACATTTAAAAATAGTAAAAATGCATTAACAATCGTCTCGCTTGTAACATTCATTTTAGCAAATGCTTACTAAAAATCGTAGATAAATTTTAATGGAATGAAGGCGACTAAAACAACTAAATTTAAGAATTTCGGCGTTTCGATTTTACCTTACGCACCAGTTGTTATATTTTCAACATTCAATCGAGAAAGCTGCTTGCTATATAACAACTTCCCCCTTAATGAAAATATTATTTTTGCTTAAAAAATATAATTGGAGCCGATTTCTTGTTAAAATTTGATTTAGTGGATTAACACACCTGTCCGACTGTCAAAGGACCAATAATAATTTATATATATGATATCAACTCTCTAGTTATCGCTAGGTTTAGGTATATTTAAAACTTTTTTTGTAAAACCATCTCCGGTATTCCTGGTACATTATAAAAGATGTCAGGATACAAGGAACGAAATAAAATCACATTACGAACGACGCGCTATACATTTTTGTCATACCGTAATGTAACGTAGAACGTACTGATCTCAATAAGCGCCCGAGGCCTGAAATTTCTCGTTATAGAACAGTTTTTTATTCAGTGTTTCCAGCATTACTAAATGACGTTCAGTTGAA
The DNA here is from genome assembly GCA_963680705.1 of Rhagium mordax. Taxonomy (NCBI): domain Eukaryota; kingdom Metazoa; phylum Arthropoda; class Insecta; order Coleoptera; family Cerambycidae; genus Rhagium; species Rhagium mordax. Next base: position 4,569,487 of record OY796662.1, on the reverse strand, counting down.
GTGGATCGTTCCGAAAAGGTCCCAGTGGGCCGGGCGAGGGATAAGAAAACTTCCACTTTCATTTGTTACTTGTAAAGTGATTTCTCGGATGATGTTCATTTATTTCATTTCAAACCGAACTCCCACCAAGCCAACTCGAATAAAGGTTGTACTAAACACAAAGTTTCATGATCTAAATTAAATTCCCGCGGCCTTTTTGCTTCTGATTCTTAGCATTCTCGCTGGGTAATGACCTATTTAATCAGCGTTGAGGCACTGGTTATTTATTTTCCTGTATTCATGCTGCAAGATCCGGTGCAGCGTGGTATCTGGTGCTTTTTGGAATGCTCGCTTATCATTTATTTATATGACTGAGAGGTAACGGCCCCGAATCCCACCCTCACTTTATCTCGACATTTTCTTTAACACGAAATGTCGGATTTCAAATTTGACAGCGCCATCTTGTAGAGGATAAAGAGTGTTATTCGTTTTAAAATTTGTTTATAATAAAAAAGATTTTGTGAAATTTCGGGATTTTCCGGATATTTCCGAAAATATTCGGAATTTTCCAAATTGCCACACAGCACTTTGATAAGCATCAAATTGCGCAACTTTGCCTTAATTTAACCGACCTTGTATCTCTTACATTTTCCGATCCCAATAATAGGGCTAGAAAATGGGCCACCCTGTACATAACGTATACCAAAATAATAAGTATGCTTATAAGTTGAGCGCTTTGCTCATCTAAATATGCAGTCTAATATTAGCACACTTTAAACAACTATTAAAAAATCCTTTGTTATCGTAACGACATAATTGTAGCCATATAAGTGTAGTGCAAATTTTCGAGATTACATCAGATCAGAGTACGAGACTGTGCTTGGAACACTCAAACTCTAAGCTATGATAATTTTGCAGTGCGCAATGCAAATTACCGGCATTAGATAAGGTTTTATCAGGTCGCATTCGCCGTCGCAGACCGTAATTTGAATAAGATATCCCCTGAAAAATTCATTTCGGGAGCATTTACTTCTTTAAACACAATATAACACTAACCACGCTGCTACGGTTACACTTTCACGTAATCTCATCGCATCCTTATGAGAAATTGTATAAACGTGTTTTTTTAGAATAACTGCTCAATGATTTGTACCTATTAGCTAACATCTAACAACTTCCCCCTTAATGAAAAAAATATTTTTGTTTAAAAATCGTTTAACACTATAAATATATTAACAATTGTTTCGATTGCATCATTTGAACAAATGATTACTAAAAATCGCCACTAAATCTTAATGGAATGAAGGCGATTGTTGGTTTTCTAATAACTGAGTAAAGCAACCAACTTTATAAATTTGTGCGTTTGGATTATACCTTATCCACCAGTTATGTTACATTTTTCCTAAAAGTTAACTGAGGAAGCAGCTATATAACAACTTCCCCCTTAATTAAAATATTATTTTTGTTTGAAACCGTTTAAAAACATTATAAATGCATTAAAAATTATTTCGACTGAATAGTTATATCAAACTCAAATCAAAAATTTTCAAAATACACCAAATACTTATTAATTCATGTCTCAGTTAGCAACTCATTTCAAATTGAAACCTGTGGGCAAATTTTTCCCGTGCGTCGTCCATCGGAAAAAAAATAATGGTATTTTAATTTCTACCAAATCCAGCTCATACGTAGACCGTGTCGCCATTGTCGGCGCGTTTTGCTACTCCCCGAGTATAATGCACGCTCCCCTAAATTACTGATGGATTTATATTCATGGTAATTAGTGACTGTCACAAGTAGATTAATTGAATCAATGGAATTCGCTTGTCTGTATTGTCCAGATATATTAAACATGCCATATGTATTATCTGTCTAACACGCTATAGGTGCCTTATGATAATAACGGCGCGATTAAGCTGTTTTCCTTTGTTGGGAATTCGGGAGGAAAGCGCTGGGATTAAAATGAAAGAGGATACAAAAACTGGGCGAAAAAATCTGCGTTTTATAAGCCAGGCCAATGATCCTGGCAGACACGCAATTCGAGTTGGAATGAATAAACTACAGTTCCAGGCGTTTTATTGATTGCTTTATTAAATGTAACACGTTTATTGAGGTAAAGGAATTCAATTTAAACAAGTATAGTCTAGGAGCAAATTGATAAGTCGTCAAACTGATATTCTGGTGTGTATTTCCCATCCCATCCCCACCACTGGGATGTCCAAAATGCGTCGATGCCGATGTTTCGATTATTTAAAGAGCACTTGAATACTCAAACTACAAACATTTATTGGAGATGGATCACATTTGTAGAATGGTTTGCAGATTCTGAAGGTGAGAAGACCACGTCAAGTGAAAAATATTCAACCCAAAAACTCTTCCACAGGGCATCAGCTCTGCGAAAGCCTAACCAAAAACGATATTCGTTGAACCATATAAATTTAGCACCTAAGAATTTGTGGGAGTAAAACACAAGCAAGGGGCCTTTCAGTCACCGCTCAGTCTACGGTCCGACCGGAATTCAATTATTCGCGGTAGAGATCACTGCATCACTGCATCGAAACTTAGTCATCACCCGGCTCTCACGCTGTACCGCTCCGCTCTAATTGAACAATTGGCAAGCATTGACAGCGTTGTCTATTTTCTTTTGTTACTTTTATACGACAATCCTCTTTGATTTTCTGCTATCGTGAACCTGCCGAGTCGAAATTACATTGGAAATACGACGTGTCAGCGCTACTCCTTGAAGTGAGCCGTCCGCGCTCCGCGGAACATAATTTATAATAATAACAACCGGAATACGGAATATTATTAAAAGCACCCCGGAGAGAAACAAATCTTTTCGCGTGTCATTGATATTTTCATAATTCGTTCCACAAGGACTCCCCTAAAAAAAGATATGTTGCTTTACATAAAATTCGCCCTCCACCAAATTGTTTACCGGCGTCGGCACGATACGAGTTTAATTAGTTTTTTTTCTCTAGGAGTGTTCTCGAACATGAACAAAAATGATTTAGGCATATTTTATTGAATATGAATGGAAATAGACCTCTAGGAACGTGCGCATGCAAGGAACAAATTACGTAGCAAAAATATGGATGTAAATTAAACAGTCACAAATTATTGGCGTGTGATACCTTTTTTATCTACCACATTATCTTGTTATCGTCAAGACACTGAAATAATTGACGTCACTTAATAAGGCGGGTTTGTCACGAAAGTTGACAATAACACAGTTTTGATTAACGCAATAAACTGCTTGAGCCACATTTGTCTTGGATCATTACCAATTTTCACGTGGAGAACATACTTGACGTCTTATTATTAATATGGTAGACTGTTGGTCTGTGGTGAAGCAGATAAAGAACCAATCGCTTGGGTACGTCTGCTTGCTTTCGATGACAGCTCTTGACTGACTTCAGCTCTCTTGGTTTCGGATTATCAATCTACAATCAACTGGCTGAGTGGTAGGGATAAGCGTAACGTCGCAGCGCAGTGAATAAATGCGTCACGGCGAGGCTCTGACGTAGGACAGCGTTTCAATTGCTACAGCGCTGCATCGACACGTCTACAATCGCTGGCTCATGCGGGCAGACTAAATTTTGGTGCGCTCTTCGATCGTTAGCTAGATCGAATACTCTGACAGCGGGACAGATTTTGACTTGCGTTTTATTCATTCGCCTATTTACTTGTGCTTTATTAATTACGGATTTATTTATTATTTAATAATAACAGGACAGTAAAAAATGATGGTGAAATTCTTTGTCATCGGCTCCACTAAAATCTGGATCTCTAACAGCGTAGCCGTTACGAGGGTAGTAATCTGTAATAAGATTTCTCATGCAAATATGCTCTCTTTACATATTTGACTAATTAATATGGAAGATTTCATAAGGAATTAAAATTCGTCCTCGGATACTATCCGCCTTTCGGTCTCTGTTCCAAAGTCGCGTTTGACATTAAAAGGAAACTTCCCTCGAGAACGGCGTAGGAGGAAAAATCTTATAAATGAAAAACATAATTAAATTCTAATAAAAAGCAATGAAATCATCACTCACAGAGAATAACGGAGTCAGCAAAATTGATTTCGTAAAAACATTGTATAATTCCACCATGATTGATGTCTTGTTCTCGGCGCCTGCTGTTGTATGCGAAATATTAAGATACTTTCAGCATAGCTTGTAGCTTAATAATAGTAATTAGATGGATAGAGCACAAGTACAGTTTTCCATTCTGGATGAACGTCGTTCGAAACGTCACGCAACTCATTAGAGAAATACCGGTGTTTTTGCAAATAATACAAAGTGGAATTAGGACGTAAAGTAAAAAATTAAACTTCGAGCGGTGTGTTGAAACCAGGATTAAATATGTTGCAATTGCACGTGATATGATTTATTATTTTCTTGTTGACGTTTCCAGTAAAAATTCGCGTGGCAAAGTCAACATGGCATTTACGTTTCGTATTTTTATACACAATATTTACGAGCTTCCATGAATTTTCCATAAAAATCGCGTGGGTATGTGGAACCGAAATGTGCAAGTTGCAACAAAATGTAAACATTCCAAATTATTTTGACATTTTTTTGCAATCGCAATAGCTGTGTTTATAAAAAGGACACATCCCAGATCAAGCCAATTCTCTCGTTTACACGCGCATAAGGTACAAAAAGTAACAAATATATTCATGTCTTCAGGTATTCATCTACATCTCATAAATAAATGCCTCGGCGAAGATACGCGCTTGAAACATAAAACTACCCTCCTTTTAGGAACTTAATTTACTTCAAAATTAAAAATAAACATTTTCATATAATCAGCGCGCGCAAGTTTCATAACAAACTAAAAAAAATTGGAATTCGAGACCGAAATAAAAATTGAGAACGTAATAAATGGGTGAGAGGGTAAGTATAGGGAATTCGTACGGCTCATATCCTGAATTGTAGCTAATTTTAGACGTCTTCCAAAAGGAATTACTGGAATTACGACAGTACGTGCCTAAAGATATCGAAATATGCTTTATGCTACAAAAGATATACAAGCAAATCTCTTTGTATCTTCGGTAATGTATACTGCGTGACAAAAAGAGCAGGAGGAATCCGATTATGTCTTATTCAAACTTAATTCAGGGTGGTCCGAATTTAAATCTTCAAACTTTAAGAAACAGAAAAAATATATATAATATGAACTAAACCACCAACTACAAACAAAACGCAGTAGTTTGAGGCTATTAATAAGAGAAATTGGCTTTCGGTGAGTAAACGGACTTTTTATTTCTTCGTATTGTAATGTAATTGTGTTTGGTACTATAGGTTCTCAAAATGGTTTTTTTCGGTGGAGAAATAGGAACCGCTCGCCGGTTCTGACAGTTCAGTGTAGATAATAAAAGTGATACCTACCATACATTTTTTTCCAATTATATTTTATACGTTTATCTTATTACTTATCGTTGTTTTAATATTATTTACAAATTTATGTTATATACGCAACACGTAGGTGGGCCTTTTTTTCTACTTAATAAAACGCATGCCCCACCAATGTGAGCAAATCGAAGCCTCGCCTCTTTTTAAACGCATATATAGAGGAGCTCGGATTAGCAGAGCCCACTTCGCTGTATAAGCCTACGACAAGATCGTCGAAATAATTTATTAAGCCTAAAACTGAAATGATTCGAATTAAATTGCCCTTAGATTAATAATTATTTTAATAACATACTTATTTACTTTAAAGTCTACTTATACGATATGAGATTCGTGAACAATTATACTTAGTTAATATTTTCGAATTTTTACTGCATATACGAGGTACGCGCAGAACTATCTGCTACATCTTAAAATCAATTAATACCTTTTCTATTACACGGCTATTAAAAACATTATTGACAGGCCAACGTCAGGGATGTCGTCGCGGTAATTGTGAATTACCTAGGGGCTAGTTAAGCGCCGCGAAGTGCGAAAGTGATACAGAGACCGCGCGTCGGTGGGCGGGTTTAAAGTTGATAGAGTCTGACGAATAATTTTAGTGAAGGTAATTGTCAATTAGGATTGTTGTGTATTTAGAAGCCGTGGGTAAGTCATTTTAAAATTACTAACCCCAAATACGTTTCGTTTTGTGAGTGAACCTGAAATAGGGTCTCTGGTTTTAGAAAATACCTAATTGATATTGGCACTAAATGTGAAAGGTGGCTTACATATAATATATTTATGTAGAGAGACCCAAATAGGGTACGTAAGATTTCTTTGCTAATAATTTTAGGGGTCCTAAAGTGCGTATTATCGGTAGGTGATAGCCCGCATTGTTTTGTAGTAATTAAATTAATTACTGCAATTTTGTATGTAATAATAACTTGTTTTGCTTATTTTGGAAAATATTTACTGTAATTTTGTACGTGTGGATAAAGTACCATTTAATCTAAAATTTTTACTACTATTTCCCGTCATATTGTCCCAGTTATTTCGCTTTTTTGGACATTTTAAAGCGCAATTAAAATCAAAGGAAAATTAGAACAAAAAGGCCCATTATCAGCATTAATCTGTTTGCTCTTTGTAAAATCACAACTAAACTGAACCATTATTCCAGAGGAAGTTATGCAACAAAGCAAGAAATTCCTTTTTGTATCCTTCAATATGAACTGCGAATGAAACAACTGCGAGTTCTGTCACAAATTAAATCGCTAATTAATTACATGCCCTGCTTCACGCCTGCACAAATGCGTATTGCATGTATTCCCCACTTGACCCTGCTAACAATAAATTACATTTCTGAGTGAATACCTCTCTCCCTAGGTTTTACCTAAGCCATAGCACTACTTTAATGTATACAATAACAAACTAGGAATTTATTTGATCTCTTATCCCCATCTCCTAATAGCTACTTGGTATTCAAGGCGCGATGTAAATATATATTACGCCTTTTTCAGACTACGTTTTCCCGTTTTTCCAATTTCAATTAATCGGCCATAGCTGAGGCTTCTGTGTTCGTTTGTTTCCTCAATTGTTTTTCCAGTTGCCTGCCTTAGAATGTTTGAAGGCATAATTGGTTCTTATTTAATGCCAATTTGTTATGGTTTCAAACGAATCAAAAAAAGCAAAAGGAATATTCGACGATTAGATAAATTACTATATTAATGGAGCCTTTTAGCAAATTTGTTAGACTTACCATAATCTAATGGAAAGGCAAAAGTACTTACCTGTAACAAAAAAAAAATTATAATTCTAAGCATGTGTAGCAAAACGGGGGTATAAGTTTTATAAAAAAAAACAGGAAATTAGCTATTAATAATGAAAAAATTAATTTTAATTTGTGCCACGGGGTATATAAGAAGTAATTGATTGAGTTTTGTTATGACTGCTGCAACGGAAATCATGTTTAGATAAATTTATCTTATCGCCGGGAGTTAAGATATTTCGATGGGAGATGACTAGGAATCGGTTCCCAAGAAAACTGCTGGCTACACGAAATTGCGAGTGGGCTTGCCTGAACGTATATTGGGAGAAATCGAGGTGTAAAATGGCCGATTCAGCGGTCCACCGGGAGGGTACCGTTGAGACGAACCGCAAATGCGGGATAAGGAGTCATATACAGTTCGACCAAAGCGGCAGAGCTGATCGGGCACCAGGTGAACCCAAAAAGAGGGCTCAAGTGACAAGAGGGAGTCACAGTTCGACAGAGCGAGAGAGTTGATAGGGCAGCGCAGCGTCGGGACGTCGCGATACAGAGACAGAGCTAGAGTTTTGACCGGCCAACGTCAGGGACGTAGTCGCGGTAATTGTGAATTACCTAGGGGCTAGTTAAGCGCCGCGAAGTGCGAAAGTGATACAGAGACCGCGCGTCGGTGGGCGGGTTTAAAGTTGATAGAGTTCGACGAATAATTTTAGTGAAGGTAATTGTCAATTAGGATTGTTGTGTATTTAGAAGCCGTGGGTAAGTCATTTTGAGTTTACTAACCCCAAATATCGTTTTGTTTGGCTAAAATGGGATTGGGGGATGGCTTCAAGTGCCACAATACCTACTTATGTTTTGTATATTTTTAGTTTAAGTATCATACCTTTTCGTGTTTGTATCAAGTTTTCCATTTCACAAATTACTATTTTTATCTCGGAACCTAAATCAAACAATTACGCCTTTCAGAAGCGATAGATAAATCGTGAAATATGTGAAACACGCCGATGGTAATTTAACTTTTTAACCGTTCTCGTAATAAATGGGAGTGTGTCAGCCAAAATGAATTATAATTTTATGTAGCACACGCCATAGAAAACTTTAAGGTTTATGAAAACTTTTCTTGGTTCAATTTAAGTTTTAATTGCGTTATAAGCATACATAATCTTTCCATTAGTGACGTTAGTAAATATGGCCGATCAATTAGGTACATTTTACGAGTTAAGTTGGAGGTTTTAATATTTGATGCGTAAAGTCTACTAAACTACGTGGAAGTTTAGTGTTTAATTTATAATTCATCTGGAATCTCGCTGCGCCTCGGTGTACAACTGTGCTGTGTTAACAATAATTAGGTATTGGCTGTATTATGGAATTACAGTACTAGTACTAGTACTTTTTAAAATTGTTGTGCTCATTAATTCACAATGAAGAAATTAACAACTTCACTTCAAGGTCTTGGAAAATAGATCGCCTAATTAATAAATGTATTTAATCGAAAAAAAAATCTTGCCTATTTGGTTCGTCATATGTCCATAAAGTCTAATTCGACGCAATTCTTAACGGGATGAAGATACATCCATTCAAGTGCACATCCCTTAAAGACTTACTTTATTTTCCATTACTCTCCTACAATATAAATTGCGATAGCACAAAGGATCTAGGAGCATATTTTCCGTGCAGGAACAGAGGATGTATCCCTTCGGGAACCGAATGAAGGAAACCACACACAGCATTTCCGGGCATGTGTTTGCTTAGATTGTATTCCCGAATCAGCTCCCGTAAGAATAAACCTAAGTTAAACATGTTTTTAATTATCCTCTCAGCTCTAACACACAGAAATAGTTCTAGTTTTCCTGCTAGAAAATATGCTTCTGGCTACGCAAAATAAAACGAAAGAATAATTGCGGATTTTTTGGTCAGAACAAAAATGCAACCTACATTTAAGACAGTTAAATTCGACTGTTAACACAATGCTGAAAATATTTAATCAAAACTGGTCATTGAAAATTAACATCTTAAGAAACAGCTCTTAGGTATTGAAGAGGATATATTGCAATTGCTATTTTTATAAACGACCGTGTGTACTTAGCAAGCGAACGACTTACTGTTGGGTTTGCTGTAAATCCCTCCTTTTTTCTTTTCTAGGGCGTTCCAGGGATCTTCTAGTAGAGGAAAGTTACCTTACTCAATATTCTGTTAATTTTGATTGAATAAAACAGATGTCACCTTTGTCAGTGAAATAATGCTTTAGATAAAGTAGTGATGCATAAAACTTGAGTTTCTACTGATCAGAAATAGAGGTCTCTAACAGGTTTTATTGAATGAATTTTTTTTTAAAGAATTTAATGTCTGTTCACTAATTTCTGGATCGACGCAATGCTAGATGAGTGAAACTTAATTTGTGAAGTATTTTCTTTAAACTTCTCTCTGAAAAGTTCAAAGGGTGTCCAGTGATTGGTCCTTCGGACAAACCAATATTGCTTGTCGCACAAGAATTTAATTTTCTGGAGTACATATCCGCCGACTGGTATGCTTACCATTGACAACAGATACGCTTGTACATATTCGCGAAAAGACATTGACTAAACCCAGTATTGCGGAATAATTGCTCATGTTCTTATAAAGTTCGAAAACTCCACAATTAAACTAGTCCAGAGATTAATGGAACAGGAAAATCGATTTTTTTATTTTTAGCTCAACCTTCAGCGGATTATTATAAAAACACGTTTGAAAATACATCTAGATAAGCAGTACAGCATTATTCAATTTTTTTTGTTATTTAATCATCATTACTCCTTTTACCCAACAAATATACTTGCCGGCATCGGATCAGTCTAACTAATTACACGCTAACAACATTTTGATATTGCCGGGAAATTTATGTTTCCACGCAAGATTGCCAACCGTCCGTCGTTCATATGAAGAGACCTATCCTCTGTCCTGTAGTCAATAAACTTGTCCCTTCACACCCATTTGCTCGACCATTTGTCCTCTGTCCAATATGCCAAGTACATACATTTTTCCACGCGAGCTTTTTTATATCGAATGAAAAAAGGTGACTTCATGTTTAATTTTGTAATTTTTTTTTTGGGCGTTCAGAACTTGTCCGGCAAACCATATGTCTCTGTCTCAAACAGGCTGAAATATTACAAACAAGTACATATTTAATCTGGACGAAGTGGTTTTCACAATAATTATCTTTGTTATTATTAAATCCACGATTCATATTGGTCCTTCGGTGAATTCTATCGTTACAATTATTACCTAGATAAATATTGAACTGAACTGAAAAGTGGGGGTAGCAGGCGTCAATGGTCTCCTCGTTCATCAGATCTCATCCCAATTGAATTCTTCCAGCAGAAGTCTCCTTACGGTTGCGAAAAAACTTTTTGAACATAAGGTTTTCTAGATTACCATCTGTCATTTATGGTTTGTATTTATGCCTATTTTTTCTTTATTCTATATTTTTCCTATGAAATTATGTTATTTTCAGCATCCTTATTTCATGACGAATCTGTGGATACCCATTTGTTGATATTGCGTTAGATGAAATTTTGACCTGCCGTTGACTTCGACGAAGCATCACTGAACTTTTTGAATCTCACTTCACAATCACTTCTTAAGATCTAATTAACATTGTGTCTCGTCATTGGACTAGACTGGTGGTTTTACAAGTAAGTCTTACACTATTTATCTACAATTTTATATAATTTTATAGAAATAAAGTGCAACTTCGTTTAACTGTTGTGTTAAAAGAAAAGTCGTTTAAACTTTGTTCAAAGCATGTAAGTAACAGCTGTTCTGTTATTGATTATTTAAAAGAAAGATTCTACAATACATTTCGTTTCTTTACGCTTTTAATTTGTTTACGTTTGTTTGATTTTAGCATAGCTGAACCTTCGTTTATGTGTGGCTCGTTGACCTCTACTACTACAACAGGTGTTCTACAGCTGATCTAGGAAGACTATTCTCCAATATGATATCCTTTTTTATGACTTGTATTTATCTATTGAGTATACCATACGTAAGTTTCTCGTTATTTGTTTTATTGTGAGGATTATTTTGTTTTATCCCTGTTTTATCTGTTTATTTTTAATTTTTATTTATTTAATAATCGAGCGATTTCCTTTAGTAGTTTAAAATACATGACAGTATGTCTATCTTTAGACGATTCGACCATATTTTGACCATCTTTCAGAAAAAAAAACTAAATATTTTATAAATTTGCATTAACATTAACCTTAAACTGTTCATTGGGCTTAATGCAAATCACTATTTTCCTTTCATTATGCGTCCGGGGTAAAATTTTAATTTTATCCGGCGCTAAACTTCAATCCGTTTGATTCTAAAATCTAATTTGTATTTTTCGCCATTTAAGGGAACGGCAAAAAAGTGATGCTTTCATGCAGATTATATTCAACGCAATCATGATCTCAACGCCGTCTGTTTACAAAGGGGTGATTAAATTTTTATGCCCGGGGGACGATTTCTTAAAAATAATTTTTTGGGTAACATTACATAATAAATGATACGGCGTCGAGAACGCCGCCGCCTTTTTTATAGCCTTGTCATTTTCCAGAACACTCTGATTATTCCTGTACCGAAAATTAATTTTCAGCACTTTATTCTCTATAAAAAAATCGTTTGAGGCCTATCTTTAATTAAATCTACCCTGTAAAAAGCGGGGATCAATATCAATATACCACCCTTACTAGTGCAAACTCACGTGAGGGAGTGTATTTTTCATGAAAAAGTCCAGTTTAAACATCCCCAAAGTGGCCGTATGTGCGAGTGCGGACGCTCCTTGCGGCCTGCAATAAATTACGGTGTAAATGGGCAACTTTCACCCCGAGATGTAGTAGATAGAGACGAGAGGCGCCCGTGTTTATAAATTAGGTAGGCGGTGATGGATGAACACATAGACAGACATCTCTATAGGTTTCTTCGATGTAATTACATGCATGTACTGGACACGTGATTAAATTTGAATAATTGCAGCGGACAAGGCTATTCGTTATCTATTCAGGATTTGGTTGGATTCGGGATGTTTGTGATACTTATAGTAATAATTTTCTTATAAGTAATTCCTCCGTTTGTCTTTTGTTTCATAAAATATGCATCGGCTGGTTAGATTTACTCGGTCGGGCAATCTTTAAGGCCTCAGTGCATAAAGTTCTACCGGAGCACTTAACTTACGAAAAATAGTCCTTGTTAAATAGCTCTACGTTTGTGGCAGTAGTTCGCCGTATTGTAAAACCCTCTGTGTAGACAAGAATATATATAGCTAACCGCCTGCCCGCCGTTAATACTATATCCTGTTGGAAATTCCGTTTGCTTGCCGTCCGAAATAGTTTCAGCCGCGAAAACAGACACCGGTTATCCAAAACTCACCGTCTTCCGAAATAAAATCGTATTCACGCGTATTTACTCTTGATTGCCAGCCCGCCTATTTCTTATCGTTATCAAATTTGTACACACCCTACTGCAAAGTCGCTGAAATATCCTGGTTATTGATTTATTCATTATTGTTCTAATAAATAAATACGTTGGTATACATAGTTATTATTTCAGTTATTTATTTCTAATTAACCCGTTTGAGAAATTGTCCAAGTCCAGTTGCCAAGACAATCATCTTAAGAACCCTGGACAAATAACCGTATCTCCATCTGTTAGCTACCCCTAAACGTTCTCACTCCGGAGAACCAAACAAGTGCTGTTCCTTGCACTTAAAAATGAAGGAATTGGCGCCCGAGTTTCCGTCTAAAAAGTGTCACAAAGCCAGAGAGTTCTGTTTGTAAGTAGCCAGTTACAAACAGTACAGGTTACGTAAGTAGACGCCATCACAGCCGTAAAAATGCTAACAAATCTGACTTGATACGCTCTAATATCATAGGGGACCAGACCTTTTGTATAGTGTGGTAATGAGGTGTTCGAGGGTGTGGTTCGAAGAAGGTCGACGCAAGAAGATAGTCCTTTGAAAGAAATACAGAGTCGTGGGTCGCTACCTTAGGATTTATTAGCAGTTGGGGATACATTAAAAAAATGTGATTAGAGTCGCACAAGATGGGGTATGAAAAGATTAGTAATAATTAATTGTTTCTTGTTTAAATTCACTGTTGATGAGATCTTTCGGCATGCGGTGCTTCCTCAGGCAGCTACTACTGATCCAAACTTTATTTCTGTTTACAATTCACTTTCTCGGTATATGAGTCAACCAAATTTCAGCTTTACCACTGCCTGCTGCTCAGTCGCCGATCTCAAGACCAGAGCATTTATAGAAAGAATTTTTATTTTGAACAATGATAACAAATTACCCACGATTGGATTGCAATTCCACGAGAAGGATTGGATAATTTAATCGTAAGCACAGGGAGAATTGCTAGACAAATGCAGTGCGCGAAGCTTAACTCTGCTTGTGGTTGTCAAATTTTCTCTCTTACCGTTCACTTTACCCTTTGATTGATGGAGTTTTATCAGCCAATTCCGGTAGTCCCTAAAGATCCGTTTTATTGCCAACATTGTTCCCTTAAGATTTTCACCCCATTACACCCCCGTTTGTATAAACACATCTTGTGTGACCTTTCTTCACTTATGTCCTTTATATCTATAGGGAGACAAAAGGGAGTTAAAGTTAAAGAAGTCTCATTTACCTCGTATAGAAAGAGACCCATTTGAAATTCATCTCTTGCTCTTTATAATGATTGTCCCTTAACTATAGACCCCTCCGCTCCGTCCCGCAACGTAAACCTCGCCTTAAATTGACATGCAATGACCCATCAGGAGTTTAATTTAATTAATACGTTTTTAACGGAAGCAAACAGTGAAATTGGCCCGCAGGGGCGCATTACTCCACCGAAGGAACCGATATAAATTGATTTAGTGTCTAGAAAATTGCCTTTGTGCCCTTCAAATATGCACGCCTTTGCTTAGAGCAAATATCGGTCGAGAACCCACTGCTGAACGCTGCTATCTCGCCTTGTGGTGACGAGTACTAGGTCGATCGATTAGTCGCTCGGACCACCCCGCGTACCTCCGGAGCCACCCTCGTTATTCGCGGAAAACCCTTACAACCTTTTCGAGGTTAAACGGTCTTACAGCTGGTAGATATCTTACGGCGCGCGTAAGGGGGGCATGTTACGGTTCTAACACCTGGAGAACGTACAAACAATGATTTCACTTTCTAACTTGTTTCGATTTAATTTTTAATACAGCAAACAGGTGAAGTTAGGAAGGGGACTTAAAATCGTGGGGCTGATCAAAAGCCGGCGTGCCAGAAAACTCACGTGCGGAAATCCGATAAAATCGTTCCAAAGAGAGTGAAAAAATCATCTGGAGTTTATTTGGTCTTACGCCTGATTCATAAACCGGCAAATTTAGATTAAAATTTTTAGAATTAAAATTCCCCAAACGGAATTTGTTTTGCATATTAGGGCGCAGACGAGGTCACAGCGGCAATGCCCCATCAAAAGTTAGTGATTGATCGTTCTTGTTAATTTTTATTTAAATCTGAAACGAGGGATCATCCGCAGCGCGAGAAAAATTAATGGGTGAACCCGCATTAATAAATATCTTATTATTTCCGCTATGGTAATTGTTTCGGACATGTGTGATCAACTGGATGCGAGAAAAATGGATGTTACGTTAAATGACCCTTGAAAAGTAAACATTTCCCGCTGGAGATGATCATTTGGGTGGCGAGGAGGTCAGACAATAAATTACCTCAAGTTGCACATCCTTTAATGTAGTTTATGCACCGAGTGAGCTCACTTTAAATCAAGCAACTTGGAGAATTGATGGGCCGCGGAAAAATGAGGTTGTTTTGTGTTCTATTATTTTTATTTCTACTAAATTTAGTCGTTTTAACTTTAATTCTCAATGGCATCAGTCGCAAATCTGAATCTAATTATAAAGTTGGTACAACAATTTTTGAACTGGCATCGATTCTGAAAAGTGGAGCGTTAAAACGAAACCGAAAGACAGATCTGATTATAAGAAGTCCTCTTTGAAATAATGCTGCTAAAACTTTCTTTCTCAGTAGTTTTAAGAAAGGCTAGGGTAGCCGCAGAGAAGAAACGGTCGTGTCGAGGGGTCTGGTGGCTGCGGACTGGATAATTTACCATAAGGGTCGATTGGCACTAAAAGCTAACAATCCATTTAGATTCTGTTAGCACCACCTTGAGGCCTTAAGGTATGAAGTCAATAAAACTAGGCAAGAGAAGCTTCTTTCTAACCCCAGATTCTTCATGGCGAATATTTGCGATCAGGCCGCTAGCATCAATAATGAGACTAATCAGCTGATTTTTTATCTCTTCTCCCCTTCTTCAGTACCTAACAAGATTGTTAGGGCTTCTCCCAACCCAGGTAGGTTAACCCCTAGCTGCAGTTGTATATACTGTAATCTTCTCTCTCCTTTTAGTGTTGCCTCTCCAAAAGCTACTTCAGCGTCTGGTATCTATCAACAAGCACTTTTTATAAAAGGGAATTTTATTTTGAAAAAATTGTAAGCCCCTGTATATTGAACGTTGTCATCCTTGCAATTAAATAAGAAAGCAATAATCCGCCAGACACAATGCGGTTTCCGTTATTTGGTACAAGGTACCGGAAATTTTGACAACCTACTTCTGATAGCGCGTTGAAACTTCGTCCGAACTTGCGATTAGTTTTTATTTAATGACATTTATGGAGGAAACCCGCCTGAACTTTTCCAATCTAACTCATTTCGGGTAGGAAATCTATAATATTTATATATGGGGCTCGATGAAAGTTGCAATATGTTTGTAAAACAATGGGATGAAAAGTATTGTGAATAATTCGGGCAAAATGTACGAATTAATGGACGGATATAATGGACATTTTAACAATGGGAAAACAATTTTTTTCTATCAAAGTGATAAGATATAATGCTAATTTTTTAGAACTACTACAGTCGTCTATTAAGAAAACCAAAAAAATATTTATTTATTATTCTATTTACGCCTTGGGCTTCGTTAAGTGATGGGTTATGCGTACTAAGTCATTGGTAGGTCGCGCAGTCAGTCATACGACTTTAACTTTTACGTCATCAGGAGGCGTGGCAATAGTGCGCATAACCCACCATGCAACAAAGTTAGCCTTCTGCTAAACGCATAAATAGCTCAGGCTAACAGAGCTCAGTTCGCTTCACAAGAAGACCACGATAAGATGACTCAAACGTCAAGATTTCAAAATAATTAAAGAGGTAAAGTTCCTGAAAAGGCTACTAATAACCAATCAAAATGGCTCAAAATTAGTTAAAGATGAATGATTCTCGGTTAGTATTTGATTAATAAAGAAAAAAATATAATTTATAAAATGACATTACATAACATTAATTGTCGGAGATACCCAGATATTCCGAAGTGTCACTATGACACCTATACGTCGGAGGTACTTGTAACAAGTTGAACTCGTCTCTTCGGGTTGTGGTGATCAATTTTGAATTGCGAGAACTCCAACATTAGTGTTTAATTTACTTCTAATCCAGTGCGCAGCAAAAATCGCCATCTGTAGTTATCCACCATTCAATTATCAAATATAAACCTGTTGTGCTAATAACACCGCTGCTGTATCGAGGCGATTTGAAATTCATACGATCTATTGATTTTGTGTATACACCATGCATAAACAGGATAAACATACACGTACGCCATCGCCAATTTATCAATCATTTAAATACTTGAAATTGACAATAAATATTCATTAATCCAATTATTTATTGCACGATTTCCCCAGCATATTCGCTTCCATTATTTAATTAAATATTGATTAATAACGAATAATTAGTTGACATAAGTTGGTTACGTGTTAAGCGATAATCTTTATCGGTAATCACAACATGTCCGATTTTAAAACTGATTATTGACCGATAGATACACGAGCTTGCTCACAGAACAGAAAAAGCACTAAACAGTAAAGAAACTAACGAATGATAACTTAATTTGGCTGTATAAAGATATAAAAAACACCATAAAATCACCGACAAAGTTGTCTTGGGGCTACATGTGCTGTTATATTTCTTATGTACTTCGAACGGGAAATTATCCAAAAAAAACTTCACAAAAAAGCCGCTAATAAAGATAGCGCGTTTGATGGCTTATGTAAACAAATGGTATAAAAAATATGCGTTCCACAGGTTTCCGAGCAAAGTTAATCGAAAGTGGTTCGGTTTAAAAGAATCTGCAAGTAACACACACCTCCCCTGGTCTTATAGCACAAAGCCCCGGAAAAGACTAGTCATTAAGAAAACTAACCAAAATACAGACTTGCATGCCTGGGGATAACGGGAGCAATAATGCCAATAACGCCTACCGTAGCATGGAGGTACTATTGTGCGTACCTTCATTATATTTAGTAATGGAGACTGAGGCACTGATACAGGCTGAAAACAATCGAATATAGGACTATCTATTAACTGAAAACAATATCAGATGCATACATTTATAAAAATCCAGATCCTGTAGATTTTTTTTTATTTCGAAGTATTTTTTAATGGTCGGTCACTCGTAATCTATCCATAAACGGTATAGACTGAATTGATTTAAAATAAACTTAAAAATTCCAACGGTTCACTTCTTGTATAATAAATCACATGGACAAGGTTAACTAGATAAATTCCATTTCAAAATACCAACTAAAAATACACGTCTGTGATGAGCGCGTGATAAAGTATTGGTTTTAAATTAGAATTTTATTGAACAAATTTATTATTTGTTTGCACATCTGTCTTTCAAACTTAACAGAGGTGGTCAAAATAATCCAAAATGGCTGCGGACCCAATACTGTTACGTGTTTACATCCCTTAGTAAACACCAAGCGTGGAATCAATAATTGCAACACTAAACCACTAATTTATTAACTCATTACTTACTTACAATAATTAGTCGCATAAACTATAACACCAATTACCAATTACTACTTTTAACCAATATATATTATTCACTACTAGTCACTGTTCCTTTTCTGTTATGTTCAGTTCACTTTCCAATATTCTACTACTACCAGTGAACCATTCTGGCCTTTATATACCTACAGATATATCTTCTAGCATAAATCAGGTGCTCCTCTAAATATTTCCACAATTCTCTTGTTTTCTAATTTGTTTCCATACCATCAAAGCCATCTCTAGGACGACTTCTAAACCACTATCTATAGAGCAACTTAGGAATCTGCTATGGTAGGGCATATCACAGCCTTCTGCAAAGTGGTTGTAAACTCATCACATCAGTTAGCGGTAAAAACTGGATTAAATCTCACTGTTCTGAGCTTAGTGAAGAAACCACAACGCCAACAAGTCGTCCCCGTATTTTAAAGGCATTTTCAAGTCCCTCACATTGATTCCAATATTTGTACAGGGTTTAAACTGAAATATTTTGAAACATTCCTCCCGAAATAATTCACAAAGGGACGCATTCTAAAATTTCCAATCACCTAGTGCTTGTAACTAATACATTTCGTATTGCTCGAAACTTCATTAGTCACACAAATTTCGAGGTTCTCATACCAATGTGAATGGTTTGCAACAAGGTTTGAATTTGAAGATTTGTACTTGTGTTTAGTGTATGTAATGTAGGTATCCCACTTCGTTTCGATGATACTAGGGCTGGCTTTATGAATGCACTTCATGTTATCTTTCTGGTCCCAAACAGAGAGGTGTATCTTATCTTTGTTTAATTTTTTAAGTAAAATTATATCTTTTATCGTAACATTATATTATTATCGTTACTTATTTTAATTATCTTTTGTGCTACCGATGAGGATTTCTTGTTGTATACCTCCTATATTATTTGCTCCTTCATTCTGTTTTAGGGCTGTTTTTTATCTTCAACGAACGTTATACGTTATGCTGAGGAATGTTCACTAGAAAAATAATGACACCTTATGACCTAGGTAACCTTATAGGTTATCTGTTTTGTAACCTCTGTAAGGGTAATAATATTTTTGGGCTACGTTTGGTTACCTAAAAACAAGAAAACAACCCAAGTGAATATAAATGCAATTTTATTGGGAATAGCACTACAAAACAATAACAGCTCAATTACAAATTATGCCTTGATTTATAAGCTTAGGTTGTGAGGCTCCAGTAGGCGGACAACCTAACCATGGACTGAACACTCTGCAAGAACAATACTCATTAGTATTTAGACTTCGGTTACGCATACACAATGTGCCCACACTGGCAGCTAAGGTCGATCCATATATGAGAAGCCAGTACCTATATAGGGGGTCAACATCCCAAAAGGTACCAGCGCAATTCAATATATGAGGGCACAATCGGTTCATCTGGTCATGTACCTAAAAATATACATGCACATGTCTACGTATAAATATATAGCCAAATGTTTACCAAATACATAGTCACACACACGTTGTCGACAACGTTTCCCAACAATATAAGCAGTAATAAAAATATATAGGCCGCCTTAAATTATAAGGGCTAGTGAGTATCTAATATTTAAAGGTTGTAGCGTGCAATACTTAGTTCGAGAAACAATAAGCAATAATATGAAACAATATTGGCAAAACTCACCCCCAAATGTGAATATGATTGCAACACTTACTTGACTACTATAATAAACAGGAAACTACACATCACTATAACTGAGCTATGGACACGTCTGCTCACTCCAGCAGATACTCCACAACTGTCCGGTATGAGTTTCCTTCCAATATATGCATGATATTAAATTGTTCCACAGAGCTTCTTTCTTCATATGGCAAAAACAAAGGCCATCGATGTTGTAATCGTTTCAGTAACATACAAAAGGGGAGAAAAGCAACCTGACTTGCGTCATTCCCTTGTACTTCTTAGCTTGATATACATACAGTCATTCATTTTTAATGAAAATTTTAACTTTTAGCAATACTTTCAACCACTGGGAAAACGGATCCAAATGACTCGTCTCATCGCCGTGCTCTATATGTTTTTTAAAATGATGAAGGGAGCTAACAGTGCGCAGTTGGTGAAAATCACGAGTCGGCAGGGAATGCAGCGACTTTGAGCGATCGGCAATATACTTTTTATCGAAAGTGTTCAACAGGAGATTGGTTCACTTACGTTGCCCAAATACTCAGTGACGCAATCGAGACACTCAAAAAACTCCCAGCAGCAGCTTCAGATATTTCTAAAGCATTTGATGTAGTATAGCATCAAGGTGTTGTAACTAATGAAGTCTCAACAGGAACCTTATCAATTCAGGTAGTCCACAAAAATCTGTCTTCTGGTTTCATTTGTTTCTTCTCCATATTAACAACTAGGTTTTCGCAACGTCTAACCCTGTTACAGGTTCGATAATGGCAGTGCTCGCAAGTTCTTCCTTTCAAAAAGTGCAATTAGATCCAGATCCTGCACCTTAAATGCAGACTGGCCAACTTCTCATTGGAAACTTTCTGTACCAACTTGGGTGTCTCACAAGGATTTCTCCTAGCACCCACTGTGTTCCTACTTCGAGGTATTCTTTATGTTACTTCTTCCGTTCACAGATCAGACAGTGCAGCTGAAAGGTAACCTCAAGATGCAAACAAAACAACTTGATTTATTTTGATTTATATTTCAAGAATGAACGATGGACCCATATATTTGGATTTTGGATGAATATGAAGGATACGACCAGAAGAGGCTGGGTAGATCTACCAGTAGTAAATATGTTTACAAGTAAAGGAACTAGGCTAATATTCTGCACTGCGGTAGGTACTGAGAAAATATGAGTTACTGTCTTAATTTGAGTAGAAAAAAAGTTTAGGACTCAACCGTTGGTTAAAATACCCGAGGCAAATTTCCATTTGTGTTTTATTTTATGGAAGCAGTTGCATTTGTATTTGTTTTTGTTTTATACTTTGTAATTGCACGCTAGCTTCTATTAATAATCCCAGTCCTTCTAGGTGATGGACGTGGTCCTTGCTAGGCACCAATAATTTGCAATTGCAATGAACAAAACGGAAGTTGTAAGATTGCCATAATTTATTTCATATGGAATGTGAAGAAAAATTGCAGCGTGATCCATCTTGGTCAAACTGCAAAATTCTTTAGTTGGCGAGTCAAGGGGCATTTTTGTGTTGCAAATAAGCGATGTAAAATAGCAAAAGTTTTCATAATCTCGCCATCTTGTTGGAAAGTTATTTCATTTTCTATCATATTGTCGTCACTTTCTAAAATGTCTGTTATCTAATCTAATTGTGATACTAGGTGTGCCTTTTATTCCGCAACGAAGTCTAATTTTCCCAACGACCCACTGGAATATCCGTTTCTTCACTGTAGCTGCCTGAGTAGTGGTGTTTCTGCCCTATAAACAGAAACTGGCGCCCGAGTAAAGCACCGCCGCCGCCTCGAGTGCCATAGTGACACTTCGGGATTTTCTTGCCTAAAACCGAAGTACGTCACAGTAAATAAGAAGCCTATTATTGAAGGGAATTTCTGTAGAAATTAGTACGCGAATGTCGGTTCGTCAACTTTTCGTTCTTAACCAATAACTCTGTCAAATCTCAACCGATTCCTATAAACGATGCACCAGTGTCTTCGCAATGGAAAGGGCTTTAAAGTGATGTGTTAGAAGTAGGGTAGTTCCATTTGAAATGTTAAAGTTGGGGTTGCTAGGGGTTAGGGGGATGAACATATCAAGTTGGGTTGACTGTCAAAAATCAACGGGTTCTAATTTTCGTTTCTGCTTTAGGGGGGATCAAGTTATAGTTGAAAGACCCTGTATCTTTAACTGCGCGATTTCGTCCCACTTAAACCATCAATACCAGCTGATTATACACAAACTTGTGAATTAATATAATCACATAAATTACAGATAGGCCTCGTTGACTACAATATATGATAAATAGATTGTGATAAGATAAAATTGGTATGCCTAACATATCACTAACGTTTAATCGAGCCGTATTAGCGTGGCATCGCGGTTAATTTAATTTAATGAGACTGTTTACCTATCTAATACTCGTATTTCTAGGTAGAGGTAGGTATATTATTAAGTAATAAAAATACCCACTTTTTATTAATGCTGAGAACGTAAATTATCTAAAATTTAAAATAATGATTCACAATTGGACCTTGCGGTTTATTTATGTGTTAATTATGATAAATACAATTACAAACAAGGTATATTATATTATATCTATATTTCTATAAACAATAACATGTACCTAACAATTATATAACGTTGCGTTTTACAATAAAAATAATTACATTATGCTGATGACAACACCGCGTTTCTACATAATATTGAGACAGAGCACCGCCAGACAATTAAATTATAAAACAGGTGTTCTACGCCAGATAAACATAACCTAACCTATATAACAAACCAAACTGGGCTAGAAACGTCTAAAAATAACTTACAGCGGTTCCAATGTCACACTTTCCTCGTCCGAGTCCATTGTGTTAATTTAGTTTTTATCACTGGACGTCAAAATTTCACTTTAATCACACACAAATCACATTTTTGGGTGCGCGATTCCACAACATTGTCACTTGATACTACCGAAACTTACATATTGTGGCGCAAGCCGGGCAAAACAAAACAAATTGGAAAGGAATGGCGTATGCGAGGCGCCTTGCATCGGACAAAGACGGCTGGCGGGCTAGCCACTCGAGCAGGTACATGCATGGGCGTGCGCTGGTGGATTATTTACGCACAAAATAATAATAAATAAACAGTGATAATTAGAGCTTCACGGAAATTTTAATCTACCTGGTTTCTAAAATTCACCATTAAAGTGAACGAAAGCAGAGGCGTATTTTAATAATATTTTACGCTCTAATAATTAATCTATAATTTTTTTTAGTAGTAAAAGTAAACAAACAAGAACACAAACTTGTGAAATAAAATTAAATAGTATACATCGGTTGTGGTAAATATACAATAATGCATCGATAATTTTTTCGAGCATTACACATCACAATATATTTACATGTGCGACTTAAGAGCAGGTTTTTAAATCTTTTATTATCAATTATGAGAAAAGTGTAAAACAAAAGTTGTAGATATTGTTCTGGTGATAAGAAATAAAACAAAGGAACATCAGAGAGTAAACTGTCAGAAATATTTTGTCATTTTTTTTTTCATGGCAACCTATGTTTGATGCAGTACTGTTTTGCATAGTATTTCCATGGGGGATAGAGCAAATGGCAACATATTATATATTTTTGGAATCAGAGAAAAAAGACCTTTCAAAATACGCAAAAATGTAGTGTTCCGTTTAAAAAACAAAGTTTTGTCGTTTCCTTTACTTTCTGATGCCATTTTGTTTTTTCTTCACCAATAGATAATTCACACTAAAATCTAAAACTTGTATTTTTACACTTCTTTCATATCTTTAAATTTAAATTTAATAATAAAGGCTAGGTAGGTGTCAAAATGCTTAGATGGAACTACCGTATACAGGGTGATCTACTTTTTAAACCATTTTATTTTGCTTAAAAATATAGCTAGAAAAGAAAATGGATATGTATACTCTGTCTGTTTAAGACATAGAAATAGACTCCGCCCCAAAAATGCCCGCTAAATTTGGATGGAATTTCTCTATTGGTCGTATTTATAGAACCCGAATTACAAAGCAACCGCTAGATTTGACTGACAAAAGTTGACACTACAAGACACAAGTACGTATTAAACTTTTACGCATTTTGCAACAGACCAATCAGCTTATGTTATGATTGTCGTAAAACGCATAAACGCTAAAGGGATGAAAAACGCGAGTAAATGGGAGCCGGCTTCACTGTCAACTGTCATAAGTGTCATATTCATTTTTGTGAAATTATTAATTTATGTCAGCTGTTTATGTTAATGAATTCATTGAGATTTATTTCATATAAACATATCTTACTTTTTTGTGTATTAAGGTACGTATAAGAATTAACCTTATATGTTTTGTGTATTAAGTATGAAGGTACGTAATGCAAACAATTATTAATTGATCAAATGTTAAAACGGTTTTTTAAGGTTAAGTTTTCATCGAAATCTGATGGCTAACCAAATATATTGAGACATAATATATCTGTTGTGGCTATCGCACATTTCATTAATTTCATCGAGTAAAACTGACTATTGCGTACACCGTTCTACGCTACTATGAAATTAATGGGGCGGAGTCTATTTCTATCTCTTCGACAGACAGAGTATAGCATATTTTACCAAGTTTCTGTATATTAATGTATATCTATATTCTGTATATTAATATACAGGGTGAATACCAATAACTCATTTTAATTTTAAGGGATGGTAGGTCCCTTCCTTAATGGTAAGGCCATATACCAAAAATAAAAAATATATACTCTGTAGTTTTCGAGAAAGAAAATAAATACGTCAACATTTTCAGAACTTCGTAACTTACATATCTCAACAGAAAATAATTCAGGATAGGTCTTTGCCTCTAGCATTCACCTTGTTTTTTGCAATCATGAATTCACTAGTTTTTGCTCTCACTCTCAATTAACTTGTCTCCGACCGCAAATTTATAACATTAGAACATTGTCGGCCTGTGTTGCATTTATGATTTTTTTCCCTGTGTAATGTTGCAGATGGTCGAATATGAAAGACCGTCGAACGGCGGCTTAACTTTATTAGACGTTTTTTATCACGTTTTTTACGTTAGAACTTGGAGTCTGTGACTTGGATACAAGGCATGTTGTTCACCCCATAAGTAGGTCAGTAGAGCGACGAAGCGGTACTCAAAAGTTTATCAGAATTTTACGTAGGGTAGGTCAGTTTTTCATCTTTCTTTTTTGTATTTTTTATTGGTAATTTGTGTTATAAATATCAACAGACCCCCTCTTAAAATTAAAATGAGTTATTGGTATTCATCCTGTATAATAATAATATTTTATTAAAAAATTGTTTAAAATCTAAAATTGTTTTTCTTGCATTTAGGTGTATTTAATTGAATAACTCAGTTAATTGAAGATGAAATATATAACAATTATATATGTTTATTTATAAAGGCGATGAAAAGGGCTATCCAAATATCTAAAAACATACAGAGTGTTCCGTTTAAAATATACAAAAACTTGGTGAAATATGCTACAGATATATTTTTTATTTTTTTTTGTAGCTATATTTTTAAGCAAAATAAAAGGGTTTAAAAATGTTCAAATGATCACCCTGTACACAACAAGTGAATGATTTATTTCCGAAATACACGAAAGCGAATCCGTACCTGCAACGTGAGACTGAGACACGAGCTTAAAGGTAAAGTCGACCAGGTGTATAAACAGATGCAATACTTTTACGCTACATTGTTGTGTGTGTGTAACATTAGTTACGGTTACAATGTTAAAGTACCCGTATCTGTGTTTACACACTGATTCATTGATATTTCTTGATTACGCATTTTAAAATCATTTCTTTGTAATAAATGATTGTTCGTTGAGGCAAAGATTATTTCATACATTAGATAATCTTACTGACAGAGGAGTACTCCTAACGTCAATAAATTAAGAAACAGTTGTTTTCCGCAACGTTATGTAACATAAAGATTCCATAATGAGACTGTCGGCGACAATGGCGAAACATAACAAGAGAGGTTTCTCTCACGCGTATGGCCAAGGTTAGCCATTTGCACGTCTGTCCAGAGTATTCTTATATGAATCATTAGTGACAGTTATCTATGAATGAAAATAAATCAGTTTAACCATTTCGAGAGTATTCATTCATAAATCGTTTTTTTTTTCAGAAAGTAAATTAAAGGGTTCTTAAATATCAGATTCAAGCTTCGACGAGCACATTAAAAGGCCAAATTTGTAACCGTTGATGAAACTGCAGATTTAAAAAAAAATCCTGTAGCCAATGTAATAGTACGTACATGCACCATCACCTTCATATTTATTATCTTGTAAAAGATTACAGCAATGCACTGGAGAAGCAATTAAACAACCGGCATTAACTACACTACAAATATTTGGAATTTCACCGAATCAAGTGTTAATGTGGGTGTGATGGTACGTCATCTAAGTTTCAGCTAGCTTAAATTTGTTTCTGCAAATTCACTACACGTTACGAGTATACTTCATGCTTTACATCTTGTGGCAGGAACTATTCGAAACTGTTATCCACATGTAGATGCACTAATAGCAGATTTAAAGGCAGTATCCAAATCTCCCGGTCGTATTCGGGGATTTCATTCAAGAGTGTGCTGGGATGCAGAACTTCCACAGTCAATTGTTACAAATAGTTACAGGCAGTGTTTTATTATTCAAAATACAGAGAGGAGATAGAATTTGACCTAATCTAACTAATTAGACCCGTGTGGTAAATTATCCAGTCCGCTAAAGCCGACAACCATCCACCAGACCCCTGGGCAAATCCGTGTCTTCACTGAAGCTATCCCAGTCTCTGTCAAAACCGCTGAGAGAGAACGTGTTGTTCTTTACACTCTAAAATAAGAAACTGGCGCCCCTAGTATTTTTCAATCAACTCTTACACGTAGTTGATTATTTCCCCCCTTCCCTGCAAACTGTTACTTTACTGAATAGCAATAATACCCGTATATTACGCCTATGGTTTTAAACCAAGAATGCCAGTCCTAAGGCAAAAAGGGTGTACTTTCGCCGGCTGCACCTTATTTGTTTAAACATTCCTTGGGACTATTAAGTCAATAACCGTCTTACGTACGCTAAGCCCACTCACTATCTTCTGTTTACGAACGACATGTACATGTAATTATTCTGTGTGGAGACCAAGGTGACTAACATTTCAACCATTTATGATGTTGAATATATTAGCTACGTCTGAAAGTTTATGTTTACGTAATATTTCGCACTCGCAGTAGAGGTCACCTTGTTTTTTCGTATGAAATTTCTAAAACGTAGTGACAATAATTTAATCACTTCAACTTATCACTACTATCTTATTATTTACAGGAAAATGCTTGATACCCTACGAGTTTTATTTTTCTTCCCAAGTAAAACAGAGAAAACCTGAAAAGATTTTTTTTTTCATTATAATAAATAATTTATATATGTTATATATCACCGCACTATTTATTTCCACCTCCTTGAGGATATGCAAGAGTGCAAGTTGCATCGCACACTCTGCTCTGCTGTGTGACGCAACATCCTGTTAGTTCTTGACCTAGATGCACCTTAGTGGAAAATAATAGGATTAATTTCACAAAAACTCCCAATTAATTTTTTCTTTTGGCACGCAACTCCACGTCAGTTCCACTCTCGCCGCACTGGCACTGAAGGAATATTTATGAAAAGAATCCAGTTTTAGAAATTAGCTGCAGATGAACACAATGCAGGAGTATTCTGCTTGAAAATGGGATATTAAAGTTTAAACATTTCGGTGGAGAAATGTTTTATGTATGCCTCGCGGAGAATGATCAAAGAATATGTTATGTACGTACTTGTGCTAGTTTTCGAGGATAATGTGCAACGAAGGAACAAGGGCAATTATTTCTTGATATCGTAAGCGCTTTGCTGGCGATAGGTGGTTTACCAAGCGCGGAGGGATACGGGAATAAAAATATAAATTTCGCAACTATCGACTCTGGAAGATAATCAAAAAATTCCATGCCTAATTGTTTGGAGAAAACCGTATTTCCAGGAACTTAATTAGATTCTATAAAATCGACGTTCAAGTATTATTTGTTCAAATGACTAGCAACTAGAAAATTTCTCCAAAAATTTTTCGAATTTTTTTTTAAATTTTCTATTTTGATCAAATGACTAATTGACTAAGTGAGACAGTGATTTCTGCGAGGATTTCTATTTATAGTAATTATCTACACCTTACACTTAATTGCAACTGAAATAGGTTTAAGAATAATTAAGTTAATGAATGTTTGAAACTTTTTCTCTTACTATACTGACGATTTGTAAAAAAATGAACAAAGCACACTGATACTACTGTATAATACTGACTAACTCCTTTTATACGTCTGTATTTATTTTTGATAAATGCAGCACCGAGTAATCCCGCGATGTATCAAAGTTTCAACCCTACAAATGTAATGCTAAACCGAAATCCCCCGATATTCCGTGATGAAAGTGAAATATTAAATAATGCAATAAAAATTTCAACGTTTTCGTCGCTGTTTGTATTATTTACAGACATTCAAAGGATTTGCTTTCAAAGATTTTGATATTCTACGAGCAAGCTGAAAGATTCGCCCTCAAGGCCTCTGTTCCACAAAGCCGATATTAAGCCCGGCTCTTTTTCTCTAAAATCATGAATAGGGTTGAATTTTCATCGTACGGCTGTCTAGTGGGGACAAGGGACTTTAGGCCGACATTAAACGAAAATGAATTTCCAGTGTATAATAGTAGAGACGTAAATATATTAAGGCTGCATTTCAGAAGTGACAAGTGACAAGGAAGAAGACAAAAAAATATCGTAGTTTAAAATACTCATGATGACAAAGCGGCCTGGTTTCAAAGCGTGTATTGTCATCCATGCAATAATTCGTGTTACAGGGTGTTATTGAAAACGTCTGTGTACAAGAACAAAAGATTGAACCTGTGAACGATTTCCTGTATTTTACTGTTTGAAATAAGTTTTTCACGATATCTCCTAGAGAAACTCAAATGCCTACATTCTCATGTTCATTGTCGATAATGGTCCATTACTTTAAAGGGCTCTACTAACTTTTTATTTGTCACGTTCCAGAAATCTATTCCGGAGAAGGCGAAGTTAGACAGACTCCGTGAGTTCACACGATGCATATTTTCCGTTAGCAGGAAAAATAGATTTTTATAAGTGCAATGTTAGAAATTGCGATACAAGACAAAAAAAGCAATGAGGTATTTGTTGAAATTGGATGATTGATATCCTCTTAGTCCATTCCATTTCTCTTGTACTCGATGCCGAAAATAGGGTTGATAAAAATTGTGATTTTTTTAATTTTTGCTAAAAATCGAAATATCTGAAATTTATTTTATTTATTTATTTTAGTCTTTTCAGAATTCATATTCTTTTCTGCACCCTAGTGTTCATATTTTCTACGGCCGTACTTATTTGACTCATTTACAGTACTGAAAATTATGTAGTATATCATTTAATATAAAACAGATTTTATAAAATGCAATTTTTAAATAATAGAAGGGAGACACCCTCGCGATTATAATTTCGTTTCCCTTGGAAACAAGGGTATTACATTACATATTTCCCTGGACTATATATTACGAAAATGAATTTCTAAAATGCTTAACGCTGCTATAAGAGCGGGTAAGTAGCTTTGCTGGCACTTTGTTACTGCGACAGCAGTTCCTTTGACGTTAAGTCTAATTACATACAAAATACCGACGTGACGTGCAAAATGCCCCTTTAGCTTTTTCTCGGATGAACTTCCCCGCGCATTTTACGCTGGCAATTTTACTTTTTGGTCCATCAGTTGGAAAAAAGAGTATGCTTACAGGTGCTTAAACATAATAACCCCACCCAACTGATTTTCCTATTTTAAAAACATTTTCTACATCCTTATACTATACAGCAAAAATGTCCAGATTCATAAAACATATTTGTTAGAGGTTTCAGCCTTTACTTAATACTTAATATTATATAAGTTTTCTTAGTATTTTCTACAATTTTCTTTAATTTTTCAGGAGCCACGCCGAAAACTTCCTTCTCTCTGGGATAAAAAAACGCTCTCCCCGACTGTTTGTTACCTTGTCGTCAAGGAGATTTCCAAAATTTCTACATTTTAGGAATTTCATATTAAATTATTTTAAATTTTTCTTATTATTTTTTATTAACATGGGTATACAGGACAATATTTTAGTAGCCACCCACCATTTCTTGACTCACACAAACTGCACCTGAGACACCGTTATTTAAACTTAGACGCTGCCGCTCCATCCTTTTTAATTAGCAAGATTATATGCGCACTTTGCAATTTGGATCCGGCCATAATGCGGTGCACCGCGCTGCAGTAATTTTATTACAGCTACACGCTAATTTAATTAATTTTGATAACTAAGCACGAGTAATTAGCCGGTCTGGTTTCGTTTAAATGGCGAAATAAATGTATCTAAATTAACTAAGCGACCGCGACGTACACTGCAAGAATGTTAACCTTTATTCGGTGGTGGAAAGGTAAACCGCGACCGCTGGGGGTTTGGTAAGAGTACGGATTTTTAATTACAATACGGGATAATAAAAAAGGTGTGTGGTCGAGCAGTTCTAACTCCATTATGGACGTAAGGTATAAACAGGATCCTGGAGACAGTTTTATGTGGTTTTGAGTAAATCCGAACAGAATTTTGCATTTGGAAAAAAGTAAGTGAATTTTTGTTCTCTTTGACGTAGAATTTCATTTATCTGGTTTAAATGATAGGTTCCCTAATTAGTGAGAAATTTTCAAAGTGCTGCCTCTTTAAATTGGTGTACTACCTAAATTTAAAAAAAGGTTTACACCCACTTATCCATGTTCATATGAAACTGTGCTGCAGGAGCTAAATATAACGAGCGTAAACTCATTTGTCAATTAGGGGCAAACGACGTTATAACAGTACGCCGTAAAAAGCTCAATAGTAGATATAATAAGTTCGTTCTACGCCACCTTCAAGGCCATCGCTCAGGATGGCGCCGGCTGGAGGATTCGCTTAAGAGCTACAGGCAATGACCTGAAGCTTTAGGGCGGCGGCGTTAGGGCGGCGGGTTATGTTATGACCATGTCATGGTCATTCATGGCCTTTCATAGACATCCATGCTCATTCATGGCCATGTCATGGATATTACAGTAACAGCTTTTTGCATAGATCCATAGAAGTCCATGAACGGCCATGAATGACCATGACATGGTCGTAACATGGTCATAACCCGCCGCCCTAACGCCGCCGCCCTAGAGCTTCAGGTCATTGCCTGCAGCTCTTAAGCTCTTAAGCGAACCCCGAGTGTAGCTACAAGTCTAACCCCTCCATCCGGCGCCATCCTGAGCGATGGCCTTGAAGGTGGCGTAGAACGAACTTAGTATATCTACTCTCAATTCATATCGTTAACAAATTTTATTGTAACTAATCAGTATTAGTTAAAGTATTGTTGAAAAATATTGTGAAACCTTTCTATTTTCAAATTTAAAGATCACTACCAAACTATTCAAGTAAACAATGAAAACAAATAAATAGCAAAACTGGCAGAAGTCGATACAGGCAAAGATTATATTATATTATATTAACCAAACGCAACAATTATTTCGTTGCAGGGCCGTTAAAATTTTATTCGCAAACTTTAGAGACACCCGTATTTTCATTATACCAGCGACCACCCTTTAACCACATCGTTGTCTGTAGAGAAAACTGCCCTCGGTGGCATTTAACCGCTGCGTTAGACGCAGTAATCCCCTACGGTTGTCCTGCAAACAGTTGATAAAATGTCCCCCATTCAAGTTCCCTATCAGTCCCATGTTCTATCATTAACAAAATTCAACAGATTTGGGTCTGTTAGCATAATCATTATCTAGGATGAGGGATGCAGGAATTGTAAACAACCTTTGTTAATTTGAACGTGGATTATTTTTTATATGTTTATACAAATCTTAAGATCACACAACAAATAATTATTACCGCCTAATCTATTTTTAGAGACCGCTATGGTTTAAGAGTTTCCGGGTTTTCTTCCGTGTTGAATATATTGAATTCTTGACATTCGACCATTTTGTGGTAGTCCTCTTTTGAAACGCTTCAGATAAAAATCATGACAAAGACATAGACGAATAGTCAAGAATTAGAAATATTCAACGCAGAAGAGAATTCGGAAACTCTTCCTCAAATCATAAGCTCTGCAAAAGCCTCAGAGTCAAAATGGGTAAATTTGTTATTGGTTATTGGCAACTGACAGTTACAAAACCTAAAGTACTTTTGCTAATAATTCTGATTAACCTATTGACGCACAAAAAAGTTTTACCTTTGGAAGGACCCCTAAGTTACTTTGCAAACAAAAAATATACCTTCACATAGATTAACTACTAATGCCCAATCGCAATAATGACCTTGAGATATCAGAAAAACTACTTACCAGACGGTAACGGTCAAGGAATTCTGCGCCCGCCTCGCGCAGCAGTTCTCGTTGCAGACAGACCCGTCTCCAGATCCAATGCTCCCTCTCGGAGGCGGCGTGGCGCAAACATGCCTTCCTCCCGACGCCCCCACGTACTCCACCGACGGACTCGCGCAAATACTATGCCGGCATTGTCCCTTCGCGCCTCTCAAATTCGGCGACACAAAACCGACACATTCTTTGCCTTGCTGACACTGGACGTTCCCACACTGCGTTCCCTTCTCCTGCTGGGGCTGGTAGCCGCACTGGTACTCTTTTCCTTGGTAATTTTGGCACTGAATTTCTTGAAGACTGTTGTTGACACATGATACCTCCTTCTGGTGTAGATCTTTCCCTTGGCTAGTCACCGAACTGCTGGAACTGGATCCCGGGCTGGATTTTGAGAGTTGGTATCCTTCCTGGTATTGGCAGCACTTGACGCGGTTCGGCGTACCCATGTGGGAGTACCTCATTCTTTGATATTGGTTGGTGGTGTATGGCAAAGGTAATCGGTAGTGAAAAGCCAAGTCTCTCCTCATGTAAGGGTCGTTGGCGTTGAACTGTTTAAACCCGTATGGTTGGTACGATCCATAATAAGGTTCTTGTGGCTGCGGTACGTACCGCTCAACGGGCATATGTGCGTTAGGTGGTAGGTATCTCTCCCCACTGCTATATCTATTATCGTTATTTACATATTTATCCGAGTGGTAGGTCTGGTGATTGTTACCACTTTGTTGATACTTATCGGGGTAGCTTTGAAACCTATCCTTATATCTAGGTTCATTATGATGGTACCTGTCGTTGGAATTATTCGGTGAAGTGGTTGCGTAACTTTGATATCTCTGGGCTTTGTCGTACCTTTCGAGTTTCTTCGGAGAGTGCGAGTAAGTATCTGTAGGCGAGGGTGAAAGAGGCGGCGGGGGAATGAAGCGTTCTGGCGGCGGAACCGCGGCTGTGGGAGAAGGAAAAGTATTGTTAGAAAAGCAATCTGGACTAGGAGTGTTTTCTGGAGATAAAGGTGGAGGTGGGATAAATCTGTCGTTTGCTGGCGCTGGGGAAGGTGGTTCCAAGTACGGTACTTGTGAAAACGGTATTCTCTCCGGTCGTTCCGGTCTCTCCTGCGTGGCAAACCTTTCCGGGCAAGGTATTGCAGGGAACCGTTCCTGGTTAAATCTTTCGTTAACGTACTGGTCGAAGCGATTTTGGTATTGCTCCCTCTGGTGTCTCTCCCTTTCCTTTCGATCCGAGCTAGCCGATCTATCCCTGATCTTGTAAATGTCAGATTTAGATCCGCTCCTATGCCGTTCGGTCGGTGTGTAGCGTTCAATAGAACATACACTCTGCGCCGAGGCGTGCCTATCGTTGGGGGTATTGCTGAAATTCTCCATATTACCCGTATTGTACTTGTCGACTGGTGTATATCTGTCGCTGCTAGGGGTACATCTTTCCTTATCAGTTGATAGAGTGTGGTACCTGTCAGTAGGCGTGGTAGTTCTAGAGTACCTATCCAGCGTGGCATGGGCGTGGTACCGATCAAGACTACCAATATTTTGGACCGGCGTGTACCTTTCAGGGAACCTTTGGCAACTCGTTCTCTCATAATTGTACCTGAAAAGAAGAAAATGTTATCAGTGATGGATCTAACTAAATATAACAAATAGGAGAGAAAGGGAAATGTAAATGGAAATTACGCAATATGGAGAATATTGAAGATTACAATGTTATAATCTTTTAGCGCACTTTAAGATTTATACCTTAGTCTAAATAGTAAGTCAATTTCAGATGAAATCTGAAATCTCATGATATATATGAAAAGGACCTGATCTTAAACCGTAGTGGAAAATAGGATATTCGCTTATAACGAGATATTTACTATAATGAAAATTCATTATACTGACCCCATAACATACTTACTAATAGATTCTGAAGAGCAAACAATAGTGGAATGCTTCTATACTGAAGAACTGCAAAAGGTTAAATACATAGACACGTATCTTGTGGAGAAGGTCGTAAGAAAGAAAAATTATAAAGTTTTTGTAAAGTGGCTTGGATTCGATAATTCTCATAATAGTTGGATTAACAAAAATAGCATTATAATATTTCTAATTTTCTTATGCATCTTTAAATATAGTTTTTAAAATAAAATAAGAATTTCTTACGCGTTGTATTATTACGAAGCGACCTTCTGCTCTCCCACTGACAATAAAATTACAAATAGACCGACATATTACTTGAATTATACCAGTTTGGAACTCATCCAAATACATTTATTGCTTTCCAGATTAAAACTTAATTCGTACAAAAACATAATAGCCGCATGTACTTAAACTATTTAATTTAATTAAATTTAATACCCTAGATTTCTAGTTTTTGTCTGCGGCTCGCCCCGTTCGTTTTCCAGTCTGCTTCTGGGAGTTCTTTATACAAAGTAGGATCACCCCAAGGACTCAGACTAAAGCGGAACAATATTGTACATATTTTGAATCATAATTTTTGTTTCACTAGCCGGCGCGAAAAGGGAATCGCTGAAGAATAAGTTCCATTAGTTTTTTTAGTGATAAAATAAAAGAAATATATGCTTAAAAATTGTTTTAAGGGTGAAAATATTATACAGATAAAGGAGTACATCAAAAGTTATAATATATTATATGTTTATACAATTTGATTATTTGAAATCCATGAATTGAATTTATTGGATAATCCCAGCCATTTCACATAGAGCTTGTCACCTTTTTTTCTTAAATCCTTCTCCACAAGATATATATCGGGTTGTTTTACGTTCAGTCTATTTTCCAAAGAATGAAATTAATTAAAACCTCATATAATTAATTAACCAACGGATCATTAAATATAATAATATAAAGAATCTGCATCGTTTTCATTTTCATGTTGTAATAATGACTGACATAAACATGACTACATCATTCAATTTATTTTTATTTTTATGTTCCTTTTTATTTACGGTTCTCAAACAGTAAACCATTATCAAAGAGAACTACATTTTTAGCACAACCTTGAAATATTTAATTATTGCTGGTTTTTGCCGAAAAAAAATTCTTATCTTCCTAGAATATCAAGACTGAAGGGATTACAAATATGTTTAAACAAGGTATTCTTACGTCTGCTGATTCAGGGGTTGGTCTCTAAGCAAACACATGCCCGGAAATGCTGCACGTTATTCCCTTGATTTGATTCCCAACGGGATATGCCCTCCTTTTCTGGACACAAAATATGCCTTAGATTCTTTGCGCCATAAGCAAGCAATTTATATAGCAGAGAAGTAATAAAATAAAGCAAGTGCATCTCATACACTGAAATACAATAGTATTTACCTAGTTAAGAATTAAGTTGAGAAGTAAGGAAATGTGACGTCTTGGAGCTCTAATAATGCTTACACACACCTGATGGTATTTTACTAAAACTTGTTTATTAAGTTAGAAATTTAAACCGGCGAGAAATGTATTCTTATATTTTAATATCCTCTATCCTGGATTTCTCTAAAGCTCTTTTACCAATATTTCTTTGGTCGCTTCACTGACTAGACCTGTGCAAATATCTTCTGTATTCTCATGGTTATCATTAAAATGTCATCCTTAAAAATACTGAGAACTCTATCATATAGTTCGACAGCTTCAGTATTAGCCGAAGCAATACGTAAGTGAATTGGTGGATTTCTCCAATAATATAATTTTACTGACTTCCTTTAAGGGTAGCTCAAGCCCGAAGTGTTCATTACATCTCTGATGCATCACCAGGGACAGGATTTCATATTAAATGCCACTGCAACTATTTCAAATATTAGTAACTTCTTATTATCCAGTAGTAACTTTTTTGTCGTCGTATTCAGTCCTATACCAATATCCCGTTGGAATGGTGTTTATGATAAAGCCGTGTGATACACGCCCTTTTATTTGAGCCTACATACAATGCCGCACATTTTATCGATCCCGATCCTAAATGATGGTCGCTGCTAAATGGAGCATAAGTAATAACATTTTAACAATATATTTCCCATCTGCCAAAAAAACGTATACTGGCTCTGGATAGGCTACAAAATGAAGCAATATTGAAAATTCACGCCATATATCATTAAGTATGCCGAAACTGCGACGCGAACGGAATTCATAAACATATTTTGAGGTTTACTTAAGCTTATCTTGGGAAAGGATACCTTACATATAAAGGAGCCAGTGGCGCCGCTACGTTTATTTTATAATATACCTATTAGCAGCTTCCTTTCCAATTTGTTTGGAAGAAAAAATTACAAAACGGGAGGCAGGACTATGTGAGGATTTACTGGGGGGGGGGGGGGGGGATGCGATAATTACCACACCAACACTTTTTCCGATTTTCCAGCTTGCCTTCAAATCGTTTATTTTGAGTCGACTCAGCCCTACCTCGGGCGCAGCGATGGTGCGAAGTGATGGTGGGGTAAGAGTCGTTAACAAGTTCATCATGTTACCCCCCCAAGCTCAAGGCCGAGATCCGCCCTTGGTTTCAACAGCGCCGACTACCACTGACATCGAAATCAGTGTTGCGCATTACCAACGTCGCAGAAGCAAAGCCACGCCCACAAATGAAGTATAAATAGAGGAGCGCTAGGCCGAGAGAGCTCACTTTGCTTCAACAAGTCAAATAGGACACTACTCTCCACTTGTGCGACATGGATAAACCGAATATTCTTGAAATATGAAGCAAAAATAGTCTGCGATTTCTCAAATTTAAAACAAGATGCTTAAGATTTCACAGTTTATACATATTTTGTGAAAATGACACATAAATGAATGTACAAGCATAAATAATTATATCACAAAAATATGAGAAACACCTCAAACATGTATAAAAAAAATTTTGGTCACGTTTTGTTATCTTTTATTGGTCCAATACTATCTCCCAATACCCATTCACTACATCGCTAACAAAATTCGTGATTTATTTACTTCAACAAGCAATTGGAGCAATTCTAATGGTTCAAAGTAAGGATATTTTTTTAGCAATAAAATTTGTTGATAACCAAGCGGTTGTGAATATATGCAAATATACTCATCGGACTTTGCAAAAGCCCAAAGGCAAGGCCCAGACGTTGAATATTTAGTTATCTAATTGCGCATAATTTTGATTTTAGTTTCTAGTTTATTTATTCGAACCCCTCTGTTAAGTAAGTGATATTTACGTCGTTTCCCCTCACAGGCAAAAGTGAAAGTGACTATTGAGTCTCAATCATCCAGTCTGTCTGCTGGTGAAAATTATAACGAGGATCTGTTACACTCCAAAATCTCTTTGACTATACGAGTAGGCAACCCATAATACATTGGTATTTGGTTTGCTACGAGAATCAGAAAAAAATTTGCCCTGGATTTTAAGTTCTCTTGTTTTGATCGCAGTGCAGCGTCAGGGTCAAAAGGAACTTTCACTGAAAACAGGATTTGTTTGCGATCATTTTATTTTTCATAAGGTGGGTTTCCATTAAGTAAGAGTTTGATGAGAATGTAATTCATAAGTCTAGGGCCGAAGTGCGCCCAGTAGTTTTGAGTTCTAAGTAGGGTTATGAAAAAAGGTAGCAGATCGCTTACTATCTCTGTTAAGAATCTTAATGCCAATGACAGGTATAAATTAAATTAATATGACCCTAGCTACGCCACTGAAAAGGGGTATCAGAGATATTAATAATTCATACAGATCTTTCAGATCTCGGCCTAGTGTCCTATATCGAGTATCCTAATTAACTTAGTAGTAGTCCTAATGTAGAGTTTCTTAATCGGAATTTGTCCAACCCTTGCGTTTTGATTAATATTCATAGCAACTTCCGGCTTCTGAATGTGTAGACATCATTTAACCGCGTAAATGTTTATATACTATAGTACACCGTCCAATCAGTAATAAAAAACCTTTTACGCAGATAAGTGTTACCTTTACTGCGAATTAGTCATTTCAAATATAATTACGAAAGGAATAAATTCTGCAACAGCTCAGAGAGGGAAACTTAAGAGATACCACCCGCCGTTTCTGATAACCACCACCCACCCATCGTATTAGGTAGGGACGGATTATTAAACTGGTAGGAGGTAATAAAACTGTCACTCTTAACTACTTTTAATGGGGGGGATGTAACAAACCGAAAATATTATTAAATAATCACCCACGCAATTCTAATATAATATAATTTAATTTACGAAATAAAGATAATCCCCGTCATGGGGGGAACTTGGTTAATAGGATTCTCATGAACATAAAGTAGAGGGCAGTAATAAAACTACTTACAATGTAATGGGTGGTAAATATTTAGAAAATCGAGTAATTGGGTACCTAATGAACATGTTTATCTCGTATTCTTGTTGGAAGTTATCCTAGTTTTCACACTACCCTTAAGTATTAGTATTATAAGAGGTAATGGTTATAGTATACACACCTTTCTGGTTGATAAGCCGGCCTCTCATTCTGACAATGCCCCGAGGTTTGCAAAATTTCCTTAGGTAACAGTCTGTCGGTCGAGACCGACGTTTGCGGCCTCTCCCCAAGCGGAAACCGTTCCGAGACGCCCTGATATCTTTCGCCCGAAGGCAGCCGATCCGAACTGCTTCGTTCCGACCCGAAACGATCCGAACTGGCCGAATTGTACCGGTCGCGGTCGGCCGGCGACGCTTCCAATAAGTTCTTGTCGCTGGCGTACCGGTGCGCATCCTGCTGGCGATGCTCCGCAGGTGCAGCAATGCAACCAGCAGGACACTGAATGGAGAGAGATGGCGATTGGGAGGCATGCTGCTGTAACGAGATCTGTCTTCGGCCATAGTCTTCGTCTGCAGGCATCCTGGTGGCCCTGGGCCCGTTGTCAGGACATCTGGAATAAAAAGCAATGATTAGGCACCCTTATCAGAGCAAGCAACTATCAGCACCAACAAAACAATAACATTGTTGAATTAAAGCTAGTGTGGTTTATTTAACTTGAAATTGGAACGTGCCCCTATGAGCACGAGCAGAATCGACTACTTAGAAAGAGTTTACTTGCAAAATTAGTGATGACGAAGATGATTATTTACCTTATATTAAACGGAGTAGTTTGAGGCTATTAATAAGAGAAATTGGCTTTCGGTGAGTAAACGGACTTTTTATTTCTTCGTGTTGTAATGTAATTGTGTTTGGCATTATAGGTTCTCAAAAAGGTTTTTTTGGGTGGAGAAATAGGAACCGCTAGCCGGTTTTGACAGTTTAGTGTAGATAATAAAACCGATACCATACACTTTTTTCCAACTATATTTTATACGTTGATTTACCGTTTGGTTTGAATTTTCGACAGTTTTAAAATGTTTAGTTGATGATGCGCAAGTCGAATAAAAATGGCGGCCCAAATTGACCATTGTTTGTTTTTTAGGTTAGGTGTTGCCTCGTCTTGTATCTCATGGTTTAAGACATCGGGTAGGCTGGTTTTCCAAAACATACTGAACTTTTCTATCGTTACGATTTAGATTTAATGTAATATTAAGTTTTACTTGGGTCTAGAGTTAAAATACTTGACATGTATCCGATTTAATATTGCTTTATTGGGCTTTACCAGTATTATTATGACTCTGGTTTATGTTTCGCATGTTATAACATTTCCGTGGCTATATTTTTCTTCATCTTGATCGATTATGTGAGTTTGATGGCATTAATAAATTGTAGTGACCGCTTGTAAAATGAGAGTTTAACGTTTCAGCCATAAAAGCATTCGTCGGTGTCATTTCGTTATATTTTATTGGCCAATACGAAAAAGGCATTAATGTAACGGTTATGACTTACACCGTATCTCATCGAATAGTAGCCTTTAGGTTAGATCTAAAATTAGATATTGATGGCAACTACTGTAACGAAATTATTTTTCGTCTCTATTTTTCAGTTTAGTTTTACACCCTTTAAGTACGTTTAGTCATTTAAAATGCCCGTTTTATTCACATCAGCTATAAGTGTAATAATATTATATTGTCCAGCTATTGTAGAATTTTAAAATAAATAGACATTACTGAAATGCACAAAGCGCCGGGCGACGCAAAGCGGACAATTTCCAGTGCGCAGTGTATTGCGCTAAGCGCCCAACATAACTATTCTTGTGCAAAATTTGCCATATCGCTATTCGATTTAACTCCACATTGACCCAATATAACATTCGTAACCAGATCAACTCTTATGCAAGGGTCTAAGGCGAGCCGCCTCTTACCCACATGACATTATGATATGCGTTCTGCATATAACCGTCATGGGATCACCTTCCCTCCAATCTGACGCACTCAGGCCGAGTGTGTGACCGAACTAATAATCCCTTGCTCGGAAAGTTACTACCCTAATCCAATAATCAGAAACATTTTAGCAAAAGTACATTTTTTGCAAGCCATGGTCGAACAGCGCTGTAAACTGGATTATGTTGAAGTTTATAACGGGATTTGCTTGGTAAAAAATTAGAGCGCCTAGAAAATAATGTAAAATGTTAGTTATAGCAGCGGATGCTGTTTGACGAGTGATTGGAAAGTAGATTACTCAAAACAGACTACAATGAATTATACATGACATCTTGATGATGACATGAATTTGGTGAATAATTTACTGCTAAAAGTGTTCGTACAACGCAAATTTTTGTCTTGGTTTATATTGGTTCTATGAACTTAAACTTGTCCAATTTTTCCTCCTCAGGTTTCTTGAGTATCATCCTCTATCCCAGGTATGCTAATGTGCCATAATATAGTTCGTGTTATGTAATTAGATGAAGAAAATCAGCTGATGAATGAATAATTAGAAAAACACCTTTTTATCGTCGAGTTCTTAAAATATTCGTTTATTTGGTCCCTCAATCTCAATTTTTACTTGTAGCTGCGCTATGTAATAATTAAAAACAAATAATATCAAAGAAATTCTGTTACATTTTGCTGTAGTAAATATTAGATGAAGAAAAGCAGCCGATAGATAATAGAATAGCACCTTTTTATCGTCAAGTTCTTAAATATTAGTTTATTTCGTTTCTCAATATCAGTTTTTACTTAGTAAGTGACTGTGTAAAAATTAAAATAAATAATATGGATGAGTAGGTGAGTTTTGTTCACCCCCACTCCAGCTCCGCCCTTCACCACACCAGCCCCGCCCTTCACCACTCCAGATTTAAGCCCCGCCCTTCTCCCACTACTATAACCCCAATACCTGCTTTTGAGGAGGGTAATGGTATTGAGGTTATAGTAGTGGGAGAAGGACGGCGCTGGAGTGGGTGATGCAAAAATAGTGGCGGTGAACAGAACTCTCATTTCAGACCTACTTGGATGGAATTTCATTATATTTTGCTATAATAAATACTAGATGAAGGAAATCGGCTCACGAATAATAAATTAGCACCTTTTTATCGTCGAGTCTAATATCAATAGGATTCATTATCTTTTGCTATAATAGATATTGGTGGTACATCAAATAGTGACGTTATATGTATCAGTAGGTGCATTAAAAATGTCTGTGAGGTCAATGAATATTAATGAATCTGTACTTGTTATGTGTATTCATTTGCATGTTAATCTCATCTTCTCTCCCATCTTATAAACGGAATTTATTTTGTTATGTGAAAAAATCTAAAAATAATATAAAACAAAGGAAGTACCCACTGAACCGAATCAGGCAAACAAAATGGTGCCGCGAAAATTGGATACAAATTTTAATTAAACATAATACACAAGCTTGCAACATTAATAAAAAAATACATGGGTATGCATGTCTCAACAACAATGTAAATTTATTAAAGCGGACTACATCGTGCCGGGAGAGTAAATCTAAATTCTGGAACTAAAATAATTTTCTCAAAATATGCACGCCGTCTACACACTCCGAATTTCATAAATAATATAATGCTTGCGCTTACTCAAAAATGACGTAAACGTATACATTTCCTGGGAAATGTAATCTTTGTGTAAAGTAGATACATTCAGAAAAATAATGAGAGAATTGATAATTCAACTGTAATATATATCTCTCCATGCTCGCAGAATGTGATAAACTTTTGCACGCTAGTGGATAAAGCGGGTAGAATGGGTATTTTGTCTGTAGTTGAAATATGGCGCAGCTCTTACGAATTCTAATCGATACTCTAACCGGTCGCCTGAAGTTTGAGGAAATATGTTTTATTTATTTTGTGTACACATTAATTCTATAGGGAAAGAAGTCGAGAATAAACACTCAGCTCGATTTTTTATCGTTTTTATTATAAGCGCCAGTCATTGACGAAGTCGTCACTGAATTAAAAGCAAACATATGTAAATCACGTACGGCATAAGCAGCGACGCAATCAAGGAAAATATGACAGGATATCCCCTAGGTATTCGGCACAATACGCCACCATTAATCAAGTCACCGTCTTAATAACTTTCAGCTCCGTTGTGCTTGCGGACAACGAATATTTACAAACTAATAATTTTATTTTTTAATTTTTAATTTTTTTACTCCTTTAACAACTAATAAAAAAAAATGCAAAAATCCACCTCATTTTGGATTTTCTTATTAAAATGGTTTTTCACACAAGTTGACCTACGAATTTTTCAGAGCCCAAAGAACACATTTCTAAACCTCTTCTTTTCTGTCACTGTTTCATTTAATGACATCTCTATCAATAAATTACACAACGAGCAGACGCCAAAAAAGCTATCTATATTTCACGAAAGGTCCAGTAAGAATAAATTACTTACATGCGGGCAGTTGTAGAATACGCCTCTTAACCCGCTTTAAGATTTTATCACATGTGACCGTGACGGGCAACTAATCTACTAGGCCCTTTGTTTAGTTTTGTAATATTACTTTACCCTTTACGTATTAATCAACGCGTGGTGTTACTAGGGTCTCTTTTGCATTGAGTTGGATCGCAAAAAGTTGGATCTCTCAATGACAGTTTCAGCGTGTCGCCAATTATTGTTTTAGCCTCAGAACAGTATTTGGCGCAATTTAGTGTGGAGGCTAATAGGGATATAAGAATTCGAAAAAAATCATAATAAAAAATAGGACGGCATTTTTTTGTAAAAATTTGCTTTTTCCAAAATCTATGCGAGGTACAGAAAACTTTTATTCTAAAACAAATTTATCTTCCAAGTAGGTATTGGGACGGTTGAGACCACCCCCTCCACTTTCACTATTAGCTCCTCCCTCTCCCCCCCCCTACTCCAGCTAAGCCCCGCCCAGTCAGCCAATGAGAGCGAGCCCCGCCCAGAAAAATCCCCATCCATGATCATACATGACCCAGTCATGGATGGTACAGGTAACAGCTTTTTGTATAAATCCATAGAAGATCATGAACGGCTATGACCTGGTCATGACATGGTCATGGCATGGTCATGAGATATAAAAATCTGTTACCTGTACCAACCATGACCTGGTCATGAATGATCATGGATGGGGGACCTGTCTGGGCGGGGCTCGCTCTCATTGGCTGGCTGGGCGGAGCGTAGCTGGAGTGAGGGGAAAGGAGAGGATATAAAAGTGGAGGGGTGGGAGTGGTCTTAATCGACAGAATACCTACTCTTCCATGTAATTAACTAACAGTTCTTTTAAAGAGGACTACGTTTAATTTGTTCCAACTGTAACGAATCTATATTTCGTTGGAAATTGCAGAACATAATTTAATTTAATTTAATTTGGTTACTATTTTAACTTTACCGTTTTTCTAATAGTAAACTTGGTATCTCTACTAGCCTAATATAA
This sequence comes from Rhagium mordax, assembly GCA_963680705.1. Taxonomy (NCBI): domain Eukaryota; kingdom Metazoa; phylum Arthropoda; class Insecta; order Coleoptera; family Cerambycidae; genus Rhagium; species Rhagium mordax. Next base: position 4,525,673 of record OY796662.1, on the reverse strand, counting down.
TAAATATAATCCACAGTATCGATCAGGAGTTCGCCTTGGGATAATACACCTGCTCCAGTCAATTTATCCACTAACAAGCAAAAGTTTATTGCTCGCAGCATCCAGCTTTATAATGTAATCATAATTCTAAGTAACACAATTTCCTGGATCTGATTCCGCATCGCTGCAAAAAATTGGAAGTTCAGAAGTCAGCTCCTTTACTTTTAACAAGATTGGCCAACTTCCACGAGCATGTTTGATTAGTTTAAAAATGTGAGACCGTCAGAGGTTGCTGGAGTTGCGACAAGCGTAAATTATGGAGGAAATACATCAAGATGGGTGACGAATACAATTATATGCACCACAAACATAAATTAGTGAATTGAATAAATAAAAGCAGATAAACATGGGCGCCATAGAAGTCCATGAACAGCTATGTCATGGTCATGACCTGGTCATGGATGGTACAGGTAACAGCTTTTTGTCTATAGATCCATGGAAGTCCATGAACGGCTATGACCTGGTCATGACATGGTCATGGCATGGTCACGAATGGTCATGAAGATACAAAAATCTGGTACCTGTACCATTCATGCCCTGGTGATGAATGATCATGGCCTTTAAGATAGATATTACCTTTATATTCCTCTAAATTAGTGTTCCTTGTCTAACTGGCAACTCTGTGGACGTGTTTAACTATAAGTATGGTAGAAACTCAGTGGCGATGCCATCTTTGTTTTACGAGAGTATATTAACGATCATTCATGACCAAGACATGGATGGTACAGGTAACAGTTTTTGTATAAGCTGTTCATGGACTTCTATGGGTAGAAGTCCATGAACAGCTTGGCATGGTCATGACATGGTCATGGCATGGTCATGGCATGGTCATGGCATGGTCATGAAGATACAAAAAGCTGGTACCTGCACCATTCATGACCTGGTCATGAATTTAAGATAGATATTAACTTCATGATCCTCCAAATTAGTGTTCAGTGTCTAACTGGCAACTCTGTGAACATGTTTAACTATGGTAGAAACTCAGAAATACTGGAAATCTTAGTTTTGAGAGTATATTAATAATAGCAAGTTAACAATTAATTAAAAAGAAACTAATGTCCTGTGAATCCAAATATTGAGGACCAATGGGCGTAGGTTTTCATATAAACTGGGTATAGAATTGACATGAATAAATTCTGTAGGTATTTTCCTAAGTGGTCGTGCTCTGATCTGGACATAAAACCTGCAGAAGTAATTTGTGGGCTGAGCTATAGACAGAAAAAAAAAATTCCGTATACACGGCTTTACTTAATATACCCTTGTGTTTGATGTAGTGAAAGTATTATTCTCTGGAAAAACCTATCAGCGATCGGAGGTACTTTTATAGGATTTTACCTTACCTTTTCTCAATATCTGTTTAAATGAATAAAAAGTCTGTAGACGGTTTTATTCCTTTTTATGGTGTGTTATTGCGATTCTTTTAATGTAAAAAAGTGTTCGAGAGTCTCTGGTGGGTAATCGTTTTTTTTTTTTCAAACTTTCGTAAAAAAAAGTATTTATGTCTGGCCAAAGAGGACAAGGGAATAATAGCTGCTTTACTGCATAAACTGTCTAAATAAAAAATTAATAAATGAAGGTGCAGATCGCTTCTTACCATCTGTTAGACTTTGTATATTCTGCTATAGACTGTGGACACTATGTAGCATCCGTTATTTGATCTTTCAAAGGCTTTTGACACTATGCAGATAGATAGTCCAATAAAGAAAATAGCCCTGGAATTAAATGTACACCTCTAGAGTGGATAAAGTCATATATGGAGGGACGGACACTAACAGTTAACTATAACAACATAACCTCAAATATTCATAAAGTTAAAATTGGTGTCCCCCAAGGCTCTATGTTGTTACTAAATAATAACTTAAATCATATGAAAAATGTAATTAAATAAAACCACGCCGCCGACCGGCTCGGATCGTCTCTTGCTCATTTCCCCGTTCACTTGGATAGAAAGCAACAAAACAGCCATGCGTTTCCTCCTCACGTATTGATCTTACGACATCTTTAACTACAGATTTTTGAACTGCTTAACTTTTGTGCCAAGCAAAGTTAGTTTTAAAAGGTTTCAAGACGCCTAATATATATAGCCTCCCTATATGCAAGTATTCCATTAAAGTGCATTAGAAATTTCCAAAGTAAATAAGTTAGTATCAACATTAAGTTGACTAATGGAAGTTTACCAACTTCATAAATACCAATCAATACTTGATTTTGTACTTGTAATTAGAGCAATATGAAAATTAGATCAATATGTCTTATATAAGATGGTAGTAGCAAAAAGCACTTTAGGCCAAACCAATTTAATAATCGCTAAAAAATGAGGTTATGACTTCTGTAGTTCAACTTGGACAATTAAATTAGAATATATATTTGTTTAAATACAGCCACTACTTTTGTTAAGCACGTTCTAAGGCGAAAGTTCGATTAGAGTGTAATTCACACGTCTTTCTTTAGGGTGCACGCTGTTTTGCACACCTAAGAGCGAAGTTCACTTGTAACATTATAAATCCATATTCTACTACCACCCGCTCTTATATGTTAGATAGGTTGCATACCTTTAAGGTAAGCCAATCCAAGTTTTATATTTGGTGGCCTACTCTTAGGCTATTCAATTTAGAGGCTTCTGGCCGCGTTAATTTGATTGGGCGATGCGGTCCGGACACAGATGGGAAGATGACCGTGCTTAATTAACAAGATTTGTGCTTAACGGTGAATTTTTTATTCTATTGCTTTATCTGCAACTCCACAGTGTGCAACACAACTAATCGGCTAAGTATTTGTTTATCAAGTAATTGATTTGTTTGTAAAGTAGTTAAATGTTTGGACACCCTCTCAGGTCTTGGGAGCCTGTCAGCATTGCTATTTGACAATTGTGAAAACTTTTGCTCTGCAATATTATTTTGCTGAATGAAGTTGTCCATACGTTTAGAGCGTTGCATATTTCAAACTGATCCCTGTTTACATTCATATAAACACGGAACGGTTTGATCCAAACAATACTTCACTATGAATTGTCGTCGCTAATGGATTTTATTCAATTTTCATTTAACATGTTTACAGCAAAAATTCTATAGACATTCATAATTCATAGAATAATATGGATTTCTTTCGTGCCCTATTATTCTATTGTTATATTTCCCGACGGATGGCCAATATCTGAAATCAGTTCAATTATGATGAAACATGCCTTTCAAAGCGGGGTTGCTCAAAGGATTTATGACCGTTTGTATAAATCTGTTGCTAGCAAATTAACACGATTCCAACGATTTATTAAATTTAACTGGTATTTAGGAAGTTTGTGACATTTAATACACACTGGCAAATGTTTGTGTCCGACACTCACTTATTTCGTGCTAACAATTCTATAACTATGCACATAATTTAGAAAGATAGCTAAATATTAGATGAGTTTGGGAAACAAAACGAGAGATGAAAGCCTGAATAGGATCACGCTTTGGGAGCGCACGTGTCTCATTCCGTTTTTTATAATCCGACCGAATACCGAAAGCGCATTGCTGTTTTATTATATTATTTATTCCACTTTAACCTTGTTAGGGGAGATGTGTGCAACTGAACTGTATACGAAAGAATTGAGTGGCCAGACGTGTATAACTAAAACGATTTTGCCAATACATTAGTTTTGAATGATACCTTTGGAACATAATTTATTTGTGTTGTGCTAATTATTAAAATAATTTGTATGAAGAACATGCAATTGTCAAATAATAGAGCCATGGAGCTCTTTCTACAACATAAAAATACGAGTTGGATGAACAAAATAAACGACACAGCAGCAGACCCGTTGTGTACTTACTTGAAACGAATTGAACACCCCATGAGTGGAGCTGTGCCATGAATTCTATTGCCACGTCAATCTCCGTGACCTCTAGGCCCTCATATCCCTGCAGTGCATTTATAAGGGAATAAAATATAATATTTGGTGCGAATGCTTCTGACAGAAACATGAAAAGTTCTGATTTCAGCATATTTATTGTAAGGAATATCCCGAAACGTGAAAATATTCCTTATTGTTTACGTCTCGTCTGGATCTCGCATAGAAACATGTATATGGAGCTCTTATATAAAAACGTATCATTAAATTGTCCAAAAACTAGTAGGCAAATAAAATACCTTTTAACAATGTTTATTTTTGTACTAAAGTTTGATAGGATATTTTTTGTAAGCTTGACGCAAAACATCAACAAAAGTTTTGTATACGGTGTGGACTGGATTCCTGGGAAGGATTTAAGAGGGAAGGATTTAAGAGGACCTTTTTTTTTAAACTGACAACGGTCCTGTCTGTAGATTAATTTGAAGAGCTGTAATTGCTTATGTAAATAGTTTCTGCCAAGACGCCGTGTTCAATAATACATTTCATTTTCCCCAAGCAAACAATAGCACAAAATGTGCACGAAAACACTGACTTATCAGACTAAACTTGATATAACGATTTTCTAAGGAATAAACGAGACGCTGGATCGGCAAGTAAAGAAATAAAAACGAGATTTAAGTTAATTTACATTCATCCCTCAGCATTAATCTGACGCTCTCGGAATTCTGTTGCATTATGTATGACGTAAACGGCGTTTATTTTTGAAATAATTATCACCGAAGTCCATTTTACAAGTACCTTTTGTTGTGCAGTTATCAATCTTTCAGCTTATGAAATATGTCGTTTTTCCTCTTTGATGCGAATAAAAGGGAAGTGCTTGCATCTCGTGCATCCATTTTCTGTTATTTTGCAATATTTTGACATACATTATAAGAAACTGGACAGTTCATTTTATCTATTTCGTTAAAAGGACCTTCCTAAACAGAGTATTTTTGAAAAGAAGATATTTAGAAGAAATACTAAACACTGAAATAACTAGGTTGGTTTAATTTGTTGCAAACAATTACGTAAAAATATTCAAACTGGACAGTTCATTTTATCTAACTCGTCAAAAGACGTTTCTAAAGAGGTAATTTTTAAGGCGAACATATTTAAAAGAAATGTTAAACACTAAAATGATTCGAGTAGTTTAATTTGTTCAAAACAGGTACGTCCAAATATTTAAACTGGCCAGTTCATTTTATCTAACTCGTTAAAAAGACGTTTCTAAAGAGATAATTTTTAAAGCGAAGATATTTAGAAGAAATATTAAACACTAAAACAATTCTGGCAGTTTAATTTGTTGAAAACAGGTACGTCCAAATATTTAAACTGGACAGTTTATTTTATCTCACTACTAAAAATACATTCCTAAATAAAAAAAGTTTAAAGAGAAGGCGTTAAGAAATGGAATGCATAATCATAGTGGTTTATTTTGTTCCACACCGGTTTATTTGTACATTTAAACTGGACAGTTCATTTTATCTAACTCATTAGAAAGACGTTCCTAAGGAGATCATTTTTAAAGCAAAGGTATTTAGAAGAAATGTTAAACACTAAAATAATTCTGGCAGTTTAATTTGTTGATAACAGGTACGTCCAAATATTTAAACTGGACAGTTTATTTTATCTCACTGGTAAAAATACGTTCCTAAATAGAACATCTTTAAAGGGAAGATACTGAGAAATACTAGACACTGAAATACATAACCAAAGTGGTTCATTTTATTGCAAATCGGTTTGTCTATAACTATTGTTATGTTTGGGGAATTTTTTTGAGAAATAGTTTTATTTTTACTTATTTTTACTTATTTTTTTATTGTCTTTGATTTTATTGATGGTTGTTTTTGTTTCGTTCTGGCCCCACGTTGGGCGCCAATTTAATTTGTTATGTTATGGGGAATTTTTGTAATTCTCTTATTTACTTCAATTTTTATTTTATTGTTGTTGGATTTGTTAAATTTAATTTTAATTTTTAAGGTAAGTTTAAATATTAATTTTTAAGATTAGATTTCTATGGACTTAGAAAATTAGAGATCTTTATAAAAATGAATGTCACTTAACTATTTGACAGCTAGATGTCGCTGAGACTGCTGTATGTTTGATATCCAGCTGAGATGAATTTAAATGCTTTGGTTATTACAATTGAACATAGATGACACTCAACATATAACGTTTATTATAATATCGCTTGATCAAAAAGAAATAACGTTCCTTATATCTAAATCCCTGCGATAATTAAAACTAATTAAATCTATAACAAATTAAGGACTGTGTCCTGTTGGATGTTAACAAAATTAAATAAACGTAGTTCTGGGTAAATTCTACACTCTCTGGTTACAGAGTCGTTTTAACTGCGCGTAAATTGGCAGTCCTGCTTTTGACACTTGTGGTGCAGTTATTATGGCTGATTATTCTAGAATTTGTTGCACCGTTTACTGGATTTGATTAAACCAAATAGGCCTTGGATGCAATTTTGGAATTCGACCAATCAGATGGGTGCTTACTAATTAGGATAATTTTTACCTTAATTTCTGGTAAGTTGGAGTTGCTTTTCCGTTACTTTTTCATATTCGCCCTTGACTCGCCCTTGGAAAGTCCTGGGTACATAAATTTCCAATTTAAATAATAATTTTATCAATATTTTTCAGGAGCGATCTGGACGAGGGTTTGCTTCTTTCAGTACCCAATAACAACTCCCCTTTTGTTTCGTTTCTAAGGAACATGCAGAAAATTGTCATTGTCAAAATGTCATTTATGGTTTGTATTTTTGCCTATTTTTTCTTTATTCTAAGTTTTTCCTATGAAATTATGTCATTTTCAGCATCTTTATTTCATGACGAATCTGTGGATACCCATTTGTTGATATTGCGTTATATGAAATTTTGACCTGCCGTTGACTTCGACGAAGCATCACTGAACCTTTTGAATTTCACTACACAAACACTTCTTAGGATCTACTTTACATTGTGTCTCGTCATTTTACTAGACTGGTGGTTTTACAAGTAAGCCTTACACTGTTCATTTACATTTTTATAGAATTTTACAGAAATAAAGTGCATCTTAGTTTAACTGTTCTGTTGAAAGACGTTTAAACTTTGTTCAAAGCATGTAAATAACATCTGTTCTGTTATTGATTATTTTAAAGAAACATTGTACAATACATTTAGTTTATTTACGCCTCTAATTTGTTTACGTTTGTTTTCTTTTAGCGTAGCTGACCCTTTGTTTACGTGTGGCTCGTTGACCCCTATTACTACAGCAGGTGTTCTACAGCTGATTTAGTAAAATTGTTCTCCAATATGATATCCTTTTTTAACTTGGTGGTTTATTTTGTTGAAAACGGGCAGTCTATTTTATCTGACTGATACGTTCCTAAATAGAGAATTCGAATTCTTATAGATAAGACGCGTACAAGAAATGTTAGATACTGTAATTATTAAGGTGATTTGATCTGTTGCAAAGGTTACGATTCCAAGGTAAATAAATGAAAACCAAATTCGCGAATATTTATTGAGTTTATTTAACCCACCTACAGGATCAGCATTGCATGTTCAATTCAAAACATGTTATTACAGATTAGCTCGTATTTATAATTTGATTAGTTTACATTGAAGATAACATCAGTCATACCTTTTTTGCTTAGTTAAGTTATTTTATGCAACTTCCCTTACTAAAATAATTAGTAAACTGACCTTGCTGTTGCGGTTTCTTGCAAAATAAGTCGACTCGACCTCAAGTTCAAGCTTGAATCGTTCGAGTGTATACATAAACCGAGCAAGAAATAGCAATTCGAAAGATAGTGAGCCCTAGTGCAATCACTAATGGATATTGCCGTGCATCTACAACGGAGCTGCAGCGTTTTGACTATCAATTGCCTGGAGCTTTAGAGATAAAAATTAATTAATTAATTTTATTAACAATAAACATCCCTTGGCGGTCTATGTGTGTGTATTACTCCTTTCTTTTCAAGTTTACTACACATTATATATAATTTTTCTGAAATTATTGGGTAAATTTAGATACTACGATCATTAAACTCGAACATGCGATACACCAGTTTGTAGAGAACAGATTTTCCCGTACATTAATATATTATAAGCTTCGTTTAATACGTTTCAGTTAGTAACTCCGTGCACTGTTGTCCTTTTTTGTTGTGCAGTCTTACTTCAACGAAACTAATTCCCGGGCCATTATATTAAACTTTTTGCGGAGATTCTAATATCTCGCGGATGTTCAGACCAATAACGCCAAATGTTAATGGCCACTAGCCAGACCAATGGCTAACATGTGAATGGAACGAAAGCATCTAATTTGTTGAAGAAAAAATGTTTTGGCCAAAACCACTTTATAACCACTATTGGGGGTATAAAAGTTCATTTGGGATTTTTCGCAGATTCTTTTAGCTTTATATTGCTCTTTGTTAACATTAAGAATAAAGATCACAATTTAGTGGTCAATATAAAAAAGAATCGGAATCAAAATATAAGAAGACGAAAAGAAGAAAATATTTTTTTGTTTATTAAGATTTAGCCGTTCACATTTGATAAGTTAATTTTTGAAACAAGGCAATTAAAAATGGAAGAAGAAACACAATATAGTAGTCAATGCATCAGAAGATAGAAGAAGCAGACGAGAAGAAGAAGAAGAGATTATTTTGTTTATTAATAGCTAGTCTTTCACAATTGATAAGTTAACTTTTGAAACGAGTCAGTTGAAAATTCGAAGAAAAAGACGAGATAAAGATCGCAATTTAGTGGTCAATGTCAAAAGAAGAATATAAGAAGCCGAAAAGAAGAAGAAAGTATTGTTTTGTTTATTAAGATTTAACCTTTCGCATTTGATTAGTTGCCCTTTAAAACAAGAGAATTCAAAATTCAAAGTAATAAAGAACGCAATTTAGTGGTTAATGCATCTAAAGAAGAAGCAGAAAAGAAGAACATTGTTTTGCTTATTGGTATTTAACCTTTCACTTCAGATAAGTTCTTTTTTTGGCTTTAGGTCGTAGACCATGCAGCCAGTTCTGATAAGTTAACTTTAGAAATAAGACAATTGAAAATTCAAAAAAGAGAAGATAAAGAACGCAATATAGTGGTCAATGCATGTAAAGAAGAAGCAGAAAAGAAGAAAATGGATTAATATCTAGCCTTTCATATTTGATAAGTTGATAAGAAAATTCAAAGAAGAATTGATAAAAATCGCAATTTAGTGGCCGATGTATCAAAGGAAGAAGAAGCAGAAAATTAAAGAATGACGAAAAGAAGAAGAAGAGATTATTTTGTTTATTAGTATCTAGCCTTTCAAATTTGACAAGTTAACTTTTGAACAAGACAATTGAAAATTCGAAGAAGAAAATATAAAGAACGCACTATAGTGGCCACTACATGTAAAAATGAAGCAGAATAGAAGAAGTAGATGTATGAATATTTTACTTTTTATATTTGATTTTTGAAACAATAAAATTCAAAATTCAAAGAAGAACAGATGAAGAAAGCAATTTAGTGGTCAATGTCAAAAGAAGACGAAAAGGAGGAGAAAATATTGTTTTGTTTATTAAGACTTAGCCTTTCGCATTTGATAAGTTGCCTTTTAAAGCAAAAAAATTCAAAATTCAAAGAAGTGATAAAAAAAAGCAATATTGTCGATAATGCATTTAAAGAAGAAGCAGAAAAGAAGAACATTGTTTTGCTTATTGGTATTTAGCCTTTCACTTCTGATTAGTTAACTTTTGAAATAGGAAGAAGAAAATTCAAAAAAGGGATGATAAAGAACGCAATGTAGAATGTAGTGGTCAATGCATGTAAAAAAGAAGCAGAAAGGAAGAAAATGTATTAATATTTAGCTTTTCGTATTTGATAAGTTGATAAGAAAATTCAAAATTCAAAGAAGAATTGATGAAGTCGCAAATTAGTGGAAAAAGATCATAAGAAAAAGAAGCAGAAAATTGAAGGAAGACGAAAAAAAGAAGAAGAAATTGTTTTATTTATTAATATTTAGCTTTCCACAGTTGTTTAGTCAACTTTTGAAACAAGAAAATTGAAGATTCGAAGAAGAAAAGATAAAAAACGCAATATAGTAGCCGGTACATGTAAAAATGAAGCAGAATAGAAGAAGAAGAAGACGTATTAATATTTAACTTTCTATATTTGATTTTTGAAACAAGAAAATTCAAAATTCAAAGAAGAAGATATAAAGAATGCAATTAGTGGTCAATGCATCAAAAGAGAGAAGAAGCAGAAAATTAAAAGAAGACGAAAAGAAGAAGAGGAAATCGTTTTGTTCATTAATATATGACCCTTCACATTTGATAAGTTAACTTTTGAAACAAGACAATTTCTGCTGCCTCTCACAAAGAAGTTCCGGGTTCGATTCCCAGTCGCGGCAATGGAAAATACTTTGAGAGGAATTTTTCCATTATACACGGATATTGGATGTGTGTTCTCTGTCTTTAAATGCGTAGCCCCCTCCCGCACAAAGAGCCTCCTGGGATAAAGGGGGTCGTAATTACATGTGGTGTTATTATTATTATTATTGAAGGTAAATATGTACTCGTACTTCAATCTGTAGGTTTAGAGTGTAGGCTCGGTAGGTACAAAGCAGATAATGAAAATGTATTTATTCACTCTTCTTCGTGTAATTAAATAAGTTCTGGGATTATCAAGTGGAGTGTATGCAGTATTCAGACTGCTAAACTTTTGCTTTTGGAACTAACTAAACCCTTCTTTAATTTATTTTAATGTTTTATGAACTTTTAAGGCCCTTCTTCAGAGCTGGGGGAAATCTCGGCATAAAATTGAGTGCATTTAAATGGTTTATTACGTAACGTTTAGATATTTATGCCTAACTAACTCCGGGGTATAATAAATTTTTGTTATTATCATTAATACTGAAATAATATCTGTTGAGCCACTAAGCTATAATTTTTTTACCAACCAATATGAGTATGTATTGGTCGATACCCTCGTTATAATTTACCAGATTGTAAACGCCACGATTTATATAATATTTTCCATGAAATGGCCTCTTGTAATTCTCAATGTTTTTGCAAAGTGGCATATTTTGACAGACAGGACAGGTCTGCCTTTTATAAAGATTAAAAACTAACAAAGGTTTTGTGAGAATGCAAAAAATACGTTATTTGCTTGCTTTCTAGATGATTAGTTTCATGAATAAGTAATGCTGAATAGTTGTATATCTTTTGGATCGCAAGTTACAATACGTCAGGCTACTGAATTATTTGCAATATCATATTGCGAACCGACTCTTTATAATCAATTAATCAACTACTATTTTTGCACGAAAACCCAGTCGCTGTCGTACTATTGTCGGATTTATTTCTTTTATTAAACTAAATATTGTCACATAGGGCAAATCTAATATTTATTTCAAACATTATTTACTATATTACTGTCATTTAATTAAAATCAGGTCATTAAAAGTAGAATCATATTGTGCTTGTTATAAAAGATGATAAACAAATTAATTCAATTCAGCACGTACGTACAGGGAAATGAACTGTGTTAAAAGGCTGAGCAAGGTATTTTATTGCTGATGCAAGACTGATGACCGTAACTGAGGGGGCAGAATGAAGTATTAGAGTTAGTTGTGTTTTTGGGGTTGTCGAGACAAGGTACCCCAGGGGTTGCTCCCTTGGGGCTCCCCAGGTGAAGTGCATATCTCCGACCCAGGCTACTGTGACCCAAGTATTCTGTGTTTATTTTGTTTCTTTGTGTTAATAAATGTTATCACTGTTGGGACCTATTTACAAAAATATTTGTTTAATAATTAAAATTTTTTCAAGAAACTATCGGGATTTTTCTGTCAAGTATTTTCTGTTGGTAAAAATATTTCTGTCATTTGGTACATCCTGTAGCCTTAATCCGCGTCCGTTTGATCATTTACTGCTGTGTACAACTAATTAGGCTCGTATGGTAAATTGTCCAGTCCGTTAAAAACGGCAATCATCCCCCAGACCCCTGATACATCCGTTTCTTCACTGCAGACTAACCTAGCCTGTCTTGGAAACCGCCAAGAGAGAAAGTGCCGTTTCTTGCGCCCTAAAATGAGGGACGGGCGTCCGCTTTAAACAGGTCTGTACTTGACATGCATAGCTTTTTATAACTTAATTTTTGGGGATGTACTGCACAGTTACATCGCTGTACCTGTGTGTGACGGGGCTCCAGGTCGAAAAGTAAGTTGACCAATAGGACCACGAAAAGTAAGTTTGACAGCTCAATGAGACCACGAAAAGTGAGGTGACAGTGTGAGGGGGGCCACGAAAAGTAAGGTTATGTTTGACTGCTCGATGGGACCTCGAAAAGTTGGGTTGACATTACGGTTGAAATATGGATTGTGAATAAGTATTAATCAGATAAAGGACTCTATTGCTCTTTAGAAAAAACGTAAATAAAAAAGTTAAGGACCATTTTAATAAAAAAATGAGACTGATCAAAAAGGGTATTTAAATTTACACTACCACATCAATATTATGCGTACAACTGCTACCAGCTTCGAGCATTTGTAAGTTTATTACCCCAACTACTATCGTATTGTAAAGTTCTGAATTTCACGAATATTTTGCAATATCACAATGGCAGGCATCGCTATTATTCCTTGACACTATATACTCAACGCACGCAAATACAGCAGAAGCACGAGATCGACTGTATACATGCCAGTGATCTATTTCAAAATAGTAGTCAGCATTGTAATAAATACGAGAATATAGGATGATAATAATGGGGAAAATCGCGACCAAAGTTGAAACAAACGGAGTAGATATCGATTTAGTCCTTTCAGAAAGCCGAACATAAAGGATTGACCAGCAATTCAAACCGAATGAAATTTCAGGGGGAGAAAACCAGTGCAGGCTTGAGGCATGGGGTCAGTTTAGCAAAACTGGGGAACGTATTTTGAAAACAGTTTAATCTAGTCGTTTTAGACCAAAGAAAAAACAAAAAAAAAATTATTTAAAGTATTGCCAATAATAATAATTGTAAATGTCTAATTTTCAGTTATCAACGGAATGGAATCGGAAAATTCCAGGTGGCGTAGCTAGATCGACCGATGTGCCGGCACGAGAAAATAAGCAGAGAAATGCGATAGCAATTCCTCTGCCAGCTAGATTATGGTCAGTATTTGTATTGGGATCGTGCAGGAATTTCACTGGGACGTACGCCTCGTAAAGCGACAACCATTGGGTTTACTACGATATGCTTTTAACCAAATAGAAACATAGTTGGATGCAAGAGAGCTAGAAATGAATTTAGTGCCCCTACATGACAAAGCACTATTTGTTTCCTATAAAAGAAAAAACTGATATATTACCGTTCGATTTATGAGCAACGGAAAATTTTATATAGGACGTGTAGCGACTTTGTTCCTAATTCAGATCAATGATTTTTTTGTGGGCGCATTCGCCCAAGGGAATAGAATTGAAAGCAGGCGTTCAGCTTAAATTGTTACTTTTAATTTATGTGGCAGTACATTTTCCATGGAATAAAATAAATTAAATACTCGTGTAATTAGCTAACCAGGGGCTGCAGGGGTAATGTACCGGCTTCAACTTCAATCATCATAATAATATATGGAAAAACACTTTTGGCGAGCCCCAATTTTATAATATCTTATATTTATAAAATACTCCGGGACCCTCTATATAAGTTGTTTTATCTCGGGGTTTTTAGTTGAAAAAAGTTAAAGATTTCGGGAAAAAAGTAGTCAAACAGGGTTTTGGGGTGAAAAAATGTACTTTAAAATTGAAAAAATCTACTTTAATAGAAGAAATATAGGGTTGTTAACCCCTGCGGGGCTGTCTTTTTTTAAAGACGACATTTAGGGTTTCCTCTTTAAAATTGGAAAAAATTTTAAAAATAAAGCTGACAGCCCCGCCGGGGTTAGTTAAATGAAGAAATTGAAATAAACAATTTTTGACCAATTTTTTTTTGGGAGGGAGCAAAAATCAAAAGAAAATTCAAAAAACTTTTTTGGGTACAGCGTCTGCAGTTGAAAAGTACGTTTCCTTCATAAAAAAAAAACACCAAAGTATGGGTACGTCTAAAGATGAACAGCACGAATTGTTATGTTAGGAGACTTTTAGGGATTTAGGAAAATATTATTTTTTATTTATTTATTTGATGTTTTGCCTTTTTTAACTTTATTATATAATTTTCCTATGAAATTGTCATTTTCAGCATCCTTATCCCCTGACGAATTTGTGGATACCCATTTGTTGATATTAAGTGAGATGCAATTTTGATCTACATGCTTCATTCACTTCGACGAAACATCACTGAACCTTTCGAATATCACTACACAACACTTCCTAGGATCTAATTTACATTGTGTCTCGTCATTTTGACTAGACTGGAAGTTTTTACAGGTAAGTCTTACACTATTTATTTACATTTTAAAAGAAATTTACAGAAATAAAATGCATCTTTGTTTAACTGAAAGTCGTTCAAACTTTGTTTCAAACATGTAACTAACAGCTGTTCTGTTATTAATTATTTTAAAGAAACATAGTACAATGCATTTACTTTATTTACGTTTTAAATTTGTTTACGTTTGGTTCGTTTTAGCGTAGCTGACCCTTTGTTTACGTGTGGCTCGTTGACCTCTTTTGCATCAACAGGTGTTCTACAGCTCATTTAGGAAGATGGTTCTCCGACATGATATTCTTTTTTTTAACTTGTATTTATCTATTCAGTATACCTTAAGTAAGTTTCTCGTTATTTGATTTATCGTGAGGATTACTTCATTTTATCCTTGTTCTACCTGAGTTTATTTTTAATTTTATTTATTTAATAGTCGGGTTTTACTTTCTTTTATAGTTTAAAATACATGACAGTATATTCGTTGATCTTCCAAAAACTGTCAAAAATGAGGTTTAAACGTCGAAGTGGAGCAACCGAAAATGGTTTCGGGGCCCTGAAGTCGTCCGGATTCGGAAACTGATACCGTTTCTACCCAAAACAAAAAAAATTAAATTCGCCGGATCGACTATAAGCTGCCATCTGTCGGATGGACTATACATTTTAAGATAAAAATTTGTGGTTCACAAGAATTCGCATTCAATATAATCACCGTTTCAATAATTGGTCCAGACTCTTTAAACTCCTTGCGTTAAAATACTGGGAAAGGGGCGAAGTAAATTTACGTAACATAAATAAGATCAAACGGCATTTCACGACACTTATCACCAAAAATTATATGCAACGAGCTCAAGACGTCCCAATAATTGTATACAATTATTTCCGCTTGTTCGGACAAATACGTCTCTCCCGAGAGCGCACTGTGTTTGACTTCATTTCCTAATCCTCGGATGAGGCTTCTTGAATCAAAGCATTCTCTAATTGAGCTGATTGCGTGGGTCTGGCTAATCCTAATTGGTATATTTATTTTGCGTCCTGCTAAATCGTACCTATCAATAATCTTAGTTCTGCGCCAATTACTGATAATACCGCCGAAGCTACTAAAATAACGGAATCAACCCCAACGTTACATACGTTTTACTTATAGATACTATTTTTTCAATTTAGACATATTTGTGAACCGTACCTGATACAAAGGATTGTGATGTATCTTTTTATTTTTATCTTTGTTTTTTTATACTACTTAATTGACTTTCGCCTGCGCACCGATGTCAAATATTGCCGTGATATGTAACACTGTGTACTGGACCAGACAAGGAATGCTCGCTTTGGGGTTGCTTTAACCCTTGCCTCTTGATTTCAGGGCCTTCTTGGGTACACCAGGTTTTGGAGAACTTACCTTTGTTGCTGAATTTAGATAATTTAGTCAATACCTTGTAATTATATTTATTTTAATAACGCTGTAAATTTATATGTAATGCTTTCTTTTGGATTTATTTTTCCCCTACCCTCTATGGGTTTAAATATTGACTATCATGAAAGTGGGATTAATTTATTCGACAAAATATCTGGCGCCTCGGCCGGGAACCGAACCCGGGCCCTAGGGTGACAATAAGCGAACCGTATGTATTCTAGTATAAACAATTATATTTCAATTATGTTCATACACCTCAAAAGGCTTTTTGTTACTGGATACGAATACTAGACAACTTCTTGCAAACGTTCACATATCGACCTTGCGGTTTTAATCAGTCGTTCAAAGCACGTCCTCGACCTCTCTCGTGTTCTTGAACAATTAATTTCAGAATTAATGCATATGACAAATTTCATTTGTAATCTGTTTTCTTTTGTTGCCATGTGGCGACGTCCTCACACGCTATTTATATAATTATTCAACGTATATCACTCTGTTGCTATAAGCAGTTTATCTGAAAAAACCGAAGAATAACACAAAATCTTATGAGGCGCCATTTAAGACATTATTAGTATTACAAAGAAAATATATATACTAATTATTGAAATATATATATTTTTTCATTAAATATATTTATTTTGTTAAAATATTTATAAGTACAAATATATATATATATATATATATATATATATATATATATATATATATATATATATATATATATATATATATATATATATATATATATATATATATATATATATATATATATATATATATATATATATATATATATATATATATATATATATATATATATATTTACGAATATATATTATTTCTGGCGCCATGCTGATTATATTTAGGTAAAATGCCCGTATTAAATTTTCAGCATGGCGCCACCTAGCGTACGACGATAGAAGCTCATTTCTATATAAATATATGTTAGCAGAAATAATATATATTTGTGGGAATATATTTATATATTCGTAAATATATAATTTAATTATAAAGATATATATATATATATATATATATATATATATATATATATATATATATATATATATATATATATATATATATATATATATATATATATATATATATATATATATATATATATATATATATATATATATATATATATATATCTTTATAATTAAATTATATATTTACGAATATATAAATATATTCCCACAAATATATATTATTTCTGCTAACATATATATATATATATATATATATATATATATATATATATATATATATATATATATATATATATATATATATATATATATATATATATATATATATATATATATATATATATATATATATATATTTATAAAACGTTTAATATTTTAATAAAATAAATATATTTAATGAAAAAATATATATATTTCAATAATTATTATATGTATTTGTACATAGCTCGCAAGATCTCCTGACCTTCCTCCAATCGAACTTGTATAATACGTCTAAAATTACAGATTCCATCAATGGACCTTTAGTCTCCTTAAACATTCACCGTTCAGAGGCGAAATGTCAATAATTCCACAAAAATATAATAATAATGTTTTAACCATACTTCGTCACATCATCAAGTTCTATTAAGCTTCATAAAAAATTTGCCACCTTTAATAAAATTTGTTCGAAATAAAAGTATATTATATCCGAGGTTGCGTAACATAATATCGCTTAGCTTAAATTCAAGGTGTCATATAATTTATGGGGATACGTCGCAAAATTAAATTGAGAAACTTTTCCCCAAAACTTCCCAACTATATCCTCTAGTCTTCAGATGAAACGAAAAAAAGCAGGTCGTGCCGTTCGCCCCACGATATATTTTAAGTAACTTTAATACTCTCGAGACGTCGAGCATGCGGTAATTTGATGTCATAGGATGTTTCTGGGATTGTTCCCCTCTCCACGTTCTTGCCGTAGCCCTGCTTTTAACAATCCTAATTGCTTGCTACAGTCGGGCTCTCGCAATTCAGGAATTTCCAAAGGGTGAAACTTTTAACAAGTCAGATGTAGCTCCGGCTAACCTGACTCGTGCCGAGTTTTTACCGCATCATTATATGTACAGTTGATGGCCAAATTTAGACCGGAATGCCATGCTTTGCCTTATAGCGCTCATTAAGCTTTCAAATGTAATATTTAATACGGGCGGGAGGATACAGTTATGTTTTACTTTTTATACGACATAATAATAATAATAATATTTACTTTTAAGCTGAATTTAGGATACATGTCTCTAAATATACTCGGACGGAAACTCGGGCGCCAGTTCCTTATTTTTAAGTGCAAGGAACAGCACTTGCCTGGCCCACCGGGGTGAGAATGCTTGCAGGGTAGCTAAAACAGTGGAGATACGGTTGTTTGTCCAGAGGGTCGAAAGATGGTTGTCTTGTCAACTGGACTGGACAATTTCTCAAACGGGTTAATTAGAAATAGACAAACGGAAATAACAACTAGTAAATTTTACCTAGCATACCAATGTATTTATTTATATGAAAACAATCATGAACAAGTAAGGTAAAACTGGACCGGTTAATGCAGCGATTTACTTTGTTGTCGGTTATGTACAATTTTTGAAACGATCATATGCAAGCTGGCAAACAAGAGTACGCGTGGAAATAATTTAATTGCGGCTGGCGGTGGACTCGAAGTGCGAACGGAGATATACCCACGCAGGGAAATCGAACGGTTGGGGCTAGCAAGTATGACTCCAACGGGACACCAACAAATCGGAGCGCTATGAATAAGCCACAGAGATTCTTTTTATTTCGGTTTCGGATACTACTTAACAAACGCGGATTCCTACTGCCTCAAATACAGAGCTATGCTAACAAGGAAGTTATTTCCTTCCTTGCCGGAAAATAAAAATTTAAATCATACACAGGGGCCACAAACTACCATGAACAGGTTACCGAATTGTTTTGCCTGTGTATGATAAATCCACGTTTTGAAATACATTCACTGGTGGCTAGGCCTTACCATCTGAGCACAACACTGTAGGGCTCAACCGGTGAATGTGTGATATAACATTAAATACGAATAAACGGAAAATTTAAACCGAACTCTAATTTAATTAAGTAGTTCTACAAGACGTCGGTACTTACACGATGAAATCAATGGCGAACCTTGGTGCTTATTCGAAGGCGGTACGGCTGGATAACGGCGGACTACTATTGTTCTTACCAAGATGGTTCACGATAAAGAAAATATTTCGGGTCGGTTTTCGTTGTTGGTGCCAGGGTATCGATAATTCGATTGATGTCGATTTGGCCGTTTCCGGTGAATTTATTAGCTTTTTCTTGCTGACGCTGGCGGCGGCGCGCTCATACGGTGGGTGGAATCCGAACAGGTGGCTCGAACTAAGACCGCGGTTTACTAAGTCCGAGCGTGTTATGTAACTTACCATATTCAACCGGGCTAACTGAAAACGGAGATGCATTGTTTACAATTTTTAAACTATATCGCAAAAAGAACCGGCTTAAAACAGACACGGAGATATGAGAAAATGTCAAAAAAGTGAAATTATTATAATTATTATAAAGTATAACATCTTGGTAACCTGCTGATTTGAGGTGTGTATCGCCTAATAGAAAAGTTATTAAGTCGTCGGTATTTCTCACCCAGCCCAAAATCGTGAGATTTAATAAATCGGGTGACCGCGAAAACTCGACGTCTTGGTGACCTGCTGATTTGACATGTGTAATCGCTTACCAGCAACGTCATTAGGGCGTCGCGTCGGTCGGCGATACTTTTGCTTCCTCTAAGTTCACTCTTTTTGTCCAGTTAAGTGAACGCGTAAATTCAACGGTTTGGTGGCCTGCTGATTTGATGTGTGTATTCGCTTAACAGCACTGCCATCAGGGCGTCGACGGTTTTATTATTAATTTCACTAGTTTACGTCCCCACCTGAGCAGCCAGATAAATTTGTCCGCTTGGCATGTGTTGCTGCTTTACATGAATATTTCAACATACATGGTCGAAGGCTGCGTATAAAAACGGTTGAAAAAAATTATCCACATGCGTCAACAAACAAATTTAGCAAAATGCAAAGCGTGCATTTCCGCTAAAATTTGAATATCCCCTTTCACGATCCCATCGCCGTCTTTATATTATATTAAGGAAGTAAAAAAATCCCCTTTTATGCCTCCTCATCGATCGCCATTAGTTATCTGTTTCAAAGAAAAACCGGAACTTTTTGTCGCGAAAGATAACATGAGTTATTAGTATTATATAACCGACAATACTCCACCAATCCCCTATAGATGGAGTGTGAAGAAGTAAAAATAATTGTCTGTCACTGTGGGTAGAGTTTGGTAATAAAAAGTAACAAAAACGTGTTCACTCTGACAGGCAAATAAATTTGTTTCGGGGTAAAAAAACACAACGGAAAGATTAATTTAGCCTTTTTGTCTTTTTTAAATGAAAACGTAACTGTTAACTTTTGTTAGGTACGGCAGGCGGCAGGCTACAAAGTGTGTATCCGAAATCTCGTTTTCATATCGATATGGATGATAAGAAGCGCGGAATGCAAATTCGACTGAGCACGCGCTTGGGAACTGGCAATCTGGTCCAGTGCTTTATAACGGGAAAGGCTTGTGATATACACTCCCAACAGACGTGGAACAAAAGTAATAAAGTTATAAAGTAATTGACTCATTCTTATAATTTTTTAAAGAAAAATCAGAAAAGTTGAGAGAACCGCATATCAAAATCAAAAGTTGATACTAAATATAAAGATTCTGGTAAACACTTGGGCGAGATACGTAACTTTTTCTCTTCCAACTTTACACCAGCGTGCAATATTGAACAGAAAACCTTCACGTCTCCGAGGAAGTTCAAAATCAAGGCCGCGAATACATGACATGGAATATCCATAACTAATACCACTAGGCAGTTATAATTTATTCCGATAAATTCTCCGCTTACACGAAAGCTTGCTGTGTAGCAAATTCACAAAAGTAATTGATATGAAAAAATCACGAAACCCCCAAGTTGAATGATTTGCCACAGTGAACTTCGGGGAACAAACCTGAGTGGTTTAAGACCCATGCCAATTCCGAGAACATTATTGCCAGGAGCTGGATCAGATAAATCGGGAACACGATAACTTTTGTAAAGATTTAAAAGTTTTGCTAGAACTCAGTAGATATGTAAATGAAGTAAGTGTTGGTGTAATATTCATTTTACAGCGTGAAAATTGCATACTTATGAACTGCTTTACATCGAAGTAAACCATCATGCACATAAAACACACCAAGTAATTGCAACAAGCCCCTAATCTAGAGCCAAGGTTGCTCGGGAAGTCCCAGAGCTCCCAGATAGATTCACCACTATTTGACTCTAAATAAAAAATAGATATTCCAAAATGGCGTCTGGTCGCCATATTGGATATTTCCGAGGATATTTCTCTATTGTCGGATCAAGGTGTGTGACACCTTCAGTTACAGGTCGATTTGTCCATATTAACTTGTCCAAATTTCGAGGTCATCCGATGACGTATAACAAAATGCCAGCATTAAAACAAATGCAATGTTCACAAAGCGTGCTCAGTTCTTTACCTGATTTTTTGACTCAATGATGCCCGATTATTATAGAGTAAACAATTTTTAACTTTAAATGAACATTATTATCTTAATCATTAGGTATAATAATAAATAGCATTTCTGAAATGGCATGCGTACAAATTCATAATGTCCCTTTTCAACAGTAAAAGCGGTCTTTTGCCAGATGCTTTAACATTAACAAATCGAAGTGACTTTTACAATTAATTAAATTTTTTTTATAATTAATTAATTAATTAAATTATAAAAAAGACCCCTGAGGAACCACCGACCTGACAACAAACTCAACAACCTCCAACCTATTAATAACAATGTTTTGTATTATGTTTATTAAATAATATTAAAAAAAAGCAATAACGAATCTGAGTGGACAATAAATGTCAAGTCCATCGAGCGCTTTGGAGAAATCTGTGTATATGATGTGACATCTGTTTGGCTGGGTTCATTTAGGGGCTTGAGCAATATATTGGGTTACAAAGAGTAAGTTTGTTCTAGTTGACCGGCCCTTCATAAATCCATGTTGGCGTATAGAAATTCTGGTGTTAATGGAGCAATATATTCTGTCATGTAGCAGGATTTCCAGAGCACTTTGCACAAGCTACAAATTACGGAAATCAGTCTGCAGTTCTTTATATTCAAATAATTTTCGTTATTTAAGTTATATGCATATTCTTGTGGGAAGTTAATTTACTTACTTAAATAACATATTTCCTCTCTAGAGGCCCCTATTCGGTTATTATCATTGAAGCATTAAAGGAGTGTATCATCATAATAATTTAAACATAGTACAGCGGGCTTGCAATGGGTAGCTCGTGCCCTCGAACTTCTATTAGTAAGTAAAATGAACTGCTTGAAGCGTGGAAGGCTATAGCAGGTGACTATTATGCTAGAGTTAATTGCAAAACTTTGTGGAGCAGTTAGAGAAAAAAGACGAGGAAGGTTGCACGCTGGGGCTCTATTTCATCGCATCCATGTGCCTACTCACAAAAGCCAAGTAAGTTCTAATGATCGAGCACCCGCCTGCGTTCCGAAATTAGCTCTGGCAACTATTATTGTTTGCAACAATATGAAGGGCATATCCGGGTGAAGATATAGTTTGAAATCGCATTTTATATGCTCAGGCCATTAAGACCTTGATATAAAAAATTTCAGGTACATTTCAACACGAAATCAAAGTCAGAGTACAGAAAATACTCGTTTTTGACTTTTTATCGACGTTTTTATGACGTTGTTTTTTGGTCAGTTATAATGAAATTTAAAATCCCCGAAGAACACATCACCTCGAGACTTCGAGGAATGCTTAGACCATTTTTAAGTAAGCTGCCAATAAAACCTTGATATAAAAAAATAGGTACATTTTTCACGAGTTATGAGATCTTTATGAGAAGGTATTAATGAAAGGGTGAGGTACGGCTTTGTCTTAAAAATCGCTAAATAATGGGAAAATTGATTTACTTTAGCTTGTACGTGGCGTCAAAGGCAGAGTACAGAAAATACTCATTTTTGACTTTTTATCGACGTTTTTATGACGTCGTTTTTTGGTCAGTTATAATGAAATTTAAAATCCCCGAAGAACATATCACCTCGAGACTTCGAGGAATGCTTAGACCATTTTTAAGTAAGCTGCCAATAAAACCTTATAAAAAAATAGGTAAATTTTTCACGAGTTTCAACACAAAATAAGTCGCAAAATATGAGATCTTTATGAGAAGGTATGCAAGGGTGAGGTACGGCTTTGTCTTAAAAATCGCTAAATAATGGGAAAATTGATTTACTTTAGCTTGTACGTGGCGTCAAAGGCAGAGTACAGAAAATACTCGTTTTTGACTTTTTATCGACGTTTTTATGACGTCGTTTTTTGGTCAGTTATAATGAAATTTAAAATCCCCGAAGAACATATCACCTCGAGACTTCGAGGAATGCTTAGACCATTTTTAAGTAAGCTGCCAATAAAACCTTGATATAAAAAAATAGGTACATTTTTCACGAGTTTCATCACAAAATAAGTCGCAAAATATGAGATCTTTATGAGAAGGTATGCAAGGGTGAGGTACGGCTTTGTCTTAAAAATCGCTAAATAATGGGAAAATTGATTTACTTTAGCTTGTACGTGGCGTCAAAGGCAGAGTACAGAAAATACTCGTTTTTGACTTTTTATCGACGTTTTTATGACGTTTTTTGGTCAGTTGTAATGAAATTTAAAAATACCCAAATTAAGAAAATACCTACATCAATATTTCAATATTGGTGATCATTTGTATGATAATGACATAGAAAATCATGGGGTTCAGTTCGTAAATCTAATCTACAACTTCCTCCCACCACCGAAACCACCACTTAAAGGATTATGTATCACAGGACGCAGAGAAGAGTTTTAGAAAACTATGTTTCTGAAGAAATATATGCAGAGATATTGTTTAGTTTCTCGAATAATTAATAACTAAACTCCTATCATCTCGTGTATTAAGACTAAACTTCGGTGTACTTTGCTAATATGTTCAATGTAGGGTAAATGACAGTGGATTAGTGAAAATCGTTGCCTTCCAAGTATATCTACAGTACGTGCGAGCGTGGGAGAATTACATATACGTCAGTTTATACGGGACAACTTTATGTGTTGAATAATACGTAGTAGAATATGGTTTTAATCAATGGATGTTTGAAACAATAATAATAATAATTTAGGTAAAATTACCTTCGTTTTACTTTTAGAGTTCTGCAACGTCGATTTAACGTAAAGTAAATAAATGTTTTATGGAAAATAAAGTTTATAGATGTCGTAATAGGAAATTGTGTTTATTGAGCAGATAATTCCATTGATGATCCAACATGATGGCACCTCTTAAAACTACGTTTGGCACTAAAAGGGATAATACTTAATTTTTTTATTGGTAGTATTTCTCTGAGGAAATGTCCTCACGAACGGCTGAAAATATGAGTCAAAATGTATTGTTAGTTAATTTTTTTCTGTACGTCTTATCACGTAGATAAATAAATGTCTGTTTATATTAACCCAAAACTATAGAAGTAGGCAGGATAACAGAAAAAAGGAAAAATTTAAAACGTAAAAAATTTAAAACGTCAAAATTGCAGCAACCAAAAGACAAGTGTAAATTTTCTAGAAAACACACGAATGGCACATGTCGAAGAAGAACTTTAATGAACACTCAAAAACTGCATTAGTAGGTTTTTTTCAAAGCATCATCTATTAGAAACACGCGGCAATCTCCAACATTGCTTTTGAAACCACGAAACTCGCCTGCGGCTCGTGTCGTAAATACCACCCTCGTGAATAATAGCCATCATTATATGCTTGTTGGATAATATTATGTGGCATTTAGGCGCAAAGCCGAACAGGATTTTAGAATCGATAAAAAGAGATCTGCTATTGAATTTCGTCAAACTTAAAACCAGGTGTGTGAATTTTGGTTTTATCATTTTTTACTAGAGAATTCACTTGTTTGGTTATAATTGTTTTCTATTACGTTTATTAATTTTATTAGGTACTTTTGTATACTTTGTTTATTTTCTCATTCTGAGCATTTGGTTTATTCTATTTATTCTATTTATTCAATTTATTCTGTTTATTATATTTACTCTATTTATTCTGTATATTCTATTTATGCTATTAATTCTATTTATTCTATGTATTGTATTTATTTCATTTATTCTATTATTCTAGTTATTCTATTCATTCTCTATTAACTATTTATTCTATGTTTTACTTATTTTATTTATTCTCTTTACTGTGTTATTTTGTATATTTTATTTCATGTAAGAAACATGAAATAAAAATAAAATAATACATATTTATGTTATTTGTGTTAATCTCTATTTAGTTCATTTTTTAAATTTATTTCATATTTCATTTATTTCACCTATTTAAATCCAATTTTTTTCATTCATTCAATTCATTTCATTCGTTTGATTCGTTTCACTCGTTTCATTCGTTTAATTCCCTTTTGTTTGTTTTATTACTTTCATTCCTTTTATTCGTTCCATTCCCTTCATTGTTTCATCCCTTTCGTTCCCCTCATTCCTCTCATTCCTTTCACTCATGTCCTTCATGTCATTTATTCTATTCATATTATTTATTTTATATTGTATTCACTTTATTCGCTTTATTCCCTTTATTCTCTGTATTCATTTTATTCACTGTATTCCCTTTATTTAAATTATTCACTTTATTCACTTTATTCACTTTATTCACTTTATCCACTTTATCTACTTTATCCACTTTATCCACTTTATACACTTTATTCACTTTATTCATTACGTTTATTTATTTATTTTATTCATTTTATTAGGTATATATTATAGCATTTCATTCATTTTATTTATTTAATTCAATATATTATAGCATTTCATTCATTTCATTCATTTCATTCATTTCATTCATTTCATTCATTTCATTCATTTCATTCATTTCATTCATTTCATTCATTTCATTCATTTCATTCATTTCATTCATTTCATTCATTTCATTCATTTCATTCATTTCATTCATTTCATTCATTTCATTCATTTCATTCATTTCATTCATTTCATTCATTTCATTCATTTCATTCATTTCATTCATTTCATTCATTTCATTCATTTCATTCATTTCATTCATTTCATTCATTTCATTCATTTCATTCATTTCATTCATTTCATTCATTTCATTCATTTCATTCATTTCATTCATTTCATTCATTTCATTCATTTCATTCATTTCATTCATTTCATTCATTTCATTCATTTCATTCATTTCATTCATTTCATTCATTTCATTCATTTCATTCATTTCATTCATTTCATTCATTTCATTCATTTCATTCATTTCATTCATTTCATTCATTTCATTCATTTCATTCATTTCATTCATTTCATTCATTTCATTCATTTCATTCATTTCATTCATTTCATTCATTTCATTCATTTCATTCATTTCATTCATTTCATTCATTTCATTCATTTCATTCATTTCATTCATTTCATTCATTTCATTCATTTCATTCATTTCATTCATTTCATTCATTTCATTCATTTCATTCATTTCATTCATTTCATTCATTTCATTCATTTCATTCATTTCATTCATTTCATTCATTTCATTCATTTCATTCATTTCATTCATTTCATTCATTTCATTCATTTCATTCATTTCATTCATTTCATTCATTTCATTCATTTCATTCATTTCATTCATTTCATTCATTTCATTCATTTCATTCATTTCATTCATTTCATTCATTTCATTCATTTTATCCATCCATTGTATCCATTTTATTCATTTTATCCATTTTATCCATTTATTTATTTTATCCATTTTATTCATTTTATAAATTTTATTCATTTTATCCATTTTATCCATTTTATCCATTTTATACATTTTTTACATTTTATTCATTTTATCCATTTTATTCATTTTATCCATTTTATTCATTTTATACATTTTATACATTTTATACATTTTATACATTTTATACATTTTATTCATTTTATCCATTTTATTCATTTTATTCATTTTATTCACTTTATTCCCTTTATTCTCTGTATTCATTTTATTTACTGCATTCCCTTTATTTACATTATTCACTTTATTCACTTCCACTTTATCCACTTTATTTACTTTATCCACTTTATTCACTTTGTTCATTTCTTTCATTTCTTTCATTTCTTTCATTTCTTTCATTTCTTTCATTTCTTTCATTTCTTTCATTTCTTTCATTTCTTTCATTTCTTTCATTTCTTTCATTTCTTTCATTTCTTTCATTTCTTTCATTTCTTTCATTTCGTTCATTACGTTTATTTATTTATTTTATTCATTTTATTATAGGTATATTATAGCATTTCATTCATTTTATTTATTTTATTCAATATATTATAGCATTTCATTCATTTCAATCATTTTATTCATTTTATCCATTTATTCATTTTATCCTTTTTATCCATTTTATTCATTTTATACATTTTTGCCATTTTATTAATTTTATACATTTTATCCATTTTGTCCATTTATCCATTTATTCATTTTATCCATTTTATCCATTTTATCCATTTTATCCATTTTATCCATTTTATCCATTTTATCCATTTTATTCATTTTATTCATTTTATACATTTTATTCATTTTATCCATTTTATCCATTTTATTCATTTTATTCATTTTATACATTTTATTCATTTTATCCATTTTATCCATTTTATTCATTTTATTCATTTTATTCATTTTATTCATTTTATCCATTTTATTCATTTTATTCATTTTATTCATTTTATTCATTTTATTCATTTTATTCATTTTATACATTTTATATATTTTATACATTTTATACATTTTATTCATTTTATCCATTTTATTCATTTTATTCATTTTATTCACTTTATTCACTTTATTCACTTTATTCACTTTATCCACTTTATTCACTTTATTCATATTCCTCAAAACAAAAAAACACTGTCTCTTCATTCATTTAAATAGGTATGTAAAATATATCATTAAAAATAATGAGACTGTGGGGGGGGGCTAATTCATATAAAATCCTGTATCTAATAAACTTCCTTAAACTTTTAACAAATCCTTTGATGAAATTCCCCCGGGACTGGAAAAATATTGATTAATTACCCACGTCTCGAAACTTTTACAGTTAATTTTAGTACACAATACGCAAACAATCTATCAAATTATTTTCTCGCAGTTCGTGCATAAAACCTTTTAAAAAAAGGGGCAACCTTGACCGAGGGAAAAAATTAGCCGCCCAATGTGCACGATTTGAGTTAATATTGCAGGAAGTTTAATTATTTAATCAATGTCTGAACGGCACTTGATTGGAATATTTCATGAATAAATATACCGATTCGTTTGCCCTCAATTTTTCATCTCCTACATTAGGGAGATTAAGTTACATAATTGGCTCACGCATAGGGATGTGTTTACCAGAGATTTATTGAAATTAATTATCTGCTAATCCAGCACGTTTTTCGACATAGCACAGTTTAATGTAATTTTCTCTTACTGGATTAGTTTAGGTAAAACTGTTAATAACCTCCAGATACAGTACAACCTCCAGTATCCCGTAACAAACATTGGGCGAGAGAAAGTACGCACTGAGAGACAACGGACACACACCCAATATCCGTGTATAGTGAAAGTAATGTATCTCAGAGGTAATTCCACTGTCGTGTATACATTTTTTTGTTTTTAATCAGTTATTTATTTATTAATTACCACAGAGTTGATGTAACGCGTAATTTGGACCGACGATGCTCACGTGCTCGCTGTCGTCTGGCCGCTGTTGTTTTAGGTCATATTTTCGTACAATTCATTTGCCGTTTCGGTCTACCGTCTAGTCGACGTCAAGGATTATATTAATTGCCGTCGGTTAACAATTATTTCTGCCCCATATAAGATAATCTTAATGTGAATTAAAAACTGTCCGGGCGTGTGATATATTACACATCGGGATTACGTTTCAGGTTAGGTCCACATTGACCGCACAAGACATTTTTATAAATCATGTTGTGCCGTATCGGGATATACCCTGAAAATAAATTCCAGTAAAAGTTTTACAGATAAATTTCTGTGGGACATTTTGTTCTACAAACATCAAATATTTGTACGTAAATCGTAGCAACATGACAGGGAGGACTGTTATTATATCTTTAACGTTTCTTTCAAATTATTTATCAACGTCGATTAATTGCTAAAGTGGATTGCTGGATAACGTTATAGTGCGACGTGTTTAAGACGTAACTGTAACGTTAAATAGTTAGCAGTTTTCACAATTTTCCACATCTAATTAACATCCATCCAACGTTTATAAGAAACGTTTCAAGAATGTTTTCTTTAAACAATTTTGTGAAGTAAAATAATGGGTAGTTAAATAATGAATAGAATTAGAAGTTGATGCAATGTTATAATGAGACCTTTTACAAACATCGATATAATGTTTGTTAGTTAAAGATTTTAAAAGACTTACTTTCGCAAACTGTAATAATAAAACTTCAATGAAATACCTTTTGATTTATAAAAGAAGGGATATTTTAGTAAAATTGTTCCACTCACTATATTTTGATGTTTACATGACATCAAATTCACGTTAAATTTGGGATTCCTTAGTAGAAAATAGAACGTAGACAAATCAATGTTAAATAAACGTTTCTTTTGAATTACTTATCAACATTAATTAATTGCAGAATTGAATCGTTGGATAACGTTATGATGTGACGTGTTTAAAACGTAACTGTAACGTCAATTAATTTGCAATACTCATATATTTTTGCCATTAATAAACGTCCATCCAACGTTTCCTTAATTTTGTAAATTTCGATGTAAAAAAGACATAAAATTCACGTTAAAATTAAGTTTCTTTTAGGGTAAATATAATGTGGACAAATCATTGTCAAATAAACGTTACTTTCGATTTATTTATCATATCATAATGTTTTAAATGACATGTTTAAGAAGTAACTGTAACGTAAATACTCACAAGGGTTTAATCGCTAACATTATATAGATCGTTGATCTTTTGTAATTTCGA
Organism: Rhagium mordax; assembly: GCA_963680705.1. NCBI lineage: Eukaryota > Metazoa > Arthropoda > Insecta > Coleoptera > Cerambycidae > Rhagium > Rhagium mordax. The sequence continues at coordinate 4,495,866 of OY796662.1, read as the reverse complement.
TGTTTAAACGACATTTAAAATTCACGTTAAAATTAAGATTCTTTGGTAGTTAATAAAACGTTGATAAATTAACGTTAAATAAATGTTCCTTACAAATTATCGACGTTAATTATGGATCGCTGGATAACGTTATAATGCAACATGTTTAAGACGTAACTGTAATGTTATATATTTTGATGCGTCAACGACATCACATTCACGTTAAAATTAGGTTTGAGAAACAGAACGTTGACAGATTGATAATAAATAAATGTTTCTTTCGAATTATTTTATCAACGCTAATTAATTGCTAAATTGGATCGCTGGATAACGTTATAATGTCAATTGTTTAAAATGTAACTGTAACGTTAATAAATTGGCAATACTCATAATATTCCTCCTTTAATAAACGTCCATCCAACGTTTATAAGAAATGTTTTAGAAACGTTTCTTTATAATAATTTTGTAAAGCCAAATAATGGATAGGTTTAGAAGTTGTTCTAACGTTATGATGAGACCTTTTAAAAACACAAATTTAACGTTTGTTAGTTTACAGTTTTATCCACCAACAATAAAAGTTTATTAAGGCATGCCAACAGCAACTATAATAAGAATTCATTGAAATATCTCTTTATCTATATAAAAATGGGTATTTTAGTGAAATTCTCCCATTCAAGGGTTTAATCATTTACATATTATAGCCTGTTGAACCTTTATAAATTTCGACGTTGAAACACACATATAAAATTTACGTTAAAGTTCAGATTGTTTGGTAAATAAGACGTTGCCGAATCAACGTTAAATAAATGTTTCTTTCGAATTATTTTATCAACGTTGATTAATTGCTAAATTGGATCGCTGGATAACGTTATAATGCGACGTGTTGAAAGCGTAACTGTAACGTTATATAGTTAGAAATATTCACAATTTTTCGCCTCTAATAAATGTACTCCCGACGTTTATAAGAAACGTTTCAAAACCTTTTCTTTAAGCGACATTGTGAAGTCAAATAATGGGCAGGATTAGAAGTAGTTCAAACGTTATAATGAGACCTTTTAAATTATTAATATTAATATTAATAAAGGTCAACCGGTACCAATTAATCTGAAACCGGAAAGCTGCCGGCAGGCAACGAACGAATGATGAGGCCCCGCCGAGTCTAGATCATTATCACATAAATCCAGATTCACCCCCCTCCCCCGTCCCCCGCCTCCCCTCGCCATCCATCATACGAATTAATCTCTTTAGAATTTTCTTTACTTCTTATTAAACGGCGTCCTCGCCCTGTTGTATCGTTGCTCTGAATATTAATTTTATTAATTAAGCCCTAGCTTACCTGTGTCGGTCGCCGTGGTGATCCGTGATGGCGGCGCCAGGTCTACAGGGGGGCTAACCCCCCCAGCCCCGCCTACCACATGCTGTCCTGGAGTATCTGGAAAATTGAAATTATTATTAATTGGGTTGGGTGGCAGCAAAAATTATCGATATCGATATTGTATATACAGGGTGAGTCCTAACTTATGTTACGTGTTTTTTTGTATATATTGCAAGCCGACGGGTACAATAATAAAAGGTATACATTAAATTGTCTGAGGTAGAATTAAACTGGGACTGGAGGCGGACTATTCTTCCTCAGGTCCTTATTAATGATTTAGTAACCGGACTTTATACATAAAATTCATCGGTTCGACAGAAGTCGACCACGAACTCCACCATGAAAACGCCCAGTGTTTTAAATAAATAGATATTAAAATACCATTTAAGGAGTATAATTTTTCAAAGGTCACTTTCTATTTCCTCGAATATAAAAAATGGATATCCACGCACTTCTGAATATTATTATACCACTACTAGGTATACGTTACATAATAAAGCATTCAGCGTTATTATCCATAAACTGGAATTGGAAATTATTCACACAGATGCGTATCATTAATTTTGTATAGTTGACATTTCCTTGGAATTATATATATATATATTCGGATAATAGATGAAGATCAATATCTGGCTTAAATGCGTCTGATTAGGCAACACTTGAAATTTTTTATTTATACAAATGGAAGAAAAATCCGAAATTTAGTGTACATAGATGATGTATTGCATCCCCTACCCAGGCATAAATCCGCGATCCGAGAAACAGAACTTCGGTAATATTAAAAAGATGTCCACCAATTCCACTGCCGCCGTTCTGCCGGCATCGAATTACAAATTAATCCAGAAATAATCCTTAGGAAATCACTCATCCAGTTAATTAAATTCAACTGAAAACGTTACCCTGAATATGAAAAATCCAATTTCATTTTGCGGAGGTTTAAGACTTCATAATAATAAACCTATAATCGCATATTTGATAACGATATAATTAATTTGGTATTTTAAGAGATACGTTTGAATAAAACAAGGAAAGTTTCGAGAGTTTTGCAAATAAAAGAAAATACTCTCCTTCAATGGCTCCGTTTTCAGATTAGTTTCTTTAATAATTTTTATCGACGATTTCGCTTTTATAGTCTGCTGAATAACTAATTTGTGCCAATTAGGCGTTCTGTGTCCAATACACAACTTTTTGGATCATTTTACAACAGAGAGTTAAAGTTTTCTTTTCCTACATCTTATAATTTGACAATTCCTTGATTTGCTTATTCGAAAATAATAAGAACCTTCAAAATAATTCCCCGGAGATTCAAAATATTAAACATCCACACCATCAATTGTATAACAGTATTTATTTTATACTTTGTAACCAGCTCTACTATAACATGGTTCTTTCAATATATCAATACTCGAATTAATTAGTCTCTAGACAGAACCACTATCCACAAATACAGTACGAGCCCTCATTAACTATAACTTTGTCTTACTCCTTTACTTTACTCATTATAGATCAGCCACCTGTATTGGACACTGATATCACTTACAAAACGTGTCGTGTGTTAATAAGCACTTAAACCTGTTTATTCCATATTTTCTGATCAATGAAATTGCCAACTATACTGTCAATAAAACGAAAGAATCTCAAAACACTTAAAATACTATTTATTTACAATTGAAAACTAAAAATGTGAAAAACAAAACAATAATTGGAAAATACGGGGAATAAGTCCCAGTACAAAATGAACTATTAAAACAAAACAATATGCAAATTCGCTCTAACTTAAAATGCTAGTTGGCAGTGGCAAAAGTGGATATTTAGCTTAACACATGGACAACATTTACATGGGTTCAAAAATATCCGGCAAACCACGGTTAAGCTATTATCACTAGGATTTCCAGAAAATAGACAAACGTTCTGGAATCCTCGAATAGTGGAGAATAGACAAACGTCCACTAATTCAATCAACAACACAAAACAAAAATGAATGACTAATTAACAAACAAAATCAGAAAAAACAGAACAATCACTACACTATCTTTAGTTCTTTACTTCTTACTCGCGAAACTAGAGACGATGTTGTCAGTCGAAAAATTAAACGAAAAGTGATTTTGAAAAGCTTAAAGATTTAGCACATCAGGTTGTCGATTGCCTGAAGGGCGGTTACACTTGAGGAGGTAGGTAAGTCGTTAGGCGATTTACCCAATTGCACTTCGACCCGTCCCCGACGGTACTTAAGTTCGACCCGACCTGTAGCGCTATCTGCCAGTTACGATGGAAAATTATTCTTATGGCACATGCCTTGGCTATGTTAATAATTTACCATGCTATTATAATTTTACTTAATTATCCTAATTATGATACAAATTCAATTCATATTAAACTATTTCTATATAGCACCTGCATTTGCGACTACGAGCGTAGGGAAACCCATGCTTACGATTCACTTATTACCATTGGACAAAACCTAGCTCAGGTGTATATAGACTCTACCTAACTTAAGATTACTTACATCGTCGATAATGGAATGTTTTCTGAATTAATTACTCCAGTTATGTTAATCAATTTACTCCGTAGATAGAGATATACCCTCAGGTATGCTCGTTGAATCGAGCAACTGTCCTACCCCATCAGGTAATCTGCTCGCGTGATAACTACCTGTCCGGCCGTTACTATGTATGCATAACCAAAGATAACTTTCTTTAACATTTAGCAGAAGCCCCCGGAACTAATGGTCTCTCGGACGCTCGTAATATACCCCAAAACAAGTGTTTGTAATTGACTGAGTTACGTACGGGTTTCTAAAAGATCGTATTATTCGAAATGCTAGAAGTGCACGTTATAAATCAATCTGTACAGAGGGGTTTGGATTTGTTTCTGATTTATAAGTTTTTAAAGGAAGCAATAACACTTATAGTTGACTTATCTATTATTTAAGGAATGACCCTCTTGCATACTGGCAACGAGTTGTACATTTGTTACAATTGTTTTAAAGAGAATTCCCCCGTGTTATCAATTTTTGTACGTAAATACACCCGCCTACTTATTATCTTAGGAGTCCAGCCATCGAGCAGAAAAGTTTGCCTAACTTTAAGCTTGTACTCGTTATTTTAAGCACATCCTAGGATTAGAATAAAGGACCACTAAGGATAGTTAAATTAACTTGGTAAAATAATATCCTTGGCCTAATTAGAGTATCCCCAAACGTTAGGGGAAGATGTTAGTGCAAACTGAGTTAAATGTTCTAAGGGCAATTTCCACAGTCTCGAATGGTTTCGATGATTACTCCGATGGTATTTGCAGGCTCCTTCGCGCTCCTGTTACTGGCGTTTACGGTCGAAATTTTAATATAAAAAAACTGGAGAGAAACTGTCTAATTCTCCTTTCCTTTTAATAAAGGAGTCAAGGACAATTTACAGAACAAAGACATGATGATGGGCTTGAGAAAACGAACACATTTTTTTTAATAATAGTATTTTAAGGAAACTTATCAGATCAAAACCCTCTTAATTAATGCACGCCAAACTTGATGCGCGTTTCGCGTAACCAGTTAATTATTTTGATTTATAATATAAACTGTCCTGTTGGTGTTAAATAATAAATAAATCCGTCCGCGCCGATATCTCCCCGGCAATACCTATGAGTGAAAAGTGTATCAGCGCCGAGGTGAGTCCGGCCGCAACAGCCAGCGAAGGTAGACGTGTCGATGCAGCGCTCTAGCAGTTGAAACTCTGCCCTACGTCAGAGCCTCGCCGGGACGCATTTATTCACTGCGCTGCGATATTACGCTTATCCCTACCACTCCGTTAGCTTATAGAAGATTAATATTCCGAATCCAAGAGAGCTGAAGTCAGTCAAGAGCTGTCATCGGAAGCAAGCAGACGTACCCACCGTAAAGTAAGTTAACCAGGGCCTGAATTTCGGCAAGAATACTGTATGTACTCTTGAAAAAGGACTAGAAAGCCGAAACATGTGTAGAGATTAAATAAATACTGTTTGAAACTTTGAAAAAGTGAATAATTTTTTCTTTAATTATAATACAAAATAAGAAATATGAATATTGTTATGGTATGGGGAAATATTTAATTTTAGTTTTAATTATATTTGTTTTCTGTTGCTCCTTTTATTTGGTTTGTCTTTTGATCAATACGTTGGTGGTGCCAATTTATGTTATGATAGGAGAACTTTGGGGATACAATGATTTTTTTATTTTTGAATTCTATTTTTGATTTATTATTACAAGGTAAGTTTTTTTTTAAATTTAAGATTTTCTTTATTATATTTAATATTTTATATTTGCACGTTTAGATATTTAAGTTTTATATTCCCATATATTATTATGCATGCACTAGTAATTAAGTTGTTTAGTTTTTGAATTTAAAATTTATTTTTCTCAAGTATTTGTATATAGTTTTCTGAATTATCGACTTTATAACATACGATCAGTCCGCCACTGGGCTGAATTTTCCAACGGTTTAAACAATAAGCGACAGTGCGTATGATTTTAAGATAATTAAACGTGAAACTTACAATAGGTTTGCTATAATTACTCTTTTACCTTTCAGGGCCTAAGGGGGTTCCCTTCTGTTATCGAAGAAATGTCTTACCTGTTAGTCAGCTGCTGTACACATTCTGAATAAAGATTATTTAAATTTTGGGCTGGTTTTATTTTTTATTGGATTGGTAATGATCTTTAAATGCTAGAGGTCTTTATCAGAATGAATATTAATTTGTCATTAGACAGCTAGATGTCTCTGCTTTTGCTGTAGTATAGATATCCAGCTGAGATGGATTAGTATGCTTTAGTTGTATCAATTAAACGTAGATGGAACAACAAGTCGTATTTATTACACATATGAGGCAATTCAAAGTGAAACGTTCCTTAAACTATGTCCCTGCTATAACTTAAACTAACTTAATCTACAACAAATATTGGACAGTGTCCTTGAGAATAGTGACAAATTTAATAAAGTTAAATTTTCTAATTTTAGTTCACTGTACTCCCGGCATACTAAAGTTACCGTGTCGCGTTATTTACTTTAACTTGGCAGACCTGTTTTTAAGTTTTGACACTTGTGGTTTGTGGTCCAGATATGGAAGCTGGCAGTTCTACGATTTAGTGCCCCATTTACTGGATTCGCATAAACTAAATAGGCCTTGGATGCCCAAAAAAAAATTTTATTAAAAAAAATTAAAAAAATTCAAGTCTGATTTTTAGTGCAAATAGTAACTTTGTTTCTGTTTGAGTGATTGAAATTGTATGAATAGACTGGCAGCAAAGGCACGGCAGATACAGCTCGGAATAAAATTTTTATATGAAATTGGTGATCAGATTCGTAACGCTGGCGCTGGTTGGTGGCTTTTCCTTAATTCCTACAGCTTTGAGTACCCCATATATATATGTTTAAATTGTTAATCTCTAATACGCTTCTTTCTTTGCAGGCGGCAGGAAAAAATATTTATTTATGCTCGCCGACAATAAATAATTTGTAATACAAAAAACCTGCTTTGTGCATGCGTGGCGTGTAGTCGAAAACGCAATATTCTTTACAAATTCCAGAGAATAATATTCCCGAAGCTATTCGAATCACATGTGATCATCTTTTGTAACTGAAAGCCGCTATATTGATTTTAGCTTAAAATGACGAGGCTCTATCCCGCAGTATGGTACGTTTGCACCAATATTCTCTATAATAATTAATAAGTAATAGGATTAATAATTGGATGTGGGGACTGTTAAAACAATCCGCATTCTGTATATAGGATTAATTTAACATTGAACAATACCGCACATTCGCAAAGAGTAGGTGCGATAAGAGGAGACGCTTTCTTAAATTGTATTCATATGAGTCTTACACCAATTCAATTTAATGGGTCGCAGTCGTCTGGTCCCGATTGTTTGGGTGCTATTCCTCATTAAATTTATTCATGTACTTACCAAAAAAAAAATTCTAAAAATATCTTATTACCATCTCTCGGCTTATAAAAATGTCATGTAAATGAAAAATAAAATGTAGACATGGAAAAGCAATTTCTATAAAGGAACAATTTATATAAATGACATAAATAAAAGCTGTCTCAATTTTGCTCGCAAGCGCCTGAGGTCGATATTAAGAAATACATTTATTATATTCCAGTAAACTTCTAAACTTAAGTTATTCCCCTTGCCGGTCTTTGTAAGAAGACCATATAAATACTATTCAAGCAGGAATTTTTATTAGAAACTTCATTCTCTCAGGAATATATTCTTACAAACTTCTCCAAAGGAATCCCAGGGCACGTAATATATTAACGATCTAGTATTACAGACGTCACTGAGAGAGAGGATATAAACAGAGACAACCAACAAAATTTTCCGAGACAAGAAAATTAGAGAGACAGTTTTCTTCGTGTCAGTCAACTGGTTCAGCATAAATTTGGTCTATATCTCCAGGTAAAAAGTGCACAGTCGGGTGATCGAGCCGTCCCACTTATTTCAAACCAGACCTTAAGTAAACCTCAAAGCAACATTTTGGGAGAGAATTTGAGTAAATAAATTACGTTCTTGATATTACCAAAAAATACAAGGAGCAAAAGTAAACAAGAATTAAGTATTTGGTGGTTCATCAGGTAAATAATATTACCCGAGTTTGTTAAGCCTTCTAGAAAACCAATATCTGATAAGAATCCACAGACAAATACTTCCAAGGATAATTCCGACTTACAAAAATGAAATGCAACATTACTTCTCTGCAAAATATGCTTTCATACAACACTCAAAAATTCTTTAATATTATTTCAGAACCGGCGCTTTTATAGCTGAAATCCATTGAAAGAAATTGGCAAGACTGGTCTCGCCGACTCATCTCATTAACTCAACGTAGAATCGCTCTTCGCTAATGTACCTATTCCTAACTGCATTTCAATCCAGGAGCTATATGTTCGTACATTTTCTATTTCGGGAAGTGGTGCTCAGGAGAATCTCATTGAATAATCTGAACACAGTAAATAGTAATAGATATTTTACTGCAGAGGTGTCGTAGTCTTAAGACGCGGAACTTGTTTTTGGGTACGTAGCACTACGCCTGCGGTTTGTTTATTAATGTTGTCCAATATACTTAAACTTTCTCTTAAATATGTCGTGGTGGAGTAGTAAATATTAACTTTATGCTCAGCGTGCTCCTAGGAGGTTTATCCGACAATTCTCAGATTTCAGGGCGTTCCAGGGATCTCATTAATCGGAGAAACTTACCGTTCTCTAGTTTTTATTTGATTTGTAAGTTCACTGGTTTTACTCAAGAATACTTTAAAATCTGGGTCATACCAAGATGTAGTGACCTGTAATTGATTCTCTTAGACTTAAGAAACTAATATAGACTACGTACAGCTTGTGGCTTTCGAACACAGATGTCACTGTTATTAGTTTTTATACTTCCCTCTTTCTCTAACCCGAGAGCAACGAATGGGACACAAATTTAAGATTATAAAACATAGGTGTCTCTATTATGAGTCATTTTTTTTATTTAGCAAATTGATCGATAAATAAAATAAGATGAAGAACTTATTGTAACCTGCGACAACTTAAAATTATTATATTTAATGGACAAAACTGGTAGAGTTATTTAAACTTAATTAGAAATGTTCTTTACCATCGATCCTAATATTAAAATCTGGTTTATCGTAATGTCACTGAGGTCGCGCGTATTCTACCTAAACAGTTCAGTAATGAGTAATTTTAATGGCGGCACGTTCTGGAATGTTCTGGGCTATCCCCTTAAAATTAGCCAGCTTTGAATGGATAAACATACCTTTGCAATGTCACCGTATTTTCCTACTTTTAAACGGATTTATTCGAAATTTTCATACTTTTTTTAGGAGCAACGTGGACACGTCTTTTCGTCGTATATCTCTCCAAACTCATTCTCCTCAATTGTCTTTGTTGATGTTTCCAAGACATTCCCAAGAAAATTCCACTTGTGATAGCATACTAAGATGGAAATATGTAATTTTTGGTAAGTAATTTCCCAATTATCTGCTTTATTTTAAGTTATTTTGCAGAATTAATCTTGTTTTCAGTATCTTTGTCAGATAACCTTTGTTGATCCCCATGATGCTATATTACGTTGAAACTGACTTAGGTCTACCGTTCTTCGGAAGATACGAACACTTGCGTTTTAAATTTCACTACACTGTCACTACTTATAGTCTAAATTTACAACATATCTAGCCATTTGACATAGATTATCGATTTTACATCAATTATTATACTAATTCCTTAATTTAAATACATGTATATCGTAAATAGATTACACTATGTTTTACTTATCTCATTCATTACCGTCAAATTACTACTATTTTAGTTACTGACTAATCTTTAGCGAATTAAAAATTACTTTTGCTTATATTTAAAGTCATTTTCTAATTGGTTTTGTAGTTTTTTAATTTTAAAAGAATTTATTTTTATTTTTATCGGTTAGAATACATGACAATATATACAGGGTGTCTGATTTATCGTTCTACAGCCTGTAACTTTTAAACGAACTGTTTTAGCGGAATAGTGTGAAAGGAAAAACAATTCTATATCGTGGGAGCCACATTTTCGTATTTTCGAAAAAACAAATGAACGTCTAACAATTTTAGAAAAATATAACCCGAGTTAAAAAAATTATTTGAGGCAAAAATTAATATTGAAATTATATTTGAAATCAGCGCCAAAATTTAATTTAAGTCTATATCGTGCGAGCTACCTTTTCGTATTTTTGAAAAAACAAATGAACAATTTTTGAAAAATAAAAAAACCGAGTTAAAAAAATAATTTGAGAAAAAAATTTATTTTTAAATTATATTTGAAATTAGCGCCCAAATTTAACCTAAATATTTATCGTGCGAGCTACCTTTCGTATTTTTGAAAAAACAAATACACGTCTAACAATTTTAGAAAAATAAACAAACCCGAGTTAAAAAAAATTAATTTTAAAATTGTATTTGAAATCAGCGCCCAAATTTAATCTAAATCTATATCGTGCGAGCTACATTTTTGCAATTCTGAAAAAACAAATGAACGTCTGACAATTTCAGAAAAATAAAAAAACCCGAGTTCAAAAAATAATTTGAGGAAAAAATAAATTTTGAAATTATATTTGAAATCAGCGTCCAAATTTAATCTAAATCTATATCGTGCGAGCTACATTTTAGTATTTTTGAAAAACAAATGAACGTCTAACAATTTTAGAAAAATAGAAAAACCCGAGGTAAAAAAAATAATTTAAGGAAAAAATTTATTTTGAAGTTATATTTGAAATCAACGCCCAATTTAATCTAACTATATATCATGCGAGCTACATTTTTGTATTTTTGAAAAACAAATGAGCATCTAACAATTTTAGAAAAATAAACAAACCCGAATTAAATATGGTCTTAGGACACACCGTACGCAAATTTTAAGGAGGGCTCAACAACGTACTATTCCCATCCTCGTGTGTATCTCGATTATTTCTCTCATTACTCCAACAATATAGCAACTACGTTGGGCTCAGTAACGGTGCCTAGGAAAGAATTGAATACTATTTAAAAAAGATAAAAAATTTACAGATCTATCTTGGTCCTAAAGGGCGGGATCAACAGCGACCAGTTGATATATCGGGTTCAACAATGTACCGTTTATAAGTATATATATGTATATATAAGAAACAAAACGGAACTGTAAACAACAGCTACTCTCCGGGTAATGTGCCCCGCCGAGCGCTGAATTACACATCTTCTCCAGCTTGGCTACATTTTGTATAACAATCACAATCACATCTTACCACAAAAATGCATGGACTGATTGCTATCTTGTACAACAAACTAAAATGTATATACCATCCTCAAAATACCCACAGTAAACAAGGAACAAAGTCGATAGCGATCAGCAATACACCTTTAATCGAATACATTTTAAAGTGGCATTCCCACTCACTAGACACGTTTTAGGATAGATGCAACATCCAAGACATTTGATTGAATATCGCATCAAGTCCCCTCGAACAAGTTACCTCTACGGCTTACTCACTCAGATGAGCATATTGTCTAACATTTCGCTTTACATTATAATTGATGTAATCTCTTAAGGACCCCATCAACTTCGAAGTCCCACAGAGTCTTATCTCCTATACCGAGCGCACTCTATGTTAACGATTTAATCTGCATCGTACAAGGGGGCGCATCGATAATCCCCGATGTGCTTTAATGGAAATTTCGATATTCTTCGCCTAGTTCATTTGAGACTTGATTTCTACCTAAACGGGTACAAACATGATAAAATTGACAAGTTTTTACAAAAATGGTGTATATCCAAAATTTGTCCCATCAGTTAAAGTTTCCACATTGTATTCCCTCGATTTCGTAACCCCATATTTTGTTTTACTTCACACCTTATGGTGCGCTGCAACGATTCACGCGTAATTACCTGATACATTGGTAGAAAACGGGGTACATATTAACTACACTTAAGCAGCGTGAATATTACATTCATCACGGAGTTAATTGACAGTTCAATTCACGAACCAAGAACCAGCCTCCTAATATGTCTCGTACAACTGTGCGTGAAACTTCAGGGTCTACATGTCAGTTGACAGGGCTACAATATTTATCACCTAGGCGTTAAATTATCAACGTGTTATATAAATATTAAATGAAAACTTCAAAGTTCTGATAAATGATCAAACATCTCCCAACGTGTCTGTAAAATATGGCGGTTTAAGTAATGCACTTTCGTGTTCCTATGAAATTAAATATTTCGCATCCATCAAAATTTAATCCTCCGGCCATTCTCGCTTTAATGGAGTCGAATCATTTTCAGGTTGTAAATTACACGTAAGTACACAGAAATAAAACCGTTCGCCGAAACCCATTTAACTTTTTAACACAGTACGTCATAGAATAATCAGAAGAGTAGGCTGAAGAGAAAAAAAAATCTATACATTACGGTGAAAAAGGGAAGCGAGTAGTCGTGTAGTCGAATAGATAAACCTAACTAACTACCAGGACGAGGCCAGGCCTTCGATTGAGTTAAAACCGAGTGGTGCGCATGACCGGTCACGTGACTTAGCCACGCCTCTTGCCGGCAAATAAATAGAGCAGCGCAAGCCAAGGCAACTCAGTTCACTTCGGAAGGCGACCGTGACAACATGATGAAAACGTGCAGAACTGAAAATAATAAAAAATAAATTTCTACGTTGCGAGGCGGCAAATAAATAAAATATACATTACAAGACCGTCCGCTGCCGTTAAGTCACTTACATAAATCTCCGTCTGTCATATGCACTCTAGCGAAAAACATCGTGCATTTTTTATGCGAAGTTTTATATAAAATGCATAACTGTAGACACAGGCATTGTAGATCCTAGGGAAACTATTCCTGAGTGGCTGTTATTGCCCTGAGAACTAGCAATCTAGAATGCTACGTCTCCCCATTCTATTATTTATGTTTATGTGTTCGTCAAACATAGTTTCATTTTATTTCGCCAAGGGAGAGAATATATCATTTTATGTTATATATTTCCGCCCGTGTTTCCTCGGTTATTTTTCAGCGCGGTGAGTGGAATTAGTTTCACTAAGAACGTTTTCTTTCTCTGTTTGCTATCTTTTCTTCTGACGGTTTTCAGTTTGATTGGCACTTTATTGACGTTCTATTGCCGTCTACAAACGGAATAAGGGATACACACGTAAAATATGCATTGGGAATAACGTGAATTTAAATTTCAGTGTAGATTATCAGTAATACACGCAGCGCTGTGGTCTAGGGATGCCTATGACGGAGGGTTGTTTTTCTGTTTCCAAAACATTAAAATTCATAAATTTTATGGCCAATGACATTTGCGTTTTACCTTCACCTGCTCAGTGCCCAATCTCTATCTGTGAAAACATGCATTCTTCAAAATACCAACATAAATCTAACAAAATAAACGCCTTTCTTAAAATTTCGAGCTTTTTTAAATGGGTTAACTATAAACAATATCTAATAAAAAATAGGTACAAAACTTTACTACTAACTCTAATAATCTACTTTACTTGCACAGTAGGTATTTATTTGCAAAACTGAATTGTTGAGTGTTCTTTACTACCTACTGAACCTACTGTGGGTTTAACTAAAATTGTTGCTAAGTAATATATTATTTTGTATTTCTTTTTGAAGTTATTCCCCGATGTGCAAGAAACGTTTTTCTTTTTAAATTGTTTCAATCAAGAGAGAATAAACTTTAGAGATTAACGTAGCAAACTTACGTTAAAGTGACTAAAAACATGACTCTTACTTAATTTATAAACTACTGGTTTGCTGTAATGAATAAAATTGTTTTGATATACAGGGTGCTTCCTAAATAACAAAATATTTAAAAAAATAATTCTTCGAGTGATTTGAAGTGAAGAAAAGTTCATATAAACATATATTCTAAAGATTTTTGTTTCTGAGATAAGCGGGAGTAGAATATTTTTTTTTTCCAAACTAGAAATTTCTACTTTCAAAACTAGAAATTTTTAAATTAGAAATTTCTACTTTAAAAATAATAGTTTTTATTCTAAAATTAAAAATTTCTACTTTAAAACTAGAAATTTCTATTTTCAAAACTAGAAATTTTTAAATTAGAAATTTCTACTTTAAAAATAATAGATTTTACTTTAAAACTAAAAATTTCTATTTTAAAACTAGAAATTTCTACTTTCAAAACTAGAAATTTTTAAATTAGAAATTTCTACTTTAAAAATAATAATTTTTACTTTAAAACCAAAAATTTCTATTTTAAAACTAGAAATTTCTATTTTCAAAACTAGAAATTTTTAAATTAGAAATTTCTACTTTAAAAATAAAAGATTTTACTTTAAAACTAAAAATTTCTATTTTAAAACTAGAAATTTCTACTTTCAAAACTAGACGATTTTACTTTAAAACTAAAAATTTCTACTTTATAACTAGAAATTTTTACTCTAAAACTAAAAATTTCTACTTTCAAAACTAGAAATTTTTAAATTAGAAATTTCTACTTTAAAAATAATAATTTTTACTTTAAAACCAAAAATTTCTATTTTAAAACTAGAAATTTCTATTTTTAAAACTAGAAATTTTTAAATTAGAAATTTCTACTTTAAAAATAAAAGATTTTACTTTAAAACTAAAAATTTCTATTTTAAAACTAGAAATTTCTACTTTCAAAACTAGACGATTTTACTTTAAAACTAAAAATTTCTACTTTATAACTGGAAATTTTTACTCTAAAACTAAAAATTTCTACTTTCAAAACTAGAAATTTTTAAATTAGAAATTTCTACTTTAAAAATAATAATTTTTACTTTAAAACCAAAAATTTCTATTTTAAAACTAGAAATTTCTATTTTCAAAACTAGAAATTTTTAAATTAGAAATTTCTACTTTAAAAATAAAAGATTTTACTTTAAAACTAAAAATTTCTATTTTAAAACTAGAAATTTCTACTTTCAAAACTAGACGATTTTACTTTAAAACAAAAAATTTCTACTTTATAACTAGAAATTTTTACTCTAAAACTAAAAATTTCTACTTTCAAAACTAGAAATTTTTAATATTTTATTTCATTCCTGATTTTATCGGATTTTCCACAATTTGTAACATATGAAACTGAATTTTATGGATCGTCTTGTTCTTCAAGTAGCCAATTATCTTACCAATTGTCTTTTTTCAATATTTCACTTCGGTTTGTAATTGGCCAAAATCCGAATTTTGTTGAAATTATTTGAAATTTTTTAAAATCATTTCTAAGCAACATTATCGTTTTGAACTTTTGATGACAACTGCATATCCGTACCGACCCACATTATGAGGTGAACAACATACTTTGTTTATCTAAATTTCATTACAAATTCCAAAGATATAAAACAAACACCATAAAATCACCGACAAAGTTGTCTTGTGTGCTGTTATATTTCTTATGTCTTTCGAACGATAAATTATCCAAAAACACTCTAGACCAATGCGCTGTGCGTTTTATAAAACTATTTCAACTCAACATTGATTGAGTTTACCGATCACTGCGAGTCGCCCAACATTGTACTTTATAAATTTATTACTTCCCTCGTCCGCCCTAATGTACACAACTGCATTTTTCATTAGAATCATTTTAAGTGAATTTACGATATCGGTTTTGTTTCGCGACGGAATAATTGCGCCAATATTTATAGTAAGCCGATATGCGGAGCAACTTTGGCCCGCGGCCAGTACCAATTGATATCTTTATGGGCGCAGAAAGGATGAATTGAGATAAAACAGGAGAGATAGAGTAATTAAAATTACTAGAAATGTTGGGTAATGCGATCCGTTATCTCTGACCTACAAATTTTGCATGGCAGAGAACGTTGTTCTTCATTAATTAAATGACTTTAACGCTGCCTGCAAAATTTGCTACTCTGGAATAATCCATACACCGTCTTGTCGTGGTCTCTAAAATCCAAACAGTTTCAAGAACTATTGGTGACTTGGATATTAATGTTGCGCACGAAACCACGTAACGTCACCATACTGGGTGACGTGGAACTAAATGCGCATGCGCACGACGTTGCTGACAATAGGCCCAGGAGGTTGCAGTGGTCTCGAAGTTTCTGCTGCAGGAAATTGGCCACACTTTATTATTATCAAAGCGTAGCACCAAGTCTAAAAATGATATCACTCCAAGAATACGAAAGTATTCATTGAAAAACAGGGAGACGATATGCTTTGTGTGGGCTTCGACAAATAATATCAAGGAACAAATCCTTGCCGTTCAAAAGGTCCTTTGTAACTTTTGTGGGGGATATTAATGAATTAAAATGGTCTAAAAATAATCCTGAAGCTAAATTAAATATTTTTTCCTTGCGAATTTCATCAAACATTAAATCATTATATTTTCGCCATGTATGAAACCTTTTAGAGTACTTTAATTAATGTTCAGAACCAGAAGTGTCATCTTACTCGTATAATATCCAGCAAATGTAACGTAATTAAATAACATTTCAAAGAGAAAAACTTTAATTATCACAGAACAGAATAAAGTTGGCGCTGAAAATAAAATATGTTGTTTTTACGTTAAAAGTGAATATTAATTAGGGAAATAAACGGCATTGCTTGAGTATTTAAAAATGAATTAAATTCCTTTTAAAAAGACGAGAGCTGTGACTGGACTATTTTACTTTCCTTTATAAGACTATCAGTGGAAGGCAGGTACGTATTCTACTCTTTCGTGCTCATCAGTGCATGATATATGGACAATTCTTAGAAATACCATATTACACATCACCCCTTAAAACTTAAAAAAATTTAGAACGATTTCGAGCTTGACTAGCAAACATATGAATTTGTCTTCTAGAAATAATCTTAAGCGATTTATCGTTTCAATTTCTGGCACGAAGAGGAATGCAATGATTTTTTTGCTATTTCCCCGATTTCCTTTAGTTTTAATAACGAATGCATACAAATATATAAACTTAATGAAAAAAACTCTTTTCAAACTAAACAATTCTACAAAATCGCAAGTCAAAATATTCATTTAAATCTCCAAAAAGCTATAAAAAATTTGAAAATTCAATTAAGACAACATTTAAAAACAATCAAAATAAATCCCCTCTATTTTTAATAATAAAAAACAATTGAATATCGATTTTCCCAGATATGGACATAACCTATGTCTTTTTAAATGGAACACCCTAGACCCTATGTTTTTATCCAGTTAGATTTAGTTTTTTTTTCTGATTACACTGATATAGCATACTTGATAGCTTTAATCGGGATGTTCTGGATTATTAATCAAAAACAAAAAGATTGTAGGTAAATATTAATACTAAAGAGGGCCGTGGATGAAAACAATAGAAACTGTTAATTATGTTAATTTATTAAATTATATACAATTGTTATCCAGTTATTAGTAGGTACCACAAGTTTAGAAGATATTCCACAACTTTTACATAAAACATTTTTTTGTATTTCCTAAAATAAACTCAAACTCACATTAAAATATGAATTATAGAACAGTTTCTATTGTTTTCATCCACGGCGCTCTTTGCTAAAGCAAAATGTTTAAACTTTAGTATGAATATTTACCTACAATCTTTTTGTTTTTGATTAATAATTCAAAACATCCTCAATAAAACTATTAATGTAGGTAATCAGGAAAAAACCGAATCTATCTGGTTCAAAAGATTTAAAAAAACATATCTCCAAAATTCGACATTCAATTGTTTTTTATTACTGCCAAATAAAAATTTAGTAAATGCCCTGCAACTTTTGTATAAAACATTGTTTTCCAGTTTCTACAATAAACTCGCAAATTCTGATTAAAATGTGTACCAAACAAAATGATAAGACTCTACCTTGGATCTTATATCATTTACAATATTAAAATTATTTATGATTTCAGGCCATACTTTTATTTGTTATAATATTTCTTGCCATTTTTTTTATAATTTAGTTTTGCTGCGTTTGTTTTATTTTTATGGTATAAATTCTTTGTAAATCTGATTAGAACGCTTCTATAATTTCTGTATTGAGTTTTAAGTTCCTCTGTGAATCTTTTCTTATGTGATTCCTTTGTCCAAAAAAAATTATGAAACCCTGGGTTCTCTTTGAATTTAACTCATTCTCTTATTTTTGTGGTTTGTTTGTAATTTTCGATGTTTTAGAAAGTTCAATAATATCACTATTTTTTTGGTCAAAACCTTCATAATATAGGAAAAGACTTCAAAGCTTTTTTAAAATGTTTAATATTAAAATGGTTAATATTAAAAAATTGCTCTATCCATTGAAATTTGTTTTGACATAAGATTTATTGTCATTCTAATATAAAATAAAACTAAACCAAAAATAATTAAGTAATAAAAAAAATAATAAAACTTCCAACATAATTAAAAGCAATGTCTTCGAGTTTTTGTTAAATCGTCTGTAACAGAAATACCCTTTCCTTTAAATCCTTTAAGATAATTAGTTTATATACTTTTACTTTTCTTTAACCATTATTGTAGTTTGAGATAATTTCTACAAATTTGCTGCGCATTGTGTTTATGCCGAAAAAAAAATGATTTAAAAATATTTTACGTCGTACTAGCGCATTCGCCATTTTTGTAAAAAGTCAAGAATCCTGAAAAAAAATTATTTTTGCCACTTCGAATTACTTGTGCAATTCTAAATATTTCCTATGCATTACATCCTATATTTAAAATCAATTGTTTCTGAGTTATTAACATTTATTTGCATTGAACCAGACTTGATTAGAAAAAATCAAGAAGAATTTATCAATCGTTTAGGTTGTTGTCAAGTAGCCAATGGGAGGTTTTTTGAACATTGAAATAATTTTAATTTTATTGCTAACCTAAAAATAAAATACATTTAATATTAAAAATATTTCCTGTTCCAAAAAAAATAATTTTAAATATCAATAAGTCAGAAACGATTAATTTTAGATATAGGGTATAATTCATAGAAAATGTTTAAAGTTTTACAAGGAAATCTAAATTGCAAAAAAAAAATGGGGGTTGCCATTTGAAAAATCAAAGTTGATCACAGCCCAGCTATTTTGGGACACCTTATCCGAGCGATTTGTCCAAAACTTAGATGTTTTGAAGATATTGAATTATTTCCTTACATTTCGACGTCACTGTATATATACCAAGACCAAAACATTGAAAATACTATGTGATAAATGAATTTATGTAGTTGTCTTCAAACTTTTGTTAAATCTTCTTAAATTCTTTAAATAAATTAATTTATGTACTCTTGCTTCTCCTAAACTATCGTAATTTGGGATAGTTCCATCAAATTCAATTCACATTATACTTATGTCAAAAAAAATGTTTGAAAATATTTAAATGTTTTTCATAAATTTTTGCTCTTCCTTTCTTTTTTGGCATTTATTACCACATTTCTTGAAATTCCTATCCAAAAAAGTTGATTTAGCTAAAAAATATTCAAATTAACCAGTTTAAAACGAGGGTGTTTTTTGACAACTAATAATTAGGAATTAAAATAATACAAAAATTCTACACGTTACATAAAAAATCTAAAACCTAAACTTTGAAAAAGGAAACAGATTTAGTTTCCGAAACGTTAAGCGCAGTATTATTTTTGTATTATAACTTTATATATCTTGTGTCTGCGAGAGTTTCTAAATTTTATAATGGATCCATGTTAAAACTACAAAAATTTAAATTAAAATTGAAAATAAATTTACAAAAACAAAATATTTGAGGTTATGTGAGTCATATGATGTACACGACCTATTATACCAATGACTATCCGTTTTTGACGTCACAGAAATTTAATAGATTAATTACTATGTTTTGAAATATTTTTTTGGCTTTAAATAAAAAATACTAGCAAAAAGAAAAAATACGTCAGAGCTATTTTAAAAAACACTATATTCTGGTGTAAATTTATTATCAGAATTTGAGAAAAATGTATACAGTCTGATTTTTCACAGAAACCTCAGAAATAAAAATTACTTAATCTGATGTTGAAATTATTTATTTTTGATTATTTATTTCGTATTAATCATGCATGAAATCACAAAATTTTGTAAAACTAATATTTTAGTTTAAATAAGAGAGGAAAATGTAATTTTATAAATTAATTTTGTGCGATTTTGGCGAAAATTGATCGTTTATTTAAAATTCGCCCAAAGTGTGACAAAACAACAAAATACATGTTTTCGATCATTTTTGTATGTAGTTTCATAATTCAGTATTAGAATTTAAAAATCACGTACCAGGGTGAATTTTTTCATAGGAGCCCTAAAAATAAAAATTAGTTGAGTCGGCCCTGGAATTTTCTGTCTTTGATAATGCATGTAAAGTGGCAATTAATAGTATACTATATACGAGCTGATTCTAGTGATTAGTTTAAAAGATATTACCTTAAGAAGTATTGGGCAAAACTCATAAATCACCCTGTAGATCAATAAAAAAAAGGCTCAGGCTTTTTTCAATAGTCATTTCTAATTCACCTAAGTGAACTCTATCTACCATAACATTTTGTCTCTTTCCTCATACAAAAATTGCTTTCCTACTTTAACGTTAGAAATATTGAAATACAAACATGTTTTGCTCATTATATTTTCAAGTTCAAGATAAAATTCCAAAAAAAATAAACTAAACTAAAACTGAAAATAATTTTATTAAATTTTTGTAAAAAAATACTCATTTCTTTAATTTTTTTTAAGATAATTAGTAGGTATATGTACTTTCGCTTTTTTCGTAACTATTGTAATTTGGGATCACAAATCTGCTACCCGTTGTATTTATGCCGAAAAAAAACTATTTAAAAATATTTGATGTCATACTTGCGCATTCGCCATTTTTTTAAATCAAGAGCACATCCCGTAGCAATCGCCCAAAGCACGAAAATTAAATTAAACCTGAATATTCTACAAGTTTGCCCGGAGGAGAAACTTTTTGTATATGGAATATTAAGCTACAAGTATTTAAGTTCCCGAGTTGGTTGATTTAATATAAGTACAAAAAATATCATTGGTGAGCAATCAAGTAATATTCATTAGAATTAAAAATGTGAAAATTTATATCGCCCATGAAAATTTTACTATCTGCCTTCTTTTTAGTTAAAAAATAATTATAGAGTTCAGTTATATAATTATTTAATTTACAATACAAAAAATGTCTCGTTAGTGGTATATGAAGATTGTAATAGCTTTGTTTCAGATAATCGCATATGAGATATACTATTATTACTGTCGCGTAAGCCATAATTTTGGTTATAAAACTCGTTATAATATATACTTACTTATTAAAATTTGCTATGCTACAGTTACTTTTATTTCAGATTTCCCGAGTTTCAGAAAGTACAAAATATCAATATTTATTTTATCAAAATTGGTTCATCAAAAATTTCTATCATAAAATAAAACTGTACTAAAACCATCACACTTGATCTGATTATTTTTAAAGTTTTAGTCTAAGTATCTATTAATTAAATGAAAGAAGTAGTCTTCTAATTTTGTCTTCTGTAACAAAAATATTCTCTCCTTTAATTTTTTAAGATAATTAGTTTATGTACTCTTACTTTTTTTGACTATTATGGGTGAGATAATTCCATCAAATTTGCCGCACCTGATAGTTATGACACCAAAATATTTGAAAATATGTACCTATTTATTATCATCCGCGCATTCGCCATTTTTTTAAAAAATGTCATGAGTCCCATGGCAATCATTCAAAGCACGAAAATTAAATTAAACCCGATTATTTTCCAGATTTGCCCGAAAGGACAGAAAAATGTTGTAAACTTTCCAAAAAATGCCAGAAACTAATCGAATAATTAATACTTAGTGAAAATTTCATGCTGGTATTTTTTTTATTTTCAAACAAAATAACAAATATGACTTTCGCAAATCAATTACTCATCAAAATAAGCCGATAGATTTATATTAACTTGATGGGTCTGAAAATTCTTCATATGGAGATTCAGTCTTTAGAAATGTAGCTATATGTACCAACTCCGATGGCAGCACTCATAATTTAAACTCACTCAATATATAATCCTTTATTAGCAAATTATGTGCATTTAATTGTTATTATGCAATTTCTGAATAGGCAGTTTTTGATTTTTCATTTCAAGGAGCGTAGCTCCACAGCAAAAAACTTTCAGACCCACGTTAATACGAACCTTCTTATTTTAAAAATAGGAGTGCTCTGTTTATATTGAATCACCCTGTAATTTACTAAGAAAAAAAATTCCGCTTACCTGACACGTATGTGCCTGTCCTATTATTTATTTTATTCCCATACAAGTACAACAAATGCTTAAGTGTTTATTATTGTGAAAAATTATCCCACAGATTTTTTACGTCAAAAACATCTGCTACTGCGAATTGCACCAACCACTATGCGTTTCCAGTCCGAAAATGCTCGAAAACATTCACAAACGTGTTAGAAACAAACGAAACGCGATAACATTTCAATAAATCCGCAAGTATTGCGGCCTTAATACACTATCAACATAAAATGTATACGCCTAAACCGAATTGCAAAATGGCGTTCGCGCTAGTACGAAATCAGAACACAAAACACAAATTAAAACACACAAAACCACCTTTAAAACATATTCGTACACTCAAAACATCGTAAAAACACTATCTATTAAACGTTCTCCTTGTAAAGTAGGCTTAGTTTTAAACAAAATCGAATCACTTTCATGGAGAAAATACCTAGCTGTCATTCCGCCACATTAAAACGGGGTTGCTGTGAGATTTTGACATTATTCGAATGTTTCCAGCAGTGCGCACTTGTCTTAAGGCTTTGGTTTATTATAACGATTGTCAATTGTTGTTTAAACACTGTTTTTACCCCGAAACGTTAACTAAAAGGTATAAATACCCCGACTTGTGTATTAGGGTAGCGCGACATACATATACAACCCCTATAGTCTTATTATCGACGTGCGCTCACAGCGAATTTGGAGTGGGGAGTTCAACGACTCGGGAGGGGAGGCGGCCCCCCTGGCGGGCATGTCTGCGTTCGAAAAATTTACAACAAATTGTTGTTATCTACACACGACATTTTGCCGAATAATTTTCGGAATTTCGAAAATACTGTTATATGGAAAAATTATTAGTTTATGTAATGAATATAATGGTGTTAAGTCTGGAAATCTTGGTGGCCACTTTCATGGTTGGGAAAATGGTGGTGTAAATATGCTCAGACGTTTATTCCAAAACAAAGTGAAACAATTTTGGTTCCAGTTGATTCCTCAAAAATTCAAGATAACGTGAGAAAATGGAGTTATAATACCTCTCATCAAATCACACCATGCATTCGCTTTCTTAAGGATGCCAAGTTTACGTCCCGAATATCTAATGCGGATTTTCTTGTATGCATTAAAGTTCCAGAAAGAATTTTTTTTCAATTGCACATTTCCATAATTTGCTTTAGAAAACTGAGGCTTTTTTTCTACATCTCCTTCCAACAACTCTCGATCAACCATGATGACATGTTTCCTTCCAAAAAAACAAAAAACTGAATTCATTCATATCATCAAGGCACCCATTGTTCAGCGATGATTTCAAAGCGACCACATATTATACGACCAGAGCCTAAACTGAGGAAGTTTCCCTCCATTCACCAGTTTTTGAAGAAAGTGGAGGCCAAGGAAATTATACGTTAATAATAGATCATGGTTATTGAAAACTAGCGTTAACTCCTCCAAATGGGAGCCTACATGAGAATTTTCGATACCAAATATTCCTGCAATTATATCTGCCTGAATAAATTCAGCAGCCTAGGTTTGAGCCACGAGATTTTTTTCGACTGAACATCAAACAAAGGACAAAGGAACTGATATTGTTATGACCTGGGTATGGTATGACCTCCCAAAATTGAAGCCTCCTTGGGAATTCTCGATCTTCAAGTATTCCTGCACTCCTTTTGGTTATTTTTGACCTCTCCAAAATGGGAGCGTACGTGAGAATAGTCCGTCAATCCATACCAGCCTGAATAATTTAGGCTACCTGGACATTGGCAGAGGACAATTGAAATGGTAATTATTATTATGAGTAGTATTAACCCCCAAAATTAGGGGCTCCTTAGGTAATTCTCGTTCACCAAACATTTCTGCACTATTTTGGATTCTGGACTCATTTCTGCTATCCCAGGTCTTGTCTTTGAGATCTTCAACAATGTTAGGTAGATTTCAAATATACCTCTCCTGCAAGATCACAACCTGAATCTGAAGCTTATGACTAGTTTGGCAATTTTTGACAAAACGCAATTGCTAAATAGTTTTTGTTGACAACCGGCGTTAATCCTTCCCAAATATGAGCTTACATGGGAACATTCGATCACCAAATACTCCTGCAATCTATGTTTGTTTTATCTAAATAATTTCAGCAGCTATGAAATCTTTTCGACTGGACATCGGACTGGGGCCAAAACGAAAACTACAGAACAATAACCACTACTTATAAAATCTTGGCAAATTTGACCAACAAAAGACTAAAATTGCAGACGGAAAAAATTTTGGCAGACTACCAAAACAGCTTCAAGCCAGGCAGATCAACCATCGATGGGCTACATATTCTAGAACAAATCTACCAGAATACAACAGAAACGGACACACAGTATTTGTGGACTTCAATAGTTTGATTCAATCAACAGAGAAAAAATGAGGAAGGAACTAACAAGACTATTAAAACTATTGAAGATGGCAATGGACAACACCAAGGCAAAGGTGCTATTCCAGGATATAGCTACGGAAGTGTTTCGTACAAATAAGGGCGTGAACAAGAAGACTCGACCTTTCCGACTCTATTTAATCTAGTATTAGAAAGGACCATCAGAACAAGACTGAACAAAAAAAACATCATTACAGACGATATTCAAATAATAGCATATTCAGACGACCTAACAATACTGGCGAATTCGAGACAAAAACTGATAGAAGCGATAGAAAAAATAGATGAAGAAGCATAAACCAGAACAAAACCAAATATATGAAAGTAGAAACAGAAGAAAATAATACGCAGAAAAACCTACAGACACAAATTTGAAACTCTCCTCCTTCAACTATCTATGCACAACAATATAGAGCAACCAGGAAAGGAACGAGCCAAAGAAAGGATCCTTAGAGGAAATCACATGGTAGAAACAAAAATCTTCTGAAAGGCAAAACCATCACCACAAAAAACCAAGATAAAGATATAGAAGACTAATAGACCGACAATTACGTATGTCCTAGAATCAGCAACAATGAACAAAAAAGAAAGCGAAGACCTAAAAATAGCAGAGAGAAAAATAATGAAAACCATACTAGGTCCAAACTAACAGAACATAGAGAAAAGAAACTGAAAACCAATAAAGAAATTGAAGACGAACTCGCAGGTGATACCATCATAAGGCTCATATAAGCACAACGCCTGAAGTGGGCAGGACAAATGATGAAGAGAAATTCGACAGGAATGCTAAAAACAACAACACAATGGACCCCACTATGGCCAAGAGAAGAGAAGAGCGAAGACAAGTTGGCAAATGGAAATAGAAGAAATAAGAATACTAGGAAAAGCAGACTGGAAAACGAAATGCCAAAAAAGGGTGAGTGAAAAAAATAACGTGAAGCAAGGATCCACTAAAATTTGTAACACACCAAAGGAAAAGTACTCCTCTTTTCCTCCACTTCAATAATGGAATTTTAACCACACCATGCGTTAGCCATGATCTCAAGATTGAACGGCTTGATGATGATGATGAAACTACTTTTAAATCGTTTAGCGACTCACTCCCACTCTAACAAATTTTGCTATTAGCGTAGGTAGATATGTGAACTGTCTATAAATCTATGAACAAAAACCAAACCAAGAGAGTGGCCTTCTGCCTACTGCCATGACTCGTTGAATCGTAAATAGTTAATTGGATTTTTTTATTAAAAAACACCCACTAGTAAATAATTTAATAATAGTAAAATCTTTCCATTTCTTCCTGTCCTTTGCTAACGTGCTCCAGTTCATGCAGTGTTTTTCCTTTATATCCACCAAAACAGCCTCGCTCCATTTCCTCCTCGGTCTGCCTCTCTTTCTTTTCCCTTCTGATATTTTCCTATCCTACGTATTTTACACCTCTGTCGTCTTCCATTCTTTCGAGATGACTTTGGTGAATTTTGTTATATTTGGTTCTTGATATAAACTTCTGAGTTGATTCTTCATTCCCAAATGTCTTCACCGAATATTGTTGATCCTCCTCCGTATCTGTTGCTTTTTGCTATTTTCAAGTTTATTTCCTCTCTGCACTCGTTATCTATTAGTATTTCTAGACAAACGTAGCCTTCTACTTCTTCAATTTCCAGCATATCGCCGTTCCCTGCTTGTACCCTAAGTGTTTTCCTATTGACCGCTCCTAACTAGTTTTTAAGTTCCATGTATTTGCTTTTGCTCGTATTAACTTGAAGACCCATTCTATTTTCTGCTACTACCAACTTGCTTGCAACTTCTTCTAACTTTTGTCCATTAACCAGTTTATAGTTTTATCATGCAGTATTTCTCCTACGTAGATTTTCCGCAAAAATAACATTTTCTCCTGGACTTTCATTACTTTTCAATGCTAGCATGATTTCTTCTACTTTCTCTTTCAGCGGATCTGATAGTATTCCAGTTCTTCCTTCTTCCTCTGTTCCTGTGTTAAATAATTCCTCAATATATTGTTGCCATGTTCTACAAATTTGCTCTTCATCTCCCAGTAAATTCCCATCCTCATCTTTGTAGAAGAGTGTTCGACTTTGGTATCCCTTCTTGAGATCCTTTATATTATAATAATACTCTTAAAAAAAACAATCCATTATTCGGAAAACCTGAGGTCTCTAGTCTTGTTTGTACCAACTCTCAGCGTTGTCTTGTTTCAAGTTTCTCAACGCTAATTTGATTGCCTTCCTTAATCCAACAAAATGCCGCAAATAATGATTTAGGCACGTCATTCTGATCGCGTTAAGTACAAATAAAATCGCAGATTACTCGTTTTTTCCCCATTCAAATAAATCCTGCTGCCTGCATGAAAACTGAACAAAATCAAATAAATCACGCGGGCTCTCCAAATGCAATAATGCAATAAATTCCTTGAACCCATTCCACCCGCTCCACTCCACCACCCGCAGTCAATTTGATTTGAATAGATAATTTATTTTGTCATTAGTTAATTCATTTTATGTAATTCGGTAGAAAATAAAACACCGATGTTTTATTCAACATCACTACCGTAATCGGAATTTAAACAGCAATAAATGCAGTTTTGTTTAATTATTTTGTAAACCGTTTTGTATTAAACCGATGCGTTTTTGTTAATTCCAGCATTATGTTCCTGTACGTGGGAAGATAATCAAACAGTAATTTTGTTACGCAAAAATTCTGTTACAAAATTTTGCATAATATATTAAAGACGAAATTCTTCAGAATTTCACTTAAAATTTTTTATATCATTAAGTTGGATTTCTAGGCGTTATTTCGTTAGTCCTTTAGTTCCTGAACACCCTGTACTGTGTTACAAAAGGTGACATTGCACTAATTCTAAGAAATTCTGAATTTTAAAGACGGCCTTAAATACATTTAAACTTTGTTCTTTGTCATCTACAAGACATTTATTATTTATTATGAAAAGAGTCACTTTATAAAAAGTTTTATTAAGGTTGGATGCCCGCAAAAGTTTTTTCCAGTAAAATTTCACTAAGAGAGGCCTCGGTCTTTCCTTCCCTTGGGAAACGAGGCGAATTTTTATGATGTTGGGTCAAAACATAGATACCATAATAAAGCTTTTTATGGCAAATAAAAATACTTGTGAACTCTTTACAAGGAAGACAATGCACTATTTCCTAACAGCGCATAATAGCCTGTAAACTTCCTAATCAGTTAGCCTTGTTCCTTAAAAATTAATTCAAAGTTAAATAAGACGTCGGGATCTGTATAATGTACGAGAATATGGTGAACAATTTCGAAATCGTTAAGACTTAAGAAATAATCAAGGGATGATGGAATCAGGTCCTATTCGAAATAAATATTGTCCGATCTGGGTTCTTTTTGGCATTAGGTACCTACTATAGAAAAAAATATAGTTTAAAAAACTAAAAAACACGCTTTAAAGGGAACCGAACTAAAAAGTAAAAAATAAGAATAAAGTGATTGACAAAAAATAATTTTATTGTAAAAAGGCGTGGGGAGCATGATATCAATTGTTATAAATATTTCATTGGTAGCTATTGATTAAAGTAGAGTTAGCACCCCACGCTTTTTTACAATAAAATTATTTTTTGCCAATCACTTTATTCTTATTTTTTACTTTTTAGTTCGGTTTCCCTTTAAAGCGTATTTTTTTAGTTTTTTTAAACTATAATTTTTTTTATATTTTTGAAATCAAATTTTTTTCAAAATTTTTCAATTCAAATTTTTTTCAAAATTTTTCAATTCAAATTTTTTTTTTATTTTTGAAGACAAATTTTTTTCGATATTTTTCATTTCGAATTTTTTTAAAAATTTTTCATTTCAAATTTCTTTTTCTATGTCGATAAAGAAGGATAACATTTACCGTCAAGAGTGATTGCTACTAACGAATTTATAACAAAGCTATGTAAACATCATGTTATAGAACTATTAGTTCTTTAGGTTTATAATAGTGTTGATTGCTGCAGTTATAAAAATCACTTTCAAATAGTCATGAAATTGATAATCGATCTGTTTCTGTTACTGTTCGGCTCGAATCTATCCTGAAGCAACAGTAGTTTTATAAAGGGTATATAAATATAACAGGCTTATATAATCATGTACTGAAGTTTTATACTATTACTAAAGCAGTTGCGAAGCTGACGTATTTAATGGCGCTACTATCATATTACTTAAAGATTTATGAGACGGTGATGGAAATAGTTTTACTTCAATATTATAAAACTTAGACTGACTGCTACTAGTGAGTTTATAATAATACTGTAAAAGGGCAACTGTTATAATGTTATAGAACTATCAGTTTTTTAGTTTTATAGCAGTGCTGTGGTTGCTGCATTTCACTTTCAAATAAATCAAATAGTCACAAGATTGGTGGTTTATCAAACTCACTGTTCTGCTCGAATCCATCTTGAATCAACCCAACAATCATTTCAAATTGGCAGCAGCGGCTAATAGTTTTATAGGAGATATATAAATGTAACGAATTTAAATAATCATATTCCGAAGTTTTATAGTATTACTAAAGTGGTTGCGAAGCTGTATACATGTTATATGGCATTAAGAGTAATAGTTACCATGTTATAGGACTATTAGTCCTTTAGGTGTATAATAATATTAATTGCAGCAATTGTAAAAACCACTTTCAAATAGTCACAAGGTTGGTAGTGGCTACCGGTCTGTTTCTGTAACTGTTCCATTTCAAGTAACCAGCAGTGACTAGTAGTTTTATAGGTGGCATATAAGTGTACCGGCTTTATATAAACAAGATCGAGGTTTTATAATATTACTAAAGTAGTTACTATTACATATATATGTATTTATAAGACGGTCATGGAAATGTTTTCGTTAAAATATTATAAAACTTAGAGTGGCTGCTATTAATTAGTTTATAATAAAGTTATATAAGAGCAACGTTTACCGTGTTATAGAATTGTTAGTTCTTTACGTTTATAGCAGTATTGGTAGCTACAATTTTTAAAATTTCTTTCAAGTAGTCAGCAGTGACTAGTAGTTTTATAGGGGTTATATAAGTGTACCGGGTTAATACAAACATTTTCCAAGTTCTATAGTATTACTAAAGTAGTTGCGGAGTTGAATACGTGTATTTACTTAAAGATTTATAAGACGCCGGTGGAAATATTTTCGTTAAAATATTATAAAACAGAATGGCTGCTACTAATAAGTTTATAATAAAGGTATATAAGGACAACGTTTACTATGTTATAGAACTGATGGTTCTTTAGATTTATATGTTATAGAACTGCTAGTTCTTTAGGTTTATAGCGGTGTTGGTTGCTGCAATTATAGATATTACTTTCAAGTAATTAGCAGTGACTAGTAGTTTTATAGGGGTTATATAAACGTACCGGGTTAATATCAATATTTTCCAAGTTCTATAGTATTATTAAAGTAGTTGCGGAGTTGTATAAGTGTACTTAGGCGCTACTATTACATAAATATGAAGACGGTGATGGAAATATTTTTTTATAGAACTGAGAGTTCTTTAGGTTTATAGCGGTGTTGGTTGCTGCAATTATACAAATTACTTTCAAATAATCAGCAGTGACTAGTAATTTTATAGAGGTTATATAAATGTACCGGGTTAATATACACATTTTCCAAGTTTCATAGTATTACTAAAGAATTGAGGAGTTGTATACTTGTACTAGGGCGTTACTATTGCTTATATATTTATAAGACAGTGATGGAAATATTTTCGTTAAAATATTATAAAACTTAAGAGTGGCTAATGAGTTTATAATAAAGCTATATAAGGACAACATTTACCATCTTATAGAACCGTTAGTTCTATAGTATTACTAAAGTCGTTACAGAGCAGCTGTATACGTGTTCTATAGCGTGAAAACAGTACAAAACTTAGATTGACTGTCCGTAATGAGTTACCATGTTATAGAACTATTAGTCCTATAGACTTATAGCAGTGTGGGTTGTTGTAATTATCACTTTCAAATAGTCTAAAGATCGGTAGTGGTGTTTGTAAATGTTCTACCACCTATACAGGCGTTAATTAATGACGGTGTTCGTTACCTTAGGTTCTATAAATGGTTTATAAAGGTAACCGCAATATTCCTAGTCTTAAATTAGAACGCAACGGTTATTCTGTAAAACAAAAAAGTTTGTTAGGAAGTTAAAAATGTATCCCCTCCGCCTCCTCTATCTTCCACCTTCCCCGTCCCAACAACCAGTTATAAATAATCCCGTCCTTGTCCTACGACGCGCGTCCATTCTACCAGCAAACTATCGTGTGCAGAACGGGTGAAAATCACACTTTCCAGCGTCACGATGCCAGCGCCGCGACGCTAGCTCTCTCTATCGGTATCCCCTTGAAGCTGCTACAATGGCAAGATGTTTTATATAGTCAATATGTATTGAGTTTGCGCATTTGGGATTTTTAAAGTGGTACAATCGGACGCGGAAGGTTTTGTTATTGTTTGGTACAGTCGAGGAAGGGTGTCCGATTTCAGAAAGGGAGAAAGTAGGACACCGGCGAAGTGAAAAGGATATGGGTGGAAGAGATTTTTTGAAACTTGCCGTGTTAAATGTAGCGAAAAAACAAGAGGGAAGGTTCTATTGAAATCCAGTTGGGTGTTTGGTTTACAAAAGGTTTTTGAACAATAATGTTATATAGTTGCTGCACAATTGTCTGGCTGTTGGCTCAAAAGGCGTTAAACGGAATCAGAGAATAAGAGGTTTGCAACATATTTTAAGGAGTCAGAACTGAGAAATAAAATACTTATTTCCGAAACAAAGTTATTAGTAAAAACCTTAAACAGATTATAGATTTAAATGCCGGACTCTTGAGACTGACATGACGATGGCGTCAACAATGTGGGAGTAATGATAATCAACGATGTTTTTAAACGAGAAATATGGCGACTGACACCTCATTAAAAAGCTGTCGACAAGGCGAATTGGGCACTGGTTATTTTTATCGAAATATTTTTTTGTCGCTTTTAGTAATTAAAATTTGTTGTTTATGTACTGGGTATAAATTATTAGTCGATTTTTTAAACATTTTCAAAAACAATGTCGTATTAAATATTTTTAAAAAATACAGAAAATGTCAGTTTTTGTCATTGAAACGTTTGAAAATCAAAATTTGTGATGGGAAGCTTTTAGGGAATCCAAAGGTAACAAAAAATAAAATAGAAACAATCCAGGTCCGTATGAAAAAAAAGTTGAAGATGGTTTCTGGAGGACGAAATGTCCGTTTTCCAATTTGACAGCGCCATCTTGTATAGGATAAAAAGTGGTAATTGCTTTTCAATCGCTCTGGACACTGGTCAGTGGTCATCCAGCGAAACATTCCAAGGGAGGTTTCTCTTGCAAATCATTTGAGACAGTTGTCTCTGAATGAAACTATATCAGTTTAAACTAAAAAAACGTCGATTTATACACCAAGCCAAAGGACAAGCCGTTCATTATGGAGCCCAGTACACCACAATTAACTGCTGCTGTGTATTAAAAGAAGTATTCATTCATTTCTGAATAGTAAATTTAGCTTTGCCGGGCTCTTATAAACATTCCGCAATTAAGTCGTTCTCATTAAACGTTACAAAGAAGTGAGGCAAGCAAACGAGCGTGCATTTGTAGTTGGCAAATATTTAAGTAAAGTACGAATGTGAAGTTAGACGATGTGGATGGGTTTAATTTCCTGTATATTAATAAATCGTTTCCTAGAAATACACTCGGTAATTCGATAATTTCTGTTGTGTATTCTCGCATGAGCCCCGCGCGCTTACTTGCTTGCTTGCTGTTGACATTACCGAGATTTATCCTCGCCAGTCATGTAATTTAACGCGGGGTTCATTAGATATTCGCACCGCGCTAGGCTAGAACTGAAACTACTAACTGCGCTGTAAATATTCAGTTGAAATTGTTATAAGAATATAATAAAGCGGGCGATCCTAGCCTCAGCAGCAAGCAGCGGAAAGAGGAAGTACCTCGACTAGTAAATAATAATTAAAATTTGTGAATTATTATAAATAATGACCGAGTCGGAAATAAAAATCATTAGTTACTAAAACCGGTTAAAATATTAATCCGTGTCCATTTTAATCCATTTCTTTTTGCAATACAGTCTAGAAACTGCAAACAACCCATTTCCTAGTCAATGTTGCTAATTACATAATCCGCTCGACCTCCGTAAATAACGTGGTGAGTACGAGTCATTCGTTTCAAGTCAGTACGCTCCTTTAACGCGCCATCTGGATACGTCATAAACGTAATAAAACGCCGGAGGAGCGTCCAGTCCGAGACAGTTCGCATCAGTTCCAGATCAATACGAAGCAGTCGGCATCAATCCAAAACTGTCACCGTTTTCACTATCCGTCCGTAACCGCCGCTCCGACTTATATTAATAAATTTTCTTGAAAATAATATTGGTAAGAATACACCGTGGTCCGCTACTATCCGTCCGCACCGCCTTCAGTTAAGTATAGATATTCAGAGATCTTATTGTTCGTGAGTACCGCTGTATTATACTACTAAATCAAACTAGAGCTAATTAGTAATTCCTCCGTTGGTCTTTTATTTCATAAAATATGCATCGGCTGGTTAGATTTGCTCGATCGGGCAATCTATAAAGCTCCAATGCGGAAAGTTTTACCGGAAAACTTAACTTACGAAAAATAGTCATTGGTAAATAGCTCTACGTTTGTGGCAGTAGTTCGCCGTATTGTTAAACCCTCTGTATAGACAAGCTAACCGACTGCCCGCCGTTCATACTATATCCTGTTGGAAATTCCGTTTGCTTGCCGTCCGAATAATTTCAGCCGCGAAAACAGACACCGGTTATCCAAACTCACCGTCTTCCGAAATAAAATCGTATTCACGCGTATAGACTCTTGAGTGCCAGCCCGCCTTTTTATTATCGTTATCAAATTTGTACATACTCGACTGCAAAGTCGCTGAAATATCCTATTTATTGATTTGCTCATTACTGTTTTAATAAATAAATACGTTGGTCTACATAGGTAAAATTCACGAGTTGTTATTTCAGTTATTTATTTCTAATTAACCCGTTTGAGAAATTGTCGAAGTCCAGTTGACAAGACAATCATCTTAAGATCCCTGGACAAATAACCGTATCCATCTGTTAGCTACCCCTAAACGTTCTCACCACCGGAGAACCAAACAAGTGCTGTTCCTTGCACTTAAAACTGGCGCCCGAGTTTCCGTCTAAAATGTGTTACAAAGCCAGTCATGTTTGTATACAGCCAGTTACAAATAATACAGGTTACGTAAGTAAAAGGCGTCACAACGTGTACAGAATCGTCAAATTTTGGCGTCCATTAAGTTACCATCACAATTTCGAAATAATGCAAAGCGACCATATGGACTATTTGTGGTTTTTTTGTAGTAAGTTTGTTGTGAAAAGACGAGATATGTCGCTATTTTTGAAAAAAACATATGGTAATGCCAACTTGATAGTCAAGCTAGCATTACCACATTCCGAAACGGGCTAAAATGGCAGAGTTTCAAAATTATTTGTCGCGAATTTGTCGTGAGCAAATAATACGCGAAAAACCATAAATTCGAGGAAAATGTATTAATTTTTCTATTTCTGCGAAATAAAAATTCGCAACAAATTGTTTTGTGGCACCACAAATTCCGAGCCCACTTACGACAAATTCTTGAAGAAGAATCAGTTCAAAAAACGTATTCCTTAATTATTTTTAGGGGTGGTAATGCTGAGTTCGAAAAAAAATGAATGAATCTTTCTATTTTTACGAAATAAAAATCGCGACAAATTGTTTTGTGGCACCACAAATTCCGAGCCCACTTACGACAAATTCTTGAAGAAGAATCAGTTCAGAAAACGTATTTCTTAATTATTTTTAAGGGTGGTAATGCTGAGTTCGAAAAAAAATGAATGAATCTTTCTATTTCTACGAAATAAAAATCGCGACAAATTGTTTTGTGGCACCACAAATTCCGAGCCCACTTACGACAAATTCTTGAAGAAGAATCAGTTCAGAAAACGTATTTCTTAATTATTTTTAAGGGTGGTAATGCTGAGTTCGAAAAAAAATGAATGAATCTTTCTATTTCTACGAAATAAAAATCGCGACAAATTGTTTTGTGGCACCACAAATTCCGAGCCCACTTACGACAAATTCTTGAAGAAGAATCAGTTCAGAAAACGTATTTCTTAATTATTTTTAGGGGTGGTAATGCTGAGTTCGAAAAAAAATGAATGAATCTTTCTATTTTTACGAAATAAAAATCGCGACAAATTGTTTTGTGGCACTACAAATTCCGAGCCCACTTACGACAAATTCTTGAAGAAGAATCAGTTCAGAAAACGTATTCCTTAATTATTTTTAGGGGTGGTAATGCTGAGTTCGAAAAAAAATTAATGAATCTTTCTATTTTTACGAAATAAAAATCGCGACAAATTGTTTTGTGGCACCACAAATTCCGAGCCCACTTACGACAAATTCTTGAAGAAGAATCAGTTCAGAAAACGTATTCCTTAATTATTTTTAGGGGTGGTAATGCTGAGTTCGGAGAAAAATGAATTAATCTTTCCATTTCTACGAAATAAAAATCGCGACAAATCGTTTTGTGATCCGACAAATTCCAAGGCCGCTTACGACGAATTCTTAAGAAAAAATCAGTTCAAATAAGGCAGCCTTTGATGATTTTCGAAAATGGTGGTGATAAGTTCGGAGAAAAATGTATTAATTTTTCTATTTCTGTGAAATAAAAATTCGCGACATATAGTTTTGTAGCACGATAAATTCCAAGGCCGATTACGACGAATTTTTAAGAAAAAATCAGTTCAAATAAAGCGTCTTTTGATGATTTTCGAAGGTGGTAGTGCTGAGTTCGGAGAGATATTTATTATTTTTTCTATTTCTGTGAAATAAAAATTCGCGACGAATTATATTGTGGCACAATAAATTCCGAGCCCACTTACGACAAATTCTTGAAGAAGAAATATTTCAGAAAACATATTCGTTAATTATTTTTAGGGGTGGTAATGCTGAGTTCGAAAAAATATGAATTAATCTTTCTATTTCTACGAAATAAAAATCGCGACAAATTGTTTTGTGGCACCACAAATTCCGAGCCCACTTACGACAAATTCTTGAAGAAGAATCAGTTCAGAAAACGTATTCCTTAATTATTTTTAGGGGTGGTAATGCTGAGTTCGAAAAAAAATGAATGAATCTTTCTATTTTTACGAAATAAAAATCGCGACAAATTGTTTTGTGGCACCACAAATTCCGAGCCCACTTACGACAAATTCTTGAAGAAGAATCAGTTCAGAAAACGTATTTCTTAATTATTTTTAATGGTGGTAATGCTGAGTTCGAAAAAAAATGAATGAATCTTTCTATTTCTACGAAATAAAAATCGCGACAAATTGTTTTGTGGCACCACAAATTCCGAGCCCACTTACGACAAATTCTTGAAGAAGAATCAGTTCAGAAAACGTATTTCTTAATTATTTTTAGGGGTGGTAATGCTGAGTTCGAAAAAAAATGAATGAATCTTTCTATTTTTACGAAATAAAAATCGCGACAAATTGTTTTGTGGCACTACAAATTCCGAGCCCACTTACGACAAATTCTTGAAGAAGAATCAGTTCAGAAAACGTATTCCTTAATTATTTTTAGGGGTGGTAATGCTGAGTTCGAAAAAAAATTAATGAATCTTTCTATTTTTACGAAATAAAAATCGCGACAAATTGTTTTGTGGCACCACAAATTCCGAGCCCACTTACGACAAATTCTTGAAGAAGAATCAGTTCAGAAAACGTATTCCTTAATTATTTTTAGGGGTGGTAATGCTGAGTTCGGAGAAAAATGAATTAATCTTTCCATTTCTACGAAATAAAAATCGCGACAAATCGTTTTGTGATCCGACAAATTCCAAGGCCGCTTACGACGAATTCTTAAGAAAAAATCAGTTCAAATAAGGCAGCCTTTGATGATTTTCGAAAATGGTGGTGATAAGTTCGGAGAAAAATGTATTAATTTTTCTATTTCTGTGAAATAAAAATTCGCGACATATAGTTTTGTAGCACGATAAATTCCAAGGCCGATTACGACGAATTTTTAAGAAAAAATCAGTTCAAATAAAGCGTCTTTTGATGATTTTCGAAGGTGGTAGTGCTGAGTTCGGAGAGATATTTATTATTTTTTCTATTTCTGTGAAATAAAAATTCGCGACGAATTATATTGTGGCACAATAAATTCCGAGCCCACTTACGACAAATTCTTGAAAAAGAAATATTTCAGAAAACATATTCGTTAATTATTTTTAGGGGTGGTAATGCTGAGTTCGAAAAAATATGAATTAATCTTTCTTTTTCTACGAAATAAAAATCGCGACAAATTGTTTTGTGGCACTATAAATTCCAAGGCCGATTACGACGAATTCTTAAGAAAAAATCAGTTCAAATAAAGCATCTTTTGATGATTTTTAGGAATGGTAATGCTGAGTTTGGGGAAAAATTTATTAATTTTTATATTTCTGTGAAATAAAAATCGCGACAAATTGTTTTGTGGCACGACAAATTCCGAGCCACTTACGACAAATTCTTGAAGAAGAATTATTTCAGAAAACGTATTCCTTAATTATTTTTAGGGGTGGTAATGCTGAGTTCGAAAAAAAATGAATTAATCTTTCTGTGTACGAAATAAAAATCGCGATAAATTGTTTTGTGGCACTACAAATTCCAAGGCCTATTACGACAGATTCTTAAGAAAAAGTCAGTTCAAATTAAGCTTCTTTGACGATTTTCGAAGGTGGTAGTGGTGAGTTCCGAGTAAAATGTATTAAATTTTTCAATTTCTGCGAAATAAAAATCGCGACAAATCGTTTTGTGATACGACAAATTCCAAGGCCGCTTTCGACGAATTCTTAAGAAAAAAAACAGTTCAAATAAGGCAGCCTTTGATGATTTTCGAAGGTGGTGGTGATGAGTTTGGAGAAAAATGTAATAATTTTTCTATTTCTGCGAAATAAAATTTCGCGACAAATTGTCTTGTAGCACAACAAATTCCGACCCACTTACGACAAATCCTTGAAAAAGAATCAGTTCAAAAATCGTATCCCTTAATGATTTTTAGGGGTGTTAATGCCGAGTTCGAAGAAAAATGGATTAATCTTTATATTTATGCGAAATAGAAATTCGCGACAAATTGTTTTGTAGCACGACAAATTCCAGGGCCGATTATGATGAATTTCTAAGAAAAGATCAGCTCCAATAAGGCATTCTTTGATGATTTTCGAAGATGGTAATGCTGAGTTCGAGGAAAAATTTATTAATCTTTCTATTTCTGTGAAATAAAAATTCGTCACAAATTGTTTTGTGGCATGACAAATTTCCAGGCCTCTGACGACACTAAATGTGTTTTAATAATTTCCTATGAATAAAAATAATTGTACAAAATGCTTTGGGGGTGTAACGATTTAAGTTGCAATTCGTTATAGCAGGTTATAGTTTCTATTTTGCGTATTAAAATATGACTCCTCACAACTGAATAACCCTGTATTCGTATTTGATCGGTATGTGGTAGAAAAAATACAAAAAAAAACGCCACAGCGGATGAACGCGGTGAACGAGCCTTGTCCCGGGCTAGAGAGAGTGTCTTTTGCCTTTCGAATTTTACCTAGGTAAGTCGTACATTTCTTGTAGTCGCTTAAATATCGCTATTCATAATATTTGCTTATTAATTATTGCTTCAGCTTTATTGTGCTATAGTAAAAATAATAATTTTTCAAAATAATTACCGTATTTCGTATTATTTCCATATTTTGGATTATTTTCAGATAATTACCTATAGTAGCACTGTTTTTTTAAACACGTGGATGGGTATTCCCATTTCCGTTTTACCGTATCTTGTCTAAAGTAGACGTTTTCGTGGTTCAATTATTGTTAATTGCCACGTTATACAATATTTAAATTGTATAAATTATCGCTGTAAGTGAAACTTGCAGATTATCGTTATTTCGTACATAGAACAATTTCTGTGTGGATTTTTATTGTTTTTTAGGTTCGACTGTGGTTCATATAAGCTGGAAAAAGGAAAACTACACTGGTTTTGGATAGTGAAGGAAGTCCACTTGAGACTTAGGTTTTTGCCGAATTTATTTACTGTCCAGAGCTACAGATTTCTGTCCAGGAGCTTCCAAAGCATACGGGGTAAGTGATCTATAGTATTTCTTTTTCTTCTCTTTGAATTAATCAATTTGTAGTACATTTGATCACTTGCTTCGGATGTGACAGAAGTCCGATTTTCTGGTTTCTTTTTTCATCATATCCACGCTATCACAGTTCTATATCGATTGTATTATTGACAAATTATTATTATTAGTTCATTCCTTGATTTTCGTGTAAGTTACAAGAGTGTAGATTTACCTTGGTTTTACGTATTTCCTGCCATTTTGAATTAGGCATAAGTTCATTCATTTTTGTCAGTCAGAAAGCAAAATACATTATCGGTATTTCGTATATTAATTTTTGATATTTTTACTGTTAAACTATTAGTAAAATATTAACTTGAAATCTTTATGTGTGCTAAAATTTCGAATTTATTTCAATATTGTGATTATTGTTACTATTATTTTGTTATTAATATTAAATATCTGAATCTTTAGAGTTATTACCAAAATGAATACATTTTTCTCCGAATTTATAGTTTTTCGCATATTATTCGCCCGCGAAAAATTCACGAAAATATTATTTTTATACTCGGAGCGCTTTTTTCCGCCATTTTAGCCCGTTTCATAATATGGTATTGCTAACTTGACTACTGTAACATCTTTGACTTGTTTGAATTTTTCTTGCAAATTAAATAATCACTTGAATGTGTTTTA
Organism: Rhagium mordax; assembly: GCA_963680705.1. Lineage (NCBI taxonomy): Eukaryota > Metazoa > Arthropoda > Insecta > Coleoptera > Cerambycidae > Rhagium > Rhagium mordax. The sequence goes on along the minus strand of OY796662.1, from coordinate 4,456,509 downwards.
AAAAATCAATTTAAACTACCAAAGGTTTCCAAAGGTTCACCCTGTGTAATATACAAATATACGTACATTACACTTACAGCATCCACTCGTAATAACAGAATCATGAAATCCGGACATCTGTCGCAGGTTCCTCTACAAATTCCGCGACAACGTTATTAATGCCAGCAATTAGGCCTTCCCGCCTCAGCACTTCGTTGGTAGACACCATTTATTTCGGAAATCCCTAGAGGTTACTTGGATATTCTTTCAGGCGCCGCACAACGGAGTATATTCTATTAAGTGCAGCAAATACAGGTAAGTAATTTTATATTGGAGAGGAGTTAATCTGAAACTGAATCTGAATCGGATATAGATGCAAAATTCCCAGTTGATTTTTTAGGGCAACTAAAAAAATTTAGTAGAACTTCTTTTTTTTTCAAATTTGGGCTAACGCCGGCCCTGCAAAATGCAACGCATTGCTTTGAATTATATCCGCGAATCCATAACAAGTTGAACATTTCGTTTTGTTTGTGAAACATTTGTTCCACATAGAGAATAAAGTTTATAAACATAATTTACATGCATTAATATTAAAATTACCAAAGTTTATCTAAAAAAAATACAATTTCGTAATATAAAAATATATGAACGTTTGATGTTGTTCGGGCCATAGTTGGATTTAAAAGGGTTGTTTATTTAGTTTTCCGCGTAATTTGAATAGTGAATACGGATGTTTTTTGTTTTTTATTTTCTTTTCGTGTTATGTAAAACGGTGTACAGGGTGGGCAAATTTGGATGTTTTTACAGTTATTTTATCTATTTTGTTTCCGAGTTATAAATAAAAGTTCGATTTTCCAACTTTTTGATAAACGCCGCTATCTCGCCGGTTGTTCAGAAAATTAGAGAAAAGTTGTGAACCTCGTATAATATTGCAAAATGCAACCTAAATTAGGTAAATTAAACATACTCCACCTCTGTGCAATACCTAGCTGACAGTGCTGAGTTTTAAATATTCTAACGTAATATATTTCGCATAATTGCAAATTTTACTGTGTCAGTAATTTACTAAACTATATTGTTTATTCCACGTGAACTTTTAAAAGCAATTAGTAGTATAGAGACCCAACGATTGTTACAACAATGTACATTTTTACGATAAAACTATTTTCCTTGGTTATTGTTTGCAATAGTGCCGGTGACAAAAACGGTTTAGGCCAAAGTGGAAACAAAATACTGGAGCTCAAAACGGACGTGGATAAAATCGGTGATGATTTTGAAAACCTGGCATTCGATATGGTGAAGCAAGTAATGGGCCAGGTCAGCATGTTTCAAGTAAACGGGGATTATGACACAGAAGATGAAACAGAGGAAACAACTCAACATGGTATGGCGAAAAATATTTTAGATAACCCCCTAGAAAATACAACTGAAGCAGGCAAATCGATGGTAAGTTCCGCCAAAAACATTTTAGAAAACTACAGCAGAGCTGCTTCAAAAAGAAGGCCAAAGAGGTCAGTAACAGACGGTTCACATACTCATGAACCTCTGAATTGCGAAAACAGCAAATGCCCTGAGAAGACGCTGAAGGAACAAGCACTGGAACACCAACACATCGAAGATTTGAAGGAAGAAGTTAACAAGCTGTACGACCTAGTTTTGTTACTAAGAGACCAGCAAAAAGTTATGTCCCTTTTAGGCGAAGAAACGAGAAACATAGACAATGCCCTGCCCAAAGGATTTAGTGCTAAGAATATGCTAAAATTTCTGAATCACGAAAGTTCCATGCGAAGAGACAAAAGTATCGAAAACAATTCTGTTTCAGACAGAAAACCAGCCGAGATAATTATAAAACGCGACGATGCCGACAAAAAATCTACCCAGGAAGAACTTGAAACAATCAAGTATGACCTTAGGACAGCGATTGTAGCGTTGAATAAAACAAGAGGCGTTTTGGCATTGGAAAAAGAAAAGGAAGTTGCTTTAGAAAACGAACTGAAAAACCAAAGATTGGAACTAGATTTTTTGAAGGTAATGGTAGCCAGACTGTTCAAAAACGACACTAATTATTCGAAAGGATTCTTCCCCAAGAAGGAAAATTTAACTTTTCACAGCAGTGAGATCCTAGGAATTCCGTTACACGCACCAAAGGAGCTGCCAGTTCCCAAAATGACTGGAAAAACAAAAGTACACACGCTAGGTATTACCAACATCGCGGATCCAATATCTAGGACCAGTGAAAACGACGCTGATCGAGCACATAGGATGCAACACGCCAGGGCTAGGGCCAGCGAGCTTGAGGATTTGGAAAGGCTGCTGGTCAAAATAAATAAGTCGAAGAAAAACGACGCAGAGTCAAAAATGTTTGAATTGCAGCAAGAAGGGGAAAAGAGGAAGCCAGACGATGACTTGGTGAAGAAACTTATCCTGCTGCAGCGGTTTGTAGCGCAGCAAAAGGACGACAAAAGCACCCAATCGCCCAACGAGGAATCCGACCTAATCAAGATGCTACAGCTAGCAACGAAAAACATGAACAAGCCACAAAGCAAAATAGTCGACGACGACGTGGACCTGGAGCTGGAGAAGTTACAGGACGCTATCAACAGTCTGAGACCCAAAGACGAGTGGGAGTTGCCCAGAGACGAGCACGAAACCAGAACCGAGGCAAAGAAACTTCGGGTGATGTTGAACAAGATATTCAGCCAACAGGCTAAACAAGATGACGGCTTCTTTGATACCAGCAACAAGAATCACCAGCTGTCCCCTAAAGAAATCGAGGCGTTAGCAAAGCAACTTGCGCAGGCGAAAATCGTGGGCGGGGAGACTACCGAAATTCAATTTCCTCAAAGGGGCGGCCATTTTCCCGGTAATGGATATGGATATGTGCCACCGTATGCAGGTAACGTCAATTTATTCATTATTTTTGGTATACAAAGATTTTGTTTCTCTCGAGTATTTTATTATTATTACATTAGGTTTTCAATTCCAGTGGCGCACAGTTATCGGCATTCTTATCAGAAAAAAATGTGTAAACGCACGCCACTGGACTAATTTTGGAAAACTAATATCACCAGTTGATAGCGCCCTATGAAAAATATAAACCAACCAAATATCACTGATACGACTGTTTTTAACCAAAAGATATTTGAAAAATTCAACGAAAAATTTTCAACTTTAAAAAAAATTAAGGGTTACATAGCAAAATCCTGAGACACGCCAATACTGTTTTCTTTATACTCTATTCACATATTAATGTTTTACCATACAACCTGGGTCACCCTGTATATAGTTAATACATTTATTTTTGACAGTTTTTGAATTATTTAAAAATGTAGTTTTTTTAAGAAAATAAGTGCAGTCTCTTAAATCAATATATCCTGAACTCATAAGATTTAAGAATGGCCATGCTAAAAAACAAAAGCTCACGTAATTATTTATTTTGACATTTATTATTGCTCCTGTCATTAAATGTGAATTCAAAAATATACAGGGCGTTCCATTTAAAAAAATGCAAGTTAGGTTCATAAATTTTCAAATTGGCGTTTAATTGTTTTTCTTTTTTCATAAATAGAGTCGTCATAAAAATTTACGCGAATTATACTGGGTGTAAACGAATAATGGGCCACCCCTGTAACTTCCTTGTTTTTAAAGATATCAGGATAAAATTTTGTATGGTGAAATTAGGTAAGATTTCCAACTTTTTGAGACCTATCCGCCATATTTGTCACTTCCGGTTTCACCGGAAATGGCCCCAATAGTCTTTTCTAAATGGACCACCCTGTATGTTTTTACATTTTTGAAATAAAGTCACATTTTGGATACATTTATACTATTTTGAACAATTTATACATGGTTGCACGAAAAATAATTCGAATTTTAGTTGTCAATCTAGATGGCTGCGAATATGTTAAAATTATTTTTGTTCCAATGTAATTCATATATATAAAAAATACGAAAACGTCAATATGTCCAATAATACATTATACAGGGTGCTCTAAACTCATTAATATCACATTTTTCAAAATAACTCCTTTTTTAAAAATATTATGATATGGGCCACCCAGATATTCAGAAAGCTCTATTTAGTAGGGGTTAAACGGTACCAAAAATTCCGTAATGTGTAAGGCAGGAATGACAATAATTTTTCTTAAGAAATTTATGATTTATATCGAAGTTCAATTAAATTTTGATCAACCCTGTATATTTGTGTTAATCAGAATGGGCCTCTGGCTCATTCTTATTGCATATCATAAAATATTAACACAAATATACAGGGTTGTTCAAAATTTATATGAAGTTAGATATAAATCATAAATTTCTTAAGAAAAATTGTCATTCCTGCCGGTAACGATTACACATTACGGAACTTTTGGTACCGTTTAACCTCTACTAAATAGAGCTTTCTGAATATCCGGGTGGCCCATATCATAATATTTTAAAATAAAGAGTTATTTTGAAAAATGTGATATTAATGAGTTTAGAGCACCCTGTATAATGTATTATTGGACATATTGACGTTTTCGTATTTTTTATATGAATTACATTGGAACAAAAATAATTTTAACATATTCGCAGCCATCTAGATTGACAACTAAAATTGTAATTATTTTTCGTGCAACCCTGTATAAATTGTTCAAAATAATATAAATGTATCCAAAATGTGATCTTTATTTCAAAAATGTAAAAACATACAGGGTTGTCCATTTAGAAACGACTATTGGGGCCATTCCCGGTGAAACCGGAAGTGGCAAATATGGCGGATAGGTCTCAAAAAGTTGGAAATCTTACCTAATTTCACGATACAAAATTCTATCCCGATATCTTTAAAAACGAGGAAGTTACAGGGGTGGCCCACTATTCGTTTACACCCGGTACATAAAAAAAAATTTTGTAACTTTAGAAACAATCCACAAAATTAGGGTGGATAACCCTAGTCCCATATGACTTTAAAATTGATTTAAAAAAATTTTAATAAAAAAACCTGATTTTCGGGTTACAACTGTTGTACCACATTAATATGACGCGCGGTGTACAAATAATTATTAGTAGGGCTACGAGATTACAGTCGATTGTATTCTTTCCAAAAAAATGAAAACTTTCAACGAATCAATCACGTAACTCCTTTATGATAGGCGTTAAAAATAATAGTATATTATTTGACGAGTAATAATGTAGTAAATAACTCACGCAGATGAATTTTGCAGCACAAGCCGCAGGCGAGTCCTGTAAATCATCAAAATTTTCTCTTCACATTTTTAATAATTTTTTAACTGTTTTTTGAACAGTTTTCGAAAAAATGTTGTTTGATACTCGATTACGAAATTCTTTTGCATTTTCGAGTGCAAAAATGGCATTTCGTAATCTGGCATCAAAAATATAACTATTTCATGTATTTGAAAAACTGAAAAAATATATCCATAATTCGAAAAAGCCCTAGGGTCATTAAAGGCATAAGTCAGTCACTCTCAATGTCAATAATAATATTCAATAAAAGGTGTTTCAAATAATTCTTCGTCTTTACATTTCTTCTAAAACAAACCCAAAGCTATTGTTTTAGGATCGCTCGCGGGAAATTACATTTGTAGCATAGTAGAAGAAGAACAGCCACACTCTAATTTTGATATTAATTCCTCAGATGCTTTCGGAAATGGACCTGCTTTCCCATCTGATCCCCCCAATAGATGGTTTGGAAACTTTGCCCAAAATCCTTACGGCAACCAACCATTCCTGCCACCCATGGCGAACCGCGTGTTAAATAATAATAATTATGGAATGTCCGGAACCCCAAGTAATTCACAGTATAATGGTTACTCCTCCGCAGCAGACAATAGTGTACCAAGTCGATACCACTATCCAAATTTTGGCCAATATCCCTCCTACAAGCCCATGGCGGCAATGATGCCGAACCAGCACAACTTTGAGGCAAACATAGACCCAAATGCTCATCAAAGCTCATCAAATTTTTACCAAAAGCTGTTTGGAAATCCTATGTCACATAATTATGGAATGGGAATGGAGCCAAATGCTTTCCAAGGCTCATCAGATAATTATCAAAAACAATTTTTAAAACCCCAAACAAATCAGCAAAACTTTGGAGCAATTATGGACCAAAATGCATACCAGAGTTCCTCAGATTTTCACCAAAGACCATATGGTGAGCCCCTAGTCCCAAATCAATACAATTATGAAGCAAATATGGAACAAAATGGGTACCAAGATCTGCACCAACAACCCTACGGTATTAACGCAGCACCAAGCAGTTTTGCAACACCACCAGAGCAAGCACCACCGCCGATCCCATATTCCCAAGCATCAAGCAACAGCCAGGGTTACAAACAATTGGAAGTCAAGAACCAATTTTTTCCAGTGCCCCAGCCAGGCGGCTATGAAAAAACTATCACAAAGACTTTCTACTCTCAGGGAAATATTGCTGGAGGAGGTCCGGGACAACCAGGAACGTATACACAGCAAAATACAGAGAATGGGGATTACAGACACCAGAAAATAGAGGATTTAAAGACGCAGATTTACAGCCTCCAGAATGTCATCAACGATTTGAACAAACCGAATTATACACAGAAGCCCGAGGACAAAGAAACCGTCGCCACTTTGGAGCAACAAATAAATGAATTAAATGGTGCGTATGGTTTTTATATAAGTTAATAACAGACAAATTTAATTACTAAACGATTTAGTCAACTCAATTTATTTTAGATTAGGTATAGATTAATCACTTAATGCAGGGTCTTCATAAATAATTGTAAACCACGTGACCGCGGAACTAGGCAACCATATATACACCCTATGGTATTACGTCATTGCCTGTTTTGGTCAGGTGATTTACGGTCATTTAGCAATTATTTCTGTGTATCTAATCATTAATGGCAGATTTATATTTGTAGGTATTATAAATAGTTTGAATCAAGATGTGACGCCAAACCTGCCAAATTATGCAACTAATCCAAGTAATCCGCCAAGTTATGAGCAAAGTAACGCACAACCGCAGCCAGCAAACTATGAAAAACCGTCAAGAAGACGAAGATCTGTAGGACCTAATCAAGTCCAATCTGACGAGGACTCCAAACTTTACGACCAAGTCGTGTCAAAAGTGAAACAATTCTTTTTTGACAACCAGACTGAAGAAAGAAGCAGTTATGATGACATAAGCCGAAGAATAGCCGCTTTAAAAAATCAGTTAGGTGAGCGAAGCTTTCTCCCAGTCGAATTTTACATTATTTTACTTTTCAGAGAGCCGTATGCAGATTCCAAGCGCTGGCCAACAAAGAACATTTGATCCAGTTTATCCTGCAAATGCTATTCAAAATTCTTACCAACCACCATATTATCAATATAGTAATCTTTTCCAAAACATGCCGTCCAAAATAAATAAAAACGAAGTGATCAAGTCCAAAAAGAACGACTTGTTCACTTCCATCGTCATAAAAATTTTGGACAAAGTTTTAGCAGCCACGCCTGCAGTTATTGAAAAACTCTTTGGAGCTGGTCTGACACAACTAACTAATTTTGGGGACGACTACTCTTACGGTGACAGTTATGGGGGTTATAACATGGAATCTGGCAGTAGCTACGATATTCAGAAGTTATTCAAAGGCTTTGGGTTTCTAGGTTACGGCCCTTTGATTTTTCTGAAATTAATAGATGGATTTACAACAATTGTGAATATTTTAAAGAAAAATAAATTTTTCAAAAATTTCCTTATACCTGCGTTGATACTGCTAGTAGTTGCAGGCTCAGTGTTATTTTTAGTATGGTGGTTGCAGCCCAATGAGGATTATTACGGATATAACCATAATTCTAACGACCACGGCTACGATTATTCTAATAAAAATTATGACCACTATTCAAGTAATAATAATTATCAGGATAATGGATACAATAAGAATAATTATTATTACGTTCCAAATAGGAGTTACAATACCCCAGTTTATTCAAGAAGCTATTTTGATAATGGCCAAAGAACTATATAGTTTGTTTAAAATAATGTATGTTATTTTATATTTTTCTTGTACCGGTGTTTTCTTATAATAAAGTAATGTGTGAAGAAATATTGCCACCACTTTTTTTAACCTCCATCGAGGGAGTGCTTAAATGTATCCAAAAAGGCAATATCTTAAAAAAGAAGAGCAATAGTATATTATTCGACGAGCGGTAATATAGGTAATAACTCTCGCCTGCGGCTCGTGCTGTAATTCATCAAAGTGAGTTTTTACCATTACCACAAGTTGAATACTATGCTTTATCTTCGATTACAACAATAAATATTAACCTTTGCAAGTCCAAATTCATCATTTTTGACACTTATTGTCAATTATTACTTAATTTAATTTAAAAACGTCAAAGCTATTCAAATGTCAAATCACCTTCCTCCCCTTCCTCCCCTCAACAATAATGGAACGGACCATTCTATTTCACTGTATCGGAATCTACGCCACTGGATGACCCCAGTTGACCATAAAATTAATGGGGCGGAGTCGAGTTCCATTTGGTCGCCGACCAGTATATATTCATGTCGGTGAAAATGTACTGTAATGTACATACTATAGTCTGCTATAGGCATTTTTATGTATAAAATTGGATTTTTCTGTGGTAAAACAAACCCTTTTGTAATGGATAAAAACGGTATTACTCACTGAACGTCCGTCTGTGTGATTGCACCGAGACAATTTGGCTGAAATTGAGTTGTTTTTAGGTTTGTGCCAAAGGGTGAAATTTCAGGGTTTTTTTTTTGCAAAAACTCTGCGTTTGCATAGAAAACTTTTAGTTTAGAATTCTTCGATTCCAAAACAGGAACTTGTAGAAATATCAGGCCGAAACATGTGGTTCAAAAATTAATTGAAAAAAATTCAAATGATTTATTCTTCTCAATTGTGTTGTAAATACAGGAATCGATTCTCTCTACTCAAATTGCCACTATCTTTCTGTCTAATTTTCAATCGATTATTTAATATTCGAACACTCATACAATAACCGGATTGTGCCGATCATTTCAATAATTCGGTATTTTTCAATCGAATGCGCCTATGTCTATTTATATATTCTGTGATGCAAGTTTTCTCAGTTGTGGTTATGACACGTTCTATTCTATTATATGATTCTGTGTTTGTGCATGACAGTTGACGTCAATTGCAGTTTGCAGTTGATCCAAGTATTTTAATTTTAGCCATATGTATATATACAATTTGATTTTTCTGTGGTAAAACAAACCTTTTCGTAATGAATAAAAGGGGTATTACTCGCTGAACGTCCCCCCATGTGAGTGCACCATGAAAATTGGATGAAATTGAGTTGTTTTTAGATTGGTACCGAAGGGCGAAATATCAGGATTTTTTTTGCAAAAACTGTGCGTTTGCATGGAAAACTTCTTTTAGTTTGGAATTCTCCGACTCCAAAACAAGAACTTGTGAAAATATCAGGCCAAAATATGTGGTTCAAAATAAGGTACCTACATAAAATTGAAGGATGTGGAATGTGGACTATTTATAGTATCGTGGCCTCAATCATGGCTTATGACGAGGTAATTTATTAACCTGTTCTACATGTAGTCGTAGTTGTTGCAGCTCTTGTTAAGCAGATTGTAATAAAGGTTGTCGTCTTACACTTACAGATAGGAGAGGCAATGAAAACTATGGACGAGAAAGCGAATTTAATTCATGCCGATCTGTCAGAGTATAATATCCTCTGGCACAACAAACACTGCTATTTTATTGATGTTAGTTGAGCCGTGCCCTGAAAATGACTTTCATTTTAGAGACTGCACCAATGTCATTAACGTAAGTGCAAATTTGTTTCTGATACAATCAGATGTGAAAATTTCAACGGAATTTTGTTTAACTTGTGTAATTTGCTTTTCAGTTTTTACAAGAAAGGGACTTCCAAAAATAACCACGCCTGACGAACATGTCCTTGGCAGAGTTACAGAAATCATTTAAAATGAAACCCCATCTTGTGGATAGACCTGGCGTGGACTTTTTACACTGCTTGGGAGAAAGCTAAATCATGACAAATACCAGCAGAAATGGAGAATGTTATACCGGATGCTGATGTGGATTTGGTTGAACCATTTAAGGCTTAAAGGAGCGGACAAAAAATAACAGAAATTCATTCAATTTAACAAACATACTGTTACTGTACCAGGTCAGTTATTTTCAAATATTAATAAATCATAATAGCAAACGTTTGTTTATTAATTTTCTTTACACAGCAAGTTTGCTTTTCAATAGACCACTTTGTGTGTGTAGGGTGAGTCGGTTTTTCAGGACTTCGTCACTTCATAGTAGACCTTCTGTTAAGAAGAAAAGGCCCAATAAACCTGTCATAGAGACGCCTCATTTTTGAGATGCAGGGCATTGACATACATTTTTTTCTTTTAATTTCGCTTTACTATAAAAATACCTGTTTAAAACAAAATCATGAAATTGCATCAAAAACTTCTTGAGTGCAAATAGTTTAACATTAAAATCTATCGTTTAATATTCCTAATTACATAGATAGAGCTGCAAGATACCGCTTCATCCTTTATAAAGAGGTAGCACAGCACAGGAAAGACAGATGTGTGATATACACTGGAAGAACGACCAGTCTTCGCCGAATTTGTAGCACCAGACTTAAAAGCGTGTTAGTATTTTCCACGCCAATTAATCTATTTGGAAAGTAAATTTGCTATATTAATATTAAATAAACATACGTAAATCGATTAGAGCATTCATAGTCGCCATAACAGAAGCCGTATGCTGTAAGAAATGATTGATTTTTATTTCTTATGTTATCGCTACGTAATCGATGGCAAACGTACGTGATCAGATAATTTCGTAAATAGATTTCATCGCAGATATTCGTCTAGAATGGAACGTCTGCGTTATTTTAGTTTTATGTGGTTTGCAATTGGATGGTACACTTTTATTTTTAAAAATAATCAAAATTCAAACTTGAAATGCAACAAAATAATAGAGAACAGTAAGGTTAAGTTCACAGATCGTTAGAATTTAAGATTTCTAACAGCTCTCTGCTCATGTGCCAACTCTTGACGTCACGAAGACTGGATGGAAGGGGTATTAGCCGGTGAATGTCAGAGAAAATTGGATGGAAATGAGTTGTTTTTAGTAACACAAAATGTTGGTGCCAAAGCGTAGAATTTCAGGATTTTTTTTTTTTTGCAAAAACCGTTTGCATAAAAAACTTATTTCAGTTTCGAGTTCTCCGATTTCAAAACAGCAACTTTCAGGCCAAGATGTGTAATTGTGTAATAAGGTACATAGTTTTTTCGCTTAGCGTTACGCATCTTCCATCTTATAATATTTGCATTGCTACACGGAGAGACAAATAAGGCAACCTGTTCTTATTTGCTTAAGAGGGTATGTAACTGGTGTAAACTTAGATTAAAGATATATTTAGCTGATAATGATTTGAAGCAGATAATCGTTCACAAAATATAATACACTATCCTTCATGTTACTTTTATTTTCAGCTGGATACACTACAACTCGCACAGAGGCAGGTACAATTATCGAAGTAGGTGGACGCTAAGTTCCACTAAGTCATCATGATGTTCCGATTGTGGTAGAACCTGAGTTTGTAATAGATAAAAACTAATACCTCACATGCGGATATGTATGAAACAAATTAACAGGTTTGATTTTAAATTTACATCTTTATCTTTAGAGTAGTTACAGTTAAATTGGTTAGTCTTTAATACCCCGGTATTATATGTTGTGGCTGTTTGGCGTTGTAGGCCGTGTATGCCTTGGGTCCAATGATGAAGAGAGAACGGGCTATAACAACTTCTAGCTCTCTAACTAAATTTCTCTCAGTTAATTTGACAATATACCAGCATGTACAGTATTGTCGCTTTTAAATGATCGCGGTATCAACTTTACATGTGGATTCCTGATGCTGTCATAAGTTCAAGGTTAGAAACAAACATCATCTGTTTAATTATAACATTGGGCTTACGACAGAATCAGAAATCCATTTGTTAAGTTGATATCACTATCATTTAAAAGCGACGATGCTGTACGTGTGCAGGATGCTGTGCCCTCTGGAGGTATTAAGGAAAGGACTGATTTGACCTTGTCCTCATTTAACCGAATCTCTTTCGACTCTAACGGATTTCGAGATCCCAATGGGGAGCATCCATTTTAAATCAGCCTTTGTCTTGCTAAATATTTAATCGGTAAATTGTAGTTACTGTTTCACCCTATGATATTTGATAACATCAAATTGGGCACTAATACTCCAACCATCGAGTAAAAGCATAATACAAATAGCCAGAACTTGGCCTATGCTGGCGGCGAACTATGTGTGGCACTCTAGCAATTTGTCCGCAAAATTTATAGTATCACTTGTAACGTCGAGCGTTAGTCTTTCTCCATGCGAGTTTAATTACTTTATTTTGTATTTTCTATGCCGTATGAATATATATTATACAATCATGACAACAGCATATCATGATTGTGTTAATATAAACTGTTTTAATAATAGAGTTGATAAAAACATATTTTTCTTCTATCGTGCATAAAATAAACAAGTTGAAAATTGCATATTAGAACACCTATAACAATCACACCATATTTTAAAAAAGTTAAATATAGTTATTTAATTTTATGTAATCAATTTATTTATTATCACAGTATATTATTATAAAATATATCTATTTCTCAGTATTCTTTAACAATAATGCTTGAATCGTTTATAATTTTGAAGTTTCATTTATATTCTTAAGATTTTGATTAGTTTGACTTTAGTTTAAAATTAGTGTTGATAAAATGGCCGGTTATTTATTTTTTGTCAATTGACTGCCGTTATTGACGGTCATAGGCCAACAAGTCAATTATGTTTTTTTAATTATAATTACATATGATTGGTGTTTTCCGTACGAATATTTTAATACCAATAATGTATGCTCATTTTTAATCAGTGTTTTAATAAGAAATAAATTTATTAATTTTGGCAATACCATATCGTTTTCATATTTTCGAAGGGTACTTCAGACAGGTACTTATGTGCTTTCTCATGCGAGCAACATGTGTCACATATTTTTTATCGCAAAAATTACATTTTGCGTGTCGCATTTTTTTGTCGACAGTACTTGTAGAAAAAAAATTATATATTTATACCGGTATATTATCAAAAGACTACATAGGGACGTGTTCGACCAATCTCGTGTGGGGGGAGATCACTGATGGAGATTTGACAACTGAAAATTGACAGTTTTGTTTGTATATCATTGTTTATTTATTTACAAGCTCTCCTGTAGTTTTTATGTGTTTTAAACAATAATAGATGAGTTGTTAGATCGATCCATCCTTACATGCGTTTGGTCTTTGAATAAATATATTAATATCCTAAATTCATAACATTTTCGCCATTATTTAAAATATCAAGTAATAAAACGGTGCAAATAATTACGATTTTGTAATTATTAGCTGTAACATACCCAGTTCCATTTCCATAATAACCTTAATGTCAATTTTGCTTTTTGCAATGAAAAACGCTTTTAGGTTAAAACAAACGTAGAACTTGAATCGTGTTTGAAATTATTCATTTTATCGATCTCACAAATCATTGACGTCACAATCGAATGCGGTTTGAAACAGTTAACGAACACGGTTCAGTGCATAAAAACAGCTTTGATATTACTAGAGACCACCTGCCGTCAGTCAATTTACTGTAGGAAACAACTTTGTTTTCACCAAGCTTCTCGAGTGCCCACTTGAAAAAATAAATCTATTTGCAAATTTTTATTTCCTCAATTATTTTTGTTGACAATTTATAGTTACATAAATATGTCAAGATCTGGTTCTAAATTAGTAAATTGTGGACTTTGGCAAGGAATAACTATACACTCGGTATAGCCATTTCTTGCCCAAGTCCACAATTCGCTAATTTAGAACCAGCCCTTGACAATATCTACTACGGAGGATGAAAAACTAAAAGTTCAAAACGAATAAATGCCATTTTATTTTATGTTAAAAATAATTCCCTGGCGGCTACTATCCCAAATTTGTACTCGCGTTTGGTAAGCTGGTGAAAACAAACATATATCGTTGCGAACACTGGAAATTTCGCACTCAAACTGCTGAAAGAAAAGAAAGGTAATGAAGCGTCTAGTTTCGTATTGTCTTTGATAATTTGCGTCTTGCCAGATTTGTGGTTATGTAGTAAATTAGTTCATTTGTCCTTATGGATGATTGCAGTGATTGCACGCCAATTTTACATATCCACTTTAGCTAGTAGACAATAGATGGCGCTTAAGACGGGCATAATCGAACGATTTCAATAATCGGATACTTTGTATTCGAATGATGCTTATTACCGAATAAGCATTTGAAGTTTACTTGAATTATTTGGTTGTCTTCGATTTCGCTTAATCGTATTTATTTTCTTTGGCTTTGGTTAATCGCTGTGCACCGTTCTCTCCTCAGATCAAGAAAGGTCGTGGTTCTCTCGGATTTTCATTCGATTATTTTATCGATCGAACACTCGATACAATAATCGAATGATCGATTATTTTTCATTCGAATGCGCCCATGTCCATCGCTTCCTGTTTTGTTTTCCATAATCCATGGTAATGTTATTTTATTGTGAGGTTATGACGCGTGATTCAGATCCGAATATTTTAGCCAATTTAGCCTATTTGTGGATAAAATTTGATTTTTTTGTGGAAAGCAAACTTTTTCGTAATGGGTAAAGGGGTATTACTCGCTGATCGCCCCCTGTGTGAATGCACCGAAAAAATTGGATGGAATTGAGTTGTTTTTAGTGACACAAAATGTTGGTGCCAAAGAGTGAAATTTCGGGATTTTTTCGCAAAAACGGTGCGCTAGCATGGAAAACTTATTTGAGTTTGGAGTTCTCCGACTTCAAAACAGGAACGTTCAGGCGAAGATGTGTGGTTCATAGTAAGGTACATACATGGTTTTTTCGCTGAAAATGAGGTTAGGTTAGGTTTTTTTGTTCCGCTTGGCGTTACCAATGACAAATGTAAATATAGTTTACATTTGTCATTGGCGTTACGCATCTCCTTTCGTCTTATATTATTTGCATTGCTACACGCAGTGACAAATAAGGAAACCTATTTTGCGAAAATATTTCCTTGAGAATTCAAGGCCCACAATAGGAATATGAAAGTAAAACCTGATGTCTTGCTTAACATTAAATTTACGCAAATCGGCGAGCGGCGAATGGCATTGATAGTGCGTTGCGTATCGAGACCTCAAGGACATCAATATAAATGGTAAAAATGTATAGATTAACTTTACTAATAATTAAAATTACTGGATTCTCGGGTTGAACCGAGTCCGAGATTATTAGCGTCCCGACGTTTCGGCTGGCATATTTTGTAGCAAATTTCAAAATAAAATGATAATTATAAAAACAAAATTTAAAGAAATGAAGCATGAATGGCTTTGTTCGAAAATTTCAGAAGGAAAAACCTATCTCTATCTATATACAGGGTGTTTCAATTTTCATGCGCGCGCCTTCGTATCTCAGGAACTAAAAACTGGATCAATTTCAAATTTAGGTGATCAACTTTGTTATTGCTCAATTTATTGATTTAATATAACATTCTGTGATCAACTTGTTACCTTTGCTTCTATGTTTTGCGGTACCAGCGCCACTCGTGCAATGCAGAAAACACGATTGACTGAAGTCGATTGCCATCTTGTTTATTAGAAAAGGTGTCTTTTGATTTTGGGCTATTATGTTTCTCTTTTCAACACTCGCACCGAGTATTCCAGCATGAAACTGACTGTCATGTGTGTTTATTGTAGGGGCGGGTAAATCAGTAAGTATCCCTCAAAAGATGGCGATATGTCCAGCTCGCAGACAAAGTCTGTCCCAGTTATATAGATACAAAACACCCCCTGTACGGTGAATAAACCAAAGGATTTGTGCCTCGCACTGAGGCCACCACTTGCAGCTGCATGTCTTAAATCTGCAAATGTTGCTTTGCATATTGTTTGTCCTATGTATTTTTGCAGTACACTGTACTCTCACGAGATGGCGGTACGTCCAGCTCGCGGACAAATTCTGCCTCGGCTATAATAGGTACACGATGCTCCACGGTGGGGAAACCAAAAAGGATTGTGCCTGGCACAGACCCAGCACATGGATTGCAGATGTTGCTCATCAATTTGTGTATCGATTTACAATAACCCCATGGAATTTTGTAGTACACCTATCTCTCACGAGATGGCGGTATGTCCAGCTCGCGGACAAATCCTGCCTCGGTTATATAGGTACACGATGCTCCACGGTGGGTAAACCATGAAGGATTGTGCCTCTCACAGACGCCAGCACATGGCTTGCAGATGTTGCTCATCAATTTGTGTATAGATATTAATACATACACCCCATGGAATTTTGTAGTACACCTATCTCTCACGAGATGGCGGTATGTCCAGCTCGCAGACAAATTCTGCCTCGGTTATATATAGAGGTACACGATGCCTCCATACACGATGGGTAACCAAAAAGGATTGTGCTCGCACAGACGCCAGCTAGTCATTACAAAAGTGGCTCTGCGTGTATCGATGGGTGTGTATATATGTATTATATATATATTATACCCATGATTTTTGTTGCACACCGAATCTCGGGCTCGAGAGTGTGTGGTAGACACGTGGATTTGTCCCTCGTGTAGTAAGTAGTAGGTGCCAAGCACAGAGGCTGCAATACACGATGCTCCGCAATTATTACTGTGGATCACGGGTATATATATATACACACCCATGGAATTTGGTAGTACCACCTGTACTCGCGAGATGGCGTAATGCCCAGTTTGCAGACAAATTCAGCCTCAGTTATACCTAGTTATACCTGGGGTACACTGGGGTAACCAACACGGTGGATAACCTTTGGAGAGGACGATATATGCCCAAACTCGCAGACAGAATATTTATGTCCGATGGTAAAGAGGCTGGCTTGTTTGGACTGCAAACGCATTCGCGGTAGCTCCAGGACCAAGCCTTGACTCGCATCGACGTCACCACTAATAATGACGGTACGGTCCTTTCCTGTATTTGGGAGGACTAGTGGACTCCCTATTGCCTGCTAGAATGTAATTCCTACAATGCAACGGAGTTATTGAAGAACGTATGGATTTGCTGTGGTAGTTATACATTTTGGGCAAACATATGCCGGCGATTTAGAAAGTGGCGCCACCTTTCGGACAAACATAAAACTATCTTTCTAGAATTATGAAGTTATATTTTACTGTTTTATTCTAACTATACTTAGGTAAGCTCCCTTATGGGCGGTACTAAAAAATATCAGCTAATAATTAAGGTGTACACATTGAAACAGACGTTTGTCGTTGCCACATATTTTTCTTATTGTAAAGCCTTAGCATACTTCTCATACGGATGGAATTTGAAAATAAAATTTTTAAATCACCATGTTGTAGGATTGTTTTAAACATTTGCATCCATATCCATTCTTCTTCACCTTATACGGTCAACGATATATTCACAAAAGCACAAAAGTCCGAAGTCCAAGGACAACTCAATTTAAAAATACAAGTTGCCCAACGACTTCGGTCGGTCGTGTCTTCAGATCGTTGATTACACGGATTATCCATTAGAGATATCGTCGTTGTTGCCGTTGTCGTGGTGGTCGTTATGGTACTGCTGGTATTGGTTATCTGCATCGACTGTATCCCTAGTAGCATTAAATGTCCAATGGACGTCCAGACAAGGTCCGAATCATCCAGGGACGTCCACGGACGTCATATGACATCCGAAGTGAACGTAAATTTTATTAATTCCGTTGTGGATGTCATATGGACATCCTAATGGGGCATACATTTTATTACGTTCATTATGGATGTCATATGGACATCATAAAGGGACATACATTTATTACGTTCATTATAGATATACAATGTATATCCTGAAAGGACATATGGACATCATAAAGGGACGTACATTTATTACGTTCATTATGGATGCTACAATGGATATCCTGAAAGGATATATGGACATCATAAAGGGACGTACATTTATTACGTTCATTATGGATGTGCTATGGATATCCTGAAAGGACGTAAATTTTATTAAGCCAACAAAAAATAAATTGAATTTTCAACACCCTGTATCTCCGTTAGGAGGCTCGATAGAGAAGAAATGTTAGAAGGGGTATGTCATAATTTCATGTGAAGTTTCTGTACCCGCAGTTTGTCGGTTTAAAATCGGGACACCCTGTATACATTCAATGGACCGGTTGATATTTAAAATTTAATCGTAGTCGTCCATGAAAATATATATTTTTTTAATGTTACAATTGATTTAATAAGACGCTGCCATACGAAAAAAATGTAGTCGTCCATGACAAAACTTGTCGTTACTTCCGCTTCATGGACTGCGTTTTTTTAAATATCAGTTTTTCTTAAATTAACATGAAAAAATAACGTTTTCAAATTACATATTTTAGAAATAGCAAAAAGAAGCTTTAACTAAATGTACAAGAATTGCTTAAACTTGTATAAGGTTTTAAGTCATTTTTTGAATGCATATTCATCTTTATTTTTATCGTCAAAAATAAAGTTCGTATCCAACATGACAGTCCAAATAGGGTAAACAACTTTATTAAACATTATCAACTTTCCGGTGAATGTTTAAATGCACCACAGCCAAAACAGTTTGTCAAGGCGATGAACTAGGTACGCAGTTTTACACTTGAAACAACCAAATACTGTCTTCGTAAGTAATTTCTAGGTCTGCTTCAAGTTCAAGAGCACACCAAGGAAATACGCCGCTGGCTAAACTATACCAGTATTCAATTATTGTGAAAGATATAGACAAACACAGTAATATATTACATGAAAAAATACACCTACTTAAAAAAACGTTTCAAACGATACAAGTCTTTTTTTAAAAAAGATCAAAATTTATTTAAAAATATATTTATATTGAAAAATATAAACGTGAATGTTTATTAAGTAATCTAAAAAAAATACCACTAATGTTGAAACTTAATTTATAAAACTTATTGTACCATATCGGTTTACGCTCCTGATTTATGTTTCTAATCAAACGGTCACAAAAACCATTAATCGGGTAATTTTAATATTAATCAAGTCATTGTCCCCACGTTCAATTATGCAAAATAAAATACCGAATTCAATAATTTACATAATAGTAATATAAAAAACACATAATAAGAAAGAATTTTTACTTTATCAAGTCCAACGTCTACCACATATAGAAGAACCATTTAACATGTCAACAATAAAACAAAAAAAAAAAAAAAAAAAAAAAAAAAAAAAAAAAAAAAAAAAAGGTAAATGTTCGTATCGAGGACAACACGTATAAGTGTGTACTCTAAAGAAACTGTAAATTAACCAAGTTAAGTGATATATTAATTTTTTTAAAAGTGATTAGTAATATCTTAAAGGCAGAGACTATGAATTAAGTGAGTAGTGGGCAAGAAAACAATTGAGTAATTATTTGTTTATCAGCATATAAATAGTACGAAGACAATCTGGACTCTTGTAAGTAAGGTTTATTTTTGCTTCAAGCCCACCCGCATGTGCACAAATTTTCTGTCCATACATCATACGTTGACCATCTATTGCTGATATTTAATTGATCAGTAATTCCCACACAGTCGAGGGCTCTGTAGTTGATACTTGTTCAAATTCGTTTCGTATTTACGCTCCTGCCGTAAACGATGACTAAGGACGAAATTAGCAACACCAAACTTCTTGAATTACTTACACAACAAATAAACACAAGATTTGATCAGTTAAGCAATAAAATCGATCTTAATAATACTATTCTCTCAAATAAGCTGCTGATAGCTAATAATATTATTGAAAATCTGCAAGAGGAAAACCTAGCTTTAAAAAAGAGAATCAACGTACTTGAGAAGAATATTAGAAATAAAAATATTGCTGTATACGGCATAAAGGTAGATGAGGACAGAAGTAACTTGCTGTCAAACTCGATTTCTACGCTTAACGATATTTTTGGGAAACAATTTTTAATACCCGGGGATATTGCTAATATTTATCACTCCAAGAAAGAAGGCACAACTACTCCTATAATTATTGAATTCCTTACACAATTTAAAAAGGCAGACATTTTTAAAAATATACATCTCTTGAAAGGTACTGGTGTTACTATCTACAACGATTTATCAAAAGAAGATCGAGAAATTAATAAAGTTTTGAAAAATAAATTAAAGGAAGCCAAAAAGCAAAAATTAGATGCTAAAATAAAAGGAAATGCAGTAATTATAGACGGTAAAGAGTTTACCTATGAAGATATCATCGCTCAGGAAGCAAAGAAACAAAATTACCTAGATACAGAAAGTACTAATAACGGGGAAACTGTGGATTTGATTGAAGGTGAACCTGGTAGTGATGGGGTGGATGAGGAGCCTGTGAACCATACTCGTACTCGCAGAAACGCAAAAGCCTCAAAAAAAATAAAATAAAAACTTGTCATTGTTACTATTCGTTATTTTTCTTTTTATATAATATAGGAATCTTAGGTTATAAGTTAGGTTATTATTTTTCTTCATCTTTATAATTCATTGCTAATAAACTGAAATAAAACATAACATGATGTCCAATTCTGATATAATTAGTTGTGAAGAGCAAAATATAATAATAGCACATATAAATTGTAGGTCACTAATTAATACCTTTGATGACCTTAGAGATTATATCTTAATGCAAGACCTCGATATAGTAGGCATAACAGAAACCTGGCTTAAACCACACATTATTTCTAGGGCAGTAGAAATTCCTGGATATACGCTATTTCGGGCAGATAGAGATGAACGTAGAGGAGGAGGTGTGGCCTTTTATGTCAGGTCAGGTATACATTGTAACTCATTAATGAATAATTTATACGCATTACAGGAAAACTCAGTTGAGCAGTTGTGGATTGAAATTAAATTCAATAACAGGCATATTGTAATAGGCGTTGTGTATAGGCCACCTAATGTACACTATAGCTCACTATCCTCACTGGACGACTCGCTATCTGCCTTTATGCCCCTTTCGGACGAGATAATTTTGTTAGGCGATTTAAACATTAATATGCTAAAACCTAATTTACCAGCTTATAATTTTCTTAATGATATTTTGCAAACGTATAACCTTAAACAGATTGTTACTGAGCCCACCAGAATTGTCAAACAGACATCCTCTCTCATTGATATAATTGCCTCGACTAAAATAGAACATATTACTAAAACTGGCACGGTCCATATGCCCACGGTCTCCGATCATTTATTAATTTATTGTTGTGTTGAATGTCCTGTTGTCAAAAACAAAGTGAAGTTTATTAAAATAAGGGATTTTAAGAAACTTGACTCCAACTTACTTTTCGAACAAGTTGTGAGTACAAATTGGAATGCTGTTAAATCCATAAATAATATAGAGGATCAAATTGATTATCTCAATCAAAATATTATAGCCTTATTTGATCAATTTGCCCCTATAAAAACCATTAAAATTAGTAAACCTCCCGCTCCCTGGTTGACTGACGTTATTAAATTAATGATAAAGTTAAGAAATAATGCCTATTCTAAGTACAAGCAATCCCTTAAGCAAGGTAGGTATACTCCAGAGCAAATTGATTCTAAGTGGATATATTATAAGCAATTGAGAAATCTAGTTACTTCATCGGTTCGTAGAGAAAAAAAGGCATACATGGAATACACTCTAGAGAAACATAAATCTAATTCTAGATTATGGTGGAAAGCTGTTGAAAATGTAAGTATTTACAACAAACAAAATATACGTGATATTCCCCATGAACTGCAAAATCCCGATGATTTTAATAATTTTTTTATAAATTCTATACCGATTACACAAGTACCAAATATTACAATTGATTATTATAAGGACAATCTTCATGAGAATATTGATATGTTTAATCTTTTTGAATTTCGGGAAGTTACCACTGAGGAGGTTGAAAAAGCAATCAATTACATAAAATCTAATGCTGCTGGTGTTGACAATATCTCTCTTAAAATGATCAAGCTGTGCCTTCCTGCTGCTCTAGATGCCATTACACACATAATAAATTTCTCTCTCATGCATGGTACTTTGCCCAATATATGGAAGTGTGCCAGTGTAATTCCTATAGCTAAAATCAATAAACCTCAGGTATTTAAAGATTTCAGACCCATAAGCCTCTTACCAGTATTAGCAAAAATTTTGGAACGGATAGTTTATTTGCAGCTTCTGGACTTCACAACGCGATACGATTTGCTCCCCTGCCGTCAGTCCGGCTTTCGGGCCAAACATAGTACAATGACTGTCCTGGTGGACGTTGTGGATGAGTATATAAAAGCAATCGATCAGTCAAAAGTTACCACCACGGTGCTTCTTGACTATAGTAAAGCTTTTGACTGCTTAAACCACAAACTGTTGCTTGCCAAACTTTCTTTTTTGGGAATGTCCAATAGGGTAATAGGTTGGTTTGAGTCATATTTTTGCAATCGTAGCCAGCAGGTAAAAGTTAGAGCAAACAACGTGATATCCGAATCTACAAATCTTACACTTAAATCTGGAGTACCACAAGGTTCCCTGTTGGGCCCAATCTTATTTGTTCTCTACATGTTTGATATCCATAAAGAGGTTAAGTACTGCATGTTCCACTCCTACGCGGATGATCAACAAATATCCCTGTCCTATAATCCTTCAGAGGCTGCAAACGCGTGTGTTAAAATCAACGAAGATCTACAGAGATTGACTCAGTATTCGGCTAAACATGGTCTTTTATTAAATGCCAAGAAAACTAACTCCATAAACATTGGAAGTAAAAAATTGTTAGGTAAAATTAACGAAGCTGATATGCAGCTAAAAGTAAATGATAATATAATTTCTTCTTCCAAAACTGTAAAAAAATCTTGGCATAATTTTTGATTCACATCTCACCTTTAATGAGCACGTTGTCCATATTATACAAACATGTTATTCAAAGCTTAGATATATGTATCAATTCAAGTATATTTTGTCCAAGAAAGTAAAATTGAAATTAATTGAATCCTTAGTTTTATCAGTGCCTGCTTATGGCGACGTGGTCTATGGACCGTGCCTAACTAATCATGTATTGTTTAAACTTCAAAAGATGCAGAACTCATGTGTTCGCTTTGCCACATTAGCTAATAGACGTGATCACATCTCGCCAATATTAAAAGAATGTCACACACTTAATATGAAAAAAAGGTGGATTCTACATTTGTGCTGCTTAACCCAATCTATTTTAAATTGTCATATGCCTACATACCTTCGCATAAAAATCAAAGTCAGAGGAGAACTGCATGGTGGAAATCTACGCCAGGCTCACAATCTATTACATATTCCACAACATAAAACAACTTTGTTTAAGTCATGTTTCTCTTATGCCGGAATACATTTTTACAATAAAATTCCGCTAAATATTAAATCTATGTCCTACACTAGCTTTAAAAAGAAAGTTAAAAATATGCTGCTCGATGATTCACTAAATTAATGTTGCAAAATAGTTAGCTTATTTCAGTTTATAATTATATTTCAGTTTACAGTCACATTTCAGCTTATAATCATTTGTGTTATTGCTCTTATGTTGTTGTTTCATATTTTTATCTATTGTTATTTTTTCTATGTAAAACTTATATTTGTATTTTGTGGAACCCTGGTTGGGATTAATAACAGCTGCTGTAGCTGACACCCCGCCAGGCTAAATAAAGACTTATTATTATTATTATTATTATAATAATAAATAAATAATGAATAAATTTAAAAAACCTTGGTACCTAGCAATTTATTCTCCGCAGGAGTTTCATAATTTTATTATGTCGTTTCTGTCGGTCCTGAACTAAATGTTATTTTGGCATTTTCGTGCAATCGCAAGTGTGTTTATTAAAAATGTCTTTGGTTCAGATTTTTTGAAAAGGTAACGAAATTTGCATTTTGCCAATGTTTTCGGTTTCCATTTCTGACTTGGCTTGGAGCAGCCACGTGGAGTGACTTAAATGTTCACCAGATTGTATCGATATCAGGTGCGAAAGCCGTTTTATCATCAGAAACTGTCAAATTTTGTCCTGAAGGATTTTTGGATTCTACCCAGAGAGAGGCTACAACATTCTTCGCATATTCGTTTCAACTTTGCTTCATTTCGTTTTAAAGATCTAGAGCCTTTTAAATCAACGAGTTATTAATTTTCGGTACATCGTCGCACAAAAAAATTTGTAACGGGAAGGAAATATCTTTGAAAATTCTCAAAAAATTCAAAGAGATAGAGAAAAGAGAGACGAATCGAATGCCATAAGCAGCAGAACGATATCTCTTTTCATTTTGAAGATAGAGCCTTTTAAATCTACGAGTTATTAATTTCCTTTATTACATCGTCGCACAAAAAAATGTGTAACGGAAAGGAACTATCTTCGAAAATTCTCAAAAAATTCAGGAAGATAGAGAAAAGAGAGACGAATCGAATGCCATAAGCAGCAGAAAGATATCTCTTTTCTGACTATTGATATCATTTGTTGAAAAACCATATTTAAAACATAATGGCAAAAACGCCCAAAGCTCTAACAATAAATCTTTAGCTATAAATGTAAGTACATAGAAAAATACACTTTAAGATGCGCCATCTACTATTCGAATGCACAAGTTATGTATAATATCCATTTGCATTCTAATAGAATGGATTATCTTATACTTAATACTTATTTAATCTATGTTGATGCTAATAATCAAAAGATCATTCGAATGGCCATTTGAAAGTTACATGAATTATTTAGTTTTCAGGTTTCCCTTCGCTTTATCGCCGTTCACGTCATTCTACACCATTTTTATCTCAAAAGAAGGAGCACATTAGTTTTATGCGTATCCTAAATTTCAAACATTATGATAGTGCTGCTGGATTCGTAGTGCATGGTGCACGTCACCGTACCACCAACGAACAAAGAACAAACATAAATCGATAAGAGCATTCATAGTCAACTAAACATGTGCCGTATACTATTAGAAATGGTTTATTTTTATTTCTTATCGTTATCGCTACATAATCGGTTACAAACGTACGTGATCGGATAATTTCGTAAATCGATTTAATCACAGATTCACAGATATTCGCGTAGAATGGAACGTCTGCAATTATTTTAGTTTTATGTGGTTTGCAGTTGAATGGTACTTTTATTATTACAACGATTGCACCAGGATTGCAGCCACCTACCTATGCCCCACTTGATTTATTATATCTTATCTGTTTGTTTATAAACTTGAACTTACGACGAAATCAGAAATCCACATGTAAAGTTGATACAACGATCATTTAAAAGCGACGATAATGTACCTGCTGGTATATTGTCAAATTTTAACTGAGAAAAATTTTGTTAGAGAGCTAGAAGAGCTCAAACAAGTTGTGATACCCCGTTCTCTCTTCATCATTGAACACAAGGCATACACTGCCGCAACATACAATACCAGGGTTTTAAAGACTAACCAATTTAACTGTAACTAATCTAATATAAAGATTTAAAATTAAAATCAAACCTGTTAGTTTGTTTCATATATATCCACATGTGAGGGTATTAGTTTTAATCTACTAAAAATTCCCTCCAGGTTCTACCACAAGCGGAACATCGTGATGACTTCGAGGAATCTTAGTGGAACTTGGCGTCCATCTACTTTAATAATTTTCCCTGCCTCTGTGCGAGTTGCAGCGTATCCAGCTGAAACAATAAAAATAACATGAAGGATAGTGTATTATATTTTACGAACGATTATCTGCGTCAAATTATTAATTAGCTAAATATAACTTTAATCTAAGTTTACACCAGCTACGAGCTGTACATTTTCCTTCTCGTAACTTCTCAAGCAAATAAGAACAGGTTTCCTTATTTGTCACTGCGTGTAGCAATGCAAATAATATAAGACGAAAGGAGATGCGTAACGCCAAGCGGAACAAAAAAACCTAACCTAACCTCATTTTCAGCGAAAAAACCATGTATGTACCTTACTATGAACCACACATCTTCGCCTGAACGTTCCTGTTTTGAAGTCGGAGAACTCTAAACTGAAATAAGTTTTCCATGCTAACGCACCGTTTTTGCGAAAAAAATTCCGAAATTTCACTCTTTGGCACCAACATTTTGTATCACTAAAAACAACTCAATTCCATCCAATTTTTTCGGTGCATTCACACAGTGGGACGATCAGCGAGTAATACCCCTTTACCCATTACGAAAAAGTTTGCTTTCCACAAAAAAATCAAATTTTATCCACAAATAGGCTAAATTGGCTAAAATATTCGGATCTGAATCACGCGTCATAACCTCACAATAAAATAACATAACCATGGATTATGGAAAACAAAACAGGAAGCGATGGACATGGGCGCATTCGAATGAAAAATAATCGATCATTCGATTATTGTATCGAGTGTTCGATTGATAAAATAATCGAATGAAAATCCGAGAGAACCACGACCTTTCTTGATCTGAGGAGAGAACGGTGCACAGCGATTAACCAAAGCCAAAGAGAATAAATACGATTAAGCGAAATCGAAGACAACCAAATAATTCAAGTAAACTTCAAATGCTTATTCGGTAATAAGCATCATTCGAATACAAAGTATCCGATTATTGAAATCGTTCGATTATGCCCGTCTTAAGCGCCATCTATTGTCTACTAGCTAAAGTGGATATGTAAAATTGGCGTGCAATCACTGCAATCATCCATAAGGACAAATGAACTAATTTACTACATAACCACAAATCTGGCAAGACGCAAATTATCAAAGACAATACGAAACTAGACGCTTCATTACCTTTCTTTTCTTTCAGCAGTTTGAGTGCGAAATTTCCAGTGTTCGCAACGATATATGTTTGTTTTCACCAGCTTACCAAACGCGAGTATAAATTTGGGATAGTAGCCGCCAGGGAATTATTTTTAACATAAAATAAAATGGCATTTATTCGTTTTGAACTTTTAGTTTTTCATCCTCCGTAGTAGATATTGTCAAGGGCTGGTTCTAAATTAGCGAATTGTGGACTTGGGCAAGAAATGGCTATACCGAGTGTATAGTTATTCCTTGCCAAAGTCCACAATTTACTAATTCAGTACTTGACACATTTATGATCTCGACAGATCTTGACACATTTATGTAACTATAAATTGTCAACAAGTATAATTAAGGAAATAAAAATTTGCAAATAAATCTACTTTTTTAGATGCACACCCGAGAAGCTTGGTGAAAACAAAGTCCCATTTCCTACAGTAAATTGACTGACGGCAGGCGGTTCTAGTAATATCAAAGCAGTTTTTATGCACCGAACCGTGTTCGTCAACTGTATCAAACCGCATTCAATTGTGACATCAGTGATTTGTGAAATCGGTAAAGTGAGTACTTGAATTGAATGACTGTATAAAATATTCACACGGCACAGAAAATATAAAATAAAGTAATTAAACTCGCATGGAGAAAGACTAACGCTCGACGTTACAAGTCATACTAAAAATTTTGCGGGCAAATTGCTAGAGCGCCACGCATAGTTCACCGCCAGCATATGCCATATTCTAGCTATTTGTATTATGCTTTACTCGATGGTTGGAGTATTAGTGCCCAATTTGATGCTATCAAATATCATAGGGTGAAACAGTAACTACAATTTACCAATTAAATATTTAGCAATACAAAGGCTGATTTAAAATAGATGCTCCCCATTGGGATCTCGAAATCCGTTAGAGATAGAGATTCGGTTAAATGACAACAAGGTTGCGCAAAAAAAATTCCTTATGCCATATTATTGGTGAACCACCAAGTTGAATCAGCCTGTATACTAGTCAAATCAGTCCTTTCCATAATACCTCCATCATCGTCGCTCTTAAATGATAGTGATATCTACTTAACATATAGATTTCTGATTCTGTCGTAAGCTCAACGTTATAATTAAACAGATGATGAGCAAGTCAATTGTCCTTGCTTTGCTCTTACCTGTTTGTTTATAACCTTGAACTTACGACAGAATCAGGAATCCACATGTAGATATTGTCAAGGGCTGGTTCTAAATTAGCGAATTGTGGACTTGGGCAAGAAATGGCTATACCGAGTGTATAGTTATTCCTTGCCAAAGTCCACAATTTACTAATTCAGAACTTGACACATTTATGATCTCGACAGATCTTGACACATTTATAGTAACTATAAATTGTCAAGAATAATTGAGGAAATAAAAATTTGCAAATAAATTTACTTTTTTAGGTGCACACCCGAGAGCTTGGTGAAAACAAAGTCCCATTTCCTACAGTAAATTGACTGACGGCAGGCGGTTTCTAGTAATATCAAAGCAGTTTTTATGCACCGAACCGTGTTCGTCAACTGTATCAAACCGCATTCAATTGTGACGTCAGTGATTTGTGAAATCGGTAAAATAGAGATTCGGTTAAATGACAAGGTTGCGCAAAAAAAATTCCTTATGCCATATTATTGGTGAACCACCAAGTTGAATCAGCCTGTATACTAGTCAAATCAGTCCTTTCCATAATACCTCCAGCATCGTCGCTCTTAAATGATAGTGATATCTACTTAACATATAGATTTCTGATTCTGTCGTAAGCTCAACGTTATAATTAAACAGATGATGAGCAAGTCAATTGTCCTTGCTTTGCTCTTACCTGTTTGTTTATAACCTTGAACTTACGACAGAATCAGGAATCCACATGTAAAGTTGATACCGCGATCATTTAAAAGCGACAATATTGTACATACTGGTATATTGTCAAATTAACTGAGGGAAATTTAGTTAGAGAGCTATAAGAGCTCAAACAAGTTGTGATACCCCGTTCTCTCTGCATCATTGAACCCAAGGCATACCGTACACGGCCTACAACGCCAAACAGCCACAACATATAATACCGGATTATTAAAGACTAACCAATTTAACTGTAACTATTCTAATATAAAGATGTAAATTTAAAATCAAACCTACCTGTTAGTTTGTTTCATATATATCTGCATGTGAGGTATTAGTTTTTATCTATTACAAACTCAGGTTCTACCACAACCGGAACATCATGATGACTTAGTGGAACTTAGCGTCTACCTACTTAATAACTGTAACTGCTTCTGTGCGAGTTGTAGCGTATTCAGCTGAAACAATAAAAGTAACATGAAGGTTAGTGTATTATAATTTGTGAACGATTATCTGCTTCAAATCATTAATCAGCTAAATATAACTTCTAAGTTTACACCAGTTACATAACCTCTTGAGCAAATAAGAACAGATTTCCTTATTTGTCTCTGTGTGTAGCAATGCAAATAATATAAGATGGAAGATGTGTAACGCTAAGCGAAAAAACTATGTACCTTACTACACAGTTACACATCTTGGCCTGAAAGTTGCTGTTTTGAAGTCGGACTACTCGAAACTGAAATAAGTAAGTTTTCCATGCAAACGCACCGTTTTTGTAAAAAAAAAATCCTGAAATTTTACGCTTTGGCACCAAGATTCTGTGTCATTAAAAACAACTATTTCCATCCATTTTCTCTGTGCATCCACACAGGGGGACATTCACCGGCTAATACCCCTTTTAACCATTACCATTGATTAAAATAAAATAATAAAGATGCGCAAGTGTCAAGGTTTCGAGATTTTAGTGTTGTATTTTTTTACCAATAGCTTTATGATTGTCTTCAATTTTAAGGGCTATACAGCCACATTACAAATACCTTCCCGTAGTACTAAAAATTGATGATAATCATGAAGTTATTGGCAAAGAAATACAATACTAAAATCTCGAAACCTTGACAGTTGCACCTCTTATTATTTTTTACTCAATGCCATTACGAAAGAGTTTGTTTTTCCACATTTCCACAGAAATATCAAATTTTATCATAACCTAAAATACTCGGATCAGTTGTCATGTGCCGTAATGGCAATTGGAAATTGGACATGGGTGCTTGGGCGCATTCGAATGAAAAATAATCGATCATACGAGAAGTAATCGACACAATTCGGATTGATATATAACCGAATAAAAATCCGATTAATTGCGAAATCAAAACAACCAATTCAAGGAAACTTCAAGTGATCATTCGATTATTAGCATCATTCGAATACAAAGTGTCCGATATCCGATTATGCCCGTCTCGAGCGCCATCTACTGTCTACTAGCTAAAGTGGATATGTAAAGTTGGTGTGTGTGCATTGTGCAATCAACGCAATCATCCATGAGGTTCGTTCTTTTCGTCTACACTTCAGTTCGGGCATTGTTTATAAAGTATTATAGTTATTCAACCTGATTTCTAAGTATGTGCTGCCAACTTGTGAGTAATTTACATACTAGTCAGTTTCTATGACTACGTTTACAGTTTTTTGACTTTTGTTTTTAAAATATTTTATCATTAAAAAAATATACATTTCAGGATACATTTACACATTGCGGCCATTGCGCAGCCGGATGTGACGTCGAGCTCGAGAAAAATATGAACTGTCGTGTACGTGACATCGCAACTAACCTCAAAAATATGATTTGCACGTCATCAAATGACGCGTTTAGTAGAAAAAGTAATACCAGCGCACAAATATGTAAAGTCACCATTTCGATATACATTTACAAAAATATACATTTTTAAAGATTTTCACATATTAAGCTGCTTTTATCAAAATCTGTGCTTGGTTCCTGTACTATCAATTAAAATCTTGTTCAGTGCATTACTAATGAAGTTTTGATTGCCGTAATTTAATAAAATAAAATGATTTTTGTTGGCTGGAAATCCAACCTATAATTAGCAGTTTATTTTAAATATAATCTATAATATTGAAACTTTATTGAGATAATTTTTATATGTTATAATCATATTATAATGGATTCAAGCTGAAACTACAAAAATTAAAATCGAAAATAAATTTAAAAAAACTCTAAATTTGAGGTTATGTCAGTCCTATATGCTGGATCATGTGCATCATACATGATCCATTTGACGGCTTTAGGGCTATTGTAATAAATTTAAACGTTCGGTGATTGATTATTTTTACATAAACGCTGATTAACAGATGAAATAATAAAAAACTAGATTTTATATACAATACATCATGTTCCTACACTTACTTGCCATTCCTCAAATTTATTTTGTCTTTTCTGTAGAAATATCTTATATTGATACCTTTTTTACTTTTACTATGATTTTTACACATAGCTACAGCACTATTCGTGATTTTTATAGTCGCGAAATTGCGAAAAGCGAAATGTGAGACGTGTTGCTATTGGTCAATTCCAAATTTTAATGTAAAATGAACCAATAGCAACACGTTTCGCATTTCGCTTTTCACAATTTCGCGACTATGAAAATCAGGCTTTACAACTAACCTCAAAAATATGCACTTTTTAAAATTTTTGTATATTATGTCATTTTTATCAAAATTTCTGCTTGTTTCCTGTACTATCATCTAAAATCTTGTTCGATGCATTACTAATGAAGTTTTAATTGTCCTAATCTAATGAAATAGGATGCTCTTTGTTGACTGGAAATCCAACCTATAAATAGCAATTCATTTTTAATAATCTACGTAGGTACAATATTGAAACTTTATATATCTACTGTCTTATTAGAGAGTTTTTAAATGTTATTATGGATCCAAGCTGAAGCTACAAAATTATAATTAAAGTAAAAATAAATTTACAAAAACTAAACATTTTAGGTTATGTTAGTCATATGATGTATAAATGATTCATTTTAGAACAAAAAATCCAATAGTTTAATAAAAATAGAAAACTGACAAACTGTCAAAAGTTATTAATATACAGTCAAGTTTCGATCTATGACTTTAGTTCCTCGTCGAATGTCATGTGACGTAGATGCACCGGATGTACGAAATTCGTGCATGCGTCGTAGCATTGTTTATAATAAACAATGGTCGTAACGTAAACGACACCGGGGGCTACGGTCTTAATAATGGGCACACATCATCCAGCACGCCATCTACCAATGATCCACCGGTACTAACAAGAGGTTGAATAACTATATACTTTATAAACAATGGTTCGGGTGTAGCTGAAAATTTGCTGCAATTGGTCCTTTTCAAATCTACAGTTCTCCTATTGGTCTAGAATAGTGAAAGGTGTAGAAGTACAGACGAAAAGAACATACCTCATAAAAGCTGATTTCGTTCGTGCAGAACAAAATAATCATCATGATTCCATTTCGTAAATGAGCTTTATGGGCAAAGTAATTATGGAACTGTTTCAAGCACTGAACTGAATCATGATTTATAAAGACGAATAACGTAATATAATACATAACCATAACCACAAATCCAACAAACAACCATCAACCATACCATACCATAGACAATACAAATAGCGACCTTTCAGCAGTTTGCGCACTATATTTCCTGTGTTCAAAGCAATGTTTTCACCAACTTACCACTTACCAGTACAAATTTGGGAATAGTAGCCGCCAGGCCAGTGATGTTGATATGATATTTTTAATATAAAATAAAATGGTATTTATTAGTTATTGTTACGATTTTTATTTTTTCATCTTCCGTAGTAGATATTGTCAAGAGCTGGTTCTAACTTAGTGAATTGTGGACTTATGAAAGAAATAGCTACACCAAGTGTATAATTATTCCTTGCCAAAGTCCACAATCCACTAATTTAGAACCAGCTCTTGACATATTTATACATATAACCATAAATTGCCAAGAAAAGTAATAAATAGAAATTTGCAATTAAGATTACTTTTTTAGGTGGACACCCGAGAAGCTTGGTGAAAACAAAGTTCCACCTCCCACAGTCAATTGACGGCTCTCGGCCACACATAGTTCGCCGCCAGCATAGGCCAAGTTCTGGCTATTTGTATTATGCTTTTACTCGATGGTTGGAGTATTAGTGCCCAATTTGATGCTATCAAATATCATAGGGTGAAACAGTAACTACAATTTACCGATTAAATATTTAGCACGACAAAGGCTGATTTAAAATGGATGCTCCCCATTGGGATCTCGAAATCCGTTAAGAGTCGATAGAGATTCGGTTAAATGAGGACAAGGTGGCACAAAAGAGTTATTTATAATCTCCTTATGCCATATTATTGGTGAACAACCAAGTTGAATCAGCCTGTATACTAGTTAAATCAGTCCTTTCCTTAATACCTCCAGAGGGCACAGCATCCTGCACAGGTACAGCATCGTCGCTTTTAAATGATAGTGATATCAACTTAACAAATGGATTTCTGATTCTGTCGTAAGCCCAATGTTATAATTAAACAGATGATGAGCAAGTCAATTGTCCTTGCTTTGCTCTTACCTGTTTGTTTCTAACCTTGAACTTACGACAGAATCAGGAATCCACATGTAAAGTTGATACCGCGATCATTTAAAAGCGACTACATACTGGTATATTGTCAAATTAACTGAGAGAAATTTAGTTAGAGAGCTAGAAGAGCTCAAACAAGTTGTGATACCCCGTTCTCTCTTCATCATTGGACCCAAGGCATACACGGCCTACAACGCCAAACAGCCACAACATATAATACCGGGGTATTAAAGACTAACCAATTTAACTGTAACTACTCTAAAGATAAAGATGTAAATTTAAAATTAAACCTGTTAATTTGTTTCATACATATCCGCATGTGAGGTATTAGTTTTTATCTATTACAAACTCAGGTTCTACCACAATCGGAACATCATGATGACTTAGTGGAACTTAGCGTCCACCTACTTCGATAATTGGACCTGCCTCTGGTGAGAGTTGTAGTGTATCCAGCTAAAAATAAAAGTAACATGAAGGATAGTGTATTATATTTTGTGAACGATTATCTGCTTCAAATCATTATCAGCTAAATATATCTTTAATCTAAGTTTACACCAGTTACATACCCTCTTAAGCAAAGAACAGGTTTCCTTATTTGTCTCTCCGTGTAGCAATGCAAATATTATAAGATGGAAGATGCGTAACGCTAAGCGAAAAAACTATGTACCTTA
This sequence comes from Rhagium mordax, assembly GCA_963680705.1. Classification (NCBI taxonomy): domain Eukaryota; kingdom Metazoa; phylum Arthropoda; class Insecta; order Coleoptera; family Cerambycidae; genus Rhagium; species Rhagium mordax. The sequence continues at coordinate 4,422,576 of OY796662.1, read as the reverse complement.
TTACACAATTACACATCTTGGCCTGAAAGTTGCTGTTTTGAAATCGGAGAACTCGAAACTGAAATAAGTTTTCTATGCAAACGCACCGTTTTTGCAAAAAAAAAAATCCTGAAATTCTACACTTTGGCACCAACATTTTGTGTTACTAAAAACAACTCATTTCCATCCAATTTTCTCTGTGCATCCACACAGGGGGACATTCACCGGCTAATACCCCTTCCATTACGAAAGAGTTTGCTTTTCCACAGAAATATCAAATTTTATCATAACCTAAAATACTCGGATCAGCTCCAGTGATAATTCGATTATTAGCATCATTATCATTCGAATACAAAGTGTCCAATATCCGATTATTGAAATAATTCGATTATGCCCGTCTTGAGCGCCATCTACTGTCTACTGGCTAAAGTGGATATGTAAAGTTGGTGTGTGTGTGCATTGTGCAATCAATGCAATCATCCATAAAAGCTGCTTTCGTTTGTGGTTCGTGCAGAGCAAGTAATCATGATTCCATTTCGTATATTCCTTTAAAGGAAGGAAGTAATTAAGGAACTGTTTCAAGCACTGAACTGAATCATGATTTATTTGTTCAGTAATCATTTACACGAACGAAAGCAGCTAAAGATAACGTAATTTAAACTACTCTAACATAACCATAACGACAAATCCGACAAACAACAACCGTACCACACCATAGACAATACAAATAGAGACTTTTCAGCAGTTTACGGAATATGTGTTCAAAGCAGAGAAATATGTCTCTGGTTCTAAGCAAGTTTTCACCAACCAGCACAAATTACCGGTGTGAAGTTAGCAGCTAAAACTTACCGAAAACACCCGAACACCCATAGACGTACGAAAAAATATTTTCGACATTCAAATACACACCCCACAAAAATTATCGCATCACTAGAAATTGACCATAAGTTTGATGTTAATTTTCTTCTGAGTCGTTTGTCCGATTTGGATGATCTTTTTTTTGCATTGTAGGTTGACTCTTCAGGAATGTTACTGTGCTACCGAATTTTTTGTAAAAATTCACTTTTGCTTGAATACCGGGTGTAACTAAGATGTTGTACTTGACCCGAAAATTCGTAACACCCTGTTGAGTGTACCAGCAGCAACAGCACATTACAATTCAGTGCTAATTCTAGCCTTATCTTTTGTTACCATTCTCTTTTGTGGTTTACTTCATTATCTGTATTAACAGATGAGATATACAGTTTTATAGTACAACATGTTCTTATTGACTTATATTGATAGTTTTTACTCTTATATTCGTAAAACTGTGGCAGGCAATAAAAAACAAAAAAGTAAGTACTCTAGCCTGATCTTTTCTTAACATTCTCTTCTTTGGTTTACTTCATTATCTCTGTTAACAGATGAGACATACAGGATGAAAAAAAAGTATCAATATAGGCAATTTTTATTAAATTTCTAGAAAAATAAAATTTAGGATACAATAATTTTCAATACCTACCGTGTATCTCCCCCTCCCGCCCTAATTATAGCTTGTATTCGTCTTGGTAGACCTTCATAGAGGTTGTGTATATAATTCTCATCAATATGGTTCCACATGACATTCAATTTATTTTCAAGTTCAGGTAGGGTTCTACATGGAACTTGGTCTTGCTGAATCGTCCATCCTAAATGATCCCAAACCTGCTCTATTGGTTAAATATCTGGACTGCAAGCTGGCCAATTAATTGCAGTGACATCCTCTTCAAGATATTCTGTTACTATCCTCGCAGCGTGTGTATGCGTAAAAACTAGCAATATAAGTCAATAAAAACATGTGCTATATAACTGTATATCTCATCTGTTAATACAGATAATGAAGTAAACCAAAAAAGAGAATGTTAAGAAAAGATAAGACTAAAGTTAGCATTAAATTGTAACGCGCTGTTGCTGCTGATCACTCTACAGGGTGTCACGAATTTTCGGAACAAATACAACATCATAGTTACACCCGGTATTCAAGCAAAAGTGAATTTTTACTAAATATTCAGTAGCACAGTAACATTCCTGAAGACTCAACCTACAACGCAAAAAAAAAGATCACCCAAATCGGACAAACGGTTCAGAAGAAAATTAACATCAAAATGGTCAATTTCTAGTGATGCGATAATTCTTGTGTGGTGTGTATATCAAATTATAAGTATAAATTCACTGCGGCATGCGGCATTGATAATGTGAAGCGCAGGTAATACTATAAGAACACACAAAACTAGTAGGTAGCTTTGTTTTAAGGCCGTCTAAAGGGCGGAAAGGGAATATTAATTTGAAAAAATCAAAACGGCGAGAACGAATTGAAAAGCCACCATGGCATTAATGTGAGGGGAAGGTAATATTGCAAGAAAACACATACTAGAAGTTAATGTATTTGCAAGCCGACTAAGGGGTAGAAATCAACCCTTAATAATAAAAAAAATCGATAGCGCAAGAACGAATTGAAAAGCCACCATGGCACTAATGTGAGCTTCTGGCGTGTGTTTTCTTGCAATATGTATAGTTATTCCTTGCCAAAGTCCACAATCCACTAATTTAGAACCAGCTCGTGACATATTTATATAACTATAAATTGCCAAGAAAAGTAATCGAGAAAATAGAAATTTGCAAATAAGATTACCTTTTTAGGTGGACACCTGATAAGCTTGGTGAAAATAAAGTTCCACCTCCCAGTCAATTGACGGCTGGCAGTAACATCAATTCTTTAGTGGTTACATCAAATAACAATTAATATTATGTGGGCAACATCCACAATAATATAATGAACAAATCTGTGAAAAGGAACAAGCTAAAGTAACATCAAAAACAAATGCACAGTAATTGTAGGGTTACTTTATCACTTCGAAAAATATTTTTACCAGAAACTTAAAAGGAAATTAATTTCTAAACACTTTAAAAAAAGTATTACAAAACTCAAAACAATCTGACATTTAGTTGTGATAGTGATAATTTTAAATAACGTGAGCTCTGCGGTTTCATTTGCACATGCAATTAAAGTTTTTAAATTGGAAAGAAGAATTATTTGATAAGGCATTAATATTACCAGAGTGCAAAACGGTAGTATATTATTGTTATTATGCTCTAAATATACAATAGAAGAAAAAAAAAAGGTAAGGCGACCATAGGAAATTAAAATATTAAACTAAGTACTTAGTAGTAGATATGGTGGAGTTAGGTTTAAACCAAGTTCTGTTACATTGCACAGACTAAATACTCACTGCACTGGCATTATTAAATTAATATATAAACAAGTTAAAAATTTACCTCGCCGTAAGCCATAAGCAGTCCCCATTCACCTCGTTTTGAACCACATATTTCGGCCTGATATTTCTACAAGTTCCTGTTTTGGAATCGGAGAATTCTAAACTAAAAGTTTTCCATGCAACCGCACAGTTTGCACCTAAAAACAACTCAATTTCAGCCAAATTGTCTCGGTGCAATCACACAGAGGGATGTTCAGTGAGTAATACCGTTTTTATCCATTACAAAAGGGTTTGTTTTACCACAGAAAAATCCAATTTTATACATATAAATGCCTAATAATGTACTAGATTTAAAATTAGAGACATAACATGATACAAAAGTGTATCGTGAAGACAGTATAGTGCAATAATAAATAGATAATGCTCACCTAGTCCATTTTCTTACCATAAAGAAGCACAAAACCACAAAACTAAGTAAATTTTAGGTTACGTTACACCCTCTTACGCCGTGTTTGTTTACGCCTAATTAGAGGACGGACACGGGACAGCGCATTGCATTTTCAGTCATAAAACACGCCCGGCGAGGACGAACAGCGCATGGTATTTTCAGTCATAGAACACGGCTAGGCTAGGACGGACAACGCATGGTATTTTCAGTCATGGAACACGGCTAGGCGAGGACGGACAGCGCATGATATTTTCAGTCATAGAACACGGCCAGGCGAGGACGGACAGCGCATGGTATTTTCAGTCATAGAACACGGCTAGGCTAGGACGGACAGCATGGTATTTTCAGTCATGGAACACGGCTAGGCGAGGACGGACAGCGCATGGCATTTTCAGTCATGGAACACGGCCGGGCGAGGACGGGCAGCGCATGGTATTTTCAGTCATAGAACACAGCTAGGCGAGGACGGACAGCGCATGGTATTTTCAGTCATGGAACACCGCTAGGCGAGGACGGACAGCGCATCGTATTTTCAGTCATAGAACACGGCTAGGCTAGGACGGACAACGCATGGTATTTTCAGTCATGGAACACGGCTAGGCGAGGACGGACAGCGCATGATATTTTCAGTCATAGAACACGGCCAGGCGAGGACGGACAGCGCATGGTATTTTCAGTCATAGAACACGGCTAGGCTAGGACGGACAGCATGGTATTTTCAGTCATGGAACACGGCTAGGCGAGGACGGACAGCGCATGGCATTTTCAGTCATGGAACACGGCCGGGCGAGGACGGACAGCGCATGGTATTTTCAGTCATAGAACACAGCTAGGCGAGGACGGACAGCGCATGGTATTTTCAGTCATGGAACACCGCTAGGCGAGGACGGACAGCGCATAGTATTTTCAGTCATAGAACACGGCTAGGCGAGGACGGACAGCGCATGGTATTTTCAGTCATGGAACACGGCCGGGCGAGGACGGACAGCGCATGGTATTTTCAGACCACAGTCCTTTAAATAAATACATTTATCAATTAGTGTGACTGTTAAACTTGTAGGAAGGGAAAAATGGTGAAAAGTAAACTAAAACTACTGCCTAGTGACATGGCTTTTCTGGTCTGTTTTTGAACCTGATGGGTGTCATGCACATGATGTCGTAACTAACCTCAAACATATATGCGTTTTCTAAGATTTTCGAAAGGTTAAAAAAACCAATATAATTAGCAGTCCGTTTTTAAACTACAATATTAAAACATTGTATATCTACTGCCTGAAAGAGATTTTAAATGTTGTAATAGATCTAAACTAAAACCACAAAAATTAAAAATAAATTTACAAAAATTAAAAATTTTAGGTTGTGAGTCACATGATCCATTTCAATTGATTTATCCCCCAAAACTACCATTCCACCATGAAAATTACTACCCGAGTTTTTTCCAGTCAAAACTACTTCATAAATTAACATTTCAAAATGTGAAAATAACGAGAATCTTACAAATAAAGGGTTTATTAGAGGAAAACTTAAACCATAACATAGAAATTACAAATGATTAACAATTTTTTTTTGCATATACTCACAATTATAGTATTATAACATTTGAGCCGTGTGGTGCAATACGATTCTTTCTCAATAACTTAATAAACAGATCAAAAAGGTATTGTAACGATACAATTTATATAAAACAGATTCAAATAATAAACAAGAAACCTTTTTATAGTCTGTCCAATCTAACAAATGACATTAATAATTTATACATCGTGTAAAGTTTTCGATTATCATTCCCACTCGGTTGTTCCAGGAGGTTTTGAGGTTAAGTCGTACAAAACTCTAGAAATACCCGGCACTTGAACCACTTCTTGTACCATCCTTTGCACCACCTTAAAAAAGAACATGTTTGATTACACATCGGAAGAAAAAAATTTATAGCACTAGTATAATTATACTTACATCCAGAGGCAACTGCTTTCCAGGAATCGCGGGTGTTCCTGTCATGAAATCTAGTGTACAGAATGGTCGAAGGACCACGGACCTTTGACACGAAGGAATTCTTAAAGCCTGGTCCCTGTCAAAGTGTAAAGGAATAAGAATCACAGGCATTTGACTTATTGAACCGCTGTGTCCACTGTTATGTAACACCTGTAAATAATAAAAATAAATAATAAATAAATATCGCCTAATATGATCGCCTATCGAAGCATTTATACTTACTCCTGTAGCTACATCATCACATTGGCGTAGAGTACTAAGGACATTACTGGTGAGATACGTGGGTGTTACGTCTGGCAGAGGTTCCTTAACTATACCACCAAAAACATAACACACTCGATTGACATTACGGCATATTCTGGGTATAAGGCAGGATAAGAACATCATATCGTCCCAGTCTGGTTCTCTCTCACTCGAAATTCCGACAACGTAGCTGTACGAGCGACAATCACCCTGGACGCCAACGCTACGTATCGGGAGTAAGGTGGCGGCTAACTTTTGTTTACTTGATATCCGCCTCAACATTGTTCTGAAAAATAAAGAAGTTTTTATCGATTTTTATTTTTTTTATCACAAATTTTTGCACTCTTTATTCAAAATAATAAACAAACGAAATAAAATCTTACCGTTCCTCATCGTTTGTGACCCCTTCTACTCTATTCAAGAGAGCGTGCTTTTTTTGAAGCATTTGATCGAACTCGACGATAATTTTTACTAAAACTTGCGTCTCAGAGAAATCCCTTTCCATGTAAGGTTCCTCGGCACATAGCACTCTTATTGCCAAGCCAGGTCCAGGGAATGGATGTCTCATAACTATTTCCTGAGGCAAACCTAGATCTTTGCCTATGCCTCTTACTTCATCTTTGTGGAAGTCTTTTAACGGCTCGACTACTCTACCTAAAATAATGCTCAGAATAAATATAAAATATATAGAAAATACGGTATTTACCTTCATCTCGTAACTTTCGAATTAATTCCGAATCATTGTGATGCGTTTTTATGGTATCGGCTTTCGAAGAAACTAGTCTAGAAGCTGACTCTATTAGATCAGGTCTTAACGTGCCCTGGGCTAAGAATACTTCATCGGCTTTTAAGTTGAGATCTGCAACGATTTCGTCCCAAATTTTCACGAAAACGTCCCCTATGATTTTCCTTTTCTCTTCGGGGTTAGATGTCATACAAAGCATTTTAGTTATCCTAGTTCTTGAGTTGCTTTCTTGTTTGTCTATTGGCACTACGGTTGTACCCTCGGAAAAATTTGAGGCCGCCTTAATTACCCTCAAAGTCAACCCGACTTTCTGCAAAGAATTATGCACTTTAGCACTCTCATTTTTCCTCATAAAACCATTGTCTATGTGTATGGCTATTATCTGATCGGGTCGTAATGCTTTATGTAACAACGCTGCACACACCGTACTGTCCACACCACCGCTAACCAACAGTAGCACCTTCTTGTTGCCTATAGTATCTTTGATGAACTTCAAACATTCCGCCTCACGCCCTTGCATCGTGTAGTTCCCTGTCAAACCTGCGATGTCGAACAGGAAATTTTTTAACATGGTTTTGCCATGGGGACTTAAGTCTACTTCTGGATGAAACTGCACTCCGTACAGGTGAAGCTTCTCGTTATAGATTCCGGCACAAAACGACGTGCTCTGCGCTATGGGCTTAAAGTTCTCCGCTACTTTGTCTATTGAATCACCGTGGGTCAGCAACACTTGCTGCATTTTGTCCAACCCCCTGAACGGTAAGAAACAAACAACTGTTTACTAGTAGTACAATCAGAAAAAAATTCTTATTATGGATCACAGAACCCTTTGCGTGAAACTTTGTTTCGGACTTACAGATGATGTTCTTTTTTTTTGAGAATAGGGTACCTGCACAATTTTTTTTTATATGCTAAAAATGACTCTTTATATCTAAATTTCACATCCGCGAAATATTTTTTTAAAGCGTTTACTTATAATAATTTTATAAGCAATCGAAGTATGAAATTAAATCGGGCGCGCCAAAACGAGGCGTGGCCATCTCAATGTAATGTGACGTCACGAGGCTCGTTCCGCTGACGTCACATAATCTAAACTGGACGGATCTTGGGTAGCCAGCAGCGCAAGCCTTGCCAGCAGCGTAGTTCAACAAGTGTTTGACACTTGACAGTCGAAATTGACAGTTCAATGTTTTGAGGTTATTAATACTTTTACTAACCTATTTTGAAAGCAAAAAGTGATTAATTGTTAAATATCAAACGTTATGCACTGAAAACTTCATTATTAAATATTTAAATCGAAAATACTACCCTATACATGTAGATTTCAATTCAGGTTATCCTTTAAGGTAAACGAATATTCAGCCAAGATGTTATAATGATGCACAATAACGAGCGCTGAGGCCTTGCGTGTTTTATTGTTTTATTTTCTTAATTTTCTTGAATGCAATTGAGATGTGTAATCCTCATAGAGCGGCATATATTGAAAGACAATGGTTTATCGATATTGCACGGTACCCGATTGTAAAAGTACAACGATTTCCACACCAGCAAAAACATTTTAAAGTGCCATTAGACGAGAAGCATCGAAAAACTTATATGGCGACCTGTTTCGTGACATCACCACCAATGACAAGGCGTTTTCATAATATGACGTCAATTTATAGATCTGTGTTTGAATTTTAAATGGAAAATTAGGCTGGAATTTTTATTTTCTTTTCAAAAATATATGCGAAGAGGTTCTTAAATTTACTAAAAGATGTGGTTTCTTAGCTTTTGGAAGTAAAATAAATTATATGCAAGGTCCCTATTATTTAATTAATAGATCAATTCAGATTTAAGATTTACATCTCGATCGATTTTAGGCACTACGCCTGAATTTAATTTGGAATTAGAAATATCTCTAAAAATGAATGTCTATCACGGTGTAGCTCTGAGGTTATTCTCAAAAAACTCAAAGTTGTTCCGTGACATTTTGATCTAGGAGGGGCGTTATCAGCAACTTTCTAAACTTAAATGAAAATCACTTTCTTCACCCTCCAGTTATATACAGGGTGTCCCACTTATCGTACTCACAATGGGGATCTTAGAAAAGTCATAAATAGAGTTATAAAGGAAAAATGAAAATCAGAAAAATCAGTTTTTTGCTTATGAAACAAAAACGAATTGATTTTACTAAAATATTTTTGCACATAATAGTAAGCCTTGATAAGCTCTAGATTTGGCATTATTTAACCAACCTTGTATCTCTTACCATTTCCAAGATACCCATGGTGAGCACGATAAGTGATACGCCCTGTATTTATATAGTTATATTATTAGAGAGAAATATTCTTTCATGAACCGTGACCTAGTGAGTTACCTTGTCGGTCAGTTATGGATAAAAATAAACGTTTATAACTGTCAGGCGTCAACATTTCGCTCTCCCTAGATAGCTTTAAACAAAATCATAAAAAAATACTTACTTAAACAATAAACATTTCGTATTAACTTCTATTGTAAACACGCCATCCTCTCTACTCTCCTTTCTTATTACCGTGCCCCCAAATTCTTTGTTCATCATTTGCATTCCGTAACAGATACCTATAAGAAATGATTTATTAGATTATTATTTTTATTACTTATAGACAGGGCCGTCCTAAGATATTTGGCGCACTTGGGCTACTGACAATAATGGGCTACAGAAAAGTGTACATACCTAACACAGGTAAACCTATCCTGAAAATATCTGCGTCGTATCGAGGTGCATCTTCGGCATACACAGAATTGGGGCCGCCAGATATAATAATTGCCTTATAACCGCCTTCTTTTATATTAAACGCCGGCGTGTCCAAAGGCAATATATGGGATTCCACACATAATTCCCTAATTTTCCTGTCGATTACCTTGCCGTACTGAGCACCTGCGTCCAATATGCAGACTTTCTCTGGGTTAGGAGCCCCATTCGCGTTCGTGTACTGACTTTCTGGATTTAAATTGTGCATAGCTCTACCCCAACAACACTGAAAATAAAACGAGTGTCAAAAAAAAGAATTAAGAGAGCGTTTTCGAAGTTATGCTCTCATCAAAGTTGCTTACGTTCAATATTATTTTCATTTTGTTATTTAAGGTTACAGTTGTTCCATATTTTCGCCAATAGTCACTGACTAATTAAAATGAGTGATTAACAGTTATCTTATAATCTCTATTATTTATTTCACAACTGAAAGTATCTTTGATGATAACATTAACTTGATAATTTATATTGTCCAATAGTTTAGTATGGAGTAGTTTAGTAATTTTTCAAGCTCTTTCTTTATTATTCTGGCTTAATTTACATGCATCGATATAAATTTTTTTTTTTAACTTTAAGCGCTTCGGGTGAGGGCGGTATCAAATTTGAAGAGCAGGCACTTACGTTCTTTATTTTGGTGCGAAGTGATGTCAACAATTAAAAATATTCAACGCAGAAGTGAACCCGAAAACTCTTCTACAAATTATCAGCCCTGCAAAAGCCTTAGAATAAAAAATAGCATATATTTCCCCATTGGGCTCTTATTCTATAATCACGCAATGTTTTTATTACACTATACTTGTTAAATTGGGCTTAAATGAGACATGTTTGAAATCCTTGCTACATCCAACAGCAAAAGTAGACGTATGGGGCAGTTTATCAATAGCTAACTATCAAGATTAAATTCAGATAAAAGTGATTTTACAACATTTCTGTTTACTAAGTCAGATTAAAATCTAAATCCAGACGATAATTTCAGAATTTTATTATTAATCACTCAACTTTGGTACATTTACAGGCCTACCTTGATTTATTTTACCAGGTTCCAGATGAGTTGTCATTCGATAAATTCGTACCATCGTTACCACTCTTGGAGTCAAAGTTGTAAGTTCATAATTTGATATTTATTATGTTTATAGTAATACTATTTGAAAAGTACTAGGATTTCTGTATAGTGAAGAGTAGGCAGGTTAAAACCTATGAGTAGGCGGAGTCAAAAAATCGAGGCCTAAGAATTTTAGATGCAGTACTGTAACCCAAGAACCTAGTAAACTACTTACGTACACATTTTTTTTTAAATCCTTTAATACAGCATTACAGTGTTTATCAGAATTATCAGATTTGTGCTGCTTTTCCGCATAGCATTAGGTATATTTAATATAAAATCACTCATTCTGTCTGTAATTGATTAGATATGTTCTAGCTACTTTACTAGCTAATAAATATCCTTTAATAATTCAGATACTACCTCAGGCAGAATGTTTATACTCTGCGATTGCACAATTTTATATCCAATAATATGCCGTGATGAAATCAAGAATAATTATCTTGTTTGGCTTTTGAGATATTTGCAAAATAACAAAATTTTGAGTTTCCATTTTTGTTTGTTTCTAGCTGTGTTTGATATCAAAAAATTGAAAGAACTTCTTCGTTACGACTTTTCCAGCTCTACAACACAGAGTTACAAAATTTTGCATAGAACGTTTCATCAGATTGGGGCCACACTCAACTCTGTTTTTTCAAATACGGACCTGATATTGTTGTTCCTTAATTCATTAGTATTTTTCATCCTGATTCCAACGATATATGAGACTCGTTGATTTGAACAATATTTTCAGTTCCAAAACTTAAATCAAGTCTTTAAGTGACTAAATCCGTTCATTACGGCCCTGCTTTTTTACTTAATTTCAGTTTTAGAACTAAAAATATTGTTCAAATCAATGAGTGTCATATATCGTCAGAATCAGGATGAGAAATACTGATGAATTTAGAAAACACAATGTCCAGGTCCGTATTTGAAAAAACGAAGTTGAGGGTGGCCCCGGTCTGGCGAAACGTTCTATTCAAAATATTTTAACTCTATGTTGTAGAGCTAGAATAATTGCAATGACGAGGTTCTTTCTGTTTTGATATCTCCTCAAACAAACTTAGGAAAAAACAAAAAATGAAAACTCAAAAATTTTGTTTTTTTAAACATTTCAAAAACCAAACAAGATATTCTTGATTTCAGCACGGCATATTATTAGATATAAAATTGCGCAACATCGCCCCCATTTAATCAACTCTCTTACCGTTTCCGAAATTCCAATGGTGAGCATCAAATTTGACTCACCCTGTACATTACATTTATTTTAAAACGTTCATTAGCATAAAGTTAATATTGCACCAATTAATATTTCTAAAGTCACAATTCAGGTTCAGGTTCTGTAACTTTATAACTGCTACTTCAACGTTAGTGAGCACGATAAGTGGGACACCCTGTATACATTCGAGTAAATTATCAACTTTTGGGAAAACTAATCCACCAAATTTATTGACTTATTAGATTAAGTACATGTTAACAATATAAATAAATAATGAATAAATTATATAAAGTACAGTTAGCGCACCCACTATATGTAATAAAACTTACACGTGATTAGTTTCTGTGGTATCGTACAAAATGGTTAAAACAAAGTCACCCATTTCAATTTAAAAATTATTACTTGTGTTATTATTTCTGACATGTAATGCTTAATTGTACTGAATTACATCAATTAAGGAGCAAATTAAAGTGGAAAACAAAAAAAAAATTGGAATCCAAGTTTATTAATAATAAAAAAACGTCTTTATAAGATGAATTCTAATATAAACTACTCTACATTTAATCTTAACGTTTTCCTGCTCGTTGAACAAAAAAAAAAAACCGAGTAAAAAACTGTAGTGCCCGGACGTAGTGGAACAGCAATAGAAAAGTTAAAAGCAAAGTCCCACTTATAAGAATGCCCTGTATATTAATAATAATAAACGAGAGAAACAAAAATACAATCAAGGTTAAAGTAATTGTAATTTGTGATATAATCATTTAGAATTAAATATTTCCATTTTTACAAGTACAAATTTCTTCAGATTATTTTGATTTTTTTCTCTACCACCCTGTAACTTTATAAAAAAACACTTACGCTTTGGCTCTATAACTAACTTTAGACTGTATGTGTCTGTCGGACCCTTTAGTTTTCTTGTAGAACATTTAAATATTAAATGCTCAGTAAATTATAAATTATAACAAGCTAGAAATTTATTTTCCTCTGAATTCTATAAAAATTATATGATAATCGTAACATTTCGTTACACCAACGATAATTAAGGGTTCCGCTGACACATCCACATTCATTCAATAAGTTTATAAACACGAAACATAAACAACGACAATCACAAAATGTTGATATCTAGGCATTAGTAAGTTGTGGCAGAGTCATAAAGCCGAGCATAAAGCAATAAATTGTTATACAAAATCAGATACATTAATGGTTAATGTTAGGAATGCCATAATTGATTGCAATATTGTTCAATCCTTACCACTCAACGATGTTTTATTTTTTTATAATTAATTATTTTTAAAAAGGTTTTGCCACCACTAGGGTCGGTGTCCTTTTTAGAATAGGTTAGCGGTTCTTTAACGTTACCTACTGAAAAACCACCAGTCTTTACAGTTACTGCTAAATAGTATTTTTGGTAAATTTGACAACAGCTAGACCAATTTTTAAATAAGACCTACAAAAAAACCCTATTTAAAGTTGCCAAAACTGTATTTTGAATATCGTCGTTTTTTCATTATATAAATACCACTTCATTTATTACTTTTGAGTTGAGAGGATTTATCTTTTATTATCTAATTATGCATGTGAGATAAAATTTGTTCTAAATATGGAAAAATATTTATTCCACGATTACATTTTCTAGTAAATACCCAATAACGAAAAGTTGAAACTTTAAATAAAAGGTCGCTGATAACAATTATTGCATAATTTTCACTATTTTCTTTAATATAAAACTTATTTTGATTATAATAATTACATCAATTCCATTAATAGATAATTTGATCAGAAGTTTGAAAACGTTCGAACTACTTCCTATAAAAAAACAAAATAAATTAATCATAAAAAGCAAAGTATTAAAGGAAAATCATCAGCCATTAGGCAAACAATAAATAAATGGTTTATTTATATTTAGACATGCACAAAAAAAGCAAAAAGAAATCATAGTCATATTATTATAAGTTACCAATGATAAAAAATTCATTTCGTGTACATAATACCTCTTGATTATTGCCTATTTTAATTTAACACAAATTTACATAGGAAAAAAATTTACATTTCTTTCACAACTACTACAAAACCCTCTATGAGGCATTCTATATTTAACTATGAAGGTGAATGTGCAAAATCTGACTGCATCGTATCTTTGCCAGTAATTTTGATTTTATTTTTGGTCAATTTGTTTACAGGTTTCTGCTCTATCTTAACACTTTTTTTTCATCTTCGGAAGACTACTGAAATTATTAAAAACTTAAAAGAGAAGTCAAAGATAACATACTGTAGATAAGAAAGAATAGAAAATGTTAAAACCACATAACAAAGTGGGGTTATGGTTCACTTCATGCCAAGCACACAATGGACAAATAACATAAAATGCCCATTCGGCAGCTATATGCTTAATAATAAAACATCGGCCGGTAATTATTTGTATAATACATTTAATTTACTAATTGTAATATGTAATATCACGACTATCGATGTTTTTGCAACCGACTGTACATCTAACTGTAAGACAATAGTTTTACGGTTTTTAAGCCGTTTAACCAATATACCCGAAATAAAATTCGCGTTATTTTATAAATAGATGCTTCAAAATTATATTATAAACACGTGTTTTCTGCAACTAACAAAAATAACAGTATTTTGACAGAAAAACTTGACCTACAACCTTATGGCCGAAAATTTTTAGCGGCTTTTGAGGAATTCAACTACTAACGTTAATTTCAGTTGTACTAGCGCAAAAAAACATATTAATAACATTATTGTACTTACCTAAGCGTTAATAATAATTAATTAACAGTAATAACGAATATAATTTGTTAGAAAATGTCAATCACATCACTTCAGACAAAAAGAAACAAATTTACCGACTGAGTGTCACTCTGTTTCCAAATGTCACATCACAGATTCAGATCACTACGGATAGATTGATCCCTAGTCGACCACAGAATGTAATATAAAGATTGGCAACTGTTGACAGTTTGTTGAATTTTCCATTTGATTGAAGATGGCACAAATCCATTGAATAGTTAGTGTGGATGATAAGAGGGGCCGCTAGGAGTCACGAGAACTAATGATTTTGCTAATTATTTGTGCTTATGGCGATAAGAAATTAGTAATCCCAGTTACTATACTGATATTGTGCGTTGCAGTTATCTAGATATGGACTCAAAATCCTACGTTGCTGATTAGTGTGGTGAAAGAATATTATTTCACTCAATCGTTGTTGAAAGGTTAACCTCATAATATTGTTGGCAGCGAGCAATAGATGGCGCTTCCACAGCATCGGTCCAGAGGCTGCCAGTGTGGTTAAAATTGTCACATTTGTATGTACAACAGTATAGTATTGTTTACTGTGGTAGAGGTGTCATCAGAATGTGCCAATTTTAACCCCACTGGCAGTCTCCGAACTAATGCTACGGAAGCGCCATCTATTGCTCGCTGTCAGCAATATTACGGCGTTGCGCGTCTTTATTAGTTCTTCACTCAAAAAATTAATGAACAAGACCAGACAGTGCAGCTGCCTGGTAGTGAAAAGTGTGACCACCCATATTCTACCTTCTACCATTGTTTATAAAGTATAATATATAATACTTTATAAACAATGCTTCTACTGTGAACAAGTCATTAACAAAAATTAAGTTTAGCACATAGATTTTATATGTATAGAATCCTAGGGTTAACTTCTATTAAGTGTTCTGTGGTCTATGGTTAAGATTCATAGAGGACAGGATTCATAAAGTAGTCAAAAAGGGCCTGTAGTCTAGATGAGTCGAATCGAATTTTGGTCGGTAGTTCCACTGACCACTACGTAGGTAGATTCTGATTGGCCAGGTGTAAGTCTTGTCAAAATAATCACTTATTTGAAATCTTATCGTTTTATGCTTCAAATGCTACCACTTTTTCGGACCTTTCACCACCGGATATTCAATTCTAATGATTAATTAACTTATTTAACACAGAACAAAGCAACAAGTAGTTTTATTAAATTAAATTAAATTAGGTTGTCGTCAAACGTTCACCTGTCCTGTAATATTTTGAGGTCAAAAGACTGGTTGCCATGGAAACGTTTTAAAATCATAACAAAGCATCATTTCTCAAATAAATATTTTAAAAAATTTTTGAGTACCTAACACACACTTCAAGCTTTTCTAAAAAAGTAATACTTTTGATAAAGCAGCACCTAAGCTACAATTAATGTAGGCACAAATATATTAACTACGCTGTGTTTATTTTTAGTTAAAAAAAAATATGAATCCAAATTTAAGAGAGAAAGACGACTGTAATATTCGAAATTCAACTAATATCCCATCACATGGTTCCATACCCAAATGGTTAGAAGATATAACAGAGTAAGTCTTTTATAAAAGTACAAAAATATTTGCCTTCACGTATAATTCATCTTTTAGTTCTATATCTAGAGAACATATCAATCATATACCTGAGAGACAATCTGACGATTGTCCTAGTTCTAGACATATTGATTTTTTTCAAAAATTAAATATGTCAAACATAAACGAGAAGAAGCCCTACATGGAAGGGAAAGTAGGAAAATCAAAGAGGTACCCGATTCTCACAGTGTGATTTAAAATTTTAATAAATATAATTTAGTGGCAAAGTTAAAATTAACAGTAAATAAATTTTTACTTTTGTACTATTCCTATATAGTAAAATGATATCCTGAAGAATAGACCTGCTTCTCCTGAATTACTCGCTACGGCATGTTTGGCTGATGAGTAACCAGTAAAAAAGAAATTTAACAAGCGTATTTTTTTCTAGTAACACGACTCAATCGGCTAAATATGGTAGAAGATCATCACTAGCAGCACAGATATTTAAAAAAACTATGCCAAAGAACATCGAACTAACAAATTCTGACTACTTGGTGACCAAATTTGATAAAAAATTTGATTTTAACGCTTTAAAGGATTCCCAGACTGATCTTGAAAAATCCTGGCAAAGTCTAAACGATTTTAATCAAACGCACAAAGGCAGGTTGAATAGTGCGTCTACTAAAAGCTTAATTGATGAAAGCCTCGGTGAGTGTCCAAACAGAAATATTAAAAATTTAAAATAAATCTTTTTAACTGGCAACAGTTGTTTTATTTAAAAAATAGAAAATAAGAGCAACAATGCACAGTGTATGTATGTACTTGTATAAACACGGCACGATATGATGTAAGTTAATATGAATATTTTGTTATTAAATAAAGACCGCCATATTTTAGGGGACTACAACGTTTTATCGCCAGTATCATCAAACAGCGATGATATAAGTTCAATTTACAGCCCCTCGGTTTTAGAAGAAAATGTGCCAAATAGGAGCAAAAGTGAAATGTCCAATTATTTACCACTTTACGTATACGGGAACATTAAAAAGGTTACCGAAAAGCATAACACAGACTCGGTAATGTTTAAAATCAACAAATCTACATCCACGGATAGCCTTTTTACCATTACCAGTGCAGATATATTTAACGAGAAAGACAAAAAATATGACCCTTCTTTTGAGAAAAAGTTACACAAGTACAAACAAAAAGTGGCAGAGGAGGAACAACTAAGAGATAATATAATTCAGGAATTATTGTCAGAAAACGAAACAATATCAAGCGGAAGACGACGAAGTTGTGATTTCACGCCACAACAGAAGTTATATAAAAACAACTCCAAATACACAAACAAATTAAGTGCTAGAAAAACTAGTCTCATAGACACTGGAGATTGTTTCGGTGAAGAATCTGATATTTTTATTATACCACAGCTGCCAAGTGGCAAGTCCATGATTTTTGATATTTTAAGCACTTGGGGAGATAAATACTACGTAGGTTTAAATGGTATAGAGATTTTCAATGTTGATGGGGAAATTGTCAAAGTTAAAAACGTAAGAAAAACAAATAAAAATATAACAAAAGGGCTATTGACTCTTTGTTTTAGATTTCTGCCATACCTCCTGATGTAAGTATACTACCCGAGTGTAAAAACGATCCAAGGGTAGTTTCTAATCTACTCGATGGCGTCAATCGTACTCAAGACGACATGCACATTTGGTTGGCGCCTTTCGAATCAGGTTGTAGTCATTTAATAACCGTAGAGTTTGCCGAAATCACAACAGTAGCAATGATACGGATTTGGGTAAGAACCTCTAAGTGACTATTTTAAATTACAATGATTTAGTCGTGGAAAATTGTTGATATGCTCCTTGTTTAGTAAACCACGTCTCAGGCGTTGCTGTGTCACTGGTGCTTGCTTCAGAAGATGCCACCCTCATGACATGTGGCCACCTTCTGTATGCAACACTTTAATTACGGCATAATAAGAAACCTAATTTGAATAACTGTTTCTTTTCAGAATTACAACAAATCCAGAATTCATTCTTACAGAGGTGTGCGAGACGTCGTTATATTTTTGGATAACAAACCAATTTTTAAAGGTGAAATAGCGAAGGCGTGCGGAGGAATATTAGGTGGCATCCATCATTTTGGTGATGTATAAGATCCGTTTTTGTTTCTGAATTTATTAACCCTGAAAATAATTTATTTTAGACTATCCTGTTTACGACCGACGAGGCTATTTTGGAAAATATATCAAAACATGACTCCTCTTATTCTTATTTAACATCAGAACCAAATACACCTCATGATAATGACGATAGACCTCCTACTTCGACTTTAACATCAGAGGTAACAAAAACATGTTTAATCATAAACACACTCATAAACTGAGTAAATTTTTTTTCAGATTCGACCAATAACAGGGGTCATAAACGTAAGTAAAACGAATATACCTGACGCCGCAGAGCAAATATTACTCGGTGCTAGCCATATGGAGATTATTCTGTTAGAAAACTGGGGTAATACAGTCGCATTAGGTTTAACAGGTATAGAAATAATTGAAGGTACAGATACGGTGTTGAAATTAACTGCGAATCAGTTGAGTTGCTCGTGGGGAAATAAATATTTATATAGGCTGATTAATGGTGAAAACATTACAACTAAAGCCAGAAATATGTGGTTGATACCTTATAAGAAACAAAAAACTATTATTACAGTGGATTTTAATGGGTTCAAATATATTTCAGGTAAGGTCTTAAAAAAAAGTGACGGGTTTGTTATTTATTTATATTTTTAGGCATACGCATATGGAACTACAACGAAAATTTAGAGCTTTCATATGCTGGCGTTCAAACGATAAACATTCTTCTAGATGGCAAACCAGTAATTAATCCCATAAGTAAAAGCGATATCTTTGTTCTTCGTCGTGCCCCGGGCAATGAACATTACGACTTCGTTCAAGATATACAGTTTTTTTGCCCCGACAAAGAAATTTATTATCCAATGTCAAATAATGAGAATCCATCTAATATTGTGGGCTTCGTTATACAATTCGTGGCATACTCGACGTGGGGCGATAAATATTACTGCGGATTAAACGGCATAGAACTCTTTAATGACAAACAAGAAAAAATAACACTTGAGGAACAAAGTAGGTTAATGTTTACTTCACATAACATACATTATTTACATATATGATGTGGTTTACTTACTACTACCATTCCATAAATTGTACACTATACATGACTAAACATTTTTTTCAGATATTTGTGCGTATCCTGAGAGTGTAAATACTCTCCCGAACGTTTCAGGAGATGTACGAACTCCAGATAAATTAATAGATGGCATAAATGATGATAATTCTGGTGCGCATTCCTGGTTGTCTCCCATCGTTCCGAAACTTTTAAACAGGATATACATTGTAATGGATGTACCAATTGCTGTGTCGTATTTAAAAATTTCAAATTATTCTAAAACACCTAGCAGAGGTGTTAAAGATTTTGGGGTAATAAAAAAATTTAAATATATATTATGTTTTCCGTATATGAACGAGGAAATTTACATTTTAGATACTGGTTGACGATTTATTAGTTTGCAGTGGAACCTTATATAAGTACGAAAGTTCTAAGGAAGATATTTGTCAAATTGTGGATTTACATGAGAATGAGCATACATTTAACGATGAGAAAAGGTTAAATTAAAGTACATAACAATATTGAACTACGTTTAACATATTGGTTTTTTTTAGAGATAATCAAGACGTCATATTGTTGGATGAAACCCAAGTACATACTACAGGTGGTTCTCTTTCTGCAGACCCAGCTCTCAGGCCTTTTACTTGTATAAGTCCCAACGGCAGGGGTTTTACATCACATAGTAACTAAACTTTTTATTTTTGTAATGTTGAATTTTTTATCGTGATCGTAGAATAAAGGTTTAAAAGTGTACGTAATAAAATTTATATTATTAATTTTAAACAAATTACTAATATTTTGTATTCAATAAATATGTTTTTAGTGACTTAGAGTTTTATATGAGAAAATGGAAATTTCAACGAGTGATATAAATATAGGCAGTAAATCTTTTGGATTCCGGTTCGGTCTAGAGTCTAGACGATATGGTGAAAGGTTATAGTAATATTTAATATGGTATTTTTAAATAATCTTGGAAAATTGCTATCAAATTTAACCAAAAGTGGGGTTATGTTAGTGTTTTTTTTTAAATGAGGTTATAATTTGTGAAGGTTTCATACCTATTTGTTAAATTTATTTGTTGTTAACGAAAGATAGGCCCTCTTGGTAGTCTTGGCACAAAAAATAATAGGTATTATCTCTGCATATAATTATAAGACCTCTTGGCTTTTGGCCTGAATCCGACACTGTTCACTGTTCACTGTTCAATTCAGAATCACAGAACACAGAATATATACCAGAATGTTCAGATATTTGTCACTTTTCGGAAGTGCGGAGGACTCGGAGAAGATCTACTGAGTACTGAGTGAAACACATGATTGCACATGATAAATAATTGATAATCGAATGCTCGCAATCTGTTTTTTGATAGTTTTCGAAGGTTTGATTTGATTGGTAATTGTTCCTTTTATGTTCTGTGGTGTGTTAGTTGTCAGCACTGTTATGTTTTGTAGTTGTGTTGTCACTTGTCAGTTTGACTTTGACGTTAGACAAATAATCGTGTTTAAGGTTATGTTTATATTTTATTAAGATAAAAACAAATCTTTTTACTCTTTTTTGTTCTCAACATAAACGAAGTATTAATAATAAGTAATATGTAATGTTAAAATTATAATTAAGAATGAATGGTACGACGTTCCTTTCAAGATATCGTGAAATATTTTTGTGACAACTCAACTCGATAAAAAAATGGAAAATATATTTGAAGAATTAGGAATACCTAAGAAGTACCTGAAGAAAGCAACCACAGAAGATAGATTTATAGCTCTAGTTCATAAATTATGGTTAAAGTAAGTTATTTAGGAGTTGATTCAAGATATGTTTACTCTTTATTTTTTGTAGGTCGTTGGTGAAGCATTTAAGATTAACAGAATTCATAGAAAAATCCCGCCTAGATGCATGGCCTATGACAGAGGAAGAAGTGGGATTATCTTGGATAAAAATATTCATATCCGTGTTCAAGAAACGAGATTTAAAAGTCATACCTCTACCAAGAATACGGCCGTCGGCAAAAGATGAGAGTACTTTAATGTTTTCTCAGTTAATGCAATACATTTCGCAAACTAATTACAAAAATCTGTGGAAAGAAGCTTATAAAAAATACACTTCTACTTCAGAATCAAGTAAAGAAACGCAGGTGAATCTCGTAGATTATAACGATGTTTTAAAAGACATTATTGTAAGAATATATGGCTGTCCTATTATAAACACATGTGATCCTGAATCAAGTGTAGAAGTCTCAAAACAGTATGATGTACATTTAAATATTCTTCCTACAATATGTGCAGTGGAGACCCTAAACGCAATATTTTTATTTCACATTCCTTATTTTGAACATAATTTAAATGATTGCATAACTTTTTCACCTGCTATTTTGAACAAATGCTATACCAAACCACTTTTTATTGTTTACCAGTTACTAAATATATTAAAATCACTCCACGATCGTAGTTTAACTTTAGGTGATATAAACTTAAGTGACGTATATATGACTGAAGATATGTGGATATATATTTTTCCCCAAATCAGCTCCAACATTTATGTACAAGAACTGCTTCAATTTGAACCTAAAAATACAAATATCATTCAAGACTGTCGAAAACTAGGCCACAAATTTGATAGCAATATGAAATGTGATTGCTGTGGCCTGCGGACCTATGATAAAGTCCAAATAAGCAATGAATCTCTGGAAAAGCTTTGTCAGTTGTGGACTGAGGGTCAAATTTCAAATTTTACTTATATATCGGCGTTAAATAAACTCTCTGGGCGAAAACTAGGCGATCCAAACTGCCATTATGTGTTTCCTTGGGTGACTGACTTCGCGTCACATTGCGGAAAGAATTGGAGAGACTTGAAAAAATCCAAATATCGCCTGAATAAAGGTGATCGTCAATTAGATTTGACTTACGACCATTCTCAAAGTCAAGTTCCGCATCATGTTTCTGATGTTCTTTCTTCAATAACTTATTATGTTTACATGGCTCGAAGGACTCCAAAGTCAGTTCTGTGTAAAAACGTTAGAATCATTTGGGTCCCTGCAGAGTATCCAAGTTCTATCCAAAGATTGCAGGAGTGGACACCAGATGAGTGTATTCCAGAGTTTTACACGGATCCCACAGTTTTTAGAAGTATTCACGATGACTTGGATGATCTCGAGGTGCCACCTTGGTGTTCTGGACCGGAAGACTTCGTCGAAAAGCACAGAGAAGCTTTGGAGGGCGCTCACGTCTCCGAGAGGTTGCATCACTGGATAGATCTTACATTTGGATACAAGTAAGCCTTCGCTATAAAAATAACTATGTTTTATATAGTTGTGTCAGATGTGTACAGATATATTAATCTAATAAAAAAAAATTGTGCCATAGGTTGACTGGGAACGCAGCTGTAAAATCCAAAAACGTTTGTTTGCATTTGGCAGATGATCATACATACTTAACCAAATCTGGATTAGTACAACTGTTTTCACATGCTCATCCTCCCAAAGCAATAAATTCTCCATTCTGGGCAAAAATTCCGCCGAAGATATTTGTTAACAAACCAGTCAAACAAAGTAAGTACGGAATTGCAACAGGTATTTTTATTATTGTTAAAAATGATAACTGAATGTTTTTATTGGGATTATTATCATGTTCCCACTAATCCCATTTATGGAATTGAAAACCATTGTTGTTGCATTGATAAAAATTTTCCTTCAATTATTTCAGGGGCACGAGATAGGAGCAGCTCATCTACTACAGGTCAAGAAATATCAAAAAGTGATGAGGATGAACATATAGTGGATGATTTGGCGGCAAATTTTTCACACGCCCGGTCCTCCGGGTCCTCGTTAGGTTTATCTAAATTACTGTCCCGTAGCCGTTCTTCTTTACATGAAGAACAAGGTGTGAAGCCTATCAGAAGTTCGAGCAATCAACGAAGTTCAAGCGTTGGACCTAAGAACCCTTCATTTGCTTCACATGTTACGCAAAAGTCGAGGCCAAATCAATTATCTGTTCCGACAGCTGTGTTAAGTACAGGTATTATATATTTGCCTAAAGAATACAAACCTGAACACGCCCTAGATCTGCTGGAGAAAAAATATTCTTTTTTTTCCAAAACGTTTCACCCCGAACATGGAAAAATGTATTCCGAAGAAATACAGGAGGTACTCGTCAAAGATACAGAGGGCTGTGTTGTACAAAATGCCTTCACGAATTTTATATTTTCCGAATCCTTCAAACAGTTCAAGACAAAGCCCAAAGCTACAAAATCGCACACTTTTCCCCTTGACAATCAAGATATGTTTTTACATAGTTATCGAAGAATAACGCCTAATCAAAAGTCCGAAAATCAAATTATTTGTAACTATGCGGGTATTATATCGTCGAGACGTATCAGAGAACTGCAGATTTTAGGTTGCTTAATCGTTGAAATCTTCATGGCCAAACAATTAAGAGCGCTAGGAGCCAACAGTTCCCATTTAACTTTTGGCAAACGCTTAAAGTCTTGTTTGACCGTAGTACAGAGCTGTAAAGGCGATGTACCTCCATGCATTTCGTATGTTGTGCACCTGCTCCTGCAGCCGAATATAACCGACATAAAAAATTTTTGCTACCCAGCAGTAACCGACTTTGGGTTGCCTCCACCGAGCGCTCATTTGCTATTGGAACCTCTATTGCACTGTGTCGTGCCGTTTTCAACACATTTCCCCAGTTTGTATACCCTTATATATTCTCTGAAAGACTTTAAAAATGTCGCTGTGGAACTAAACATTCTGTACCACTTCGACTGTGACGGCGAAATGTGTTCCGAGTACGAGAGTTTGGAGAGAACCAAAATATTATTTGCTCAAAATATAGGCGAGTGCAAAGTCAAATCTTGCGCGAGGCACCTAGAAAATTTACTTGGAGAATTGAACACCAACACTGACGTGGAAATTGTTAATATACTATTACCACATGTGAAGGAGCTAATTGAGGATCCACCGACGGCGGTCTTGGCCGCTTGGTACCTTTTTGAGCCCATTTCCAGGGTTTTGGGGACTAAAAAAACTGCGGAGTGTTTACTGGAGTCTCTGTTGAAGCTCTATGAGAATGAACCGAACGATGCCCATTTGCCTTACAACGGGAAAATCGCCAAACTGTACCACCACAGCTTTTTGCTTCGCTTAATGGTTCGGCTCGGGTTAAAATGTTTTCTGGATAACTTTGTAGCGCCTCTAGTAGAAGCCGTGGGAGGCTATAAAGATTACGATAAAGCCGATTTTATCCTTCATAACCACTCGGAGAAAGTCATAAGGAGGACTTCTCATTTGAAAACTATGGACTCGGAACACGTGGATGTGTCTGCTAGTGATGATTCTAGTTCTAGCGAAAAGCAGTCGAGCCTAATCTTACTTAAGAAAGACATTAAGCCTAGTTCAGACGAAGAAGTCTTTGAATTTGACGAGGATAAGGAGAATGAAGAGCAGATGAAATCTTTGATAGAACATCTAGAACTGAATGTAGAATCAGATTTACCCTTCAATCATTCGACAGCCGAGGAAGCTCTGGACGCCACTATAAGTGAAAATATAGATCAACTCCGTAATATAGAGGAGCTTGATTTACGACTTAACGACGACATCATAGATAACAGATCAGGTGTTATATCGCCCACCATACCCATACCTTCAAGCTACCACAATAACGTTGTGAACATCAGTTGTGACATAGGCAGCAAGAAAAGCGAAAGCGATTCCTTTCTGGAAAAAAAATCCATCAACTCCACAGAGTTCAACGTCGACTCCAACATTGACTCTTCGAATTCAAGCGTAGTGTCAAACACACAAAAACTCAACGTCAAGTCCAAACGATCCGACAGCAAAATTTCCGAGATGAGCTCAGACAGTTTGGTCTGGCTATCGCATAGATTAGGGCCCGTTTTAACTGCTAGGTACTTGTCGAGAAATTTACTGAAGATGCTGACGCTGTGTTATGTCGGCAAAGAAAATTTGTTGCCGCTTTCGAAGGAACAGAGTGAGGGAACGGGCGATATTTCCATAACTTCAAACCGCATTGTGGGGGATCAAAATGCGGCCAAGGTGATGGAGTGTCTTACAAGTATTGCAGGTGAGTTATTACATTGTTAAAGTTATTTTTTCGAAATAATGATGTTAAATTATTGAAACACACGTGACGTCACAACTAACCTCAAAAATATGTATTTTCCGAAAATTTTCATATCATGTCAATTTTATCAAAATGTCTGCTTGGTTCTTGTATTATCAACTAAAATCTTGTTCTGGTGTATTATTAATAAAGTTTTAATTGTCTTAATCTAATAAAATAAGATGTTTTTTGTTGGTTAGAATTCCAACCTATAATTAGTAGTCTATTTTTAATAACCTACAAAATTCAACCTTCAAATCATCTACAATTTGAGATAGTTTTAAATGTTCCAAACAACGACATAAGAATTACTAGACAAGTAATGATCCCGATTTGTTTGCATTCGTCGAGCGTACACAGCGTGTCATTGGTGCGCCACGTGTTTGTAACCAATGAGACGCTGAGTACGTGGACGAGTCCATTTCATTACTTGTCTAGTAATTCTTATATCGTTGGTTCCAATGGACTCAAGTCAAAACTACAAAAATTAAATTGAAAATTGAACATAAATTTGCAAAAACTAAAAATTTAAGGTTATGTTACTCATATGATGCTCATGATCATATTGATTGTTAGGACCTCTATATTACAGTAGAAACACTACCGACCAAACTCGCGCATGCCCATTAGCACATTGTACTTGTTCTTATATGCAGATGTTTTCCCATGATCTATCATTTCAAATATGTTGCGACTCCTTTTCTTCAATAATCAAAATATAATTAACTTTCTTCTTAGGTAATGGAAGATTTATTTATTATATCTTTGTTTCAGCCCTTTATGGTGAACAATTAATATTATTTCAATACATTCCACACATGAGCGAGTTAATTGTACTGTGTAAACGAAAACTGACGCTTAATTTAGAGGGAGGTTTAATTTCCTGTTTAGCCCTATTAAAACACATTATTCCATATCTATCTGATGCTATGTTGATGGATCAGTTACAGGTATGAGTGATTAGTGAATTTTATTCAATATCAACAGAGAAATCACTCCCTTACACTATTATAAGTTTTTATAATTTTCAGGATGTTATATTGAAAAATATAATACACCCAACGGTAAGACTGCTGGGCTCCACTAAATATACATTCCCAAGCGGCCACGTGGCTAGAAACATTCTGGCTTGTAAGTATTTGGACGCCTTGTATATACTTTCCATAAGAATGGGTTCAGATATGACCAAAAAATACCTAGCGGTGCCTGCGCTCCAAAGATTTTTCCTAATTTTCGATAAAGTCCATGCCAGTGAGGATTTTAAGTATTTTGAAGAGAAGGTATAAGAAAATTATTTTTTACACTATAATAACGTGCGTAACTTATTTATTTTTCTAGCCAATCGATAAGGAAAGGGATATACTAAAATCCATCGAAAAATCTCATTTCATTGAATTCCGTAGAGATGGGACTACTACGGAATGGGCTGTAGGTGGCAGACCTGTTCAAATTTCCCACGTCGGCGTGAAAGATCCAGAGTCAGCGGATAGTTTGTCTCCGCCGGTTCCCGCAGCTGCTTTGGACGAAGAAAGCACTGTAAATCAGGCCTTGGAAGAACTAAAGCTTGTTTTTACGCCCGAACTGGTGCATACAGCCTATTTACCCTTCCTTAGACATGTTGGCGTCAACTCACTAGAAATTTCGTTGAAAAACCATGATAATATTCGCGATTTATGTCAAGACTACGAACAACAAGTTAAAGCAAGTTGTCCCAATGTCGTCCCCAAGTTAAAATTGTCAGATTTTAGCCGAAATCAAACGATGCCAGTTTCCAGTAGCATTGGAAGCAATATTGCTCTTATAGGAAACCGGATAGACATGCAAACCGAGGATTTTGACAGTTTGAATACCGAACTTCTCGGGTTGGTTAGCAACAGAATGGAAAACAACACGAGACATCTCCGAGGCAACTGGCTAGCTTACTGGGAACATGAAATAGGTCGATCGGAGAAGGACAATATGTTTAATTTTAAGCAGATTAAGTTGCAGACTTTCACCGGCCACACGCACAGTGTAAAGTCTCTGCACGTCCTAGATAACGAGAACAGCTTCATGTCCGGCAGCAGAGATAAAACCGTCAAGCTTTGGTCCTTGCGAAGTCAAGGCGACGGCTTTCACACCACGAACTGCCAGTGGACGTACAGCGCACATAAGAAATCCATTCTAACGATAACTTTCATAGAGAGCATGCGATTGGTGGCATCGTGTGATAGTATCGTGCACATCTGGGACCCGTTCATGGGCGCTAACCTGGGGAACTTGGAGTCGCCCAAATTTGCACCTGTTAATGTTTTGAAAAGTATGCCAGCGCCGTCTACTCTGGTTTTTGCTGCTACGACGGAGGGAACAGTGAAAGTCATCGACACTAGACTCTTGAATTATATACACGAGCTGAAAGTACGTATTTTAGTACTTAATTGCAATTCAGATAATAGCAAACTAACACAAAAGTGTCAACAACTAACCTAAAAAATATGCATTTATATAAAATTTTCGAACATTACGTCAATTTTATCAAAATTTCTGCTTGGATCCTGTACTGTCAACCAAAAGCTTGTTCGGTGCATTATTAATAAAGTTTTAATTGCCTTGATCTAATAAAATAAAGATGCTATTTGTTGGTTAGAATTCCAACCTATAATTAGCAGTCTATTTTTAATAATCTGCTGTTCCTTGGCCTTAGGTTAGCATGAATCCATCAGGGTTAATAAGATGCCTTGCGATATCGCCTTCCGGACACTGGATAGCTGCGGGCCAGTCCTCAGGAAATATAACAGTGTTAGACACTAGAACTGGCTTAGTGGTATCAAATTGGCGTGCCCATGAGAGTGAGGTTTTGCAGGTGGTGGCTTCCGACAATAATACGTTAGTCTCAAGCAGTTTAGATCAAACTATAAGTGCTTGGAATATATGGGACGGGAAGTTCAAGTTTTGTATGAGGTTTGTATGGTTTTTGTTAACTTAACCTTCTTGTTATTATTTTTATTATTTATATATTCATAATTAATTATGTATAAAACGTTGCGATTTACAACTAAATGTATATTTTTTACATTTGATATTATAAATAGTTCAAAGATAGAGCATGTTCACAATTTTAAGTTATTTATAGCTGAAAATTATTGATCTGATGCCTCGCAATCCCAAACATTTATAGATTGGGAGGCAAGTTTAACAGTAAATGCAAACGTTGCTTTGTATATTGTTATTGTTTATTTTAGTTGCTTCTAGTTGTTTTGATTGTTTTTCATTTCTATGATCTCTATAACAGCATTTGCCTTCCTAGGGGGGCAACCGAACCCGTACACTGCCTAAACGTCTATAATAACGAATTGATATCTGGCACTACTGCAAACCGTATCGGGGTTCACACTTCGTTAGACCAGGATGCATCGTTTTCCAGCACCAAACTACGGTCTGACGCCTTCAGGGGCTTACTTACGTCCATGGCAATTTTGCCTTTGAATAGGTTATTACTTTTAGGTGCCGACACCGGTAACATTAATTTGTTGTGTTGAGAGAACTCATTTTCAATAGATGTATCGAATTTTGCAAGTAACCCTATGAAAAACAGTTTATTTGGTTATAGTTAGTTACTTTTTGTTTGGTTTTATTACTTAAGTAATTATCACAGGAGTAGCCTCTCTTTAGAAATGGAAGAAAGAACTTTTGAGTAGATCGACACATCATTGCAATACAAACGCAAATCACAAAAATTACTAGTTTCAGCAAACTCATAGACTGTTTAGTTACATTCACTACAAAAACTGGTTTTTATACAAGTGTTGTTTATTCATTCCTAACACTTTTAGCAGTTTAACCCATATGTGATAAAAATGTACATTTGACGTGCATTTAATGTACAATGGAAACTCTTAGAAATAAGAAAAAAATTGAACAGTAAATAACGTCAACAAAAACAGCCTTTACCGCTAAAACCTATTTTTTTAAATATAAAATGCTTATTTTTGTCATAAATACTCATTTTTTAATGAATTAATTGCACTGTATTCAAATTGAATGTTACATTTTCATTAAATAAAAATATTTCTAAGATTGGATTACCGATAAGTGTATTTTAATTTCAATTTAAATCTATATACCTATTTTATTGTTTATGTTACGAACTACTTTTAAATATATTATCATATTTTTTTCTGCAATGGTTTTTTTAGAAGCAATATTATGTGCTTTTTAATAATTTGTGTTGAGAAACGTAAACATTTCTTTTGATAATACTGGAGTTAATAAACAGCCAGAATATTTGGGCTAGCGCCGGTCCTGTTCCATTAATATTTAATACCTAACCTAAAATTTTTTTGCATTTTCTGGTTGAGAGTGTCAAAAGTTCACAATTTTGTTTTATCAATATGTTTTATATGTTTATGTATAATATTATATTGAAAAATTTTCTAGTTTAAAGTATTTGTTTAAAAATAAAAGTTGTATGTCGCCGATACATGTATTGACGTGATCAGTACTTATACGGTGAAGTGGACAGCTTTGCGTTGTGTTGTATGAAAGGAGAGAAGTTTAGCACTCCCCTAGACAAGGATGGAATATAACACACATGGTTAAGGCACTCTTAACCACAATTTTTTTAAGATACTGTTCCTTTATATCAATTTTATCTTGGACAGTGGCGGCGCTAGCTTTTTAAAAATTAAGAAGTTAAAAAAAAACTGAATTTTTGTGAGGATTTTCTTCTAATAGAAACGCTTCTAAATATCATCAAACATCCTTTATCCATAAAATGAGTGAAATCAGTTCCATCTTGTGATATTTCAATTTAATTCGTTTGGTAACCGTCGTAATGTCGTAACCGAGTATAGTGCCAACACTTACAACTTTCTAATAGCCAAATAAACTGCATTTTTCTGAGGACTGCTATTAGTTTACCAACTATGATTTGTGAAACCTTCTCTGTAATTTAAGGGCGCTGTATTCGAGAGATTGGAAGAGACAGATAGAGATATCCAGTAAATATTTACTATTTTTTGGCATACATTTTTTCCTACTAATGCCAAAAAAAAAAAAGAATAATCAAAGGTTGTAAATATTTCTTGAACCATTTTCTCTTGCAGTTTCTTGATTTTTAAGTAGGCGACTGTGTGTTAAGTTAGAAAAGTAATAATTTAAATGCAGTATATCGGATATTAAAATATTACTATATAATAAGACATATTTTGTTTAGATTTAACCGATGGGATAGATATTTTTATAAAAATCCTTTATTTTTTAAATAACATTTCAATAATGTCCAAAAAAAAAGATTCTTAAGTGACGCTTTATTCTTTCGTTAATAATGTAGATACAATATTACTAGTGCAATTAAAAATAGTACAACTGTCAAGTAATATCATTTCAGGGTTGTGTATATATCGAACCACTAACGGCAATAGTTTCATTTAGAAGAGTTACCAGTGTGCTTACTAGACACAAGTATTCTTCTACATACACATGTATAATACTGTGGTCAACGGTTTTTAATAGTTTATAGAATTCTTATCATTACAAAGCAATAGAATATACAATAAAACACCATGTTTATTATATAAAATTTTGTTTTCTATGACAGCTATATGGAGTTCATAATACTAATTGGTACTTTAAGCGATTACTGTGTATGAGTAAGTCACTGGCAAGTCTTCTGAATAAAACCATTTAGTAAATAGTATTAAAGAGCCGTATTGGCGAAAGAATTCAAGCATCTAGCGCCGAGAGCGCTTGGTTATGTAACTAACCTGTACAGGATACAATTTGTCCACTAGAACAATCAAGTTGTTTTGTAGTTATTAAAGTAATGTATAGTAACTTATCGATAAGAATATTCGACATACTTTGCAGTTTTAATTATATAATGGTAAACAAAAATATGTACACCGTGTGTAACAGTCTCATGGTACACACCCCCTTTTTTTTAACTAATTTTTCAAAGTCGTTATGCCGAATACGCCTATCTAACGTCACTTTTTGACGTATAAATGAATTTGTTTCTCCTTCCGGTTTTTTTTACTTAAGTATTTTGCAAACAACACAATCAGTTTTATTTTAAAAAACTTCTAGATAGTCATAATGTTAGGTAACTTAACATTTAGAAACTTAATTTCGTACTCGTATATTATTTAACACTTCGCTATATAATAAAATTATATGGAGGATGTATTGTGATTAAGAAAAGAATCCACATTGGGATTCTAAAGGAAATATACTTTCAACCCTGCCAAAAGAACCGTTTTGCTATTTTTTTTTTCTATAGATCATTTTGAGAATATTTATTTTCTTTAAGTTTGAAAACAGAATTTATTTTATTAATTGTTGCATGACTTAAATAAGGCAGATATTTCCAATTAATATAAAAAAAAAAGTTTAGAATTATTTTGGTGGTGGTTGGGTTGTATTAGGTATATATTTTCTTTTGTTTCCAATGGATTTAAATTACATTTGGCTTTGCTAGTTTTCTTTAGGAAAATACTGTAAAAATGATAAAACTGCCTTTGTACTTTTAATAATGTTTCCATTTCATCCAAAGCCAAAGAGCCAACCGCTAGAAAGTTACTAGGTTAGGAGCGATTTTAAATAAATTTTGTGAAAGCGTGATTATGAGAAATTAACTATGTAAGGTTATAGGAGACGTTCTGTGTGCAAAATTTAGGCAACGGTTTGCTCTTGCCAAAACTAATCTTAAGAAAACCTGAAAAATTTGTTTTTACCATCGTGCAGTACCAAACCATTTATAAGCCCAAAAAACTTACACTAAGTGAAATACTAGTCAGTTAATTACTTGTTAAGTACATACTTTGTGATTTTATAACATTTGTTTTATTATTTTTTATATGCCTATATATTTGCTAGTTATTATTGCCAGTTATTTCTTAGAGTATTATTTAGCCCAAAGATAAAGTTATAATTATGTATCTAAAGTATAAATAAATTGTTATAAAGTCCTGGTGGTTTTTATTTAATTTTTTACAAAAAGTTAATGCGGAGGTAAACTCGTTACTCGTCTCAATTTACAAAAACACAAGGTATGAAAAAAATGGTATGTTATTTTAATTTATACATCACAATTATTTTCAAATTTATTTGGTGTATAGCTGATGGTAGATTGGAATAAATACCTATACCCTTATATTGAAAGAAAAAAAAATGACGCGGGAACCGTGATATACAAGAGTGCAATATTCAAAATTAGCTCAAATCTAGTACGTAGTGTTTCTACTGTAAAATAGCGGTCCTAACAATCAATATGATCATGCGCATCATATGACTCACATAACCTAAGTTTTTAGTTTCTGCAAATTTATTTTCGGTTTAATTTTTATAGTTTTAACTTAGGTCCATTGTAACATTTAAAAACTCTCTTAGACAGTAGATTTATAGTTTCAATTGTAGATTATTATAAATAGACTGCTAATAATTATAGGTTGGAATTCCAACCAACAAAAAGCATCTTAGGCAATTAAAACTTTATTAATAATAAACCGAACAAGATTTGTTAATAATACAAGAACCAAGCAGAAATTTTGATAAAATTGACATCGAAAATTTTAGAAAATGCATATTTTTGAGGTTAGTTGTGACGGCACCCATTATTTCAATAATTTAACTTTTTTCGAGCGACCTCTATTGACGAGTGACCGAACGACCGACCAAACAAGAAGTCGCGCGCACTTTTGAAGGTTGAAAGAATTTTTAAACTTTGTCCTTACTTGTTCTTATACTGGTACATATTGCATGTAGAAGTATGTTGGGTTGCCTATGCCTTAGTTATGTTTTTTAGTTTAAAAAATACCTACCAACACAGTGACATCTGTTGTTGTCAAGTAGAGCTCTCAGTAAATACTTTTAAATTTTATTATTTGATTTAAGCTTTTTCTATTACTATTATTTTTATAGTGATGTTTCGTTTTCACTTTATTTATAAATCTTAGACGTGTTTTATAAAAATATTGTTTTATTTATTTATAGAAACATTTTATACTTGTTTGATCAATAACTTTATGTGGGTACCTATATCTGGGGACACAATTAGCTCTTAAAACTAATCTATAATGGAAATAAATGACACCAAATAAATATGGGAATTACTAGCAAAACTGGGTTGACGGCAAGTCCTACAAAAAAAATTAGAAGATACGAGACGGTAGGTCTTTATATTTGGAGTTGGTTAAAATTATTTGTCCACTGTCTATACATAAAAAATAAATTTCAGACAAAAATTGTTCAATTGAAAGCTATAGCCAGACCAGCTCCATTTGTGCTGAAACCTTTTGCTGGGTTATACAACCCTTATCCCTACGGTTGCTCCCTATTATGTAATCACCCCACTGACAATGAAGCCAAAGAGCTGTTAAAGAAAGCAAAAGATAACTGGGTGAGTAAACTTACAATTTGCACAATTTCTTTACTTTAAATGTCTGGTAACTTTTGTCAACAGCAATAATCATTATTCTAGCTAGAACTTAACGCGCAACTATTAAATATGTTTAAACTTGTAGGTAATCGACGGTAAAACCGTTTTGTTAGCTGAAGAAATTGAGGCCATCAGAGCCGGACTAAAACAAATCCATACCAATACCCATGCTCTGACGCCAACCAATTTAATTTTACCACAAGTCGAAAGTGTACCAGAAGAGTTATTTCGAAGGTAAAAATATTAAGTGGTTAACGTTATTATTTTGTATATACGTCTTCTTAAAGGTATACTGAGACAGATTCCAGGCCTTTAACGCCCGCACCTACCTTAGCTAGCGCAGCAACGAGGGCTTCAGGCTCACGCAGATGCGTAACGCCTGACCCCTTACCCACAAGTCAAATTCGAGAAAAAACTTTGCTCATATTAGACTTGCGAAGAAGCCACAGTCAGGTAAAAATTATATTTTACATTCTTAGCAATCCAGTTCCTCACGATTCCAGATTGCAACGAACATACTTAAAATTATTATTATTAACTTCTAGGAAACTCTGTCTTATTATGGAAGCTCTTTTACCCAAGAACCTCCTTTAATTCGCATTCAACATGTGCCCACGAGAACGACAAGCTTGGAAGATGTTGATACCGAGGCGTCAAATTCTACAAAAAGATTATGTACACCGGTTGTTTCAAAGAGACCGAAAAGCAGTCGGAAACCGACAAATGTAAGTGAAATAATATTAGCGACAAGGCATTTTAGAAATATTCAATTTGCAGGCAGAAACTAAAGTTGAAAAAGATGACGAAATTTCCGAAGCAGGTTTAGAAGAGGAGGAGGAGGATGAAGAATTTATTAGGAGACGTGGCAAAAAGCGGCGTAAAAGGGGAAGAGACTCATCGAGAGGGCCTCCAGCGTTCCAGGCTTCGCTGGACCCCGAAACACAAGTATTATACTCGCATTTTGAGTCGCTTTCAAAGAAAAAACTATTAGAAACTCCAACAGATATTAATTTTTTAGGTGGCCACTATAGGCACGGATTCTTATAATGCCAGCGCTAGACCTTCTTTGGTTCCGGGAGGGTCTCAAGATCTGCCAGACGTTACAGAAAAGAAAAAGAATGTATTGAGACCTTCAAAAAGTTTAGACATAGATTCTTACCTAGATGTAGAGATTTTGAAGCAGCTAAGGAGGGAGCTGAACGAGGAAATCGTCGACAACGAACTGAATCTTAAAGTAAACAATCATATTCATGCGTTAAACACATTTTTAGTGCTGTTTTTATAGAGAAGAATGGCTCTAGAAGAGGCTCTGAAGACAGTATCCAAAGATAAGGCAGACTGCGAGGAGCTTGTGGCGCTTCAAAAAGAGTTAAAAATATCGCCGATAAATGCCGACCTTTGGTTATCGTTGCCTAGAACTTTTACCAGATCTAGTGCGAGATTCGAGTTGCCTATGGACAGCAGGACACTTAGTAGTAATTTATACGTTAAACGTCGTATTAATATATACATACATTAAATAATTATTTTCCAGCTATGACACCGATAGATTATGTTAGAGAACATGTCAGCATCACTTCGGCAAGAAAATTACTATACAATTGTATTTTTAACAAATACAAAATGGAGGTTGATATTGAAAACGTGTACGAGCGTAAACTATCAGGCAAAGTATGACAAAATTTGTACAATATTTTAGAAGGTGATCTATCGTTTGCAAGTTATAACGTAAGACATATTAAAAATTTGCGAATTTCATTTAAAGTTATATATTTGTAGTTTTTTTTATATTTGTTGTAATAAACCTAATGGTGGGTGTCAAAATATGGGGGCAAACCCTATACATGCATATCGTCCTGTCAAACAACTCATGAACAAGTAGCGCCTGCAATAATCATGATTTACACACTAAATATGTAATTTATTGTCAACGAATAACTAAAACAGTCTAGCCTTCTGGAATATGAGACATATCACTATGTGTTTCATTAAATTACAGTTATTACTTCTTTTTTAGTCCTTACAAGCTTGTCTAAACCTAGTAATGGGTAAACCTATGTCTCAAAAACAAGCAGATTATTTTAAGGATCTTGTTGGATGGAAGGAAACCGATATATTAGATTTTAAAACCTGCTGTGGAATTTTTGCCCTTTATGAAAGGCTGTTGGCAAGTGAATTTTGCCCTCAGTTACCCGACAGAAAGACCGATCCTTGCCACGAGGTAATATCTGTTATATTATTCTCTAAATTTTTACTCGACTCAAATTCCACCACTGAATTTCCAGCAATTGATTGTATTTTAATTTAAAGGCGAGGCATATATTGCTACAAATTAGTTCTGCAAGTTTTGTTATACTAGACTTTTCGTTTTAGATTGAAACAGCCGACTTTGAAGTGTTGTCAAGAAAACTATACGGTCAAGAAGGCGACGAAAGGCTTAGGAAAATTTTAAATGATCTAAAAACTTTATAATAAACAAATATGTCACTTACGTATTTTCTCTTATCCTTGCACTTCCGACACAGAAAACTGCCAAAAAGAATTAATTCGTAATACAAAGGCGTCCCTTTTATTGGTTACCTACATTTATTAACATTAAAAAATAATACAAACGAAATAAGATTTTATATTGAATTTACTACGAAACATTTTTGTTTAATGGGCATCCTCATAGCCATCTGGCAGAGCGTTAGTGTGGGGATTGTGGAAAAGCGAGCGAGTTCCATCACCCCATGGGAAGCGCTTGGTGCGAACACGAAGGTAATCATATTTCACAAATTCTGGCCTTTCATGGTGACCACTTTGATGGGCCAAGTAGCAATTTATGGCACATAGAACAATGGATGGAAAGGCGACAAATAAAGTTAAATTTTTCCACACTTTAAAACCACCTAAAAGAATAATTATGTAATACAATCTAACCTAAATCGATATAATCTAGAACGCCGATTTTAAAGGAAATTGGTACTCACCTTCATGTTGACCAGAGACCGCCGAAGGGCCTTGTACTTGGGCTCCCCGTTGTGCGGAAGTTTGTATATATCTACGAATTGCCTGATTAAGAACTGTCGCCATTTTCGCCAAGAAAAATTTATCGTCTGTCAGATATTAGCTGTCAAATTACGGGTGGAAAAATTGAAAGTGGCGCATGCGCAAGTGAGATAGGTGCGTTTTATTCAAGGCTTACTGCCGCGGCCGTCATCTAATCGATGCACGAGTTGCACGACGACCACGACCACAGGCTACAGAAATGCCAATTTAATCAGTTGATACTGATTTATAACTCGATAATAACAAATGATTCGTACACTCGAATTGATTTAATGTGAACTCGCTGAAGTTATAGCTAATCTAAAACCATTTAGTGCACCAATATCCAATATGATTTCGCATTAGTGAATCGTGGACTGAATCTGAAAGCCTCTGGCCCAATCGGGACGTTCTATAAGAGCCCATTTGGGCATTTGGGCCAAGGTCTCTTCTTCGCATATCCTTAATTTCCATCGAATCCTTTATTGGACCATGTCTCTCAGTTCAAACGCTCCACGAAAAGAGCGAAGTTAAGAATAAATATGATGGTCTTAAGAAGGCGAATTGACCGTTACAAAAACTGGTTATTTTGTAATTAACTATTAATTACTTAAGATACCTATTGACTTTTAAAATCTAAAAAGTTCCTTACATCAATAAATTCTACATGTCTAAAACCAACAAGCATGCTATCGCCTTCCTTGTCATTATTTGTATTAATCGAATTACTTTAAACAGAACAAAATTCGTATGCATGAGAAAACTGCTGATAATACATTGATACTTTCAAAATTCCCGCGCTCTATAACTATATAAAGATGGTGAAGGTCATCCAAATTTGTCAATGAAATACTAAAGTTACCGACAAGAGTGTCGCTTCCGTATTGTTACTTCTTTGACTATCCGCGGTGTTAAAATTTTCCATTTCATTAATATAAATATATACAGAATGTTATATCTTTTTTGTCAAGATTATGTACCTGTACCTACATATTTTGAATCTAGAAGAAATACACACACTTACCTACCTAATATTTTAATCATTTTCACTCAGCGAAAGAAATAAATTGTGTTGAATTTTCAGTTAAACCTCTAAATACCTATTTATGAAAAAAAAATATATATAATGGGATATCCCATTTTCCAACGAGTTATAATATACTAGCACAAAGGCACAACCATGTCCTTTATTTAAGTTTCATGTTTTCTTTCTTTTCTTGTTTACTACATCGCGATAATTTTTTTTTGGTAATTATAACACTGGAGCACAATTTATCCTTCAAGAATTAAAATTTTTATATGGAATATAAAATCAATTCTTGCCTGCTGCTAGCTGTTGGTAAAAATTTTGCCGATAGAAAAAATAACTCCAATTCTTCAATACATGAGTTATTCTAGCTGTACTATACAACGGTTTCATTTTGAGCGTGCCAAATACAAATAAGTAGTAGTAGAGAAAGTTATTTTAAACAAAAATACTCATATAAACATACGATTTGTTAGGAAATTAGGAATAACAAGAACATATCGTTCTGTATTTTTTATAACTTAAGTTATATTATCCAAAACATTGCAATGTTATTCTACATTTGCAACAACAGCAATGACAGACTCAACGAAAACGCATTGCTCGACTTATATTTCATGTTGGTTCCGAATATTACCGTTTTCCAACGTTTGTCAACATTTTAACATTTATATACACTTCATTCTTGCTTCTACAAAATGAAAATTAAAATTTCTTAATATACCTAAATAACTTTATTACATATCGTTTAGCAGACAGTATAACTGATATAAAGAAAAGAAAATACCACCGAATAGAATAATAATTTGCATAAATTTCATTTTGGTTAAATATAATATTACATTCATTTAGTATTTGTTTTTATACCGAGATCTGTGGGATATCTGTGACTAAAGTCTTTTTAACAATATGTATTTTTCTGTTTGATAAACACACAATGTAACAGTGGTCGTCGTAAATTATTGATAATTTCTTAAAACCCTCTTCAGGTGGGAATGCGTTCGAATCTATTTGGCATGTGAGATTTACTAATCCCATAATAATTATTGCTGATTTCTCGTCATTTTCCAAATCGCCAGCCGACGATAGCACAGCACCTTCTTCGTTTAATACCAAATACCCAGTGTGGCCGGGTCGATCCATATTATCATCTAAAAAACTGAAAGCAAAAGAAGTATTAAATGAGCCAAAAAACGTAACAAAAAGTCCTACTTGAATCAAACTATTTTCATAGTTTTTTACTGCGATTGTTGCTTACGATGAAACAGCTGATGTCTAAACAAAGGTGACAACACTGACAACAGTGACAACTTGACAACTGTCACTCACGAGTCACGTGACATTTGAAACCAACAAGCTTTCATTTACTACTGAACTACTCGGATCAGACGAATGCGTTAATAGAAAACTGATCTAATTTTTATTGCAGGATGCAATTATGCAATTACCAATTACGGATACACAGAGCTGATAAATAAAGCAGAGGCACGTCAATTTCTGCATCTATGTCCAAAGACTTCACAGATTTTATACAGTATGGGAATACAAACAGATAGCTGTAGAAAACAATGACAAAAAAGGATAATTAAAATTTGTTTGTTCTAATCAATTTTATTGCAATACTATAGAAAAATATCATGTGCATATGCCTTTATTAAATAATATATTATTGATTATGCAGTGATTTGATTAATCTGATCCGATAAGTTCACAGAGTTCACTGC
Organism: Rhagium mordax; assembly: GCA_963680705.1. Lineage (NCBI taxonomy): Eukaryota > Metazoa > Arthropoda > Insecta > Coleoptera > Cerambycidae > Rhagium > Rhagium mordax. Next base: position 4,383,025 of record OY796662.1, on the reverse strand, counting down.
TACTCCACTTGACAGGACAGCGGAAGAGCAATTCACTGTTGTGGCCATAGAAAATCGATAAATTATAGTAGGGAGGTTAAAATACTGCTTTCTCCATAATAAAACCTTGTTTAAAATGTAGATTGTAATTTATTGGCATAATCATTTTATCGATCACGATATAAGTGCGTTTTATAATCAAATTACAAATAAAACGAAAAAATATAAAATATTCGTGAAAATATGTGCACATTTTTCACAGCAATATTATAATATACTTTCAAGAATCTGTCACATTTGACAATTGAGACGTTATATCAGTTCGAAGTAGCACGATTATTTTCCTAGCAAAACAGGCGCAAGGGAAAGGGCTACAATTCAAATCGAAAGGTTCTCTATTCTTCTTCGTCTTTTTTTACATTATTGACATTACTCCGCCGTTTTCAAAAACCGCTAGCAGCGCCAGTGTAATAATCTGAGTAGCGCGAACAAAAACGAACCTTGTTACAGCAGATAGTTCCTGAACCGTTCAAAGTTCAAAGACAGATTGTTTCATTTTGCAATCAGTTCCGAATTGCAAGTAGCTGAAACCAACGACCTGGAACACTGCTTTCCCGCACAGATTTATGTAAAGCTCACAAAATGGCCACAGTATCGCGCTCGATAATTTCACCATAAATGACAAGTGGCTGTTGATTAAATTTGTTGAAATTGATATTGTAGTTCTGAACTCTGAAGTCACTGAAAATCTTTGCTTTGCGATCAAAATACTTTTTAATTTCCTTGTAACCCCACTAAACATGAATAAGCATTAAAAATAAATAAAATAATATTGCAAAACATTAAAAATTGGACGTGTTTTTTACGTCTTTATTGCACTGTTACCAAAGCAACGTGCAATAAAATTAAAAGTGGTTATCAGTCACTTTTGACATTAAAAAAAAATTTAAAAGCTGTAATTTTTGACGCGAACGTAGAAAAATACATATTCACGGTCATTTAAATTGTTCTTCGCTCTAGCACTCAGTCCTATCAGACAGCAGGTAACACAGAATATATAAAGCAGGTAATGAATAGAAAGAGAGGTCGATAGTCGATAGTCCGCGCTGTCTATCCCCTCTATATGTCTATGGGTTGCTATTCATGTTGGCAATAAAGAAATACCAACATACCTTTCCAAATGCACTAACTAGGCGGCGGTAAATTTAAACTACAAATAGTGAAATACACGTGGAATTTATCTAAAAATAAAGTTATTTAGTTCCAATTGCCGTTTTATATCCTGCAATTGACCATAAATTTAAAATTTCTTATTAAACGGTTTGCATGATGCATCTCTACGACAGTGTTGAGTGACACCTCTAAAATGAATCATCAACACGCGCACGTTGGATTTCTATATTCTCATAATACTTGCTATCTATATCTATATTCTATATCTATAGAATATAGATCAAGAACAAGAACTCGTTAAATCTCTAGAACACCTAAAAACCACAGCTGAGAAAGAAAAGAATTCAACTGTGTAAAAACTAAAAACTAACCTATGTTTCTTCAATAAGGCGGTAAGTTTGAACTCGTTCAGTTGGTTTGATCAGGAATATCTAGAATCTAGGTACTTCTTGTTATTTGGCTGTTAATCAAACGTTCTAAATAAACCGATCACCATGATCACGGCCTTGTTTTATTTGTTTTACGAGGGAAAACGACTAGATTTGATTGGCGTGTTGAGTGTCAACTGTCAATTATTTATAAATAAAAAAACAAAAGAATCAGTGGCTTCGGTTTAATTCGGTTAGAGTAGTTCCGTTTGTGACGTCGTACAAAAATATTTTAACTTTGAAACGTTTGGGAAAAATTAAGAAAAACTGCTTTTAGTAGGTTATTATTGAACTCCAGGTGCCAACTTACTGAGCGAAAATGGTAAGCTAATTTTGTATTTTATGAAAAACGTGTGTGTTTTGCCTAGCGTTGGTATTTTAAACAATATCTACTGTGAGACCATTAAATAGGCATTGTTAATAATAACCTAGCTATTTATAAAAAGGTTTCGTTCTTCATATTGCCCGTTTTATTAATTATGGAATAAATTCTTAGCAAATATTTTAACATTTACAAATCTACACAATAAATGCAACTAGGTAGGTACTCACCAATACATTTTTATAGGAATTTTTGGTTAGTTCGTTTGTGCAAGAATATAATTTCTAATCCTATAGGTTGTAGATACACAATGGTTGATTATTGGGTGTTTACTGTAAATATTTGCTTAATTTCTTATAGGTACCTACTAGTTTTTTATGTCAAATGGATCGGTATTTGACGTTTTTACGGCTATAGTTTTTAATACACTTTTTTTGACAGCTCAAGGCCTTCTTGTTAATAAAAATGTACAGGCACAGGGATGTATCTGCCAGATTTCACCGTCTGCTGATTTATCTATATTTTGGGGATTAGTGTATGAAAACAAAAATCTTATCGAACTTAGGACCATCCTGTAAAAATTAAATGATAGCACTATATCGACGTATCTGACGAGTAAAAATCGTTACCTACTGTTATTATTTTTTTAAAGGAATCAAACTTTCCATCAATCTCTTTCTCTTTAGTCTCTCTTTCTTTCAAATGTGATTTCTGAAATAGTTAATAAAGAAATGTGAAATGTCAATATTTTCTACTGAAAATTTCCTACTTCTGTACATTTCTGGCCTGGGATCCGAAAGCATTTAAAGTTTAAAATTTGGCTTCTTATTAACATAATACTGTCTCCTTAAACTAACGTGCAGAAGGAAGGTCATCTTTCAAGACAACGGATGCCTCCTCACCGTTAGTCATAATTAATAATAATAATAATAACATAATTATTTAAAAATGTTCTTTCTCTGTCTCACTCCGACAGATTCATTGACATTATTTTGTCACTTCTTTGCTTTAAACATTTGTAAACTACTTGGATATATTGCCAAAGTTACCTATGAGAAGTTATCTGTGTCTGATGCTTCCCGAGACGAACTGAGCGTGACGTAGGCGAGTGACCCTAACCTGGATGTGGCATATTCGTATACAAGTGACATTTTACATTTTCCGTCACTTGAAACTTTAAAATTCTCATTTTTATTTATTATTGTGTTTTTATAATTGATCTACAGAGTATGTATGTAATGCTCAATAATCTTGTGAAAAAATAATTTGTTTATGAGTTGTTTTTATTCACTTATTTCATGAGTTACTTGGCGTTCACAATGCATTTATTTTCAGTTATTAGACAATAATAACCAATAGATAACCGTGCTTATTTGATCTTATATACAGGAAAACCCCCAAATTATTTATTTCCTTTTAAGGGATGGTAGGTAGCAGCTTTTTTGTGAAGTTTTTTTTGGATAGTTTATCGTTCGAAGTACATAAAGAAATATAACAGCACAACGACAACACGAAGTCACAGACGTAGTCCCAAGACAACTTTGTCGGTGCTTTTATGGTGTTTGTTATATCTTTGTCTTTATAATGTTTATGTTTATATACAGGGTGTTAACAAACAGAAGAACCCTGAACATTAAAAATTTCATTACGTGGATGACATGTGTCCATCAAGAGCGGCCATCTTAAATGTGCAAGAAGTGATCGGCAATGACTATAGGGTGTGCAAAAGTGCTGTGGTGTTAAGGGGCCTATTTTAATTAGGGGGGTTAGAAAAACATGCCCATAGGTTTTTATTCTTCGATATAAAACTCTCGAACGGCTAAATATTGCTATCAATTTATTGCAGGAAACAGAGAAACAGCGATAATAAAAATCCGCTGCATGGAAACTCCTATCACAGGAAGTGACATTGTTATCAAACTATACTGCAGAAACGATAGCAAAAAAAACGTTAAAATTTTAATCATAACTATGTCGTTATTGCATCATATTATGTAAATTTAAATCATAACTATGAAAGATATATTATATAACTCTCAGCCTGAGGTTTTGTTTCAGATTGCTTATCACTTCCGGTTAATCGTCGCTGTTATTTAAATCTAACTGTAATTTGCCAAGTATAAAAACTGTTTAAATGTTATTTGTGGCATTACTGGCATTTCAGTAATTTTAGAAATTGGAATAGAAATTCTTGTCCGACACGGTGAAATAGAATGGTCCATTATTATTGAGGGGAGGAATAGTGATTTGACATTTGAATAGTTTTGACGTTTAATTAAGTCAAGTAATAATTGTGGCAAAAATGATAAATTCGGCCTTGCAAAGGTTAGTATTTATTGTTATAATCGTACATAAATAGTATTCAACTCGTTTTAATACTAAATAACTCACTTGATGAATTACACCACTCGTCTGACGGCTCGTGGCGCATACTTCACCGGCGTGTGTTATTTCGTATTACCACTTGTCAAATAATATACTATTATATTGACAGTAAATTGTTGTTCCCAAACAATTTACTGTCAAAAAGTGAGGTTATACGTCAGTTTAACTTTGTGCAGTTTCTCAGGAATATTACTTTAAAAATTAATCAAAATTTCTTTGTTAATCATGAGAAAACCACGACAAGATGGCACAAACGCCAAAAAGTCAAATTCATTCCGAAATTATATAAGGTACCTACCTACCACCCTAGTTTCTTGTTTTACAGACATTACATTACTGTAAATTTTTATGACCAGACCAGGCATTCATACTTGAATGAACCCCTGCAGTTTTGCAGTTTTTGAGAAACAGTGCTTGACATACGAACTATTGACAGTTGGTCACCACTTGTAGCAGGTAGAGGTTTAAAGAAAATGTCCAAAAAAGGCTGTCATTAAACTGTCACACAACAAAATTATGCTATGCAGAGTTAGGGTTCTTGTAGTATTTATTAGAAAGGAGTGAAAGGACCATCGTTTTGTCCAAGTCATCTATTTTATTATCTTCCATTGTCACGTCACTGCTGCCCACAACGTTCTTTTTGTTTCGAATGCCTCCTTTTATGTAAAATGTTATATAATTTTAGCCATAAAACTGCCTACCTCTCCCGCTAGTATATGTCTACGATTTAAAACACCTCTATAATATGGATTAGAATGAAATATACCTCACCCTTACACATTTAAAATAAAACACCTCAGTAATTAGTTAATAAATTAGCTAATAAATCGCGAAGATATGGGAAGTAAAAAAATTTTTTGTAAATTCACAAAAAAGAAACAGGAAATAAATCATAACTTGGCAACGCTGCATCCGATTGGCAAAATATTTTAGGGTGCAATACAGGACCCTTAACGCTTAACTGGCGCCAAAAAAATACAGGGTGTTGCTTTTAAAGAAATTATACTTTCTCGTGTAACTTGTTTTTGTGACACCTTGTATAATTGAAAATAGAGCAGAGTAGAGATGAAGCGTGGATTTTTTTTTATAAAGTTGGCCGTTTTTGCACAATCTTCCGAGGGAACACTAACGCTGGACACCCTGTATAACCATTCAGTCTAATATTAAAATTTTCGTGCTGGTCGAGCACTTCATGACTTCATATATGTTTAACAAGCAGTTATTATGTAAATATTAGATAGGCTCTTGTGAAATTTAAATATGATACATAGGGTGTTACTGGGAAAAAGTCTGCTTCCATTTCTAAATATTATTAAAAACACGATCAATCGCCCTAGATGCTTCACATTTGCATACCATCTGCACCCACATGTTAATTGTTCGCCAGTTGTTCTTATCTGTTTAGACAAATTAATGAGACCGAATGTTCTCACACATTAACCGGTCATTCACCACGCCACGTCAGGCTTTTCACAGGATAACACAGCTAATGATAAAAAATCGACAGGTGAACAGTTGTTTAAGAGTCACTGACCATTTTTATACGAAATTTTTACTACTATTTTTTACAAATCCTCAAAGGCGTAGTAATTTCTATCTCCACAACTAGATTCTCATTAGTAGATAATGAAAATAAATTAATATGAAACAAGTTTATTGAATTATACTTACTTTTTCTACATAACATCAATTTTAAAAATAACAATAACAATAATTTTATATATTTAAATCGCTTGTACTTAAATCGGTATTTTCGAAAATACTTATTTTTCTGTCGGCGCCCCTGCTGGGAAAAATCCTACTAGCCTGTTGGCTAGCCTGACCGCCGCTTTCCAAATACTTGTTCAATATCCTTGTGATCTCGTCTTTGTTTTGCTTGTAAAATCCGTCAGGTGTCAACCGTTTAATGCTTTGCTGAGACGGGCATAATTGAACATTTTGACTTATCTCGAAATTTTTTCTGATAAGCGTTATATTTTCCTCTTGGCTGCAAATATCATTTCTAACAGTCCCAGAACCCGTTCGTACAAAACGTTTAGTCACGCTGTTATTGGTGTACTCCCCCAAGCGCTCAGTTATTGGTACAAATTTGAATTTCTCTTGAGGTACGTTTTCTTGATTCGCACCAAAATTGAAGTTGAACGTCTTGTAGTCCTTGACGTTGGATTTTAGGTAGTTCTCGAACGGCACTGCGTTTTTGTCGCTGAAGATAGACATATTGAAGTTTTCGTTGGAAAAGTGCCTTTTAAGCGGCGATCGTTTCCTTTTTTTCCTGGTCGGCTCGGCCGGTATCACTTCTACACCTTCGTGGGTTTTTCTGACTAACGCCAAATGGGTGGTGTTTTGGACTTGCTTAACTGAAGGCCGTTTGATCAGCTGCTCCAAATATTTCGAAAAGTTCGAGGAATTGGGGCTGCTCTCCAATATTCTCCTGTCCTGCTCTTTAAACTCCTCTCTAATTTCCTTGGCGCTCAACTTGCGTGGTGGCACGAATTTCCTTTTATTAGCGTAAGACTGCTTCTTCTTTTTCGTTCCCTTTAAAGCTCCGCTGGTTTGTGGATGGTCCTCGCCTTTTCCAACCTCAGCGTTTCGTGGCATAGAAAACTGCCTTCTCGCAACCTTATTTCTTTTCGGCTCGCTAACGTCTGTTTCCTTCTGACTACTGGTGCTCTCAGATTTATCGGTTGTTTTCGTTTCGCTGACGAACTCTTCACTAGAATGGGTTGTAATATAGTCCAGGTTTCTTTTTTTGGATGCGCTTGACACACTGGTTATATATTTATCAGTGTCCATCGTGATGGTTTCGTCGTGGGCACTAGAATCTGCTTTTCCTTTCACTTCGCCGACGTTGATTTCCTTCTGATCACTTGTGGTCTCAAATTTATCGGTTGCTATTGTATTGCAGACTAATTTATTGTTGGATCCTTCACTGGGGCTGGAAGTGGTCGTTAAGTCGTCCAGATTTCTTTTTCTCGACGCGCTTGATACACTGGTTATAGATTTATCGTTGTTGTTTGTGGAGGAAGTTTTCTTACTGCAACTTGCCTCATGAGTGCTAGAGTCTGACGTAACTTGATCTAAGTTCCTTAGTTTGGACGCGATTGATGTGCTAGTCGTTAAGTTAGTCAAGGGTTTGACTCTCCGGTCCTCTTTCATTGGGTTTTCGTTTAGAGTACAACTTTCTTCGGGTACAGACTTATCTACTGGCACATCAAACTTATTGTGGTCTATCATGGTTCGCTCATTATTGACATCACAATTATTGGACTCTTCTGGTTCTCTGTTGGTTGCAGTCGGTGATTCTACTTTACGTAATTCACCTGAATCATTTAAGTTTTCATAGTGTTCAATATTCGTTTCTTCCAAGCTCTTAAACGATTCATCTATATCTTTAGATTTAGTTTGTTCTATTTGGGAATCGGCATGTTCCACAATACTTTTATACGAGTCATTTGCTTCATTATAAGCCTGGTTATGTATGCGTTCTTTCGCTAGCTCAGTTGGACTTTTGTCACTTTTACTCGATCCACTCTTAAATGAGTCATTTGAATCATCACTGACAATTCGTTGAACATTACGGTAGTTGGTGAACGGTTCGTCGTCGGTTTTACTTGAGCTCTCCGATTGATCGCCATTGTTTATAGAAATCATACTTTGGTATGATTTTTCATCGGCGATTTGGGAATCATCAGCAGAATCATTTTGATTTGCTGATATAAGCAAGTTGTGTTCGTTTTTGGGTGAATCTTGTTCCCAAATCTGTTGGTCCTTTGCTTTAATATTTCCACTGGCCGTTATAACGATATCAGAAATAATGTTTATTTTAGTTTTATGGTTTTGCATTCCGTTATCATTCGTTTCTTGTTTTAAATCATCCTCATCGACGGACACAGTGGTGTTATTGAGACCCTCAATTATTGTCACTTTTGGCATTATGTTTGTGTGGGGAAATCTTTTGATTTGGGAATAATTTTGACTACTCGAAGTCAACGTGTCAACTGTATTCAAGGAGTCTTCCTCAAAGTCATCGTTATTTTCGCTGAATATTTTGCTACACACTTCTAAGTCGTCTCGAAGGGATTCTAAGTTAATCCCCTCTAAATTGTTGGAAAGTTCCACTGAAGATTGGGTATTTTTGTGAGAGTGATAATTAAAATCAAGATTATTAGAAGAAGGTGTCGAGAAGTTTCGTCTTTGGCTATAAATATGTACGACAGGAGAGGAAGACTGGGAGAGGTGAGGATCCCGGCGTTTGACGGGGGTTGAGGTTTTTGCGACATCGTTACGCAGAGGGATAGAAAACCGGAAATCGTTCATATCTTTTGAAATATCTATGCTCGACGCTCCGTCTAAATTTTGGTTTTGAGTGATGTTTCTGTTGGGTTCTATCCTAGGCTGAGGGATATTTTGAGGCTTAATGAATTTATGTGAAGGGTTGTCGGTATTTGCAGGTTGCTTACTAATCGAATCTGTCCCGGAATGGCCAAAGGGGTCTTGCAAAATGCTTTGACTCGAACTGGACATTTTTTCATAACTTATATTAACTTCCGGAATTAATTTATGTATGTTTTCCGAATCCTCTCCAATAAACTCTGATATATTTCTGTAACTGGAGCTGTCGGAAAAATCATCCTTCGTATCGTCGTGGTAGTTTTGACAAGGAGTAACGTTGGGGTAATTTTGCAAGGAGCCGTTCGATATTTGACTTTGTTCGGGGGTAAATATACTCTTGAATCTTTCCTCTGTGTTTCGGGCTTCTGGATCAGAAATTGAAATTTGACTCAATATTTCTGGAGTAAAGATGTGCTTCAGTCGTTCATCTGTTGAGTACAAGTCTTCCTCTATGTGGCTTTGATTATATTCTGGGAAGTATTGGGTTTGGTCAAATATAGAATGGCGAAATTGTGGCAAATTTGCATCAATATTGTCTGTAAAGCTATCAACCTTTAACAATGGAAGGACATTGATCGCGTATCCAAGTTTTCGAAGATCGTTTTGGTACTGATTCAAAAGTTTGTTGACTTGAGCCACAGTTAGTTTGTGTTGGGACTTCAATTTTCGAAATTGCGATTCCACGTTGTATTTGAGACGAACTTTTTCGTCTATGGGGACAATCTTTGGATCCTGTAAGAAACGAGAAGACTTGCTGAGTTAGAAGTACTGTATACAATATTTGTTATAGTTACCAAAGGTTTTTTCGTTATTTTATCCAAGAGCTCATCGACATATTTGAGAATACTGTCGGACCAAATGTTGCGAACAATATACACGCCGTATCTTTTCACAGATGTCACGCCCGATATTAGGTTGTACTTGAAGTCCAGCTTAAACGTCTTGGGGTCCTCGCCAGATGGGATAGTTTCTAGTTGCCACCTAAAATATTTTGTTTAATTGAAATATTAATAGTTATCTCTATTTAGGAATATCAATGATTAACACACTCATACAGTTTTATGGACAAAATTAGATTCAATAATTGATATGTTTGTAAACTAGGGAAGCATCGATGATGCGAACTTAGTTGATGAAACGCATGCTAATACTTACAGTTTTACGTTCAAGTACATATCGTACAGTTTCGTCAGCAAAGTGAAGTGTGTGGTGATGTATATGAAAGCTGAGGACTGCGCCATTTTTTCGACAACTGCGATTGCAAGGGCCGTTCCTTCCTCTAAGGATGTGGAGCGGCATAGTTCGTCTATTATTATCAGTGAATTTTCTGTCATCGTCGTCATTATGTATTTGATTTCTTTCATCTGCAACAAGTGGAGATACAAATTCAGAATTGGATTTTGCTGGTTTGTTTTAAAGATACTTTAAACCAAGAGCAAAAATTTAGGCACTGGTAATTAGTTCGTAACCTCGTATCATTTCTTAGTGTTGTAGACCCCAAAACAGCACGCACAGCCTAGGATAGAACTGAACAGAAGCATCACTCAAAACCAAAATTTAGACGGAGCGTCGAGTATAAATATTTCGATAGATATGAACGATTTTCGGTTTTCCATCCCTCTGCGTAACGATGTCGCAAAAACCTCAACCCCCGTCAAACGCCGGGATCCTCACATTTCCCAGCCTTCCTCTCTTGTCGTACATATTTACAGCCAAAGACGAAACTTCTCGACACCTTCTTCTAATAAATTTGATTTTAATTATAACTCTCACAAAAGTACCCAATCTTCAGTGGAACATTCCAACAATTTAGAGGGGATTAACTTAGAATCCCTTCGAGACGACTTAGAAGTGTGTAGCAAAATATTCAGCGAAAGTAACGATGACTTTGAGGAAGACTCCTTGAATACAGTTGACACGCTGACTTCGAGTAGTCAAAATTATTCCCAAATCAAAAGATTTCCCCACACAAACATAATGCCAAAAGTGACAATAATTGAGGGTCCCAATAACACCACTGTGTCCGTCGATGAGGATGATTTAAAAGAAGAAACGAATGATAACGAAATACAAAACCATAAAACTAAAATAAACATTATTTCTGATATCGTCATAACGGCTAGTGGAAATATTAAATCAAAGGACCAACAGATTTGGGACCAAGATTCACCCAAAAACGAACACAACTTGCTTATATCAGCAAATCAAAATGATTCTGCTGATGATTCCCAAATAGCCGATGAAAAATCATACCAAAGTATGATTTCTATAAACAATGGCGATCAATCGGAGAGCTCAAGTAAAACCGACGACGAACCGTTCACCAACTACCGTAATGTTCAACGAATTGTCAGTGATGATTCAAATGACTCATTTAAGAGTGGATCGAGTAAAAGTGACAAAAGTCCAACTGAGCTAGCGAAAGAACGCATACATAACCAGGCTTATAATGAAGCAAATGACTCGTATAAAAGTATTGTGGAACATGCAGATTCCCAAATAGAACAAACTAAATCTAAAGATATAGATGAATCGTTTAAGAGCTTGGAAGAAACTAATATTGAACACTATGAAAACTTAAATGATTCAGGAGAATTACCTAAAGTAGAATCACCGACTGCAACCAACAGGGAACCAGAAAAGTCCAATAATTGTAATGTCAATAATGAGCGAACCATGATGGACCATAATAAGTTCGACGTGCCAATAGATAAGTCGGTACAAGAAGAAAGTTGTTCTCGAAACGAAAACCCAATGAAAGAGGACCAGAAAGTCAAACCCTTGACTAACATAACGACTAGCATATCAATCGCGTCCAAACTAAGGAACTTAGATCAAGTTACGTCAGACTCTAGCACTCATGAGGCAAGCGGCAGTAAGAAAACTTCCTCCACAAACAACAACGATAAATTTATAATCAGCGTGTCAAGAGCGTCCAGAAAAAGAAATCTGGACGACTTAACGACCACACTTCCAGCCTCAGTGAATGATCCAACAATAAATTAGTCTGCAATACAATAGCAACCGATAAATTTGAGACCACAAGTGGTCAGAAGGAAATCAGTGTCGGCGAAGTGAAAGGAAAAGCAGATTCTAGTGCCCACGACGAAACCATCACGATGGACAATGATAAATATATAACCAGTGTGTCAAGCGCATCCAAAAAAAGAAACCTGGACTATATTACAACCCATTCTAGTGAAGAGTTCGTCAGCGAAACGAAAACAACCGATAAATCTGAGAGCACCAGTAGTCAGAAGGAAACAGACGTTAGCGAGCCGAAAAGAAATAAGGTTGCGAGAAGGCAGTTTTCTATGCCACGAAACGCTGAGGTTGGAAAAGGCGAGGAACATCCACAAACCAGCGGAGCTTTAAAGGGAACCAAAAAGAAGAAGCAGTCTTACGCTAATAAAAGGAAATTCATGCCACCACGCTAGTTGAGCGCCAAGAAAATTAGGGAGGAGTTTAGAGAGCAGGACTGGAGAATATTGGAGAGCAGCCCAACTCAGCCCAATGTTTGGAGCAGTTGTCATTATCTGTTTGATTTCTTTCATCTGAAACAAGTGGAGATGCAAATTCAGGAATGGATTTTGCTGCAAATTCAGGAATGGATTTTGCAAAAGCAAAAATTTAGGTACCGAGCGGTATGATCAAAATTGTGGTCTTATAGTCCCTTGAGAATTATCTCGATAGTGGTTTTACTACTGATAATTAAACTGTTGAACCTTTTAAATATATTACGTTTCATGAAGGCATTCTTAAAAGCGTAAAACCTGTAAATTGATGGAAATCTGAAAGATTGCCAAAGAATTTCCCATACTCAATCAACTGTTACCACAGCTTCTTCAATCTTCAACTCCAATCGAGAGAGTGTTTTTATTATAATCAATATTTTTAAATGTCACTTGTATTAGAATTTGTTTTTATTTATGATTGAAATAAACTGTTCTTTTTTCTTTTAATTTGCTTAAATTATTTGTTTTTATAGTAATTTATTTTAAATCATGATTTAATTTAAAAAACAATTTATTTAAATAAAGATCAATTGATTTAAATCACTGCAACGCTGATTGTGGTTGTCATTTTGTGCTTTGTACCTGCTGGAACAATGGACCACATGGCGGCATAACTTTGACATGTGTCGGAGCCAATAAATCTGTACAACAAGAAAAAGCATTTTTGAAATTCTCAGAAGAACGCCATTATTTAAAATTGCTAACTGTAAATAGCGCATAGTCGTACATAACATTGTTTTTACTGTTTATTGTTTGTATTGTGAATGGTCTATAATAAATTTTATGTAAGCATAAACAAAATATTAACAGAGTATAATTAGTCAGCGGGCTCAAACGCAATACATAAGCATGTGCACATACAGGGTTTTCTAGCTATGCAGTAAATCGAAAGAAGCAAATGATTTTAATCAGGAAAGGGCAAGTGACGAAATCGATGATTTTCAGACCGCTTATTCGTTTTTTATTTACTCTCGTGTTAGCCCAAAGGAAGTATAGTAATTGCAAAAACCACTTGCCCAGTTTCCTTTGAAAAGTTTTAATGAGTCGATTTCGGAACACACATTTTTCCTCCATGGCTTCACTAGATCCGATGCAAGCGCAAGCTCCCTGACTTGTGATCTTGGAAAATTCGTGAAATTGAGGAACACTGCATACGTGCACTTGGAACTCTTTGAAATCAATGTGAAAATAACAGAGACACTTAACGGTTGCAGATCTCCAGATCTAAGCAAAAGCGAAAAATCGATGATTTTCATAAGTATGACAACTAACTGATGCCTGACTTTCGCCCCACCCTATATGCAACAATCCTTAAATAAATATGCTAAATACTACCGCGTAGTTCCATTTTCCATTAACGAGTCGGATATTATTGTTTGTGGTTTGTGGTAAATATTACGTAATTTTTTAAGCGCGGAACTGATTTGATTAACTTGAATTTGCTACTTCAGCGTAATTTGTTAATTGCTGAAACAACGAAATTTGATATTAAAGACCTAGTTACCCCATTCTTTTTCGTTATAATAAACAATGTTGTGAAACCTACATTGTCAGCAATATAACAGCAGTGATTGTAAATTGGTATCGTTTGTGAAGGCAAAAAATAAAAAAAATTGTTTTTATCATTTGAGAAGGTTGCTTACTACTCAAAAATGTTTAGGGAACAATAATATGCAAATGATAATGATAACGAGGTAACAATTGAGCCGACTTGCTGCTACCATATCAAGAAAATAAGTTTATACGTATGCATAAAAAAAGTTTTTGTTTGCGTTAATTTATATAATGATAAATGATAATATTGACGATGGTTACAATGAATTGTGTCTGACGTGTCCGTCATATTCTTTCACGTGAGAAAAAGTCTATTAAATCCATAAATCAATTCAATCAATTAAATAAGTCATTCAATCAATGAATCAAATTAATCAATTAAATCCATAAATAAATTCTAATGGGTAGGAATTAAAATTGGAACACCTTATTTAGTTATCTTGCCTATTTTCTAAATTTTACATTAAAATGCAACAATGTAACAACAGTTCAACAGTTCGAACCAAAATGAATTCTTAAATCTAAAAGATCCTTAAAGGTAGCTCATTTCCTACCCTATATCATCTTGTCTGGTTTTTTTCGTACCCTCATTAAACTATATTTGGGAAAACCAAGTGATGGGAATTTTATATTTCCAAAAACCATAAACATCTGACCATAATAACATTAAGATTATATTGCTTAAAACTAGGGTGGTTGATATTGCCGCTTAGGGTTGTTACTTAGGTTAAATCTTACAGATAATAAAACAGAAAATATGCAGAGGACATTACAAATTCAATAAATCTAATCAATTTAATCATTCAATCAATTAAATAAGTCAGTCAATCAATCGAATCAATTCAATCAATCCAATCAAATCGAAACGATTGATTCGATAAAATTGGTTAAATCAAATCAATCAATGAAATTCATAAATAAATTCAATCAATTCAATCATTCCATCAATTAAATAAGTCAATCAATCAATGAATCGAATCAATCCCATCAATGCAATTCAATCAAATCGAATTAAATCGAATCAAATCAATCAATTAAATCCATAAATACATCCAAACAATTCAATCAATTTAATCATTCAATTAATTAAATAAGTCAAACAACCAATGAATCAAATCCACTGAATCAATCGATCAATTGAATCAATCCATACGATATAACTGTAGTCTTTGTAAGTAAACGTTCTACTGAGTAGGCAACTAAAGACGTCGGTAATTAATACCTATGAGGTGCTTTAGTACTTTTAGTGCTTGATTTTGACTTATTTTTTTCCTCCACATTTTATGCAATACAGACTTAAGTAGGGAAATGCCATTATCTATTCCTTCAATAATCCAAGTAAGAAGAATTTATATTCATTCCTGTGCTTTAATTCAATCAATTCAATAAGTTCAGTCAATTTATTCAATTAAATAAGTCAATCAATCAATGAATCGCATCAATCCAAGCAATCCATCGAATCCAATCAAATCAATTCGAATCAAATCCAATTAAATTAATCAGTTAAATCCATAAATAAATTCAATCAATTTCATCATTCAATCAATATCAGTCAATGAATCAAATCAATTCAATCAATTAGATTAATTCAATTAATCGAATCAAGCCAGTCGAATCAACTTAATTAATTAAATCCATAAATAAATTAAATCAATTCAATCAATTTAATCTCTCAATCAATTAAATAAGTCAATCAATCAATGAATCAAATCAATCGAATTAATTCAATCAATCGAATCAATCCAATCGAATCAAATTAATCAATTAAATCCATAAATAAATTGATTAACTAACTGATATGAATATATTCTGTGCTCTGTGTAATCTACACTGTAATATCTATTCTATTTATTTATGCATGTACCATATTATGTGTATATGTATAGTTATACAAATATATAAGTTTGTTTTGTATTTAATCTGATATGTTACTTATATACAATTACCTGTTTTACATTTCTTTGACCATTGGAAAACATTATATGTAACCATTGCCTAAATTAGTTTGATGACTTATCTTATATCATGTATATGATCAAAAAAGACCAGTAAATATTATTATTATTATTATTATTAATTCAATCAATTTGATCAATTTAATTATTCAATCAGTGAAATAAGTCAATCAATCAAAGAATCAAATTAATCGAATCAATTCAATCAATCAAATCTAAACGATCAAATCGTTCAAATTGAATCATATCAAATCCGTTAATTATATTCTTAAATAAATTCAATCATTCCGTCAATTAATTAAGTCAGTCATTCAGTGAATCAAATCAATCGAGACAATTCAATCAATCGGATCAATGCAATCAATTGTATCAATCCAATCGAATCAAATTAATCAATTAAATCTATAATAAATTCAATCAATTTAGTCATCACTCAATTAAATGTCAGTCAATCAATCAATTAAATCAATCGAATCAATTCAATCTATCCGATCAAATCGAAAAGAACGAATCGATCAAATCAAATCAAATTGAATTAAATCAATCAATTAAATACATAAATAAATTCAATCAATCCAACAATTCGATTATTAAGTCGATCCATCAATGAATCGAATCAATCCAATCAATTCAATCGAATTAAATCGATTAATCAATTAAATCCATAAATAAATTCAATCAGTTCAATCAATTTAATCGTTCAATCAATTAAATACCTCAATCAATCAATGAATCAAATCAATCAAATCAATTCAATCAATCGAATCAAATTAGTCAATTAAATCCATAAATAAATTCAAATCAATTTAAACATTCAATCAATTAAATAAATCAATCAATCAATGATTCAAATCAATCGAATCAATTATTCAATAAATCGGATCAATTAAATTAATCAAATCAATCCAATGGAATCAAATCGAATCAATTAAATAAGTCAATCAATCAATGAATCAAATTAATCGATTCAATTCAAACAATCCAATCAAATCGAAACGATCGAATCGTTCAAATTGAGTCACATCAAATCAATCAATTAAATTCATGAATAAATTCAATCAATTCAATCATTCCATCAATTAAATAAGTCGATCAATCAATGAATCAATTCAATCAATTGAATCAATCCAGTCGAATCAAATTAATCAATTAAATCCATAAATATATTCAATCAATTCAATCAATTAAATAAGTCAATCAATCAATGAATCAAATCAATCAATTAAATCCGTAAATAAATTCAAACAATTCAATTAATTTAATCTTCCGATCGATTAAATAAGTCAATCACTAAATCAATTGAATCAATCCAATCAATCGAATCAATTGAATCAATCCAATCAAATCAATCCAATTAAATCAATCCAATCAAATCAATACAGGTGTTGAAATTTTAATTTTCTTATGTTACCTATTCCTCATTTATTTTACACATTTTTGAAATTTTCTTTCTAACCTAAGACAGTTACTTATTAGATAAAAGGTGCCTCCTTATTGAGATACAGGGTGTTCAAAATTTAAAAATTATTTTCACATATTATTTTAATGGGCTCTCACACCTCAATTAAAGGTTTTTAATAGATCTATGTCAAAGTTGAATACATAGGTATCATTTGTAAAATTTCGAAGAAGAGCTCATTATTATGTTTCATCCAATTTCATCTATATCTTCAGCCCTGCTGTTGGCAATTTTGGCTAAAATAATTCGGCAACAGGTGACTCGATAGGTTGCACTGGCCTTGAGAAATGAGAGCCATCATTAAAAAGTAATTAATAAATAATAAAATGTATTATCACACGTTTGAGGTTAAATTTAAATAACGTTATAAACGAGTGATGCAAATAATTATTTAATAGCTGCCAGTGTGTGATTATTTGTAGTCTAAATATACAGAAAATCAATTTTTACCAAAGGACTGATGATAACAGAGTGACCTCCGGTAATTACACCAGTAAGTGTTCTAATTACTGTTTAATTACTTAATTACTTATAAGTACCTACGGTTTCCTATTAATTTTAATTAAATTGTACTTTTCTTGCAGTAAGATATTCCGTATATTCTATATACCAGAGTACAGATTATTGTTTAAAGATTCAAAATCTCTGTATTAACACAAACCCTTAAGTTCTTTTGTGTCCGCCAGATCGTCCAGGTCAGAGACAATAACTTCAGTGCACAAAAAGCGTTAAAGTGGAGAAATTCCTTCCTTCAGTACTTCAGTCAACGACAAAAGTGATTTTGTCGGTAGGTGGGCTGACTACTGCAGTTAAATTTATGAGAATCGAATTGCATAAATTTCGACTTAACAATAGATATATATCTTCGGTCAAATTTGTGGAATTTAAGCCATACAACGTGCGACGTTCCTACCCTCATAACCTCGTGACATATCCAAAAATATATTTTCCCTCGCTTTAACTAAAGAGCAATAAAAAAAATCAGTCTCCGAGATTTCCTCAGATTTTCATGTTTCAGGTGATGTAAGAGTAAGAGGTAAGAGTAATGTTCTTCTTGAAGTTCTTCATCAATTTCTCGAGCCAGATTTTTAATTATAATTTTCTTATAACTTAGATCTAAAATTGTTTTTTTACTAAAAAATAGCGTTATTTTCAATTAAAATGAGTCTACATGTCACAAATACCTACGTAGGTATAGTTTCGCCCAATTTAGTTTTAAGTATTTACTTTTAAAAGATAATAGATCTGCCAAAATTAGAATTTTTTTCATCCCTGATGATAGCTGTCAAAATCATTGTCAAATTATTTTAAATTTTTCCATTTTTATAAGTGAAATTAAAATAACGTTGTCACTTTGACAGCTGTCAAAATTTCTGTCAATTGAGTAAAATTGCCATTTAATTATGTCCACAAATGACTTTAATACTTAAAAAGACATTTTTCTATAGGTCTTGGAGGTACTGAATGCCAAATTAATTTTATAAAATTATTATGTCGGTTGGTAGCTGTCAAAATTGCTGTCAAATTTAAAACTATGCAAGTTTGTCTTCCATAATTTTATAAACAATGTGAATTTCCATAGAAGTGAAATCAAGGGTTTTTTAAATTGCTAGTTCCATAATTGATATTAAAAAATAGTATTTACTTCTGGCAGCTGTCAAAATTTCTGACAACTTAATGAAAATGCCACTTAATAATTATTTCGACCAATTAAAGTACCAAGCAGACATTTCCCTATAGGCTTTGGAGGAAATGAATTCGAAATTGTTGTAAAAAAAATTAAATTTAGCCGACAAAACTGCTGTCAAATTGAAAAAAATGCAAGTGTACTTTCGTAACTTTCAAAATAACGTGAATTTCCATAGACGAAGTGCTATTTAGTGTTTTGAAATTTCCTAGTTCCATAATAGATAATAAGATAAAGTTTTCACTTTTGGCAGCTGTCAAAATTTCTGGCGACTTAATGAAAATGCCATTTAATAACTATTTCAACAAATTAAAATACCAACCAGACACTTCTCTATAGACTTTGGAGGAACTGAATACGAAATTGTTGTAAACAAAATTAAATTTGTTGGTAGCTGTCAAAACTGCTGTCAAATTTAAAAAATGTAAGTGTGCCTTTCGTAATTTTGAAAATGACTTTAATTCCCATAGAATTAGTGCTATTAAGTGTTTTGAAATTTGCTAGTTCCATAATAGATAATAAAATAAAGTTTTCACTTTTGGCAGCTGTCAAAATTTTTTACCTTGATGAAAATGACATTTTATAATTATTTAAACAAATAAATGTAGGTACTTAACAAACATTTTTTTATAAGATTTGGAGGTACTGAATACGAAATTCAAAAAAATATTATGGTGGTTGACAGATGCCAAAATTGCTGTCAAATTTAAAAATTTACAAGTATATTTTTTGTAATTTTGAAAATAATGTTGATTCCCATAAAAGTAGACACGTAAAATGTTTTAAAACTTTCTAGTTCAGCAATTGATATTAAAATAAAGTTTTAACCTTTGACAGCTGTCAAAATTTCTGTCAACTTAATAAAAATGCCATTTTGTTATTATTTCAACAAATTAAAGTACTTAACAAACATATTTCTATAGGTTTTGGAGGTACTGATTACGCAAGTAATACGAAAAAGATATACTTGCATATTTTTTAATTTAGCAGCAGATTTGACAGCTACCAACAAACATAACATTTTTTTGACATTAATTTAGCATTTTGTAAAACCTGCGAAACCTATAGAAAAATGTCTGCTTTGTTCTTTGATTTGTTCAAATAATTATTAAATGCCATTTTGATTAAGTTGACAGAAAATTTGACAGCTGCCAAAAGAACATATATGTATTTTAATTATAAAAATAGAAAGATTTCGATTTAAAGAATTTTATCCACTACATAATGTATGCATTCTAATTTTAATTATGACAGGCCGTTCCTTTGACACATAACGGCCTGCTCATAAAAAATGTTAAAAATAAATAGTATTTATGAATTTCTTCAGTAAAAGATTAAGTCAAAAATATTTAATAGTCGTGGGTAAAATAGGGTATTTTACTCGCATATAATTTACGACACTCGCCTTCGGCTCGTACCATAAACTTTCAACCTCGTGAATAATATAGGTCATTATATGCTTGCAGAATAAACTATTATATCTCTTTTTCTATAAAAACTAACATTGTTTTCAAAATAATTAATTATGGCGCAGGAAAAAACAAAGAAATGTATAATAAAGTAAAATTTGAATATGTATTTGGAGGTCTTTAAAGATGCAGATTTTTTACTCATACAAATTTTTTGTAAATCTTCAAATCCGGGTTTTTGCCGAAGAAATTTTAGCTTTATCCGTGGACATCCTGTATGAAAATTAAAATTTGATTGGGTACTTATCAGTTTTCGGAGAAGTAGAGAATTCACTATAACGACATTTTTTTCGTAAATCGTCAAATAAAAAAGTTTTTCCTCTTCCCAGCTCCATTCATAAACACCGTGTACATATATGTTGTAATTAATAAATAACAGCTCTCATTACTATTTATGTCATTGTTTCTAGCAAGACGAACCTAAGGCGTCAAATATTGCCCAAGAAACTCCCGGCCAAGAAAATACCTCCAAGCCAAACCTACAAAAGAGGAAACGGCGTCCGCAGGAAAATCAGAACCAACAGCAAACAAGTCAAGATGGCGGTCAACAACAACGAAAGGCACTTCAAGAGACACAAGTAAGTACTTATTTTTTATACCTAAAAATACCACAATTAGGATAGTACAAGGTCGATCGACTGGCCAACGGTTAGGCAAATCAGCTGCGTTTACATCACATTCGGCGACTTGAGAGGCGGTTAAGAAAACATGTTCAGTCAGTGACAAAAATATGAGTTAAAATTGTAAATCAAATATCAATTTTCCACAAAAAATACATACGCATGAAAACATCTACGGATTTTGTTTATATTACAGGCACGTTCCACCGTCTCCAATATATGTATAGATGTTTTGACTACAATCCAGTCATCAAAGCCCCACCGCCGAGGGTTGTTTACTTTCATCATTGTTTTTATTAGAATGGGCCTCTGGCTCATTCTTGTTGCATATCATATTAACACGAATATACAAGGTTGATCAAAATTTAATTGAACTTCAATTTAAATCATAAATTTCTTAAGAAAAATTGTCATTCCTGCCAGTAACGATTACTGACATTACGGAACTTTTGGTACCGTTTAACCCCTACTAAATAGAGCTCTCTGAATACCCGGGTGGCCCATATCTTATTAAAAAAAAAGAGTTACATATTTTGAAAAATGTGATATTAATGAGTTTAAAGCACCCTGTATAATGTATTATTGGACATATTGACGTTTTCGTATTTTTTATATAAATTACATTGGAACAAAAATAATTTTAACATATTCGCAGCCATCTAGATGGACAACTAAAATTCGAATTATTTTTCTTGCAACCGTGTATATATTGTTCAAAATATAAATGTATCCAAAATGTGATCTTTATTTCAAAAATGTAAAACATACCACCCTGGTCCATTTAGAAAAGACTATTGGAGCCACTTCCGGTGAAACCGGAAGTGACAAATTGGCGGATAGGTCTCAGAAAGTTGGAAATCTTATCTAATTTCACCGTACAGATATCTTTAAAAACGAAGAAGTTACAGGGGTGGCCCACTATTCGTTTACACCCGGTATACAGGGTGAAAAAAACTTGGAAAATCAGTTTTTTGACAATACCTCGTATCCTCATAAAAAAAATCATGAGAATAGATTTTGGTGTTTCATTTTAGCCCAATAATAAAGCCATGAAATCGAGTGAGCCTTTTGCGTGGGACACTCTGTACAGAGGTTCCAAGCTTTTTCAACATTATCGTAACTTTCTGTGTCAACGACTGCAGTCTAAACAGTTTGCAATATGTCCCACATGGGCCACATGGCACATGGTAGATATGTCACTTGTCGATTATTTATGCGGCACATTTTACGCTTTAGCTCTTCTTTTTCGCGACTCCCTCATGCATTACAACTGTTTATAGAACTGGCTATATGACCACATGGCAAAAATACTAGAGAGCGTTGACATTTTCTGGGGGGTTACTCAGGTTACTGTTGCACGTAAAAATCTTCACTAAATCCCCTGTGGGCAATAATTAATGTTTAAAGCAGCAATAAAATGCCCTACTTCTCATCATAAAATGTTAAAATTTCTTTTAACTGTTGCAATAAAAAAAAAAGATATTGTCTAAAAGTTATTTGTGGCATTTCTTTTCTTATATGGGATTTATTACCGCACTTTTGAATATTTTGAGGTCAGATAATCTAAAAAATATCTGAATTTAAAAAATAACCTTTACGTTTACGCCTGTGACTCTACAGTTAATAGTATATTATTTGACGAGTGGTAATGTAGTAAATAACTGACGCGGCCGATGAAGTTTACAGCGCGAGCCGCAGGCGAGTGCTGTAATTCATCAAGTGAGTTATTTACCTTTACCACGAGTTGAATACTATACTTTACTTATACTACCCGAAGGGGGAGGGCGAAATCCAAATTTTACTTAACAACCTACATTACGAGTATTACAGCGCTAGACTGAAAATCCAAACGCCTTGGTTCGAGTCCGAATTTTTTTTTTTTTTTTTAATGGTCTTATTTATATTAACGTCCTGGCGAAGTTTAGCTTAGAGCTATTCTGACACTTAACCAGGACACACCACATACACCCATTCCATCCGACATTGCCATCTGCCGGAGCTGGGACTCGAACCCAGGAGAGATAGGCAGTGACTAGACGCCTTGTGCCACTCAAGGGCGATCTAGCCCGCTGCACTATCCTCGGTAATGTAATGAGATACGGTCACCCATCCATTCCCCGGCTTCGACCACCGCTGCTTTACTCCGTTGATCGAAGACCGGCAATTGTACGCATGACCCCATCTGACATACATTTTTACTCGGGCAGAAAAAATTAATTCTTTTTCTTACCAACTACGCCTATGACAAAATAATCATCGCGATAAATTGTTTATTTTTGTCACGTTTTGTATATATTAAAGATTAAAGATATCGGATTTCAGAGAACTCGGTCTCTTTAATTAGGTCCAAACAAGTTTAGAATAAATGAGTCGGGCAGAGACAGCGTGAGAGCGTTTTTAACCTTGAAAATACATGCAAGTTTAATTTGATTATTTTGTGGATCACATTTTTGTTTTATTTTTTGTCACGTTTTTTTTGTTTATTTTAAAAGTACCCTCATCACCCAGTATAGAGATGAGTCATAAGACTTACGTCATTGTTAATTCTAGAAATTACAGCACTTAAAAATATCTCTCACTTGTCAGATTAACCTCAGTTGGAAGAAGAGGTAGCGACACACTGAAAACATGAAGACCTTGGTTCGAATCCCAGTTCTGGAATTACATTAAAAATTGATACTATAAATAAGCACGCCTATGACAGTTACAAATGCGTCATCAGAGACGAGTTTAGTGACAGTATATTTGAACCTTGAAACAAGTTTGGACTTGTTTGTAAAACATGTGCACAAGGATAATTTATGGTTTTTTATTTAATCGATAACTTTTTTTTTATTTTGCAAATGTATGATTGATGTTGTAAAGACAGGAATAGAACACGTAAATTGATTCTCGCACCATTTTTGTTGGGTGAATTTCGTCCATATACAGGGTGAATAGCAATAATTCATTTTAATTTTAAGAGGGGGTTTCTGTTGATATTTATAACACAAATTACCAATAAAAAAATATAAAAAAGAAAGTTGAAAAACTGACCCACTTATGGGGTGAACAACATGCCTTGTATCTAAGTCACAGACTCCAAGTTCTAACGTAAAAAACGTGACAAAAAACGTCTAATAAAGTTAAGCCGCCGTTTATAAATTTGCGGTCGGAAACAAGTTAATTGACAGTAACAGCAAAAACTAGTGAATTTATGATTGCAAAAACAAGGTGAATGCCAGAGGCAAGGACCTATCCTGATTTATTTTCTGTTGAGATAGGTAAGTTACGAAGTTCTGAAAATGTTGACGTATTTTAATTTAATTTCTTTCTCGAAAACTACAGGGAATATATTTTTTTTTGGTATATAGCCTTACCATTAAGGGGCCTACCATCCCTTAAAATTAAAATGAGTTATTGGTATTCACCCTGTATACAGTATGAACCCCAACTTATTTCATTCCTTTTAAGGGGGGATCTCTGTTGATATTTGTAACACGAATTACGAGTAAAAAATATAAGAAAGAAAGTTGAAAAACTAACCTACCTTACGTAAAAATCTATTGAACTTTTGAGGACCACTGCATATCTCAACCGGTCCACATATGAGGTAAACAACATGCTTTGTTTATCTAAGTTCATTACGAATTTCAAAGATATAAAAAACACCATAAAACCACCGACAAAGTTGTCTTGGGGCTATACGTAAAGTAGACCACAGCTTTATAGTGCACATAAAAAATCATATTGTATAATATGTAAACATAAAAATACAGGGTGAACCCCAGCTTATTTATTGTACCAAAGTGTTGTGACACCCTGTATATTGCCTTGAAAAAATGCTCCTGGGGACAGTTTTTAAATATTTATTCTGTATTCTAGTATGAAAATTAAACTTGCAAACCGGTTGAGGAAGTCGCAGAAACATCCTTGAAGTGTCGATAATTCAACGTATATCTGATTAATTAGTGGTTTAGTTAGTTATTTAGAGCTTATCTAAAACTAAAGGAATTTCATATCATTTACATCCTTTAATTATACGTTAATTAACTTAGAACATAATCAACGACCAAGGAAATAAGACAAAATTATATAATGAGCGACATTTAAACCATAAGGTCGTATACAGGGTGTTAGAAATTAATGGAAAATAGTGACACGTAAACAAGGTGAGCCGTAGTGAACGTACGCTGTTCATTTCAATTCAGTCACTGAAAAGCAGAAATCGTTTTAGATTCATAATGTCATTTCGAGGTATTTTTACCAAAAATGCACACCTGTGCATCAATGCATACCTATTATTAATAGTTTGAAATGCCGGTGCTAACTAATTTCTTATTTTTACGTAAGAGTGGATACGTAACCATTGTTGTACTGCTGTCAAGATTAAATCATCTTTATATTCATAGTGCGAAATAAAAGGGCGCCTCTGTCATAGCCCTCGTCATGTTTACAAAGGAGTCTACCTGCCACTCAAGTGCAACTATACGTTTTATAAGTCACTCCCAAAATAATAAAATAAGGAACAATACAGTTTTACGCTTTTTTGTAACTGAACCAAACAACAATGGAGCCAAAATGCCAATAAAAATGTTTTAGAAAACCGGTAATATTAATACCTGCTCCTACTTTAGGTATTCTATTAAGGACAAATATATTTTTCCTAATACTGTGGAATAAAGTAAACCTACTCATTAATTTTCCTACGAGCGTGCGGAAAATATCGCTTTTCCGCACGCATTTTAGTTCCGAAAGTTGTACTTTTCCGCACTAGTACGGAAAAACGTATTTTTCCGCACTAGTTAGCAATGGAGGAAAATCATACGTTCTATCATGCTACTGAGGTAAGTATATAAACAAAAATCCCGTTCATAAAATAAAATGCCCTTTTGGTTGTCCAAACATTCAAAGATGAGAACTACAAAAAATACAATTAAAGTAGGCGCTGTTCCCATCAAATGGGCATATCTAATTACATAAACTGGTTTCTGTATAATAAAATAGCGTTGTTTCCCCATTATGGGACGTTCTAAAAAGACACAAACTATTAGAAAAAAAATTTAAATTTTAAATTATCAGGAATCTCGTTAAATAATAAATTTTACAGCTCCAACTTAATGACATTCCAAACAATGGAGACTGAAATAAAATTGTTTTAGTTGAAGTTATCACAGGAATCTCGGTAGATAATTAAATTTTACGGCTCCAACTTTTCTTTCATGTAGAGGGCCCACGAATACCCCATTTACGACCAAATGCAATTAAATGATCTGATGTAATTAATATACGGGGTAAAATCAACGATGCAACTGCTATTTTAAGAGTGTAGAACTCGTTTTGGGAACTTTTCGCTAATTATAACCTATAAGATGTTATACAAGTAATTACAAAATTCGATAGGATTTGGGATTTCTCTGAAAGTGTGAGAGTTAGAAAAAAATCGACATAAGTGTCCTGGGCTCGATTTTCTTTTTTTTTCCATGGCCTCCTCAATAAATATTAGAAATGCAATAAATATGCGTAGACGTCATTTTTTTTTTTTTTATCAATTTTTTTTTTACTATAAGATGTGTTAGTTTTCCATGGCCTCCTCACAAATATATTTAATTTTTCGAAAATTAACAACTTTTTCTAGAGATAAATACAGGGTGAGTCAATAGTGCGCATTTCTTCTGTACTTCTTCTCGTTAGAGATAGAGCCATGGTTCAAAATTTTAATTAAATTGTGAGAAAAAGTACATTTTTAGAAATCATTGTCAATTATACAGGGCGATCCTTTAAAGTGGCAGATGAAAAAATATATGTACTATATTTTTTAAATAAATATTTTTAAAATTTGTTGGAAGGCAATTAAACTGATAAAGATTCTTTTCAGAAATTACTTTGGGAATCGAACTAAATTGCTGGACCTAACGAATTTTTAGGTTAGGTTAACTTTGAAGTCAAATGTTTTGCGAACGAATAAAGACATCGATCCGCGGTTTGCAGAATTTAAAAGAGAATTTAATTCTGAACACGCCTGTTTGTTCCGATTTTTTCGTTTCAAACATCTTACTGTCTACAGGAGGTGAAAGAAAAGTATGTTTTTTTTTTTCGAAAAAATCGAAATTCCATGAACGAAGAGGGATGTCAAAAATTTGAGAAATTCGCTTTTTCCGTATAAACAAACGACCGAAAAAATGCCAATTTAAAAAAAAATTTGTACTTAGAAACTTTGGCTAAAAAAACATTTTTCTTTTATCCCCTGTAGGCAGTAAGATATTTGAAACAAAAAAATCGGAACAAACAGGCTTATTGAGAATTAAATTCTCTTTCAAATTCTGCAAACCGCGCATCGATATCTTTGTTCGTTCGCAGAATATTTAATTTCAAAGTTAACCTACAAATTCGCTTGGTCCGCTTCAATTGTCCAGCAGTTTAGTTTTCTTCTAGCCGAAAACATAAAAATATACTTTAAGCTACCATATGAAGTATTAATTAATTTTTTTCTTCGGAAAATATACTAAATATTAATAAACACAAATATAGTCGAATCTGGTGGAGGTGCCGGTGATGTACACTTCACCCTGTCGGACTTGATCCCATACATTTGCTCTTATATTTAAGCAGTAAGAAGACTCATTATAGTGATGATTTTGACTGAGAGTTAAATCATAAAATAATTTATTGACATACAGGGTGAGCAAAATAGCATGCTCACATATACAAAGTGTTAGGAATTTAGACAAATTTAAATGGGTGGTGGAGAATGATCCAAAAAAATTTTCCCTGTGAATAACGCAATTGTAGATAGTATAAGATTGATCGACTGGCCAACGGTGAGGCAATCAGCTGTGATTACATCACAGTTAAAGTTCAATGATCTTGTACCATTTTCTTTTTAATTGAGAACGCTTTGAGATAGTTTGGTGAAATTTGTTGTTAATTTAACTAACCTCTATAAAGAAGCAAATTGTTGTTTAACACCAATTTTTTTTATAAACTGAATTTCTGCCTCTATCGTTTACCGACCTCTGGACGCTGCTACCCCAGGTATTCCTGGGTTGTTCTGTTACCAACAGCAACAGCCCAGATTCCCAGTTCAGTTTCTACCTACCTACACATTTATGGACCCTAACAACACAACTTGCACGCTTGGAGAGTAGCAGATGAGTGCTTCGGTGTCGTGTGTTCAACTTCAAACAATTCTCTGTTCGGCGTTTCTGGTTTCTGGTTTCTGGTTTGTTTAGTTTAGTTCGTTATCAGCATTCGAGAGTATAGGTTGATGTTGGTGCACAGTATCTTGAGTGCATTCGTAATCGTAATTAACAGTGTTTGTTTTGTTTGTATTTTATACCAGTGTTGATAAACAAGGGTGATAGTGCCCTTATTGTTTTCGTTGCAGAAGGGCGACATTATTCAACAGGATGGTTATGATGCAGGCAAGTCCAAATACGCTTTTTTTATTTTAGCTTATTTTTTGGCCCAATTTTTTTGGACAATTTATTCATTGATTTTAGTCAATTTATTAGAATTTCGATTTATATTTCATTTTACCGGAATCTTAGTTTGTATTCTTTGAATTTAAAAAATGAATTTTTTATTTAATTTTTTGAATATCAGTGGTTTTTGTTCAGTTTTAAGAAACTATTTCCTTTTTTTGTCGGTTTAAAATATTAATAGTTTATTTATTTACGGCTCAGTTAATTCTGTGGCAAAAAGTTGCACTAGAAATTTTTTAATATTTTTAAATATATTATAAAAAAGTAATAAGTATAGGCGTGGTAATTTAATTTTTTGATTTTTTTTCGCAAAACAACCGACAACAATTTTTTTTTTAATTTACTAGGCCTAAATAACTTTCAATTGGCACCCGATATTTTTCTCGGAATAGAAAATTGTATTTAGACTTACAAAATGCATTTTAATTTTTTTTTAATATAATTGGTTTTTGTTCAGTTTTATGAGACTATTTACCGTCTTTGGTGGTTTAAAAATATTTTTTCTTATTTCGTATGACGATGGTGGTCGATGCTCATAATACCAAAGACGATATCGTCTTTGATAATACCTTCCCTGCGCAAGTGAATAAAGAGACTGAGCCGCTGTGCCCGCTGTTAGAGCGAAGCTGGTAGGGATTACTATCACTGCTATCACTGCCATATTTAAAATTGTGTATACCATATCTCATGTTTTTATTTAACCTTTAACCGTGGCAGGGGATATCTACTTAAAATAGATTATTATTTATTTATGCATACAGAGTTGATAATCCGTTATCTTTTAATATTTAAACATATCATTTAATAATTATAATATTTCATTCATAATTTCACAATTAATAAATAAAATAAATATTCAATAAAATAACATATTTTTGCGGTTATAACTTCTTAAGTTGCCTCAAAATTGGTGGAAAGATGCAGGGGGCCGCATTTAAAAAATATATATTTTATCCGATTTTTTACCTAGCCAGGATATATTCGAGATTTATGTGGAAAATCACAGAATATACATTTTCTATTTTATTTTACGAGAAACGATATAGCGGACATCCTGTGCGCTAACTTTCGATAGTCTACGACTGAGCACCAAGCGGACAGTAGTGGGGGGTTGTGGGCGTGTCCCTGGCTACGGTAATATAAATAGAGACCGGGAGTAAAAACAGCCAGTGCTCTGTTTTATATTGTACGCGATACATATTTGTTTTGTCTTATTATTTAATAATAATAATAATAATAATAATAATAATAATAATAATAATAATAATTGTTCAGTTGTTAATGTCCTCATTTATTTATTTTTGAGGCAGTGATAAATGTGAATATTTTAAAAGTTTTCAGTACCGAAGTAAAATTAAAGTAAGTTTATAGATTCCGAAACTATTAAATTAAAAAAATTGTAAAATAAAATATTTGAATAAAGATTCCTTTTCAAGGAGTTGTAATTATATCAGTTGTGACTCAAAATTTTAAAATAGTTTAAAAAATTACAGCAATAAGTCAAATCTGCTTTCAGCATTCAGCTCAGTCGCTTGCGCTGGGAGGTTATGAACGTTGGCTTTTTGGCTATTCCTTGTTGGACAAAAAAAAAATTTTTTTAAATAATTTATTTTTTGGCAAAGAATTTCATGTACGACTGCAAGAAAGCAAGGCATGCGCACCCCCAATTATATTATTATAAAGAAATTATTTCTTACCTTTTAGTACGAATTTTTAAGAAAAGTTTAAAAATTTTTTTTTATTTTTTTAATTTTCTGATTTTTAGTAATACTTTAATTAAATTATTATTATCATCAACTGTACAAAATTTCATCAATTAATTGTGTCCGGAACGATTTGTTTTGTTTTTTTACTCCAATTTTTACCCCCTGCGCCCCGGGCCTACATGGGGATATGTATATGCAAAAATAACGGTAAGAAACTTTTTAAACCGCAAAAAGGGGAAAATATTTTAACAAAACCAACTATTTTGGAAATAATTAAAATAATTCTAGTGGGTGCAAAACACACAAATTATTATTTCTATAAAATAAGAAATTATTATATTTTCTAATAAATTGACTAAAATCAACAAACAAAATGTTCAAAAAGACCTCCAGATTGGCTAAAAAATATCTGAGCCGGTTGTAAATTTTTTTTTATTTTCACGAGTATTTTTCCAACATTTTTCAGCCAGCAAGTTAACATAAATTATTTTATCCACAACTACTAAATAATGTATAGATTTTGTACGTATTTTCTCAAGCACAATGCTATCCATTATTCCCTGCAGTGAATAATGATTTCATTATTCACTGCAGTGACAACGATTCTGATATTTGTTAAAAATTTCATTAAAGTGGCCATGACATGTGCACCAAATTAACAACGTTGATGTTTAAATTTAATTTATGACAGGTCGTCCTTTTGACTCATAACGGCCTGCTCATAAAAAAATGTTAAAAATAAATAGTACTTATAAATTTCTTCAATAAAAGATTTAGTCAAAAATAAATTATTCACTCGGGTGATTTACGACACTCGCCTTCGGCTCGTTACATAAACTTTCACCCTTGTGAATAAAACATGCCATTATATGCTTGTGGAATAAACTACTATTTTATCTCTTATCTTTTAACATTTAATTATGACTTAATTAAAATATTTTATTCATAACATCATAAACCATGTGTTACGCTGATGCTATTATAATGATCAATTCATGGCAAGTTTCGACTTTCAGAGGTGCTTAAGGTTTCTTAATTATTGGAAAGATATACAGGGAGTTGCATAAAAAAAAACTGCCATATTTTTTATTTCGAGATTTTTGTGAAAGGTCTTCCGAAAAATTAGATTATACATTTTTTATTTCACTTTACGAGAAAATATAGTGGGGGCTGTGGGCTACAGTAATATAAATAGACTAGGAGCAGAAACTACCAGTAATCTATGTTTTATTATCCACGATACATATTTATCTTGTCTCATTATTTGTTCAGTTGTTGCAGTTCATTTATTTATCTTTGGGGAAGTGATAAATTCAAATATTTAATTTAGTAAAAGTTATCAGCGCCGGTTTAGAATCGCTTTAAGTAAAATTGAAGTTTAGCATGCGTGTAGGTAATTTTTTTTAAACATGCTATGAAAATTTAATATTGTTTAAACCCTTTTTATTTTAATTTGGGTACCCCGCCAGTGGAATGCGCTAATGGGAATAATGACTAATAACTGAGGCGACCGCGCGTGTCTTGTACGATTCCTGATCAGTGAGTTGTTGCCAAACTTCGCGATTCCAATAAAATACGGGAAATTTAATAGTAAAGCAAATAGTCCCTGAGATGTTGAACTAATCTCGTAAACATTTTCTCATTCGGGATTGGTCTGTTAGGATATTCTTCTTCATAAAGCCTTTGAATGCCACTAAAATAAAACTTTACACACACAGAATAAATATCACTCAATTTTTATTATTTCTACACAAACAATAACACTTTAAATTTCACTAAAACCAATAGGTACCTATCGCAAATCCACGCGAGGCTTTTGTCTTCCAGGAGAACCTAAATAGTAAAAACTGGCTCGTGTACGACAATTTCCGAATCACCATCGTTTGTTGATCAGTTGACTAGATCAGTAGTAAAGTAGCAGTAAAGTTCAGTGACTCTATAAGAAGTGATATTGGAAAAGGTCCTATAATCGAATTGTGTTTTTACAATCTTTTGCATTTTGTGTTAAAATGATTAGTAACTAAAGGCGGATTTATGCAGCTGACTTTTTCATTTTCTTTTGCATCATAATTTTCATTTTGAAAGTTAAAACTGCGTATTTTAATAAACCTGTTTATGCAATTAAATACTTTTTTCATTTTCACTACTTGTCTCTCATTAAGTTGACTACAAATCCACCTTAAGTGAGGTTGAAATGTCTTTTATTTGATTACGTACATCGCATTGATTTTATATAATATACAATTATTTTTCAATCTTCGTTTTTCGCGCACCTACCAAAACTTTTTGTCGGCCAACGTAATTGGGTTATGTAAAGGACATATACTAACATGTTAATTGTGTTGTTAAGCTGATTATTGAAGGTTATTTCTTTAATGGCTTGACTCCCAGCGATAATGTAAAGTGCAATTGAATGTTAGAGCCGTAACGTTCTAATGTAAGTTGTTTGTATTGTTAAAAATATTTACATAATATGATATGAACTTAATGCAACGATAGAAGAGAAATGATAAACATGGCGAGTCCTAATTGCCTAGTTAAATTTAAACCACCGACTCTTGGTGTTTGTGAAAACCCATTTTACCCCCACGTTATAAAATAGTAGTTTTCAAAAAAATACGACAAAAATGTTTTGGAACCGCTGGCCACTTAGGTATTATTGGCCAGCGGTTCTAAAACATTTTCGTCTCTCACGCATCTATTTACTAGCGGTTTATGAATTTAAATGTAATATGCCATTTTGCGATTGATTTCCTACTGGTGAAAGTTACAGTGGCTCGTCAAGACTCTGATTGGTTGCTTCAATTCCGTCCAGTTCTAAACATAGTTACTCTCCTTACTCATTTATTTAACCGTTCGTTACAAATAAATAACAATTATTTTTGTTGCAGATACCTCCGAAACCTGAAAAGCTAGATAAGGAAATAGAAGAGATAGCTAAGCAAATCCGGGAGGCGAACGAGAAGAAGATGATCCAGCTGAAGAACTTCCCACTGTTCCACACCAACCAAACGATTCCACTAAGACCTATAGCGGAAATTATTTCGGAGGATTGGACCTCCATCCAGGGGCAATTCGGCTGGGCCGAGCTGGCCAAAACTATAATCCCCTACTTGACCAGATCGGGCGAGAAATTCGTGTCGTTGCGCATGGCAGACAGCAAAATTTTTTTGAAGTATAAGCAACTGTTCACGGAGGAAATTCGTAGTTGTTTTACGTTCGACAAGCTGCAGGTGACGAAAGCGGAGGCTCAGTTGTTGAATGAGATTAATTTTCGCCACTGTGACAATTTCTTCGGTAGGTTAGAGTTTACCGTCAATGACGGTATTGTAACTCTGAAAGAAATCACAGAAATGTACGACTTCCTCGATTTCTGTTACGTAAAATTGATAGAGAAAAACGCAGCACCACACAAGCGTTGTGGTTTTATCAGGATTGCCTCTCAAAACTGCGTACCTTATGTATGGTATGAAAACGTACAGTACGTTCCCTTGTTTTATTTTGAAGGTGAATGCAAATATTTAGAAGAAAGATCCAAGGAATTACGAGGCTGGGAATTGGCGTATCTGAAACTTGCTTGTAAAATTCAAGGGATCAGAAAGGCATTGTTCGATGAAGATTCAATTCGCGTGGTAGAACTGGAACTCCTGAAGAAGTTCTTCCCAGCAGACACACTGTTTGAAGACATCTGGCCAACTGAATATAATACCGAATCCCTGATTCAAAAACCACTACCCCGACTTGTATCTATCGAAGTAAACGACCACAACAAGAAGGCACTTCCAGTCGTTGACCCGAATCAAATCGTCGCAGCCCAAAAACGGCCAATGCCAATGAAAGCTACTTTACAAAAAGTACCGGCTACCATTGTCGAACGGTCTCTATCAGCACCGTCAACAGGAGGAAGAAACACGATAACAACAGTCCGCAACAGTTTAAAACCTCCCCCACCACAGTACTCGTATCGGAACAACAGGCCAACTCAAACCGTACCAAATGCTTCCCATGTTCCTAATCAGCAGAACACCTTCATCAATCAGTATATAAATTCACTAACAAATACTTCAACAACTCCATTAGGCACCTTGACCAACTCCACAGTTCCAAACTTAATAGATTACCAACGAACCGCGTTGCCATATACGCCACATAAAGAGATTAACATAACCAGTATGGCTTACAAACAGACCCCAATACTCCGGCAAGTTTCGCTGCCTGATGTCAATGCTGGGGCGAATGTTTTGCAAATACCAGATTATATTTGCAACATTGGATGCCCTTATTTCCTAGTGAGAGCCCAAGTTGAGAATAAAGTTTTCGACTTCTGCCTGAACATGGAACCCTACTTGACCACCACTCTGCTGGTGTCTCTGGAGGAAATTTCCATGGTGTTCTTCGAAATCCCCATCGACCTAGTGTTAAAGGCGGCGTTTGTAATGCGTCTCAACATATTCTTCCCTAATAAACTCCAAATTAGAACCCTGGAGAGGGCTAAGAGATACCCCACTAGGGGCTTGATAAAAATTAGAGATTTTGTCGATAATCTGCCTCAAATTAGATACATTTTCAGCCATAACTAAGTTGCAAAACGATTTATTTATTTGTTTTTTTTTTTTTAATACAAATCTCGACATAATGTTACCGACTGTTAGTTTTAGGTGTTATTTTCGGAAGAGTGACAGTTATGTTTAATTTTAAGAAATGATTATATTAATTATTAGAAGTCCTTACGTTGTGGATATTTTGTTCTGTGATTTTGTAAAATAAAGTTTGGTTCTGCCGCTTCTGAATGTTGAAAAATAAATATATGTTCTATAATTAACGCTTGTTTTAATTCAAATCCTGCCTTAAATACAAAAATCAGAAGCTTCTTTCAGACCTGTTGGTGCTCCATGAAGTAAATGAGATAAAGTAAGTATTTTAAGGATAGATGAGTTAATTTTATTGCATTTTTAAACAGTACTCAAGCACCGTTACTGAGCTCAACGTTGTTGCTATGGTTGACGTGCACGTGACGTCACAACTAACCTAAAAAATATGCATTTATCTAAAATTTCCAAATATTACGTCAATTTTATGAAAATTTCTCCTTGGATCCTGTACTATCAACCAAAATCTTGTTCGGTGCATCATTAATAAAGTTTCAATTGTTTTGATCTAATAAAATAAGATGCTATTTGTTGGTTGGAATTCCA
Organism: Rhagium mordax; assembly: GCA_963680705.1. Lineage (NCBI taxonomy): Eukaryota > Metazoa > Arthropoda > Insecta > Coleoptera > Cerambycidae > Rhagium > Rhagium mordax. Next base: position 4,347,723 of record OY796662.1, on the reverse strand, counting down.
ACCTATAAGTAGCAGTATATTTTTAAAATTCTACAATATTGAAATCTACTGTCTGAGAGAGTTTTTAAATGTTATAACGGATCCAAGCTAAAACTACAAGAATTAAAATTGAAATTGAAAATAAATTTGGAAAAACTAAAAATTTAAGGTTATGTTATGCTCAACATCAGTATAAATATGTCAGCTAGGTTGGATATTATTTTTGTTATGTTATTATTGGACTAGTATAAAGCTTAAATAAAGTCTTTTATAGATATGTAATAAGTCTCAAACAAAGAAAGTTGTTGTTTTGTAAGATTTTTACCTGAAATTTTGCACAGACTTCTATTTTATGCAAATACACTTTTTGTGTAATTTTGGTACAAAAAGTCAAAGCGAAAACGAGGAAAAGGGGGGGTTGTTGTACCTATTAATTTACCTTAACCTTTAACTTTTTCATGCGTACGCCAATGGTCTCTAAATATTTATTTTTAGATTAAACACTTATTTCTCCAACTTTTCTTACTCATAAAAAATTTTAATTTAGGACTTGATTAACGAGATATTCAATAAATTCAAATTTATTTTCAATATCTTAGTTTCGGAATTTATTATTTTTATTATTGTTGTTTGTAGTAATCATTGGTTTTCTTTATATCGATTACTATTAGGCAAAAAATGCCAGACGGTTTTTGTTGTTCATAGTTAGAAAAGTTCGATAAAATAAAACCAGTGGTGTACACATTTTTGATTAGAAAAGCTAAATTAATTCTCATTTAACTATGCCACTGGCGTTCTCTATCGTTCTCTATAAGATAAAAGCCCGTGCAAAATCTCAAGTAAGAATCTTAAAAAATAAGAGGATTATTAATAAAAATAATTTTTTAAATTTCAACTTTAACACCCTGTATAAGGAAAACTACGTGCCAAAATATAAAATCACTCGTCCAAAGAATCTGATGGTTGACAGCTTGACCTACTTTTTCTTAACACCCTGTATATTTATGTACTTCCCCCTGAAGAATCCCAATAAGGACGAAAGAGCATGTAAATCGTGTTGGATTTATCGTTTTTTTATTGGTAGCCATAATCAATGAATTTGTGGTGAGTTATATACAGGGTGTTATTGAACATCATAAAAAAAATTAATTTAACAGATAAAAACTCATAGTCAAATACATCTAATGACGAATTTCCTCTAATCAAAAGTGATTATTTACAGAGATATCCTCATTTCATTTCTTTAAATAAAATCGCAATAAAAAGTTTGATAGCCACTGGAAACAGTTGTATCCCATTTTAAGTGTATGTGTCGAGGTGTGTGTTATGGATGACAACGAGGAAGATCATGGCCGTCGTCATGTTTATTCGAATTCTAAAATTGGCATGATATTAATTTATGGTGAAGCTATACAGAATTTGTTGGCAGCTAGCAAGTGGTTCTCAAACAAATACAATCATTATTCGGATTTTTAACTAGCTTTTTTTGCTTCAGATATATTTATTTAGGCTGTACTTGTTTTAAAACATCAAAAATAACATGCAGTTAAATTTTTTTCCTAAAGTTCAATAACACCCTGTATATTTAATTTCAATAATTTGTTTTTAGACGTTTTTGAATTTTGTAATTTAAATCCAATTTTTATCATGTAGTTAAAAAAGTTCCAATAGATTTTGTATTTTGTATGTTTAGAAGTAAAGCATCAATAATCGTTCTCCATTGCTTTATTTTCTGGATCTAATTTAAATTTTTTACAAACAGTTCATAATTAATTTGGGTTGATTTTGTAATTCCCTGAGTGATCCATGTTTTTTTTAATTTAGTTATTATTTTTTTTTTTAGAATTTCACTTGTGACCTGATCCTTTGCAACTTTTATTTTAATTGTAATGAACCAACACCCTGTACATTGTTTTCCATTAGTACTAAGTAAATCCACAAGTATTAATTAGTTCCATATTTGTATAGACATTATGCTTATGAATAATTAATTGTCTAGAGATAAGATAATGTTGGAAATCAATTATCATTAATATACGATCTATCATTAAATATACTATCGATCATTAAAATAGTCGAGTTTAATAATAGACTTTAATAAATAACTTGTTTACAAATAATACAACAAGATAACCCTGAAACATGTAGATTGTCTCTCATTGAAAACACTTTGTATTTACTTTGTCAATTATGTTATCTGTTAGTATACCAACCAGGGATTGATAACAAGTCATAAAACAACCGTTTTTCACTCTTAACAGACATTCGATGTGGAGTTAACGCTAGATTTCTACAACATTGCGTTTCATGCACCGTTAGTATTGTTACATAACCTCAATAAAATCTTTATAAATTGCGTTACGATCTTCTTTCGAAGGTCATTCTTATTCTCTTCTTTGTATTTTCTGGTATATCCCGTTCAACATCCAACAGCAGTCGCTGTCATATATAAAGATTTTTTTGAGGTTATGTAAAAATTCTAACGTGATGGGTCAATGCTGACCTCGAATTCAGTTTCAGCGCCCAAAAATACATAGGTATAGACAAGGTGGTTAGCTCGTTTAGGCTTTTAGTTTATTTTTAACCTCACTTTTGACTTGATTTTATCTGTTTTTTGAGGTTATGTCAAAATCCTGACGTAATGGGTTAATGCTGGTCTCGGTTTCGATTTCAGCACCCAAAAATACGTATAAGTATTTAATGCCCAATTTGTGTAGCCTGAGTTTCAAAATTTAATCATGTCCGGCTTTTTCCTGTAACACTCAGTGCATATACTAAATTTCATTCAATACATATTTAAAAAATAATAATACTATCCATCACAAAAATATTAACAATTTGTATCCGTCGTTATAGTTAGCTCGTTAGTCTTTTAAATAAATTTAAAGTTAACGAGTTCCTATATTTATTTTAAATTGCAGCTATGATTGCTATGAAACATTTAAATAACATTAGGTATACACTAAACTAATATTAATGTATTTAATTAACGCAGAGTTATGTTATCATGACCTCAATACAACGCATTAATTAATATTAAGTGTATCTGGGCACTTTGCGATAGCAAATGCTTGAACAACGTTTAGCTGTCGCGTCGCCTGCCACAATCCACAGTCCACGAGTCCACGGATACCACACTACAGAAAAAATCGAAACGCAAGGTCAATCACCTCACCGGTCCCCTCCAGTAGGAAATACTTGCAGTGTTTGCGACACAGGCTGTTCAATCCGACGCTAACGATCAGACCCGAAGCGCGCGGAGTGGGACAAACGAGTAGGCTATTGGTTGGTGCCTCTATGTAGATCGAAGCGAAGGCGCGAGTTCATCAGTATCGGTGGTCCGTGTAAGTGCGCATATAGTGTCTGAGTTTGCCCACCATATTGAATTATTACAAGTTGAATTAATGATGGCAGCAGTGCCGGAAGTTATAATGGTAAGTAATACTAATTAGTAAAACATTACGAACTCAGTTAGTTTATAAAGTAAGTTTGGAGTAATTAAGAAACGAACAGAACTACCTCGGTGTCCTCGGTGAGTTTCTCCTGACGCGACGGTCGATTGCTGAATGACAACCAGTTCTCGGGCGTTAGTCGCTACCGCGCATGCCTGGGCCGTTATTCTATCATGCTTATGTGGGAAGGGGTGACGGAAGCGATTCGGCGGCACGCTATTGGTTAAATCTGACGCAAAGATGGCATTATTGATGGCGGCTGGTGGGGGTAGGTAGGTAGGAGGTCACCACCAGCAACGTAGGACGCCACACGGTCGCAGTTTAACGAATATTATTGCGTGTTGCGTGCGTGTGAACTGAATTAATTATTGTTGCGATGAGCGTTGTTTCCGAAACTCGAATGGTAAGTTATAATTAAGCAATACTTTTTATTATTAATGCAAGAACACCGATCAAGTTCTATATTTATGTTGTCATAAATTTTCGATCTGCTCTCCTTCAATATTATTTTGTGAAAGTATAGATCACGGCAGCCATTTATTTTTAATCGATTTGATGACGCGTTTCTCGGTTCTGGCGCATGCGCACACTTTAGCATTTAGTAGTGGTGGGGTTTTGGAGAGTAAATGCGTGGTAGCAGTAATGAACGGTTTCTGGTTCAACCGAAAATGATATTTCAATAATCTATAATTTAACATTTTTGTTATCTAGAAGGAATTTTGAAGGCGATTCACCTGTCGTCTCATTTGAAATGATAAAGTTCGAGTATTTTCGGTTAAACAGGAAGTGCCCGAGAGTAGCTCTGTCCGTGATTTTATCTTTGAGTTTTATGGATGCGCAGTAGGTATTTATGAGTAGTATGGATGCGCAGTAGGTGTCTTTGAGTAGTGTGGATTTGCAGTAGATATCCTTGAGTGGTATGGATGCGCAGTAGGTATCCTTGAGTAGTGCGGGTGCGTAGTAGATAGTTTTGAATTGTGTAGTAGGTATCCTTGAGTTTTGTGGGTGCGCAGTAGGTATCGATGAATTTTGTGGGTGCGCAATAGGTATCTTTGAGTTTTATGGATGCGCAGTAGGTGTCTTTGAGTTTTATGGATGCGCAGTAGGTATCTTTGAGTTAAGTGGATGCGCAGTAGATATCCTTGAGTGGTATGGATGCGCAATAGGTATCCTTGATTAGTGAGGATGCGCAGTAGGTAGTTTTGAGTTGTGTGCATGCGCAGTAGGTATGTCTGGGTTTTGTAGATGCGCAGAAGGTGTTCTTGAGTGGTATGGATGCGCAGTAGGTATCTTTGAGTTGTGTGGATGCGCATTAGATAGCCTTGAGTGGTATGGATGCGTAGTAGGTAGTGCTGGTGCGCAGTAGTTAGATTTGAGTTACGTGGATGCGCAGAATGCATTTTTTTATTTGATTTTTTTGACAAAATCCTGTTTTTGAAAATGATTTGGGAATCAAGGGAATTGAGATTTTTTTCTGTCCCTTAATTAGAGCCAAATTTGTATGCAAAACAGGTTAGAATCACTCAATGATAATTTACCCGAGTAGAAAATCGCCCTCGTGTGCATCACAGAATATTAATATACAATTATAAAATATTGTCTAAAATAATTACTTATTAGAACAAGAAAACTGTTTATTTCAAGTTTAAAAACTAGCAATTAATAATAAAAAATAGGATTTTTTCTGTTCTTTATCACGCGAAATGTCAAATGTCTTATTTATCTAACCGTAAAAACACGTTTCCTAAATGAACAAATGTCTTATTCTATTGCTAGCTTAGGTGTTCCGCAAGGTTCAAATTTGGGACCATTTTTATTTTCATTATTTATCAATGGCTTAACTGGTAAGATAAGCCGTGAAAAATCTTATCTGCCTCTTTGTCGTTTGATCAATGCGTGTTATTCGCGTTATTGTGGAGAAGTAAAAGATCTGGATTAGCTCGTCGTTCCATCTCTCGTTCATTTTTGTTATTTGTCGAGGTTGTACGCTACCACTAAGACTTGTATACGCAAAAATGTGCGTCATTTTGTAATTCTAGCACTAATTCTAAACCGATTTGTTACAGTTGGACACTCCCGAGGACACCCCACCTTTCAAATCCGAAAATGGGGATGATGAAATAGATAAAATGGCCAAGCAAATTCGAATGGACAATAGGATAAAGATGACCTTCCTGAACAGAACTGAAGAACACCAAAAGAAGGTACCTGCAGTAATACAACCACCCAAGACAGACTTATCACAAGACTGGGCTTCCAAACAAGGACAATTCGGTTGGTGCGAGTTGGCCAAGAAGTTCCTGCCCTATTTAATTAGATCCGAAGAGAAGTACGTCGCATTTCGTATATTAGATATTGAAATCTACCCCCAATATACAACGAATGAAATTCCCCTTTGCTTTGACGTTGAACGAGTGAAAATGACCAAGGCGGAGGCCAAATTGTTAAATGAAATTAATAGCCAGCATTGTGATTTTTGCTTCGGTACGTCGAATTTTACGGACAGAGAAGAAATGATTAAGTTGACAGACGCTAATGCAATGCATGAGTTCTTCGAAACGTGCCACAGTCTGTTGGTGCAACGAAACACCTGTCCGGATAAACATTGTGGTTTTATTAAAATAGCTTCTGAAAATGTCCTTCCATACGTGTGGTTGAATTCTAAACAATACGTGCCACTCTTATATTTAGACGGCGAAGTTAAGTACTTAGAAGAAAGATCACTGAAGCTACGAGGATGGGAACTGGCGTATTTGAAACTTTTATGCAAAATAAGTGGTATCAAGAAATCATTATTCGATCACGAATCGATTCGGGTAGTTGACTTGGAAGTACTAAAACAATGTTTTGCCCCAGACACCTTATTTGAAGAAACCTGGCCTGTTAGGAACAAGATAGAAAGTCTGCTACGAAAACCACCCGCTAGTCAAAACATTCCAGATAAAGAGGTTATCCGAAACGGCGAAGCACAAACTACTCCTGCTTTGAAAAGACTGAATAACGCCTCAACTTTAGGTAATACCCTTAAGCCTGGAGCAAAATTTAAAATAGTACCGAAAACTGCTCTAAAGCCGGCACCTCCACCATACACGACTGCAAACCCTACGCGTTTAAAGGGAGTTCCATGGAGAATGGAAAATAAAACAATTAGGATACCCAATACTATTTTTTCGAACTTGGTGAAAAATCAACAGGTTACCAAAGACATATCACCGAGGCCGCCATTTAGTAATAACACGAGTCATCTAAGGCCCATTTTAATAATAAACTCTACTAATACCACAGGATGTAGGTTTTTCCAAGTACCAGAGGTCAACTATAAAGACAACGAGAGGCCTTATTTTATATTGGGTCATCAAATGGGGGATACATCCTTCAAACATTGTATCAATTTAAGCCCATTTGATACCACCCTCTTATTGGTCACATTACAAGAAATTGCTTCGGAATTGCTAAAAATTCAAGTCCCCCTACTTAGGAAAGCCCTTGAGTATTTACGATTCGATGTCTTTTTGCCAAACACAGCGCAGAAGAAGGCCCTAAATGGACTTGGGATTGTCCCAATTATGGGTCTGATCAATATCAAAGATGTAAAGAATAATATCGCTCAAATAAGGAATTATTTTTACTTAAATCCACGCTAACTTTCCAGTACTAGTCAACTGAAACGCCCTGATTTGTTGCTGCCTTTAATTTGATAATGTTTATAAGTGATATAAATTAAGTGATTATTATGTATTGTAAATAAATTTATTTATATAATTATGTTTTATTTTTTCACTATACGATAGGAGAGCTCTCACCTCAATGTGATCAAAAATCTATTTTAGCCTCTAGGAGGTACGAAGCTCCTCCGTAAGCCATTACGGCGTTGTCATGTCAACCGCAGTCTCTTCTGTTTTACTCTTTCCAAAATCGATTTCTTAAATAATTTGAGTTTCTCAATGGCCTACTGAAACTAAGGGCCGATTTTTTTTTTATTAAAATCCAATCCAATTCTGGATTGGAAAAAACGTTGGGAACTCTATTATAAAGAACTGAGTAGTTTCTGTGACAGGGCATATGAAAATAAATACCTCCAAAATGAAAGAAGATGCACCATACTCCATATTATCCTCCAAATATATCCTAGCGTACATTCGATCTGCTGGTCTAAATACAGCCGTTTGCGCGGGAACGTAACATCCCGTTTGAGCCATCACTTGCAGCAGGACCACTTCCCTGATAAAAATGCTTTTGCCTGATCCATTGGGGCCGGTTATTATGTGGACGTTCACGTCACTTGAGCAACTCTGTAATAAATGAGACATGTATATTTTTAAGTGCAGAATGATTCGAACCTATTTCAACAAGAACACCTGTTTTGAACCCGTCACTGAAAAGATCCTACACGTTTTCAGTTTGAGTTTAATCAAATTTTATTATCCTCCCAATAATGCCAACTTGGCTTACGAGACGCAAACTGAATGTGAATTAGTCATTGTCTACTTACGATTGGATTCGAAATAGGCTTGGTGGGCAACAAGAAGTCCAACAAGGGATGGTGGCCGAACGTGACTTCGGTGAAATCCCCAAACTCGGGTCGAACATATCCATTTCTGACGCTGGTTTCTGCTAGAGATTGCAGCACGTCCAAGTTGGCTATTTCTTCGCAGAGCTTGTAGAATAACGACACGTACTTCTTTATCTCGATGATTATTGAATGCACCATGCTAGAACATGTATTTGCGTTTTTAATAAACGTATTTTCACGCCAAATTTCTTGACTGCTGTATCAAGACATGATATTGACGTTTCCGTTTCTACTGGACACCAAAAGATCGGAATGTTTAACTGGACTCATCTCCCGATGATGACAACGTGGTTGGCGAAACGTGCTTTGAGTTCAGCATTCGGTGTTGGTGTCCAGTAAAAACAACGTCGCATCAACCCTCATTAGAATAATCAATGTACCACGCCTCTGCGTACTTACGATAATTATATTTCGAATATACACGTCTGGCTACTCAGTTGTTTCAGATACAGTTCAGTAAATTGCACACATCTCCCCTATCAATTTCGATTCGAACCGGTCGGCGCTCCGCCTCGGACTACCGTGATTGGTTGAATACGATACCGCTTTGGGAGCGCACGTGTCTCGTTCCGTTTTTTGTGAACCGACTGAATACCTAAAGGGCATTGCTGTTTTATTATTTATTCCACTTTTTATGACAAATTCGGATTTAGCGCGTCAAAATACATAAGAATAATGGAACATTTTAAATTACAAGGAAAAATACAATTTTAACCCTTATGCGACGTTTACAAGATCTGTGAAGTCGGAAAAAGTGTGGTTATATTTCTGTCAAAGCTTCCTCCAGCAACATGGGCGTAGTAAGTAATAATGTAAAATTTAAGCAACCACCAAAACGTACGCCAATGCTACTTCCAAGGGCGTCGCCTCCAAAATTTTCAGGGGGGGGGCAGAGTAATTTTTAGAAATGTTTTAGCGCTTTTATTGGAAAAAATATACCGAATTATTACTTAAATAAAGAATTTTATTCTAGGTACCTTTGACACATGGATGATTGAAAAATTGCAATAAAATTTATTTGTGAATATTAATTTAGCCAATTTTAACACTATCTCAACCGCCCTTGAAAAAACAAATGAAAATTCTTTCTGTCTAACGTTGCGTCTTTATTTATTAAAAAGGATATTAGATTGTGATTCTTCCAGGCAACAAAACAAAGGATAATAGTTTATCCTCTTTCTTCGACGGTACGACACGATACGTTTTAAAATTTTGAACCAGAATAGATTAATTTGTATAATATTGGGGTAGTAATAATAGTAATAAACTTGATGGACGCAGATTTAAAAAATTTGAGATGTGTTTTATTGATTAGTCATCCAATGGTACCTAAAAATGAGTATATACACCTAGGCCACAATAACGATTAAATAGTCGACATTATTTTAATTCCTGGTGTTTTTAAAGATGGCAGCCAAAAACATTCGACCTCAATTACATCGGTTATCATTTATTTCCGAAAATAAACTGCTATCAGTTTGTTATATTTTTGAATTCTAAAATTTACCACCATACCATACTCGGATCTCTAACTGTCTGATTCTGAACTTGTTTCAACACGCTCACATTTCGCGACATACGGGCGCCGCGGACGGACGCACGAGGTCAGCATCATCAATCAATCCTAGTCTCGGTCGGTGACAAGTGATTCCCCCACGCATTACGTTACGTTACACAGTACACACATAACAATTGTAGGTAACTCATAAATCTGACTCAAATGTGTCTTACACGTTACTTATTCGTAATATGTCGGCCATGATGTCCTCGAGTCTGGTGGAAAAATTGACGAGTTCTGGAGTTTTCATGGTGAAACTGCCGGCAAGACGGTATACCTGAAACAACGCAGAAATTAGAAGCTAAAAGACTCACTTTATAGGTATATATTCATCACCAAAAGTAGGACACCTGTATGTTTTTTACCTGAATAAACTCGTCCGGCAAGTCCGACTTTTTCATATACCGTTTCTGTTTCTGATTTAGATTCAAAACAATGTGGTGGCCTTTGGTCTGGTTGTTTCCAGGTGTGAGGGCCAAGTCGTATTTCTCCGCCAAAGCTTTAACATATTCTGGAACAAAATCCATTGGTTTAGAATTCAAAAAGCCCCAAGCCTACATTCGTGTAAATATCGCAAAACAATGGGCCAAGATTAGCACCTCGAGGTACACCCAAAGCTGCTGTAAGAATTTCAGATGCGGATCCAACTGATCACTAAACCAAAATGGTGATATACTTATAACCATAATTACCTCTCATGTCATCGATCCTCTCCGAATACACTTTCCTGACCAAATCCAGCAGGCCATTGATCCCGGGCTTTATGGCGAAGCACCTCTGCATTATGCCAGCCTGCCCTTTGGCGGGGTAGGCGTTCTCCTGAACAGTCGTCCTCACCAGATCCTTAATAGTAGTGAACTCCTCACTCTCCAACGTGTTCCTCAGCTGGACGAAGAATGGCTGACTCGACTTTGAGAGTACCTCTTTCAGAGGAGCCACAAGGTCGGTGAGGCTGTTAAGGAGAAGGATGTAGTTCAGCTGGCGGTTGGAGCACTTCTGCGGTTCGTCCGGCACTATGGTGCCGATGCTGAGGAGGAGGTCTATGTTCGAAACTTTTTGTAAGAGAGCCTGGAAGGGAAAAAGTAGAAGCTGATACAAATAATATTAGTTTATCACGTTAATTACATTAAGGTAGAAGCAGATCTAGGATAAAACGATCAAGAGTAGTCGGATCTGAGATGCATGAGCAGATGTTTGATTGTAAATTAAGATTGGAAACACTATGGGGAAAAAATATGCCAAGCATTCAGGTATATTTTGTTTATTACCGATGCGGTTTCTTATGTGAAGGTCGCTGGAGAAAGTTGATTTATATGGCCTGCAAGGAGTGGCTGAATAATAGTGTTGGTACTGATACCAGTAAAACCGGTTTTATTAAAGCTTTTGTTTGGGTATCCTAGACGCTCTCAACTCCGACCCCTTATTTCTACCTGAATAGACAGCAACATTTCGGGCTGCTTTATTAGCTCCGCAACGCAGTTTAAACGTTCTTCGATGTATTGGACATCGCAGGGAGGTTGCAAGATGGAAGATCGTAAAGTTCTCGCGCCTATTTTAGTTACGCAGTAGTTTAAAACTCCAAACAGACTTGAATATTTGTTGCCTTGCGCCGGCTTTGCACTGCACACTAGTTCCAGTCGATCGGCTGTTGATACATCTGAAAAATATATAGGTACTGTCAAAAACAAGCTGTTGTAGTAGAAGGGAATGTTTAATTTCCTATTATTATCGTTATCGTTACTGTTACTGTTATTTTTAGTAGTATGGTAATGACTGAACTGAAGGTCCAGATTTTGTGATGTCAGATCATAAACTAATGGCGGAGCTGAAGAATTTCAAAAGACAACCCAAAGGATAAAATCGGAGTAACTGAAAGGTCGCCGATTTACGAAATTGATTGTGAAGATTTGGCTAACTTCGCCTATGACTTATTATTATTGTTATTATTATTTAAAATATTTTGGACGAGACAATCAATTCCCATAACTAGTCTCTTCTAATTCCAATTGATTGCTCTTCTAAAACACTTAAATCGCAATAGCAAATATATGACTTTCGTCAATAATAATAATAATAATAATAATAATATTTTCCAAACTCCTCTTGCACAGGAGGAGCAATCTTCCACTTGGATGGAAAAATAATACGTATGTTGGTTAATCTCCAAGGCAATTTAATGCACATTTTGATCCCAACTGGGATGCCATCAGTGCCTGCTGTTTTATTGCTATTCAGAATTTTGCAGTGCCTTGCGAAGAATCCTGTATATTTCTTGTTGGTTAAGGTTAATTCACTTGATTTGCCTTGCGTATATGCTTTTTATGCTTACCTATTATTGCATATCCTTCAGATTCTTGATAATCAATTTTAATGGATCCTCCTGCGTAGTATATATACAAATTGTTCTGCACGTAAGTAATCAGGGCCGAAGCGGCCGCCAGAGCGTAATACCTGAAATTAAAAGTTTTTAGTTTTTTTACTGAAAATGAAATTCTTGAATGACTTCGTAATCTAAGCTGAAGCTCATTATATATGGGGGCTTAAGCAACAATGTGGTCCGACTGGAATTGCTAGAAGGTCATATACCCCATGCATGTGTTGCATTAAAGTAAAAGGTCTTGGTCTGGTGAGTTAGAGCAGATAACTGGTTTTCAACCGACAATTTGTTGTGTAAAAGCCGCACAACTTATAAAAACTACTTTGTCAAAGCTGCATATAATATGAAGAGGTCAACAAAACACGAGGTCAAGGATACTCATTTCAAACGCATGTCTTTGATTAGACTATTACAAAAATATTGTTGTTTAATTTGGGAAAATTTTGAATATTGGATTGTGGTATGTGCATTGTATACAGGGTGAACCAAGTAACACGAACGTGTAACACGAATTACCAGTAATAAAATATAAAAAAGAAAGTTGAAAAACTGATCCACATATAAGGTGAACAACATGTTTGTTTATCTAAATTCATTACAAATCCGAAAGATATAAAAAAACACCGTAAAATTACCGACAAAGTTCGGGGAGCTTTCTGAATATTCGAGTGGCCTATCATAATATTTTTAAAAAAAGAGTTATTTTGAAAATTGTGAGATGAATGAGTTTAGAGCACCCTGTATGATGTATTATTGAACATATTAACGTTTTCGTATTTTTTATATGAATTACATTGGAACAAAAATAATCGTAACATATTCGGAGCCATCTAGATTGACAACTAAAATTCGAATTATTTTTCTTGCAACCCTGTATAAATTTTTCAAAATAGTATAAATGTATCCAAAATGTGACCTTTATTTAAAAAATGCACAAAACATACAGGGTGGCCCATTTAGAAAAGACTATTGGGGCCATTTCCGGTGAAACCGGAAGTGACAAATATGGAGGATAAGGTCTCAAAAAGTTGAAAATCTTACCTAATTTCACCGTACAGAATTTTATCCCGATATCTTTAAAAACGAGGAAGTTATACAGGGGTGGCCCACTATTCGTTTACACCCGGTATATGAAATATTAAAGACGACAGACGGCCCATAATTCCAATGTCAATCAAAATTCCAAAATCTAACTTCTAAAATGAATTGTCTAATTAAGTGATATTATTAAGGATATTAGGTTTAAAATAACCTCGTGGGATAATGGGATCCCTACAGGTTCGTAATGGCTCTTTGTACGTTAATGAGCAACCCCAAACATTTAATTGGGCGTTCCAGGAATTCATAAATGGATATTTATATGCAGGGTTTTACCAAGGCCCCTAGACGATAACAAAAAGAAACGACTACCTGGCCTGGGAGTTAGGTCTTCTTTTAGGTATCTACGGCGCCGGTAGATCTTTATAGCCTTTGTTGGCTATTCATCAATAAGGTTCGTCTGACTTTATACAATAATTTAGATTTTTTTATAGTAATAACAATGCCATGAAAGAAATTTTACAGGTAGAAGAATGTGAGAATCGGAAAAATTTAATAGCTTCCAAGAACAAGGTATCTTAAACGTGCTGCAGCAACTGTAGCATTTAGGATAACAGCAATAGAGGTTCTAAAATTTTAATGGCATCCCTACATCTTTTATTAGCCTATTATTTTTAATTACAAAATTCCAAGAAGAATAGGTACCTAATTATTCTTTTCAAGCAATTTTGTTTGTTTATGTGTATCCCAACAAAGGCTAAACTTCTAGCTAACTATGTGATACCTTTTACAAGTAGGCACCAGTTCAAATTTTTGGTACCAACAAACCGGAACATTTAATAAAACTCAAGTTGGACTTTGGAACACAATAATATGAATCGAATCAGCAATACCCCAACCCATACTTAAAAGGGAATTTATTAGTTATTGCAAACATCTAACCTAACCTAACCTATAAAATTCAAAATGAGGACATTCACCTATGCTGCAGGACCAACAATATGGCGTTTAAACTGGGAATGCAAATATCCGACAATATTTCCATGCCATTGACTTTGTTAAACGTGCTCCTGGGGACGCCCGTGTATTTAACGTTGGGAAACTTTTCCTTCACTTTGTCTATCAACCGGTTCCCAGAGAAATTCTCTATAAACGTCACGGGGATCAAAATCTGAAAATAATTTACAAAATTGTACATCTCAACGAATATTGGCTCGTCATCCGTTAACTCACCTCTTGCGGATTAAAAATATTGATCTTGGTCAAAGTGTTTATGTAGCTCTGAGTATCAGAGATTTGGCAGAGCACCAAGAGGGGCTTGGAGACGCTTATCACTGCTATGCCCACTTCGCATCTGGCTTCGCCTCTTCCCTCTGTCAAAGCTAAAAAGGAGTGCGATTAAACATTTCATAATACAAAATGGACCACACTCCGTTCCTGCACTTCCTTCTATTCGGACACCAAGAGATTATTTTTTCCACCCAACCATTCTCATTATCATACTTACCAATAATAATTCTAGATTCTTCGTCTGATGAGACCTTCGAACTACCTACGGATTTTTGGATAGTTGAAGGAGTGTTGAGGACGCTGAAAATATTTAACACATGTTATAATCAATGACAAAAAGTAAGTGTTCAAAATGAGAATAAGGAGACGCTTGGATATCTTCTACATACTTTAGAAAAGCTGGCTGAAATTTCTAGAGCAACAGTGACAAAAACATTTTTCTTCTCATCGTTCGGAGCACAAAATATCTACTTCGGTAGATTCTGAAACTTTCGTGGAGCTGAGGATCTGTTTGTTTCTTCGGGAAAAGGATATAGTTTGGTAGTAGATGAAGATGTAGAATACCTTTTAACGAAAATTAAGAAAAGTCGTTATTGGATAAAAGTACAAAATGAAGATAATTAACTCTTATTCGTATTTTTCTTGTAGAAGAGTATTCAGATTCTCTTGAGCGCTCTATATTTTGGATTCTTGATTTTCGACCATCATATCTTCTGAAGCGAGGTGATCTGCGTTCCTCTATTTATACAAGCAGTAAGAGGCTTGGCTTGGTTCCGCCAATGTCACGTGGCCAATCGTACGCCATCCCTGTCATCGAAGAGGGGCGTGGCTTCGTTTTGGTGTCGTTGGTAAGAGCGATCCTACCTAGTGAAGGCAGAACTACAGTATGGAGTAGGCCAGGCCAGAATCATGCCATAAGTAGTAGAGTATAAGAAATTTTTTCTTTCAAAATCTTTGCCAATATTCAACTGTCTCCTTATTCACTTTGAGTAGTTCATATTAACCTTATATGACTTCTGCCCCAGTTTAAATCTGATGACGATGCTGAAGCTTTCTTCCTGACTGTAGCGCTGAGGGGAGGGCCCATTTTGCTGACTCCAAACGCTAGAATAGCATCAAAAGGCAAAGTTAACGAGGGAATAGACAGTATTGAAGCAATAATAGGCACGATTATAATTCTAAACTTTATTTCTTTTGTGAGCTTTTCGATTTTTCTAACTAGTGGAAAATCGAGCAAATATTTTTCGAGTGGCAGAGCGAAATTGATCGTATTATTCTTTGTTTATTCAGCGTCAATTATTGAGACCATTATACAAGCGCTCGCTATCTACATAGGAGATTGTATACTGTTACTTCTATAGAAACCAAAAATTATCAAGTACTTCTACTTAATGGCGCAAGAATTGCGATTTGGTCACGTATTTGAACGTGACAGAACAACGGTTCCGAGGTAAACATCGTCTATATATATCCCGATTTTACGAAACCGGGACCAACTGGTAGACCGTGGAAGAAATCGTCGGGAACAAACCGACATATACAGGGAGCGATAAATCACCTTTGGAAGAATTAATTCGGAATAATATGCCACAGGTATTTTCTTGAAAAATTCACGTTTAAATTGCAAGCACAAGCAGCTCTTCAAATTGAAATACTACTCAAAGAGTACGAACTGGAAGAGCCATAAAATTGTAGCAATCAGGGATTTTGGCATGTTATCGAATTCATCATCGACAATGACCAGAGGCTTCTATAACTGTCCATAGGCAAAGGGCTAAATACTGATATTGCAATCAAGTCCGCCATTTTCTTCCGCTTAATATGACGTCGGTTTTTAGCTCTCCGCTTTTTGTAACAGCGGTTGGGCTATTGTCAATGATGGATTCTTCAAGAATTCTTCATTAACTCCTGGAAAGAAGTTACTTTCCGGTCCTGGTTTATCTGCTATTCAAAATATTTGGTAGGGTGAATTTGGCTTATTCCTTTTTTTTATTTCTTTTTAAACCCTATCCCAAGTAACATGATGACGTAATTTTGTCGAACTACCGACGTCATAGCTGCAGTCTAAACACGTTAAAATTACGCACAAGAAACCGTGACAATGACGGCCAAAAGTCACAGCCCAGGGACGTCGCAAAAACATGACGTACATGACATAATTGTGACATCTTTTTAACCATTTTTTGACGTAGGTATTTTCTACTGTCATGACAGCCAGCATTGGCACATTTAATATTGAGCTCAAACATTTCTTTAACAAAACATATTTTTTATATTAAAGATTAAGAAGTGTTTGGGAGTTTAACAGAAAAACAATAAATTTAAAGCTGTACAGCCTTAGTTTTTAAATTTTCTTGTTGGTAATTTCTTTGGAAACAAATTAAGGATTTTTCTTTTTAATTGCCAAATATATTTCCTTAATCTATAATAGAAAACTCAGGATTTGGTATTACAAGTGAAAATTTTCTTTTGTTACAGTAGTTTTAAGTCAGAAATATACGTCATAAATACGTATCTCGAAGGACGTCACAAAGACGTCTTAAAAAATACGTCGTACAGATGTCAACAATTAGTCATATGACGTCACTAACCAAAAATGACTTAACTGGGACGTGCAAAAGACGTCACCATGTTGCTTGGGATATTTCCACCTTCCAGCTTTATTATTTTTATTTTTTCAATTTTAATGTAGAAACCCCAAATTTTTTCCATTTCCTCTACTCCGAAACTCTGCCCGACTCTACTTTTTTCCCAAAACTTTTAATTTTTTTTAACTAAAAATCCCTAGATAAACCTACTTATATATACAGGGTGAATACCAATAACTCATTTTAATTTTAAGAGGGGATTCTGTTGATATTTATAACACCAATAAAAAAATATAAAAAAGATAGTTGAAAAACTGACCAACCCTACGTAAAATTCTGAGTAGTACCGCTTCGTCGCTCTACTGACCCACTTATGAGGTGAACAACATGTCTTGTATTCAAGTCACAGACTCCAAGTTCTAACGTAAAAAACGTGACAAAAAACGTCTAATAAAGTTAAGCCGCCGTTCGGCGGTCTTTCATATTCGACCACCTGCAATTATAAATTTGCGGTAGGGGACAAGTTAATTTTCTGTTGAAATAGGTAAGTTACGAAGTTCTGAAAATGTTGACGTATTTTAATTTATTTTCTTTCTCGAAAACTACAGCGTATATATTTTTTATTTTTGGTATATGGCCTTACATTAAGGGACCTACCATCCCTTAAAATTAAAATGAGTTATTGGTATTCAACCCTGTAGAGGTACAACCTTGCCGAGCTAGATTGGGCAAGCCATACCGCCCGATCTAGTTGTATATTAATTCTTTAACTTCTATCAATTTTTTAAAATTTATCGACATAGACTTAATCTACTTTAACTTTTTCTAAAAAATTACAGAGTTTCAATTTGAAATCGGTTCCCTAAATGTTTGTTATGTCTATGGTCATCCAACGAAATATAAGAGAGGTTTCTCTTTGCTTCTGGCAAAGTTTTGCCATTTGCACATCTGCCCAGATTTATACTAAACATTTGTGACAGTTGTCTCTAAATGCAAACAAATCTATTTAACCAGTTCATTAATCATTTTTCTTCTGGTTCTTAAATATCAGATTTAAGCTTACCAGTGAATAAAGCAAGTAAATTAAAATAGGTCTTATTACTCCCACTGTGTGCTATTTTTAAATTCTCATTATTATATTAGTATTCGATGAAGAGAGCATCGGATATAGTGGTTTTACTCATGAATTTATAATAAGGAGGAATATTATATTTTTTGTTTTGTTCAACGCAATGCATGTTTTTGTTCATTAGAAGCCATTAGTAAAGTCCGTTTCTTTTCTATAATAATCTTCAAGGTCAAATTTTTAGAGGAAAAGTTGCATTCCTGGAAGTCCCAACTCCAATTATGTTGGAACAGGGCTTTTTTGGTTACTTTTTTCACACTAGATAAATTGTTGTCAAAATAACGAATCTAATGTCAAAATGCTGTCAATGTCAATATTATGTGTTTTTAAAATATTACATTATTTTAAATTAAAAACTATATATATAAAACAAGAGTCCGGAAGGTTAAATGTTCTTGCACAATACCTTAATAATTTTTATTAAATTTGAATTTAAGTCGGTGAAAATAACTAATAATTCCAACCTATAAAATTTATAGGCCTACCAAATTTCCTACGGCTTAAGCAGCATTTCTACCAACTTTGTAACACTTTGACAGGTATTATAGAAAAAAAAACGGGCTGGGTGACGTGCACGTGACGTCACAGCTAACTTCAAAAATATGCATTTTCTAAAATTTATTCAGTTACTATATTTGCCTTGAATTAATAAAATAAGACGCTTTTTGTTGGTTGGAATTCCAACCTATAATTAGCAATGTCTTTTAAAATATTACATTATTTTAAATTAAAAACTATATATATAAAACAAGAGTCCGGAAGGTTAAATGTTCTTGCACAATACCTTAATAATTTTTATTAAATTTGAATTTAAGTCGGTGAAAATAACTAATAATTCCAACCTATAAAATTTATAGGCCTACCAAATTTCCTACGGCTTAAGCAGCATTTCTACCAACTTTGTAACACTTTGACAGGTATTATAGAAAAAAAAACGGGCTGGGGGTGACGTGCACGTGACGTCACAGCTAACTTCAAAAATATGCATTTTCTAAAATTTATTCAGTTACTATATTTGCCTTGAATTAATAAAATAAGACGCTTTTTGTTGGTTGGAATTCCAACCTATAATTAGCAATCTATTTTTAATGTTCTATAATATTGAAACTTTATAAATCTACTGTCTGAGAGATTTT
The DNA here is from genome assembly GCA_963680705.1 of Rhagium mordax. Taxonomy (NCBI): domain Eukaryota; kingdom Metazoa; phylum Arthropoda; class Insecta; order Coleoptera; family Cerambycidae; genus Rhagium; species Rhagium mordax. Next base: position 4,328,606 of record OY796662.1, on the reverse strand, counting down.
TTAAATGTTATTATGGATCCAAGCTAAAACTACAAAAATTAAATTGAAAACTGGGAATTATTTTGCAAAAACTAAAAATTTAAGGTTATGTTCCATAAAATAATTTCAAAAAGTTTTAAAAAGGGACTTTTTTGACTAACTACGCCTATGACACTAAGGCAATATAACCGTCGTAATAAATTGTTTATATTTATATCACGTTTTGTTTATATTAGAGATAGGTATCTCATTTCAAAGAATTACAACTCAGCTTTTTAAACAGGTCCAAACTAGTTTGTTTAAACCAAATGAGTCAACAGAGAGAGCGTGAGAGCGTCTATAACCTTGAAAATACATGCAAGTATTAATTTGTTTATTTTGTATATCACGTATTTGTTTTATTTTATGTCACGTATTTTTGTTTATATTAGAATAAGTACCGGCAGAGATCAATTGTAATTCAACAATCATCACCCAGCATAAAGAATTAGCGGAATTAGCCACGTAACCTTGAAAACAGCTGTGCGGATGAGTCATAAGGATTATTACGTCATTGTTTATTTTTAAAAATGACACCACAAGAAAATATCTAAGACGACGACGACGGAAGCCAATTAATCACCGATATCTGACATTTTTGTTTAGTCTACAACTCTGTCGATGACGTCATAAGAATGACGCAATATTGCGCAACCCCTTTTGGTCATTGCCGAGGACCACTTATCACCCTTTGGTCCCTTTGGCTTTCAGCTTTCAGCTTTCAGCACTCAGCAGTCTCTGGTGGATGCACATCACATCAGCCAGAACTCCCCGTCTGCCACCACCACCATCCAGCACCCACCCCCCTACAACTGTCCGGCGTCTCCTATATAGTGGTCAGATCTTCTCAATAATATTTTTAGACTGTGTTTCAATCATCGGTTAAAAGCAGAGTTAAGTAAAGTCATCTGTGGTTAAAGGCGCAAACTAAGTATGATTATTAGTTTGTGGTTAAAGGTATCTTTGTCGAAAATCAATTCGAAAAGTTTCTCATCTCATTGACCTCTATAGACTTTTTTATAAATAATGTCATAGACATAACTCTCTGGAGTGGATAGGTAATTATAAATAAATAGTAATTTTTTTTTAGTTTTAGTATTAGTAGTAGTTGATATTGTTGATTGGATAAAAAAAATATATTGTTATCCAATTCATCTCGATTTTTTTTTTTTGAAAGATAAACATCATAATTCTATTTCATGGCACAATTTTGGACCTTTTTGATTAGTGATTTTCAAAATTTTAAATCAATTTTCACAAGGGATATGTTTTCATTCAGTGGGTCACATTTTTTATTAAAAAGGTAATTTAAATTATATTCATAGTTGCAGAACTTATGCAATACATAATACACCATGCAACACATAATACATCAATACTATGTGTGTATTGCCTATTTATAAGGAGGTGTCATGATATTTGCCTTCTTTAATCTATAGTTTTTACGTTTATTCATATCTGTCTGTAGTCTGTACGTAACGTTCATTTAATAAAAAACGAAAATATGCTGCCCATGCGAGTGAAAAGGTAAGCTTAGTTGATTCTATACAGCGTACGATGCATCACGTTAGGTTCTTTATTATTTTTTTACTTCTTTCCATAAATTAATAAAATTCTCCTGGAGTTTCTCTACAGTTCTGGTTTGAAGATGGTCAATATCACTAACAGGCGCTTGAAACATTAATTTTTTTTTAAACGGCCATAAAAGGAAACTGCGTATCACACGATCTAGGAGGAAATTCGTGTAAATGAAGAATGCTTGTAACATGTAGACTGTTGGGGCTGCTGAATGCTGATATACTTGGGTTCGGATCCTATTAGAAATATTAGCGTCAAGCTGATTAATGGGGATTAGAATCGCTTTACAATCTCTGTCACGTTCCATAAAATAATACAGCACCAAAATACCAAAATACCAAATACATACACCAAACACCACATACAATTTCTTCATTATAAAGCTCTAAATTCTCAATTCTGAGCCAACATGTGCAGAGAATTTCTAGGAACACTTTCTATCGTTTTTCTTAAATTTTTTGCTATAAGGTGCACGTTTTTTTTTGACCAAACACTACTTCTCATTTCACACTGTCTATTTTACGGAAGAGTCAACTGTGCAGTAGCGAATAAGCGAGACTTTATTAAAAGAGCAACACAAGTCGTTAATAGAGCCATTTGCTAGAAATGATACAGATATCTACCATTCGTGGAATTTTAACTATAATTTTTATGCAGGAAATAAGCACTAACGTCTGTTACAGATTTTTTTGTAATTTTTATTAATTTTTTTTTTTTTTGATTAAGCAATTAAAAATACAACTTTTGTGTCTCTTAATAAATTTAATCAAGTTAGGTCTAAATTAACCCATTAACACTACGAGTAACACTGCCGAATTACAACAAAATTGGGTAAAGGATATTTAAGATATTTACGAAAAAGCAAATTTTTAAAATAAGTTTAACACCCTGAAGCGTTTTCGGACCCATGTTTATATGAACTTTCTGTCACTCAAATAAACGTCTATTAAATTTATTGTACATACTTAATTAACTCCCTGTAAGTATGTATATATAGAGATACGAAAGATGAAACACAACAATAGTAATAAAAAAATAGAAGAATGTGAATTACAAATAAATAATTGACAAAATGAGTCTATTAACACAATATATTATAGTAAATTGTAAGGGAAAAATTAAAAAAATATATCACTGGCTATTTAAATCATACTTATGTTTTATATCAGGTTGCATTAAAAATATCACAATAGCTACACAATAGGGTGGAACGAAAAATGAATTTTTTCAAAATTTTTTAAGAATTATTACCACATGGCAATCAAATCGTGCATTTAGTTATTAATAACTGTGAAAAAACTGAAAACGGTACGTTGTCTTTTTCAGGTTCTTCAATGGGGTCCAAATTTTAGAAAAAAGATTTTTTTATACCATTTCTATTTACGTTATTTCTGTTCTTAATTTAAGCACTATATTACCCAAACTTGTCGTTCCTCAAAAGCGTCAAAATACATGCTTCTAGCAATTTTTCCCAAAATATATATTTTTTTTGATAGAAACATATTTACTGTTCTTCTCTATATTCAACTAGGATGAACACCAAATAAATCAAACGCTTTATTAGCATAAACAAAAAACAAAAATACACAGGAAGAAACAATAACAACATTTTTAATATAAGGTTATTATTATAGTTATTATCTATTGCCTGAATGAATTCATCTCGGTTTTCTTGGCCACAGACAGCTAACAATGCCTCAATTACAAGAAGCATGCATCGTTCAACAGCTTATGGGTATTGTAAGGAAATTGTGGAAACCAGGAAAACTTACGTCCGACGCCTTAGTTAAGCATAGTTCCATATTAGCGGTTATTAGCGGTTTAGTAATATTTTCTTCTTTCTAAAAGATTAATTCCGAGAACGTTTGGCCTCAAAATTTATTTTGAGTACACCAAATTCACGTAATACCGTTGTTTTGACAGTCCGTGCCTTCAGACCACATTGCGGATACCCAGTTCTTTCTATTTTTGATATTCGTCCATAAGCAAAGAAAGCAATATATTCTCGGGATGTGCGAAAAAACCTCTTAAAATCACTCACCGGATAAACAATTTTTTTAATTTTTTCTGGTAAAAATCTGCAAGCCTCTATTATTAAACTGAATGTTTTGCCCCTTCAACATACGAAGACATAGTTTAATTATGTAATTTACCAAAATACAACAAAGAGTTTGTTCGCCTCACTTACGCCAGACGCCTCTGGGCTGTATAATTGTATTGGAATACTCTCTTTGTCGCGTAATCCCCATAAGCAGTGCGATTTTCCAAGACAATGAGGAAAAATATATATTTTTTTAAATGAATCAATGCTGGTAAGAAAAACCTGCAAAAACAAGAAAATTTCGAAACTTTTAAGTCCTGTGAGGAACCTGAAAATACTAAAGATAGGTCAATCACCTATTGGGAATGATTTTTACTTATCTAAAGGCACATTTTGAAGCTCATCTCATAACAAAATATTGGAAAAAAAATTTCTGTTGTTCCACCCTAGCTACTACACAATTTATCAAAATCAAATAGATTAAAAACATATCTTAATATCGAGCTTAATATATTGATATGTAGTGTGGCTAAATAGAAAAATTGAGCTATATGAATGGACGCTGCCTGTTGGGTTTTGTATTGAATAAATAGATAAGAAAGTTCTAGATTTTTCTTTCTACGTATTTAACTGCAGAAATTAGAAATACAAGTAGATGCTTTGCGCAGCAAAAAGTATATTATAATAAAAAGCATGCATCTACAACGAGTAGTTTTATAAGCGTGTATTACATGTAGATAAAAGGAAGTCATTTGCTTACCATTATTAGTTTTTCCTCTATTTTTCTTCCCTCTACCTCTACCACGGTTTATCACAAGTTCATTTAAATTCATTGTTTTCAAATTTGTACACCTTTACTCCAACAATGTTGCAACTCGAACTACTATTTGACATTTCCAAAGGTAACTAACTAGTAACTGTCAGTTCATTGTTGTTTTCGCGGGTCACTATGTTCTTTATGGAAAAATTTTTAAAACTTAAAAAGTCAAAAGGAATGTTTGAAGTTTTGTCATTTCAAATGTTTTAAACGTTACCAACAGTCGGTAAAAAATTCCACCAGTAATGAGTATTATAGATAGGCAGCACATTAAAACTCGTGCATACTTGGTTGCATAATAATAAGGGTACAAAAGAAAAGCAATAATAATTTACCAAAGTTTCAAATTATGCCAAATTGTTAATTTATCGTCATATTATGACACATTTGTTTAAATAGCTACTGAAGTTGTCATTCATTTAAATGTTTTTGTACGTGACATTAGTATTTTGTAATATTTATTTTTCTTTAACAACAAATAAAGGCTATTTTGCTTTACACATGAGTTAAGTTAAGTAAACAAGTTTATCACATATTTATTTATTCATCATTCAAAAAAGCGCTGTAAATAACGTAACGCTAACAACGCAACACGCGTGGCGTACTTAAAGGAACGTTCACAATAGACGAAACTAATGTTGAATTTAATTAAATTATTGTTCTCAAATTACAATACTAGAGAGATTCCATAAAACGACTTAAATAGTTTCAACCAACTTATTATATATTTATAATATAAACGGGTAGTTTTAACAAAATGCAGGCTTTTTATTATACCGCTAAATCGGTTCATGTGAGCGCGGCTTAACGCGCCGTTCTTGTTTCGTTTGTTATGATGGGCACGTTGGCGCCCCCTGTTGGAAGAGAGATCAAGACTGATAAGAGCTGTCTTGCACTAATCATAGCAAAGCACCTTCTTTAATCAAAGGTGGCCATGGCAGTGCCTTAATTTATAACACAGAGCGTTTGACAAATGGAATGACGAGTGTGCCGTGTGTGTACCATTTAAAAAACCATCTAAAAACAATAAGAAAGGCTGTGAATCAACTTGAATTTATGTTAAATGTGTTGTGTGTGCTTTTGTTTTGCGTCCAAAGTGTTTAAATATGTGTAATGTACCGCCAAAGTTTTATCAATTGTGTCGTTTGTGTTTATCTATTGATAAGGAGAATGCTCTATCTATTTTCGATAAGGCGGCTATGGACAGAAATATCCCTAGGAAAATCATGACGTGTCTGTCAATTCTGGTAAGATGAATCATATTTTGATAACGAGTCATATCTGTATTTAACCTAATCGCGGAGGCAGTGCTCTGTTTCTTTTGTTTTGTTCCTAGCCAGGGCCTACTTATTTCGAAGCATGATAGCAAGACGCAGCTGCATTGAATCGGGTTATTTTGGGACATTTTACAGTCCGTAATGATATAAATAATATCACTTTTTTGTTTTAAAAACATCTGCTTCGCGTGGGACGAGAGGATGCATTGTATATTTGATTACAGCGGGCCAGGTAATTCGTCAGCGACGTCTTTGATGTACACCTGGTCGTTTTACCTGAGCAATTGTAAATAGAGAGAAAGTTTGGCAAGAACGGGAGATGTTGAGATAAGATGAACTCACGGTGATAACAGAGTTTTCTTTGTGTGGTAAATAAAACCGCTCACTCTCCAGTTACCAAGAGTTATCGTTATTTTACGATCCGATGCGCCTATAAATAATTTCTTGTAGCGAAAACCAAGAACAACTTCGACGTCCAGGGCCTGTTTTCTTATCAGAATTCAAGATTATAAAAACTTGTATTCCGTATCTCTACCAATAATGTATTCCATTCTTCTTGGCTACGTAATATTTAATGGCCTCCACGGTTGTTATTACAACGTTAATTTTGTACCTAGTTTAATTTATGCAAAAGATAAGAGATTACTCTGACGTTTAAATTTTTTATATGTATGTATAGGTGCCTACAATTTTCTTATAAGTAATACCTATAAAATCCCATAAAAGTTGAACCCCAAGTGATTCTAACTGTCTATGAGAAAAGAAAAACAATTGAATGCCAATTTAAAAAGTTATGATCCTAACTTACATTTTTTAACTATATATTTTTGAATTTTTTGAAAGATCTTTTCATTCTGATACTAAATATATGTATATAGTTTAATACATTTATTTTTGACAGTTTTTGAATTATTTAAAAATGTTTTTTTTAAGAAGTCAATATACCTATCTTGGACTCGTAGATTTAAGAATGGCCATGCTAAAAAACAAAAGCTCACGTAACTATTTATTTTGACATTTGTTATTGCTCCTGTCATTAAATGTGAATGGGGTTATTTCACAATTTATATTTATGTTAAATAATGTACAATCAGGAACACTTAAAAATACTGTATATTTGGAAAAAAAGTATTTTTTTTGCGCCTACGTATTTTTAAACTCGGTTTGTAATTTGAAAATATTAAGTTCCCGCCAACAGTCGTGACGTAAATGTTTACGCATGCGCAGTATAGCGTAGATGAAATATCTCAAGAAAACTAACCTCACATTTTTCACGCTCTTAAACTCGACACTGAAATAGTCCATATTTTTCGCAAAGAATTCCTGAATCATAACGTAGTTCACTTCAGGTAAATTTTCACTGCTAGCTTTAACGAAATTAGGCTCCATAATAGTAAAAAATGATGAACTAACACAAACTAAAGCAAACTGTCAAAAGTGTCAAATGACTCTAGACTCTTAAAAACAAATCTTCCTAGATTTAGTTCTAAACCGTGACGTCAGAAGTTAATAAAATTTGAAATTATTGACGATACTTTTTATTGATTTATGAATTATTAACAAATAATAAAGACATGGTATTTACCAATACATTATTCTTGCATATTCTACTATCCAAATTGATAGGTATTTTTAAGTTTTTCTTTAACATGAAATAACCCTATTCAAAAATATACAGGGCGTTCCATTTAAAGAAATGCAAGTTAGGTTCATAAATTTTCAAATTGGCATTTAATTATTTTTCTTTTTTCATAATTAGAATCGTTATAAAAATTTACGCGAATTATGTATAAAAAAATTTTTTGTAACTTTAGAAACAATCCACAAGTTTTTGGTAGGAACTTTCGCATGATGCCCTGTATATATTACAGAATAGCTTATGTATATTTATTTAACATATTTATACTCGCATTTGTAATATAACACGAACACATTGATAAGATAGGTGTAAACACATAGTATCAAATTAAATAATGTTCCTCGATCTTTTGCTTACAGTGCAAATTCATTCGCAAGCATATTTTTTTACCAATACATTTTATGTTTCTCTGTATTACTATTCTAAATCCTCGTGTCCCTTTAATTGTGGATTGGGTAAATACCGCGGTATATACAGGGTGGCCATCATTTATCTCTTTGCATAGGTAACTATTTTATCCTCGATTTTATCTTCAGAGCTTCAGAGTCGGTTAAACAGACAAACTTGAACAGAATTGCTGAATTATCGTGAGAAAACTGAAAATTAACGATTTTTTTCTCGGATTCTTTTCATTCAAAATTACTTCGAAATAGTTGACCCTCGAGTTGACCCTAGAAAATAAGTGAATTTTGTTTTTTGTTTTAATTGTCAGGTTGTCGCCAGAATTTTGTCGGATGTTAGCTATTTCCGGCTAAACCGGAAGTTAGATGTATGAATGCCTTTATAATCACAATAATATACCATATCGGTTTCCGTAATAATATACAGGATGAAGAAATTTTATTAAATCAGTTCTTTGACAATACCTCGTATATTAGAGGTTCTATCGGTTATTCGACCTTACAATCGGATTCCTCATAAAAAAATACATAAGAATAGATTTTGGTTGTTCATTTTAGCCCAATAATAAAGCCAGGAGATCGAGTGAGCCTCTTACGTGGGACACAAGCACAACAAGCAGACAGTAATAAAAAAAATATCTCGATGTGTTCTTAAGTTATTGTGATGAATTTGAATTTACACCTACTTTGCAGAAGTTTGTAGTATGCCCTCTCATATAGGTTCAGCAGTCGTCCTATAGATGGCGCCAAACGTACAGAAACAAATGAGAAACAAGAGAATTGTGGAATTATCTAGAGAAGTATCTGCAACATACTAGAATGTAACTGTGCAGGTATTTAAAGGCCAAGATGGTCCATTGCAGACAGTTGAATATTGGAAAGTGAGCTGAACACAAGAGTAAAGGAGCAGTGACTAGTAGTGAATAATAGTGGTTAAAAGTAGTACTTAGTGTTATAGTTTAAGTGATTATTGTCTATTATTGTAATTGATTAGTTAGTGAATAAAAAAAAAAGTTCAATAGATTTCTACGTAAGGTAGGTTAGTTTTTCAACTTTCCTTTTCATATTTTTTTACTCGTAAATCGTGTTATAAATATCAACATCCCCCCTTAAAAGGAATTAAATAAGCTGGGGTTCACCCCGTATTTGTGCGTCAGGCATTCATTTTTGTATGGTCTTTTAGATAATAAAAGTTTATTATTATTATTATTATTATTATTGCAAATTATTCCGTTCAGATCAGCATTCAAAATTAACACGTTTTAAAAATGTTTGAAAAACAGAGCAACGCTAACCCATTATAACGATTAACGAATATCCTTAAACCACTGCGGTGTGTAACATGAGACTCCGTAAGAATGGCAAATTCGACTACAAGGCATTCGACTTACGATAGTGCCATCTTTAGGCGCGTAGTAAACGATTTTGGCTCCTCTCACGAGTCACGAGACACTGACCCTGTGTCTTTTGTTTACAAGGAGTTACATAAATTTTCCGTTGCAAATTTGCATTTATATACTAAATTGCCTCATTTAAATATCTATACGGTGTGCCATGGAAATTGCTACATCTTCAATAAGACCTAGAAACAGCCGAAATAATAATTTTCTTGCAAAATTAATTGTTTTAAAATATCAATCCCTCCAATAGAGTATTAAAGTTAACCCAGTTTGAGTTATTCATGATTTTAGGGAAATTTAAAGACAAAACAATGGAAAGCAGATGGATAAAATGAAAGGATAATGAGGATAAAAGCAGAACCATACAACCTGAAGGATTTTAAATGTATCCTCACTCACGGAGGAAGAAAAGGAGAAGAACAACTTCTACGAGTTGGTGGAGCAGGAAATATCAAAGATGCACAAAGAAGACGGTACTTGGAAAGATAAGATTAAAGATTAAAAGGATACCTAACAAAAGGGGTATAGCAAAGGAATGGGATATTGAAGGGGGGCATAAGGAAGTGGTATAAAGAGACAGTAGATAGTTTACTAGATAAACAGGAGGAAACAACAAACGAGCCAAAAACGAAGTAGAGGAGAAATGGTTAACATAAAACAAGCAATGGTGCAGGCAGTAGAACAGGTAATAGAAAAGGAAAAAACGAACCGTCAAAAAGAATGATTTAATGAAACATGCAAGGAAGTAAGTGATGGTAAAAAGAAAGAAAGACTTAGATGACTAAGAACAAAGAGTAATGGGGAATAAACGGTGTGAAAGAGTGCAAGAAAGGTAAAAAATAATGGATGGAAGAAAGACTAAACAAAATAAAATCTATAAATCCAAAACTAAGGGTATAAAAAATGAAAAGGGACCAAAAATTTAACGCAGTTTGGGAGGTTTACTTCAAAGAACTCTTATCTTAAGAATAAGCATTGAAGAAGTTAAGATTAGAAGACGAGGAGGATAAGGGAAGGGAAATTGAGGAACCATCATATGAAGAAATAAAAGAAACAATAAAACAAAGTCGTAATGGAAAAACACCTGAAGAGACGGAATAAATATGGAACTGATCAGATATGGGGGAGATAAACTGAACAAAGAAATATGTGCTATGTTAAAAAATATAGAGGGAGGACGTTATGCCTAGAGAATGGGAGGAAGGCCAAATATTTGCGTTATATAAAAAAGGGACCAGAAGGAACACGTAGGAGCTAGAGCTGGGAATCATTATTAAACGTAGCTTACAAGATTCTAGCAGCCATAATCCTAAAGGGGTAGGTAATCACCAATTTGGCTTCAGAAGAGGGAAGTCAGCAGCAGTGGATGCTATACACTCGTATATATTGGAGCAGATAGTGGAGAAAGCTCATGGGTATAATAGAAACAATTGACTTTCAACATACTTTTGACTCGATCAATAGAGTCAAACTAATGCAGATCATGAAAGAAATGGGTGTAGCCACGAAGGTAAGAGGAATTGTTTGTACTATGTTGAAATCAACAAGGGCTACGGTAAGAACACATAAAGGGGAAACAAAAGAATTTGTTACAAATGAAGGAGTTAAGCTTGAAGATGCATTGTCATCGGTGCTCTTCAATTTGGCATTAGGGTACGTAGCACGCAAAATAAGCCAATGGACAGTAGGAACAAGAGAAGGGCAAATAATCGCCTAAAGGAGAGACATTCTAGTACAAAGTAGAAATGCTAGAGGAAATAGTAAGAGAAGGTGAAGGAATAGGGTTAAAGATAAACAGGGAGAAAACTAAATTCATGTGAATAGGAAAAGAAGTAACGAAGGCAATGTTGAAGATAGGGGGGATGCAATTTGAGGAAATGGGACATTTTAAATACAGTGATGAGTAAGAGGGAAACAGTACAAGAAATAAACGAAAATATTATTGCTGCAACCAGAGCATGTCATGCTCATAAATCGGTTCTAAAGAGCAAGATCTTGGCTATAAGGACAAAAATTAGAAGCTACAAGACGCTTATTAGACTTGTGATGATGTACACAACGAAAGCGATCTCCTTGATAAAGAAGGACGAGGAGAAACTAGGAGTAGCTGAGAGAAGAATATTGAGATGGATATTGGGGCCAATTCGAACAGCAGAAAACGAATAAAGAGTAAGATCAAATCAAGAAATACTGGAACTTTTAGGGTAGGACGACAGAGTCAGAAAAATCAAACAAAGGGTAAAATGGCAGACATGTAAGAAGGGCGCCGACAGAGGAAATTATTAACAGAGGGGATACCAGCGCAAGTGTCAATGTGGATCAAGGAGGTGAAGGAAGTATTGTCTAGGGTAGGAATAGATAATGGGGTAGCAATAGCTCAAGATAGGAAGAGATGGCGAAAGGTATTTAAATAAGCGACTTAGAGGAAAGGGGGGATTGATCCAGTCCAAAAATTGGATGTGGAAAGTTACCTTCGGCGCTACCCCCAAGGGGGTGTCAAACCATTCATTCATTCATTCAGCTTAATTCCTATTTTTCTAAAATCACTATTTTGGTTTCCTGGGTTCTCATAACGTAAAGATCTGATGAGGTCTTGATTTCAAATTCGTTGTCGATTGATTGGTTGCTACGGGGCGTAAAAATGAGCAACTTTTTTTCTTTTGGACTTGAACCGTCGTCCAAAGAGCGGCTCTTCCTCTTACATTACGCCATGGATCACTTCGACTGCAAAGGCATCGACACCGACCTGTCTAAGAAGACAACGAACAATTCCATATTGCTAATAAACACAACCAGAAGGCACCAAGCACCTGGTGTTGGCTTCCTCGGTCTTTCCTCATCCAGGTTGGGTCTTTTTTTCGTTTATTTGCAGAAATCGATTTGCTTCCAGTACAGCAGATCAAAATATATGCCTTTTTATTTTGAACGTTTGTTAATTTATCTAAATCTGAACTAGCTCCTCAGTTCTCCAAGCAAAACAAGAGTAAAAAATCACTATTGAATTTGAATTTCACCCCCAAAATACAGAGAAACCGAAAAGAAGCCTAACCTAACCTAACTTATCCAGCTCTTAATGGCATCCATGCAACTATGGTATTTTGCAAATGTAGTGAGAGCCCTTGGATACATCGAATGTGGAAAATTCTGTTTGACAGTCAACTGTTCGTTTGCCACAGAAAAGCATCCCTTGTCCGATATTAATCAAATTTCCGCTAGCGAAAGAAACTAACCTAAAAAAAGATACTAACCTTAAAAACGGCTAAATCGCCCCAGATGTGACGAAGAGCGAAAAGTGCTCCATAGCTAACTGTGTAAAAACGATAATGAAGTCTATTCTGATCTGAAAAAATCAAAGAAAATTCCTCGGAAAATCCGAATTTTCGAGAAGTGCTGTTTTGGAAAATTAGACGCATAAACAAGATAACTGGTATACACTTGGGAAAACAAAAAAGTCATGGGCTACAGATAGTGCCTCGGATAATGCCATCGTTGGCCGTTGGAATCGATCGATCGAAAATAATAATAATAATAGTAGATTATTCGCTGGCGCGCCTCCGAGAGTTGTCGCCGCGGAGAGACTGTCCAGCATCCGGAAACCGAATAAAAAAATTTTGCGAGAGGTAATTTAGTAAATTACTCTCGTAGATGAATTTTGCAGCACGAGCCGCAGGCGAGTGCTGTAATTCATCAAGCGAGTTATTTACTACATTACCACTAGTTGAATACTGTATGTACTTTATCTATGATTATAACAATAGATGCCAGTCATCATTTTTGGGACAATAATTATTACTTATCTTAATTAAACGACAAAACTATGCAAATGTCAAATCACTTTCCTCCCCTCAAAAATAATGGACCATTCTATTTCACCGAGTATTTCACCGTATCGGAAAAGAATTTATATTGAAAAGATCATTTTCTTTGGCGCTCAGCATATTACAACTTAACTCTTACCAACAAAAATGGGACAAGTTCGCAAGCACTAAATTTAAATAACTTGGCAAGAGTATACCTACGCGAGAATCATCATCGATCTAGATATTCCACATTGGACATCTTTGTACGGTATTTTTTATTATTACCTACTTTCATGGGAATATCATCAGAATGTCCAACCCGTGCCCATACACGAGCAACACCACTGGACAACAGTTATGAAAAAGTTGTTTATCTACATGACTCATACGTTTGATTGATTGTGTAAAATAAAGAATGATACAACTGGGAGCCGCTAATTTAAATTCAAAAGACTAAAATTTATAATAAATGCTAAAAATAAACACACGTAACTACATGCTAAGTAACACGAATGGCTTTATTATATGGCCAGGTATACTGTATAAGCCTATTTTTTTCGTCGCTCTTTGGAAATGGTCTTCCAATTCCTAATGCGGTTTGTTTTATATTTAATTAGTTTGACATTTAGAACGCGATACATATCGAGAAGCGAATCAATAAGTTCTATTTTGAAATTGATACGTCAAGCATAAAGTATTGCGAAATTGTTTACTTTAGCAGCGCTGTACCCGAGGCAATTTTGGGGGCAATGAAAAAATTGGTGAAAAAAAATTCAAATCTAGTTTACAGGATTCATGCCATGGGAATCCCATAAGTACTCCATGCTGATGTTATTTTTTACAAAGCCATTTGGATCCAGAGGAGGGAGGCTAAAAAATAATATTTTTTTCAACAAAAGATTTTCGTTTTGGTGATCCTCAATTGATTATGAGCAGGGCCGTCCTAAGAAATTTGGTGCCCGAGGGCTATTAACAATAATGCTCTTCATAAGAAAATACATGGGAGGGGAAGTGGGAGCGGGATGAACTGATATGAGTGGAAGCAAATTTGCCGCCCTAAAAGGCAGGCGCCCATTTAGCCCTATGGTTAGGGGCCCTGGCAGTGTTTGCAGATTTCAAATTTATACATGGGAAGGTACGCCACTGCCTTTATTAACGAAATTTGAAGTACAATTCAGATACCATATCGAGAACAATATTATAAATGGGTTTCGTGGTCTGAAAGAATGGGTTTCAGGTGTTTGTACGCATTTCAAGAACCACACGAAGAGTTCAAATCAAATGTTATCCAAGGTCATTGGGAGATGTTGAAACTCAAAGGAGCTCGCGATTTGTTTATAACAAAGCAACGATTTTTTTTATTGCTTCTGTTTATAACTATAAATAACATAGAATTATTTTGTAATGGCTATTAAGTAAATGTTTATACTTTAGTAATCAATAATTATTATCGTTGGTACGTCTTTTATCACAGCATAAAAACCTGCAATCTTTTCGTCCATTTATAACTCTGTTAAATTATTTCACCGGTTATTTTTTTGGAGTTACACCGAGAGATGTGTTAATACCATGCTGGTTTATAATAAAAAACTGGTTGCTCGGTATTATTCCTAATGACGTGTTAATTTATTTAAACGAACAATAGATACAATACAGTCGCCGTGGTGTCTTTGGTCGGTGCTTAATTGTGCCCGAGTATCCATAATAATAATAATAAATTTTTATTCTCTCAAATGTTTCATTGGGTTAAAGACGAGTTAAAAGACGAGTATATTACTATACAAAAAATCCAAAATGAAGTTAAACAAAGTAACAAAGTGATATTTGCAAATACCGTACTTGTGCACTTTTTTCCGAGGAATCCGATTCCGAAAAGATAAAAACAATTGAATGTCAAAGAAAAAAGTTATGGCCGAAAAACTGAAAAAGAAAAAAATATACGCCCTGTATATTAATGCGGAAATGAATATGTGACATTTCACTGATTGTAAATGCTTATCAGATACATATTTTTCACTTCCGGTTTGAACGGAAATTGCTTTAATTTTTTTATTTTAGCTGATACACCCTGTATATTGAGCTCAGTTTAAAGAACTTTTCTTCTGAATTCAGCAATATATAACACATCATCATTGTCTTTCATATTTAATAAGATATTGGGGTTTTAATTTAAAATAACACAAATATATGTTATGAAATAAAATCATCCATGAAAACAAACAAAAGCATTTGAATTATTTTTTATTTATTTCAAAAACTAAAGAATATAAGTTATTATGCTATATCTTCTTTTGTTTTTGAAACAAATAAATAATTTAAATGCTTTTGTTTGTTTTCATGGATGACTTTATTTCATAACATATATTTGTGTTATTTTAAATTAAAACCCCAATATCTTATTAAATATGAAAGACAATGATGATATGTTATATATTGCTGAATTCAGAAAGAAAAGTTCTTTAAACTGAGCTCAATATACAGGGTGTATCACCTAAAATAAAAAAATTAAAGCAATTTCCGGTCAAACCGGAAGTGAAAAATATGTATCTGAAACACATTTACAATCAGTGAAATGTCACATATTCATTTCCGCATTAATATACAGGGTCTATATTTTTTCTTTTTCAGGTTTTCGGCCATAACTTTTTTCTTTGACATTCAATTGTTTTTATCTTTTCGGAATCGGATTCCTCGGAAAAGGTACACAAGTATGGTATTTTGAATTTTTTACCTAGGTGAAGAATAAAGCAGGAAAATCGAGCGAGGCACTTAAAATGATCACCCTGTACAGTTCGTCATGAAACACCCTGTATAAAAATAAACGTATTAAAAATAAATTAGATTAAAATTCTCATGGTTGTATATCTAGATCGAATAATCCGGGCTCGATTTTGAAATAATATTGCGCAAACGGATTGGGCAAAAAAACCGAACCGGAAACCATATTAGTAAATAAATTATTAATGATGTGTTTGGATAACAACATTCACTACAATGTTTTCTTTAAATTTAAATAGAGGAAAAAATCACACGGACGAGCAATACTTAAGACAAAGGTGAAAATTGCCGCTACATTTAATTAGCTGGCGCAGGGACGGCTCGAGGTAAATGGTCAAAATAAGGTTAGTAATAATTTTTTGTTAGAGTAAAGATTTAATTCGTATTTTTCGAGGTTTTTTTAGTATTTAACGTCCCAAGGCGCGTTGACTCCATTTTGACATCGATGACTTATCGTCATCTATACAAAAATTTCCTACAGGCTAAAGGAGAGGCACACCCTGTATATTCATATTCATTTACAATTTTTAAGATTCACATAAATTAAATACCTATCCCATATAACCGGCCGATCCTCTGAAACTATACGTATACAATTTGTGTACGAGTCATAGATTTTATCGGTAGCGGTCTTAACTGTTTAATTATCAAACGATTAACATTAATTTACATTTAATGTACATCTATAAAAGTCGTGTGTCAAAGCAATTCCTTCAACGTAGAATAAAAAAATTGGAATGTGAGTTGAGGAGTCTTCAAACTGTCTAAAACATCTAGATGTTTGGAATAAATTAGTCGAATTTTTTTCTCGAAAATACCACCTGTTTTGTCCAAACAATATAAATTAAGTAAAATGGTCAAAATGACTCAAAATGAGCTCCTTTAATCAACAAAATAAGAAGTAAGTCAATTGGGTTAAATCCGGCAATGTAGGTGTCCTTTGGAAATTTCCTCTTCTTCCTATGGGCGTGTTAGCAAAAGCCCCATTTAAGTAATGAATAATAATATTGTAATGTTCCATTTTCATGTATTTAACATGTGAGATGTACCAGAAGTATTCCTATACCATGCTAGATAGAATCAAGACATTTTTTTCCTTTCACTGTGCCAATATTTAATTAATAATTCCTATACCTAAGAAACTCCAAGTTAAATTTATGGAATCTCTTTATTTTACTGGTGGCTAGTCTGCTCGCGATACCATAACAAACTCTGGTTTTAAATAAGTCGTTAAATGGATCGTAATTTAATTCAGAATTCGGATGAGCGTATATTTTGAAAGTAAAAATAGGTAACGACAACAATAACAAGTTATTTAGCGAATATATTTTTCTGTAAAAGCCAATCGATCCGTGGTGAAGCAGGTCAAATCTATTTATCACTTTTTGAACATTCATACGAGTATCGACATTTCTACGAATACTTGGTAATGTATAGAAATGAGGCGTCTTCTTTACGGAGTGTTTCATGACCAAAATATACGTTTGAATCCGGTGCACAACGGAATTGTTAAAGAAATTAAGGGCTATTACTTAAGCATACGATATGTTAATACCTACTCTTACTAGTTCGACTATTTACGAATTTTTCAAACTTCAAATATTGTATTTTTCAATCATTTCCTATGCCACCTCCAGAAAACCCAAAAAAAATCAATCAAAAGTATAGCAAGAAGGTGGACCTTTTTTACCTAACTGGGGCTGTCTGCAACTTACTACCTACAAACACGTCTCGGGCGCCAGTTTCTTATTTTAAAGTGCAAAAACAGCACTTTCTCTCTTGGCGGGAGTAGCCTGCAGTGAAGAAACGGACGTATCCAGGGGTCTAGAGGATGATTATCGGTTTTAGTTGGCTGGACAATTTCCCTACGGGTCTAATTAGTTTTACACACCAGAAATAACAACTCGGAGATTTTAGAGTAACGTACAAAATCTTTATTTATTAAAAAAGTGACAAGACAAGCCTATATCTATGAATTCATCGGTACAATATGCACACAATTGGTACAAACAAGCGGAGTCAAGAGGTTCGACGCGGATTTGTTATTATGGTGGTCGCTGGTTGTGAAACACTGCGGTGAGGTAGGATAATAAGTTTCCAGAGGAAAGCTAAATATATTAGTTAATTACATGGTTATCTTGATCAGTTTTACGGAGATCTATTGCCTCAAAGCGCAGAGCTGGTGTAGGGGTTTATACGTCCCTTACTGACAGTCTAAGATGTACGGATGCGTCCCAATGAGACCCTATCTCCCGGGCGAGAGGCTTAAGGTTTCACTGTCTACCGAAAATAAAGTGCTAACTCCCGGGCGAGATGCTTAGTACTTAAAAGCCCTTTTTAAATTATTTTACCATAAATAATAGTTTTGTTTGAAAAATATTTAGTTTTATTGATATAAATATGATATGATTGTATTATAAATAAGTTATGATGAACAGCCGGCTATTGTGACGTCACTTATACTTGTTCGCGGCCTCCTAATTCGATGTCCAAAGATCTTGTCTTCATCAGAGACCTACATTTAACAACGGAATCGTGTTTGGGAGGCCAGAATAATAGAAAAAAAGTTGTTTCGAACGTAGAAAACTAACCAAGTTCAATTTTCATAAAATGAAACCCAGAATGAAATTTTGGCACGTAATTTTCCACATGTATGCTTAAACATTTTGCCATTATTTGCAATATGGAATATAACTGTGTAACTGTTTACTATTGCCAGCATGTGCGGGATCGTTTAAAAATAAAAGATAAAGCAGTGGACCTACATCAGAACCTTGTGGCACACCATCAAGATGGGACCTTTCTTATTTTTCGATATATATACATGTTACAGGTTGTATCATAAAAATATTATTATTCAAAGAAAAATTACATAATTCAAAAAATCGATGTCAGACGATTTTAAAAATATAACTTGTTTTAGTTTGTCGTTTAATTTTACTTCACCCGGTAGAGCACTCGAACTTTGTAACGTATGACAATAATAAAAAAGGTCACTTACCTCTGCGGACAAACGACGTGCTAAATTCTATAAATAAATTTTTTTCAGATGGGAATCAGCAAGTAAATCAAGTGGTGAAAGATGAACCTGCTAAAGTTGTTTTTTATTTGTTTTGCTTATTTAGACTACATTTTTGGTTGTTAGATAAATGATTGAACAAACAATTTACCGTAATAGACGACATTTGCATTGTTTTGTATAATACTCAAAAAAATACGTTAAAAATAAAAATCCTTATAATAAAGAAAACCAGGTACAGGATTGTACTTGCCCAGAATCGGATTTAAAAAATCACTACTTTTGGAATCAGAAATGTTATACCCTTTAGAGGCTAGTATATTACGAAATATTTTCATGTACTGTGTGTCCCAAATTTGATCCTCACCATTGGATTGTCAACGATACTACCGTCCACTAGAGTTTGGTATAGTAGAACAGGGTTATGCCAGCATCCCTATGAAGTCAGCCTGAACGTATCTGATCTTCTAACCTAGCTTTTGGCCGGTGAACTACAGCCGTAGTACGACCTCAAGATAATGGATCGATTGCCGAAAGAGAATTTCTATTACGGAGCTGAAAGGGGATTTATGGAATGGGTTTTGTTAATTGTGTGAAAACATTTACTTTTAATAAAATTTACAAAGGAATTTGACTTATTAAAGGCAATAAAATCAAGACAACTACAAATTATTACAGATAAAAAATCTAAATACGACAGACATTATAAAGTTGAAGCACCCGACAATTGTTTCGTTGACAGTCATCGTCTTCATTACAAAAAAAATTAACACATCGCAATGTTATCGAAACTAGTTAATTTACATGTTAAAAAAACTAATTTCATGGAACCAATCTGCTGACAATGGTTAACATGCAACTAATATTTCTTCACACCGACTATGTATAGGTAGGTAACTTTAAGTCTTTAATCCTCGATTTTATTGTAGCAACTGGAAGTGGAAACTAATGATTTTATAAGGCTGAATCTGGGACAAAGGAATGTCTAATACAACTTTTGTTCCATTCTAGAACTAATTTGTGTTTTATCTGTAAAACATGTTTGCCAAATCGAGACGATGAATACAAAAATACTAAAAAATACTAAATACTAATACTAAAAATAAATGTTGCTTTGAAAAATATTAATTTTGATACTAAAAAGTTAAATATCAGCAACCTCTTACGTAAGGAAAAAAAAAGAAAGAGTAGCCTTAAGTCCTTATTTGTTACCTATAGGAACACACGCAATTGTTTGTATAAAGACTGGCGGATCATCCGGTTTACTACATACGATTGCGCCACTCGGTCTGGTCAAACACAATTTGATTATAGTAATTAAGCCTTTGTGTACCCATTATCGTTGATTCGTTCACTTATGCCATGCGATATCTCTGGCAACAAACATGTTTTTATCGATACAATGATCCCACTAGAGGTAAATATATGAAAATATGTAGTAATGCATATTAGTCCCTAGAGGGACAGGCAAAATTTTCCAAAGAAGTATGAATTTTCATCAAAAAAAGATTTCCTGCCAGAAAAATGTAAATTTTAAGTTTAAAGAAAATATAAATATATTCAATTTTTTTCTGCCACGTTTGATTTAATAGAATTGTCATCCAAGCTGTCTTTTTTACCCGAGACATTTCTTAGACTTACGTGTCAAGACAAGCATATGATCAAGAATACCATAAAAAATCCTTTGAGGTCTGCAGATGATGTATTGAGTTATAAATTACCGAAAAATGACTTCGGAAAGACGTCGAAAAAACGTCGAAATCAAGTGTTTTTATGGCCCGAGCTAAACGACTACATTTACAATAATAATAATTACGAAATATATCAAATTATGCACGGAGGAGGGGACATGGATTATTTTCCATTGAATTTTATTTCTGAGTATCCTTTCTTGCGCAAATGTTGCCCACAACAGGATGCATATAATAATATATCTTTAAAAGACTTTAAAAGCAATTTTTTTGTTTCATAGCTGCAATGTATGCTGAATAGAATTACAGGAAACAACTACTCAGCGGACAAATTCTCCGACCTGCATTGCATTTGACACCTGCAAATCCTAATTGGTAGTCAATATTATTTGCCTTTTCCTCACCAGACCATAGACCGATTTTATATGTTTAATTTCGTTTTAATCGTCCGAACGAAAACGTCAGAAAAACGTCGAGAAAACGTCGAAATCCAGTATTTTCACAAGGACGTCAGAATATACCAACTCTTGCAAGCTAAATGACTACCTTTACGATAAAAGTCGTACAGATCATTTTTGTAGATAATTATATGCTCTAGAAGGTGCGTATAGTTTGTTACTCTATCTTGCTTAGTTTTAGAGATATTTGAGAAAAAGCTTCGATAGTCGAGATTTCTGTTTGTAGTCAAACTCAGACACATCCAGTATCCAGCGCCAATTCCAATATAAATACGTAATTTTTATGAGAATTCGATTAAAAATGTTGAATATCCATTTAGCATTTCTTGGGATGAGCCAAGCCAGCCAGGCTAAATAAATCCTATGTCCTTTAAACCAAGTCAACTTCAAACAGTTGAATTTCTTTGTTTACGTAGATAAACGAAACATGAGTCGAAAACATCAGTTTCGTTATAAAAATATACTTTGAAAGCTTCAAATGATGAATATCGAAAAAACGTCAAAATCAAGTGTTTTTCGTGACTCGGGCTTTAACGACTCGCACAAGCTAAACGGTTAACTTTACGATAATAGTCGAAAGGATGATTTTTGTAGATTTTATGCTCTACAAAACCATGTATGGTTTGTTACATTATTTTGTTTACTTTTCGAGATACTTGACAAAGAGCATCGACAATCGAATTTTCTGTTTATTTTCTTACTCAGCCACATATCAAATACTACATTGCCAATTCTTGAGGGATCGAAATCAGTTCAGTATAGACAGTGTAACGACACATGATCGTCACCACAATTTTGAATACGAGTTAAAAATGCATGTATAGACAACCAAATTTTCAGACGAGTAATGGAGTAGTGTGCCTTGAAAACAAAAGTGACATATTTCTGCTTCAAATCTTGGCAAACAAACAAGTACCACTGGCAAATAGAATTATAGAGTTATCTTAGATTTTTTGCCATTTTAGAATTTACTTAAAATATTTATTTTTTATTGAAATTTGCTCTTAAAGATCCTTTTTGAATAGAAAAAAAGTCTAAAATGTCAAGTGTGCCATGAGATGTATTCTTTGAGATCTTCAGAGGTGCGAATTTTTGTTAGGTTCTGATTTTATTATAAATGACTGAAAAATAACGTCAGAAACACGTCCAAAAAATGTCAAAATCGAGTTTTATTGGCGACTTGGACTTTAACGACTCATATAAGCTAAACGGCTGACTTTACAACTGTATAAATCGTCTTTGTACATAATTTGACGCTCTACAAAATAGGTACGTATAGTTTGTTACACCATATTGCCTAGCTTTCCAAATACTTGAGAAAAAGCTCGATAGTTAGTTTTCTGTTTATACTGAGACTCGGACACATCCCAGTACCCATCGACATTGCCAATATGGCGGCTGGGAATCGAACCCTCTTCAAGATCGACACTGTCATCAAACATGGTCGCCACCGCAGTTTTGAACAAATAATTAAAGAACCTAATGGTATCAGAATGTCGAAAATCAGTCTAATATTTCTTGTTAAAAGTCCAAATTCATTAAGACTCTCTCTCCCGGACTGCCCAACCGGTGCGTCGCTGGACCTCATATTTGATAGCGCCGCCGTGCCGTCGGACAACGTCCCGCAGATCCCGCTTCGTAGATGCATACATTTATGCGAGTACGGAAACGTCGGCCGTACACGATGTGGAAAATTTGATTTTACGTACCTAGTAAAGCAGACGTTGGGTAGTCGAAATCCCATAACATTTACCGCGTAACGACTGAACCTATATATTTGGATTTGAGATACATTACGGGATTAATAGCATTTTTGTCAGATCGCCAAGTACGTTATTTATTAATTTACCGGTTCGTGCGCTTCCTGCGCCCGTAAGCCGGTCCTGAGCTCATTGTGTGACTGTGATAAAAGCCGTATTTTATTACAAAATCAACGAGCGTAACTGAGCCGCGTATCAGCCAGGTTAGAAAGTTCTTCCGGCGTCTGACTTATCTACATCTCCGTGCGATTTTAAATGTAACAGCTACAATAATTTCTATTACATCTGCACACTGCATTTTAAGTCGATATTTATTTGAGCAAAGCCGGCACTTGCGATATTTTCTATTATGGAGGTCAATGATCACCGCAACTGTTGGATAAACAAACGCTCACTGTCCATTCTCATGGAGTCGCCGGATGGGCTGGTGAATTAGAGAGTGCGTGTGATTTATTTATTGTTGTTCTGGGTGCGAGTTTTGTTCTAACAACGCCTACCTTCTACTTAATCTGATTATTAAACTGATACGTGAAAGAAACGCACTGAAAATGTAGCAAGGTACGCCCCTGAGGCCCTGAATCTTGGAAGAAGAATATTTAGTCTCGACCAGCGCACTAAGATTTGTTTTGAAAAATTAGCGCCAATGTACTCGGATATTAACTAAATGGTAAATGGACGATTTTGACAGTTGACAGCTGCCAACCAGCTGTCAAGTCAACATTAACAATTCAAAAATTTGAAATATCTATAATAATGATCTTGAAAAATGGTGTTATATTTTTCTGGTTGCTATAGTTGCTGTATTTAAATCTTACGTCAAATTAAAAATTTTTACAGTTGACAGCTGTCAAAACACTGTCAAATTACCATAAATGACTAAAAACTTGAAATAATTTTATAACTTTATGGTTTTGAGGTCGCTGAATTCTAATTTTAAATAAGATTAACGATTTTGACAGCTGTCAGCTGTAAAATTCCTAATCTGCTGTCACATTTAAATACAGCAACCAGAAAAATATAACATCATTTTTCAAGATCATTACTATACCTACACCTACATTATTTCAAGTTTTTGAACTGTTATGTCGACTTGACAGTCGGTTGGCAGCTGTCAACTGTCAAAATCGTCATTATACGCATGGCCAACATTGTTCCCGGCCTGGCATTAAAGCAACCATGACTCACCATGTATATTAAACAAAATTAAAAATACCAAAATATATTGTTTTTATTCGCTCCATTTAAAATTATATTAATAAACGTTTAGAACCAAAACAAGTTTTTATATAAAAAAAGATTGTCTCTTAACGTATGAATGAACGAACCGTAATTGATTCATAATTTATTAAAGCCAGAAAAACTACAACAGACAATTTCTCATTACAACTTTTAACTTTTTTGGCTTAATTGAATTAATGCCACATTAATGGTTATTAAGGCCACAAAAAAAATTGTATAAATCTATTGACGATAAAATCGAGGATAAACTAATTAATAAATCGATGTTGAGAAGATAACTCGCGTTAAGTATGATGTGCAGTGGACCCAGATTAAAAGTATCGGATATTTGTTACTTTCGAATAAATCTAACGTGTTTACCTAATTATTTCTAAGTCGGCCTATTAAGTACAAGTGAATAAATTAAAAGTTATCCCTAACTTGTCCAAAATGCTCAAAATCAATATATCGTTAACTGCTTGAAGTCAGACTTCCATACGTCTTAAGGAATTTTAAAAGGAACAACTTTTCAAATTTGCCAAATCTAGAAAATTGAAAAAAACTGAATCTGGTTCCTAGGCCAAATTTTTTCCGGCTAAGGGAGAGAACCCTTAAGAAAACCTGGAATGTGAGAGAACTAGCAAAGACCCTAAGAAACGTGAACATCGATTTCGCAGCAGTACCGGAAACTAAGAAAGAAATTAACGAGACGAAATGTGTAGAAGACTAAATAATGATATTTAGTGAAGCAAATCGAGATGATACAGCAAGGAAAGAAATGGGAAGAAAAACCGAAAGATTACGAATTTATAAACGAGATAATAGTCGTAGCAAAAATCAAACTAGATAGAGGAAACGCAATAATTAGCGGTATACAGGGTGGTCACTTTTACAATTTAAATTAGAGAAAAGTTGCGCGTTTTCATGCTCTTTAAGGATCTGAAAAGAAATCCGGGATAACTGACCTCGTTCCTGAATATCCTGAAAAAATCTGAAATATTGCGTTTTCTTATTTCGTTCATAACTTTTTTATTACTTAAGCCAATGTATTGAAATTTGGCATGTTTACATAAATCGATATGGGCTATCCACTGCACATTTTAAAAATTTTCTAGACCTACTAGATCTTCATGTTTTTATAGCCAATTTTTGATTTTCTTATGGACGCCATATTGGATTTTTATACTGTTGGATAGAGAATAAAAATGTGATTTCAACGATGTATCACACATGAGTCATCTGACTTGATTAACCACCTTTAAACATTAATTTAATAATTTTTTGACAAAATCAAATTGCCATGAAATAACAAATGATCGAGCAAATTATTGACAGTAGTAGAAGTAATGCTAGAGCTCTTTCGACAAAATCAAGTTGGCATGAAATAACAAATGATCGAGCAAATTATTGACAGTAGTTGTAGAAGTAATGCTAGAACTGTTTTTGTAATTACTGTTAGTGTTATTATTATTATACCTACATATCTAGTCTTTCATTAACTGAAAATCTTACCATAATGAATAAATAATAATAACACTGACAATAATTACAAAAACAGTTCTGGCATTATTTCTACAACTACTGTCAATAATTTGCTCGATCATTTGTTATTTCATGCCAACTTGATTTTGTCGAAAGAGCTCTAGCATTACTTCTACTACTGTCAATAATTTGCTCGATCATTTGTTATTTCATGGCAATTTGATTTTGTCAAAAAATTTATGTTTAAAGGTGGTGTTAATCAAGTCAGATGACTCATGTGTGATACATCGTTGAAATCACATTTTTATTCTCTATCCAACAGTATAAAAATCCAATATGGCGTCCATAAGAAAATAAAAAATTGGCTATAAAAACATGAAGATCTAGTACACTGTTTAAAATGTGGTGTAAAACTTTACACCAAATCAACACCATTAGTCGTCTATATCCATCCACACCAAAATGGTGTATAATTAACACCATACCTATATTGTAAAACTATACAAAGCTAAGGTGTAAACTGTTTACACCTAGCTATGGTAATAAAACACCAACTTTTTGTAATAGGTTTACCAAATTTATTGTTAAAACAACCATTTATCAGTGTAAGACAACAAAAATTATGGTGTATATTTACCCTTCAAGTTGTAAAAATCTACAACAAAAATTTGTAAAAATAAACATTTTCCTGTGTTAAAATAACAACTGTTTACACCTAGTTATGGTAATAATGACACCAAAATTTCGTGGAAAGTTTACCATATATATTGTTAAAATAACCATTTATCAGTGTAGGACAACAACAATTATGGTGTATATTTTTCCGTCGAGTTGTGTAAAAGTCTACACCAAAAATTTGTACAAAATAATACAATTTTAGTAAATATTACACCCCAATGTGTACATATTTTACGAAAAATTTGGATTAAAGAATTAAATATTGGTGTTACTTTACACCGTAATATTTTAAATTTTTACGAAAAACTTCGTTACTTTCTCACCAGAAATTAAAGGCACCGCGCCGCATCTAATAGCTGTTTTACACTGACAATTTGTTCATGAAGTCACCTTTAATCCAATTCAATCGCTTCACGAACTGTCACGAAGAAATTTGATTGAATCAGAGGCCACATCATGAATAAATTGTCAGAGTAAAGCAGCTATAAGAAATACAGGTCCGATTGGGAATTATTTATTATTACAAAAAAAATAGGTATGCTTATCTAAGTTAAACTATAGGAAGAGTACAATTATGAATTTTTATTAAAAAAAATCCCAATTGTAAACTTAAAACCATGAAATAATTAAATTTACTTAAAACTGAAATTTCAGTTTACTTCTTTTGAAAACAATTGACATTTTTTAATAAAAATTCATAATTGTATCTTTCCTATAAGTTTTAGGTAAGCTTTTATTTTTTTAACACTTATATGGATTAACAAAAAACATATGACCAATACCAAATAGCAGAGATAATACGTATAACCTCTGCTAAGAGGAAATATTTTCCAATCGGACCTCTCTTTCTTAGATATGGCGCCTTAAGCAAACTTCCTTCATACTTTTTTTTCATTTAATATGAAGTAAAATATTACAAGACGTAATATTCTAATTCTTATTAAATAAAAAATATGTGGAAGATATTTGCTTAAACCTAAATTAATATGTGGGTAATTTACAAATTAACAAATAATAAAAAATTAGATTTAAAATTAATTACTAGGTCAATTTTGTAAAGCAATAATAACACTTCTAAACTAATATTTGTGAATAGGTTTTGGTTGAGTTTTTTATTAAAAAATTCTTTAATCAAACCAAACCACTCAGTCTACTTATTGGTAATTAGGAATGGGTACGTATTAGAAAAAAGTCCTAAAATTTTATGAAACTTTTAATAATTTTTAAAATAACAGTTTATACAAAAAATAAACATTGAAACAAAAACTTAAACTTCTTCTGACAAACAAAACCTCACATATTTAGTCTAAGTAGTTTTTGTTGATTTATTTATGGTCTTATGCCACTACTATGAAAAACTTGCCCACCTCTTTATTTACACCGGCGGCAGCAGCTCGACTAGAGGTTATTTGACTATAGGTCCAGGAGGTGGAAAAGGAAGCCATCATCATCAATTATGAGTTGTGTAGGCTCCAAATTTTGTTCCTCATCTATTTCTTCTTCGTTGATTGTAATTGTGGATCTGGTACTATCACCTATTTATGAAAATTATTTAATGTAATTATGTATTATAATTTATTTAAATTATCATAAAATTGTTGTTTAAAATAATTATTTATTTTTCAATTGCAAGCACTATTTTTACCAAACAGATAGATAGATAGACATTTGTGTACCATAAGATTATTACAGGAACAATATTGGTTTCGTCATAACTTTGCGTTTGTATTTAAAGGGGGAATGGTGTTTTGCCATTGGACCTTAATGTGTTCTATCTCCAAGACAAATTTGGTTCAAACCGGATAAAAATTAATAAAAGTTAAGTGGAACACTATCGTTTACAAAAAATTATTTAATAAATAAATAATAATAAATACACCACATGTAATTACGACCCCCTTTATCCCAGAAGGCTGAGCCTTGTGCGGGAGGGGGCTACACATTTAAAGACAAGGGACACACATCCAATATCCGTGTATAATGGAAAAATCATTCCTCTTGCATAAAATTGTAAATATTTATATTACACCAAGAAATGGTCAGTTTGACCATTTTTCTGTATAGTTATCACTGAGGTTGTAGTACTTCCACAAATCAATTTTTCAAAATAAAATTCTTTACAAATTTATATTTTTTAGTCCCTATTTAAATAAGAATTTTCATAATAAAATTATTGTAATGAAATAAACACGATACTTGCCTAAAATAATTTAGGTAACAGTAGCTACGTCCTAGCATAGTATCTCTTTACTATGGTCCTAGGGACGATAATTAATAGCATGAAAACTAGTGGTAAGATAATAAAAGTGAAAATTTTACAAGTAAAAAACTATTTAATTTTTTAAAATGGATTTTCATAGTCATTTCATCTTTAGTCAACTATTTAGGTATACAATAACATATTACTAATTACTACTCTATATGTACTTACCAATTGTTACAAAATTCTCATATGTAATTTCAGGTGGTAATTTAACCCACATTTGGGTTAATTCATATTCGATTTTCACAAATTTTGTCATATCACAAATCACAATATTATGCAATGCAAAAATTGCAGTTCGTTGCCACTTGCCAGAAGATAAGACTAGACCTTCTGTTTCTGTGCCCTTGCCGCTAGAGCTCGAAGAGATGGCATGCGCTTGCGCACTAACGCACTTAATAACATTTACGACAATGTTGTGTATGCTTTACAACTACTGGTGTAAACCATAGATTAAGCAGTGTAAAATATCTGTTTTAACCATAAAAATGGTAAAACTTTACAAATCAAAGGGTGTAATATTTTACAACATACGCGGGTGTTAGCTTTTACAATATTATTTGTAAAATTTTACACCATTTCTACTCCACCAAATTTTGTAAACGGGTACACCGCCAAATTTTAGACAGTGTAGGTCTAGAAAATTTTTAAAATGTGCAGTGGATAGCCCATATCGATTTATGTAAACATGCCAAATTTCAATACATTGGCTTAAGTAATAAAAAAGTTATGAACGAAATAAGAAAATGCAATATTTCAGATTTTTTCAGGATATTCAGGAACGAGGTCAGTTATCCCGGATTTCTTTTCAGATCCTTAAAGAGCATGAAAACGCGCAACTTTTCTCTAATTTAAGCATCTATGTACCTCTTGTTATTTAGAAGATACCAATGGTGTACATTGTAAAAGTGACCACCCTGTATGACCCCCCAGAGGGAAAATGTGAAGAAACCGATACCGTTACAAAAAACATAACGAAACCGACCAAATTATTCTAACAGGAGATTTCAATGCTAGAGTTGGTAATATCCCAGTTGCCGTCGCAATTTCAAATGGCAAAATATGAAGGGATTGTGTTTAACTTCAATAAGTTTAAAACCACTAACGAGTTCTTTAGGAAAAAGAATATACATAGACAGCAGGAGGCTTCAGATGTCATAATAAATAATAAAGCAGCTGGAACAGTAAAAGATACCAGAGAAGATTTTGGAAACGGAAAGGTTTAAGAAAATGGACGAAGAAATAGAAACAATGCTCAAGAAAAGCGTAATTGAAAATAATGGGAGAAAAAGGATACACGAAACATTTAATCGGGGGAATACAAAGTCTCTACTGGGTTACTATACTAGATATAAGAGAAGAACCAATAAGAAGAAAGGGGTTAGACAGAGCTGCTGTTTATCCCCTTCTTAATATAATAAGCATTGTCCTATTCCTGAAAAGAGGTTGGAACCTTTGGTGTAGAACTTGCACTGGAGTAGGCTTTCCATTGGAGTAGTCGTCCTACCGTCACCACCAAAACACTTTACACACACTCGACGCGCGTTTCGCCATCCAAGTTGCCATCATCGGGTGATGATTAACAGCAAGAAAAAAGCGCAATTTGTGGGGACAGATTCGTATTTTTAGAAATACTGTGATGAATTTACACCTACTTTATTGAAGTGCGACCCTGCCCCCCCCCGTCCCCCCCCCCCAAAAATGATGCATCTGTTCCTGTGTATATTTATTTATATTAAAAATATAGTAAATAATTTCGAATAATCTTTCTGTTGTACAATTTTTCTCACTTTTCTAATTTCTGTTTCTTTTTTAATGTCTGAAAAATCACCGGATTTGATTCTTTAGTTATTGTATCATCACTTGAAGGTTGTGACAATTCCAATGGTGATTATGAAGTTGAAGCTTCTATGCATACGAAACCTTCATTTCTAAAGCCGATTAAGCTTCTGTTGAGAGTGATTCTTTCGTTATTTGTATTGCTGAAGCTATCAGGAAGTACGTCTGAATGATATCTACGTATTAATTAATGTAATTCCAATTCCATAAAAGTTAAATATACCTAAGCTTTTTCTGCTATGCAGTTGAAGAGTTTGCATGTAACAGTGCTCTCATCGTAAAAATGCTGGAATATATGACTTCCTTACTCATCTTTTAGATGGCGCAAGTTACAAGTGTCCGATATTCATCGGATCCAAACTGAGATACATTCGATATTTACTACGCTAGAATTGTCTTCACTTGGGATATCTCTGATATACCCGTACCAAACCTGTACAACACTGATGAGACCTAACAGGTCGAAACAATTGTCTGTTGTTGGTAAAAGTGTAAGAAATGCACAGTGATAGCTAAATATCGAATTATATCTTTTTAGATATAAAAGTTAAAGTTATGTATGCGATTAATTTGATATGCACACTTTTAATACCCAAATTACGTTTTATAAAATTAATCCACCTAGTTCGTGGACACACCTGAGTAAATTACGGCTGATCTTCACGCAGTTTCTTATTTACAGATTTACTTCTCGCCAGCACGTTGTTATTACCTAAATAATAAAATTACTCTTCTGTGACATTAAAACTTGTTTACTTCAGGGCTTGGTTTATTTATACCTGATTGTTCTACACATTTCCGAGAATGGATTCTTATTAAGTTTTAGCTTACTCGTAATAATAACGTTTCGCATTAGGACTTGGGACTGGGGTGATTAAATCTGGAAAATAAAAGATTTCCACAAACAATTCATCAAGATGGAGGTGTATATATTATTAGATTAAAAAATACAGAGATACTTACTCACTCCTATTATTATCTCTTTAGTCAGATCAGAGGTCAATTATTGTCGGGATTATAACACTGTAAAAAACGATTCCTTATGTCGACCTTGTTTGCTGACACAAGTATTGCCGAAGAAATTTGACTAACCAGAACAGAATTAGGTTCAGTTCCTAACCATTAATGGAATGATTTTTTTTATTACTTATCTGTGAAGAAAAAATTGCGTAACGAAGTTGACATTTTTCACACAACAGAAACGAAGATTAAGTCCTGATTTAAATCAAGAAAATTAAAATAAAAAAGAACAGTTTGGTTGTTCAGCAGTCGTCCTATAGATGGCGTCAGTGGTACGAAAACGAATTAGAAAATAAGATAGAGAATTGTGGAATCATCTAGAAGAGCACCTGGCATATACTAGAAGGCATCTGTGCAGGTACATAAAGGCCAAGATGGTCCACTGATGGCAGTAGAATATTGGAGAGTAAATTGAATACAACAGAGAAAAGAAACAGTGACTAGTAGTGAATAATAGTGGTTAAAAGTAGCTGATTAATTATTTTAATCTTGGCCCTTATACACCTGCAGAGATACCTGCTAGTATAATCTAGATGCCCCTCCAGATCATTCTACAGTTCTCGAGTTTTCCTAATTCGTTTCCGTAAATTTTATTACCGCCTTGGCCTGGGCCTTTGGTGATGATAATTAATTGACGTTCCGTAATGTATTCATGGCCACAGTAACTGGACACTTTCATTATGTGTAGTTGTGTTTACATACAAATATCTAAGTCTGCGATTAAGGGACAGTTGTCTCTGCGTATTTCAGTTCTGTATACGCCAAAGTTTTGTCGTAAGCACATTGTTCAACGTATTATATACTCTATAAACTGAACAAACATCACATTCAGTAACTATCTTTTATCTTTTTAGTCGCCCATGAACTGGCAGACCGCTAATGTTTGCGTGAGTTAAATTCTGAAGTTATAAAAATGAGTTTTCCGAACGATAAATTTGTGTAGAATGCTTTTGTAGCTCTTTAGTTGTTTATTGTAGTTCGAAATGTTTATGGGTCAGTTGTCAGGAGCTGTAAAATCCCATCAAAACAATTGGCCAAGATCATTATATCTAATGGTAAAACTCCTTCACGTTAAATCCGCGCTACTGCGCCTGGAGCGTCAGATGCAGAGATGAAGGCTGTGCGCCTGCGCGGTAAAAGCTATAAATCATCTCATCTAAATTTATTTGTTTATTGTGGCCAAATATTATCTCTTTTTTTTTTACTACAATTCCGTCCTTGAACCCATTTAACCAGTTCCTGAAGATTAAGCGTCCCTCTATTTTTGCGTGCTTAAAGTTGGCCGGAGGCTAAATCGGTTGAATTATTCATGGTAGGTATTTTTAAATCAAAACTCGGTTTATCAAATAAACCGTGTCATTTCCGGTCAGTTATTACTGCAATTATCGCGTACAAGCGTGAGTATGACCAGCAATGTATATTTTTATAGCATTAGTAAACATTAACGTAACTTTAATAATAATAATAATAATAAGTGAACTGTGATAAGTGAATTTTTCGTTGCACGTTGCTTACAAAACTGGTTCCGTGACTCAGGATTTAGGTGTTCAACAACTCTGATTTAGGGGCACAATGGTGATTGTGTAATAAAATTATTTTAATTTTTTTAACTTTGTTTAATTTTAAGTAACTTCGTTTTTTAAATCGTCTCTAGCATTAGTTTTGATTTTGAAGTGCCTTATATAGGTTTTTCAATACATTTCAAAGGTAATGAGTCGAATTTAGAGGCAGAATCGTAATTGTGCTAGACAGTAAAATTATTTTAATTTTTTAGCTTTGTTTTGGCAATTTTAAGTAAGTCTTTTAAATCGTCTCTAAGGTTAGTTTTGATTTTGCGGTGCCTTATATTAAAGGTCTTTGAATAAATTTTAAGGGTAATTTCGAGGCAGAATGTTGATTGTGCTAGACAATAAAAAGATTTAAATTTTTTAGCTTTGTTTTATTAATTTTAAGTAATGGTCATTATTTAAATCGTCTCTAGCGTTAGTTTTGATTTTGCATATTAAGGGTCTGTGCATAAATTTCAAGGGTAATGAGTCGAATTTAGAGGCAGAATGGTGATTGTGCTAAACAATAAAGCAATTTTAATTTTTTAGCTTTGTTTTGCTAATTTTAAGCTCGACTTTAAGTAATGTTAATTTTTTAAATTGCCTAGCGTTAGTTTTGAGGTTGATGTGCCTTATATTAAAGGTCTTTGAATAAATTTCAAAGGTAATAAGCCGAATTTAGAGGCAGAATCGTAATTGTGCTAGACAGTAAAATTATTTTAATTTTTTAACTTTGTTTTGTTAATTTTAAGTGACAATCGTCTTTTAAATCGTCTCTTATGTTAGTTTTGATTCTGCAATGCCTTATATTAAAGGTCTTTGAATAAATTTTAAGGGTAATTTCGAGCAGAATAGTGATTGTGCTAGACAATAAAAAGATTTTAATTTTTTAGCTTTGTTTTATTAATTTTAAGTAATAGTCATTATTTAAATCGTCTCTAGCGTTAGTTTTGATTCTGCAGTGCCTTATATTAAAGGTCTGTGCATAAATTTCAAGGGTAATGAGTCGAATTTAGAGGCAGAATGGTGATTGTGCTAAACAATAAAGCGATTTTAATTTTTTAGCTTTGTTTTGCTAATTTTAAGCTCGACTTTAAGTAATGTTAATTTTTTAAATTGCCTAGCGTTAGTTTTGAGGTCGATGTGCCTTATATTAAAGGTCTTTGAATAAATTTCAAAGGTAATGAGTCGAATTTAGAGGCAGAATCGTAATTGTGCTAGACAGTAAAATTATTTTAATTTTTTAGCTTTGTTTTGTTAATTTTAAGTGACATTCGTCTTTTAAATCGTCTCTTATGTTAGTTTTGATTTTGCAGTGCCTTATATTAAAGGTCTTTGAATAAATTTTAAGGGTAATTTCGAGGCAGAATAGTGATTGTGCTAGACAATAAAAAGATTTTAATTTTTTAGCTTTGTTTTATTAATTTTAAGTAATAGTCATTATTTAAATCGTCTCTAGCGTTAGTTTTGATTTTGCAGTACCTTATATTAAAGGTCTGTGCATAAATTTCAAGGGTAATGAGTCTAATTTAGAGGCAGAATGGTGATTGTGCTAAACAATAAAGAAATTTTAATTTTTTAGCTTTGTTTTGCTAATTTTAAGCTCGACTTTAAGTAATGTTAATTTTTTAAATTGCCTAGCGTTAGTTTTGAGGTCGATGTGCCTTATATTAAAGGTCTTTGAATAAATTTCAAAGGTAATGAGTCGAATTTAGAGGCAGAATCGTAATTGTGCTAGACAGTAAAATTATTTTAATTTTTTAGCTTTGTTTTGTTAATTTTAAGTGACATTCGTCTTTTAAATCGTCTCTTATGTTAGTTTTGATTTTGCAGTGCCTTATATTAAAGGTCTTTGAATAAATTTTAAGGGTAATTTCGAGGCAGAATAGTGATTGTGCTAGACAATAAAAAGATTTTAATTTTTTAGCTTTGTTTTATTAATTTTAAGTAATAGTCATTATTTAAATCGTCTCTAGCGTTAGTTTTGATTCTGCAGTGCCTTATATTAAAGGTCTGTGCATAAATTTCAAGGGTAATGAGTCGAATTTAGAGGCAGAATGGTGATTGTGCTAAACAATAAAGCGATTTTAATTTTTTAGCTTTGTTTTGCTAATTTTAAGCTCGACTTTAAGTAATGTTAATTTTTTAAATTGCCTAGCGTTAGTTTTGAGGTCGATGTGCCTTATATTAAAGGTCTTTGAATAAATTTCAAAGGTAATGAGTCGAATTTAGAGGCAGAATCGTAATTGTGCTAGACAGTAAAATTATTTTAATTTTTTAGCTTTGTTTTGTTAATTTTAAGTGACATTCGTCTTTTAAATCGTCTCTTATGTTAGTTTTGATTTTGCAGTGCCTTATATTAAAGGTCTTTGAATAAATTTTAAGGGTAATTTCGAGGCAGAATAGTGATTGTGCTAGACAATAAAAAGATTTTAATTTTTTAGCTTTGTTTTATTAATTTTAAGTAATAGTCATTATTTAAATCGTCTCTAGCGTTAGTTTTGATTTTGCAGTACCTTATATTAAAGGTCTGTGCATAAATTTCAAGGGTAATGAGTCTAATTTAGAGGCAGAATGGTGATTGTGCTAAACAATAAAGAAATTTTAATTTTTTAGCTTTGTTTTGCTAATTTTAAGCTCGACTTTAAGTAATGTTAATTTTTTAAATTGCCTAGCGTTAGTTTTGAGGTTGATGTGCCTTATATTAAAGGTCTTTGAATAAATTTCAAAGGTAATGAGTCGAATTTAGAGGCAGAATCGTAATTGTGCTAGACAGTAAAATTATTTTAATTTTTTAGCTTTGTTTTGGTAAATTTTAAGTAATGTTTATCTTTTAAAATGTTCCAGCGTTAGTTTTGATTTTGCGGTGCCTTATAATAAAGGTTTTTGAATAGATTTCAAGGGTAATGGGTCGAATTTCAAGTCAGAATAGATCGACTTTTAGTTTTTTAAATTTGTTTTTTTAATTTTACGTAACTTTAGTTTTTAAAATCGATTCTAGCGTTAATTTTGATTTTGAAGTGTTTTATATTAATAGCCTTTGAATAAACTTCAAGGGTAATGAGTCGAATTTAGAGACAAAATGGTGATTGTGCTAGATGGTAAAACGATTTCCGTTTTTAAGATTTTTTTTTATTTTAAAATACAAAACATACAGGTTGTTCCATTTAAAATTGATGTTCAATTATTATTTTTCTCTAGTCTTGTCTGAAATGTTTTCCTTTGGTTTCAGGTATCGGGCGACGATCACTTGCCGCACGTGATTTGCCTACAATGTACAGAACAATTAGAAACACTGTGTAAATTTAGGGAGGTTGCCAGGCGAACGGAGGACCTGTTAAATAAATTTTTGGTTTATACCAAAGAGTTAACGGGGACAGAAGAGGTGAGTTAATTTTTTTAAATAATTTTGTTTTTGGACAAGCACTGTATACGGAAGCTTCGTCTTGCTGCTGAGTAATATTTATATTACTTTTACTCGGGAAGTTGGAAAAAATGCACATCCTTATTTATTTGACGATTATAAAGCTGACGATTTCCTGTGATACTAAAAGTTGATAGATCTAGGCTGGGTTCACTTTCCCCATCGTGTCCAAGACTATCAGTCGGATGTTTGAATCTTCTGAAATAATCGCAAAAACACTGCACTGGTATTTCATAGTATGGTTAAGTACGTTATAAATCGATAATAAAAGCCAACAAAGACGAATTACATTATTTATTCACGTCATTTTAAAGCAAACCAATTAAATAAAAAAAGATTAAAGAAAATCTGCGTTTGCCATACTTTTTCTTCTCACTTTGCCTTCAAAGTATTTTACAAACGAAAATGTGTTTAATCAAAGCGTACCCACCTTATTAATACATTTCAACGGAACTTTTACAAATGTTTCTGTTGTAAAACGCTTTGATGACAGAGTGAGAGAGGTTGAATCATAACGTAAAGTTATAGCCAACGTAAACGATCTTGATTCTATTCTATTTTATTTTAATGTTGTTTTGTTGTAAATTATATTATATCCGATGGGTTCTGACAGTCATGTTTTATTGATTCCTACACAGTAAGTGCTTTCAGTTTATTCAGTTGCATGTTACAATGGGCAGATTTAGATCAAACAACCGGATCCTTGGGATTCATATCAACATCAAATATTTAAAGGGATGTTATTTGTTTAGTGTCTAAGCAATCAACCTGCTGGCGCAATGAGCCCTTGGGTTGCTGATAGATCCGGTAGAAGACGAGTTGGCACGCACCTATATACGAGTAATACTAAAAAATTACGTAAACTTAAAACTTATACATGAAAAGCTTCGATATGCGGCTAGCTATTTGAAGTATTCAAAATTTGTATATACATGTAGCGAATGAAATGTAGCCTAGATATTGAAGAAGTTTTTAAAAAAAAGTTTGAGTTAATATCTGTAACAGTTTTCGAGTTATCGAATTTTTAAATTACGCTCGCGTTTCCTCCGAGTGAAGTATTACAAGGCTTATGGCGCGATTACTGGTGCTTCTATACATGTGTAGATTTGCGCAACATTAGTCGAACACAGTAAGTACAGTAACAATCACAGAATGCACTTATAGGCGCAATTTTCTCAAAAAATATCCAAATTCACACTAATAGTTGTCATTTAGTCATGTATGCAGGCACCAGTATTCGCGCCATAAGCCGTAATATTTCACTCGAGCGCTTTTTAAAAATTCGATAATTATAAAACTGTCAAAGATATCAACTCAAACTTTTTTTAGAAAACTTCCTCGATAACTAGGCTACATTTCATTCGCTGCATGTATATACAAATTTTGAATATTTCACATAGCTAACCGCATATCGAAGTTCTTCATGTATAATTTTAGAAGTTTTAATTTTTACGTAATTTTTTTGGAATATATAGGTGTTCTACCAAAAAATGGTTTGTACCATTCGAAGCGGTCAGGTTCTGTGCACAAGTGGTTAAAATTTCAGGGCGGTAAGTCTAGCCGTTCTTTTTTAATGCAGATATCGCACTCTAGCGCCATTTAAGAAAAAAAATTCCCTGCTACAAAATGGTAAAGGTTTCATCTGGTTCTACGCCTAGGGTCCGCTCAGTGCATACCTTGTCCGGGTCGTCTTCTGAAGTGAACTGAGTGCTGTTAGCGTGTTAGCCCAAGCGCCTCTATTTATACGCCTGGCAGGAGGAGTGGCTTCGTTCAGTGCTGTTGCGTGGTAAGCGATGCGTACTATTGATTGGTAGGCGTGCTTAGTTCCGCCTATGTCGCATGACCAGTTATATGCCTGTATTTTTGTCGGTAATTCAAAAAATTTTCTTCTATAAAATTCCACATGGTGCTTTGACTTTTTTAGATTTTTTGATGTTGGCAAAAAAATTTAATATAAGTATAAAAAACGTTTAATGATTATATTACCAACACAATACAATATTTATTTTTACAGCCACTAAATTCTTCATTAAAAATCTTAACACAAATTAAATAAAAACTAGCTTATTAACAGTAATTATGCAAAATTTTCTCACATGCTTCAGGAATTTAAATTACAATGGAAACAAACTACCTGCTTCACATCTAAAACAATATATAAAATAATAATAATAATAATAATATTCTATCAGCGAATACATATAATAATAATTTATTTTATAATTCTTAATATGCATTGTTTCGAATTATTAGCAATACATAGCAAGAAGAAGCTGCCAATGTGCTTAATTACAGTACTTGCATCGTTTTGAAAAATGCGACAATTTGAGAGAGAAAATTTTAAATTGGAGCGATACAAATACCGTAATTTGCCTCATTAAAACAATGGATGTTTGTATTACATAACGAACAGTTAAATGCTAAAGAACAACCAAACGGGCCTAAGCCACTTGCCACTTTATCTTAATCTAAAAAAAGACTAGGGTGACTTTTCAAAATTATGTTACTGCTCATCGTCCTACACACACAAGAAATATTACAAATATTTTTTTTACTACAAGCTAAACTGATTCTGAAGTGGATTATACTGTACTTGCGTTGTGAAATTGTAATTCCTATGAGCCGTCCCCTTTCGGTATCTCAACAAAGCTATACCTATGGCTATAAATGCTGCCACAGTTAATATACCGCAAATAGTTATCATTACCATCCTCATGATCTCGAAATGTCGAATCGCGTGGTGGATTCCGAGAGATTTGGACTGAAATGAAAAAAAAAAACCTTAATAAATATGCTGCAGTTTAATTTTTAATTTTTTTAATTAATCTAAAGAAAAACTAGCCAACGTCCCCAAGTGAGTAAACATTTCCTTTGTGGTTAATCTGGATAGTCTAGTCTAAGTCTTATAATCGTCGGATGGACTATAACCTCATGTTTTTAAATATAGAAAAATAAGAAG
Organism: Rhagium mordax; assembly: GCA_963680705.1. NCBI lineage: Eukaryota > Metazoa > Arthropoda > Insecta > Coleoptera > Cerambycidae > Rhagium > Rhagium mordax. The sequence continues at coordinate 4,289,499 of OY796662.1, read as the reverse complement.
TACTAAAGTAATCTTTGGCTCGAGAGAACTAAACCGTTAAACGAGCAACTTTCTAGAAAATACCAATTATAATCGTAAATATCGATATCCGAGATATTGTTACAGGTTTTACGTTAAAGATGTGTTCTGATTAAATCCCAAATCTATTATTGGATCAGAATGTTTAGTCAGTGCAATTGGAAGAAAGTTCCCCTATTCTTACAGAAGCGAGTTACTAAATAAAACTATGTTTACGTTTAAAAAAATAAATAGGACTCGGTTTGTATCCACCTCTGATTATGTTCTAAAAATAAAGAGTTCTAATGTGAGCTGCTTGGTTCATCTTGATTTATTAATACGAAGATGGCGATAACAAAAAATTAAGCGTTGTTTCTCACTGATTATGTAAATAATGTTTTACTCACATCACTCAATAATTTTTTATAAAAAATTCGAATGTTATAGTGAAATTAATGAAATGTTAAGGGCCGAGGGCAAAGATAATTACGTGTATCAGAATGTGATATCAGCCTTTGGGGACTGGGGAAACAGTCTGCATTACAAATGGTCGTGGAGAATGTCAGGAAGCAAAACTGTGTAATTTTGGTGGAGAAATTTTGTTTTGGGTGAGTCAGATGGAAAATGAAAATAAAATTGAAATTGGTGTCGCGCCTGAGGGGGAAGAACAACAAAATTTTTCAAGCCCATTAGAGTAAAATTCAGGCCCTGTAATTTTGAAATATTTTTTCGACTCCGTTGGGGGAAAAATTCTCGCAATGTGGTTTAATTGAATCGAATTTTTCGTTTTTTTTTTCCCGACGCACCTGAGTTTCGGGAACAATAATTTATGATTTACGTATTTAGAATTTTTCTCTCCAATTCCTCTGAAAAAAAATTTCACTATTTTAGAATTTTTTTGGTTATTTTAAATCAAGTGGTAATAAAAATTGTATGTTTAGATTGTTGATTTTAGTTTAAAATTATGTGACGGTTAAAGTATACTACGTTAATAATTTTAAACTAAAATTAATCTAAACATTAAATTTTTATTACCACTAGATTATAAATGATACAAAACAGCAACTGACTGATAATCTCGCGGCCAGAATTAGTCTCGTCTTTTACCATTTGCGTTGCGTATCTTCCTCATTCTTTAATCAATGGTTGTTGACTAGAAGAATCCACGCGGTGCTACTAAACGCGTTATTAATTAATTTATATGCACTAATACAGTCCCTTTAATAATATCATTATAACAAGACAATGTTAAGACTTGTTTCATAAAACAAATCGTGTCGTATTTGAAAGGCCCAAATTAAATTAAGTTAGTGGCAATAATAACGACATTAATGAGACTGTCAGTGCGATTTAATGTCTTGGCAATTATAATAGAAAGGTGGTCAAACCGTATCGTTATTTTTCGTTTTACAGCGTGTGCCAATTATTTATTACTACATTGTATTTAAAAAAATCTGTTTTAGTTGCCAAGACCTTTATTATATGAGATATCTGCCCAGGAGCTAGTTGATATTTATGGCACCTGTCAAATTTGATTTTTCTGACGGTGGAACAAGTTGATGCGCCCACCTCGTAGTTAGACTTCTAGTTATTCCTTATGTCCTCCTCCTAGGTTTTAATTTTTAATGCATTCAAATGCATTGCATTTTTCACAAACGCTTACCTTTAATGCACATACATCCTGGTCCAAGGAGTATGCCGGTCGACTAGTGCCGTCTCTAGGGTCGCAGCAAACAGGTCCATCCAGACTCCTTACGATCCCTTCGTTTAGATCCTTGCTTATGTTGTATAAGTTACAATCACACTCCAGTAAATTGTCCCTCAGTTGAAATATCCTTAGATTTGTCCATTTTAGAAGGGTGTAATCCAGCTCCGTCAGCGAGTTGTTGGTGAGGTAGAGCTAGAACGACGAAAAATGTAACGTTGATAAGAATTTAGAAAAGGGAAAGGTATAGGAAAGTTGTAGAGTATTCAATGGTTGAATAATATCCATTTAAATTTAATTTTATCGTGTGTTATTTGTCATGATTTTATTCGCACCCTGTATATTACAGATCAATTTCTGGTATAACATTTGAAACAGCCATCAGGCAAAAAATATTTTTACCTCGATTTTTACTGTTGATTGACGTAGTCTTAAGAATTTCAGATATTATGATGAGTAACGAAAATTGAGGAAAAAACAGATCCAGTTGACTGTCAGTATCTTAATTTTTTTGGTAGATTTATTTTTGGTGTAAATTATAAAAAATATAGATTGCCATTAAGAAAAACAAAGTTAGTACCTGCCCAAAAGAAATGGAACACCCTGTATAATTGACGTTATTAAAATAATAAAAAAACTCAATAGTAACCTATGAATTCATCTTTCAAATTTTATTTAATATATGTAATTATAAATACTTAAATTCGGTAAATAACAAACCTGACAGGACCGTATTCTAGATTTCTAATATCTAAAACTTTTTTTTTATATATAAATTCGCACTTTTATTGCCCCTTAATTGATATATATTAATCATTGTGAGGGCTCCCCGAGCGGCTCCCATGAGTATTCCTGTATTCATTTTGTAATAGTCACTTGGTGTCAAAAAGTACCCAAACTTCGGACTAATTTTCGTACTAATTCTATAGCGGCTTGGAATTTTTTTTTACGGATTCTTAAACTTTGAAGTATCAATATTAAAAAGGAATAGATATGCTATTTCGCTAATAACATTCATCTAAGATTCTTTCCTGCTAAGTTATTTAACCTTAAAGCCAAAAAAATTTATTTTTCAAAAATTTCAAAACGCATTAATTGCAAAATCTTTTAGATTTTAATATGTATGTAATTAAAGTCAACAGAATCACTTTAACTGCGTAAATTGGAATTGGCACCCCGTACCTGCCAGTAGGGAAATGTACAATTTGCCATTGACCTGGATCAAAACGCAATTAATATAGGTAATTAAAATTAGAGGATATTGCACAATAATCAGCGCAATTGCCTGTGAAATCATTAAAAAAAAAATAGTTCAAACTTACCTCTTCTATACTTTGATTTGCGGCAAACGCCTCTCTGTCGATTACCCTTAAGTTCGTGTTGTCCCTGAGCGACAGTTTCCTCAAATTCGGCAGGGTGGAAAAAGCGTCGACGTAAATGGTCTCTAACCTGGGCAAATTGTCCAGGTACAACTCCCTTATGCCGGTGAGACCTAAAAAAATTAGTGCAATTCTGTAACATATTTTGATTATTATTTATTAAAGCAACAGTTAAAAATTACTTATTCACACGCGGATTTATATATTTTTTCTTCGGAGATGCTACGTCACAGTGAGTAATGTGAAAGGAAATGTATCGACGGCGAGTGCGATTTCTCATTAAAAAAATGATTTTATGTTAAACGGATTATATCGAGAAAGTAGAGGATGAATAAGTACATACATAGGTGAAGTTTCTAAAACACGTAATCCATTCATTATATTTATCCGCAGAGCCTAATTATTACCTGCGATTAAATATTCTAAATTGGTAAATAGGAAAAAAAACATCGTTAAATTATTATAATTTGTCGAGATTAATGATGTGCTGGTGTCATATCCTTTGGATTGGGTATTTATTTTTTATCAGTTAATGTAACCAGTAGAACAAGTGTTACAGCTCATCAACTAAATTAGTAAATATCGATATATTATATTAAAAAATGCTACAGTGGAACCTTACAGTCGTTCAAAAATCCAATGTACAGGGTGATAGTTTGAAAATTCTACTTTTTAAATTCTTTTATTTTGCTTAAAAACACAGCTAGAAAAAAATATATATACACTAGGTATACAGGGTGATTCACGAGGAAAGGGACAAAATGTTATGGTAGATAGAGTTCACTTAGGTGAATTAGAAATGGCTATTGAAAAAAGCCTGAGCCTTTTTTTATAGATCTACAGGGTGATTTATGAGTTTTGCCCAATACTTCTTCAGGTAATATCTTTTAAATTAATCACTAGAATCAGCTCGTATTGTGGGTGTATAGTATACTATTAATTGTCAATTTACATGCATAATCAAAGACAGAAAATTCCAGGGCCGGCTTAACTAATTTTTATTTTTAGGGCTCCTATGAAAAAATTCACCCTGTGTACGTGATTTTTAAATTCTAATACTGAATTATGAAACTACATACAAAAGTGATCGAAAACATGTACTTTGTTGTTTTGCCACACTTTGGGCGAATTTGAAATAAACGATAAATTTTCGCCAAAATCGAAGGTCTGTGCAAAATAAATTTATAAAATTACATTTTCCTCTCTTATTCAAATTAAAATATTTGTTATACAAAATTTTGTGATTTCATGCATGATTAATATGAAATAATCAAAAATAAATAATTTCAACATCAGATTAAGTAATTTTTATTTCTGAGGTTTCTGTGAAAAATCAGTCTGTATACATTTTTCTCAAATTCTGATAATAAATTATGGAACTACATTAAAAAAAACCGCTGCCAATTATGGGATCAAAACTTCCTCACCGTGTGGTGGAGTTTATAACAAAAGTAATTTTTGACGTATTTTGTTTTTTTGACGCATTTTGTTTTTTTGTACGTATTTTGTTTTTTTGGCGTATTTTGTGTATTTCAACATTTGGACACAATATTATAATGAGTTGTATATCAGATCCTATTTATAATCTTTCATCACGAATAAATTTTTTTGTAAAGTTAGAAATAGAAATGTTGGGGTCCGGTAGACCCCATTCCAGTGGACCGATTTTGCTCATCAACGAACTCAATCTTTTCCTTGACCTCTAGAACGTGTGTACCAAATTTGAAAGCTTTATTTCAAAAAAAAGAAAATTTTTTGTATCGTCATAATTCGTCGAGAATCGTCTAGAAATGCAATAAAAATTTTCAAAATTTTTTTCACGAATACATATCTCCCTCACTTTTGGTGAGGAAGTAATTAACGAAATTGTTTATTTTTTGTTATCACAGTACATCAATAAACAGAACATTAATAATCCTGTCGTTATTAGTAAAGCTGTAGGAAATTTAATTTTACGACAAAAAAAATGTAGGGAGGAAGAAGGCTTTCATTTTGAAAATAAGTTATAAGGTTTTATGTTCTGTGAATTTGTTGTTTATAATGTTCTGTTTATTGATGTATTGTGATAAACAAAATAAATAATTTCGTTAATTTTTAAATGTAGTTCCACAATTTATTATCAGAATTTGAGAAAAATGTATACAGATTTTTCACAGAAACCTCAGAAATAAAAATTACTTAATCTGATGTTGAAATTATTTATTTTTGATTATTTATTTCATATTAATCGTGCATGAAATCACAAAATTTTGTTTAACAAATATTTTAGTTTGAATAAGAGAGGAAAATGTAATTTTATAAATTTATTTTGTACAGTCCTTCGATTTTGGCGAAAATTGATCGTTTATTTAAAATTCGCCCAAAGTGTGGCAAAACAACAAAGTACATGTTTTCGATCACTTTTGTATGTAGTTTCATAATTCAGCATTAGAATTTAAAAATCACGTACACAGGGTGAATTTTTTCATAGGAGCCCTAAAAATAAAAATTAGTTGAGCCGACCCTGGAATTTTCTGTCTTTGATTATGCATGTAAATTGACAATTAATAGTATACTATACACCCACAATACGAGCTGATTCTAGTGATTAGTTTAAAAAGTATTGGGCAAAACTCATAAATCACCCTGTAGATCAATTAAAAAAAGGCTCAGGCTTTTTTCAATAGTCATTTCTAATTCACCTAAGTGAACTCTATCTACCAAAACATTTTGTCCCTTTCCTCGTGAATCACCCTGTAGATCTGAAGCATATTTTACGAAATTCTCAGTATTTCATTAATTTTTTTACTGTAGGGGTGATTTTAACCCTCTTTGGAGCAATTATTTTCCTTATTAGGTGATGAGTTTTATGTCTCAAAATGTAACAATCTGCTAAGAAGTCTTAGTTGCCCGAAATAAATATAAAATAATTAATTCATCCATTTTACCCCTTTTATATCGGCCATATTGAGGGTGCAACATTAAATTTTTAATTTCTGACTTCACATTCGTGATCAGCGACCCCAAAAACATAAATAATATAAGTTTCATTAATTTCTTCTCAATTCTTCGTTAATTATTGATTATTTGACTTTAGGGGCGGTTTTCACCCTCTTAGGGGTAAGAGCAATCATTCTTCTCATTAGGATAGTTTTATGGCCTGAAATATAAGAACTTGCGAAAAAAAGTTCTACTTGCTCAAAACAAACAAAATATATTTTTCCATTGTACCCCTATTACATCTGCCATTTTAGGGGTGCAATCGCGAAATCTAAAATTCTGACTTCAGATGCGTAAGCAGCGACCTTAAAAACATATACATAATTTTTTCAAGAACTAACTCTTACTAGGTACTTGAGTCAGTATTAAATTTTGAAATTCAATGGTATATTCCTTTTTAACATTTGAAGTTGATACTCTAAAGTTTAAGAAAACGCAAAAAAAATTCCAAAGGGCTATAGAATTAGCTCGAAGTTTGGGAATTTTTTGACACCAATTCATAATAAATATGTACCTAGGAAAGTCATGTCTCTCAGTTCAAAAATGTAGTTGTCACTCAGGATCAGGACTTTCAAATGGGTAGCAACGTATTCCAGAGTTTCAGGTACAAAATCCAGACGATTGGAGGCCAGATTCAGCTCTTCTAGGCTCTGTAAGTTTTTGACTGCATCCCCGACCAGTTCGGTCAGCTCATTGCGAGCCAAATTTAATCTCTGAAAAAAAAAAGGTTAAAAATATAAATGAAGTAAATAACAGAAGGCAAATAGCATAGGCAGATAGATAAGTAGAAAGGGGGCTGGAATGGCCCGCTAGGTGTCCAGATCTAACTCCTCTGGACTTTTCTCTGTGGGGCTATTTAATAATAAGTGTACCAGAATAACCAGGACAACCTGGATGACGTGGAAGAATATGGGCCAAAATTCGTACGTCTCAAGATGTCCACGAAAAATTTTCGGGACCCAAGTACTTCGGCAATATTTCACACCTTTCACGCAATCTATATTCTATATGTATAAGGATTTTTTTTTATTTCAATCTTACATATTATTCTATTTTAATCCTTATTAATTCTGGCCATGCCCCAAATCTAAAAATAAAAAGAACAAGGAAAATGCCAAAATGTATAAGATTAAGGTTGTAGTAAACTAGCGTAACTGCTGTTAAATTTAGATTGCATAGATAAACATTTAGATTAGTTTAAAAAAAATGATGGGGCTGCCATCAATCAAGATTGTCGTCGGACGATGCTGGTGAGGATATTTGAAATCGCATCGATTGTCTGGATTGTAGAATAGGGGTGAAGTAACCAATAAGGTTTATAATTTGTTTGGCCTGCTACATTTTTAATTTATTGCCGCTCCCGGTGTATCCATCGCCAACCAAGCACGAATTTGATGTATAGACCATCATTATTTGCATTTATTAATATTGATGAAAGAAAAAACGTATAAAGCCGTTAGCAGTTTATTAAATTGATTTATCATTTTTTCCATTTTTTTCTTATATTCATTAAAAGTCTGATGAGCTGTTAAATTTGACGGATCATTAGCTGACACTAGCAACAAATTCTACCTGCGCATCCGGGCATAAACCAGCTGCTTATTAAGTATATTAAGAATTTATACTGGGCGTACCCTTGGCATTGCCAATTTAAGTATTACAATGACAAAAATACGCTTTGTATAATTACGTATAGTTCCGCTCCCGATGGACCGATTTTTCTCATCGATGTCTTAAAATGTAGAGAAAGGGCCATTTTATTGCTTTTTTGTATTGGATGTGTCGTTTGGGCATTTTTTCTTCAAAAAGAATTGGCCCAAACAAAGGGCTATTTTCAAACGAGGCCGCCATCTTGCATTTTAAAGAATCGGCCATTTTGAAACTTTTCGTCGATAGTCCATTCTTTTCAATAACCAACGACACCTAGCTGATTAAAATCGGTTAATAAACAAGAAAGTTATGGGCAAATGTGCAAAGTGCGAAATTTTTTGTCACACCCGGTATAAGTGCGACCTGTAGACTGATTATAATTGAAAGGAACGATATTTTTTAGTAAAAATTCAATTTTAGATCAATATTGTAGCCAAAAATAAAAAATCTGGCTCGACAGATTGATAGAGATTCAAAACGAACAAAAAAATACATCCCCAAGTGCGGAAAGTGGTACTTTTCCGCACGCGACTGCCGTCAAGCAATCGCGTGCGGAAAAGTACCACTTTCCGCATGTGTAAGGAACAATATTTTTCCTAGGAGCGTGATGAATACATTTTTTACTTAATTAAAAAACTAGACTCTACTTTAAAAAGATGCTACTGTTTGACGTGACGGTTGTTAATAGCTATGTGACTGAGAAACGTCAAAATCAGACAGTCATGGCTACAATATCGTTTGATTTTTTTTTACGAGCGTGCGGAAAAGTACACTTTCCCGCACTAGTGCGGAAAAATCTGCTTTCCCGCACTAGTGCGGAAAAATCTACTTTTCCGCACTAGTGCGGAAAAGTGCAACTTTTGAAACTAAAAGGAAAAGTCGAGGGAAAGTATACTTTTCCGCACGCTCGTAGGAAAATATATTTTCGCATGGTGTATATAATTACCTTTAATTTTGACAGCGATGACATAGCTATTTGCGTGTTGGGATCCAGAACGCAGAAGTCGTTTCCCTCCAAATTCAACTCCTCCAGGTCCGGCATATTCTCGAAGAACTTCCGTGGCAAGCTGTGGATCTGGTTGTAGGCTAGATTCAAGTGCTTCACAGCGATTGGGTAATAAACGCTGTTATTGTAAGGTCCTTTAAAGTCGTCCCCATCGATCTCCTCGGCTGAAATGATTGAATTTATAAAAATATAGCAGTAGTAGATAGGTGTTGATGCCATTACCAAAGGCAAAAGTCGCTTAATGCAAAAGGTTTAACTGAAAGACCTCGAAAGACTTCAACAGACGCATACTGATACGCAATCGGTGCTGTTCTGTTCCAGGGGCAAACGACAAAAATAAGAATCTATGAAACCCGCATAATCTCTATGCTAGAATATGGATAACGGGCTTGGGTCATCACTAAAGTTAGTGAAAGTGCCTTGCTTACCTTTAAACAAAAGCTACTATGCAAAATATTAAGTTAAAACTTGAGTTTAAAGACAAATTTTTAATTATATCCAAAGGTAATTATTTTTCTACAGCAATGAGCAGACACCAGCTTAGCTCCGGCGAGGAAACAAAATAAAAAGTTAGTCTACATCGACGACCGACCGCCTCAGTACTGTTTCAGGTAAAGTGTAAGCTATTACTAACTAACAAATTGGCGTGATAAAAACTTTTTCATTCGAGTATCCTTATTTGCCGATAACTTACTTGTTAACAGATTGTAGCTGAGATCTATAAACTCCACGTTTTTCACCGCCTCGAAAACGCCTCGGTCGACATATTTTATGTTGCAATGATCGAACACCAGTTTCACTTTTTGGTCGCTAGCCGGCAGAATTCCCAAAGTCGTTATGTTGTTGTTACTGAAAGTGGCAACCAGAGTCTTGTTGTGCGGTGGCCAGTTGGCTAGGACATGTTCGAAACCTTGATTGGCACAGTTCAAGATGAATTCGTTCGCATCGCTGCATGCGCACTTTTCACAGATGTTGCTGGAGTTCTGGTACACCTCGTCAGTGAGCGCAACGGAGATCAGGCAGACAAATACCTGAAAGTTAAGAGAAACAATAAGAATTTGCGTAAAACTACACACATCGTTGTGGTCTAAGGATAAGTTTTAAAGAAAAAGAGAGTGACTATTGGAACGTGTAGATCGTCGAAGCACGTTTTTTCCAAGTTGATACCCTAAAGTTTAAGAATCCGCAAAAAAAATTTTTCCAATATATACGCCATTCACATTTTATTTACATTAGAGTAGGCTTTGGAAAATCTGAATTCTGTTGGTATGAATGACTGTTTTAATTACTGAGGTTATGTTGAAATGTCAAAAACATAACCACAAATTCAAATTGGTTGTACATAGTTGCCAGAGTGAGACCATAAAGAAAGCACAGCAATGTTATCAATACAAAATTTGGCAATTGAGCCACTAATAATAAATAAGTCAAAGCTTTACAAAAATATGCGATGTCAATATTTGCATACAATTTATCTGTTAATAGATAAGATACAGATACCTACACAAGTTTGCAATTAATTATAGTATATTTATGAAGAAAAATAAACAAAAGATATATAAATATCGTTAAATCATTTTTGTTGAAATTTGTGGGCGTGCTTCTTATAGTATAGTACACGAAAAAATAGACAAGGGCGCCAATTTGGCACTGCCGATTGGCAGGATCGTTTCTAAGGATGCGGTTTTATGCGATGCGCATAACTGACCAAGCGACAGTGGCGGAACTAAGCCACGCCCATCGTCGACGCATGGCTCCCCACGCATCCTCACCGGAACGAAGCCACGCCTCCTCCAGGTGTATAAATAGAGAAGCTCAAGTCAACAAAGCTTATTGTAGCGATGGGACGCTGATCTATTAGTTCATTTCGCTCAGATCTTAGATTACTTTTCCAGTAGAAGTTTAGTGCAAATATTAGTGCCTGTCATAAGCACAAGACTCGAAAAATAAATATGATTTCACAAAATGAATTCTACACAGTATTACAAAAAATTGTTACACCTTTTTAAAATTTCATTTAAAAAATGCGGGTATTTTCATAACAAATTGGCAAAATTTTATCAAAAATATTTTTCCAGTCACACTACAAAGTTATCATTATTTGTTCCGTCTTAATTGTTGAGTACTTTAGTTTAGCAATTAAATAATAGATATTTTTGATACCTCGAGTAAATGTTTTACTTGCTTATCTCTAAAAATGCCTGATAACACGTATGGTCGTATAATTTATAAAATTCTATATTTAAAAATATGTTTTAACAAATTTTAACGCTGATATTTTCGTAGTGAAATACCTATGTGTGTGCTACCCTTGACAAGTTATAAAAATATGTAGAAAGTAATTTGTGGATTTCCCTTTTTTAAATCTCGGTTATTAATACCTATGACTCACTAGTAATCGAGGTACAAAATTTATCACGTTATTTTTTCTGCGAACTCACGTCATCTCAATTACGTTATTTTTATTATTTTTTGGATAATTGGAAGAAATTTCTCGTCATAATGCAAACATGTAAACTTATTTCTCAAAACAAACGCTCTAATAAGGAGTCAAACTAGGCAGCTGAATATACAGGATGTTTTTTAAAATAGTGCACTTGAAAATGCAGAAATGAGAGTCAAATTCTGAAACGGCGTTCCACAAGGCTCTCCTTTGGGTCCTCTGTTATTCTTAATGTATACATTCGATCTAGATAAATATGTTAAATATTCTAATATGTATGCAGACTTATGCTGATGATACACAAATAAGCTTTTATTTTAAAATGCCCAATTTAAATAAAATCTTACACACAATAAATGACGACTTACACAGTATAGCAGATTTCAGTTATAAAATACATTTGAAAAACAATCCCTCTAAATCCATGTCAATATTATTGTGTAGCAACCGAATAATTTATTTAAAGATAACCTCACTTTATCACACACCAGAACGTCAAAACGAGCTGAAAGTTGAAAGAAATACCTACAAAAATATGGCGATCTCCGCGCATGCGGACACAAGACAAATACTTTTTTAGTCCATAGAGACTTAACGGTTAACAGTGGCGACAATGGGTGACGAGCACGTGACGTCACAACTAACCTAAAAAATATGCATTTATCTAAGATTTTCCGAATATTAACGTCAATTTTTTTAAAATTTCCGCTTGGAACCTGTACTCTCAACTAAAATCTTATTCGGTGCATCATTAATAAAGTATTAATTGCCTTGATCTAATAAAATAAGATGGCACTTGCTTGTTATAATTAGCAGTCTATTTTTAATAATCTACAATATTGAAACTTAAATCTACTGTTTGGGAGAGTTTTTAAATGTTATAACGGATCCAAGCCATAACTACAAAAATTAAAATTGAAATTGAAAATTAATTTGCAAAATTTAAAAATTTAAGGTTATGTTAGTCATATGATGCGCATGACAATTATTGACAGTTATGCACCGCTCCTCCGACAAATTTGACACTTATTGGATACACCGACAGTATTTCAATTCCAATGATTAGTAACCTAATGCAATGTTTAACACATTTCGTACAGAAACTAGCCATACAGGATGAATACCAATAACTCATTTTAATTTTAAGAGGGGGTTTCTGTTGATATTTATAACACAAATTACCAATAAAAAAATATAAAAAAGAAAGTTGAAAAACTGACCTATCCTACATAAAATTCTGGTAAACTTTTGAGTACCGCTTCGTCGCTCTACTAGCCCACTTATGGGGTGAACAACATGCCTTGTATCCAAATCACAGACTCCAAGTTCTAACGTAAAAAACGTGACAAAAAACATGTAATAAAGTTAAACCGCCGTTCGACGGTCCTTCATATTCGACCACCTGCAACATTACACAGGGAAAAAAATCATATATGCAACACAGGCCGACACTGTTCTAATGTTATAAATTTGCGTGAGAGACAAAATTGACAGTGACAGCCAAAACTAGTGAATTTATGATTGCAAAAAACAAGGTGAATGTCAGAGGCAAAGATCTATCCTGATTTATTTTCTGTTGAGATAGGTAAGTTACGAAGTTCTGAAAATGTTGACGTATTTTAATTTATTTTCTTTCTCGAAAACTACAGGGTATATATTTTTTATTTTTAAATTTAAAATGAGTTATTGGTATTCACCCTGTATAGGCTGATGGTTTGCACCGATGGAAATGTGGGAATTTTGTGGCATTTATGACGCGATAATTTTCTGCAGGTATTATTAAGTAATACCAAAGATCATTTCATATACTAGATAGTCAAAGCCACTGTTTATTTCATCGCCCCATCTTCTCTCTCTAACACATGCAAAATTGGATGCCAAATAACAGAGAAGTATTGCAGTATCATGAGTTAAAGTGAGATGAAGCTTAAGTTGAGGTCCATTTATGAGCGATAAAATTAAACAATAGGTCTGACTATCTAGTGTATACATAATCTTTGGTAATACACATGAGTTTCCAAAAAAATTATGTAAATAATTTTGTCAACAAATGCCCGTTTTCACAAATCCTAACCTTAAACTGAAATGTAGATAACCTCAATGCATAAAGCATTTGATAATGAACATCGATCAATCAGGCAATCCAAACCACGTGACTATCAATATGGCGTCGAGAGCAAGCATTTTTCAGTCGTTAAACGTTAGTAAAAGAGTTTGTATCTCGTGTTTGCCCTCGACGCCATATTGCCAAAGAGAATTTGACAGGAGTGGATTGCCTGATTAATGGTATGTGCTACGCGAACCCAATAAAGTTACTTATGTTCATTTTATTGTGAGGTTAGGACACAGGCCACTCTTAGCGTTCTGTGGTTAGGTCTTAAAGTAAAATTCGTTGTTGCCAGATTGTGTGGTAAATAAAAACAGTCATCTGGCAACTAATCCAAGGAACAATGCACGTATACGTTTATTGACAAGTACCTGCACCCACACATATTGCCAACATGATAAAATTGTGAAATGTAAGCTGCGCCGGCTGCGCTTTAGTATGTAAACATTATTTCCCTGTTTATAAGGTTTATTTGATTGAACCGTGATGGTTTGTCTATTTGCTGATACTGGTTGATGAGACAGCAACCAACATAACAAACCAATCATATTTCCAAATCTAATGCAAAGAGCTTGTTAAAAGTACATACAAGTAAATTTTTATGTCTCACAGTAAATTTTAGTAAAAAAAGTGTATGCTCGTAGTAACCTACGATCAAGGCTTTTAACAATTGATAGCAAACTGTAATAATCACAACAAATACGCACTTACCAATATAAATTTATCCATGTTTTTTTCCCTAGATTACTGTTCCATGTTTCACTAAACACTACCTTTTATTAAATCGGTACGTTACATGCAATAATACTGCCTTATCTTTCTTATCAGGACGAAATTCAGTCATCGTAATTTGATAAAAAGTTTTATTATTCCTTTTGTGTATCTGTCGAACGAATGGTTTTAATTACATAGGTACAGGTGGAGAAGGTTTATTTATTTGTAATCATAGCGCCACGGTCCTCATTTAATTTTCGGCATAAAGTTACTTTTTGCACGTTGCCACATATCTTATTGTCACCTATGTTTACAGTGGTATTATTATCTTTGTTAATTAGACCAAAGTACAACTCATGAACTCAAACAAAATAAGCTAGTGCATTCTACAAATCCACACTTGAAACTGAGCCACGTTAAGTGAGCCAGTAATTTTCATTTACCGATTATTTTTCAATGACTCAAAGGTTGTTAATGGCGATTTTGTTGTGTCTAACGAACACAAGGAAATATTTTAATTGTTGTTCGCTATACGTTGGTACAAATAAGGAATACATTTGTATGCTTATGCAACAGAACGTTTTACAATTTGCATTTTGAGTCAGTGCAGTTATGGGTTATTGTTCCTTCATGTAGATCAGAATAGACAATGAAGAGTTGAAGCATTGCGATTATGGTATAGGTACTCTAGATTTTTTTTCCTATTTCCCCTGATGCTAAAAATCAATAGAAAAATCAAAGATTGGACGTAATAAACTGATATCAAGTTCGTGTTGCTGGCTTATTTTCATCGCAATCATCGCCCACGACTTACCTACCAGCACCAGGTGCCTGCTTCGTGTTTATTGGATTGAACAATAATGCGATTAATAAAAAATATCTAGTTGAATTCAGTTGCAAGACCTTCACATAAAGTAATGTCGTAACAGGAGTGTTAACTTTTTAATGGAAATAATATGACAAATCACAGTCACAATAGAACCCACAAGTCATATCCACTTTATCAGAGTTTGTAATTTAAAACTCATCAGTACGTTTCTATTATTTTTTTGATTGAGCAAGCACTTGTGGGCGTAGAAGTATTCGTGGATAGATAATTTTTTTCAACAATAGGCGGGTCACAGTTTTTATCTTATCCCATCCACTGATGATGATTAACTGAGGTTCTAATTTATATCTGGCGTTTTATTGGGGAACGTTTTTAGTGTGATTGAATACAAGTTTCCGTGTTGATTTTCGTCTAGTTGCTGGCTTTATGGACAATTTGTTTTGGTCATTATGCTCGAGTTATTGAAGAAACGGACTGGCGGAAATGTGGTATGTCACTGATCAACAGACGAAACATATTTTCGCTTATCAAAAATAATCGCAAGTCAAACCAAAATTCACAAAAGTGAATTGTTTTGTGCTAAAATATAGCTAAAATAATAAAAATAATATTTTTCACGTGTTTACCACTTTTATATCAGTAACGAAAATAATAATAATTTGGAGACCGGATCTGAAAAGTCAATGACGTTAAAACCATGCAGGACCGGCTCTGGTGACCATAAACAGCATGATCATTTTTTGTAAATTTATTTTTACGTCTACGGACGATTAGACTTAAAATATATTATTATGTACAGGGTGTCCCACTTATCGTGCTCACATGGGTATCTAGGAAACTATAAGAGATACAAGGTATAGGTTAAATGGCACCAAAATGCTTACTAATTTGCAAAAATATTGTCGTTTTTCCTTTATAACTCCTTTATTTACGAAAATATTTTAATGCAGTTTTTTTTCTTAGAGGACTTTTTGATGCAGATTTTGGAAAAATTATATTTTTGAGATATTAACACCATTTTATTTTTCAAATACAAGGCATAGCTGCATACGACTTAGTTAAAACTTCATTTTTATTCTCTTTCAAATGATATATTACAATAATACTTTAATTTTAGAAATAATGGAGTTATCGCCATTATTTGATTTTTTTATTTTTCTTCCTAATTTTTAAGAAACAAAACGGAAACTTATTAGGTGCTTACGTATAATTTAAATAATATTAGACTTTTAAAAAACTAAGAAATTAAGAATTCTTTTAATTTTCAAGTAGGCCATGTACAACAAAAACAAAATTTTGACAGATATCTATTTGAAACAATTTTTTACATGGCCTACTTGAAAATTAAATTTTATTTTATAAAAAGTAGAGAGGAAAATAAAAAAATCAAATAATGGCGATAACTCCATTATTTTTGTAAATAAACCATTGTTGTAATATATCATTTTAAAGAGAATAATTTAAGAAATTGGGTTTTAACTAAACCATAATCAGTTATAACTTGTAGGTATTTGTAAAACGAAAGCTGGTGTTAATATTTCAAAATCGAAAAGTGCTCCAAGAAAGAAAAACCTCATTAAAACATTTTCATAAATAAAGAAGTTATAAAGGAAAAATGAAAATGACAAAAATCAGTTTTTTACTTATGAAACAAAAACGAGTTGATTTTACTAAAATATCTTTGCACATAATAGTAAGCCCTGATAAGCTCTACATTTGGTGGTGTTTAACCTATCTTTTATCTCTTACCGTTTCCCAGATACCCATGGTGAGCACGAAAAGTGGGACACCCTGTATACACATTGTCCAAGATAAGGATTTTGTTAATAACAAGAGATACAAAGGTTAAATTGGAAAATAGTTGCGTAATTAAAGGACTAACAAAACGACCTTAATATGATTTTTCGATTTTGAGTTATTTTGAAAAACCTGAATTTTCGGATTTTTAATTAAATTTTTTTTTTCTGGAGCTAATAGTAGAGTTAGAGCAGAACTGACGAAACTTCTTTGTAGCGACTTGTAATGAACTTAAAGATTACGTTACTCATTTTTTTTATTCGATGTTTCGCCTTCATCAATTTAATTTTTCGAAATACGTGCTGATTTTCTGATAGCAAATTTTAGATTTCAGAAGCCCGTTTTATTCTAAGTTCAACAATATACCACACATTATGATTTAATTATGGTTAGGGCCTTCTTTGACCATCATCAAGAAATTTATTAATAATTCATAATTCGGGTATTATACAGTGTTTCCCCGGAATGAGTTCCCAATAGGAAAGGCTTGTTTATTTTCGATTTTTCGACAAAAAGTCGCTCTTAATAAAAACTCCTGCTTGCTTTGAAAGTAACATTACTGCTAAGAGTGTTAATATTTTCTGTACAAGGTGACCGGAAGAGTCCCATAATTTGGAAAAATCTTTTTTATTTTCGATTTTTCGAGAAAATGTCTCTTAATAAAAACTCCTGCTTACTTTAAAAATAGCATTTCTGCTAAGAGTGTTAATATTTTCTCTACAGGGTGACCGGAAAAGTCCATAATCTGGAAAAAACATTTTGATTTTCGATTTATTGATCGCTCAAGAATAATGTAACTTTTGTTTGGAATTCATATAAAGTAAAGTGGTATTAATAAAAAAATTAACCTGAACACACAGGGTTTTCAAAAAATTACTAAATTAAACTAAACATGTAAAGTTTTAGTTTTAAAACTTCAAAAATCAACAAAATAAAGAGTTGGGCCTAATTTATTATTTCAACCCACTATATTTGATACTTATACTACTACGAAAATAATTTTTTTTCCCAGATTATGGACTTTTCCGGCCACCCTGTACAGAGAATATTAATACTCTTAGCAGAAATGATTTTTCAAAGTAAGCAGAAGTTTTTATTAAGAAAGACTTTTTGCTGAAAAATTAAAATAAAAAAGTTTTTTCCAGATTATGGACTTTTCCGGTCACCCTGTACAGAACATATTAACACTCTTATTAGAAATGCTATTTTCGAAGTAAGCAGGAGTTTTTATTAAGAGAGACTTTTTGTCGAAAAATCAAAAATAAAAAAAAACTTAATCCGGGGAAACTCTGTATGTATAGTGCATCTCAATATTTAAAAATACCCAACCGTAACCTAGCTGCAACAATTTTTGACCGTCTTGATATTGCGGAAGCTGAACAAAAATTGTTACCCTTTTATCGTTTAGTCAACTAATCGGTTTTTATTCCTTTTCCAGGAAAAAATGTGCCAGTCCGAAGACCTCCTCGACGACCTAACCGCATCTTTGCCAATTAAACCAGAAGACTTAAAAACAGAATCAGCCGAATTACCTTGCAGTATTACACAAGAAATTAAATCGGAACCCGAATTTACGATAAAGCCAATACCAGAAGAAGAGCCTGAAAGCGCCCCGCTTCCAGACAATAACCCTCCACAATCAGAACCGTTTAGAGAATCTCCAGGGGAAGCTCCAATAATAAAAGTGAAACCACCTAGCGCTCTGCAGTATCCTGTGGAGGAGCCACCAGTTTTGCCGGCCACACCTAGAGTCCTGAGTCAGGATGTTACGGGCTTTATGGATACCCAGGCGGATGTGGAGGGGAGGATAAGTCCAGTGGAGGAGCCGGCAGATCTGTCGAATAAACGACCAGAGACTTTAACTTGTGTGCCTGAAATTGACTTTATTAAAGAAGAAGCCGATAATGTTTCTGTTTATAGCAATAGTTCTGATCCGGAGCGATTGGAAGTGGACATGTCACAGGTAAACAACTAGTTCTATAGAATAGTTAGAATAGGGATGAAATTCCTATAGCACATCGGAAGAATTTATATTAAATTACCATCCCTAGTTCTAATGTTGGAAATCTACGTAAGAAGCTACTATTCTAAAATTAAATATTTTGAAACTGCGTGTTTATTGCTTTAAAGAGGTTTGTGATAATATTTTCTATTTTCTTCAACTCAGATTTAAATTTACTTGACTTGCAAATGCAATCAGTATTCACAAATTATATTTAAGAAAAATCTTATTTGATGCAGTTCTTAAGCATTTGTGTTTCCTAACAAAGCAGTTTTTCAAGTCGAGTAATAAATAAAAATAATGTTTAAAACAACTGTTTGATATTCAGTAGGTAGCACATTATTTATTCAATATTTGGGTTCCGAGTTGATTGTTTACACTTGTAAATTAGCAAAACTGTATATTTTAAGTATTTATACTAAAATTCAAAATAAAATTCCTGTTTTGTTTTGCTTGGTTAATGATAACTTTAGAATAAATTATAGGCTTCACTTGTGTAGGTTACTTTCCGTTAATTTTGGAAAATTGTGAAGCAAACTTGAGAAAATGAAAAACAGGCCTGTAACTCATATACTTTTAATTTTAATTCTGTTTCTGTACCTTACATCTGAAACGTCGCCGATACATTTTCATAATCGCAGGCGGCAGAAGAACATAGCAACTCGACAACGCACAGCGAGGCTTCCCCTACCCCCGAATCCGCTCAAAGAGACAACGAATCTGACTCTTCCCTTTGGCGTGCTCTCTCCCAAAACGGCTACAATCCATCCGCTCCACTCTCCGGAGAGGCCAGTCAATTACTTAGGAAACTCATTACTTGCCGGAAACTAGGAATGAGTATTACGCCAGCACCTCCACATGTCCTTAATTACACACTTTTCCAAGACCAGCAAAGATCGCTGCAAGCGTCAGCTTTGAACATGGAAAAGAGCTCAGCTAGACGGAAACAAAGTTTTCCAACCAAGGCCAGCGTGCAAGTGGAGGGGTCTCCGATGGACCAGGAGAAGGATGACGAGGACTATATTCCCGATTTTTCCGGGAACAGTCCTTGGTGTACCCTAGTGAAAGGAAAAGTAAGTTTTTAGTGACGATAAATGCTTATTTGCTCATTATTTATTTTTCTAGGGTGGACCAGGTATGGCAAGAAGGGTAGATCTATCGTGTACAAACTGTGGAACGCAAACGACAACAATCTGGCGGCGAAACATGCGAGGCGAAATGGTGTGCAACGCTTGTGGACTCTACTACAAACTGCATGGTGTTGACAGGCCCCATACTATGAGGAGGGACACCATCCACACCAGACGCAGACGACCAAAAGCTACGGATTCAAAAGATAGAGGTATAATAATCGGTTTATAATGTTTACATTTTTACACCGTCTCTAGTTTGTGTTTCAGAGTACAATCAGTTTAATGGGCCTATCAATACTTACAAAGGTAAGCTGATCAAAGGTACGTAGCTTTTAACATTTCTAACAAAGTTCGCTAACAATAGCTTGCCATTGCCCAATTACATTTAATAGAAATAAGTGGAATTAGCGTCTTTATGCTAAGGCGACGAGCTGTCGTAGCAATTATAGGAAGAACTTTGCGTTAATTTCTACAACTATAATAAACTTACTAAAATGCTTCGTGAATTGTTTATCTTAACAATAAATTTAGATTCTGTGCAAGACTTACATAATTCTTCAAACGCCTTCTTCTTCAAAATGCTTTGTAATTATCAATTAACTATTAACCAAATTTTAATTATTATTATTATTATACGTTATAGTTCTAGCTCCAAAAGGGAAAACTAACAACACAGAAACAACAGACACAGAAGACATGTTGAGTGCTCTAAGAAGGCAAATTCAGCCGCATCTTGTAATGGCACTGCAAGGACATAAAAACACAAACGCCCCCAGTTTCCCGCATCTACAGGTGAGAAGTATAAAAATTGTAAAACCTTAGAATTACTCTTTTGCCTATGTAGTAAGTTTTTTGTAATACATTTACTTTGCTTATTTTGTTTGTCGTAGTATTTAAATTTTTAATAAAAGTTTTGATTGTACCTATGTGATCTCGTGAATTATACCTAAAGGATCCGGATCCGAAGTAGTAGATAACCGAGTTCTTCGAAACATTAAACGCAGATAAATTCTTTAGTTATTTTCTAACGGCTTTCTTAAATTTTGATGAAAATTGGGGTCGTGAAAGAAAGGAAACGGCTATTCCTTCTGAAAACCTTCCCACACCTACAACAGTGTCCTCTACCTCGAAGGCTCAATCTTCACAGGCAATTGATGGAAGCTCACCCACATATCTGAAGTTGACAAATATAACACTAAGGCTGAGATTATAGTTGCCCAGGGTTTGGTTAAAACGGGCAGCTACTACCAAAACAACAATAACATTAATTAAAAAACATAGAAAAACAACCAAAAACGCTAGAAAACCTTGAAAACAACACTACCAAAAAGTGAGGTTAGGATACGATGTACTACGAAAGATTAGTTTGCAGATAATCCGTCAATCATAATTTTATCACTGCAATATTTCTTATAAATTGCTCCGTCTTTTAACAGACACTTCTAGTAAAGTAATCTACTTGAAGTCACAATTATTAGTACATTGCGATGTTCTGTAATTTATTTCACTATATAGAAGATAACGTGATAGCAACATTTCATATGAAACAGATTGTTAGTTGGTCAATCCTTTGGTAGATGGTGCTTTAATACACACAAATAATTCAATCTGTAACTTGATTTGTTATTCTTATCACTTCCTTGATGTGGTGCCATCTATTGCCTAATAGTTAAACCAGTTATCTGATTAACATATCTGTTTCTGACGTTACAGTAATCTCATTTTATATGTTAATATAGGGAATCTACTAACCAGTTTTATCTTAAAAATAGATTTATGTTTTGCCTTTATTATAGATAACATACACTTGGAGTAGTTTTCCACACACACCAAAACACTTTTGCACACACTCGACGCTCGTTTCGCCAACCAAGTTGGCATCATCGGGAGATGATTAAAAACTTTATAAATCTGCTGTCTGAGAGAGTTTTTCAATGTTATAACGTATCCAAGCTATAATTACAAAAATTAAATTTAAAAATAAATTTGCAAAACTAAAAATTTAAGGTTATGTTAGTCGATGTGCATGATCAATTATTCCTGATTTAAAAGTGTCCAAGGTTTCATTTTATAGACAAAAAATATTTAAATTTTTACATTTTGAAAATCAAAAATGCACTAATTAATTTAAAATTTTAAAATAAAACTTTTTGTTTCATTATTATAATCGTGAATTAACTATATAAAAGCTAACAACTTTTAATTGTGTTTTGTTTTTTCCAGGGTCCACCTTTATCGAAATTCTTGCCTACAGGGGAGTCTCCAAGCGGTTCCGCACCAGAAGTTGAGTCCGACGAAGACAGTATAGCGGACTTACCACTGAATCTCGTCTCGACGCAAATGACAGAAGCCGAATTACATTAACAATAAAAATAAGTCAAATTAGAAACTTGGTAACTTCTAATAGTGTCCTCGTAAAGTATACCAGTGATACCAACTATACTTAATAGTTTTAGATTTTTACAGTAACCTCAATTTTAAAAATTTTTACCTAAAGTACGCTCTCTTAATTAAGGTTTTTTTAACTTGTACTTACACGATAATACTCATTTTGTAACGTAAACTTTTTATACCTATTCGTTTTTGTTTGTTTAAACACAGATTGTGATATTTTCCACAAACGCATTAATTCATTATTACCGAAATAAAATAGAGAACATAACCAAACTTTTGCTTATGCCAGTAGTACCTTAATGTTAGTATTATTTTTACTTCTCATGTGTTTTTTATACGTTTCTTTTTTAATATTAATTAATGAATAACAATATAGATTGTTAAGGAAAATATTTATGTCGGCTCGTCCCTAATACAGTATCAGGTAAAGAGTTTAGACAAAGCAGAGCAATAATTATTATAAAGTATCGTTATTAATAAGGTACTTATTTTAATAAAAGAAGTATTCTTCAATTACTTAATGGCAATTAGGCAGAGGTGGTGTTTTTAAGCACAGGTATGTGTAGGAAGTAATGGTGGGTTTGGGAAATTCATTTTTGATCTATTCCGTTTTAAGTAGATCTGTCATAACTTTATTTTTACGGGTAGATTGGATATAAAATCATTATGGTGAGGGATGTCTACCGAAAGATGAAACAAATTTTGCTGCGGAATACACTACAATATGATTACAATAGTAGGCAGCATATGGGAAAACTTTCTATTATCTTTAAAGAAGTTTATTCTTGGTAAATGTCTGTTCTTTAAAATAAAAATTAACTAAGAACATTTTTTGAAAGCCTCTATATACGAGGGAGGTGAAAACTATGCATTCTTATTTACCTCTTACATTTTTTGAAAAGATTGAAAATTGTTATTTAGGAAGACGAAATCAACAGCTACTTAACTTTAACTTCCTCTATTTTTTTGGCAGCATTTCGTGCAGAAAAATCTGCTATAAAAATTCGGGCGATTCTTCTCTCAAAATTTATTGAATATTTTCACATGTTTTGAATAAATGATGAAATAACAAGAACACAACTAATTGTCTTTAATAAGAAAATCTCATTTCTAAAACATTTAAAATAAATTAATAAAAGAAAAGAAAAATTGCTATAAGTTGCTGTGATTTCATATTTAAGTATAATTTTCGAATTGAAACATCTTCTGGGGGTATAGTTTAAAACTCTATAGAAGAGTTTTCTTTCACATGGAATATTTTGATTCCTTAGTGTTTCCAATCATCATGTCGTGGTTTTCTTCCGAAGTGAAGTCTTCTACAAATCATAAAATCCACGAAAGCCTTACAACCTTTCTTTGTAATATTTTCAAAAATAATGCTTTATTCTTAAAAGTTTTACACCTACAATTAGAGGTTTTTAAACACTTTCGGTGAGTTTTTGTATTAATATTTTTAAGGAAACTAAGAATAAGATTTTCGACGAAATAGATATTAAACTATATCATATGATGTGATTATACCGTGCTTTAATTTCAAAACACTACACAAGAAAATATTCGGTAAAGCTCGTCTGACAGCAATATGATTAGCCGTCACGCATCGTCGATACCATACTTCATTACCACAGTAGGTCGTCTGTGCACAGGCCACAGGCCACGATCTCCCCTCAACTCCGAATGTACAGGATGTGATCATAATGCATACATTTTAGAATGCAAGATTTAGATGTATAAATAATATGCAATAAGGGATTCATGCTCAAATTCACTATTTTGTTGCTTTATCATAACTTGTCCGGACTGAGATAGGGTAGTAGTAAATTCTTCTAGAAAATAAAAAGGTCAGTAACCAACTGCCCTAATTTCCGTAGTTTTTGCCTGGTACTGTATTCCTCTGAATACTCGTTTTATGATATTTAATTCTTCCTCTATTTATTTAAATTATATTGTTAAGCTCTCTCCAATATATACATTTTGGCCTTTGGACCAGTGAATTGTTTAAATTTTACAGTGTGTGTGATTTGGAAATACTATTTATTGTACATAATGTTTTTTCTTACAAAAGTATACAATAACCAGTTATCTTTATGTTTTTTGTAACTGTAGGTTTTAGTTGCAATTATTAAAATGTATTTAAGCTTTTTTATTTGCAATTTTTTATTTTAAGCATTTTTAAGTGCACTAGCTTAGAAAAAGGTTTTATTGTTCAGAAAAACGCAAAAAGTTAATTTATTACTTAATAGTCATTAAGAAAAACAGGTGAAGCATCAGTATTATTGGAAATAGTTGATAGTATTAAAGACGTGCAACGAATTAATTTAGTTGCCGGCGGCAATTTGGGCTCAGCAATGATTCATCTGGAAACACAATAATTTGACAAAATTCGATATAAAGAACACAAACCAGACCCGTCGCTTTATCACAATTTAAGCCTAATTATAATTAAGTGTAACATTGCTATTAATAGTTGTTCGTAAGTAATTCTAGGTGAATCATTAATTTGCCTTGCCTTCGCCTGTAGCTGTTAACGAAAGCTATAAGCAGTTTTTTAAGCTAGTGTACCTACCCTAGTAGTATTAACCAAGTGAGTGATATTTCTTATTTTTAACCCTACTTTATTTTTAATAATTGAAAATAACTTATTAAAATCCAAAATCAGTATTTTATACCTTTTGTATTTTTTAAGCTAATTAAGAGTACTTTTATTATTTAATAATTTGGCAGCTATGCCTCGCAGCTTGTTCTACATTTGCAATAATAATGTTTTTACTCAAAGTTTTCTGTGTGTTATCGTTTACAGTTTTATATATAAATTTTTTAAAGTTAAATTGTATTGTTAATTCATTTTTTTAATAAATTTTTTACTAAATCGTGTTAAAAGCAAGTGGTTGTGATAACTTGTTGAAAAGAATTTACTTGAATTTTTAACACAGAATGTTACTCTTATTATATAGAAGTTTGTGTGCATTTTATAATTTTTAACAGTTTTTTTCCACATGTACAGGGTTATTCAATTTGCAGTGTGAAGATTTTAACGGCCAAATTTCAGGAAGAAACCCTTTTATTGGTGAGGTAAAACACCCGAGATCGAAGGTTCAAATCCATCCTGCAGCAAAATAAAAATTTGCTTATGATTTGCTTCAGATGGGAAAGGGAACTGTCAATGCCCTAGATGCGGTTCGGACCCCACAATAAACTGTAGCCTCGTCTCTCTTTACCACTTTAAAACAAAAATTTTCCGGTGTCACTTCTGTATCTTGAGAGGCGGCTAAGAAAATGTTTTAAGGCAGACTTAAAAAAGTTTGGACAATAACTATTTATTTCTTGTTTTGTTTGAAATTGGGGGTAGGAGAATTTTGTTATGAATTTAAGATTTTATATATTGCTTTTAATTCTCCAAAAAGTCAACTTTCCCGGGACAGACTTATGTTCACAACTTCCACTTCAAGTGGCTGAATTAGGAACATCGGAAATGAACGAAAATAGGTTAATTTTGAAGATTTTAAATTCAAATATATATAAAAAAAATCAATAAAATGGGTTTCTTCTCTCAACACCCTTAAGTGAATTCAAATCACGTAAATAGGGATGAAAATAGTAGATTATAATTATTTAACGAGTATCATATTTGCAGGTTCTCAAAAATCATTTAAAATCTTCACGTAAATAATTAAATCACCTTGTATCTTTTAAAGAGTGTTTGACTATGATAACTATGTAATAAAAAATTGGCTATTTAGAGTTAGAATATTTTTTTACCAATAAACATGGCTGCTATTAATTTGTGTTTTATTTCATTTCTTATGCCTTGAAATGAAATCCAATTTGAAAAAGTTAAATAAAATTGGATTTTTATTAGTAAACTCGCTTTTTTGAAAAATTGTACCCATAACATGGTAATTTACGGAAGTATATTCTGATTTATATGAAACTTAGTGGAAGGTCTGCAACCACAGATAAAGTCCATAGTTGAACGTAGAATTTTCATTAATCAGAAGTGACTATTTCAAAGCCACGTTTGCAAGCACCGGAATTTTATAAAAATTAAAATTTGGTCTATATAGTTATGGATTTATTCGAGTATGACGAGAGTTTATATTTATATTTAGAAGCAAAATGAATACGTCAAAGTTGACATTTTTATTTTATACATTTTCCAAAAATTGTGTTTTAAACGGTACCCAAAAAGACGTTTTAAATGTTTAAAACATGTAAAAAACATTTTTTTAACATGCGAACCTTGTCCGAATCAGATATACCCTAGCTGCTTTCTTTCAAATAGTGAAATAAGATCGTGATCAGAAAAGCACCTAGTATTTAAAAGCTACTCAGTTCTTATTGGTTCTTTTCCGGACCAAAACGCGTTTGGATTCCGTTATCAGTGTCGAAAGAAAATGGCTCCTGTTCCTACTTAAATATTTTGGAGGGCGAGCGCAGCTCTACCTTGACCATAAAAGTTAGATAACGAGCCACGGCTAGTATTTGGATGGGTAATTAGAAACTTAATAAAATCATAAAAGACAATAAATATTACACCAATTTTATTGATTATAGAACATTTAATAATTTCGACAGTGTACTACTAAAATAAAAATAAGACAGGTTAGTGATACTTGTAATTTCTGTGGTGCTCTGCAAGAAAAATTTAAAAAAGTTAATAAACGTATAACCTCAAACTTAAATTGACTTACTGAGTTTTCCGTAGTTGAGAACATAAAATATGCCCATGCACCCAACCACGATTTGCAAGAATGGAGCAATTCCGGCTCTCTTAGGCTGCACGTACTTGTGTTGCCACCTCCACCAGGCTACAAAAAGAAAAATATCGTAATGGAAGAATACCGATGGGGCCTGAACTACCTACCTCTGCTGACAGCACCTGCAACAGCCTGCGGGTGCTTATTACGACGGGCGAACCAACCAGCAAGTTCTCCAAGCTTTACTTGGCCGAATGGGGTATCAGCTAAACAATAGGAAATAATGAAATTAGTTATAATCGATTATGTAATGCAAATTAAGGTTATTTTTGTGTAAATAATTTATTGGTGACAATATACTTACGCTTGCCGTAAAAACGTGCAGGATCATAAGGCCCATGTACCTTTGGGTTGTATTCGGCAGGATAATCACCGAAAGCCATTTTACTCTTACCTCCTGCTAAAAATTACAAGTCAACGGGCACGAGCAACGATGCACAGCGCACAGGGTGTAGCGCCTGGCCTGACCCCTCGTGGTATAGTACTGAATTAAGTTATAAAAGAGGACTAAATTGACAGCTAGGGGACTATATTTAATTGTAGTAGAAAACTGTAGCTTAAAAATAAAATCAGAGAAAATAGGTATATGACGGTTTTTATATTCGAATATAAAATTTATATAAAAATAACAAAATACCTCTACCACCTCTAATCGAGGTTTTTTTATTAAAAATCTTTAAAAAAATGTATTATGGAAATTTTAAAATTAGAATAATTGTTATTTTATATTTACCTATCCATTCTTTAAAAATAAACAAATTAACACAGTATAATTAATTATTATATAATTGTTATACACATTTTGTTAATATACCTGTAGTAGATTTGTGAAAAGTTTATTATTTCCGCTGTTCCCTGTTGTGGTAGCTGACGCCGGGTCTGCTTATGGAAAAATGCCAATATATTTATTATATGTGATGACAAAACAAATTGTTTTAATTATTTAGCAGGGCACAAAAGTGCTGGCGCCTCATGGTTGGGTTTTAAAGTCATTTAAAAGTTACTAGCCAGCTAAATCTCTTGCCTAGATGCCCTATCAAAATTCGCGACTTTGAGAAAATAATAGTTAAAATGACTTACCATATTTTAGGACTAAATAGGGACTTTCCATATTGTTGGTTTTAATAATAAACCTCAACAACAATTATCTTCCTTAAATAATATTAACCCAAGAAGTATTGTCTAATGAACCACAAGCTAAAAACAATTAAGGCACTGCATCGCTTCAAAACGTGCACTATTCACATATATTTAATATTAATCGAAATTTAAATACCGTTTATATTTACAAACACGCCATAGATAATAAACGACCCTGACAAAAACACAAGACATAACACATAACCTAAAAAGCCCAGAATAAACAGATGGATTTATGGAAGACGGACGCATACACTGCGCGGTGAATTCGTGGAATCGGTTAAGCTGCGATGTCGGCAACAACAAACGACGGGTTCCATTCGGCGGCGCTCGGCTGACCTAATTAGAAACCGAAGTCGGTCGAAGGTCGAGTAGTTCAGGCGAGTCTATACCTGCAGACAGACGTGTTTTTGTGGGGCATATAATAATTTAAATATAATCAGAAAATCGCTTTGTGTTCTAGTGTTTGTGTTTTAATTTAGGCGTGTAATTTATTTAAATCTATTTAATGAAGTGTGTGGATGCAGATTCGAACTATACTAGATTATTTTCAGACGTTCAAACCTTCAAGGGTGAGTAACAGTTAAATTTATACAAGTATTGAGTACTATAATTAAATTAAACGTTTTATTATGATTACTTATGTTTGATAGGTAGATAGTGCTTATTTTTAAAAAAATATAGGAATTCTAGCGATCACAAAAGAAACACGGCTTTGTGCGCATCGCTAATTTAAAAAATCAGACAATCGGGGTTTGTGGTTTAAATTTTAAACACCGGTGCGGTGGCACCGTGGCGCTTCTAGTCTAGTCTTTCAAAATTTTGAGGTTACTCTAACACCGTAAGATTTATTGAAGGAAGAAGGAAAATATATGGAAAAAATGAGATATAGTGCGGCAGTTTAGCTAGGATATTTCAACATATTGTGCACTTTTTGTCTTTTGATAAAAGCACCAAATTTGGCACATAGGTAGGCCGATGTAATATGAATAATTTTGGATGTGGAGCCATCGGCCAACTGTCCCCTGGAGGCCGTGGAATGGCTGCCAGTGTACACCCGAAAGACAAAAGTTAGATAAAATTTGCTGCTGAAGGTTTTAGTGAATGTTTATTGAATGTTTTGAATGAGAGATAGTTTGTAAGTTATATACAGGGTGAGTCAATAGTGCGTATTTCTTCTGTATCTCCTGTCTCGTTAGAGATAGGAGGCATATGGTTCAAAATTTTAATTAAATCGTAAGAAAAAGTACATTTTTTAAAATTATTATTAATTATACAGAGCTATTCGTTTCGAGGTAGATGAAAGAATATATATTTTTTAAATGGAATGACCCAATTGTTTTTACCATGTTTGAAGACCACTAGCTATGATGGCCTATTCAGCGGTAAAATATTTTTAAAATTTGTTGGACGGTTAATGAAATAAAAAATATTTTTATGGAAAACTGACGTTTGCAGGTACCATTTTGAAAATTGATTTTGGACTTATTTTTGGAAAGTAATTTTTTTCTTTGACATGGTAGTAATGTATGCCATACTTTAACTATATTAGCTGATGTAGAAAATATTACTTTTATACAAAGTGTTCATAAACGCACTGCTAACTTATAAAAATTCAAACCAAAACTAAACTTTTTTAAATGGAACACCCTATATATTTTTGTAAAAAATTGGTTAATTTTACCTTTGAAATTATTTCATAGAAACAAAGACATTTAACGTCCTTTAATTTTAGTTAATTTCAATATTGTTGCAAACCTCTCCTAGTTTTCACTAAAAAATTAATTTTACGAAGCAGGAATTAATGGTGAAAGTGACAGAAATTGTTTTTTGGCGTCCAGAATTTACGCTCAAAGTATTCTCACACAACCCATCCACAAGAAACATCTTGCAAAAGTTTAAAAAACAGATTTGAAGAAACAGGCGACATATCTATCCTATAATAAAGTCGTTATCTTCATTTGTAGTACTTTTTCTACGATTGACTTTTTTATAAGAAATGTCACCTGTTTCTTCAAATTTGTTTTTAAACTTTTGGAAGATGCTTCTTGTAGGGTTCTGTGAGAATACTTTTGAGCGTAAGTTCTGGAGGCCAAAAAACAATTTCTGTCATTAATTCATGTTTCGTAAAATTCATTTTTTAGTGAAAACCATGAGGTTTGCAACAAAATTGAAAGTAACTGAAATTAAATGTCTTTGTTTCTTTGAAATAATTTCAAAGGTACATTAAATTGACTTTTCTGAATAAAACATACCTATTTACACATAAACAACTACATCTAGAAAATTATTCATCTTAGGTATGGGACATATCACATCAAAGTTGCAGAGAAATAAAAATTACACAATTTTTTACAAAAATATATAGGGTGTTCCATTTGAAAAAGTTGAGTTTTGGTGGTTTGAATATTTACAAGTTAGCAGTGCGCTTATGAACACCTTGTATGAAAGAAATATTTTGTACATCAGCTAATTTATTCGTGACGAAAGATTATAAATAGGATCTGATATACAACTCATTAATATTATGTCCAAATGTTGAAATACACAAAATACGCCAAAAAAACAAAATACGTAAAAAAAACAAAATGCGTCAAAAAACAAAATACGTCAAAAATTACTTTTGTTATAAACTCCACCACACGGTGAGAAAGTTTTGATCCCATAATTCGCAGCGGTTTCTTTTAATGTAGTTCCATAATTTATTATCAGAATTTGAGAAAAATGTATACAGTCGACTGATTTTTCACAGAAACCTCAGAAATAAAAATTACTTAATCTGATGTTGAAATTATTTATTTTTCATTATTTATTTCATATTAATCAACCATGAAATCACAAAATTTTGTATAACAAATATTTTAGTTTGAATAAGAGAGGAAAATGCAATTTTATAAATTTATTTTGTGCAGACCTTCAATTTTGGCGAAAATTGATCGTTTATTTAAAATTCGCCCAAAGTGTGGCAAAACAACAAAGTACATGTTTTCGATCACTTTTGTATGTAGTTTCATAATTCAGTATTAGAATTTAAAAATCACGTACACAGGGTGAATTTTTTCATAGGATCCCTAAAAATAACAATTATATAGTTTAGCCGGTTCTGGAATTTGCTGTCTTTTAACATTTTGTCCCTTTCCTCGTGAATC
Organism: Rhagium mordax; assembly: GCA_963680705.1. Taxonomy (NCBI): domain Eukaryota; kingdom Metazoa; phylum Arthropoda; class Insecta; order Coleoptera; family Cerambycidae; genus Rhagium; species Rhagium mordax. The sequence goes on along the minus strand of OY796662.1, from coordinate 4,258,318 downwards.
ACCCTGTATATAATTAGTTGCTTAGGATTCCTCCAGAACAAATTCATTGTACAAGTGCAACTAGTAAGAAAGTATTCCAAACATATTTTTAGTTCAGGGTTAAGTGTAATTTTTGGAAAACCTGGTTCGGTTTAGAAGACCAAGAGCAAACCTTTTTAAATTAAAACAAATTTAAACTGTTATAAAAATATATTCATCAAAACAAGAAATGTAATAGTAAACAAAAAGAGAAAATTGAAAGTGAAAAGTTAAAATTTATTTTGTCGATTGATTTGATAATGGTTGTGTATATGGAACCAAATTTGATGATGTCCTAACGCTTTTGTTGTTCAAGTCCTCCATTTCTATAAACCATTCTCTATTGCAAGTCCAACTATGGATTGAATTTGGTTGCCAAAATATCCTGCAAGAGCATTTAATCAATAAAATGTTCTGATTTAGATCAATATAAATGAGTCAGATTATCAATAATCACAAAATTGTAAAAATTTAGACGATTTGTAACTTAACATTTCATAACAATTACAAATCATTTAAAATACTCTTAAATTCACAAACCATTTACCTAATGTTTGCTCGTTTCACGGTGCTATAGATTTAAATTCTTATATTGGCCCATTGAGAAACATACTGAAGAATCCATTTGTTGCTCCACATCCATTCTATTAAAACATTGGATTTCCTATCGTCTGTCAGATATCCTGGTACGTACTCCCAAATGCGATAGATTTGCTTTAGAGTCACTCATTAATTTTATCGACTAAAATTTACTTCTTTTGGAAACTTTTGATTGATATGTAGCAGGTACATGAAAAAAATGTAAAACTATTCGAACACCCGATTTTCCTCTTGTAAGCATGTATCACACCAGCCTTTGACAGGTATTTTATATTTATTGTAAACTAAGAAATGTTTATGTATTTTGAAAACCCTGTTGTGAACAGTATCACTTTTTTGTCTCAATATCCTTACTAGAAAACATGCAAATAAAGCAGAACTGATCAGCATAGACCACATTTACCAAACACGACATAAAATATGTATGCAACAAGGCTGCCAAAAACAGAAAAAACAATTACACAAAGGAGTTACTTCTATTTAAGCCCTAAATTATATAATATTATTCCGTCAGATTTAAAATCAATATATTCCGTCAAATTATTCAAAACTAAAATTAAAAGCTGGATTAAAAGTAAAAACCGACTCGAAATACATGAATTAATAGACATGAAAAACATCTATTACAATAATTAAAATTACCAAATTAAAAAAAATAATAATAATAATGGAAAAAAAAAAATTATAAATAAAACTAAATATATAAATAACATAATTAATTATAGCTACAACATTTAGTGTTCCTCAGCTATTTCTTTAATTTATATGTTACATGTGTATACAGTGTGTTCACTTTTGGACCGGGGCGGTTTGTGAGTGAGTGGGAGATAGCAGTAAAGCGAGAGCGCTACACATGCGTGACTGCATGTCGATCTCAGTATGTTGGCGCTCTCGCTTTATTCTCTCCTATTCACTCACAAAGTGCTTTGGTTGGAGAGTGAATATACTGTATATTTAGATGTAAATTCTAAATTTTTTCTATTTTATATAGATGTATATGTAATTATGTAGATTATTAAATGCATAAAAAACAGAAAGAGTAGTTGCAAAGTTGTTTTTAAATGTTCGTCACAAGCTCTGCTTTAAATCTCTTAAAGGCAACTTTGCTGCTCCACACTAGGGAAATTATAGCATTTTTTTTTTTTTTTAATTTTGTTTATTTCTTCTATTCTTTGTTATTGTTTTTGTTATTTGTGCCTACTACGCACAAGTCTGTTTGCGGACTTTAGACGTGGCCTCTTAATTTATTTACATTCATATTTAGATTATAATATTGTAAATGGAATTGTACTTTACTATTTGGTGTAAATAAATTATTATTATTATTATTATTATATACCTAAGAACTAGAACCTCAAGTAGCAGAGGATTTGCAGTAGAAAAATCTATCCACAATTCCCCCACGACTTAAGGACAAGTTCTACAATTCTAAAATCATTACACACTAGTAAAGCCTAGTCCAAATATTCGCCGGTTGTTTTTGTTTAAGCCCTGCTACTGCGAATCGCTAGACAGGCAAGTCTCCATATGCGTCCTGGCTGGGAAACGTCTAACCTAGGAGTTTACTGCCTGAGAACTACTATCCGATTAGGATATACAAGCATAAGTGGAGGGATCCTATTAAGTTGTCAATGATATTAAAATGATGATTTCTGTGATGGAGGTTTGATTAAAAATTTAACTTTTTCATAACAAAACTAATTCAACCAAATTTTGTCGAAATGCAACTTGTTTCAATTGTGACCAGTATCACAAACTATGTGTTATAATACTACAACTTTATGATTATTATTGAGAAGCATGTAAAGCAAACCCGAGCAAACCTATCGCACGTAGATTTGTTTCTGATCCTTATAATATCCTGAAAAGATTACAAAGTCAATAAATTCGTCAAATTAGGACTGATTTAGTCAACAATTATAATAATATAGTAAACATTTTCAATGAAAGCAAATATCATCAATTTTTAATATAGGTAGGTAGTCTGCTTTGATATTTCTTCCCGTACCCGACATTATTTCATTTTGCATCATTGTCCTCAATTTCAATGGATAGCTGACTGAATGGTTGACTCTTGTCGATTAGGGAAATCCATTGTTGTTCCATATCAATTCAGTTGAAGATGCGGTGGACCATTGTCAATTCATCACAATACTTCCGAAGCAATTGACTTAACTCACTAGTTTACCATTCATTGATGATGATGTTTACATTCGTAAAGAGAAAATAAAGATAAATTGATAATTACCACAATAAATAAAAAAATTTAATTTTTCAAACTATTTCCCTATTGTGAGCAGTATCACAGCATACGTTGTTTGTCTACGAGTAGAAAGTTGCAGCATTTTTTAAGTGCTTTTCACTATTGAGCAACTTTCAAAAATTTAACTTTCCTCCACCCTGACTAAAAGACAATCATAATTAAAATAAATTTCTTGGTTAGCAATTCTAAAATCATTACGCACTAGCGATAACCTATTCGTCGTTTTTGTTTAAGCCGTGCAGCACTTGCGTAACCGTTGGACAGGCCCTGGCTGGGATCCGTCTTACCTAGGAGTTTACTGCCTGAGAACTACTATCTGATAAGATTGTACGAGCATGTGATAATTTAAGTTTTGCCCTATCTAATAATAATATCCCTAGTTTGTTAAATTTTAATATTTAATTAGTATCCCAATTTACAGTCTAATTATATATGAGCAAATTAAGAAAATGGATGTCAACGGTACTAAAATTGAAATCCTACGATAGAGGCTTGATTAAAAATTCAAATTTTTTATGGCAAAAACCTAATTCAATCAAATTTCTTGGAAATGTCACTTTATACTAATTACGGCAAGTATTATTTATGTGTTAAAACACTGCAACTTTATTACTTTATTATTTTTATTGCAAAAATTTTTTCTATCTAGATAGCGAAGTATCAAAATCCATTTTTGTAAACAGTAAATATGAATGTGGACGGAGCTATTCTGAATTAGGGTTCAGTGTTAGAGAACCTAATTGTAAGGTTAACTTCGCCCTTAATAAAGACATTTATTATTATTATTATTATTATTATTATAATATACCCTACAATGAATATAAAGAGAGTACCTACTCGGGGGATTTCAAGTTGAATCAATTGGCCAAATATGGATTCTCAGGATCCTATTATAGGTCATCTGGGAACAGTTGAGTTGATTCCTCTTGTAGTTTTCAGCTCTGGACTTGGACATCATGATCCATATGGGGTTATGCCATGGGGAGGCACTCCAGAGAGAAGTTGTATTGGTGGTTAGTTTCCTCTTGATATTCTTGAATTAGCATGGAATGAGCTACTCTGAAAATACATTACAATAAATGTAATGTCTTCAATATTAACTTGAAAAGATGTTTTATTCAACTTTGAACGTTGTTTTAATCTTAAAATAGAATAATGAGTACTCACATAATTTGGTAAAAACTGGGGATTTCAAATTGAATCAGTAGGACTAATATCTGCCCATAGATGAATTCTATTATAGAGTCATCTGGGAGCAGTTGATTCCTCTTGTAGATTTAAGTGCAGAGTTGGACGTCATGATGGTTTCATTGAAGGAGCTCCTGAAAGTTGTATTGGTGGTTAGTTTTTTCATGATTTTGGTGGTTAGTTTCCTCTTGATTAGTCATGGTGAAATTCTTGAACTAGCCGGTAAACAGTTAACTGGTGGGATGAAGTTAGCTCTTATATGTGGCGAAACTGTAGGGGACGCAATGGACGCATGTATTTGGCTTATGAATTCTCTTAGATATTTTCGTTTTCATATTCTGAAAAACTGGATCATTAATATAAGGTAATAGAATAACAAAAAAAGTCAGATTCCTTTGCAACCAAGGCCAAAAAAAAAAAAATAATAACAAAAATACATACATAAAATTAATAAACAGAGAAATATACATAAATTTTGTTTACAAAAATCAGTGTGTATATCTGAAATTAGAAACAGCTACCTCTATATGAAAATGAAACAATGTTACAACCTTTTCGGAACGTGTCAATTCCTATTCACAATTTTACGACCAATTCGACAACGAAATACAAAACCCAGCCCCGCCTGGATTTGCAGTACCTCAAACTAACTTCACCAAACTCCACTCCATATCCATGAAGAGAAGTGCATACCGGGTGCCACAGCATAGTAACGTGGCTCACCCCTATATTTCCTTTATTTTTTAACTTATTCATTTGAAATTTGGCGGGCATAAACTACCTACCGTTTAAAATGTATTTCTGCACATTACAAACACTATGGTACCGGTTCATCCGGAAATTACCTCGATTTTCAAATGGAACGCCCTGTATATTTTTACATATTTGGATGCAGGGCAACATTCTGCTAAGTTTCGCGAATTTTTGAGCCGATATTCAATCTTTTCAAGCATTTTCAGAAATCCGTCTAGAGTGCTTTGGAATTCCAAAATTCGTTATACAGTAGATAAACTTCAAAGGAAGAATATAATTTATCTTTTCGTTTCACTAACAACTGTTTGCGAAGCCTCCAAAGTTGAACATATCACTTTTTAATCGAAAACTTTTTTTTTCAAAGGGAATTAAGTGTTAGAAAAATTATAATTTTCTTTCTGATTTCATTGATATCTATTTCATATATGTGCTATATTTATTTTCAATTTTATTTTATTTGTTTGGAATTCCAAAGCACTCTAGACGGATTTTTGAAAATGCTTGAAAAAATTGAACATCATCGGCTCAAAAATTCGCGAAACTTACATGGTGTATGCAGAATATTGCCCTGCATCCAAGTATGTAAAAATATACAGGGTTTTCCATTTGAAAATCGAAAGTTGAAGTAATTTCCGGATAAACCGAAAGTGGTACCATAGTGTTTGTAATGTGCAGAAATACATTTTAAACGGTAGTTTATGCCCCCAAATTTCAAATGGATAAGTTAAAAAATAAAGGAAATATAGGGGTGAGCCAGTATCCTGTGGCACCCGGTAAAATGAATTTTACGAAACATAAATTATAATGACAGAAATTTTTTTTGGCCTCCAGAACTTACGCTCAAAAGTATTCTCACAGAACCCATCCACAAGAAGCATCTTCCAAAAATTTAAAAACAGATTTGAAGAAACAGGTGACATTTCTTATAAAAAAAACTCAATCGTAGAAATTAAAAGGACTACTAATGAAGATAACGACTTTTTTATAGGATATGTCACCTGTTTCTTCAAATCTGTTTTTTAAACTTTTGCAAGATGCTTCTTGTGGATGGCTTCTGTGAGAATACTTTGAGTGTAAATTCTGGAGGTCAAAAAACAATTGTCACTTTCACCAATTAATTCCTGCTTCGTAAAATTCATTTTTTAGTGAAAACTAGGAGGTTTGCAACATTATTGAAATTAACTAAAATTAAAGGACGTTAAATGTCTTTGTTTCTATGAAATAATTTCAAAGGTAAAATTAACCAATTTTTTACAAAAATGTATAACTAGGGTGTTCCATTTGAAAAAGTTGAGTTTTGGTAGTTTGAATTTTTATAAGTTAGCAGTGCGTTTATGAACACCTTGTATAAAAGTAATATTTTCTACATCAGCTAATATAGTTAAAGTATGGCATACACTACTACCTCAAAGAAAAAAAATTACTCTCCAAAACTAAGTCCAAAATCAATTTTCAAAATGATACCTGCAAACATCAACTTTCCGTAAAAAAAATTTATTTCATTAACCATCCAACAAATTTTAAAAATATTTTACCGCTGAATAGGCCATCATAGTGGTCTTCAAACACGGTAAAAACAATTGGGTCATTCCATTTAAAAAAATATATATTCTAAATCTACCTCTTTAACGAATCGCTCTGTATAATTGATAATAATTTTTAAAAATGTATTTTTTCTCACGATTTAATTAAAATTTTGAACCATGCCTCTATCTCTAACGAGACAGGAGATACAGAAGAAATACGCACTATTGACTCACCCTGTATATAACTTACAAACTATCTCTCATTCAAAACATTCAATAAACATTCACTAAAACCTTCAGCAGCAAATTTTATCTAACTTCTGTTGTCTTTCGGGTGTCCACTGGCAGCCATTTTGGAAAATGGCCGCCAGGGGGCAGTTAACCGATGGCTCCACATCCAAAATTGTTCATATTACATCGGTCCACCTCTGTGCCAAATTTGGTACTTTTATCAAAAAGTGCACAATAGGTTAGCTAATCCGCTGTACTAATATATTAAAATTTTTTCGCACCTGCCTTTTGTAGCTCATTTGAAGGGGTTTTCTGTAGTAACAGATTGTCCATCCAAATTCTGCTTTGCGGCTTACAGACGAACAATACGTTGACGTTCTATCACTTCCGGTTCTACCGGAAGCAGATGTCAACAGCGTTATTTTAAATAGAACACCCTTGTTTTTATTATCGGTATTGATAGGTAATTAGGTCTCTTAATTCCAAGGCCGCAATTTCAATGAAATTGGATTTACGACAATTAATCAAGGTTGATGAATGAAATGCGCAAACGAATGAAGTGAGCTACTCTATTCAATTTTTTCTGCTCTTTTCGAATATCGAAACAGATGTACAAAATTTTGTCATACAGAGTGTTGATTTTCACATATAACATATTGTCAGTTTTTTATAAAGTCAGACCTGGATTTTGATTTTGGTTTATATGAGGTTTTATCAAGTAAAATAAGTGAACCATATATTCTAAGTATGAACCGATTATACAGGGTGGTTCAAAAATTATGACCAAAATCAATAAAACATCCTGTATCTCAGTAAGGAAGGAAGATGGATGCATTAATGCCGGGTAATTTGGAACCGCCAAAGTGCCCTCTATAAACTGGTATCGTATGTCCCTTTAAGTTTGAAACACCCTGTATAATTGAAATTAAAGTAACGTTGGCACTTTTGACAGCTGTCAAATTTTCTGTCAACTGAATAACGCCATTTAATAATTATTTCCACAAATGACTTTAGTACTTAAAAAGACATTTTTCTATATGTTTTGGAGGTACTAAATGGGATATTAAGTTCATAAAATTATTATGTTTGTTGGTAGCTGCCAAAATTGCTGTCAAATTTAACAATTTACAAGTGTATATTTCGTAATTTTGATAATAATGTTGATTTCCATAGAAAACGATACATACAATGTTTTAAAACTTTCTAATTGATATTAAATTAAAGTTGTAACCTTTGACAGCTGTCAAATTAAAGTACTTAACAAACATTTTTCTATAGATCTTGAAGGAACCTACTGAATATGAAAGTAATTTGAAATAGGTACCTATTTAAGATACAAGTGTATAAAGTCATTGTTTTATTGCACGAACGGCTAGGTTAAAAACACGAGCAAAGCGAGTGTTTTTAAAAGCCTTGAGTGCAATAAGAAGACTTTTACACGTGTGTTTTACAACGTTTTATCTTCGATAGTGCCAAACTTACCTATGTTCTCTTGTAAACGTCACTTTGACGGTTAGAATTGTTAATGTTACTTTTTGGTCGTGACTGATGATGGTAACTATATGGAAACGACATTATTAAGAAAATTTTTTATTGCACAGTCTCTCATAAAAGGCTATCTACTTTTTACACTGGAAATGATGTAAAAAATAGTTACTTTTCACACGATCGTAGACAAAAGATATAGGTTGCATATTTTTAAATTTAGCAGCAGGTTTGGCAGCTACCTAAAAACAATATTTATGTGACATCAATTTCGTATTTACTACCTGCAAAACCTATGGAAAATTGTCAAATTTATCAAAGTACTCGAACAAGATTAAAAAGTCATACCAATGAAAGATACATTTTTCAAATCTATCGTCAAAAAAAAATGAAGATGAAATAAAACAAAGTTAGGCACGTTTAAGAGCTTCATCTCCAAGAGAAGCAGGTCTGCGCGACGAGGGAAATATTAATTATTTTTGGTCAAAATTTACCAAAAATAGTTAATATTTCCTTCTTCGGATCTTTTTCTTTTGGATATGGAGCTCTTCGTAACCGATACATTGCCAAAAAAATTACACCCTCCTACGTTAAACTATAAAAAGAGTAAAATAATTAATTTTTATTTAATTATGTTTTGAACAAAAATGGTAAATATTACCCCATCAGACAATCGAACCTCTCTCTTGGATATCGCGTTAAGTTGATGAGGTATGTATTCTTGAAAAAATTTTTGAAAATTTTTATTGAACTTCTGGACGAATATCGACGACAGGCAGAACGTGAACACTCCGTAAGAATAATACATTACAATATGCAAAAATAAGCAAAACATATTTCACTTACCAAAGAACTAGGGTCTCGAGATTTTTTCTGGTCTATTAATTAATATTAATATTTGAGAAAGTCTCTGTCAATTGGCAAATAAATTATAGTGGAAGATTCTATTACTAGCTCATAAGTTATAATTTGGATAAAAGCTTTTGACACTGCTTTTTTTTTCAGGTTAAGCCAATGGACGAACTATTAGGGAAATAAACAGATATTCAAGTGTGTTGTAGTTTCGACATTCATACCATGGACGACAAAGTGCATCGGGAGTGTAGATAGATAGATAGATAGGAGATGCAGACAGATAGATAGATAGATAGATAGATGGAAGTGCATCGGGAGTGTAGATTGATAGATAGGAGATGCAGACAGATAGATAGATAGATAGATAGATGGACATATCTAAATCCGTCTACTACTTCTTGTTACTGGTGCTTGTTGGTATATAAATAACGTCGTAATATGCGGCCGAAAATTGGATTCCATTGTCAATTACTTTGATCAGCAAAAATTAACGGTGGAATAAAATTATGAGCACATCGCATAAACTTTCTAACCAACCGGTTCGTGGAGGGCATACCGCGTTAGGTCATACCGCGTTAGGTGTGTCCTTATTGATAGTACCGGAAGGCTAGAAAGTCATCATGATATGGAGAAAAGCAGCCTCATCGACACTTTATTACATGGCGTATTCAATTGGATACCATTTTTAGTTACCTAAAATGGTATTCAATTGGATACCATTGTCTTCCGACCTAGAAGAGAGCCCACATCAGATGAATAGCTATTATAGCAAAACCAAACAGAATTAGTTATTGAGTTAAACGACAAACGGCAAGAATAGTTGGTGGGGATCGGAACATCTTTATGTGGGTAATATGATGGGAGCTTTCGAAGGTTATTGGCGGGGGAAACGTGGCCCTAAAAAGTTAGTACCCTGCACACTAATTATTTCGAGGCGTCGTGATTTGCGCTTCACATGTGTAAATGTCCTCACCAGCGGCTGCTCTTCAGCCTCCTGCGGCCATTAGTTTCCGTTGTGAAACGTATAAAAGAAGACTTCAGAGGTTGAAGGTTTATATATCCAACAAGTTCCAGTGGTGAGGGCAGTAGTTAGGATTTGGTATATTCATAGTTCCTCTATCGTAAGGCGGTCTCACGATTATATTTTAGTTGTTCAACTTATTAGTGGATCAACAAAAATCGAACGAAGATAGCTGTGAGAACATATGTTTAAGATTAAACTTGAAATATATGTTCTCACAGCTATTTTCGTTCGATTTTTGTTGATCTAACTAAAGTTGATCAACTAAAATCGATCGTGAGACGCGCCTGTAGAGCGAACCCGGTTTCGTCAAACCAGAGCCGAGATCTCGACGAGTATCTTGTTTCAATATCTTAGTTATTTCTAAAATAGCTGGGATATTACAAGTGTTAAGGCTTGTAACTGTATTCGGGGATTTTCTGGGGGCTTCAGGGAGCCCAGAAGAGCAGTTAGTAGGCTCTGGTTTGCGCGTCGAGTGACTGCGAGTGATGGTACTATGGAGACGAACCGCTTTAGGGAAAGGAGATAAAGGTATATATTATTATATTATTCAATTATTCTTACTAATTTGTATTTTTCTATATGTAGGTAGGTTCCGAACGAGATAGGACATGGTGAAAACATCGTAAGGTAAATATACATTACCACTGTTTATATCCTATTTATTTTGATCACGAGAAGGACCACTATGTGCATAGATATCTTCTAGCAAAATAAGAAAAACCTGTTTTTACCAATTAGTCAAAACGTCGTGTCGTCCTTCCCAGATCAAAATGGTCGAAAGCATTGTTCAATAAAAAAAAAAATATTGAGTTTTAATCAAAATCAGTTAATAAAATATTCTTTAGTACAAGTAGGACCGGTATTGTTTTTTTTTTTCAAAAAAGTATTAGTGTTATTATGAAATATCTAACTATTTTCTCTTTTGTTTCAGGGTGAGTGGTAGGGTTTATATTATTGTGCCCCCTTAGAATGTATCGTAAAAGGGAGAGGGGGTGCAAAAGAAAAACGTTTAAAAATGGTATGTCTTAATCACCTCGCAATTATTTAACTTTGTTACCTATTATTATCAATTTATATAATAATTATTGATACTGCTTGCTTATTCCACAGGAGAGCCCTCGCCAACAAAGATAATACCTACCAACGTGTGCGTCCTTTAGCACTAGCCTAGAAGGTAAGTCCTGTAGTGCAGTTTTACCGATAGATGAGTAACTATTTTCTCCTTTGTTTCATGGTGAGCCTTGAAAAGCGACAGTGTTTGAGTTGTGAAACAGGAAGAGACAAATGCCAGTTATTCTATGGATTCTTTTAAATCATCAAAACGAAATAATTTATGCTTTGGAACTTGCCTAGATGGTAGGTATGCGGTTAACCTTCTGGAGCGTTATTATTAGACTAATTGTTTCTTCTTTTGTTCCAGGGCCAGTTTTATAAGTGGTAGCGGTTAAATTGGCGCCACAACGGGACGTACCCCAAAAGGGAGAGAAAGGTGTTTCAGGCAGATTCAGAACGAAGTGGAATATGGTCAAGTGGTAAGATATCATGATCTAATAATTAGCAATAGCATCACTAAAGACTGACGCGTATTGATTTGTTCCTGCGCAACGTGATAATGAATAAAAAGAAAATTAAATGTGCAATGTGAGTGTCGACTGTTGTTAGTATTTGTGAATTTAACATTATACAGGGTGGTTCAGAATTTACAGATTAAACTTCGGGAACTAATAGAGTACGTTAAAATAAATGGACTTTCTTTAATAAACTTATATCTAAAACCGCATAGTTTCTGAGATCAAAGTTTAATTTAAAAAAAATATTTTTTTTTAAATATAATCTTAATTAGTTGAGGTATTTTTACGAAACTTGCTTGACAAATTAACAGTAACAAGTAACGTTTTCCGAAAAAAATTCGACTTTCTAATTTATACAGTGGCGAAGTATTCATGAATCTAATTTATAGCTTTGCAGAACGTTTTCTGAACCAATTTTTTTGACAAAGCTTTGGGTTATGACAAAAATGCCAAGAATACTTTTTTATTAAGAAATAATTGTAGTTTTTAAAAATGTTAATTTTTTAAAATTTATCCAGTGGCGTGTCACTATTTTTTAACAAGTAAAAATTAAAAAAGTGAATACTCCGCCACTGTATAAATTAGCGAGTCGAATTTTTTTTGGAAAACGTTACTTGTTACTGTTAATTTGTCAAGCAAGTTTCGGAAAATTACCTCAACTAATTAAGATTATATTTAAAAAAATATTTTTTTTAAATTAAACTATACGGTTTTAGATATCAGTTCATTGAAGAAAGTCCATTTATTTTAACGTACTCTATTATAGTTCCCGAAGTTTAATCGGTAAATTGTGGACCACCCTGTATACATATACTTGACGGACAAGTGTGGTGAAATAGTTTCTAAATAGTTACCGCAGGGAAGTATTCTATTTATATTATTATTATTTCTGTATTAAATATAATAGCACCCGCTGACTGATGCTTATGGCTGCAGAGGTGTATCTCTCAGTAATATATACCGAGTAACCGTATTTTTAGTTTAATTGAGAACGAGAAAAATCCTATTGTGGAGTATTAAGGAAAGGATAACCACGCCAAAATAATAAATAAGCAAATGAAAAATATTTTTAAACTGCAGCGCCATCTCTGATGATAATGTTATAATACTAAAAGAAAAACTGAACCATTACCATAAAGTGAGGTTATGTCGCGGTACCCGAATATACAGAGGCTTTATAGAGACAGAGACGACGATAAGGCCACGCCCACCAAAATGAGGCTAAATTTTAAGAAAAACGAATGGCGCTTTTAAATTTCTAAGATGATGCAAGCATATTTTAATAGTTTAATTTTAGATTGGTTTTATTTAATTCAGTATTGAAACATTCGTATTACAATGTTATAATTATTAATGTAATTTAATGAAAGTCTAGAATATTTTAATTTATGATAACGAAGAAAATTAATTATGTATTTAACGTTCATAACTAACCTCAAATATATGCATTTTCTAAAATTTTCAGATGTTATGTAAATTTTTCTAAAATTTCTGCTTGATTCCTGTACTATCAAATAAAATTTTGTTCATAGTGCATACTAATGAACTTTTAATTGTAATCTAATATAATAAGATGCTTTTTGTTGGTTAGAAATCCAACCTATAATTAGTAGTCTATTTTCAATAATCTACGATATTGAAACTTTATATATAGGTATCTACTATCAAATAGTTTTCATACGTTTAATAAATCCCAATAAATTGAAAGATGCACAAGAATACTCCAGTATGACCGCACAAAATAATCAGGACTAACTAATTATGACAGGACAATTAGTGCCGTGCACGTGGTATTACAACCTCAAAAATGTGCATTTTCTAAGTTCTTGGAGTATTATGTCGCTTTTATCAAAATTTCTGTTTGGTTGCTGTACTATCAACTAAAATCTTGTTCAGTGCGTTATTACTGAAGAGTCATTACCTTGAACTAATAAAATAAGAGCTTTTTGTTGGTTGGAAATCCAACCTATAATTAGCAGTCTATTTTTAATGATCTACAATATTGAAACTTTCTATATCTACTGTCTGAAAGAGTTTTTAAATGTTATAATGGTTCCAAGCTGAAACTACAAAAATTAAAATTGAAAATTAATTTACAAAAACTAAAAATGTAAGGTTATGTTAGTAATATGATATACCATAGCCCTCTGAAACTGTAGAGGGCTATGGATATACACATGATCTGTTTAAAAATTTTAACCACGTGACCTCTACTACCAATCAAAATGCTGACCACCTATTGTCGCCTCTGTCTCTATAAAGCCTCTGTAGAAATACACACTTTAAGATGCGCCATCTACTATTCGAATGCACAAGTTCCATATAATACCATTTGCATTCTAACTAACAATAGGATATGTACCTATATAAAGAAATAAAAAATATGGAATAGAATTAACAAATAATGATATCCGAAAAGCAAGGAGCAATTTGAACAGTTGAATTTTAAATCGAATAAGCACTAATATATTAAAACTTGGAATAATTATTTCTCTTATTTCTATTCCATTTTCTTATCTCTTATTTTTTTCATTTGTGTTTAAGCCTTTAACCATAGACAAATATTTGTCTATGAGTAATCATTAATGAATCTACCGCTCACTAGATGGCAGTTTTAGGCATTTTATACAAAGTGTTTTAATTGCTGCGTCCATTAGACGGCCCAGACTGCTATAAAGAATTAACTCTTATAAATTATGATCAACGCATTACTGCTACATATATGCCCCTTTTATCTCTTACAGGATATGAATTTCTTTTGGAAATTAATGGAAAAAGGAAATAAATTTTAAGAGAAATTTTTGAAAATTACATATGTAGTAATATTTAATGATTGCTAATAAATATCTGTTCTGTATCATATATTTTATATCATATCTCCAATGAATTTAAATTTTAAATCTATACCCCAATACTGGATATAATACAACATAAAAAGAATTATAAAATAGTTACCTATTCATTATATTACAAGTAATACGAGTTCAATGAAGCCATTTTCTACACTTTGCTTACACTACTTTTCTTACGACAGCAAAATTACAAGAAATTTATTTATTACAGTTCAATTCGTTTATGTAATGAATTGACCGTTTAATTTTCTTATGCTGTAGTAGTATATTGCAGCTCCATGTTTCACGACTTTATCTCGCACCCCAATATTTTCAGTAATTTTTTAACACGCGCATGTTAGGAAAATATGTCACAGTTTTAAAATTCAAAATGTTAACATTGTTAATTTTCAAATGTGTCAAGATGCGAGAGGCGATAGCATTAGTTAAATTGTAATAAATAAAAACGGAGGGAACTTTATAATCATACTTTATTCACAAAACATTTAAATATACAATAATATCTACAGTTAAAAAATCTAAATAAATATTTTCTTAGAATTAAGGAAATGAATGAAATCGATTTTTTTGTTAAATTTCTTTAGCACCTAATAAAAATATTGACAGTCAGTCTTGTATAAAAAGACAAAGACACTAAAAACAAAATTAAAGCACTTTGCTAAAGTTCACCAAATAAATATGAGATAAAAAAATAACAAGAAATTATACTCTTCGTATATTTCTTGATGTTATAACTATTGAAATATTTTAAAAATAAGAACCAGTGGTGGAAGTATTCACAAAATATTTTTCTTAAAAATGTCTTGTAAATTTTCCCATCAAAAATTCTTTTTCGCTAGTATATCACACAAAATGGCTTAATTCCCATCTGAAACCATTAATAAGCCAAAATCTTTCCTCTTATACCAAACAAAATATTCTATTAAAAAAAACACAACTGGACGGTAATTTTATTAATAAATAAATTGCAAGAGTGTTTATACGCAAAAATAAAGAGTTCATCTGCCTTATCCATACCGAGTCGAGTAGAAACATCTGGTGATTTGTGTAAATTAAACAACTATTCGGATTAAACTTTCATGAATATTTAGCGCTAGAGTTGGACCAGCAACATCACATTCCTACCTGTTCATTGCCACATGCGATAAGGCAACTTCCTGTTGAACTATTTTAAAAATAAACAAAAATGCAGTGTTATACGTAAATCCGTGGTATGTATATATTTTTTGCGTGTAATTGTTTATTTGATATTTTTCAGGGAAGAGGTTAAAATGCCAAGGACGATTAAACTGAAATGGTTTATATCAGTTAGCAATCACAATCAGTCATATTCGCTTGTTTCTTTAAAAAACAAGGTCAACTCATTCACAAATATGCCAATAGTCGTCGAATTGCAAGTTATATTTGATTAAATCACAAGAGCTCAGATATTTTGTTAACTTTCTAATTGTTGGTGCTCATAATAAATAAAGTCTTGTTGTATTTTTGTTTGTGGCATTGGTTCAAAATCTGTGCTAAAAATAGGTATTGATAGGATAATGCATCATCGGTTATCAATTTCCACTAACACAAATTTCACATCAATTTTAATACTTTGTTTGTAGGTATATCAATTCAATCAAAACTCTATGTAACCACAGTAACACCTATATGTTACTTTTTTCTTTAGTCAAATTAGTTGTAGTTGGCCAACTCTAATGCAAAAATATCTCAATTATAGGCAGGTTAACGGAAGGAAAATACCTATTACCTCGATTCTAAATCAAACTGATCAAGACCGGTCAAAATGTTAGAAAATTGACCGGCTACGAAAATCTAACTCGAACTACATAACCGAACAGAAAGTTGAAGTCAAGGTTATTTTTCTAAACCTGCATATAAAACTTAAATCGATGAACATAATACAGGAGTGTAGCGACCTTCTTTTTATTTCTGCACTTCACACAATTGTGCGATTATAGTCCAAGGAAAAAAAATCAACAACACTTATTGGATTTTATGCCGACGTTTCGAAAAATTTATTTTTTCATTATCAAGGCTCACTGCAATTAATAAATACACAATTAAATTTTTATGTATACTAATAAAATTGTACTTAAATTACTTACATTCATAGTGTTGTTTGTGTCTACAAATTTTTCGAAACGTCGGCATAAAATCCAATAAGTGTTGTTGATTTTTTTCCCTTGGACCTATAATCCCACAATTGTGTGAAGTGCAGAATATTCATTAACTTTCTTCAGGAATTCAAGTATATATGCGACCTTAATACTCATAAAAGTTATTGTAAATATACTCACCATCGAACGTCATGTAGTTAAAATCGTTTATACTAGAAAATTGTACAAAATGTTGCTTGCCACTTTACTTCTAGGTACTCAAAAAGTTCCTTGAAATTCCATGACTATCATAGCACGAGAGATGTTTGCTTGGACAAACGTAAAATGCTTTTACGTTACGTTATAAAAAGATAATAAAATTGGTGCCCCATTAGGTGAAAAATATATAAGCAGCAGGCCTACCGTCACCTCTTAAAAACCAATCATATCAAAATATTATACTTGTGACAAGAATAATTTTGAAAATTTATGATAGGTCACTGCAATTAATTTATTGCGCCCAAATTTTCTGTTACCTGTTTACTATTATTATTACAATAAAGTAACCAAACCTGAATAATAAGAACTTATAAGACATTATTAGCATTTTAACCAAATAAAATGTAATATGAATCGAATTGAAAGGGATTTTATTTTTGAAAGCCTCTGAAATAAAAATAAAATGACAAAATTTCAGAGTGTCCACAAAAACATTTCACAGTATACTCAATGCAAATATTTCCGCTAGTCCATTTTCGTTCTAATTTAAATTATGCCCAACACAAAATGTCGAATAATTTTGACTAGAATCAATGAGCATATGCCCCATCATAAACATGAAAAATTGGGGAAAGTTGTAATTGAATTTTACATGTGATTATCTCTGAACATGTCAACACGATTTGCAAAACCGCGAGCACTGCTCTCGTTTTTGTGGACACTATTTCAATGCTACAAGTTTTCAAATCACTTCAGAGAAACGATTTGTCATTTTATAAAAGCCTGTCGGACTTCTAAAATAATTTATAAATTTTATTACTTTAAAGGCTCTTATCAACTTTCGACTGTTATTAAAAAATATTAACTTTTTAACTTCATTATACAGAACCAAAGCAAAAACTGAACCCACCTGACAGTCCTACCCCTGTCCTTATCTTTGTACCTCACGAAACAGCTACGATAATATCACGACAATTCATTTGCATTTTACTTACAAAATACTTAGGCAGTTTTCTTATTTTTTTGTTTATAATCTTAAAATACACCAAGAAAAAACCGTCATCAATCCTTCGTAATTAGGAGTCCATCACACTCCTTCTCCTTATCTTTAGAAATATTTTGATTGGCCTGGTCGTTTTCAAATTCTACAAAATCGTCAAAGAGACTGGGCCACGCCTCGTTATCGTCGTAGCAACTTAAATCGTCCCCTACATGCTCCGAGAAATTTAAAAACATGTTCCAAGTGTCCTTGGGTATCCCACGAATCATCTGATGTGTATCAAGAAAATTTAACCAACGACTCAAAATAGGAGGTTCGCGAATCGTAAAGACTAACCTCCACAGAACCGTCGCCATGTCTGTAGGTAAAATTCTCTGTCCGGAAGCCGAGTCAAGTCCAAAACGAAACGTGAAACGATACAAGTCTTTAAAAAGTTCGTCGTTTTGTTCCACCTCACTCACTAACTCTGGTAAACGTGTTTGAATTGATTTTACTGAATCGGCGCGAATGGTTTTTAAACCGTTTATAAACTCTGGGCGTGTAAAACGGCACATCTGTTCAGCATTTAATTTCCATGCTAGAACTAGAATTTTAAAATCATCAGGAGACACTTGCAAATCTTGGCAAAACTGTTCTATCCCCTCTGCTAGGATGCTGTCTTCACTTTCATCTTTATACGATTCGAAAAGCGAAGTTAGTTTCGTTTCAGATGGTTTGCTCTCTGTGACGCCCATTGCAGGAGCTGATTTTGAATGTGTCCTTCGGCTTGGTGGATAGAATCGACCGATAGTTGTAACAGATTCTGGAGGTGCAGATAAGTGGTTGCCGTTGCTCAAAATTGTCTCTGGGGGAGCTGAGGATGCCGGCACATGACTTGGAGCAGGATAGAGACGAGCTTCAGTCATTTCTGAAAAATAAATACACATACTAAGACCAGGCCTCTGTTTAAAAATTATTTGATAGCAATGCATAACTACTTCAACATATGTTTTTGAATAAATATATAATTCATTTCTGAGCAGTGACTGTGTAATTTCTTCCAGTCTCCTGCAAACTTTCATACGGGTCTAATAATTTTCAGTGTTGTCATTCTTATATATTTCATACAAACTTAAAGTAGGTGCATAAATTCTGAGAAGCCTTATCTATTCTTAATCTACTATAGTGACGTAAGTGAAATGCAAACCACCTATTTATTACTTCATCCCAATACAACAATCTCATCTAGGTAAAGTTTTTTTTTACAGATTTAGAAAATAAAGGTGCCTTGTTTAGATTATCATATTATTATGCTCATTTGCAAGGACAATATTTACAAAATATATACAAGTATGTGTTATTTTTATCGTAATATAGGAACATTATTCTACTGTACCTTCTTTATGACAGTTTTGTGTAGTATCCAGGGCCGTCTGTGTGGGCTCCTTGAAGCAAGTCAGGCAATTGCCCATTTGAGGGTCCCAAACCGTACCTTCTAGGTCCCTGCCCGGAGATATTTTGCATTGCCTAGAAAATGCACATAAAATGTGTCAAAACGCTTGGTTATTGTTGCCACATTCTTTTACAGTGATGATTAAAATTAGTTTAGACAAGTATAAGCTTGTTTATTATTATAATTCCTTAAGAAAATAAACTTGTGATGTGGTATCCTAAATAACAAAGGTGGTATAGTTAGTGTTACAATTTTAGTTAATTTCTCTACAGCTTTAAATACTAACCTCAAGAAATTTAATTACACTTCTAATGGCAGCTTTCTATTTAATTTGAACTTGCAATTTTGCGATTTTTTGATATGTTAAAAGAAAAACACATTTTTGACGTTTGACAGGTATTTTACTTTATCATATACCCTATTCAAAAAGGTACATGGATTACTTTATCACACAATTTTTTAAAAGATAGTTTTATAACGAACTTGCAAAAAGTTTTTGCACAAATAAGCCACTATTTTTAAATGTTTGTAAATTAGGGCGATGAAACCTTGTCGTCCTTGTCACTTGACAGCTCACTTCAGCTGTTTTGTTGTGTCTAACATTCCAAAATACATTGCAACTATGCAATGGATCGAAAGATTCAATATTCCTTTTTATTTGTGTAATATTTTAAATTTTGTCATTTAGTTGATGGAGAATAGTCCTTTCAAAGATAAATTGTAAAGAAAATATTTAAAGGGTCATTATTTCTTGTTCGACTCTTTAGGCACTATCTTACAAAAGTTGAAAATAACTACTAAAGACATTTAAAACCAAATTTAATAATAATGGTCATAAATTAACTTAATTATGTCATATAATATTTTATAATACTGCTTTTTATTTCTCTATATAATATAAAATGTTCTCAAAAGTATGAGAGAATCTGAACGCAGTCTACATCTTACTCTGGTGAACGTAGTAGTTGCGACTGTTCTACCTACCATCTATCATCACAATCTATCATCTATGTATTGAATTAAGATATACCGTCCTATTGTTAGAATGCAAATGGTATTATACGGAACTTGTGCATTCGAATAGTAGATGGCGCAACTTAAAGTATATTTTTCTATGTACTTATATTTATTATATCATTGTTTATAAAGTATACTTTATAAACAATGATTATATATATAGTACTTAGTTACATTTATAGCTAAAGATGTATTGTTACAGCTTTGGACGTTTTTGTCATGTTTTAAACTTGGTTCTTCAATAAATGATATCAATAGTCAGAAAATATTATATTTTTGGTACAGAGTCTCTATAAAGCCTCTGTAGTATAAAATACAGAGGCTTTATAGAGCCTATAAAGCCCCAGAACAAAGAGAATTTGTTTTGGGATAAAGCCTCTGTAGTATAAAATGCCTAAAACTGCCATCTAGTGAGCGGTAGATATTAATGCTTATATCACAGAATAAGATTGTTACTGATTCTGGTGCCTATTACCACAGAACAAGTTCTGTGCCATCGTAGAATGTTTGAACTACTTTACATAAAATGTCAAACTACCACATTTTGGGGCGCGTTCGAAATTACTGTAAAAGGCTTGGTATAAAAAGTTATTTTCCATTAACTAAAAATTTTAACGAAACTAGTTATTCAACTTCTTTATTGAATCAAGTCCCAAGTCAAACAATGCAATAATAAAGTTTAAGGCAATACAAAATTATCTGTGTAGTATAATATTGAGTATAGGACTAAAGAAAAACTTCTAATCAATTAAATGAGGCATGTCGTTTGATATGTCTACAAATTTTTCCTATCTTGTTCCAAAATTATTAAGGAAAATTAAGATTTCATAGTATAAAGAAAAAAAAAATAGTTTCTGAAACTCAGTGCAGATACGAAAGTAAGTGTAAATAGTTCAAGTGAAAGGAAATCACCTAATAAACTGTCAATATTTCCGAACGGCCTCCTAAAAAACGTGACGTGAGGGTGGAGGGAGCAGTGACGTTTTTTATTATGAAAATTATTTACATTTACAACAAACGTCAAATATAGGAATGACTCATTTGATCAATATAATAATTAAAAATCAACGTTTTTAGTTACAGTGTTAGAACTATGTTCAATTTTTGGTCAAAACCAGATCCAAAAGGTAATATGCTTATTTATTTATTTTTCACACGATTTGAGGTTATAATCTACCTTTTATTCATATCTTATTATTTTTCTTCTAGATGAACAACGCGATGTTGATCGTCAGTTAAAAAGAGTTGGTCGAGACATTGAAAGAGACCGTAGGCAAATTGAAAGAGATGAGAAAAGATTGGTGTGTATTTACTAATATAAACCGCTAACATGTTAAATATAAAATAGAGACGACGAAGCTTAGTCACACGTCTTTGCATTGTAACACTATGTCGTATGTATTATAAGCATATTTAGAATTGGTAGTGTATATTGTAGAGGCTTGACTATGCTGTATTTAATCCTGTGTAGAGTAGGTAAAGTCCGTTAACCATGTAAAGGTCAGGAACGTGATAAATGAATGTCAAAACCTGTGCAGTAGCACAGGGCAAATTCCTTCACATTTATTATTATTATCTTTTTGCTAAAAGATTTCCTATTTTAGGAATTAGAGATAAAGAAATTAGCTAAAGAGGGCAACAATGAGGGATGTCGCCTATTAGCGAAACAGTTGGTGCAGCTACGGAAGCAAAAGCAACGTACCTACACAGCTGGAAGCAAGGTGCAAGGCATCGCTTTTCAGAATAAAGCCATGGGAGCTAATGCCAAATTGGCAGGTGCTATGGGAGCAGCTGGTAAAACAATGTCCGATATGAATAAGCTTATGAAACCAGAAGAACTAGCGGCTACTATTAACGCCTTTTCAAGGGAAAACATGAAAATGGACATGACTGATGAAATGAGTAAGTAAATTTATATCCTAAATATTTCAAATTTTTTATTGAAAATATTACTTGAATTGTTTTTTTTGTTTAGTAAACGATTCCTTGGATGATATTCTAACAGAATCTGGAGATGAAGAAGAAAGCGACAACATTATTACACAAGTTCTGGATGAAATTGGCATCGAAATAAGCGGAAAAGTAAGTATAATCTATAAATCTAATTTCATACTTAACATCTGTTGCCTTTTAGATGATAAATGCCCCTAGTCCTGATACGCGAAAAATCGGTGAAGGTTCAAAGGCTAAAGGCCTTACGGATGATGAAATCGTAGCACAACTGTCAAAACTAAGAGGTGATTAAAAATATAAAATAAATCGATTGGTATTATAGTATTATCTATTACTACCAGTAAATAATCGTGGGGAGCATTTCCTGCCAGCTCTTAAAATTTACTCTGGTAGATTTAATTATAAGTATGTAAATTGGAATATTAAAAACAGCTGGAAATTTGCGTTAAGTTATTGTTATATATTTTTAAATATTGCAACATTTTTAATAAAAAACCAGTATTATAAATGAAAATATTTTTATTTGCAGCAAAAAATGTACAAAATAAAAAATAAATTACCTATATAAATCACGAAAACTTAAAACTAGGCTAAAATTTATATTAAACGATAGGCATTATAGTTTTAAAATAACACGCTAAAAATAAAGGGTTCCACTCCTATAACAAATGCTCTTGTTATATTACGACAACGCATAAGTATACTATATAAATGGAATAATATGTTGACTTCATCTGTCTCACATTTACTAATGAAGGGGATGTGGTACAAATTCATAACACTTATTCAATTAGGAATAATTTAATATACAGTGTGATCGCAATAGTACGCATCGTAAGACATTTTTCTATAATCTATTTTCCAGAAAAATGTATTTTCAATAAAAGTTGGTGCTTCTAAAACAAAACGTACATAGGAAAGTTCCAAAAACCTCTGTATGACAGAGGCGCTATGTTTGGAATTTGGTACTTCATTTAAAAAAATGTGGAAACCTTGTAATTAAATCAAGCTTCTAAACATTTTCAATTTTAAAAAATTGGCCAAAAACTGCCCAAAATCTACTTGGCGTATTTTTAGTCTTCAGAAGAGAGAAGTGGATAATAAAAATAAGTGTTCTGTATAATTGTTGTGTACTGTACATATGAATTTTTATAAGTATTTCTATTTACAATTGCGATTAGTTTCTATTTAAATAAGATGGCACAGGCTAAATCACTAAATCGGTAGTCTTATTTAATGTTATGGTTAATGACTGACTAGGAGCTACAAAATATTGCATTGACTATGGATATTCTAATATAAATTTTTTTCGATAATCAATAACTACATCGGTAGAAGTAGTGCTAACTTTTTCAGTTACTTTTGATAGGTTTTCCATTAAATATTTTTTATTGAAGCATGTTTATTTTGCACTAAAAAATAAAACTTCATAACTGGTGATCAATTTAATAATTTAAACATTTTTGTGATATATTGAAAACTCGTCTGGAGACGTTAAGCATTTATACAACGGGCCTAACTAATTATTAATTTATGCGATTCTGGTATCAAGGAACGATATTACCATTGTTCTAAAATTAATAAAATGCTGTCGTCCCGTTAACTATATCGGATCAGGGGTTTCTGTCCTACTTCGCAAATTATATCTACTATTTAGAAAATAATCTCTTAATGGCTTTCTTTTAGAATTTCTTGAATTACTTAAGTTATTCTCTTTTGAATCCTCAGCACTACCCTCTCGATACTGCCGCAGTCCATTTAAATTTGATAAGCAAGAATTATCTTTATATCCTAATCCGCCGTTATAGCTACTTTTATAACTGTTATCACTGTAGTCACTTGTTACGTTATTCAGCCTATTCTTATCTGGATCTTCACTAACTATGGTAAAATTTAATTTCGTGGGGTTTAGCTTATTCCTCAAGTTTTCTAAAATATCTAAAATGTTATTGTTTTGTTCCTGTATGCTATTAAGCAATTCATTGTTTTTTACGGCTAAATCTTTATGAAACAGAGCACGATAAATAAAAATAAAGGCCGAAAGAAACACAAATCCATATCTCGAATACCAAACGAAATTGTAAATATTATTATACAGATTTTGAGCATTTACCTCGTCATTGCTAGAAATAATTGAAGAACAAATCATACGTTCTATTATAAGATTTAAAAACAACAAAAGGAAAACTGGTAGTCGAGCCGACATAGTTCGTTGCGGAGAAGTTAAAATAAACGTTACAAAAATCGTCATGCCATAAAATATAATAGAGTCAAACCAAGACACCTCGCCAACAATCCACGATTGCAAATTAGACACACTCTGCGACATAACCTTTAAAAGCTCCTGGTGAGCCTTAGACGAAATGTATAAATCCTCTAAAACATGTTCCAAAAACTTGCCATGCTGCAACATTCTTTCCTGCAATTCCAAGCTCTCCTTTTGAGCTCGCAACAGATCTACTTGATTCTCCGCAGTCACTTCCAACTGTTTTCCAACCTTAAGAGTATTTTCCGCTATTGTCTCATGCCAAATCTGTCCGCGTAGAAACCAACAAATATTCTGCGTATGAGTGTAAAATTCTGTATAAACATTAAAAGCTCTATCAGACATACTGTTGATACAGATGGCTCGCAAATTTGGTTTCTTATCCAACTCACAGTTGTAAGTTTCATGCCCGGACATTTCAAGAAAGCAATTTGTGATGTGAAGAGCTATGTCGCTTTGAGTCTCTTCAGAAAGATGCCTGCATCCTTCATTTAAGTGCTCCACAGCTGCCTTCCAACAAGGCCCGTACTGCGGCAAATTGCCTTTTTCTTTCAACAACTGTAAGAGAAAAGGTCAGAATTTTATTCAAACCAAAGTCTTGTTGGACTTTACCTGATATTGGACACGTCCGTGTTCCATCATCTCCCGATTTTCCTCTCCGTTCACGTAAATCAGGTCTTCAAAGGCAAATACGTACACTAAAAAGTACGTTAAAAAGGTCTGTAGGACCTGTTGGGCCATTTTATTTGCAATATCCAAGAGGCAAGCTCGAATTCAGTCAAAGTTCAGAACAACCTGTTTGTTTACTTTATAGGTTAGGTTAAAAGTCGTTATTTTAGAATTTGACAGATTTATTAGTTTAGGCGATCTAATACATTACAGATTTCTTTGTTACCACTGAATGCTAACAAGATAGTCGAAAAACCCGAATCATTTTAATCCGAAACAATTTCAATTATTACTCTACTGACTGATAGATGGCGCTATAGAAGAAGTTGTTAGTAGTTCATTATAGTGCCAACTGAAGGCTCTGCAATACAACATAAAGACGAAAAAAGGGTTTTTGGTGGCAAATTTTAATGATTTCAAATCGTTTTGCATTAGGTAGTTAATATACCTCATGCTTTGCTTATTTGTATCTTGTAGCAGCAGACAGACAACAGACATAATTTTAATAAAGTAATAGCTGTGTTTTCGTTTAAATAGTAAGTAGAGAAACCGTAACATAAATCATATATTCGTGCATGTTACAGGTCGAAACATTATTAAAGCTCCGCACGAATTATTCAAAAGGTTTGTCAAGCAATGGGGGGGGCCTCGTTCAATTTGTTTGGACGTCCTGCTAGCTGAATCTTGTACGGGCATTAATTTTATGAAGGCCTAAATCAAACTTTTCTAATTGGATTGGTTTTTAAATGGTAATTTGAAGATCCGAAGTAACACAATAAAACTATGGCGCATTTAATGACTTAATTAATATAGCAATTAATTCGTCGGATACCTGCGGACGATATAATTAAAATATAAGATTTAATAAGTAATATAGTTTTTTTAGATTGTAAGTATTTGCGTTACTTCAATGGGATAATAACAAGAAGATTCAACTTGTCCCGTACATTACTTTACTTTATCTGCCTCCATCATTTTATATGATTAATGCAGGCATTAGTGTCATAATTTAAAGATGATGATGCAACAAAGTTCCATTAAAAAATTAAAATTCATCGCTTAAACGTAAATGGGTGTTATACTAGTATTCTTATCTTGTATCTCGGTCTACGTGGATGACCATGAAAATTTTAAATTACTGGGTAGGTATCATATTGGTTGTTAGAGTATTTGTAGATATATAGATATCAATAATCTTCCACGACGAGTTTCTATCTGCATGAATTTTAATGGGAAATTGGAGATTAACTTTATGTATGTAGTCGCCAGGTATAAATAATATCGTTCCATAAGAAAAATCGCCGATTATCTTATAACTAATAAAACATTAGTTTCTTTTAAATTAATTAAAAAAATTATTCCACTGGACTTTTGCTGATTTAATGTAAGTAAAGGGTGAACCAATATTTAGTTCTTTGACTTAATTCGTTATATACTAAACTATTCAAATTTTTGTTAGAATGTGACAATGTGTTGCAAATAGCAAGTACAAATTTTCCTGGCCATAAAAAACGATAATTATTAATATACACAATAGTGGCCCAAGCATTGAACCTTGGGGTGTTTAGACTAATTTTAATTGTTTAATGTTGGGGGTTAACACGTTATCCTACGTAATCCGTGCTTAAAGTATCTCAAATACAGAACCTAGTTTAAATTTAAATTATCAAACTTGATACAGTAGGTATTAGCCGATACAAAAATACCCACCTTATTTAATTAAAGTAGTTATTTGGAAGACCACCCATCGCACTAATGAGAATAATAATGCTCATATGAATTCGAAATTACTGTCATAATAGGCTTACACAAAAGCTAATACGGCCCACGTACGGAGCAAATAAGATGATTGCAAAATTACTATAATTATTTTAAAAATAAATTTATATTTTTATTTGCATGTAATTTACGGATAATTGGCTTATTCTAGTAACTTGTGACAGTGTGGATTTAGCTAAGAATTATGTGTATTGCTAAGTAGGTACTAGATGAATACTAATTTACGATAAAAACCAGAAATATCAAATGAGAGGAGTAATCTGCGGAAACATAATAGATACAGAAAACTATATGCGAAGATTGCTAAGTATTGTCCACCTAAACGATAATTTATTTCTAGAAGTTTCTAATAATGAAGTAGAAAGGCACCACCAGGAAAACATAGATAGAGAGATTAGAGGAGATCGAAAAAATAAAAAGGAAAATAATACGAGAACTGAAAAAAATGATCGAGTAATAGGTATAAGGATCTTTGAGAAGAAGATGAGGAATAAGAAGAAGAAGAAGAAGAAAAAGAAGAAGAAGAAGAAGAATAAGAAAAAGAAGAAAAAGAAGAAGAATAAGAAGACGCCGAAGAAAAAGAAGAATAAGAAGAGAAAGAAGAAGGTTTTATACAAATTACTGCAATACTTAATTTTTTGGAAGAAAGTAGTGAGTAAATGAATGATTTCTTATCCTCCTTTAAAACTGAAAGTCGATCGAGGACCGCAAACACTTGGAGAAAAGGATAAAAATGAAGAAACCTTAAATACGACGCAGTAATAGGTATAAGGTTATTTGAGAAGAAGAAGAATAAGAAGAAGGAGATTTTAAGCAAAATTTTTTTACTTAATTCTCTTGGAGTAACTAATAAAAAAATAAATTTTTATCATCCTTTAAAACGATCGAGGACCACAAACGTAAGAAGAAGTGAATGAAATAGAAGAAACAGCAAATCCGACTTTAAGAAGAAGAAGAGTGCATGTAAGTGCCTGGCTGTGTGGTTAATGACTTAATGCCAAAGAAAAAAAGAAAAAAAAAAGAAGAAGAAGGTTTTAAGCAATTTTTTTTATACTTAATCCTTTCGAAGACGTTTGCAAGCACTTTTTTTCATACCTAATTCTATTGAAGATACTAGTGAGTAAATTAGTGATTTTTTTATTTTCTTTTAAAACTAAAAGAAATGATTGAGAATGCAAACGATGGAAGAAATGGATAAAAAAAAGAGGAAACCCTAAATCCGACGCTGTAATAGGCATAAGCATCTTTAAGAAAAAGACGAATAAGAAGAAGAAGGAGGTTTTAAGCAAATTTTTCTATATTAGTTCTTTTGAAGAAACTAGTGGGTAAATTAATGACTTTTTATCTTCCTTTAAGACTGAAAGAAATGATCGAGGGCCGCAAACGCTGGAAGAAATGGATAAAAAAAGAAGAAACCTTAAATCTGACGCCGTAATAGGTATAAGGATCTTTAAGAAGAAGAAGAACAAGAAGAAGGGAAGAAGGAGGCTTTAAGCAATTTGTTTCTACACTTAATCCTTTTGAAGAAACTATTGAGTAAATTAATGATTTCTTATCTTCTTTTAAAACTGAAAGGAATGATCGAGGACGCAGACGGTGAAAGAAATGGATAAAAAAGAAGAAGAAACACTAAATCCGACACTGTAATAGGTGTACGGATCTTTGAGAAGAAGAATATAAAGGAGAAGGAGGTTTAAAGCAAATCTTTTCTATACTTAATTCTTTTGAAGATAACTAGTGAGTAAATTAATTTTTTATCTTCCTTTAAAACTGAAAGAAATGTGCGAGGAGCGCAAACACTGGAAGAAATGGATAAAAAAAGAAGAAACATTAAAACCGACGCTGTTATAGGTATAGGGATTTTTGAGAAGAAGAATAATAATAATAATAAGAAAAAGAAGGTTTCCAGCAAATTTCTTTTCTTAGTTCTTTTGAAGAAACTAGTGAGTAAATTAATGATTTTTTTTCTCTCTTTAAAACTTAAAGAAACGATCGGGGACCGCAAACGCTGGAAGAAATGGATAAAAGAAGGAAGAAACACTAAAACCGACACTGTAATAGGTATAAGGACCTTTGGAAGAAGAATAAGAAGAAAAAGGAGGTTTTAAGCAAATTTTTAATCTTGTAATATATGTATAAGAATCTTTGAGAAGAAGAAGAATAGAAAGAAGAAGGGGGTTTTAAGCAAACTTCACCTATACTTACTAATTTATTTGAATAAACTATAGTGAGTAAATTAATGAATTTTTATCTGTCTTTAAAACTGAAAGAAATGGTCGAAGACCGCAAACGCTGCGCTGGAAGAAATAGATAAAGAAAAAGAAGAAACCCTAAATCCGACTCTGTAATAGGTATAAGGATCTTTGAGAAGAAGAAGAAGCAAATTTTCTTACTTAAATTCTTTTGAAGAAACTATTGAATAAATTAGTGATTTTTTATCTTCCCTTAAAACTGAAAGAAATGATCGAGGACCGCAAACACTGGAAGAAATGGATAAAAAAGGAGAAACTCTAAATCCGACGCAGTAATAGGTAATCGGTATAAGAAGAAGGAGAAGAATGAGAAGAAGAAGGAAGTTTTAAGCAATTGTTTTCTATACTTAATCTTTTGAAGAAATTATGAGTATTTTTTATCTTCCTTTAAAACTGAAGGACAAGATCGAGGACCGCAAACGCTAGGAGAAATTGATTAAAAAAAAGAAGAAACACCAAATCCGACGCTGTAATCAAGGATATTTGAAAAGAAGAAGAAGAAGGTTTTATGCAAATTTCTTCAATTTTTAATTTTTTTGAAGAAACTAGTGAGTAAATTAATGATTTTTTTATCTTCCTTTAAAACTGAAATAAATGATCATAGACCGCCAACGCTGAAAGAAATGTATAAAAATGAAGAACGCTGTAATAGGCATAAGGATCTTTAAGAAGAAGAAGAAGAGGGGAAGATGAAGAAGAAGTGGAGGATGAGGAGGAAGAAGAAGAATAAGAAGAGGAAGAAGAGGAAGAAGATGATGAGGAGGAGGAAAAATGAGAGGAGGAAGAATGAGAGAAAGAAGAAGAGGAACAAGAAGGAGAAAAGGGCGAAGAAGAAGAGGAAGTAGAAGAAGAGGACGAAGAAGAAGAGGAAGAAGAAGAGGAAGAAGACCAGGACGAGAACGAAGGCGGTTTTAAGCATATTTCTTCAATACTCAATTCGATTTTGTCATCTTCCTTTAATATGGAATTCTTGCATGTAGTTCAACATTTTGCAGAATTAATTGATTTATTTATTCAACGATATATGCATTTTAAGGAGCCGTGTAAAATTAATTTTGCCTTGAATATCCTGGTGTGTAGGATTCAATAATAAAGAGTGTTAACAGTATCCGGAATTTTCTTAAAACCTAAAAAATATTTTCGAGAAACACCATTTCGCCTTGTCTTACAAAGTGACTAGGCAAAAGCTCTAAGACATTGTTCACTAACATATGCGACAGCCAACACAAAATCATCCACATTTTGTTGTGACAGATCTCGATAACCGCGAGGACTTAATACGTAATACCACCAATACAATACACGTTTTCAAACCTGACACGACGCGTCGTTTCGTAAAAATTAAAAAGCATTATTCAATTACGAATGTAAAACTGATTTCGGCCACACCCACCTGCCAGTGGAAGTATCCGCGGGTTCAAGAGGTCGGACAGTTCCTTGCTTGGGACCTGTAATGGTTGCTCTTCAGTTTATTGTGAACCTAAACTTTCTATTACCTATTACCCAGCCGCCTACACGCTGTAAATATC
Organism: Rhagium mordax; assembly: GCA_963680705.1. Taxonomy (NCBI): domain Eukaryota; kingdom Metazoa; phylum Arthropoda; class Insecta; order Coleoptera; family Cerambycidae; genus Rhagium; species Rhagium mordax. The sequence goes on along the minus strand of OY796662.1, from coordinate 4,227,737 downwards.
TTCACAAAGTGATGAACAACATCGGAGAACAGTGTGCTGGCTCGCACGCCTGTTGCTCGGGCTTGATAATAAATTTGTGGGAAAACCGAGGGATTGTTTATGGCGTCCTAAGTACTTGGGATATCGTTTACCTACATGTTCTTACTTATGTGATGATGTACTTGCGAAATACATTTGGGTAACTTGGGCGCTAAACGAAATTAAGACATATTTTCCTCTCTAATTATTATAAAAGAAGAAGACGTAGAAGATGCCTTACCTCCTAGGATGACGGATGCCCTCAATTAATTTAAAAACCAAATTAAGCCAATGACTCTGTAAACATAATTGAACAAACCAAGGGAACGCTTGTATCTCTTCAAAATCTTAATGCGGCCCATTAGAATATATCCGAGAAATACGTTAACCACACACGGATAATCTTTTGTCGCTCAAAGCTTACCATTGTTGAGTGATGACCGTCGTTTAAACTTTTTATTGCCCAAATGGGAAATTAAAAACTTAACCGAGTGTCACATTAAAATCCATCGATAAATCTCTGTCGGGGCCTGAATGCAGCGTGTTATAATTTTTGAAGAGTTTACTGCCTTTTTATAGGTGGTAGTTGAGGGAATGTTAAACTTAATATTACTTTTAAACGAAACGTATCAGTAAATTTTATTGTGCAACCTCCGCACACAAAAGATAACGAGAAAAATCGTTAAACGTATACCTATATATGGTTAGCTTTGTTATGTGGTGGTGGCGTGTCAATGTATACAAAATCAGTTGAAATTTTTTACCTACGAAATATGTGTGAAAAGTTGATTTCTAGAATATTAAAAGTTTTAAATGATTCTGTTCGTATTCACTTATTCTAGATCCTATTTTCAAACTATGTGGTGCTGATGGGGATCAATAATTTGGAAACGGCAACGCCAGTATCTACTATTTTTTATGGTACGATTACCTTTTACTTCTTGCCTACGATATGCTGATGAGGACTGATAATTGCAAAACAGCGGTGACAGCCTCTTTGTGACGTCTGGCACGACTGCTTTCGTGCTATGAGTAAAAATCCAATTGTGTCAGAACATACAGACATATGTTAAGTTAAAACACCCCCTTTCGTTGGCTACAAATTGTTACTCCTATAGTCTGGCGAGAAATGAATAATTCATTATAATTAGTACAGTTCACTTTTACTTATTCTACAGCTGTGGTTGTTGTCAAGTGTTGGGGAAATCGTGCAAGTCGTGCACCAAAATCAAAAGCAAATCGAGAGCATCTTCCGCTCCGGGCGGCAGTGTACGTCGTGCTCGTGACCGCCTCCTCTTCTCATTCGAATATATCTTCTGCTTCTCCATGACGATGTATCCTGCTACGCTGCATGTACACGAAATTACTATTATTTAAGAGGAAATAGCTGACAGAAATTTAATTAAGACGACTATCTTTTCAGTCTATTTTTCATGGGTTTTAATCTGAAATAAAATCAAAATCAAAATCAAAATCAAAATCAAAATCAAAATCAAAATCAAAATCAAAATCAAAATCAAAATCAAAATCAAAATCAAAATCAAAATCAAAATCAAAATCAAAATCAAAATCAAAATCAAAATCAAAATCAAAATCAAAATCAAAATCAAAATCAAAATCAAAATCAAAATCAAAATCAAAATCAAAATCAAAATCAAAATCAAAATCAAAATCAAAATCAAAATCAAAAGCACAATAACAATAGCAAAAACGCAATAACAATGGCAAAAACGCAATAACAATAGCAAAAACACCATAACGTCCATAACAATAACGAAAACACAATGGCAATAAGAGAAATACAATAATAATAGCAAAAATACAATTACCATAGCAAAAACATGATAACCATAGCAAAAAACATAATAACAATAACGAATACACAATAGCAATAATGAAAATACAATAACAATAGCAAAAACACAATAACAATAGCAAGAACACAATATCAATGGCAAAAATACAATAGTAATGGCAAAAACACAATAACCATAGCAGAAAACACAATAACCATAGCAAAAAACAAAATAACAGTAGCAAAAACAAAATAACAGTAGCAAGAAAACAATAACAATAACAAAAACACAATAGCAATAGCAAAAATACAATTACCATAGCAAAAACATAATAACCATAGCAAAAAACATAATAACAATAACGAATCACAATAACCCATTGCAAAAAACATAATAACAATAGTAAAAAACATAATAATAATAGCAAAAACACAATAACTGTAGCAAAAACGCAATTGTAATAATACAATTCCAATAGCAAAAACACAATAACAATAGCAAAAACACAATAGCAATGGCAAAAACACAATAGTAATGGCAAAACACAATAACCATAGCAGAAAACACAATAACCATAGCAAAACACAAAATAACAGTAGAAAAAAACAATAACAATAGCTTAAACACAATAGCAATAGCAAAAATACTATAACCATAGCAAAAAACACAATAACTATAGCAAAGAACAATAACAATAGCAAAAACATAATAGCGATAGCAAAATACAATAACCCATAGCAAAAAACACAATAACAATAGCAAAAACACAATAACAGTAGCAAACACATAATAACAATAGCAAAAATACAATAACAATAGCAGAAACACAATAGCAGAAACACAATATCAACAGCAATAGCAAAACCGCAATTACAACAGCGAAAACGCAAGAACAATAGCAAAAACACAATAACAATAGCAAAAACACAATAACAATAGCAAAAACGCAATAGCAATAGCAAAAAACAATAACAATAGCAAAAACAATAACAATAGCAAGAACGGAATAACAATAGCATAAACACATTAACAATAACAAAAACACAATAACAATAGCAAAACACAACAACAGTGGCAAAACACAATATCAATAGCAAAAATAATACCAATAGCAAAAACAATAGCAATAGCGAAAACGTCCATATCAATAACGAAAGCACAATAAAAATAGCAAAAAATAATAACAATAACAGTAACAGTAACAGACAAAAACTGATAACGAAAACAAAAATAAAAACAAAACCAAAAAAAATAAGAATACGAACAAGAAACAAAGAAAAAGAAGAAGAAAAAAAGAAGGAGGATGAAAAGAAGAAGTTGGAGGAAAAGAAGAAGAAGAAGAAGAAGAAGAAGAAGAAGAAGAAGAAGAAAATAAAACAAATAAAAATAAAAGCATTTTAATGACCAGGGCCAGTTCAAAAATGATGAATTTAAATTAGTTGTTTTTATGGAATTCGACAATAATTGCGTTCTAAAGTGGTTTCAATAATTCTTACGTCCGACAGATTTTATATTTGTATGTTCAAAAGTAGAGCATCAATATAAATATATCAAATTGGATATAAAAGGTAAAGTTTTGATACACATACTCCAGGGTCTTTGGTTTATTACGATGATTCTCATATTTTTCACCGACGAATCACGTGGTCGGCAACAATAAAGAATCAAAGAATCGGTTATTATCTATATCACTTCTTCGATGTTACATGTTGATATCAATGGGTGATTAGTAATCTACCAACGTAAGAATCGATGGGATGGTGTAAGTCAACAATGCACGTCGGATGAATAGTGAGGTATTCGACCAATTTAACAGTGGCGTATCTAAGCAAATTGGCAATTGCATATTTTTTAAATAGATTATTAGAGCGTCAAATAAATGAGCAGGAACATACATGACTGTATTGTTAGATGCTGTTAAATGAAATCTGGCCAACAGGATTAACCAAAAACAATCAAGAATTTAACAAAAGAAGACGAAGACGAACATGAGAACGAAATTAGAAACAAAAACAAAAACAAAAACGAATAAGAACATGAATATGAACAAGAAGTAGAAGAAGAACAAGAAGTAGTAGTAGGAGGAGGAGCAGAAGAAGAAGAAGAAGAAGAAGAAGAAGAAGAAGAAGAAAAAGAAGAAGAAGAAGCAGAAGGAGAAGAAGAAGATGAAGAAGAAGAAGTAGAAGAAGAAGAAGAGAAATAAGAAGAAGACGCAGCAGGAGGAGACGGAGGAGAAGAAGAGGGAGGAAGGAGGAAGAAGAAAAAAAATAAAGGCATTTTAAAGAGCAGGGTGAGTTCAAAATGATGAACTGTACTGGATTCAGTACTCTTTCACTTACATTTAAATAGACTATTTTCAGTGCTTATATTTAAATTATGCGATTTCTCCGCTCCTGGACTGTATTGAACGTCCTCGACTGTGTAGGTGCGTCCGATGGCTATGATTAGCCCAGATAATCCCACCATATGTTTTGATTGTACTCGATAGGTTAGTTAAATAATTTTGTGTCATGGATTTACCATACAAGATAGCACATAAGCAAAGTTACAAGGAAATGTATGATTAATCGCAGTTTTGACATGAGAATACTTGATGTGGTTTGATTGAGCCTGTCTCTTTTGCTTATCGGTGGATCATCTTGTGCTCATCTGTAGCGCAAACAGTCCGGGTTTTTACGTTAATATGACAATGTATACCGTTCGATTATAATTCGATAATTATATTTTTCAGGTTTTTTAAGTAAGAGATTCAAATTCTGTATGTACTCGAAGAAAGAGGAGTATTTCTATATCTTCTACAAACTGGATTGTTTCTCACCTTTAATGAGGTGAAATATTGATTTAACGAATTGTAGGATTGCATAAGGATGATTTTGATTGGCTCCAGGAGTTTTGTGAAGCTATGACTGAACGAATAACACAAATAGCTGCTGATAGGAATTTTCTCTTCAAAATTCGTTTTTTTTAAATTTTTGGATGTACGTCATAATTAGGGTTATTTATTAGATGCTAATCCAAGAGTCTTCCACGAAGTCAACGTTTCTAAAAATTGAATGTGTGTGTCAGTGTTTTTGGAGACCGTCTGGTTGGCCCCATTTTTCTTGATGGTATTTGAAAGGCGAAATGTTTTTGAAGTTACTGAAAGATCGATCTTGTCCACTGATATTATTAAAATTGATGATCGTTTCTGGAAGACTTTTCCAACAAGACGGAGCCCCTTCACATTATGCACGAGTTGCTAGGGAGTTTTTGGAAGGGATGCTTCCTGGACAATGGATTGGACGAAGAAGCAATTCCGTTCCATTTTTTCCTATAGAATTATTTGAAGAGTAAAATCTAACTTCTGCCAAGCCCACTCAGTTGCCTGATCTAAATCCGATAGAGCATGCATGAGACATGCACTAAAAAAGATCTTTACGTGACAATTCCTGTTTTAAAAAACACTGTCAACAATTTTTTGGAGCTTTGCGTAATATTCTACATGTGATGTGGACTTAAATAGTTTAATATTAAGTGTTGTGTGAAAGAATGATAAAGAGGCGCAATGTCGTAATAATGCTATTGTTCGTAAGAGTTTGTCAATTTTAACCACGCTGACAATCACTGAACTGCGAAAAATCCACCTGTATCACGCAATCAGCAATTTTTACGCTTCGTTTTCTACCTAAAAGGAAAAATGTTATAAGAACTTTCTACTGCAGAAAGAGTGTTCCATCGGTTGTTAAGAGCACCCATAATAGGCGCGCTATTTCTAAATAGATTAATTTTAAAAATTTACTCCAAATTTTTACGTATCAATTTTTGACTAAAAGGAAAAAATGTTGCAGGAACTTTTTATTGCAGATCACGTATTTTATCATATTTCTCAACAGCTCAGTATTTTCTATCCACTTAGCACAAATAATAATGGTCGTATTGTCGTCATATACATTTACTTTTCGAATTTTCCTAGAATTTTTCCGTTTCGCTTTCTGCCTGAGAGGAAAAATATTGTAGGAACTTTTTATTGCAGAGAGCTCGTTCTATTAATAAATGTGCTATTTTTTAAAACACTTCGTACAAATAATAAGTCATTAATATGGTTGGGCTGTTGGTAAATGGATTCATTTTCAGAATTTTTGTTGAGCTTTCTGCCTAAAAGAAAAAATATTGCAGGAACTTTTTATTGCAGATAGCTTATTCTATTGGTATTTTTAATAAAAGTACTGCTTCCTAAACAATACCGTACAAGCAATAGACCTTTATAATAGTTGCGCTGTTGCCGAATTTCTCAGAATATTTCAGAATTCTTATGACTCGCTTTCTGCCTAAAAGAAAAACTGTTGCAGGAGTTTTTTTATTGCAGATAGCTTGTTCTGTCGTTTTTTTAATAACTGTGCTACTTTCTAAAGTATTCCGTACAAACGATACACCACTATAATTGTTGCGCTATTGCCGAATAGAATTATTTTCCAAAATATTTCAGAATTTTTATGTTTCACTTTCTGCCTAAAAGGAGAATTATTGCAGGAGCTTTTTATTGCAGATAGCTGTTCTATTGTTTTGTTATTGCCAACTAGATTTATTTTCCAAATTCTTCCAGAATTTTTATGATTGGCTTTCTACCTAAAAGAAAAAATGTCGCAGGAACTTTTTATTGCAGATAGCTTGTTCTATTGATTTGTAATAACTATGCTACTTTCTAAAGCATTTCGTACAAACAACAAACCTTTATAATTGTTGCATTGTTGCCGAATAGATTTAGTTTCCAAAATTTTTCAGAATTTCTGTTTTCTGCCTAAAAAGAAAAATACTGCAGGAGATTTTTGTTGCATTTAATAAGTATGCCACTTTCTAAAGCATCCCGTACTAACAGTAAACTTTTAAAGTAGTTGCGCTGTTGCCGAATAGAATTAGTTTCCAAAACTTCCAGAAATAGTGCAGGAACTCTTTATTGCAGATAACTTGTTGTGTTGTTGCAGATGTTTTATGTTTCTCTTTCTGCCTAAAAGGAAAAATGTTGCAGGAACTTTTTATTGCAGATAACTTGTTCTATCTGGGAGAGAAGAGTGTTAGGTTAGGTAATTGAAAATATTACATAAAGCTTTTGTAATTGACTAATGGATAAAGCTCCAAAGCCACAAAAAAAAAACTTGTTCTATCAGTTTTTTAATAACTGTGCTACTTTCTAAAGTATCCCATACAAACAATAAACATTTATAATAGTTGCGCTGTTGCCGAATAAATTTATTTTCCAAAATTTTTCAGAATTTTTATGTTTCTCTTTCTGCATAAAAGGAAGAATGTTGCAGGAATTTTTTATTGCAGATAGCTTGTTCAGTTGGTTTTTTAATAAGTGTGCTATTTTCTAAAGCATCCCATATGAACAATAATCCTTTATAAGTAGTTGCGCTGTTACTGAATAGATTTATTTTCCAAAACCTTCCAGAATTTTTATGTTTGGCTTTCTGCCTAAAAGGAAAAATGTTGCAGGAACTTTTTATTGCAGATAGCTTGTTCAACTAATTTTTTATAAGTGTGCTATTTTCTAAAGTATACTGTACAAACAATAAACCTTTAAAGCAGTTGCACTGTTGTCGAATATATTTAGTTTACAAAATTTTTTAGAAATTTTATGCTCCTCCTTCTGCCTAAAAGGAAAAATGTTGCAGGAGCTTTTTATTGTAGATAGATTGTTCATTTGTTTTTTTTAATTAATAAGTGTGCTGTCTTCTTAAGCATCTCATACAAACAATAAACTCTAACAGTAGTTGCGCTGTGGCCGAAAAATCTTCCAGAATTTCACGTTCGCTTTCTGCCTAAAAGAAAAAATAGTGCAGGAACTTTTTATTGCAGATAACTTCTTCTATTTTTTATTTTATAAAGCATCCAGTACTAACAATAAACCGTTTTATAGTTGCGCTGTTGTCTAATACATTTTTTCCCAAAATCTTTCAGAATTTTATGTTTTGCTTTCTGCCTAAAAGGATGTTGCAGGAAATTTTTAATTGCAGATAACTTATTCTATTGATTATATGAACAATAAACCTTTATAGTAGCGCGCTGTTGCCGAATGTATGTATTTTCCAAAATCTTCTAGAATTTCTATGATTCGTTTTCTGCCTAAAAGAAAAAATGTTGCAGGAACTTTTTATTGCAGATAACCTATTCTATTGGTTTTTTAATATGTATGCTATTTTCTAAAGCATCCAGTACTAACAATAAACCTTTTTATAGTTGCGCTGTTCTCTAATAGATTTTTTCCAAATTCTTTCAGAATATATTTGTTTCATTTTCTGTCTAAAAGGAAAACTATTGTGAGAACTTTTTATTGCAGAGGATGCGTTTTATATATTTTTTTCAACAAATGCACTATTTTCGGAAACATCCTGTAGAGTTAATAAACCTTCAACTGCGCTGTCGACATATAGATCAAATTTTGAATTTTTCCAGAATTTTTACAAATTATTTTCCGCCTAAAAGGAAAAATTTCTTACTGCATGATGCTTGTTTTAACGGTTTTATAAATAAATGAGCTATTTTCGAAAACACCCTGTACAACAGTCAGTATAAAATTTATAATAATGTTGCGCTGTTGCCAAATAGATTTATTTTCCGGATTCTCCCAGAATTTTTACTTTTCGTTTTCTGTCAGAAAGGAAAATGCAAAAACATTTTATTGCACAAGATGCGTTATATCTGTATTTTTAATAAGTGCACTATTTTCTAAAACGCCAATTAGAGGTAATAAACTTTTAAGAATAAGATCGCTGCGCCGTTGCCAAATATCATTAGGACGTTGCGCCTCTTTACAATTATTTCACTCAACGACTCCAAGTAAGCGAAGAAGGCTTTGCAAAAAAAATAGATTTAATCTCACGTATACCGTGGGCGTATGAACCAAAATCTAATTCGTATTTGCCTAAATTAAAGTTCCCACCGATTTACTTGGTCCCAAAATTAATTTAAAGCACCGAAAGATTAATAAACGTGCGTCTCACCTGTCGGTTGAGTTCAAGTCACCCAAGGTATGAAAAATAGCGCTTTAGATTTATATCAGCACCTATTGGAGTTAAAAGGTAATTTTTTATATTTGGTCATGCCATTTAATTTAAATTCGAAAGTATTAGTATTAGTTGTTGGTATGTAAAACAATTATATTTAGGGCTTTTAAAATTATTCGGCTGAGTAATTTTCTCTGTGATTTTATTGGATTAATAAAATTCAGCTTTGCAACAAAACAGTATTTTTCGATTCGATTAATTAAAACGTCACGCGCTCCATTGTTTATTCAAATATTTAACGCACTCTTAACGTGATGAAATGCTGTTTAATTAACTATTCATTAATCACAGTAACGAAATAAATAAAGCCTCATGAAGGTTAACAGCTCTGCGGTTAACTAATTTTGTTTACAGTGAACCGCGCTTTAATTGGTTTACACAAAAGTTAGCAAGGGGGGGACTAAAAAACCGCATATGAAATATGATTTGTCGGGCGTACGCATAAATATTTATATGATTAATGAATCACTTTCTTATTGCGGAGTAGATTAAATTGAAGATTTCCAAGCAAGGATGATTCTTATAGAAATTTTATTATTGTGTACAGCAACGTAACCAGATGTGAAATATTTAATTAGAATTATTCAGATATCCTGGTGCAACAGTTAGTAATAAACGCGAGGTTTGGGGTACCACAAGGAACAGTTCTGGGGCCATTGCGCACATTAAGACTAATGTGAGGAAAAACTGTTTTATTTTTGGCTTCTCGTTAAAAAGAGCCTACTAACTCTTCTGGGCTCTGAAGCCCCCAGAAAATCCCCGAATACAGTTACAAGCCTTAACACTTGTAATATCCAAGCTATTTTAGAAATACCAAAGATATTGACAAGATACTCGTCGAGATCTCGGCTCTGGTTTGAAGACGTGAAATTGGACAAAAAAAATACAGAGTGATACATGAACCTGAAACATGAAATTTGTAAGCCAGATAATAAATTAAAAACATCTCAAGCACAAAATTATTCAGCGACGATTTAAAAAAAATTAAATGTTCAATAATTTTATTTAAAAAGATTAAGAAAATACTTTCTCCAATATTTCTTTCGACGCCTCGTAGCTAATCGCTCATCAAGTCTCCCATTTCCAATTTAAGATTTAGGAAAGCCGTAGCCAAACTAGATATATAAGTCGAAAGAGCTTTAGGTTAAGCTAGTTTAAATTAATCAAGATTCCATTCTGCCAAGTAACGATGGAAGGTGCACGTCTTGCCAACATTAATAATATTCAAAGCCAGCCGTAGGGCCGGTCGACGTCAGGCGTGAACTTGAGGTGTTCGGGGTAATGGAGTTGAAACGAAAATAATTTCTGATGACCGTTAAGCCGGAGAGAGCTTAATTTGGTGTTAATGACAATTTCGTTGATAGGCGCATACGTGTTTTTATTTTTAAATGGGGCTCAAATGTGGAAGTCCGATGAGACGTAAGTTTTATCCAGAATTATACTAAAAACTATACTCAAACGGAACACCCTGTGTGTTTCTATATGGTAAATGAAGCCTTCATGAGTTCTGTATTTAAACTTAAAATGTTTTGCGAGTGCATAAAAAGCTCCTGCAACATTTTTCCTTTTAGGTAGAAAGTGAATCATAAAAATTCTGAAAGATTTTGCAAAAATAAATCTATTCGGCAACAGCGCAACTATTACAATGGTTTATTGTTTGTAAGGGATGCTTTAGAAAGTAGTACAGTTATTAAAAAACTGATAGAACAAGCTATCTGCAATAAAAAGCTCCTGCAACATTTTCCTTTTAGGCAGAAACGAATCACAGAAATTCTAGAAGATTTAAAACAAATCTATTCGGCAACAGCGCAACTACTCTAAAGATTTATTGTGCATATGGGATGCTTTAGAAAATAGCACACTTATTAAAAAACCAACCGAACAAACTATCTGCAATAAAATGCTCCTGCAAGTTTTTATTTTTTAGGCAGAAAGCCAAACATAAAAATTCTGGAAGATTTTGGAAAAAATCAATTAGACAACAGTACAACTATAAAAAAGTTTATTATTAGTACCTACTGGATGCTTTAGAAAATAGCACATTTATTAGAAAACCTATAAAACAAGCAATTTGCAATAAAAAGTTCCTGTAACATTTTTCCTTTTAGGCAGAAAACGAATCATAGAAATTCTAGAAGATTTTGGAAAACAAATCTATTCGGCAACAGCGTAACTACTATTAAGGTTTATTGTTCTTATGGGATGCTTTAGAAAATAGCATTAAATAACCAATAGAACAAATTATTTGCAATAAAAAGTTCCTGCAATATTTTTTCTTTCAGGCAGAGAGCAGGACGTAAAATTCTGAAAGATTTTGCAAAAATAAATCTATTCGGCAACAGCGCAACTACTATGAAAGTTTATTGTTTGTATGGGATGCTTTAGAAAATAGCATACTTATTAAAAAATCAACAGAACAAGCTATTTGCAATGAAATGCTCCTGCAACGTTTTTCCTTTTAGGCAGAAAGCCAAACATAAAAATTCTGAAAGATTTTGGAAAAAAATCTATTAGAGAACAGCGCAACTATAAAAAGGTTTATTGTTAGTACTGGATGCCTTAGAAAATAGCATACTTATTAAAAAACCAATAGAATAGGTTATCTGCAATAAAAAGTTCCTGCAACATTTTTTCTTTTAGGCAGAAAACGAATCATAGAAATTCTAGAAGATTTTGGAAAATACATACATTCGGCAACAGCGCGCTACTATAAAGGTTTATTGTTCATATAATCAATAGAATACGTTATCTGCAATAAAAAATTCCTGCAACATCCTTTTAGGCAGAAAGCAAAACATAAAATTCTGAAAGATTTTGGGAAAAAATGTATTAGACAACAGCGCAACTATAAAACGGTTTATTGTTAGTACTGGACGCTTTATAAAATAAAAAATAGAAGAAGTTATCTGCAATAAAAAGTTCCTGCAAAATTTTTACTTTTAGGCAGAAAACGAATCAGATATTCTAGAAGATTTCGAAAAATAATTTGGCAACAGCGCAACTACTATAAAGGTTTATTGTTTATATGGGATGCTTTAGAAAATAGCACACTTATTAAAAAAGCAATTAAACAAGCGATCTGCAATGAAAAGCTCCTGCAACATTTTTCCTTTTAGGCAGGAAACGAAACATAAAAATTCTGACAAATTTTGGAAAATAACTCTATACGGCAACAGCGCAACTATTATAATGGTTTATCGTTTGTACGGGATGCTTTAGAAAGTAGCACAGTTATTAAAAAACCGATCTAATAAGCTATCTGCAATAAAAAAGCTCCTGCAACATTTTTCTACAATAAAAAGTTCCTGCGATATTTTTTCTTTCAGGCAGAAAGCAGGACGTAAAATTCTGGAAGATTTTTCCTAAAATAAGTCATTCGGCAAGTGGGCAACTATTATAAAGGTTTATTGTTTGTATGGGATGCTTTAGAAAATAGCACAAGACTATCAGAGCAACTATCTCAAAATTAAAAGATCTTATAAATTTTTAGGATTTTCTAGATCATAGAACAAAATACAGGCTATCCAGTTAGTGCTTAACAAAATTTTCAGTGTTTCATCTCTACTATAACATGAAATAATTTTCATTTATACAAGGTATCACAAAAACGAACTACACGAGAAAGTATAATTTTTTAAATGGAACACCCTGTATTTTCTTAGCGCCAGTTAAACGTCCAAGGGTTTTGTCAATCGAATGCAGCATTGTCAAGTTATATTTTTTCCTGTTTTTTTGTCAATTTACAAAAAATTTTTTGACTGCCATATCTCAGCGATTTATTAATTGATTTTTCTAAAAATGTAGGATGTTGTTTGATAATGGATGTATATACTGAAAAACATTTTTGACATAAATTAATATTATACCGGGTGTCGAAAATATTTCTTTACAGTTCTGATATTTAATTATATTTTATTAAATTTTTTTAAATGGAATGCCTATAATTTTTTACATGGATGAATAAAGCGAGCAATTCCTCACATTTTAGTATGATACACATCTTTATTTCAAGCGGTTTTAGAGATATGATTAATTCAAATAATTTTTACTAAAATTAAGCTGCTCTTTATTTTAACATGAAAATCTACGATTGTAACAGAAATAGGATTAAGAATTTTTAGATGATCTTCAGCAGTTCTTATTTAATAAATATTTGAAACTTTTTCTCTACTGTACTGTCGATTCCATTTTTTCTCCCAAATTTTAAAAAGTAAAATGTGGAATATATTAAAAAAAACGATAAATGTCAAATATTGCGCCATTTTGCAAAATAATCAATATAAATTTAAAAAAAGTGATTTTTGATTCTTATCAACCCTGTTTCAACTTGATCTTTTCTTTTTTTCTCCATTTCTCTTGATACACCATTAAAAAAAGCTTCTTTTCTCCTTTTGATTCTAAGGCTTCACTAAAGGAGCTAATGATTTGTAGAACAGTTTTCGAGTTCTCTTGTTGTTGTTTTTATTTGAAATAAAGTGAGGTCTGTTGGTTTGAGTTTGAGTTTTGAGAGAAAGTTAAAACTAGAGAAATCATCATCAATTAGACTAATGGTAGGATTATAATTGTATGGAAGGAAACCCCAATATATTTAGATAGATGTGCTCCAATACAGATCCTTGAGGTATACCAAATTTTATTAACGTAGGGTCAGGCAATTTAGTGCAAAAAGAGACCAAATCATTTTGTAAAATCTTCTGTTGAAGTTCAGTTATTGGTATTAGTATTATGCCAGACTTTTTCTCCACCCTGTGGCAAAAATTAATTTACATTAAATGATGAGTTTTATTTGATGCAGCACCAAATTTCGTCTTTCATTGTTCACGTGTTTTTGGTCACAAGCCGAGTTCATACGAACTTTAAGCAAAAATAAAGACCGACTTGTTTAGTTTATTTAAACGTTTTCGCATAAAACGACCATCCAACATATGGCGCTGTTACATTTTTTCCTCATCACAGGAGAGATTTACACACAATAAACATAAAAACTGCTGCAAGCCAAATGGCGATTTCTAAACATATATAGCTTTAATTGCCTAGATTCTCAAAAATAAAAACCTAACGACTTCTGCTACTTTAAATATGTTTATGTTACGGTAACTGTCTTAATGGAAATATTTACGCACATAAGGCGGTCTATATAAATAAACAAGTACTTATAATCGAGTGTAACGTAATCAAACAACTGTGTGAATATTATTAATATCAAGTGGGTAATGTGAAATCTACTTGAGCTTGTTTAGGTTTCGATAATGTACATTATCGCGACTTGCTTGGGACATTTTTTTAGTTCATTCCAAATAGTTTCACAGGCATTCCTTGCCAGATAATGAATAAAGAAGGAGCACCATCAATTTATATTATCCCCAGGAAACTTTTTACCAATTCAAACGTGCAGCTATAGTTTATTCATAGACACAATAAAGTGGCTATCTGTTTGCTATTAGCGCTGACCATTAGCTTAGATATATTGGATCTGCGTAAAATAAAACTGTTACATAGACTTATTACAAGCCCTAGAGACAAAGTAAATTCGTGTCCAAAAGTGCTGTAGATTTCATGATTATATTAGGTATTTTTTCTAATGGCTTGAGTCGCATTAATAACGAATATGCCTGTAAAAATTCAACTGCGTTCTCGTCGATGTTGCTGAGAAGCGCCCCGGTCTTTAGAACGCATCTGAATGGGTCCGAGGACATTCAAAAGATTAAAGAAATAAGACGTATCGTTTCGCCTGGTGACTTTTGCTGTTTATTCTATAAAACCTTTTGTGTCGCCGTCCCTGAAAATCTGCAACAATGACCGTGGCTGAATGCGTTAGTTATACCTTGCTCCAAATGAAGGGCATGTGCAGCTTTTTGTGGTAATCCGAAAATCGGTGGGCTTTTGTTCGCCAGACCTCAAGAAATATGCAAAGAAATCACAGAACAATCCAGTGAGCTTCTATAGAATTAGTTGGAATTTATTGTAAATAGGCGGGCCCGGTTCTGTAATGGATCCCTACCGGGTTTCAAGTATAATGTTAATGAAATTTTAAAGGTAATTTTATTGTAGGGCTTTTGGGGAAATTAAAAGCAAACAGGTATAATGGCAGGAGCGTGTATCCAACGATGTGCAAGCTCAGGAGCCTTATTTAATGAAGTTGCGTTTACCATAGCTAGGCAAAATGAGCGAACATAATTTTCTATTTCTATACGACACTTTGTGAAATTGCAATAGTATCACCGCCTCTGCTGCCTCAAATTTATTGACCAATGTTATAAAACTGGCCTTGATGGAGCTGTACCAATTTTCATCATAGACATAGTCACTTCTGCAAAATTGCCAAAAAAGTTAAAGAATTTTGCACTATTTTCTACGATGGCTCTGAAAGGCACGAAGGCTCTGAAAGGCCACAGTAAAAATTAAAAAAAAAAACAGAAATTTCCACTTTATAAGTAGAAATTTCTACTTTAAAACTAGAAATTTCTAGTTTTAAAGTAGAAATTCCTAGTTTTCAAAGTAGAAATTTCTATAGATATTGTTTAAATGTTATTTGTGGCATTTCATGGTAATAAATCCCAAAAAAGAAAAAGAAGAGAAATAGAAATTTCTAGTTTTAAAGCAGAAATGTCTAGTTCTAAAGTACACATTACTGGATTTAGAGTAGAAATTTCTGGTTTTAAAGCAGAAATTCCCAGATTTAATTTTGAAATTTCTAGCTGTGAAATTAGAAATTTCTAGTTTAAAAGTAGAAATTTCTAGTTTCAGCAATTTCTAGTTTTAAAGTGGACATTTCTAGATTTAAAGTAGAAATTTCTGGTTTTAAAGCAGAAATTTCCAGATTTAATTTAGAAATTTCTAGCTGAGAAATTAGAAATTTCTAGTTTAAAAGTAGACATTTCTAGTTTCAGCACTTTCTAGTTTTAAAGCAGAAATTTCTAGTTCTAAAGTACACATTTCTAGATTTAAAGTAGAATTTCTGATTTTAAAACACAATTTCCAGATTTAATTTATAAATTTCTAGCTGGGAAATTAGAAATTTCTAGTTTAAAAGTAGGAATTCCTAGTTTCAGCAATTTATAGTTTTAAAGCAGAAATTTCTAATTTTAAAGTAGACATTTCTAGATTTAAAGTAGAAATTTCTAGTTTTAAAGCAGAAATTTCTAGTTTTTAAAGTAGACATTTCTAGTTTCAGCAATTTCCAGTTTTAAAGTAGACATATCCGGATTTAAAGTAGAAATTTTTAGTTTTGAAATTAGAAATATCTAGTTTTAAAGTAGAAATTTCAAGTTTCAGCAATTTCCAGTTTTAAAGTAGACATATCCGGATTTAAAGTAGAAATTTTTAGTTTTGAAATTAGAAATATCTAGTTTTAAAGTAGAAATTTCAAGTTTCAGCAATTTCCAGTTTTAAAGTAGACATATCCGGATTTAAAGTAGAAATTTTTAGTTTTGAAATTAGAAATATCTAGTTTTAAAGTAGAAATTTCAAGTTTCAGCAATTTCTAGTTTTAAAGTAGAAATTTCTAGTTTTAAAGCAGAAATTTCTAGTTTTTAAAGTAGACATTTCTAGTTTCAGCAATTTCCAGTTTTAAAGTAGACATATCCGGATTTAAAGTAGAAATTTTTAGTTTTGAAATTAGAAATATCTAGTTTTAAAGTAGAAATTTCAAGTTTCAGCAATTTCCAGTTTTAAAGTAGACATATCCGGATTTAAAGTAGAAATTTTTAGTTTTGAAATTAGAAATATCTAGTTTTAAAGTAGAAATTTCAAGTTTCAGCAATTTCTAGTTTTAAAGTAGAAATTTCTAGTTTTAAAGCAGAAATTTCTAGTTTTTAAAGTAGACATTTCTAGTTTCAGCAATTTCCAGTTTTAAAGTAGACATATCCGGATTTAAAGTAGAAATTTTTAGTTTTGAAATTAGAAATATCTAGTTTTAAAGTAGAAATTTCAAGTTTCAGCAATTTCCAGTTTTAAAGTAGACATATCCGGATTTAAAGTAGAAATTTTTAGTTTTGAAATTAGAAATATCTAGTTTTAAAGTAGAAATTTCAAGTTTCAGCAATTTCTAGTTTTAAAGTAGAAATTTCTAGTTTTAAAGCAGAAATTTCTAGTTTTTAAAGTAGACATTTCTAGTTTCAGCAATTTCCAGTTTTAAAGTAGACATATCCGGATTTAAAGTAGAAATTTTTAGTTTTGAAATTAGAAATATCTAGTTTTAAAGTAGAAATTTCAAGTTTCAGCAATTTCCAGTTTTAAAGTAGAAATTTCTAGTTTTAAAGTAGAAATTCCTAGTTTTAAAGTAGAAATTTCTAGTTCTTAAAATTTTTGCTGTGGCCTTTCAGATCCATCGTAAATTTCTGTTTTAAATGTTCTTGAAGATAATATTTAATTGTTTTTCCGCATTCACAAATTATTTTCTGCCATTTATAGTACGAAAAAGTCCAATATCTATTTTATTAGAAGGAACAGAAAAAAATTTTGTTAACCAAAAATATAGAAAATCTTAAATTATACAGGGTGTTAAATAATTGCAGGACGAACCAAACATACATTATTTTAAATAGAACACCCTGTATATTCTTACATATTTGAATTATTCAGCTCATTTCTCTTAATCTTCTAATATAGGGTTTTGCATGTCTATACAGGGTATGTTAAAAGATAGAATGATTTTCATGTTAAAATCGCCATGATATGAACGTCCAATATCTTTTTGAAAAAGAAAAATAAATTTTTTTTTTAATACGAAAAATTTTACTATGTGGTCTAATTTAGTCAAATGAAATTATTTTTTCAATTTGACATTATTTGTCCACAGGGTGAGGCAAAGCTCGAATCCATGATTTTCTCGCCTAGCGCTTTCAGAATTTATCTCAATTCCAGCTACCCCAGATACAATTTCTCTCCCATCCTTTGAATATCGCCGTCTTACAAGCACAATTACCGTATCAGCGGTAGATGGAAAAGCCCCAACTTCTTCTAACGGTCCTTTGTTCCGTTTAATGTTTTTATATTCTTGGGAGCGTCCAGTGGCGACTCTGTTGGTGTCGCACCCCCTCGAGAGTAAGTTATTACGCCGGCCGGGCACAGTTTTGGAATTTAAGGCACGTTTCTTGAGATTCGTTGATTCTTCTGATTCGGAGCACTGCTGAAGGGCAGATGGCTCTTGCGGGGTTGTACTGCTGCTCGGTGGTCGTCGATGTATGTTTGATTTACGGGCGTGTTTATTTTATAGGGTAGTTTTTAAAATTCAAATAAGGCCATGGATCATATGGAATTATGACCAGAGAAATAGTTAAAAATTAATGGGGCAGCTGCGAATATTTCTCCTTTTATGGGGTTTATTTTACTAGATTTCAAGAATTTAATTAATTTATTTAATAACGAATCCCAAAAAAAACACTTCTGCATGTCCTGGCCTCCCATTGGGACCACTCCAGCATTTCACGGAAACAATAATACGATTTTCATTCCTCACAATGTCGGAATTGATTTGTAAATTTGAAAGACCCTAACAACGCCAAATGCTTTAGGTAAATATTTGTCCATCATTGACGTTTGGGGTGGTCTGTTTGACTTCCAGTCAAGGCTACCTGTGCGGACTGTAGCGTAGACGATTTCCGGAATTTGCGGCAATGTAGGGCCTTATCTTTACAAATCCGTGTGGTCACACTCAATTTGATGAACGTAAACAATACTAATCGTGTTCGGCTTCTAGTGTATACAAAGAGGTGGTAGCTGATATTAATTCGCAAAACATTGCGTAATTTTCTCTTTTGCTTCTTATTCCATCCGGAATATTCATAACTCAAACCGTGAGTTAAACCAAGGAATGTAATTTTTTCAAACATCTCAAACCAAGCTAAATGGGGTAGAAAAATTATACAAATCTTTTTTATATACAGGGTGATTCAGAATTATGGTGCAAAAAAGTAATCACAGATAGAGGTCTTAAAATAAAGAGACACGTATATAGAATAAATAAAAAATGTAATAACGATTATAATCGATATATTTTTATTTTGTTTGTTTCTGTTTTTGTTGTTCTTGTTGTTGTTTTTAATTAAAATAACAACGATTATAATTAATATATTTATTATTTATCTTCCTTATTTCTAATTAAAATCAAACAGCAAATCATCAAAAAAGAAAAATAATTTAAAATATATTGATTATTGTTTTAATTAGAATAAATATTAAGAAAAACAACAAAAACAAAGAGGAATATAAATTAAAAATATATCGATTACAATCGTTATTTTAATTAAAAAACAACAGAAAAAAAGAAAAAAGGAAAAAAATTATCTTTCATTCTTAATTGGAAATCATCAGGAGATTGAAAAATCTGTATCATCTGTATTGTTACTTTTAGACCTCACCAAAACACAACACAAGTTAACAGACCGCGAAAAATATTGATCGGTTAGGGACTGAAAAATCCGAGAAATTATCTGTTTTTACGGTAACTTGATTTAAATGATAATTTTATTTAAGAAAATCAATTGACTGAAATCACGATTTTGATTTAAATCGTCGCATCCCTGTTTGTATAAAAATAATATTTACGAAATTGGCGATTCCTTCTACGCGTATAAATTTTTTTTTCTAATGATATTGCTACCTAATCCAACTGAAACATTTAAAACGTCACCCCTTGCCGGTTCGCACCTGCTAAAATAAACATACCGAAATTAAAAGTTACACCACCATGACGCGGTAAAATTGCCATCCGTATTTCACCCGCCTCGGCCCAGACAGCTATTAGTGAAAAAAATATTACTTAATCCCTCAAAAAACGAAAAACATGCACACAACTGCTCTCGAGAGGCATAAAAAAATGTAATCTTCAAAGGGTTCTCGAGATAATATACATCGCTGCGGCATTTTACCACATACAGTGAGGGTAGTTTCCCTTATGCTCCGCAGATGCTGAAAATTACAAAGCCATTCAGCTATTTGTAATAAAAAACAAAAACTACAGCCCAGCAATAAGTCATAATGTTATAAAGTGGGACCATCGATTTAATAAACGAAGAGTGGCATATTTAAAATGAGCTCGGGATTGTTTTGGTATGATTTTCTGGGGCTCTCGCTGAGACTAATTTCGTTATCGCGGTGTGACTCCAAATTCCAATATTAATGGTAGGGGTACTGATTTTAATTTGGAATTGATATTAAGCTCTGGTTACAAATCGTTGCTTTGATTTACTGCGCCTGCAGGTTACTAACTGCAGCGGATATTAATAGAAGTGAACAAAAAGCCTTATAATAGCTACAGTGCAATCCCTTTAGGCCCGATGCACCACCTCCTGAGAATTGTAATTAGGTATCAATGAGTTTGAAGTGTGGATATACAAGGACAAGTTTTCTTCTTTTCCATATTCGAATTTTATACCAAAATTTTGCTTCATTGGCATTGGTCATTGGTCAGTTGTCAGTTATTAAAAAATCATTGAAATATCTTTATATGAGGTTTAGAGAGCAACGTAAAAGACAATACTCGCATTGCAACAGAAATAAAGACCTCACGACAATACTTCTTCTCTTCTATACTCGAATTCTGCCCCAAAATTTTCCTTCATTGGCATTGGTCAGTTGTAAGTTATTAAAGAAGAAGAAAATATCTTTATTTTAGATTTAGAGAGCAACACAAATAGAGATCTTATGATAATATTTCTTCTCTTCCGTAATCGAATTCTGCCCCAAAATGTTGTTTTATTGACATTGGTCAGTTGCCAATTAAAGAAGTATTCAAAATATCTCCATATGAGGTTCGAGAGCAACATAAAAGCGACACAAATAGAGATCTCATGACAATGTTTCTTCTCTACCCTACTCGAATTCTGCACCAAAATTTTGCTTCATTGGCATTACAGAATCATTGAAAACATCTTTATATGAGGTTTAGAGAGCAATATAAAAGATCCTCGCATTGCAGCACAAATAAACACCTCAAGAGAATGTTCATTCTCTTCCATACTGAAATTCTGCCCCAATATTTTGCTTCATTGGCATTGTAGTTATCAGATATTAAAGAATCATTGAATATATCTTTATATTAGGTTTAGAGATCAACATAAAAGACAATCCTGGCGTTACAACACAAATAGGGATCTCATGAAAATATTTATTCTCTTCCATACTCGAATTTTCCCAAAATTTTGCTTCATTGGCATTGTAATTATCAGATATTAAAGAATCATTGACTACATCTTTATATTAGGTTTAGAGAGCAACATAAAAGATAATCCTGGCGTTACAACACAAATAGGGATCTCATGAAAATATTTATTCTCTTCCATACCCGAATTTGCCCAAAATTTTGCTTCATTGGCATTGTAATTATCAGATATTAAAGAATCATTGACTATATCTTTATATTAGGTTTAGAGAGCAACATAAAAGATAATCCTGGCGTTACAACACAAATAGGGATCTCATGAAAATATTTATTCTCTTCCATACTCGAATTTGCCCAAAATTTTGCTTCATTGGCATTGTAATTATCAGATATTAAAGAATCATTGACTATATCTTTATATTAGGTTTAGAGAGCAACATAAAAGATAATCCTGGCGTTACAACACAAATAGGGATCTCATGAAAATATTTATTCTCTTCCATACTCGAATTTTCCCAAAATTTTGCTTCATTGGCATTGTAATTATCAGATATTAAAGAATCATTGACTACATCTTTATATTAGGTTTAGAGAGCAACATAAAAGATAATCCTGGCGTTACAACACAAATAGGGATCTCATGAAAATATTTATTCTCTTTCATACTCGAATTTGCCCAAAATTTTGCTTCATTGGCATTGTAATTATCAGATATTAAAGAATCATTGACTATATCTTTATATTAGGTTTAGAGAGCAACATAAAAGATAATCCTGGCGTTACAACACAAATAGGGATCTCATGAAAATATTTATTCTCTTCCATACTCGAATTTGCCCAAAATTTTGCTTCATTGGCATTGTAATTATCAGATATTAAAGAATCATTGACTATATCTTTATATTAGGTTTAGAGAGCAACATAAAAGATAATCCTGGCGTTACAACACAAATAGGGATCTCATGAAAATATTTATTCTCTTCCATACTCGAATTTTCCCAAAATTTTGCTTCATTGGCATTGTAATTATCAGATATTAAAGAATCATTGAATATATCTTTATATTAGGTTTAGAGATCAACATAAAAGACAATCCTGGCGTTACAACACAAATAGGGATCTCATGAAAATATTTATTCTCTTCCATACTCGAATTTTCCCAAAATTTTGCTTCATTGGCATTGTAATTATCAGATATTAAAGAATCATTGACTACATCTTTATATTAGGTTTAGAGAGCAACATAAAAGATAATCCTGGCGTTACAACACAAATAGGGATCTCATGAAAATATTTATTCTCTTCCATACTCGAATTTGCCCAAAATTTTGCTTCATTGGCATTGTAATTATCAGATATTAAAGAATCATTGACTATATCTTTATATTAGGTTTAGAGAGCAACATAAAAGATAATCCTGGCGTTACAACACAAATAGGGATCTCATGAAAATATTTATTCTCTTCCATACTCGAATTTGCCCAAAATTTTGCTTCATTGGCATTGTAATTATCAGATATTAAAGAATCATTGACTATATCTTTATATTAGGTTTAGAGAGCAACATAAAAGATAATCCTGGCGTTACAACACAAATAGGGATCTCATGAAAATATTTATTCTCTTCCATACTCGAATTTTCCCAAAATTTTGCTTCATTGGCATTGTAATTATCAGATATTAAAGAATCATTGACTACATCTTTATATTAGGTTTAGAGAGCAACATAAAAGATAATCCTGGCGTTACAACACAAATAGGGATCTCATGAAAATATTTATTCTCTTTCATACTCGAATTTGCCCAAAATTTTGCTTCATTGGCATTGTAATTATCAGATATTAAAGAATCATTGACTATATCTTTATATTAGGTTTAGAGAGCAACATAAAAGATAATCCTGGCGTTACAACACAAATAGGGATCTCATGAAAATATTTATTCTCTTCCATACTCGAATTTGCCCAAAATTTTGCTTCATTGGCATTGTAATTATCAGATATTAAAGAATCATTGACTATATCTTTATATTAGGTTTAGAGAGCAACATAAAAGATAATCCTGGCGTTACAACACAAATAGGGATCTCATGAAAATATTTATTCTCTTTCATACTCGAATTTGCCCAAAATTTTGCTTCATTGGCATTGTAATTATCAGATATTAAAGAATCATTGACTATATCTTTATATTAGGTTTAGAGAGCAACATAAAAGATAATCCTGGCGTTACAACACAAATAGGGATCTCATGAAAATATTTATTCTCTTCCATACTCGAATTTTCCCAAAATTTTGCTTCATTGGCATTGTAATTATCAGATATTAAAGAATCATTGACTACATCTTTATATTAGGTTTAGAGAGCAACATAAAAGATAATCCTGGCGTTACAACACAAATAGGGATCTCATGAAAATATTTATTCTCTTTCATACTCGAATTTGCCCAAAATTTTGCTTCATTGGCATTGTAATTATCAGATATTAAAGAATCATTGACTATATCTTTATATTAGGTTTAGAGAGCAACATAAAAGATAATCCTGGCGTTACAACACAAATAGGGATCTCATGAAAATATTTATTCTCTTCCATACTCGAATTTTCCCAAAATTTTGCTTCATTGGCATTGTAATTATCAGATATTAAAGAATCATTGAATATATCTTTATATTAGGTTTAGAGATCAACATAAAAGACAATCCTGGCGTTACAACACAAATAGGGATCTCATGAAAATATTTATTCTCTTCCATACTCGAATTTTCCCAAAATTTTGCTTCATTGGCATTGTAATTATCAGATATTAAAGAATCATTGACTACATCTTTATATTAGGTTTAGAGAGCAACATAAAAGATAATCCTGGCGTTACAACACAAATAGGGATCTCATGAAAATATTTATTCTCTTCCATACTCGAATTTGCCCAAAATTTTGCTTCATTGGCATTGTAATTATCAGATATTAAAGAATCATTGACTATATCTTTATATTAGGTTTAGAGAGCAACATAAAAGATAATCCTGGCGTTACAACACAAATAGGGATCTCATGAAAATATTTATTCTCTTCCATACTCGAATTTGCCCAAAATTTTGCTTCATTGGCATTGTAATTATCAGATATTAAAGAATCATTGACTATATCTTTATATTAGGTTTAGAGAGCAACATAAAAGATAATCCTGGCGTTACAACACAAATAGGGATCTCATGAAAATATTTATTCTCTTCCATACTCGAATTTTCCCAAAATTTTGCTTCATTGGCATTGTAATTATCAGATATTAAAGAATCATTGACTACATCTTTATATTAGGTTTAGAGAGCAACATAAAAGATAATCCTGGCGTTACAACACAAATAGGGATCTCATGAAAATATTTATTCTCTTTCATACTCGAATTTGCCCAAAATTTTGCTTCATTGGCATTGTAATTATCAGATATTAAAGAATCATTGACTATATCTTTATATTAGGTTTAGAGAGCAACATAAAAGATAATCCTGGCGTTACAACACAAATAGGGATCTCATGAAAATATTTATTCTCTTCCATACTCGAATTTGCCCAAAATTTTGCTTCATTGGCATTGTAATTATCAGATATTAAAGAATCATTGACTATATCTTTATATTAGGTTTAGAGAGCAACATAAAAGATAATCCTGGCGTTACAACACAAATAGGGATCTCATGAAAATATTTATTCTCTTCCATACTCGAATTTTCCCAAAATTTTGCTTCATTGGCATTGTAATTATCAGATATTAAAGAATCATTGACTACATCTTTATATTAGGTTTAGAGAGCAACATAAAAGATAATCCTGGCGTTACAACACAAATAGGGATCTCATGAAAATATTTATTCTCTTTCATACTCGAATTTGCCCAAAATTTTGCTTCATTGGCATTGTAATTATCAGATATTAAAGAATCATTGACTATATCTTTATATTAGGTTTAGAGAGCAACATAAAAGATAATCCTGGCGTTACAACACAAATAGGGATCTCATGAAAATATTTATTCTCTTCCATACTCAAATTTGCCCAAAATTTTGCTTCATTGGCATTGTGGTTATCAGATATTAAAGAATCATTGAATATATCTTTATATTAGGTTTAGAGAGCAACATAAAAGACAATCCTGGCGTTACAACACAAATAGGGATCTCATGAAAATATTTATTCTCTTCCATACTCAAATTTGCCCAAAATTTTGCTTCATTGGCATTGTGGTTATCAGATATTAAAGAATCATTGAATATATCTTTATATTAGGTTTAGAGAGCAACATAAAAGACAATTCTGGCGTTACAACACAAATAGGGATCTCATGAAAATATTTATTATAACTCTTCCATACTCGAATTTGCCCAAAATTTTGCTTCATTGGCATTGTAATTATCAGATATTAAAGAATCATTGAATATATCTTTATATTAGGTTTAGAGATCAACATAAAAGACAATCCTGGCGTTACAACACAAATAGGGATCTCATGAAAATATTTATTCTCTTCCATACTCGAATTTTCCCAAAATTTTGCTTCATTGGCATTGTAATTATCAGATATTAAAGAATCATTGACTACATCTTTATATTAGGTTTAGAGAGCAACATAAAAGATAATCCTGGCGTTACAACACAAATAGGGATCTCATGAAAATATTTATTCTCTTCCATACTCGAATTTGCCCAAAATTTTGCTTCATTGGCATTGTAATTATCAGATATTAAAGAATCATTGACTATATCTTTATATTAGGTTTAGAGAGCAACATAAAATATAATCCTGGCGTTACATAGGGATCTCATGAAAATATTTACTCTCTTCCATACTCGAATTTTCCCAAAATTTTGCTTCATTGGCATTGTAATTATCAGATATTAAAGAATCATTGACTACATCTTTATATTAGGTTTAGAGAGCAACATAAAAGATAATCCTGGCGTTACAACACAAATAGGGATCTCATGAAAATATTTATTCTCTTCCATACTCGAATTTGCCCAAAATTTTGCTTCATTGGCATTGTAATTATCAGATATTAAAGAATCATTGACTATATCTTTATATTAGGTTTAGAGAGCAACATAAAAGATAATCCTGGCGTTACAACACAAATAGGGATCTCATGAAAATATTTATTCTCTTCCATACTCAAATTTGCCCAAAATTTTGCTTCATTGGCATTGTGGTTATCAGATATTAAAGAATCATTGAATATATCTTTATATTAGGTTTAGAGAGCAACATAAAAGACAATCCTGGCGTTACAACACAAATAGGGATCTCATGAAAATATTTATTCTCTTCCATACTCAAATTTGCCCAAAATTTTGCTTCATTGGCATTGTGGTTATCAGATATTAAAGAATCATTGAATATATCTTTATATTAGGTTTAGAGAGCAACATAAAAGACAATTCTGGCGTTACAACACAAATAGGGATCTCATGAAAATATTTATTCTCTTCCATACTCGAATTTGCCCAAAATTTTGCTTCATTGGCATTGTAATTATCAGATATTAAAGAATCATTGAATATATGTTTATATTAGGTTTAGAGAGCAACATAAAAGACAATCCTGGCGTTACAACACAAATAGGGATCTCATGACAATGTTTCTTCTCTTCTATACTCGAATTCTGCCCCAAAATGTTCTTTCATTGGCATTGGTCAGTTGTAAGTTATTAAAGAAGCATTGAAAATATCTTTATATTAGATTTAGAGAGCAAGACAAATAGAGATCTTATGATAATATTTCTTCTGTTCCGTAATCGAATTCTGCACCAAAATTTTGCTTCATTGGCATTACAGAAGCATTGAAAACATCTTTATATGAGGTTTAGAGAGCAATATAAAAGATCCTCGCATTGCAGCACAAATAAACACCTCAAGAGAATGTTCATTCTCTTCCATACTGAAATTCTGCCCCAATGTTTTGCTCCATTGGCATTGTAGTTATCAGTTATTACAGAAGCATTGATAATATCTTTATATGAGGTTTAGAGAGCAACATAAAAGACGATCCTCGCGTTGCAGCACAAATAAAGACCTCAAGAGAATGTTCATTCTCTTCCATAATGAAATTCTGCCACAAATTTTGCTTCATTGGCATTGATCAGTTGTCAGTTATAAAAGATGCATTAGAAATATCTCTATATGAGGTTTAGAGAGCCATATAAAGACAGTACTCGCGTTGCAACACAAATGAGACCACATGGCAATGTTTCTTCTCTTCCAAACTCGAATTCTGTCCCAAAATTTTGCTTCACTGGCATTGGTCAGTTGTCAGTTATTAAAGCATTGAAAATATCTTTGTATGAGGTTTAGAGAGCAACATAAAAGATAATTCTCGCGTTGTAACACAAATACAGACCGCATGACAATGTTTCTTCTCTTCCAAACTCGAATTCTGTCCCAAAATTTTGCTTCTTTGGCATTGGTCAGTTGACAGTTACAAAAGATGCATTGGAAACATCTCTATATGAGGTTTAGAGAGTCATATAAAAGACAATCCTCGCATTACAACACAAATAATGATCACTGCCAATGTTTCTTCTCTTCCTTACTCAAATTCTGCCCAAAATTTTGCTTCTTTGGCATTGGTCAGTTATCAGTTATTAAAGAAGCATTAAAAATATTTTTGTCTGAGGTTTAGAGAGCATAAAAGAAATCCCCTGCATAGCCACACAAATAAATACCTCATGATAACGTTTCTTCTCTTTCATACTTGAATTCTGCCCCAAAATTTTGCTTCATTGACATTGGCAAGTTGCCAATTAAAGAAGCATTGAAAATATCTTTATATGAAGTTAGAGAGCAACATAAAAGATAATCCTCGTTTTGCAACGCAAATAAAGAGCAATGGCAATGTTTCTTCTCTTCCACACTCGAACTTGGTCCCAAAATTTTGCTTCAAGCTTTACTTGATATCTATAATTTTACTTTGGCTATAACAAACTACAATAACTTTCATTCATTATTGATAAAACGGAATATTGCTTAAACTATAAGGGCGATAATATGATTTATAAGCGCCTCCATGCGCTGTCAACAAGGTGATAAAAATTAATAATAAAAACCTTAACCCTTACAGTGCCAACGAAAATTAATTAGGGGCGGTGATTAAAGAAACAAAATATACAAGCAGATATAGTGACTCTACTCAGATTTCATAAATACGATTTTCTAACGAGAAAGCGCCTGTTAATTTTAACGAACCGAAATTTTAGTAATAAGATACATTTTTTAGATTGTTATCTAATTTATTTAAGACAGTGTGTGGCAGCGTATGTAATAATTTTCTGGTTATGGCGACAAATTATTGCCTTGTTAAAATGGATTTTCATGCTGTATTGTAAACCTTTGGGAATTTTAATTAAATAAATTAAACAATTATATTTTGGACATTCTCCCTATATCTAAACGATATGTCATTTTCGAAAAAATGCCAGCGACATATCGTGCAACGGTTTCCACTCCCTGAAGATAAATCAAGTTCCTCCTCAAAGAAACTGTCACGAAATTTGCTGAAACTCTCTGCAACGCCCTTAAAAACAGTCATCAATATCCGGACCGAAAATCATTCAATTCGATTTTGATTTGAATTGAATTTTAAGTCTCCGCAAACATCTGCTTTTCTGACCGCATTAACAGGCCTTTTGTGTGCCTTTTCGAGATGGTTTCGGTACTCGTGTCCGTTTAATAAGCTCTTAGCCGAGGCCGGCAAGACAGCGTGTTGAAGTATGATGTAGATCATCTGGATAAGATTCGAATCTTGACTTTAAGTGGTTATAAAATGTAATTATATCGATAATGATATCGATGGATTCTTGGCTAGTGATATATTGGGTTTTAAGAGAATCTTGTTTGTTAAAATAAACTACAACTCGAAATAATTTTTATTTTAAATTCTTTTTGGGGGGCAAAAATCGAAATTTTTTTATACTTTCTTTTCGGCCCCTTTTTAAATAATTTTTTTAGACCACTTTGGAAAAAAAATTTGAAGCCGTTCTATTTTTCAGTCCTACGGGGCTGGCTATCGGATAAATAGGTTCTAGACAATCGGGAAAACATTTTTTTTCTTTTTTTTTTTTTAAGAATTTTTCTTTTTACACTTTTCGGCGACAGCTGTCAAAGTGGCGTTTTCTTGGGAAAAAAGTTTGGTGACAGCTGTCAAAGTGACGTTTCCTAAACAAATTTTTTGTTTTGTAAGCTGTCAAAGAGACGTTTTCTCGAAAAAAATTTTTTGTGACAGCTGTCAAAAAACTGTCAAAGTGACGTTTAAGTGTCAAAGTGAATGGGGGGCGCCATTTACAAACCGAGAACGGTTTCGGGGCGCCGAGGACGTCCGGGTCCCGAAACTGCGATCGGTTCCGTCCCGGGACCGATATTAAGGAATCGTCAAATTCGGATCGTAACCTCAAACTTTCATCGCGACGCACTGTAGATTTCGAGATAACCTAAAAGCGGCATTTTGACGTTGTAATTTTTAAGTATTGTCAAGACCTGCGCGCGCATGGATTTTGGAGGATTCTGCGCGCGCATCCGGCGGCCATTGGTCTCGTATCTCTTTTTAATTTCTCAAATTTTACAAACCTCTCCAACACGGTGCTACTAACGGCTAATAACTTATTAAATACTCAAAGGATCGCAACGAAAAATAGCCTAAGCGATTTTTTCGACGCGAAGACTTCGACAAAAAGCGGCGCAGCATTAACCAAAAACATTCTTTTAGAAGCCTTCCATGGGAATCACCAAAACGTTCTCGCTGAAGACTACAGTAGGTATCGACCACCATGTGGGTATTCCATCTTCCTTGATATCTTTCTCTCATAGTTTTTATGTCCTGGTGGGGTTTCTTTTCCTTGTTCTTCACTAAAATCATCTTCAAACGAAGATCAGGCATTAAACTTAACATCGTTCACTGATTGGGTAAATCGTGGATCTTTTCTGGTCTTCAGTTCAATTTACGTAAGAAGTAACCAGAACAACGTCCTTCTTGGTTCAAAGCCTTCATAAATTGCTTCTCAAGCCTCAGCTTGACATGCAAGGGTGGAAAGGTGATTTTCTCTCTCTCGACCAACTGGTTTTCCTTGAACCAAAACATTTCTTGAAGGCAAATTTCTGTCAATTCAGTGTTGATCTGCGGTCCCAAAGACATAGAACATAAGGATAATTCGTATAACCACTTTGCTGTCCAAGGAGGAAATTTATCATCTTTAGATCGATGAAAATCATCCACTGTTCTTCATTATTGATTTTTTCAGGACTAGAGCGATATTGCATGCGAGCAGGATGTTCAATTGGCACAAAAAGGCACCATTCGTCTGGTGAGTGTTATGACAAACCCATTTCTTCTAAGAGATCTCTTATATCATTCCAGAATACTATTTTCTTGAGGAAAAGGATCACCAGATCCTCTTCTCTGTTACAACAAATGTATTATTAGTACCTGGAAAAGTAGATTCTATTCTTTTAATTTGGAGGTGTAACAGTATAGATTCATGTTATACCTCCATCCGCTCTTTTATATGTTAAATGGGTTGCATACCTAAGTAAAATTAATTATTAGCCTTCTCGCGACAATTTAGGCAGCTCATATAGTCTCGGGTTGTGTACTTGGTTGCCTACTCTTAGGTTGCGTAATTTATGAAGGTTCTGCTAATTTTGATTTGATTGGTCGACGCGGTTCGTTTGTTTTGATGGCATTTTTGTGGCGAAAAGAATTCGAAAGCTTTCGGATGTCAAACCGAAGACGGTTTGACATCCGAAAGCTTACAAGAGTAAGTATCACAATTTTTTGTGATAGGGACGCTTCCATTATTTTGTTCTTTTTTAATGGTTTAAAGGCCTAACTCTCCCAATAATACGTCCAGTTTTGGTGAGATAGATTGGGCTCCGCTGGTAAGCCACCTTCCAGCTACGTAAGTGACAATGCAATAAACTCTTTTTATTATTATTTTCCATGGTGCTTTCTTTTAACTTTAGGGTGGCAGACCACCCACAGTGTGCGATACAACTAATTGGTTAAATATTTAGGTTAGCAAGTAATTAATTTGTTTATAACGTTTGGACACCCTCTCATAGTATCTGCGGAGCCTGTCAGCGAGGTTGCTAACTGGCGCCCTTTTCTTATGTATTGATGGCAGTATAATTTGCAGCTACCCCACTCGCTGACTGAGACTGAGCTAGACCTCTGCAAATCTTTTGCGACGTGTCTTAAGCTGTCCAAACGTTATAGTTACTTTTTTTTTGTTTTGAATTTGTGTTTGTTTAACTGCAATAAACACTCTGATTTAAATATTATCACTGATGCTTCGAGATCACGTTGTTTAGAGCTGAATGAGAAAAAAGTTACTAAGCAATAATCAAATAGGAAACAATCCATTATTCAATATTACTTTAAATGGACAAAAGTTACCGGTATTTAATTTTACCATATTCAGATCTATTCGCTTGTTTCGCCTTCTATTGTTATTTCTGCCAGTTACGAGTAGAATTCCTAATATCCCTTCAGACATTCCATCACCATCTTTTGTACCTAGTCGACGCAATACCCTTTTCAAAGTTGCCACATACTGCAACGTTTAAAATTTGTATAACAATATTCTCCCGACTTCTCAGTTCCGGATTCAGCCTATCATTACTACGAAACACCCTTAGCAGGTCATCTGAATTCATCTCACCCGCCGTCACTCTTCGGATAACTCCAATCAAAATGTCAGCAAGTTGCGGCAGAAATATCTGCATTTTAAAGGTAATTAACGCTCATGTGGGGTCATTGGAACCCAGTAAAACGTTTCATTTATTCAAGTCAAAGCGTACTAAACTCTAGTTAAATGCTCCTTATTCAATTACGATGATCACCATGGCATTAGAGTGTTTTAATGTGAAGTACTCAAGATGTCCGTTATCGAGTAAGTGCGTTATCCGCCATAAAAGGCGCAACTATAATAGTACCTCTGTTAAAGTTAATTAAATTTGAAAATCCAAACAAGCCGCCATTGTGTTCTCGTCTCGGCTGTTACGGATATTTTTTAAGGGGATCTCGAAAAACAGAGACCTGCGTTCAATGCCGCTTTTGTGGATCATCGCCCATGCCGTGCGTCCTACTTAAGTGCAAGCATGGCTTGTTGTAAAAGTGGTAAAAAAAATCAAACCAACAAATAATGATAATTGTTCCACCCTGTAACAAACAAAGGTTGCTGACTTTAAGAACTGTGTGCTTCGCATTTCATCGCAACTTTCGACGTGGGGTAGAAACCCGCTCTTGAAAACAATGAACATTAACTCCTGCATTATTAATAATTAGTAAGTTTGATTTTCGGTCGTGCAACTCCCACAACGCGCCAACACAAACGATCAGCCCTTAATAATTAAGCGAGTTAAGCGGGGTGCCTTCGCCTAGCCTTCCATATTTAATTTGTTTCCTTTGTTTCTGTACCGAGTAAAATATGTTTTCGGTATAATATACACAACCATTACCAGCCATTATTCTACAGATGCAATTAAACAAAGGGGCCGTATTAATTATAAACGATGATACTTTGTTACCGATACACTTTGGTTGGTCCGTTTGATTTCTTGGGACGGCAGTGGCGCACAACGGATAGTGCCTCAAATTAAAAACAAATCCGCTTCATTGCGGGCTTACTGCAATCAACGATCCTTCCCCGCGAGGTGTAACTAATAAAATTACCTATGTGGCACGTGACTAACCACCCTTCGTGCAGGAGTATTATTGCCGCGGGGTGGAGGGAAAAAAGTTTTCTTTGTGAGTTTGGCACATCCTTAAGAACAAATATTATTAAATATGGTATTCTCCCTCTGATTTATTTTAGAAGAATGAATTGAATTTCGAGGTAGGCAATTCACAGCCCAATCGATTATCTTAATTTTACAGTTTCTTTTCTACTTAAAAGGAAACATGTTGCAAACGTTTCTTATTGTTTTCATATTGAGTTTTTAAATAAATGCACTGTTTTCGAAAACACCCTGTATAGATATTAAAACCATTAATAATGGCAGAGCTGTTGCCAAATGTACTTACTCTCAAAATTCTTTAAAAATTTTTACAATTTCTTTTCTACTTAAAAAGAAAAATGTTGCAAAAATTTCTTGTCGTGTTTATATTGAATTTTTAAATAAATGAACTATTTTGGAAAACACCCTGTACAGATATTAAAACCATTAATAATGGCCGAGCTGTTGCCAAATGTACTTACTTTCAAAATTCTTTAAAAATTTTTACAATTTCTTTTCTGCTTAAAAGGAAAAATGGTGCAAAAGTTTCTTATCGTTTTTAAATCGAGTTTTTAAATAAATGCACATTTTCGGAAACACCCTCTACAGATATTAAAACCATTAATAAAACCCAAGCTGTTGCCAAATGTACTTACTTTGAAAATTCTTTTACATTTTTACAACTTCTTTTCTACTTAAAAGGAAAAATGCTGCAAAAATTTCTTATCGTTTGTAAATATATTGATTTTCTTAATAAATGTGCTATTTTGGAAAACAGATATTAAAACCTTTATTAATGATTGAGCTGCGCTGTTGCCAAATGGATTCTGTTTCCGAATTCTTTTAGAACTTTTACGTTTCGTTTTCTACCTAAAAGGAAAATTGTTGAAAGAACTTTTTATTTTACAGAATATGTTTTGTCGGTATTTTTAATACGTACACTGTTTTCAACAACGTCCAGTACAAATAGCAAACCATTTATAATGATCAAATGAATTTATTTTCAAGATTCCTTCTATATTTTTACAATTCCTTTTTTGCTTAAAAGAAAAAATGTTGCAAAAGTGTTTCAATCGTTTTTATACTGATTTTTTAAATAAATGCACTATTTTCGAAAAACACCCTGTACAGATATAAAAACTTTTAATAGTGGTTGTGCTGCACTGTTGCCAAATTGATTTTCTTTCCGGATTCTTTCGGAATTTATACGTTTCGCTTTCTACCTAAAAGGAAAAATATTGTAACAACTTTTTATTACAGAAAATGTGTTCTATTGGTTCTCTTAATAAACGAACTATTTTCGAAAACACTCCGTACAAATAATGAACCTTCAATAATCATGTCGGTGCCAAATTAATTCAATTTCCGATTTATTTCAGAATTATTATATATCGTTTTCTACCTAAAAGGAAAAATGTTGTAAGAACTTTTTATTGCACAAAATGTGTTCTGTCGGTATTTTTAATGCGTGCATTGTTTTCGACAACGTCCAGTAGAAATAACAAACCACTGATAATGGCCGAAATTTATTTACTGTTGGAAAAAAGAAAAAATGTTGCAAAATTCTTTTATCGTTTTTATATTGATTTTTAAAATAAATGCACTATTTTTGAAAACACCCTACACATATATTAGAATCTTTGATACTGGTTGTGGTGCTCTGTTGCCAAATGAATTCTGTTTCCGAATTGGTTCAGAATTCTTACGTTTCGCTTTCTTCCTGAAAGGAAAAATGTTGCAAGAACTTTTTATTACAGAAAATGCGTTCTATTGATTCTTTTGACGAATGAACTATTTTCGAGAACACCCAGTAAAAACAATGAACCTTTAATAATGCTAATGTTGTTGCCAAATTGATTCAATTTCCGACTATTATATTTCGTTTTCTACCTAAAAGAAAAAATATTGCAACCTTTATTTTACAGAATAAGTTCTGTCTATATTCTTAATACGTACTTTGCTTTCGACAACGTCCAGTATAATAACAAACCATTAAGAATGCCGAGCTGTTGCCAATGCACTTACCAGAATTTTTTCAAAATTTTTGCAATTGGTTTTTTGTTTAAATGGAAAAATGCTGCAATAGTTTCTTATCGGTTATTATATTGATTTTTTAAATAAATGCACTATTTTCGAAAACATCCTGTAAAACCTTAAATATTTCCGATTTACTTCAGAATGTTTACGCTTTCTACCTAAAACAATAGTTTTTTGACAAAAAGAGAAAATTAAAAAATTTTATTACTGAGAATGTGGCTTTATTCAATGAATTACTTTCGAAAACACCAAGCACAAATAATGAACCTATAATATGCTCACACTGTTGCCAACATTATTCACTTTCCGAAGTTTTTCAGAATTTTTACGTTTCTACCAAAAAGGAAAAATGTTGTAAAAACTTTTATTGCAGAGGATGTGTTCTATCTAATTTTTAAGAAGTGCATTAATTTTGAAAGCATTTTAATAGTGCCATTAAAAATGGTCGCGCTGTTGCCAAGTTGATTTATTTTAAGAATTATTTCAAATTTTTACGCTTTGTTTTCTGACTAAAAGGAAAAAATATTATAAGGTCTTTTTGTTGTAGATGATGTGTTCTATAAGTTTTTTCAATAACTGTATTATATTCTGTAGAGATAATCAACTTTTAATAATGGTCACAACTACGCTGTTGCCAAATCGATTTAATTTCTGAATTCTTCCAGATTTTCCATTTCGCTTTCTGCCTAAGAGAAAAAAATGTTGTAGGACCTTTTTATTGCAGTAGATGTGTCCTAACTAAAATTTTTAACAAAAATCGTGCTGCATTGTTGCCAAGTATATTTATTTTCCGAATTCTTTAAGAATTTTTACTACCTTGTAGAGATAAAAGTCTTTAAGGTTCCATTTAAGTGATATACATTTTTCTAATTCTCCCCACGAGAAACGCCACTGCGCACAGCTACAGTAATTACGATAGGGTAGACCGCTCGGAGTGGAGCGCAGACCACCCGAAGTGTTAAGGAATCAGAATCAAAGTAAAACATTTATTATTTATGTGACCGTGACTTAACGTTTTGTGCCGTATTGTGCACCAATTGTAACAGGAACATGCCGTGAAGCCATCTAATTTATCACGTAGTCTTCGTACGTGCTCCTCGGGGCTCATAATTTCCAGGTAAAGTACGAAAATGAGGAGCGAATCTGTAGATACTAAAACCATTATTATTGGAAAATACAACTGCTACTCCAACTAGTAACAAAAAACATTGATTTTCTTCAGTAAAAGGGATTTAACAATTTTTCTATAAGAGCCCAAAGTTTAATTATAAGAAGTCAAAAGCTCACAAATTGGTTCTCTTCTCCGATGAAACTTGTTGACATCACGATTATTAATCAAGATACCAACATCTGCTTCATTTTTGTGGCTGGCAGTGCATCAGATAAGATTTTAATAAATGCATGCGTCCTAAGACCTCACAATTCACTAATAGGATTTCATTTTCAAGGATTACCGAGCCTGGCCCCTGAGATACACTAACATTTTTATTATTATTATCGTTAATGACTTGAGTTTAAATTCTTCATTGTTACAACGGGCATTTATTCGTTGTGATGATGCCTTGAAGATTAAGATGATAAAGTAAAGCTTAGAAAATTATTAAAGGCGTTAAGTTCTTTATTATCGACAAAACATACAAAAATATGCAATTATGAGCCAGTCAGTATTGCAATAGGGATGTTGGAATTACTCGTACTCGGAATATTACAAAATATTTTCATTAGCTCATCAAGTATGTGCACGCATATCATAAAACGTATGTACGTATATTTTTAATTTTATCAGTTCATTCACCTCCGCGTACTTAAAATATGGTGAAAATATCTACCACAGCGGATATTAAGCAATTAAAAATAATGAAATATAATAAATTTCAGAACAATCGCCTTTTTATGAACAAGGGGGAGCCTTTATCAGAACTTAGGGCAATAAGTTCAAT
The DNA here is from genome assembly GCA_963680705.1 of Rhagium mordax. Lineage (NCBI taxonomy): Eukaryota > Metazoa > Arthropoda > Insecta > Coleoptera > Cerambycidae > Rhagium > Rhagium mordax. The sequence continues at coordinate 4,191,036 of OY796662.1, read as the reverse complement.
AACTGTTATCTAAAGGAAAGACCGTGAAGAAGCCCAATCAATTTTAATTCCAACATCGGACAGTTTTTAATTAAAAACTTGAATATGTCATTATTCTATTTAGAACGTATTTTACATAAATAAAATTATCTGGGACGTTTTAGTAATTTATAATCTTATCAAGTATCCGATCGGCCTGTTCACAGACAACTGAGGTCCCTACACTTCATAAGTCAGTACAAAAATCCAGAGTAACACCATATTGGTAGGTACTTGTAATCTGATCTTTAGATCTGATACCTGTGTTTGGCCACACCAAAAATACCTCTTGAATAGATGGAACACCAGTTATCGGGAATAAATGGGGCGGACCGGGGTAAAATACGCAAGTGGCAAATCTACAAATATTAACGCTTCTTCCTCTACTCTACTCAATTTTTCTCAGGAATCTCATTTTTTTCATTTCGTTTGAAAAAAATATATATGGCAACAGGGCAGCGCTAAAAAAACAATAGACCTTAACCTTGTGCAAAAGTTTGTCGGTTTGTTTTCTTTTTGGTAGAAAACAAAAGGTAAAAATTCTAAGAGAATTTAGAAATAAATATACTTGGCAACAATGCAGCGAAAATTTTTATTATATATGCAAGACGTTTTCGAAGATGCGCACCTGATAGATAAAAAGGACCTACAACATTTTTCCTCTTAGGCAGAAAGCGAAACGAAAAATCTGGAAGAATTCAGAAATTAAATCGATTTGGCAACAGCGTAGTTGTGACCATTATTAAAAGTTGATTATCTCTACAGAATATAATACAGTTATTGAAAAAACTTATAGAACACATCATCTACAACAAAAAGACCTTATAATATTTTTTCCTTTTAGTCAGAAAACAAAGCGTAAAAATTTGAAATAATTCTTAAAATAAATCAACTTGGCAACAGCGCGACCATTTTTAATGGCACTATTAAAATGCTTTCAAAATTAATGCACTTCTTAAAAATTAGACAGAACACATCCTCCGCAATAAAAGTTTTTACAACATTTTTCCTTTTTGGTAGAAACGTAAAAATTCTGAAAATCTTCGGAAAGTGAATAATGTTGGCAACAGTGTGAGCATATTATAGGTTCATTATTTGTGCTTGGTGTTTTCGAAAGTAATTCATTGAATAAAGCCACGTTCTCAGTAATAAAATTTTTAAATTTTTTTCTTTTTGTCAAAAAACTATTGTTTTAGGTAGAAAGCGTAAACATTCTGAAGTAAACCGGAAATGTTTAAGGTTTTACAGGATGTTTTCGAAAATAGTGCATTTATTTAAAAAATCAATATAATAACCGATAAGAAACTATTGCAGCATATTTTTAAACAGAAAACCAATTGCAAAAATTTTGGAAAAATTCTGGTAAGTGCATTTGGCAACAGCTCGGCCATTATTAATGGTTTGTTATTACACTGGTCGTTGTCGAAAGTAATGTACGTATTAAGAATATCGACAGAACATATTCTGTAAAATAAAGGTTGCAATATTTTTTCTTTTAGGTAGAAAACGAAATATAATAGTCGGAAATTGAATTAATTTGGCAACAACATGAGCATTATTGAAGGTTCATTGTTTTTACGGGGTGTTCTCAACAATAGTAGTTCAATTATTAAAAGGATCAATAGAAAACATTTTCTGTAATAAAAAGTTCTTGCAACAGTTTTCATTTCAGGAAGAAAGCGAAACGTAAGAATTCTGAAACAATTCGGAAACAGAATTCATTTGGCAACAGAGCGACACAACCAGTATCAAAGATTCTAATATATGTGTAGGATGTTTTCAAAAATAGTGCATTTATTTAAAAAATCAATATAAAAACAACGAAAGAATTTTGCAACATTTTTTCTTTTTTCTAACAGTAAATAAATTTCGGTCATTATTAGCGGTTTGTCATTTGTACTGGACGTTGTCAAAAACAGTGCACGCATTAAAAATACCGACAGAACACACTCCGTGCAATAAAAAGTTCTTACAACATTTTTCCTTTTAGGTAGAAAACGATATATAATAATTCTGAAATAAATCGGAAATTGAATTAACTTGGCACCGACATGATTATTGAAGGTTCATTATTTGTACGGAGTGTTTTCGAAAATAGTTCGTTTATTAAGAGAACCAATAGAACACATTTTCTGTAATAAAAAGTTCATACAATATTTTTTCTTTTAGGTAGAAAGCGAAACGTATAAATTCCGCAATAATCCGGAAAGAAAATCAATTTGGCAACAGTGCATCACAACCAGTATTAAAAGTTTTTATATCTGTACAGGGTGTTTTTCGAAAATAGTGCATTTATTTAAAAAATCAGTATAAAACGATTGAGAAACATTTGCAACATTTTTTCTTTTAAGCAAAAAAGGAATTGTAAAAATATTGAAGGAATCTTGAAAATAAATTCATTTGATCATTATAAGTGGTTTGCTATTTGTACTGGACGTTGTTGAAAACAGTGTACATATTAAAAATACCGACAAAACAGATTCTGTAAAATAGAAAGTTCTTTCAACAATTTTACTTTTAGGTAGAAAACGAAACGTAAAAGTTCTGAAAGAATTCGGAAACAGAATCCATTTGGCAACAGCGCAGCGCATCCATTATTAAAGGTTTTAATATCTGTTCAGGGTGTTTTCCAAAATAGCACATTTATTAAGAAAATCAATATACAAACGATAAGAAATTTTTGCAGCATTTTTCCTTTTAAGTAGAAAAGAAGTTGTAAAAATGTTTAAAGAATTTTTAAAGTAAGAACATTTGGCAACGGCTTGCTTTTTATTAATGGTTTTAATATCTGTACAGGGTGTTTTCGAAAATGTGCATTTATCTAAAAACTCGATTTAAAAACGATAAGAAACTTTTGCACCATTTTTCGTTTTAGGCAGAAAAGCAATTGTAAAAAATTGAAAGAATTTGGAAAATAAATACATTTGGCAACAGCTCGGCCATTATTCATGGTGTGTTATTTGTACTGGATGGTGTCGAAAACAGTGTCAGTATTAAAAATACCAACAGAACACATTCTGTACAACAAAAAGCTTTTACAACATTTTTCCTTTTAGGTAGAAAACGAATATTTCCTACTTGCGCCTGCTTCCCCCACACCTAATAAATCCGGAGTAAAATATTGGATTTAAACATGATACTAACGATTTGTCCTAGCAGCACCTTAAGAGTATTAGGGAAACGTTTAGATGCTATCGAGTCTTATAAGAGGCCTCAATGACATTCGAATTTAATGGTTAGTTCTTTTTTATTGCGTGCCTGACGTGGAACCTGTGTGTGTTTTAGGCTGGTAACGTCCGCTTAATGGTTTTTTTACGATCCATATTCGCTGATAACGTTTTATTGAAGTTTAAAAGTTTGAAACGGTTTTATCTGGTCTAGTCTAGTTCTTTGGTAAGCTTCGGATCAATAAAATCTGTACAGCTCCAAACAGATTATTAAAATTGTCATTTGCAGCAAGAATGAACTGATTTCTTTTGCTCCTCATGTTTCAGATTATTTCATACATACTCACGCATATAAAGATCCTGCTGTAACTTAGACAAATACAGTCTGCTTCTGCTGGAAACAATAATTGTAAATTCTATTAAAGATAAGAAAGAGAAGAATCCAACAATTGCTAAGAGAAAATAAATTTCACCTTAAAACCTGTTTATTTTATTCTAGATTGTTTTAATTAGACATATTGCAGGAGGATCTTGAACTTAAGAACATAATTGTAGATGATATTGAAGATAAAGACTAGGAGAAGAAGAAGGCGACTTTTATCCACTGCTAAAGGAAAATTTTCGAACATAAGACTCGTTGCTTTCATCCTGGAGTGTCTAAATTAAAAATATTCCAGGAGGATCTTAAACTTAAGGACTTAATTGTAGCTGATATTGAAGATGGGAATCAGAAGAAGACATTCGAAATATAAAAGAATTAAATTCTCAAACTTAGAATCAATTTTCTCTGCTCAAGCTTGTGACAATTACAGAAAGAATTTGAAATTAGAAACATAATTTTAGATGATATTGAAGATGAGGAACGTGGGAAGAAGGCAATGATTAATCTACTGTTAAAGGAAGCTCAATTTTTGAAATTAAGACTCATTTGAAGATGAGGACTAAGAGAAGAAGGAGGTAACTTTTATTCACTGTTAAAGGAAACTAAATTAAGACTCGTTTCCTCCATCCTAGATTGTTTCAATTCAAAATATTTCAGGAGGATCTTGAAATTAAGGACATAATTGTAGATGATATTGAAGATGCAAATCAGAAGAAGACATTTATCCGATAATTAAAATAACTAAATTTTGAAATTCAGAACACATTTACTCTGCTCAAGCTTGTTTTAATTATGATAACTGCAGAAAGATCTTTGAACTTAGAAGCATAATTTTAGATGATATTGAAGACAAGGAACAGGGGAAGAAGAAGGCAACAATAAAATTAATCTACTGCTCAAGGAAGCTAAATTTTAGAAATTAAAACTCGTTTGTTACGTCGTAGATTGTTTGAATTAAAAATATTTCAGAAGATTCTTGAACTTAAGGTCTTAATTGTAGATGATATTGAAGATGGAAATCAGATAATTAGACGAACGAAATTTTGAAATTTAGAACTCATTTACTCCGCTCAAGCTTGTTTTAATTATGATAATTATAGAAATATCTTTAAATTTAGAAACAAAATTGTAGATGATATTGAGGATAAAGAGCAAGAGAAGAAGAAGACAACATTTAATCCACTCATCAAGGAAATTAAATTTTCGAAATTAATACTCGTTTTTGTATCCTAAACAGTTTGAATGAAAAATATTGCAGAAGAATCCTAAACTTGAAAACATAATTACTTTTATTGAAGATGAAAAGAGGAAAAAGAAGAAACAAAAATTTGACACAGAAAATTCTCAACCTTTCTCGAAAGATCTGTTTATTTTATTTTAGATTGTTTTAATTAGAAATATTGCAGAAGGATCTTAAACTCAAGGTCATAATTGTAGATGATATTGAAGAAGAGGACTAGAAGAAGAAGAAGGCAGCTATTATCCACTGCTAAAGGAAACTAAATTTTTAAAATTAAGACTCGTTTGTTACATCGTAGATTGTTTGAATTAAAAATATTTCAGAAGATTCTTGAATTTAAGGATTTAATTGTAGATGATATTGAAGATGGAAATCAAATAATTAGACGAACGAAATTTTGAAATTTAGAACTCATTTACTCCGCTCAAGCTTGTTTTAATTATGATAATTATAGAAACATCTTTGAATTTAGAAACAAAATTGTAGATGATATTGAGGATAAGGAGCAAGAGAAGAAGAAGACAACATTTAATCCACTCATCAAGGAAATTAAATTTTCGAAATTAATACTCGTTTTTGTATCCTAAACAGTTTGAATAAAAATATTGCAGAAGAATCCTAAACTTGAATACTTAATTACTTTTATTGAAGGTGAAAAGAGGAAGAAGAAGAAACAAAAATTTGATACAGAAAATTCTCAACCTTTCTCAAAAGATCTGTTTATTTTATTTTAGATTGTTTTAATTAGAAATATTTCAGAAGGATCTTAAACTCAAGATCATAATTGTAGATGATATTGAAGAAGGAGGACTAGAAGAAGAAGAAGGCAGCTATTATCCACTGCTAAGGGAAATTAAATTTTTAAAATTAAGACTCGTTTGTTACATCCTAGATTGTTTGAATTAAACATATTTTAGAAGATTCTTGAACTTAAGGACCTAATTGTAGATGATATTGAAGATGGAAATCAGATAATTAGACGAACGAAATTTTGAAATTTAGAACTCATTTACTCCGCTCAAGCTTGTTTTAATTATGATAATTATAGAAACATCTTTGAATTTAGAAACAAAATTGTAGATGATATTGAGGATAAGGAGCAAGAGAAGAAGAAGACAACATTTAATCCACTCATCAAGGAAACTAAATTTTCGAAATTAATACTCGTTTCTGTATCCCAAACAGTTTGAATGAAAAATATTGCAGAAGAATCCTAAACTTGAAAACATAATTACTTTTATTGAAGATGAAAAGAGGAAGAAGAAGAAACAAAAATTTGATACAGAAAATTCTCAACCATTCTCAAAAGATCTGTTTATGTTATTTTAGATTGTTTTAATTAGAAATATTGCAGAAGGATCTTAAACTCAAGATCATAATTGTAGATGATATTGAAGAAGAGGACTAGAAGAAGAAGAAGGCAGCTATTATCCACTGCTAAAGGAAATTAAATTTTTAAAATTAAGACTTGTTTGTTACATCGTAGATTGTTTGAATTAAAAATATTTCAGAAGATTCTTGAACTAAAGGACTTAATTGTAGATGCTATTGAAGATGGAAATCAGATAATTAGACGAACGAAATTTAGAAATTTAGAACTCATTTACTCCGCTCAAGCTTGTTTTAATTATGATAATTATAGAAATATCTTTGAATTTAGAAACAAAATTGTAGATGATATTGAGGATAAGAAGCAAGAAAAGAAGAAGACAACATTTAATCCACTCATCAAGGAAATCAAATTTTCGAAATTAATACTCGTTTTTGTATCCTAAACAGTTTGAATGAAAAATATTGCAGAAGAATCCTAAACTTGAAAACATAATTACTTTTATTGAAGATGAAAAGAGGAAGAAGAAGAAACAAAAATTTGATATAGAAAATTCTCAACCTTTCTCAAAAGATCTGTTTGTTTTATTTTAGATTGTTTTAATTAGAAATATTGTAGAAGGATCTTAAACTCAAGATCATAATTGTAGATGATATTGAAGAAGAGGACTAGAAGAAGAAGAAGGCAGCTATTATCCACTGCTAAAGGAAACGAAATTTTTAAAATTAAGACTCGTTTGTTACATCGTAGATTGTTTGAATTAAAAATATTTCAGAAGATTCTTGAACTTAAGAATTTAATTGTAGATGATATTGAAGATGGAAATCAGATAATTAGACGAACGAAATTTGGAAATTTAGAACTCATTTACTCCGCTCAAGCTTGTTTTAATTATGATAATTATAGAAACATCTTTGAATTTAGAAACAAAATTGTAGATGATATTGAGGATAAAGAGCAAGAGAAGAAGAAGACAACATTTAATCCACTCATCAAGGAAACTAAATTTTCGAAATTAATACTCGTTTCTGTATCCTAAACAGTTTGAATGAAAAATATTGCAGAAGAATCCTAAACTTGAAAACATAATTACTTTTATTGAAGATGAAAAGAGGAAGAAGAAGAAACAAAAATTTGATACAGAAAATTCTCAACCATTCTCAAAAGATCTGTTTATTTTATTTTATATTGTTTTAATTAGAAATATTGCAGAAGGATCTTAAACTCAAGATCATAATTGTAGATGATATTGAAGAAGAGGACTAGAAGAAGAAGAAGGCAGCTATTATCCACTGCTAAAGGAAATTAAATTTTTAAAATTAAGACTCGTTTGTTACATAGTAGATTGTTTGAATTAAAAATATTTCAGAAGATTCTTGAACTTAAGGACTTAATTGTAGATGATATTGAAGATGGAAATCAGAAGAAGACATTTACCCAATAATTAAACGAACTAAATTCTCAAACCTAAAACTCACTTACTCTGCTCAAGCTTGTGATAATTACAGAAAGATCTTTGGACTTAGAAATATAATTGTAGATGATATTGAGGATGGGGAGCAAGAGAAGAAGAAGAACGTTTAATTCACTGTCAAAGAAAACTAAACTTTCGAAATTAAGACTCGTTTGTTATATCCTAGATTGTTCCAATCAAAAATTATATAATAATAATTGTAGATGATATTGAAGATGGGAATCAAAAGAAGATATTTATCCCATAATTAAACGAACTAAATTCTTAAACTTAGAACTCTAGCTTTTTCTAATTATGATAATTCCAGATAGATCTTTGCACTTAAAAACGTAAAATTGTAGATGATATTCAAGATAAGCATGAAGATGATAGTGACGTTTTTATCGCCTGCTTTTCGTATATACTAGACTTTATGGATACACTTTTGTATGATAACTTGTATATCTTTTACAACTATTTACAAAATTAGGCGCAGATCCTTTCGAAAATAAATCATTCAACATATACTTAACCAGACACCAACGAACACAGTCCAGCACCTTCAAATTATTTCAAACGAGCATAGCATTAAGCGACCCTTATCACTGTCAAAAGTTGTAAAATGTTGCTCTTTACGTCAACCAGACGTACCAGCCCGCCCATAACAATTAAGTAGTTATAGATTCCTTAAAAACTTAATAAGTAGTTTAAAAAATAAAAGTTCTCGAATTATTTATAACATCAATTAAATAATTATTACATCTGTGCTGGGTATGACTTCGAGCCCTCGGGGCTGGATCGCCAGCTTAAAGTGTCAGCGAGTGATAGATGGAAGATGTAAATACTATTATTTTGGAATTTTATAATAGGTAGGAAAAGTGGGATTGATGAAACAAGTGTTTCTACGTGAGAATACTGTTCAGGGTTATGAGGAAGCGAAAAAATTAACTACCAAGAGGTTTTAACATAATTTTAAAGAGTTATCCCCTTGCTCCACTGATGACTCTGCTGTTGCTCATTCAAGATATATGATGTCCAAATCTATTAACGACGACGGCTTTGTATTTTTAGCAAAGCTACAAACTAATAACTCATGTGTCCATATCTTTGACAAGTCTATTTAAAAGCCATCGTACGTGAACGTAGCAAATAATGTCCTTTACAGTCCATAAAATAGGTTACGATTCTTAGAGAGTATATTAGCACCTTTTAAAGGTATTTAGAGAAACCATAAGCGGCTATTATTTGCTAAGATGTTTAATCAAGCGAAATTAACATATTTTCTTAGAGATTCTTCAACACAATCAGTTGTAGAAACCATTGAATAGTGAATGCATTGTAGTAAAAGTATGAGAGGTCATTGATGTAGAGAGTGACGATAAAATTTATGTTTCACAGAATTTGTTCAATATCTAACAGGTTGTTTATTCTAGACCGTTAATTTAAGATCGTATTAAGTTTTTACTGTCACTTATGTCGTTTGCTACCAGCCAAACCATTGATTAGTTTTTAATTATCATTTAATTGCATTTTTTGCTAATTTAAAATTTCAGAATTAAATTTTTCTAAAGCGTTATTTATTAACAAAAAAATACACAGTTTCTTGTCATCAAATTTATATTTACGCCTGTGTTGACACAAACACGAATAAAACATTTCCAGCTTCCCATGACTATCCCAGGTATTTCGCTTTTGTCCCTCGCAACTAAATATTCGAAAATGTAATCTAACACTTTAGAGGACGGTGTCGTGTGATTTTTCACCCTTACACACCGGTGGATACATTAGAAAGAGGCTGATTTGGGTTTTGTACGTTTGATACACCATTCACGTACACAGAGGATGGCGAGGACAGGTAGCGAGCAGAAGTGTTGAGATGTCGCGATAACGCTGGACCCCGCTGTTTTATGGTTTATGCGGGAGATTAAATCATTTCAGGATAAGAAATAAGGTGTCACACGATATACGGAGGTGGGAGTTGTTTTGGTAACATTTGGGTTGATCAACTCGACCCCACTTGGTGACAGTTTGACTCTTGTTCCATATTATACAGTGTGACGCGTTTAAAAAGTTTGCCAACGAATTAAGATATTGTTACTTGCGCCAATCCAAATGGAATTATTGATTTAATAATGTACAATAATAATGTCTAATGTCTAATGTCTAATGTTTAATGTCTAATGTCTAATGTCTAATTTCTAATGTCTAAATTCGAAAATCAATAATCGATAATCGATAATCGAACATCGAAAATCGAAAACCTTAACTTAAGTGAAAAATGGCAAAGTAAAATGTAAAACGTAGACCTAAGGCTGAAGTCTAGAACTTAAAACTTAAAAGCTAAAAGTCAACCTTAAAATTCTAAGGTCAAAGTTTTAAGTTTCATGTTTTAGTTTTAGAACTTAAATTTTAGAGTTTGGATTAGACCTTAGTTTTAGATTTGGTATTAGATTTTAAGTTTAGATTTTAAATTTTAGCTTTTTTTAAATCTTAGACTTAGATGTTAGTTTTTTAGATTATGTTTTAGTGTTAAGACTAGATTTTAGTTTTAGATGATGAATAAGAATTTATTTTTATATTTTAGGTTTTGAATTAGATTTTAATTTTAGATGTTAAATTTTAGATTTGAACGCTTAGATTAAATCTTAGTGTTGATTTTGATATTGATTTTTAGATTTTATATTAGATTTTAGTATTAACTTTCAGATTTTAGATTTTAGCTTTCAATAAAAAAATTTAGAATAGATTTCAGTTTCAGATTTTAAATTTCAGATATTAGTTTTAAATTTTAGATTATATGTATTTTAATTTTAAATTTTAGATTTTGACTTAGATTTTAGTGTTAAATTTTGGTTTTAGATTTTTGGAATTTAGTTTTCAGATTTCAACCTTTAGAATAAATCTTAGTTTTATATTTGGGATTAGATTTTAATTTTTGATTTTAGAATTTAGATTAGATTTTAGGTTCAAATTTTAGATTTTTAGATATTAGTTTTAGATTTTAAAATTTAAATTAGATTATAGTTTTAGATTTTTAGTTTTAAATTTTAGATTAGATTTAAGTTTTAGAATTTAAATTTTAGATTTTAGATTAGTCTTTAGATATTAGTTTTATAATTTAAATTTCAGATTTTATAGCAGATCTTAGTTTCAGATTCCAAATTTTAGATTTTGTCTCGTATTTTGTATTAGATATTAGGTTTATATTTTAAATTGTAGCTCTTAAATTAAATCTTAGATTATATTATGTTATATTATATTATGTTTAGAGATGAAACATCATTATAAGTATATCAATTTGGATATGTTTGTTATTATATTTTAGTTTCAGATTTTAGTTTTAAGACTCGATTTTAGATTTACATCTTAGATATTGAACTAAAATTTTAGTTTTAGATGTTAAATTTTAGATTTTAACTTTTAGTGTTGATTTTAATTTTTAGGTTTTGGATTTGATCCTAGTATTAAATTTTAGATTTTGGATTAGATTTTAGCTTTCAATTTAAAAATTTAGAATAGATCTTAGCTCCAGATTTAAAGTTTCAGATATTAGTTTTAAATTTAAGATTATATTTTAGTTTTAAATTTTAGATTGTGGATTAGATTTAGTGTTAGATTTGAAATTTTAGATTTTGGTTGTAGATTTTAGATTAGGTAAATTTTAGTTTTCAATTTTGGTTTGAGAATTTGGTATTTAGTTTTTATATTTCAACTTTTAGAATAAATATTAATTTTAAATTTAGTTTTTATTTCTTTCTTTTTTTTTTTAAGGATTTATTACCACATTCCTCGAAATTCCTTTTATATTTGGATTAAATTATGTTTTATTATTTTAATTTTTAGGCTTTAGTTTAGATTTTAGTTTCAGATTTTAGATTTTGGATTAGATTTCAGCTTTAGATTTTAAAATTTAAATTAGATTTTAGTTTTAGATTTGTTTTAAAATTTAGATTAGATTTAAGTATCAGAATTTTAATTTTAGATTTTGGATTAGACTTTAGATTTTAGTTTTATATTTTAAATTTTAGATTTTAGATTAGACCTTAGTTTTATATTTCAAAATTTTATATCTTGTATTAGATTTAAGGTTTAGATTTTAAATTTTAGCTTTTATATTATATTCTAGTTTTATATAGTGCAGTTCCTTTTAAGATCTCAACCATAACAGACATAAAAATGTATCTAATATTAATTATTATATAATTTTTACCACCTAAATTTTCTCTATCTAGTTCTCTGAAGATGGTTTAATAAAACCGAAACGTCAGAAAATAGTTTTTTATTTTACCACATGACCGAAAACCTAGGAAACTACACATCAAATTAATTCTAGTTTTAGATATTAGTTTTTAGATTATATTTCAGTTTTAGATTTTAGTTTTAAGATTCGATTTCAGTTTGAGATCTTAGATCTTTAATTAAAATGTATTTTTAAATTTTAGATTATGAATTAGATTTTAGATTAGATTTTAGTTTCAAATGTTGAACTTTAGATTTTAACTTTTAAATTAAATTCTAGTGTTCGATTTTAATTTTTTGGTTTTGGATTAGATTCTAGTACTTATTAAATTTTAGATTTTGGATTAGATTTTAAATTTTATATTGGATTTTAGTGTTAGATTTCAAATTTTAGATTTTGGTTTCAGATTTTAGATTAGATTTTAGTTTTTAATTTTGGTTTTAGATTTTGTTAGTTTTTAGACTTCAATTTGTAGAATAAATCTTAGTTTTAGATTTAGTTTTAAAATTCTGGATTATTCTTTAATTTTCGATTTTAATTTTAATTTTAGACTTTGGATTAGATTTTAGTTTCAACTTTTAGATTTTGGATTAGATTTTAGATTTAGATGTTAAATTTTAACTTTTATATAAAATACTAGGGGTTCAATTTTAATTTTTAGACTTTGGATTAGACTCTAACATTCAATTTTAGCTCTAAATAATAAAATTTAGAATAGATTTTGGATTTTAAATTTCAGATAGGTTTAGTTTTAAATTTTAGATTATGTTTTAGTTTTAAATTTTAGATCTTTAATGTTAATTTAAAATTTTAGATTTTAGTTTTCAATTTTGGTTTTAGAATTTGGCATTTAGTTTTTAGCTTTCCACTTTTAGAATAAATCTTAGTTAGATTTAGTTTTTATATTTTGGATTAGATTTTAATTTTCTATTTTAATTCTTAGACTTTAGATTTGATTTTAGTTACAAATTTTAGAATTTGGATTAGATTTTAGCTTCAGATTTTATCACTTAAATTAGATTTTAGTTTTAGACTTAGAGTTTTAGATTTTGGATTAGACTTTAGATTTTAGTTTTATATTTTAAATTTTATACTTTAGATTAGACCTTAGCTTTAGATTTCAAATTTTAGATTTCTGTTTTAGATTTTAGATTAGATTTTAGTTTTCAATTTTGGTTTTAGATTTGGGTATTTAGATTTTATATTTCAACTTTTAGAAAAATCTTTGTTTTAGATTTGGTATTTAGATTTTGGATCAGATTTTAATTTTAGACTTTTATTTTTAGATTTCAAATTAGATTTTAGTTTCAAATTTTATATATTAATTAGATTTTAGCTTCAGATTTTATAATTTAAATTAGATTTTAGATTTTATAATTTAAATTAGATTTTCAAGTTTTAAATTTTAGATTACATTTAAGTTTTAGAATTTAAAATTTGTTTCCAATTTAGATTTTATATTTTGAATTGAGTTTAGTGTTAAATTTTATATTTTGGATTATATTTTAGCTTTAGATTTTAAAATCTGGATTAAATTTTAGATCTGGATTTTAAATTTTAGATTCTGGATTCGATTTTAGATTTTAGTTTTAGATTTGATTTTAGTTTCAGATTCTTGCTTTTAAGATTCAGATTATGGATTAGATTTTAAATTTTCGTTTTTGAATTAGATTTTAGATTTAAATTTAAAATTTAAGATATTAAATTGGGATTTGAATATGAATTTGGATTTGGATTGGATTTGGATTGGGATTGGGAATGGAAATGGAAATGGAAATGGGATTGGGATTTAGAAAGATTCTACTATTTGATTTTAAGTTTATATTTTATCTTTTAGATTTTGGATATTATTTTAAATCAGATTTTAGATTTAGATTTTAAATTTTGGATTATATATCAGATTTTAGTTTTAGCTTCAAAATTTTAGATTTTAGATTAGAGTTTAGTTTTGAACATTACTTTGAAAGATTTTGGATTAGATTTCAGTTTTAGATTTTAAATTTTAGAATTTATATTAGATTTTAGTTTTAGGTTTTACATTTTAGCTTGTAGGTTTTAGGTTTGTAATTTTACATCTTTGTTTGTAATTTTATTTCTTAAATCATACTTCTTAAATCTTACATCTTAAATAGTGAGATGCGTACAATTGCCGATATTCAATCAGCGAATGCAGCAACGCCGGTTGGATTCAGCACTTGGATGAGTGACCGAGGATAATGCAGCGGGCTAAAACTTAAACCTCAAAAAAATTACCAAACTTTTTCGTCTGTTATGAATAATAAATAGGAATGGGACAAATCTTCAGGGAAAAACAAGAACATGTAAGTTCCATGGGAACGAAACTCTCCGCTATGTCATAGCTATGTCTGCATATTACGCGGCACTAAAACAAAAGCAGATTTATAAAATATGTATCGTCCACACGACAAATTACAAAGGTTGAGATGTTAATCATGGACGCCGGACAAAACAAAATTCACAGAACCCAGACAATGAAATTAACATAAATATTCCCGTCCGAAGTCGTACCAATCCTTGGTTATAATCGATATTATTTCATCGAGATATTGCCTTTTCGCATCACAATAACTCATTTTTATTGTCAGCGATTATGGCCCATTGTATTTCGAGGCGCATATCGACTTGGACTTGAAACTTTGCGAGAAGCAAAAAGACAGATAAATATATTACTTGCCCCGACATGACATAAAAGTAGAAAATAACGTAACTATATAACAATGACAAATTATTGTTGCATCTGCGTCGAGAATATGGCCAATATTTTACAAGAACTCTGTATATATTATGTAGGTTGGACAGCTAAGATTTGTCTGGTGCAAGCCTATAAAATATGTAGGTACGTTTCTTCAGGGTGCAGAACTGGGCCGGTTTTGCTGAAACTTTCGAGAACTAAGTTTTATTTCGTTAACATAATTAAAATCCAAAAGTGCATCTCTCGCCAATAATGTCTCATCGGAAAATGATTTCACTTAGCTGATTAATTTCTTTACAATGACATCGTCCATAAGCTGCACCATTTGATACCGCAAAAAGTAGACGTGTAATTTAACTCACAATGGAAATCACGTCATCGTGGGCTCAAAAACTACAAAAGGCTCGTCATAATTGCGGTTATTGAATTTAATTATATACGAATTATTTACATACTAACAATAGTTTTATTGTGTACCGTTTTAGTATATTAGATGGGTGTTCCAAAAAATCCTACCAGACGATCAACGAAAACCTAATAGCTGACTGAGGTTATGGTAACTGATCAGTTTTAAAAGTATCAATAAAAATATACAACTTTACCAAATTTCCATAGAATTCGAAACAACTAGTTTGTATAAAACATCATTATCAAAGTGGTAGGGGTCTGATTGGTCCCAAGTAACATTATAAGCTCTACAAGGTTCTATTTTGGACCATCTGTAAAATATATGGGACAACCGAGACGGTCAAATCAAACTAATATGGCTCTTCTCAGACATGGAAAAACTGCTACGTCCAATATTGCACAACTTCTGGAGCAGCGCCACATCGAGGGTTTCAACCCTCTTGAGGTTTTGAAATCCACCCTGTACCCATCTGTTTATTCAACGTATATGACGCAATAACTTCCTATACCCTCAAGGTATGAATAAGGTGTAAGGTTATCTATCAATCTTTTCTGAGTATAGAAAACAACAATTTGCAGAATGTCCGGATCCATGCATTTACATGATTGAATTCAGTTTTTACAAGTCATGAACGTATACACCCTTACTAAGAAATATTACACACACTCAAGAGGCTTAAGGTTAGTAGTGGCAAGCTAACGTTGGTATATAGTGGAAAATGAAGGCTAGGCACAGTATGTTACTTTTAAATAAACAAATTAAATGTATAGCACACATATCTCTATTGTTAAATTAAAATTTTAATAGTTTCCACAAACGACGGACGCCCCTGCGACAAAAAAAATTATGTCCTTATACGTGAACATTGTAAATAAGGTAATTAACTATATAATAAATAATAAATAATGAATAATTCGTAGTGAGTAATGGGTAATGAGTAATGAGTAATGAGAAATGAGTAATGAGTAATAAGTAATGAGTAATGAGTAATGCGTAATGAGTAATGCGTAATTAATACTGAGTATTAAGTAATGAATAATGAGTAATGAGTAATGAATAATGAGTAATGAGTAAGGAACAAGGAGCAAGGAACAAGGAGCAACGAACAACGAACAACTAATAATGAATAATGAATAATGAAAAAATAAATTAGGAACAAATAAATCATAAATAAATAAAGAATAAATAATGCGTAATGAAAAAATAACAAATACTTAAGAATAACGAATAACAAATAACGATAAGCGAATAGTAATAACGAATAACGAATAGCGAATAACGAATAATGAGTAATTAGTGGACAGTAATAAGTAGTGGATAACGAATAAAGAAAAACAAATTGTGACTAATGACAAATGACGATCGAGAAATGAGAAATGAGATAAGAATAACGAATAGCGAATAATGATAATGAGTAACAAATAACGAATAACAAGTAACGAATAATTAGTACTCAGTAATCAGTAATAAATAATGAATAACGAGCAATGAGTAATAAGTAACGAGTAATGAGCAATTAATAATGATAATAATTAATAAATAATATACCGAATATTAAATAATAAATATATAATAAAAAAAATCATAAATAAATAATGACTAATAACTTATGACTAATGACAAAGTACTAAAGAAGCACGAATAATGAATAAAGAAATAGCGAAAAACGAATAATCAGTAATCAGTAATCCATAATCAGTAATGAGTAATTAGCGAATAGTAATAAATAATGAATGACGAATAAGGAATAAGGAATAATGAGTACAACGAACAACGAATAACGAATAACAATAATGAATAATGAATAACGAATAATCAGTGATTAGTACTGAATAATAAACAATTAACAGTGAATAACAAGAAACGAATAGCAATAGCGAATAACGAATAGTGAATAACGAATAATCAGCAGTCAGTAATAAGTAGTGAATAATGATTAATATATTATGACTAACGACAAATAACAAATGAGAAATGAATAACGAATAGCAAATAACGACAATAAACCCCGAATAACAAGTAACGAATAATTAGTAAACAGTAATCAGTAATAAAATAAACAATGAGTAATAAGCATCGAGTAATGGGTAACGATTAGTGAATGATGAATAATAAATGACGAATAACGAATAACGAATAATAAATATACATACAATAAAAAGATCAGAAACAAATAAATCATAAAATAAATAAACAATAAATAAATACTAATAACGAATAAATGACGAAGAGGGAAAAACGAATAATCACTAATCACTAATCAGTAATCAGTAATGAATGATGAATAATGAATAACAAATAATGGATAATGGACAATGGGGAATCGTCAACGAGTAATGAGTAATGAATAACGAATAACGAAAGAGAATAGTGAATAACGAGTAACGAATAACAAAGAATGACGAATAACGAAAAACGAATGATCACTAATCAGCAACCAGTAATCAGTAATAAGTAATAATAATAATAATGAGTAATGAAAAATAAGTAATAAGTGATAGATAATGAGTAATGAATAATAAAATTAATAATGCACGACCAATAATCAATAATGACTAATCACTAGTCAGTAGGCAGTAATCAATAATTAATAATCAATAGTATGTAGTCAATAATAAATAACAAATAGTCAATGATCAGTACTCAATAATTAATAATCAAGACTCAACATTCAATAATTAATAATCAATAATCAAGAATCAATAATGAACAATGAATAATGACGTAAAAATGAACCTACGAATAATGATAATGAATAACGAATAATGAATAACGAATAATAATTAGTAATCATTAATCAGTAATGAATAAAGAGTAGCGAGTAATGAATAATAAATAATAAATGATAAATGATAAATGATGATAGATGACCGATGACCGATGATCGTTGATCGTTGATGGTTGACGGTTGACGGTTGATGATTGACGATTGACGATTGATGATTGATAATTGATAATTGATAATTGACAAGTGGGTAATGGATAATGAATAACGAATAACGAATAATGAATAACGAATAATGAATAACTAATAATGAATAACGAATAATGAATAACGAATAATGAATAACGAATAATGAATAACGAATAATGAATAATTTATATAAATACATAATCAATAAATACTAAATAAATAATACCTAAGTAAAAAATATTTAGGGAAGGTAAAACTTTATGATATAAAATAAAAACTAACATCGACATATTTTCTATTTCGTGGCTTTACTTTACGACCACAGTGTACACGCTTGTTCGTAGCTTTGTATAGTCACTGTTATCGGGAATATGATTGATTCGCTTTTAAAATGGGGTTGTGCCACTATTAAGTGCCTCGAAAAAATCAATTTAGCCCATTTACCTTTTTATGCCACCGTTAGGTTATTAAATTAAAAGTTAATACCTGAAGAAAAGCCTTCAAATAGTTTGGTGATTAGGCGTATTCTTCGATGAGGCATACAATAAGTATTTTTACGTACAAATTTTCGACGATTACGCATTTCTTAATGCAAAATAAAATAATTAACTTAAACATTATTACCGATAAGTATTATTACTATTATACAGGGCGGTACGCTGAGCAGTCTCTATGGAAATAACAGTTATAAACACTACCACTTAAGTTCTCAAAAAGAAGGTGGAGGAATGAGACTTGCAAATATACTGGTTTTAATGATTGCTTAATTGTTTTGCAACTTCTGCTGATAAATTAGTTCTACTAAGTATTTAAACCACTGATTTCATCAGTCTGTTTTTTGTGCTAGCCTGGCGCAGAAGGATTCCAAGATAAAAAACCGAACAAAGTTTCGGTTTTACCCATTCCCATAAAGTATGATATGATCTTTATATCACAATGCCCAGGTAGAGCTGCTCGCATTTCTATGAAAATATTTCTACCATTGTAAATATCTTTTGCTAAAAAACATACGAAATAAACTACAGCTACAACTACAGATCATTATCAGATGGTATAATTCTTTCTGGTTCCTTTAGAATACTTTTTAAACTGTTTATATTGTATTGTGCATAGGTATAAAATATAATCCTATTATCCATTGTGCGCTATAATATACCAGTCCATAACATCTACAACTATAACTATTAAAATCATAAAAGAATGAGACTTTTATAGGGTTAGACAAAATATAGTAAGGCCGAGACAATACTTGTATTGAAGAAAACGAAACTAGTTTGTACGGTACAGCCTCTATATTAACGCCTAAAGTGTTGAGAAAGTTTGACAGCTGCATTCAACTGTCTCTAAACACAATGGGTACTTGATTTCTTTCGTATCATCTGTTGTTTAATTATGATCTCTGCTGTGCTTCGTAAAACGAACGTTTGTTTATTTTTTTTTCGGATTAATGCCTTTTCTAAATCGGGATGAGCTAGTTCAGCTACTGTTTAGTTGTCGGCAAGAAATAACTAAAGCAGTTGGAATCGGCGTTTATTTGTTAGTCGGAAAGTAGTAGCCGGTTTGTCACAGTTTGAATTGGCCCACCTAAAAAATTGCTTATTTATGAATATGATATAATCCTCTCTTTGGCAATCATAAGCGAACCAAAATTTATATCGTGGATATTTTCATTTATTTTCGCGCTCTAGGAGGACCCGAGACTTCGAATTAAAAATCAGACTATATCGACGACCGTCCGCTTCAGTCTTGTTTTGGTAAGGTGTAATCTATTATTAATTTAAGCGTAATAAGGGACTTGTATTGCTCTCAATGAACCTCTTGGACTTGGAAATAATTAGTGAATTAGTAAAATATTCCGAATTTCTAGTCAATTATTAAAAGTATATCTAAAACGAAATGTCATGTAGCACAACCTGTATAATTTTTGTAGTCCTTCCAATGATGGCACATTTTGATATATGCACTGTTTTCCACGCTAAACGGGCAATTATTTCGACGTTAAAATCTACTAATGGGAGGTTAATAACGCGATAATAAATAGGATCTTGTTCGAGGAATAATTTATAATAATTTCGTGTGTATATTTCAGCCAGATCGCTAGGCGCATCATATAAATTACGAAAAATTATCCCAAAGACCTTCATTCAACGTGAACATGCTATTCCTTTCCCCACAGTTTGAATGTTAGTTGTATGTAAATAACTCCGTAATAAATAATTTTATAACACCGAGGCCTAAGGTTACTTTCTATAATCTTCAAGTGCTCATCATTCATAATTCTGTTTTTAATCAGCCTTTGTGCTTGTCTTCTCCACCTTTTTCATGTAAATTTTGTATTATCAACTCCCGTGTAAACAATGTTAATAAATAAACTACTGGGAGTAGGCATTTACATAAATATGCAAGTTAATGTTTTTAAGGCACAGACAGTTATCTTGATGATACTATCGTCCTCAAATACGCACCTAGCCAAAAGCCAGCATACATAATTGTCAGTGTGTTTGGAAATCATAAAAAGTTCCAAATTTGCAAACATATACAGGGCGTCATACATTTCTTAAAGTCGTCGTAAATCATTAATTAAATTAATGGATTTTTTTCTTCGGATTCCTCGTATAAACAATCGATTTGTTTTTATACCGTTTTGCATAAGAATGTCAATGATATTAGGAATAATCATAAATTATCTGCGGTTCTCTACACTTTCGCATATAAACTTTACTACAAATATTTCCTTAATAAAAAATATGAGCTTGTTTTAAATGTTTTGTTTCTTATGACCTTGTGAAAGAATTTATAAATCTTAAAAATCATCTCCGCCACTCACTTCGGTTGATGGTGGTCTTAATTGCGCTGATGGATCACAAGGACACGTGAACTTCGATTTTGTTTACACTTTTTTGTTTGGTTAATGATATCGGGCTATTATAGCATTATTATACATTTACACTTGGAATATGAGAAAGTTTGTAATGTGAAAAGAAGAGGTAATTATATTGGGTTGTCCAAATTTTGTTATCGAGTTACAAAAATGCAGAAGTAGAAAGAGAATACAAAAAACAGATCACAAAGAGAAAGAATGGAAAGAAACAGAAGGCATCATACAAGTAGTAGAACCAAAAAAGTAACAACAGAAAAAAAAATGGTGGGATGAGGAGCACACACAAGAAACCGAAAAGGAATAGACTCAAAATGACAGCACAAAAAGTGGTGGATAAGAAAGCATACAGAGAACAAAAGAGAATTACTAAAAAGGTATGCTGACAAAAAAGAGAGACCATACTGAAAGCAAAGTCAAGGAAATAGAAAAATACTATAACAGAAAAGAGATAAGAAACTTTTATAAAGAGGTTAAAAATGGAAAGGAAGAAAGGACACCGCAATAGTTATCAAAGATAAAAACAGAAACCTTCTAGGGAAAGATGAAGGGAATTGAAAGAATATTTCCAAAAGATGCTAAATGATGACAAACAAAATGAGATACTGGAAGACCAACAAAGGGAAAAGAGTCAACAGTTGATGATCCAAAAAGACAAGAAATGGAGGAAATTATAACAAAACTGGAAAACAACAAATGCCCAGGAACAAACGGAATAATAGCGAAAAACATCAACTATGCTGGAGAAGAAATTGAAAATAGAATATACGAACTAATAGTAGTCATCTGGAAAAGAGAACTGAGTGGAAAAAGGCTACCATAGTCCGGATTCTGAAGAAAGAAGGGAAAAGAGGAACAGACTCAGAATGTCAGCAATACAGACCTAGACAGCATAAGGACGCATACAGAGAACAAAGGAGAATTACTAAAAAGGTATGTAGACAAAAAGAGAGACCACAATGAAAGCAAGTCAAGGAAATAGAAGAAGACTATAAGAGGAAGGAGATGAGAAACTTTTATAGTGAGGTTAAAAATGAAAGCAAAGAAAGGACATCAGAGATAACAACGACAACCTTCTAGGAAAAGATGGAGAAATTGAAGGAAGATGGAAAGAGTATTTCCAAGAGATGCCAAATGACGACAAAATGAGATACAGGAAGACCGACAAAGGGAAAAAGATGCAGAGCCAACAGTCGAGGATCCAACACGACAAGAAATAGAGGAAATTATAACAAAACTGGAAAACAACAAAAGCCCAGGGAAAAACGGGATAACAGCGGAAAACATCAAATATGCTGGAGAAGAAATGGAAAATAGAATATACGAACTAATAGTAAACATCTGGAAAAGAGAAGACATACCAACAGAATGGAAAAGTGTAGAAATGAGGATGGAACAAATTGGAGACACCAGGGAGGATTTAGAACAGGAAGAGGCAACACGAATCAAATATTCACGATGAAGGAAATATCAAAATTCCACTTGCAGTATTGTTGGTCGATTTTAGCATAATACAATTTTCAGGATTCAGAATGCTACAAATGTTGAAGGAATCAGATCAAGAGGGAACTAATAAAAGAATTTGAACCAGGACTCAGATAGGAGGATCCATTATCAACCATCATAATCAACGATTGAAGCTGAATAGAGAAGGAAAGGTACTAAATAAACGTCACCAACTCAGTTATGCTGACGATGTGGCTATGCTGGTAAGGAACTTGAAAAACTAGGAGAAATCACAAGCAGAATGACAGAAGCTGCAAAAAATGGGACTAAGGCTAAACGAAGATAAGACCAAGCTACCACACAACAGGCTAGTGGTAAATACAAATAATACAAAGTTGAAATCTGAAGAAGTGGAAGAACTTGTGTCCCCAGGAAGCCCTTAGAAAATGGGAAAGGAAGATAATTAGGAGAATAGTAAGCGGAAAGAGAACACAAGAGAAGGATATAGAGGAAGAGAAGACGATGAGATATATACAATTTTCAAGGAAGCGACCATAGAGGAATTAATAAATGCAAAAAGAATGCAGTGGCTAGGATGTATTGAGAGAAGGGAGGCCAAATATGGAGTTACATTTGATCTAAGTGCTTACCTGCGTAACATAGTTAATTGTCTTTTAGGCGACAAAACATAGTGTACTGGCCCAGATAACATATTTACTGATGTTAGCTGTAAACCCCTTATTTTTTTTGTTTCAGGGCGTTCATGGAGTCACCTGGATTGGAGAACTTACCTTTGAGACTTTTATTTATTTTATAGCTTGTATTGGTTTATTTTAATAAAGAAATTTAATTTGAAGAAATCTCTACTCTTATTTAACTGGATGTCAGGGTGCTGCAGGAGTTCTTTATTATCGATTTCTTTACTTATTTGCCACGAGATGCACAAGAGTTCATATTCTGCATTAAAATGGACAGCTTGGTGTAAAAATTTGTGCAACATCGGTTGTAACTTAAGATTCAGGATACCAATGCACTCCCCGCCTGTTTTGTTGCTGGTCGCCAGATAACCAGGTGGGATTTTGTTTTCAGGGCCCAATAGATTCCTTTGTTTCATGTTTTGGTAAGTATTTTCTCTTTATTTAAGTTATTTCTAACTTTTATTTATTTTTCAGGAGTGAAACGTTCTCTTACCAGCTTGGGCGTTTAGGCTTCACTGTTTGTATTCCACTTCACCGGTTACCTGATGAAAATTGCTATGTTTCGTTGCTTTCTTGGTAATTCTGCTTTCAGACTAATTAAGTATTTAACTTATATTTTACTTATTTCATATTTTTTTGGAATACCATTGTCGTATTTAGGCTCTCCAAAAAAATTCATTCTCTAAAACTAGGCAGTATAGCAAAAATAGTGAATTACCTATTTTACTAACTAAGAAGTTGTACTAAAGATGCCACTTCTATCGACCTGACTGTTGTTTCAATCATCACGATGATTAATACGGCAATAATTACGTAACACTTATACACTCCTATTAATAATGAGATTCAACAATCGCACACATCAATGTGACAAAACCTTATGATATTTCCTGTGCTCCAACACCTCATGAATAGTAATAGAAGATTTACTACTGAACAAAACGGCATTAAGGTCGACGGCGAGCGTGCACCATGTGGTTGCATATTGAGGTGAAATCCGACGACAGGAAACTTGTACGGATAATATGGAGCTTTCAATAAAATGGGTTTCCCTAAATTCGGGGTATTTTTAGGTGCCAGTTGGACTATAAACACTTGACTCGAGCGTATCCGGATTAAGTTTTGTTGTTAAGAGGATTAAGGGACTATTATTCTCTAGTAAGAGTATTTATTTCATTCGAAAAATGCTACACACACACACGTTCACAGAGTATATAGAAATATTAGGAATTTTAACCAAAATATTATCAACTTCAACCATCATCAAAGTTCCCCCCCCTTCTCAGGTACCGCGTTCTCTAAAACTTCTGGTATCTCGCTATCGGCTGATCTCTAAAGCACCAGTTAAACATGAGTGTGTTTTTAAGGCAGTCCTTCAGAATTTTTAAAGCGGTTCAGTTTCTTTTAACTCTGCCGCTATCTATAATTTCCTGAAATGTAGGACATATTAGAACTAGGGTTTTGTGGAAATTAAAACGACACTTTGTTTTTTTAGTTTGAAACTAACCAGTTGGTGTCAAAAGTTTCTGATGAAATGATTTGGATATACATGTATAGTTAAGATCCGTTTGAGACTTAAGGGTGTGTTTCACCCTATAATTTTCTAGGGCGATTATATTAATTTTCTAATATTTGGACATATGGCTTTTGAGCATATGCCTTCAAAAATTGATAACAATCATGTCAGTTTATTGCTGGCATCATAATTTATAGAGTTAGATCGCTTTGGAGCAGATGCAGATTTTAGAATTGGAATTAATGATGTAGTGCACTTGCGCCCTTTTATTACTAGCGAAAGTCTGCATGAATTTTATATACAGATTTCTTTCGAAAATAAACTGTTAAACGATTATGGCATTACGAAATCATTTATATAGTTACGAACTTAGTGCTAATAGCTGATTACTATTTAATGTCTGTGGTGATGATCTTCGTGACGATAAAATGTTTATAACCGTCATTGTAGTTATTAGAGTTTTAATAACCGTTTCGAATTGTCCCGATAAATCCTGAAGACCCATAACGGTCGAAATTTGCTTGAAATACAAGGTGGGAAAAGATACATGGAGTATTCCAAATGGTCGCTACAGAGGAAGGACTAAATAAAAAAAATTCTGGGAATAAATTTTTTTTCGAAAACAAATTCCTTGCTTTTTGCATTTTTGTACAAAGGTCCACTCCACAAACTCACCGTATAATTATCACAATAAAAAATTTCTTTGATCATCATTTTACGACGATGACAAATAAGATAAATTAACACCTAGACAAGACAATGCAGGGCCACATTAACTCCAGACAATGAAATTGAACGAGCTCTTTTATCGATTATCGATTACCATCATTGAGCCCTTCACTAGCGTGTGCGGACGTGCATCAAGTTAAGACATGGCTGCAACCATACAGATGCATCTAAGTTTGTCATAGGTGAGCGCTGGCTTGTGGTTCTAAATATAACCGTTCAAAATTGGAAAAAAATATGACCCCTTTGTGCACTTTCTTCCCATATGTTTACCATAAATTTAAATTAAAAGATGAGCGTCTGCTCGAACAGGTCCGTTAATTTTAATGCTTTATTGAATTTTATTGTAGATAAACTCGGCGAGGATTATTGCTTGCCATAGAAGTGAAAATTATCGTGTGCTGAATTGCTCGTGTTTCTTGTTAGTCCTAACTATTATGAATACGCTCCAAATTTTGGACCGTGATGGATGCATTATCTAAAAGAATTGGCACTTAATGTATTTTGAATATTTTTTAAAAAATGATTTTTTTTGGCTTTAACTAGAGAGAGCAAAACATTAGGAAATCAACTCCATTAAACATTAGCTCTTACATCGTTAAATGCGAAGTGAATTGGTTAAACATGTACTTTAGTTGTAAGTCTGCTTTATAACAGTATAGAATTGTTGATATGTGGCTTGACGCTTCAAGAAGTGATGCCAAGAATAACAATCCGTAATGTCATACAGTAGATTGAATAAAAAATGGCACATTGTGTTGCACGTCCCGGCACGAGACAATGGACGGGCTGGGCCCAATCAAGGAACGAGTGGGTGGTATTTAATATGTGAAATATCGGCGATTCCGATTATTTTGCCGTTTAGTTTTGCAATATGTGGACAAATAGAAAAGACAATAGTGGATAATTCTTTTGTTCGGTGTCACCAAGTGAGACATTTTGAATATGGGCTATTAAATCTATGAACGGCAATCTTATTACAGTTTAACCCGGTTTGGAAATAATTTGGTTTGCTAGGAAGTAGGTTTCATAAGACTGCATAAAGTTGCAAAAGTAAAGAATAATGTTTAAACGTTAATTGTGGCATTTCATAAATTTTTTCTCTTCCTTTCCATTTTTGGGATTTTTTGACCATATTTCCCAGCTTAATAAAGTTAACTAAATCAACTTTTTGGATAGGAATATCAAGAAATGTGATAATAAATCCCACTATTAACTATGGCCCTCTATTATGAAATAATAGTATATTATTCAACGACCGTATAATGATGGGTATTAATCACGAGGTGAAGTTTACGGCCACGAGCCGCAGGCGAGTGGCCTAAATCACCGAGTGGATAATAGCCATTATACGGGAGTAGAATACTATACTTTATCCACGACTACTAAATATTTTTGTTGTTTGTAGTAGAACAATATAATATTATAGCTAAATCAAGGAAGCATCTGACAGTAGTGATTAATGACTCATTAATCACTGCCGTGATTAATGGGTAGACGTATAATGGGTACATTATACAATAGTCGTGGATAAAATCACTGACAGTAGTGATTAATGACTCATTAATCACTGCCGTGATTAATGGGTATTATTAAGGTCGAGTAAAAAGACGTATAATGGGTACATTATACAATAGTCGTGGATAAAATTATATTACCCACCCTTGTAATGAATAGCATAATTTAATATTTAATAAATATTATACTAAAGTCCGAACTTAATTAGCTGGTGCACACCTAACCATCTAAACTCTAATTATGCCCTTATTTACGACACACCGTCACTATGGCGTTGTAATGGCGAGCGCATCCCTAGTAGAGAACCGACTGGTCCCTTGGGATTCCTAAAAATTTGTTTGCACCACACCCTTTATTAGTACTAGTCCAGCATCCATTAGGTTTGCTTGTCCGACAGGGTTGTTGCGCTTGGAGAGGGTGGCAGCGACTGCCATTTATTTTTATTAAAAGCGGTCACTTTAATTTTTATATGTCGCAAAAAAGTACGGCAATAATGGAAACAAACTTGACGTAATATAACTAACACTGACGCTGAAATTTATTTAATTAGTGATGGTATATTAAGAGAAAATACGGATTTGTATAGTCGTGACAAAATAAAGGTTTTCATGATTACCAATAAAAAGAAGGAAAGCACGAGTAAAGTACATTATGTGGCAGTAATCCGCTTGGTTAAAAAAAATAACCGATTGGCCTGAATCTGTTGAGATTGAATGTTTGGTCCATTTTGCGATTTTCTGTTTTTCAAAAGTTTTAACAACCGATTCCAACTCTTTTTTGTAACAATTTCCAAGATATACAAATTTTCATGACCTTGTGGATCCCAGATATGTAAACCGTACGTTGTCAGTCCCGGTTGTATATTTCTACATTCTGAGTGACCGTTATTGGGCCCAGCATTGTTGCCATATTAGTGGTACCTGAAATTAATTTTTTTATTGAGCGTTCGTAGATGGCGCCCTTCTTTCACTTTGACATTTAAACGTCACTTTGACAGTTTTTTGACAGCTGTCAATTTTTGTTTACGAAAACGTCACTTTGACAGCTGTCAAATTTTTTTTCGAGAAAACGTCACTTTGACAGCTGTCACAATTTTTTTCGAGAAAACGTCACTTTGACAGCTGTCAAATTTTTTTTCGAGAAAACGTCACTTTGACAGCTGTCACCGAAAAGTTTTCTTCAAAAGAAATGTCAAAATTTTTCTTACCGATTTCGCCTAACTTCCGCCAGCCCCTACGGGGGGGGGCCTATAAACCATTCATCCGATAGCCAGCCCCGGATCGTCTAGAACCCATTCAAGAATCCTAATTTATGGAAAGCCATTAATATACATCTTTACCATAACAAGGCTCATTACCCTACCTCGAGGGACTCCACAAATTACATTCAGTTTTCCCATTGCTTTGAATATATTTTATTTGTATTATTATTTGCTACTTTACAGATATGAATTATTTTGTTTAACTCTTGAACCGATTTACCATTTGCACACAATGTATTCTAAATATTATTTATCCATTAGCCTTTCATATTTCTGTATCAAATTAAATTACTGGCTCCACCACAGAAAAATTAATATCATAACAGGACACACTATGTACAATTGATTTCGTAATAGTCTTAATTTGGTCAATATTGAAGTGCCAGTCGCTTTATGATAAAAATTACGAGGCGAGGCAAGGGAAATGTGGTAAACGATCTCAATTGTCTTAACCACAGTTTATTGATTCTCACACATTTTCAAGTTTTTCTGATTCAGTCGTGCTTAGAACCAGAACGATGGATACTTATTATTTACACCGTCGAATTCTTTTTAATTAAGACGTGTTAGTCTGGTGGTTTTGCTCATTTATACGGGGCGAATCAAAATTACTACTCAATTAAGATAAACACACGAATTTTACAAATATATACCACCTAGCAGACCTAACGCCCCTGAAGTGACATAGCTGGCACTCTGGCGCTCTTTAAAAATAATTGCAAAAATATATCTGGAAATGGCGTTCAATTTTTCAAATTTCTCCAAACACGCGTCCGGTCCGAGCTTAATAACTCGCGGCTCTTTTGAGATGGACCGACGGCACATTTTTTTCTGAAAACTAGATGAAATTTACAAAATCCTGCGGCATAGTAGTTTTCTCGATTTTGCTTCCTAAGAAAGTTATGATTTTTTGAAAAAGGGCGATTTTGTCGGATTTCGATGATTTTTCAGATTTTAGAAACGCGCCACAGCTTTTCCCTATTGATTTGGAGGATCGGCACCTGGTCGGCGGGCAAGAAGAAGGAAAAATGAAGAACCCCTTTTTTTTTAATTTTTCGTCCATCTCTGATATTAGCCGAGATACGAATTTTTTAAAAAGGTCAATTTTGCCGAAAAATTATACTTTTCCGGGGGCTCTCGTTCCTTTCCCCGGAGGATTTTTTTGACTGAACTTTCAGGAGAGCTAGAACCAACCTTCCTTTCGGGCCCCTGAAAATTTCGTTGCTTAATATTCATCCGCAGCCGAGCTATGAATTTTTTAAATACATTGGTATTAGGAATAATTATTATGAACAAGGGGCGGAATAATATGCATTTAAATTCAAAAATATGCAAAAGTGAGCCAATTATTTTTTTTTTATTTCGATCCCAGGGGGGAACCGATTACATTTTCGGATTCGGGGAGACTTCAGGATCCCGAAACTGTTTTTAGATTTTCGATCGGGCCTTCTCTTCTGAAATCGATTTTGACAGTTAAATATTGAATTTTAATCTGGACCAATAAGAAGTTTTTCGCTAAAATGGCCATTTGTGAAGCCATTTCCTCGCAATTTTCGATGGAGGATCGGTAGAGGGCGTCTTCAAGCGCCTCTCTCGACCCTTATACCGAGTGTTCGGCTTTCCCGGACCACGCGAATAATTAAAAAGCCAGAAAAAATCGCCAAACATCTGAAATTTTCATTTATATTGCAGCGATGCCCCGAAAAAAATGGAACGGCGTCAAAAATTTTCCCAAGTTCCAAAATTTTTTTTTTTCAATTTTGGCTCCAAAAATATTACGATAGCAAAGTATAATTTAAAAATAGTTTTAACTGGAACACCCGGTATATTTTCAAAACCAAATCACATCATGTAAATAAAATATATTCTACTCGCAATCTCCGTTTCAAATTAACTAATTATTAATTAGCTGCAATTTCGGTCGCTGATACGAGTTGAGCAATTCGTCCTACTTAAAAAAAAAACATAACTCATTACCATTAAAATTATTTATCGACGGAACCGTCATAAATAAAACAAGCTACTGTACTTACTTAATATTATCTGGAACAAATTATGTAACTTTTTTTTCAGATAATTTTATTCGAATGAAGCGAGCGTTTGTCCGTACTGATTAACTTATGAATATACAAAGGCTCGACTAATAAACTAACATGCTTTAAACTGTTTGTTCGAACTTGGCTACTTTATTTACGAGATGTCTTTGTTTCGGAAAGCCGTTGAGTCTTTGACTGACTATATAGAAGGTATACTCGGCGACAAGGTCTGATACAAAAATAAATATATTTTAAAACCTTTGCCATAGAAATTTTGTAGGAAAAATTGACGAAAATAAATTGATTAGAAAAATCATTTTGAGATGCAGCAATGAAAAATTATTATTATTCTATCTAATTTTACTTCTTTCCTTTCTTATTTTTTGTATTTTTCTTATTTTTTACCTTCTTATCTTTAGTCTTCTTCCTCATATTTTCGTCTTCTTCTTATTCTTCGCCTTCTTCTTCGTTTTAGCATTTTCTTCTTCTTCTTCTTCTTTTTGTTTATCTTCTTCTTCTTCCTCTTCGTTCTAGTCCAATTTTTCCTCCTCGTCTTCGATTTGGTATTCTTCTTATTTTCTTCGTCTTCTTGTTCTGCTTCTTCCTTTTCTTCCAAATAATCATCTTCGTCATCTTCTCACTTCGTGTTTTCTTAATACAACCCCAATTTCGTATTAAGGACGTAACTTTTTTCCATATTTGTATTTCTCTCTTTCCACCTGAATTTTAAGTTCACTCACTAGGGACACTACCATAACGTTGCGCGCATCTCTCATCTCATGTAAAAATTCCATTCGTCAGATTTTCGAGGCATTTCCAACCAGGAATGCCGCTGCGATAGAATCAAATCAAAGTAAATTATAAACTGGAGCGCAACAAGAGACAAGCAGGTATGTTACAATTTCCGCGCTCACGTACGATTCGCAGGTGTAGGCCTTAAGTCTCCGGGACGTTAAAATTCCCGGGGACTCGACAAGAAGTGGTAATATTTCACATTCATGGTTATGCGAGGCACAACCGTGGCGAAAGAACTGGAAGATATCATCGGGCGATTACAAGGAACGGCCGCGTCGAATATATATTAGAAAATTCTCTGTCGTCTAAGCCGGTTCTGGGTACTTCCTTATCTTCTTGTCGCGTCCAGCGATTTAAAATTTGATATAAGTTACGTTTTTAGGAAATTTTTCCAGCAGGTCTTAAAACAAGAAGATATGTTCAATAAGGATGCCTTTGGTTATTAAGAACACGCGAACACGACAGAAGTCAAAAATGTATTCTAAGCGAGTTCAAGAAATGAAAGAAATAACAAGAATTACTGGAGAAATTTGGTAAACTGAACGGTTTTTTGAGTTTGAGTTTCTTTTAATGTCACGTTTATGTTTCAGCTTATCCACAGTTCGCTCTACCGTAGAGAGAACGATCGGTTTCGTCAAACCAGAGTCGAGATCTCGATGAGTATCTTGTCAATATCTTTGTTATTTCTAAAATAGCTTGGATATTACAAGTGTTAAGGCTTGTAACTGTATTCGGGGATTTTCTGGGGGCGTTAGAGCCCAGAAGAGCAGTTAGTATGCTCACATTAGACCGTTAATTCAAATACTACAGGAAAATATGTACGTCAACACAAAATGGCCGCATAATATATAACTAGGTAAGAGGGACCATTCGTAGTATCAATAAAATAAATAGTACAAAATATTGTGGCGCAACGC
Organism: Rhagium mordax; assembly: GCA_963680705.1. Taxonomy (NCBI): domain Eukaryota; kingdom Metazoa; phylum Arthropoda; class Insecta; order Coleoptera; family Cerambycidae; genus Rhagium; species Rhagium mordax. The sequence continues at coordinate 4,159,379 of OY796662.1, read as the reverse complement.
CAAATGGACCAGAGAATAATAAGCGTTTAACAGCTCCGAGAAAACAACTCAACTCAATAATAATGCTAATGCGAATGCCATCTTCAATAAGTACATTTAAAGATCCATGTAAATGCTTTCTTGTAATTCGTTCGAGATGTTTTGTTGATAGTTCATCGGAACCATCAAAAATAGTTGTTGGCAAAGAATATACTGTCAGTTATTTATAGAATTACTTGTGAGTGCCTGACCGTGTCCAAATTGCTTTATGACATAAGTGAGTGTTCTCCGTCAATAGTGAAACGCCGAGAGATTCCTCCATACGTTATATACAAGGTGAAGACCTAGCATGTGTTTGGTCCATAATAAATATATATATATTTTTTCCATCTATCACGCACAAAATTTCTTTCCCAGTATACACTACACCTGTTCTTACTCTGTTTACACTCCGTTAAAGATCTGCGAACGAGAATGCGTATGCCACCAGGAGATTTTACTTGCAAGGGTCTTGTTGATCCCTGTTTTATTTTGATTTTTCAGGGCTGTTAAGGAGCTCTTTAGGTTTTAGGAGAAACTTACCTTGCTCTTATGGTTTACTCTTGCGATTAATGTTAATAAAGTGATATGGAAATTGATTTAGCTTAATTTTATTTGTTATCTGTTGAATTGAAATGTTCTTTTAGAGCTAACTGCTCACTCTAGATGGTTATTGGTTATGTTTGAACTAAGATGACTTTAATGAGGGTAATTGTAATTCTCTGTGCCTAGATGGCGCTTACTCTACTGTTCTATGGAACTTTATAGTCTAAATCTACCAACTTTAATTATGTCGAATGTTCCTCGTCGCTTATCCATCGTTTTCCAACGTTTCCAAAAACTCTTGCAGTGAAAGTGCTACAAAAATTCACCAATAGGTCATTGTGAGCGATCTAAGTGAACTGAGAAAATAACTTAGGGACGAAAAAAAATTACAAACTGTTCTAGAAGAGCTCCAACGATAGCAAAAATTTGGAGCAAAGCATCTAGATGAAACAAAGCATTTCAGGCAAATGAAAATAACTGGATATCCCATCTTCAAAACGTATTCTTTGCTTATTGGTATTATTTATCCACAAATACCGATTGTTGCAAGAATGGTATCCTTGGATTTTGAACCAAGTTCAGCTGAACCTTTATACAACTGGCCTTTACTGTGATAACGGTTCAAAACGTGCATTTGCGTTCAAATACGACAATTTGAAACTAAGAATCCTTCACCTGTAACTACACAAATCGCCTCTAGATTTCAAGAAACCTCTTACACGTAATCACAAAGGCTGCTTATTAAAATCGTTGATGCGAGTACATTAACCGAAATTATTACATGATACCTAATGTTGCCCGTCTAAAACATCGTAGACGGACCAGCATTTGAGTAAATTGCATCGATTACGAGTAGATGAAGAGTGTGCTAAGTGTTAAGGGGACCAGAGGCGGGGGTGGACTCCTCGTGGGAAAGTTTAACCGTCGTGAAGAGAAGCGGACCATTGGACTTAAGACGCTCACACTCGGATGCTAAACATCGCGCTTCTACGGGGAACCTGAGTAGACACCGGTCGCTACTTCCATTTGTCTGTCTGAGTTTGAACAACCATACGGTAATAAAATTAAATTAGTGAGAATTGGACAATGTTCATATGGCAATAATGACGCCATCGTCATATTAATGACCCTAAAATTGATATTCTGACACACTGTCGTCTGCCGCAGCTGGGATTTCAACGGGAGATATGCAGTGGCCAGATGTTTTCTCAACCGCCCACTATTTCATTCATATTCATTTGTGTTTAACACTTGTACAATAGGCAGTCGATGCGAATCATATTTAAAATAACGTTAATAAAATCGGCGAAAATAGAAGGCCCAAGAATTGAGCCCTGAGGCACACCAAGTGCTGCTACGAACTACTCGGGTGTAAAATTTCTGTATGCGAATAATAAGCAAATTTATTAATATTTTCATAAATAATATGCCACAAAGGGTAGATTTTAGGTGTCGAAACTTTATAAATACGCGGAATTAACATCAGTATTAATGTAAGTTCCAGTTTTTGTTTATAGTATGGAATACCACTACAGTGAAGACATAGAAATGTCCAGGGGTCTAGGAAGATTATAGACAGGTTTTTTGCAACTTATAAAAAAAATACTGACACGGGTAGCTGCAGTGAGAACACGGTAATGTCCAGGGGTCTAGATCCAAAATTTTTTGGAATTCAAAGTAATACTTAAATATGAAATTAGAGCCACCCATTAACAATGATTTACACTCGCAACAGACCAATCAGCCGGGTTCTTTTATTTGAATGTCACAATATTGTAATTTCATGGTCAAAAACCATATAAATTTTTTTCCAATAAAATTTAATGCTAGATATTTTCCTCACGTGTAAATTATGATATATGGTACTATATAATTTAAAATCAACTAAATCGTTATTTAATTATCCTCGTATTTGCAGTGAGCCGGGACGCTACAGAGCCTACGCCTGCTCCTAAACAGATACTCACGAATATCCGTAAAACGGACAGCTAATGCACTAATTATGGTAACAAACAGAGACCCAAAGGGCACAGTAATCACGAAAAGGTCGAACAACTTTATATACCCATCCATCCTGCGTTTACCTCCAAGGGACGAATTAAATAAAGTCAGACAGAAATCAGATTAATTTAATTCGTATTGGTCTTGATTAATTCCATTTTTTTATAAATAGATATAAAAATTTTAATCCTGTTTTTGAAAAGCAGACACGTGCTTCATCAATTAACATCACGAACGCAGTATGCAAAAGAATGTCATTGATTACAATAAGCTAGAAGTGAAGGATGTATGCTTAATTATACGGAACTATGGTAATAATTTATACTTCTCGTTAAAATGTTTTAAACAATATATTATATTTACACAATTTCAGTACGGAAAATCGTTTCAGCGATAATTCTAAAATACACCTATAGGTAGATTCCCTCGGGGACACTCAGTATATAATAAGAGCGATATGTTGTTATGCTAGTACAAAGGTAGATGACGTTATAATCAGTTAGTGATAGTCTGGGTATGATAAGCAAGGGTTAATGAGCTACATACTGTGTTGTAATATTAAATGGTGGAAATGGTTTTGCTAAAAGGAAGCAATATTCTATGAGTGTTTTGATTTTTTACCGAGTCTAATTTTTGTATGGGTAGTTTTTTAAAAATTGCTACTAAAATATTAATTGTCAGTAATTGGCATAAATCCAATATGGCGATATGATCAAATTTTTTTATCTAGTTTTTTGTGTTATTGATTTTTAAATTCGGTCCGATTTTTTTTTATTTTCTTATTGATTTTTGAGAATAAAATATATTTTTATGACTTTATACTGGTAGCAAAGAATATTTGTACTATTTTTTGTGTTATTTTCAAATTTTGCCCAATTCTCTTAATTTTCTTCCTATTGCTGATTTTTGGGGTCAAAATTTCTTTTTATGACTATACCTACCGGCAGTAAATTTTTTTTTGGTGTTATTTTTAAATTTTTTCTAATTTTTTAAATTTTCTTCCCATTATTGATTTCTGTGGACAAAATATCTGTTTATGACTTTATACCTACTGCCACTAAATAATCTATTTATCTGTGTTATTTTTAAATGTTGTCCAATTTTTTTATTTTCTTTCTATTATTCATTTTTGGGGTCAAAATATCTTTTTATGACTTTATACTACTGACAGTAAAGAATTTGTTTATCTAATGTTTTTTGTTATTTTTAAATTTGTACCAATTTCATTTTATTTTCTTCCTATTATTGATTTTTAGGGACGAAATATTTTTTAAAGAGTTTATACTTTGTAACGATTTAAGTTGCAATTCGTTACAGCAGATTGTAGTTTCTATTTTGCGTATTAAAATATGACTCCTCACAACTGAATAACCCTGTATTCGCATTTGATCGGTGTGTGGTAGAAAACAATACAACAAAAACGCCACAGCGGATGAACGTTGTGAACGAGGCTCGTCCCGGGCTAGAGAGAGCGTCTTTTGCCTTTCGAATTTTACCTAGGTAAGTCATACATTTCTTGTAGTCGCTTAAATATCGCTATTCATAAAATTTGCTTATTAATTATTGCTTCAGCTTTATTGTGCTATAGTAAAAATAATAATTTGTCAAAATAATTACCGTATTTCGTATTATTTCCATATTTTGGATTATTTTCAGATAATTACCTAGTAGCACTGTTTTTTTAAGCAAGTGGATGGGTATTCCAATTTCCGTTTTACCGTATCTTGTCTAAAGTAGACGTTTTCGTGGTTCAATTATTGTTAATTGACACGTTATACAATATTTAAATTGTATAAATTATCGCTGTAAGTAAAACTTGCAGATTATCGTTATTTCGTACATAGAACAATTTCTGTGTGGATTTTTATTGTTATTAGGTTCGACTGTGGTTCATATAAGCTGGAAAAAGGAAAACTACACTGGTTTTGGATAGTGAAGGAAGTCCACTTGAGACTTAGGTTTTTGCCGAATTTATTTACTGTCCAGAGCTACAGATTTCTGTCCAGAAGCTTCAAAAGCATACGGGGTAAGTGATCTATAGTATTTTTTTCTTCTTTTTGAATTAATCAATTTGTAGTACATTTGATCACTTGCTTCGGATGTGACAGAAGTCCGATTTTCTGGTTTCCTTTTTTCATCATATTCACGCTATCACAGTTCTATATCGATTTTATTATTGACAAATTATTATTATTAGTTCATTCCTTAATTTTCGTGTAAGTTACAAAAGTGTAGATTTACCTTGGTTTTACGTATTTCCTGCCATTTTGAATTAGGCATAAGTTCATTCATTTTTGTCCGTCGGAAAGCGAAAGACATTATCGGTATTTCATATATTAATTTTTGATATTTTTACCGTTAAACTATTAGTAAAATATTAACTTGAAATCTTTATGTGTGCTAAAATTTCGAATTTATTTCAATATTGTGATTATTGTTACCAATTATTTTGTTATTAATATTAAATATCTGCATCTTTAGAGTTATTACTTCATTAACGTTTCTAAGTTTAAATTGTCCCGTACAAATCTAACATTAAATTATAGTCCATTAAAAATTACAGTCTCCTCATGGTTTTCAACCTATAGGACAAATTCAATCAGTACTCTAAAACAAGGCTTCACCGATTTCACAACCACGCTGTAGCTAGCTGGAGCTAATTGTTTGGCTACACTTGGAATTGGGCCAATTCAATTCGCAAGTGTCGTTGTAACCTGCTCTAGTTGGAATAGCTCTTTTATTTCATATGAAAATTTGTGTAAAATGGACAGATATTTGAGATAAGTAACAATATCTTAATTCTGATCTAAATCTGATGGAACTAATTTCTTTTCAAATGATGCCAGCTCCACTCGTTCAAGTGTACCCTAAATCATTAACTTAACAACTATAATACCAAGCGATAAACAAATCAAACCATTGTTAAATTTAAAATCTCCAGCACGTGCTTAAATTATGAAAACCGTTTTCTATTCTCCGAATCTATTCGAATAGGTCTGAGGAATTCGTTGCGGACTTTTTGTGACTCCAAACAATGGGTCACCATTGCACCGGAATGATAATTATTTTATTAGTAAAACACCTCTGCTCATTTACATATTGCGCGTATAGTAGTGCTCAGGGCGTGACAAGTTGCGGGCAAAATTAATGACCCTGACCCAATCGTCTATCTCCAAAGAGATTTTTTTCTAACAGTTTGATCCTGAGGAAAAGGCAATACAGGATATTTGCAGAATATTTTGTGTATCTGTTTCAGTTTCTTGCTGATCATCAGAATCCATTGGACTAATTTCATAGATGACTTCTGTATTATCTCCCTGTTCTGGAGTGTCAATAAAATCTTCACTTGGTGCGACTTTTAGAAAATCATATTTATATTTCAGGAGCGGATGGTCATTGGTAAGCTCCAACATATTATTCCTCATTGTTCATCCCTTGTCTTCCGGATTTTCTTGTGGACTTCACAAACAATAACCCCTTCTGGAATGCTTATGTTACCCTTGATAAGGTGCAACTTATGAGATTATTAGTACTAGAGTGAGTGGCGTTTTTATTTTTTTTAAAAGAACAATTAAAGAAATTAAACTCGAGATACCTATGGTTCCCCGAAATAAATACGAATCAAAATCATCAAAATAGAGTATAATAACTGTGATCAAAGATTATTCGTCGGCGCTGCTTTGCCCGCCCTACCTAAACTCTCGAACAAAGGAATGCTGACAGTAAAATTATATCACTATGAACTCCAGGCCGCCCAAGATTGATGTGGATTCTGAGGAACTGATAATTACCGCTAAACACGGTAAGAACAACAGCTAAAGCAACAAGGAAAACATCCCTAATTGTCGATACATTGTTTCGAAGGCGTGTTTCCGAAAACTGTTATTATTTTGACTAATCTATAATTAGAGCACGTATTAATTAAAAAGGAGTAGGTAGGTAAGAGAGCCGGGAATTTTAACGTCTTACCTCTTACGTTTTGAAAGGTGTTTTATGACGAGTCGTTACATAAACGTACATAAAACCAACTAATTCTAGATCAAGTATTTATTAAAAATAATAATGAAAACTCCAATTATATTCGACACAAGCATCGATGATGATTATCAATAATTGCTCAAGCTTTCAGTGCAGTGCAATTCGATTATGGGACCTTTTCCCTAAATCACTTGTCAGTTGTTTGCTCTTCGGAGTCACTGAACTTTACTGTTACTTTACTACTGACCTAGTTTCTTTCAAATGCAGCAGGTGTGCGTTAACAAAAAATAGTACTAACTTCTAGCCGGTACCCCAACATCGATCCCGACATGGCACGAATCGCCGTACTGTTTAACCGCAACATCGACCACAGACGGGCACAAATCGACGTTTCAAATTCAATCTACCAATACGTTTTAATTTAATTTGGTTTCTTGTTGTGTTTTCTATTTTTTTTTATTTCTGTGGAAAAATGTGGCTCCCGGTGAACACCCACTCAAAAAAAGTAAGGCGCCAAATAGCAGTACCGCGTGTGTGGTGTGGATTTGCTATACTATTAAATTCCTTGTGTTTTATTTGAATCGTTTGGCAACAATACACAGTTCAGGAATCGCACAAGACACGCGCGGTCGCTTCAGTTATTTGTCATTACCCTCATTTCTCTAGCGGGGTATTAAATTAAAATAAAAGGGATCTTTTTAAATGTAACCATTTTGGTCTCCTACAACTCCTATATAAATTTTTTATGGATTACAAAGGACTTGCTGATGTGATTAAATAAAAAATGACGCTGAAAATTTCAATTTTCCTTTCCGAAACAGATGTGACAGAAGTTAAAGAGACTATATATTTTTAAATTAAAAATAAATAATGCTCCCAGCATTGATAACCTAACGTCTGAAGTTCTAAAGCATATAGCCAACGAAATAATAGCATTTTTAACTTTTTTAATTAATACCGTAATAAAACGAGGAAGTTTCCATCAGAATTCAAGATCGCTGTTATAAAATCCGCGCACAAATGTGGAGATAAGTAGAAGGCGAGTAATTTCAAACATAGCTAAAAGCTGTGAAATCTTACGAAGAAACGAAATCATAATTATTTGAACACTTGATTCAGAGAAAATAAATAGATTCACACAGGATGCAATAGCTTACTAATCATTTACAATTAGCAAGTTCATTGATAAAAACTGTCCAATACTTTGCATCTTTATCGATCTTAATTCAGATAGCCACCCCTTACTTTTCTGTATATTGGAGGGTTTCAGATTCAGAGAAACTGAGAAAATTCTCTTGAACTGATGAAAACAAATAACTCGTACAGGTTTACTGAAATATTATTTATATATGAAGTTCCTCAAGGACCCGTCCTCAGGCCAATACTTTTTTATCTATCTATATAAATTGCCAATAAAGGGCGACTTAAATGACATTTTTGTATTTTTTTTGGTAGGTAAATAAGGAATATATAATTATTAAAGTACCTGTTGGCAATAATTGCAACTATTTTTTATTGTAGATAGAGAGAGATAGAGAGAGATAGAGAGAGAGATAGAGAGAGAGAGAGAGAGAGAGAGGGAGAGAGAGGGAGAGAAAGAGATACGAGACGTGAAGATTTTGAACAAAAATGGTCGCTGATAGACGTCAAAATAATCACTTTTCGTTCACTTCTCCTGAGCCGAAAACCGCAGCGGGACCGAGTGACTCACGATGTAGTTCTAAGTTGGACCCTCTACCTTGGATTTCTTGCCAAAACGGCCCCCCGGCGGCTGTTTTTCGTTTGGAAATAGTGTTTGAAGTTTTCGTGTTTTCGCAATTTTTTAAATTTTTTAAAATACGTCCCCCTTCCGAGCTTAATGACTCGCGACTTCTTCAAGATGGACCGACATAATATTTTTTTCCAAAAAACTAGATAAAATTTAGAAAATCGCACGGCCAAATCGTTTCCTCGATTTTGCTTCCTAAGAAAGTTATAAGGAGGCGATTTTGTCGGATTTTAACGATTTCCCCGACACGTACCCTTTAGAAATGTTCCGGAGCCTTTCTATTTCGATCTGGAGGATCCGGATCCAGACTGCGGACAAGAAGGAAAAATGAATCCAAGATACGAATTTTAAAACAAAGCCGATTTTGCTGAAAAACGGTGCTTTTCCGGAGGCCGCGCCGGTAGCGCTTTTAACTGTACCATTTTTTCAACCGGACTTTAAAGAGAGCTAGAGCCGTCATCCCTGTTGGGCTGCACCAAATTTTAACCCTTAATATCCGGGCGCGTCCGGACAATGAATTTTTTAGCGAATCAAGATTTGTTGAAATTTTGCCAAATTTTTATCTTGAAATTTATGGTCCATCCGACAGATTGGAGCTTATAGTCCATTTGGCGAACTTTAATTTTTTTTTTTGTTTTGGTCCTAGGGCAGAAACGATAATAGTTTCGGAACCCAGACGACGTCAGGACCCTCACACCATTTTCGGTTCGTCGATAAAACCCCTCCTCCACTTTGACATTTAAACGTCACTTTTGACAGTTTTTTGGAAAATCAACGAAGAAACGTACGAACCAACCACAGATGGCCCCGAAGGGGCCGTGCCCTTTTCCAAATGTCACTTTAACACTTTTTTGACATTTACCGATAAAAACGTACATTTCAACTACAAACAGCCCCGAAATAAAAAAAATATATATATATTTTTCAGGGGCTGTTAATGATAAGAACGTACAATTCAACAACGATAGCCCCGAAGGGGCTGTACCGAAAAATTAATATAATAAAGAAACAGCCCCCGCAGGGGCCTTTACTATATTTTGCCATTTGTTTTCTCAATAGACATAAGTATTACCAAAAAAACAAAATTAATAACTATAAAAAGATTTTTATATTTAGCTAACCCAATTTTGCATAGAAGTGATATTTTTTAATGTAAAGTGACTGTTATTTATAAACTTTATGTACTTTTATTGACTGCTTTTGGATATTGCAAATTTCTATATGTTCTCTATTTTGTGTGATCTGACTTGTGTAAAACAAATTTTTTTCTTTTTGTTATTTACACCAATAAATTATTATTATTATTATTATTATTATTATTTTAACTATTCTTTTTTATTATTTAGTAAGTAAGAAAACTTACGATTTTTAAATTTCATTACATACACAAAACACTAGTTGAAAACACAATAAAAAAATTGAGTACCCAGTTATATGAGGTTTAAATTAATTTTATACCTTGGCAAACGTACCATAACCGACCAAATTAAATCCACTTATTTGTGTCTGCATCCGTATCTGCACAAAAATTTTAATCGTAGCCACAATTTCTCATGCCTTAACGTTCCTCTTTATTCTTATAAAAAAAATTATTTACTCAAGTGTGCACATTTGCATCATCACCATGAACAATAAATAAACAAGAATTTTTGCATGCGCTAAAGCAAATATACTTTTCGTCCGATAGACGGCAATTACTTTTATTCGTATCTCTCGACAACTACTTATCTATAATGCATTTAATTTTCTTATCGAGCGATTCCCACAGTTACTGCTAGGGGACATTTTTCAACGAGTAATTTTTATGAGGAGCATACCACAATAGTGATATCTTGTTTATAATATAAGTAAAGCGTAAACATGTCTCACTTAATCAATGGACTATCACTGTGCGTTAAATTGTGGAAAAGTGAATCCATCACTGCAAGATATAACATTAATATGTCGTCACGAGATTAATTCCTAGAAAAAAACGAGGATATTAATAAAATATTTCTTGTTGTATAAAATTAAAGACTACCATTATAAAAAATATGTTTCCTGTTGCTTCTTTCCGTAATATCTGTACTCAACGATTTTCTAATGTATTCGAAACAAATAACGTACAAAAATGTCCCCAAAAAGCTTCGCCATGCTAAGGGCAACAACGGACCTGAGCAGTACGAAATCAGCATGTTATCTTCCACAAAAGGATGTGGTTTTTGTGTTCGTGATACGGAACACAGGATAACGAGGAAAATACATTCTGAATCCATATCTGCCTCCCTCAGGCCGTTTGTTCCCTTGATATCGTCCTGGAATTCGTTTCAGACTTGTCAACAACAATATTACATTCAGCGAATTATGAGAGGAAATTTTTAGATTAAAAATTTCTGTAGGTAGGTAATGGTGGACAACAAAATTAACGATTGTCCCTTCTCATGAACAGGAATGATTTCAGTGTTTTCCGTATTTATTGGTTTCTAATTACTGTAACAATAGTGATAATAATAGTAATTTTATTGTCCTTTAGATCTTGCTATAAAAGTATGGGGCTCGTTCATGTTATTCATTTTGCTCATTTTATTAATAATTTCATCCACTTCATCCATTTATTCATTCATTTTATGCATGTATCCATTTCATGTATTTATTCATCCATTTTATCCATTCATTCATTTATTCGTCCACTTCATCCATTTACTCGTCCATTTCATCCATTTATTCATCCATTTCAATAATCTATTTCATCCATTCATTCACACATTTATCATTTTATTCATTTTATTCGCTTCATTCGTTTCTTTCTTTTCATCCGTTTCATTAATTTCATTCATTTATTTTATTTATTTTATTTAATTCGTTTTATTCTTTTATTTATTTCATTTATTTTTTATTTATTTCATTTGTCTTTGTATCACTTATTTCAATCTTTTGAATTGTTTGATTTTTTATTTATTTCATTTATTTATTTTATTTGTTTCATATCTATTTTTTTCATTTGTTTTATTTGTTCAATATATATATTTTTTAAATTGTTCCATTTGTCTTATTTGTTTCATTTATTTCATTTGTTTCAATCGTTTCAATTGTTTGATTTTCTTATTTACTTCATTTATTTCATTCATTTTCTTCATTTATTTCATTTATTTTTTTATTTATTTCATTTATTTGTTGATTTATTTCGTTTATTTAATTTATTTAGTTTATTTCATTTATTTAGTTTATTTCATATATCTCATTGGTTTCATGTATTTAATTTTTTTCCTATTTCATTTGTTTCATTTGTTCAAATTGTTTCAATTGTTTGATTTACTTCATTTATCATATTTATCTCGCTTATTTCCTTTATTTGATTAATTTCTTTATTTCTTTTATTTCCTTTATTTCCTGTATTTCCTTTATTTCGTTCATTTTGTTTATTTCGTTGATTTCGTTTATTTTATGTATTTTATCTATTTCATCTATTTCATCTAATACATCTACTTTATCTAGGAATTTTATCTATCTTACCTACTTTATTTTTATTAATTTTATTTGCTTTATCTATTTCAATGTCATCTATTTCATATTTTATCTAGGTATTTGATCTGTTTTTACCTATTTTATCTAATTCATATATTTCATCTATTTTATCTTATTTCATCTATTTTACCTATTTTATCTATTTCATTTATTTCATCTATTTCATCTATTTTATCTATTTTATCTAGGTATTTGATTTATTTTACCTATTTTATCTATTTCATTTCATCTATTTTATCTAGGAATTTCATCTATTTTATCTAGGTATTTTACTTATTTTATATATTTTATTTTTATTAATTTTATCTACTTTATCTATTTCAATTTTATATATTTTATCTAGGTATTTGATCTGATTTTTTATCTATTTTATCTATTTCATCTATTTTATCCATTTTATCTATGTTATCTATCTTTTATTTTATTTATTTTGTCTATTTATCTATTTCATCTAATTCATTTATTTTATCTAGTTCATAAATTTTGTCTATTTCAAATTCATCTATTTCAACTAGGTAATTGATCTATCTTTACCCATTTTATCTATTTGGACTATTTCATCTATTTCATATATTTCACCTATTTCATCTATTTGATCTAGGTATTTGATCTATTTTACCTATTTTATCTATTTCATTTAATCTATTTTATCTAGGGATTTCATCTATTTTATCTATTTTATATATTTTATCTAATTGATCTGTTTTATCTATTTTTGTCTATTTTATCTAGGTATTTTACCTATTTTATTTTTATTAATGTATCTACTTTATTTATTTCAATTTTATCTATTTTATCTAGGTATTTGATCTGTTTTTATCTATTTTATCTTCATATTCATTGTACTTAATTCTGGGAATCACGCCAAATTCTAAAAAATAATTTTAGATAACAATATTGTATTTATATTCATTTAGAACTATATACAGTGGTTTTCTGGGGCAAACTGTTGAGGTTTGCCTTTGATACTACACTTTTATCTTGACATATTTTGGCAATTTTCTTATTTCTATTTATTTTTTAGAATTTGGCGTGATTCCCAGAATTAAGTACAATGAATATTAACTATCCGCCACAAATAAACTACAAACACTATTTTATCTATTTCATCTATTGTATCTATTTTATCTATGATATCTATCTTTTATTTTATTTATTTTATCTATTTATCTATTTCATCTAATTCATTTATTTTATATATTTCATATATAATAATAATAATACATATTTATGATTCACCAAAATGTATATTTTATATATTTTGTCTATTTCAATTTCATCTATTTCAACTAGGTATTTGATCTATTTTTACCCATTTTATGTATTTCATCTATTTCATCTATTTCACCTATTTGATCTAGGTATTTGATCTATTTTACCTATTTTATCTATTACATTTCGTCTATTTTATCTAGGGATTTCATCTATTTTATCTATTTTTATATATTTTATCTACTTTATCTATTTCAATTTTATCTATTTTATCTAGGTATTTGATCTGTTTTTATCTATTTTATCTATTTTTCTATTTTATCTATTTTATCTATTTTATCTATTTTATCTATTTTATCTATTTATCTTTTATCTATTTCATCTATTGTATCTATTTTATCCATTTTATATGTTATTTATCTTTTATTTTATTTATTTTATCTATTTCATCTCTTTTGTCTATTTCAATTTCATCTATTTCAACTAGGTATTTGATCTATTTTTACCCATTTTATCTATTTCGACTATTTCATCTATTTCATATATTTCACCTATTTCATCTATTTTATCTAGGTATTTGATCTATTTTACCTATTTATCTATTTTTATCTATTTTATCTAGGTATTTTTACCTATTTTATCCATTTTATCTAGAAATTATCTATTTTACCTATTTAATTTTTATTAATTTTATTTACTTTATCTATTTCAATTTCATCTATTTCATCTATTTCATCTATTTCATCTATTTCATCTATTTCATCTATTTCATCTATTTCATCTATTTCATCTATTTCATCTATTTCATCTATTTCACCTATTTTATCTAAGGTATTTTACCTATTTTATTTTTATTAATTTTATCTACTTTATCTATTTTAATTTCATCTGTTTTATCTAGGTATTTGATCTGTTTTTACCTATTTTATTTATTTTATCTAGTTTATTTGATTTATTTAATTTGTTATGATTTATTATTTCTGTCTCAAGGGATAAGGACATTTTCTACAAGTCTTTGTGGCCACGCGGTATAAGAATTTGAGAAAATTCTAAAACAGTCAGTCACCACACCACGTTATTTATTCTCTCTGTAAATACTTTAGCTACAGTTATCATCATCATAATAAAAATAATTATCTCATTTGGACCGCTTTCTCCGAATTTGATATTTCAACACAGCTCTAATCTTTATTAGCTACCGGGCCAGCATTAGGACATACATATATAAAAATGAAGTAAAACACAAAAACTCTTTATGTCCCGTGCACCCTTTAAAGCTCCGGTAATCTAGCTATAAAAAAGTCGAAAGAATAGATGCATCCTTTTAAGAATTTAAACCTCTTAGAAACGGTCTGATAGATATAATAGGCCGGGCTGATACCTCGGCCTCTGGGATGAAAAGATCTCTTAGCGAAACGTCTGTAGTTTTTCATACGGCTATTCACCGGACGTCAGCGGGATGAAAGAAAGGATTATGTAAGTCTACATGTGTGCGAGGTTGTCTCTATGATGGATATTTAGGATGTGGAGGATATGAAAAGAAATCAGTTTCTGCTTGCCCCAGTGAACACCGGTTATGTAGGTTTCTTTCATTTTTATGTGAAAATATTGAACTTAGGGAGTTTCCTGAAATATTTAAATGCGTGACTGCGCCAATAGTTGTAATGCAGGAGCAGAGTCGAAGGCAGTGATTTCCTCGACGTCTTCTGGTAATGTTAAAAACTCGCAGACTGGTGCGCCATCGGTATCGGTATCTGGTCCAGCCGGCAGATTTATGTCGAAAATTTCTCAGCGTCCCACGAAGCCACGGAGCATATCTGCTTTGCCCGCTCATGCAGAAAAACACCTTTGGGATGCCGACTCAGTCTAAGGAAAATATGCACTTACTCGTGAACAGAGTTACCTATTGTCACTGATTCTTTAATGCCTGCTAATAGCGCAGTGCCGTCTACAGGGGATTTACGTGAAAACATTGAAAATATTGAAAATGTGTCCATACAACCAAATTCCTGATAATTTTTGTAATTCCTATTATTAATGACTGAAAATATAACTTGATGATAAAATTGGCAAGTATTCTTATAATGAGCAAAACCAAAATCCGTATACAATAACAGGGACACATTTATTTCTGTATTTAAGAACAAGAATCTTATGGAGCGCCACTGCTGCAAATACCATTAACAAGATTAAGCCATCCTTAGGTATAATACGCACTAAATAGTAGTTAAAAGCACGCAATATGCAATAACCGCAGTACCGCCGAGTTTCCTCGTTTTGGGCAAATAAAATAGAGAGTATAATAAGATTATGGCTTTGAAAGTACAAGAGCTCTTGGGTTTGAGGCTATTAAGAGGATTTTGCGTAAGCATTATTCTGTCAAGGGCACATCAAGTGTGCTTGAAATTTTGAGCGTTTTGTTCAGGTTCACTCGTTGGTTAATAAGATTTTCGTATTAGCAACGGACTGTTGTAAATGGCATGCGGCTAGGCTAGGGAAGAAGATAACGTACATCACAGGCAATAATTTTCTAAAAATATTGACGCTACTCCAGATCGCAATTATTGTCGAATTCGTTAAAAAAACTACTCATCACAACTATATGTTATAAAACGTTGAATTAAGTAACAGAATTCATAGCGCCCAAAGCAAAAAAATATGGTAAATAAAAAATATTTAACTTGCCATAAAATTCAACATGATGTTTACAAAATAATAAAAACAAAAATTTTATATAGAAGTTGTAGGAGACCAAAATGGCTACATTTTAAAATTAGTTCGAAATATACGGGGTGATTCATGAAAGCGGGGCGCTATAATAGATGATAATTTTTTTAAATGGAACACCCTATATATTTTTAAAAATTTTAGTTCTCCATGAAATTCTAGATATTTCTATATCTATTTCTTCTATTTCATCTATTTCATCTATTTTATCTATTTTATCTATTTTATCTATTTTATCTATTTTATCTATTTTATCTATTTTATCTATTTTATCTATTTTATCTATTTTATCTATTTTATCTATTTTATCTATTTTATCTATTTTAGGTATATATTTTATCTATTTTACCTATTTTATTTATTTCATGTATTTCATCTAGGTATTCGATATATTTTAGCTTTAATTTAGGTATTTTATCTATTTCAAATTAATCTATTTCATCTAGTTTATCTAGGTATTTGATCTATTATGCCTATTTTATCTATTTCATCTATTTTATCTAGGTATTTGATATATTTTACCTCTTTATCTATTTTATCTATTTTATTTAGGTATTTTGTCCATTTTATCTATTTCAAATTCATCTATTTCATCTAGTTTATCTAGGTTTTTGATCTGTTTTGCCTATTTTATCTATTTCATCTATTTTACCTAGGTATTTGATATATTTTACCTGTTTATCTATTTTATTTAGGTATCTTGTCCATTTTATAAATTTCAAATTCATCTATTTCATCTAGTTTATTTAGGTATTTGATCTATTTTGCTTATTTTATCTATTTCATCTATTTTATCTAGGTATTTGATATATTTTACCTCTTTATCTATTTTATCTATTTTATTTAGGTATTTTGTCCATTTTATCTATTTCAAATTCATCTATTTCATCTAGTTTATCTAGGTATTTGATCTATTTTGCCTATTTTATCTATTTCATCTATTTTACCTAGGTATTTGATATATTTTACCTGTTTATCTATTTTATTTAGGTATCTTGTCCATTTTATAAATTTCAAATTCATCTATTTCATCTAGTTTATTTAGGTATTTGATATATTTTGCTTATTTTATCTATTTCATCTATTTTATCTAGGTATTTGATATATTTTACCTCTTTATCTATTTTATTTAGGTATTTTGTCCATTTTATCTATTTCAAATTCATCTATTTCATCTATTTTATCTACTTTATCTAGGCATTTGATCTATTTTTACCTATTTTATCTATTACATCTGTTTCATATATTTTATCTAGGTATTTGATCTATTTTGCCTATTTTATCTATTGCATCTATTTTATCTAGGTATCTATTTTATTTAGGTATTTTGTCCATTTTATCTATTTCAAATTCATCTATTTCATCTAGTTTGTCTAAGTATTTAATCTATTTTGCCTATTTTATCTATTTCATCTATTTTATCTAGGTATTTGATGTACTTCACCTGTTTATCTATTTTATCTATTTTATTTAGGTATTTTGTCCATTTTATCTATTTCAAATTAATCTATTTCATCTAGTTTATCTAGGTATTTGATCTATTTTGCCTATTTTATCTAGGTATTTGATATATTTCACCTCTTTATCTATTTTATCTATTTCATCTATTTTATCTATTTTATCCAGGATAAAAATTTTATGTAGAAGTTGTAGGAGACCAAAATGGCTACATTTTAAAATTAGTTCGAAATATACGGGGTGATTCACGAAAGCGGGCGCTATAGATGTTAATTTTTTAAAATGGAATATTGGACTTTTTCGCACCGTTGACTCTCCCTGCATAAGGGGTGGAAATAAAGAAGTTTTAAAAATTTTCAAACTAAAAGTTTCAAAACACCAAATGTCACACAAATATCGATTTTCAGCTTTTTTTCGATAATCATAAATTTTTCCCATTTTTCAACCCCCAAAATCAACTCTGTTAGAAAATTTTGAAAAACTCACAGATTCGTCCACATAAAGCTAAAAACCCAGATCGACATTTTTTGCTCATCATAACATCAACAAAAAAAAAATCACCCGGTTAAAAACGTACCTGAACTTTACACCCCTGTAACTTCACCCCTGTGCATCACAGCCTCAAAACCCATACGATGAGCACTGGTTCATCCTCTTTCAAACTAGACCAAAATCAAATTTGGATCTTTCAAAAAGTATGCGATGTAACAGCACCGAACGCTTTCGTGTCCAAAAAAAACGTTTCAACCCCCGTATTTTCGCCCTCTCGAATTTAAAATTTTCCAAACTACTTCCAATAGTTTACATTTCGAGATCTTCAAAATGACACCAAAAACATCCACCTAGCATGCATAAAACTTGCAAAAATTCGCAAAAACTGCGACAAAAACAGGATTATATACAATATATTATTATATTTTCATTACCTCATCACCTTTCATTTCTCTTCTTTATCCGCTCAAAATATTTTGACGTATCAAAACAAATGTCTTCCTGTATTGCCATCCTCAACGGTCTCACCGAAACAAATGCGATTCTTTCTTGTACGAAGGTATCACGCAGAAATAAAAAAACACAAACAATAGATAAAGGAAATTGGTCTGTTCAGCTAGTGGTCTGGGATTTGAAGGTATAATGTACAGAGATAATAGATGGATAAAAGGAATCTTAATCTGGGTATTCTTCCTGGGCAGGGGTAAATTTACGCAATTTAGGCCTGCGGAACGAAATCCCGAACGGTGGAGAAATATAAACGGCTAAGAAGGATTTGCGATTTATTTTTCAGACAGTTTTATTAAAAGATGTTCGAGCGTTGATAATTTTAATAGAAAGAGATAATCCAAGAAATTTATCAGGATTTCCTTTGACCCGGCCGTGTGGGGTTTAAGTCATTATGCGACGATCTCTAACTAGATAAAAACGGAAGGATTTGATTTAGTAATTTCACCCAGAAAGTTTAGTATGTAAGAAAGCATTATATTTTAAAAATCTAACCATATTGGTACAGTGGTACTATTTATTAGTACTATTAGTAAGGAATTTATTCATATGCCTTATTAAGATGTGCGATAAATATAATCATAATTACAACTAATAGAAAATAAGCAAATACAGCTTTGTTCCAGTTATAAGGTAAGAAGTAACCGTTTACATAATTTATTAAAAAAATTAGAATGCGATAATTAAATTTATTTCTTTATTGACAACTTTTGGTTTGGTGCATGCTTGAGCGATTTGTTTAAATGGCGTGAATTATTTATTAGTGTGCCGAAAGTTGGTTTTGTGGAGCAATTCTACTCACTTTGACAAGAAAATAATAATAATAACCACATCTCCTACGAGTATATTCTAGGCAAAACTTGCCAACTGATTTTACTGTAATATCATTCGTTAAATTTTTATACAGATCACTAAACCTACAGAAACATTTTCGTTTTTTATTTTTCTCAAATTTCAGTGGAAAAGAGGATCTTCCGTGAATTTATATTGCTCATTGCACAACGCGAGAGGAAAGATGAAGGCGAGAGGAATGTGTCCTAACATTTTGGGATTTTGGGACCCCACAAAAAATATTTAAATTTCTTAATACGGACTAGACTGGATATTATTATTTTTACGAATACAGCCCCCCCCCCCCCCTTGTACGCTAATAACTTCCTCGTTTTTCATGATGAAATTTTTTACATTCAACTGTAAATCAATGTATTCAACTTTCATCGAATTTTAAAGAAAATTTCGATTTTGACCCCTCTTCCCTTCTTATTAAAAAATCTCAACCGTAGAGTGCATCTTTGTTAAAATGTACAGGTTTTTTTTCCTACGAGTATAATTAGAAGAAATGCAGAAACATTTCATACACAAAAATTGCAGTATTTTTCCAATATGCCAATAAAACAATGATGAGCAAAAAATGAGTTGATTTTGGGGATTGAAAAATGGGAAAAAATTTATGATTATCGAAAAAGCTGAAAATCGATATTTGTGTGACATTTGGTGTCTTGAAACTTTTAGTTTGAAATTTTTTAAAACTTCTTTATTTCCACCCCTTATGCAGGGAGAGTCAACGGTGCGAAAAAGTCCAATATTCCATTTAAAAAGATTGACATCTATAGCGCTCGCTTTCGTGAATCACCCCGTATATTTCGAACTAATTTTAAAATGTAGCCATTTTGGTCTCCTACAACTTCTACATAAAATTTTTATCCTGGATAAAATAGATAAAATAGATAAAATAGATAAAATAGATAAAATAGATAAAATAGATAAAATAGATAAAATAGATGAAATAGATAAAATAGATAAAGAGGTGAAATATATCAAATACCTAGATAAAATAGATGAAATAGATAAAATAAGCAAAATAGATTAAATACTTAGACAAACTAGATGAAATAGATGAATTTAAAGTAGATAAAATGGACAAAATACCTAAATAAAATAGATAAAATAGATAAACAGGTGAAGTACATCAAATACCTAGATAAAATAGATGAAATAGATAAAATAGGCAAAATAGATTAAATACTTAGACAAACTAGATGAAATAGATGAATTTGAAATAGATAAAATGGACAAAATACCTAAATAAAATAGATAAAATAGATAAAGAGGTAAAATATATCAAATACCTAGATAAAATAGATGAAATAGATAGAATAGGCAAAATAGATCAAATACCTAAATAAACTAGATGAAGTAGATGAATTTGAAATATATAAAATGGACAAAATACCTAAATAAAATAGATAAACAGGTAAAATTTATCAAATACCTAGATAAAATAGATGAAATAGATAAAATAGGCAAAATAGATCAAATACCTAGATAAACTAGATGAAATAGATAAATTTGAAATAGATAAAATGGACAAAATACCTAAATAAAATAGATAAAATAGATAAAGCGGTAAAATATATCAAATACCTAGAAAAAATAGATGAAATAGATAAAATAGGCAAAATAGATCAAATACCTAGATAAACTAGATGAAATAGATTAATTTGAAATAGATAAAATACCTAAATTAAATAGATAAAATATATCGAATACCTAGATAAAATACATGAAATAAATAAAATAGGTAAAATAGATATAGAAATATCTAGAATTTCATGGAGAACTAAAATTTTTAAAAATATATAGGGTGTTCCATTTAAAAAAATTATCATCTATTATAGCGCCCCGCTTATTCATGAATCACCCCGTATATTTCGAACTAATTTTAAAATGTAGCCATTTTGATACACACACAAACAAATACATCATAAATCATAAAATGGCGAAATTCTATAAACTTAACCTATGAGTGAATATCATGTTTTTACACACATATTTATTAAAGTTTTTTTTATGGAACGCCCTATGTATTATTATATGTTCGAACTCATTATAATTTCCTGAGTTCAAAAATATACATATAATAAGTCCATATTTATACTATCAGTTCTCCAGTTATTCAAACTAAAAATGTATGTAAAAACATGATATTGTCTATTTCAGACAATATAATGTGTTTACACACATATTTAGATTTTTTTATGGAACGCCCTATTATATTTTCGAAATTCTTATAATTTCCTGATTTTAAAAATATATAATGAATTTACATTTAAACTATTCGTTCTCCAGTTATTCAAAATAAAATGTGTGTAAAAACATGATATTGTCTATTTTTTAACCCTTGAGTGACTAGGACAATATCATGTATTTCCATATTTCTTTATTAGCGTTTTTGTGGATAAATTATTATATTTTCGAAACCTTCATAATTTCCCGATTTCAAAAGTATAGGTACATATAATAAGTCTATATTTAGACTATCCGTTCTCAAGTAATCAAAATAAAAATGTGTGTAGAAACATGATATTCTACATTTTAACCCATGAGTGACTAAAATAATATCATGTTTTTACCCACATATTTATTGAGGTTTCCTTTAAGGAACACCCTATATGTCATTGCATTTTCTAAATTCTTATAATTTCCTGATTTCAAAAATATATCATAAGTCTATATTAGGACTATCCGTTCTCCAGTTATTCAAAACAAGAATATGTGTAAAAACATGATATTGTCAAGTGACTCTTGACAATATCATGTTTTTACAAATATATTTATAAGTTTTTTTTATGGAGCGCGACTGGTGAAATTTTGGGTACCTATATCATATCTATCATAGTATTGGAGCATGGGACCCAAAAAATACCTTGAGGCATTACTATCAGTACTAAATAAACAAGTTTTGTAGAAAAAAAATAAAGATTGAAATTTGCGAAAAAATGTTTTTTTGTTTTGTTTATCGACAAGTTTCAAATTTCGTTAAAAGATTTTGCCTTTTGAAATTTGCACAATAAAAAATAAAACTAAAATAAAAATTCAAAAGTCTGTAACTTTATAAAAAAGCAATATTTTCGAAATTTGAAACTTGTCGATAAATATTCCTCTTATGTTAGAAAAAAATATGTTGCATATATTCTACAATTTTTATTAAAACACGCACACCATTCTACCAACTTTTTTTCGCATATTTCAATCTCAATTTTTTTTCTGCAAAACTTCTTTACTTGGCCCTGATAATAATGCCTCAAGGTATTATTTGGGGCCCATGCTCCGATACTAAGATATGATATACTCAAAATTTCACCAGCCGTATTTTCGAAATCGTTTTAATTTCTTGATTTCAGAAATATGTAATAAGTCTATATTTTAACTATCCGTTCTCCAGTTATTCAAAATAAAAATATGTGTAAAAACATGATATTGTGTATATTAACATATGAGTGACTAGAATAATATCATGTTTACACATATATATTAAGGTTTCTTTTATGGAACGCTCTATATATTATTATATTTTCGAAATCCTTATAATTTCCTGATTTCAAAAATATATAGCAAGTCTATATTTAGATTATCCATTCTCCAGTTATTCAAAACAAAAATGTGTGTAAAATATGATATTGTCTGTTTGAACCCAAGAGTGACTAAGACAATAGTTTTTTCACATATTTATTAAGGTTTTTTATGGAGCGCCCTATAAATTATTACATTCTCGAAATTATTATAATTTCCTGATTTTAGAAAGTCTATATTTGGACTATCCGTTTTCCAGTTATTCAGAATAAAAATATATGTAAAAACATGATATTGTATATTTTAACACATTAGTGACTAAGACAATATCTTGTTTTTACGCATATTTATTAAGTTTTTTTATGGAACGCTTATGATTACATTTTCAAAATCCTTATAATTTCCTGACTTTAGAAAGTCTATATTTGGACTATCCGTTCTCCAAGTTCTTCAAAATAAAAATGTGTGTAAAACATGACTATTTTAACCCATGATATTGTGTATTTTAACAAATGAAACGCCCTTTATGTTATTATATTTTCGAAATCATTATAATTTTCTGATTTCAAAAATATATAAGTCTAAATTTAGACTACTAGAGCTAATTAGTAATTCCTCCGTTTGTCTTTTGTTTCATAAAATATGCATCGGCTGGTTAGATTTGCTCGCTCGGGCAATCTTTAAGGCTTCAGTGCATAAAGTTTTACCGGAATACTTAACTTACGAAAAATAGTCATTGGTAATTAGCTCTACGTTAGTGGCAGTAGTTCGCCGTATTGTAAAACCCTCTGTATAGACAAGAATAACTATAGCTAACCGACTGCCCGTCGTTCATACTATATCCTGTTGGAAATTCCGTTTGCTTGCCGTCCGAAATCGTTTCAGCCTCGAAAACAGACACCGGTTATCAAAACTCACCGTCTTCCGAAATAAAATCATATTCACGCGTATATACTCTTGATTGCCAGCCCGCATATTTATTATCGCTATCAAATTTGTACACACTCGACTGCAAAGTCGCTGAAATATCCTGTTCATTGATTTATTCATTACTGTTCTAATAAATAAATACGTTGGTATACATAGGTAAAATTCACGAGTTATTATTTCAGTTATTTATTTCTAATTAACCCGTTTGAGAAATTGTCCAAGTCCAGCTGACAAGACAATCATCTTATGATCCCTGGACAAATAACCGTATCTCCATCTGTTCGCTACACCTAAACGTTCTCACCCCCCGGAGAACCAAACAGGTGCTGTTCCTTGCACTTAAAAATTAAAGAACTGGCGCCCGAGTTTCCATCTAAAAAGTGTTACAAAGCCAGAAAGTTCTGTTTGTAAGTAGCCAGTTACAAACAGTACAGGTTACGTAAGTAGACGTCGTCACAGAAAGAAACCTAATTTTATAGAATTTCGCATTTTGCGATTGTCATTTGTTTGGTTTATTGGCAGATTATTAAAACTCAGGAAAAATAATGCAACAAAATGTTTCTGTATTTCTTCAAATTAACTCTGTAGGGGGGCGTCTAAATAATAATAATTTCCTGAGTAATCATCTTAATTATGCTTGATTAAAGTAATAATTTTTTCTGTTAAAAGAGCGCAGTTTTTTGCACTCCTGCAACTCCTTACTTTGCTTTCCTCTATATTTCCAAACTTGGAGCATTATTAAAACTTCCAATACGTATTATGCTACTAAAGCAAACACATATTTCATGAATAAACAATAACCTTCCCAAGTTCCCCATTTCGCCCAGATTCATGCCCCAGCTTCCCTGATTTACTTTTTTTTATTAAACAACACATCCTACCTCCGAAGTACCCTCTTAAAACTTTAATATATTTTCTATTGCACTTAGCCAGATACATGCATCGTCTTTATTGATCCCGGTGCGGCAATAACCGAAATTCCTACCGCGTGCGATGGAGGAAGATCAAAGCATTTTTCTACTCATTACGGCACTTCCCCTGTTTCCTTGTTTGGGCGAATTTAAGATAAAGTAGGCTTCCCTTTTGAAGTAACGAAGGGCCGCGTGAGCCTGACGTATCCCTTACACGCCGTTCTTTAGTACATTGAGTTACAATTAGCGAGTTTCCTGGGCCCTTATCCGAGCGTACTTGTAGAGAGATTACGGACCCATCGTGGGGTCGTGTGTCATAGATGTTATGTGCCGTACGCACGGGGAATTGCGGAATATTCAGAGGGATTAAGTAATCTATATGTAATATTAAGCTCAGTCGGTATTAAATTATTTGCCAGGGAGGCTTTGTTGGCATGTTGGTTAGCTAATAACGGTTCTTTTGTAGCGCTGTTGTTTACCTTTGATGAATTAATCATGTAATCGGCGCCGGCGCGTCAAAACGGTTAAAGGCGTCATATGGGCTGGATTTGCGTGTGATATGTTATTCTTGTTGATTAAACGCGTAAACGGACAGGCATTGTATGTATAAAATAATGGAGACTCATCAGAGATTTTTCTAAGCCAACTCCACTGTTCCACAAGGATCTAACTTATGGCCAGCTTTGTTCCTTCTTCACATTAACGATTTTCCTTCTGCACTTCCAACCCTTTGTATAGTTCTGTTGATAATCGTCTTCGCAGTGGGTTGAAAAAATTACGCAAAAAACCTTCAAAGCTGTCCATATCGCGAATGGGCCAGGGCTGGCCTCAGTTGTTGCTAAATATTGACGATTAATTTTGAACCAATAAAGTATATAATTTTTTGTTTGTTTCAGGCACATTCGACTGTTCTAAGTAAACTCACAAAATTGATCCAAGCGAGGATAAACGCGGTATGAATTTGTAGAGATGCGATCTGTGAAGAGCGGACATGCAACATCTGATCCCTGACGGTGATTGACTGATCAATGGACGCTGCGAGCACGCTTCAAGACACTCTTGATTTCCACATTGCGACAGTCGGCTGTCTACAAGAATACGGGGTGGCTACTAGTCCGCACGTACTGGTCTATCTAGTTGGTCAAAGGGCAGTAATTCGTAGATTTGTCTGAAATATTCATCTTCATAGAATTAAATTCACTTTTTGGTTCGGTTCTCATGAGCCTAAAACCGCAGCGGGGCCGTGCGATTCACGATGTAGTTCTAGGTTGGACCGTCGGGCTTCGATTTCATACCAGAACGGCGGCCCAGCGGCGATTTTTGGTTTGGAAATAGTATTTGAAGTTTTCGTGTTTTCGCAATTTTTTTAATTTTCAAATTTCTCAGACACGTCCCCATTCCGAGCTTAATAACTCGCCGCTCCTTCGAGATGGGCCGACGGGATATTTTTTTCTAAAAATTAGATGAAATTTAGAAAATCCCAGGTCTTAATCGTTTTTCTCGATTTCGCTTTCTGAGAAAGCTATGATTTTTTGAAAAGGGGCGATTTTGTCGGATTTTAGCGATTTTTTAGACATGTACCCTTTAGAGAGGCACCACAGCCTTTCCCTTTGGATCTATAGGATCGGGACCCGGATGGTGGGCAAGAAGAAGGAAAAATGAAGAACCCTTTTTTTTGTTCTTCGCCCATCTCCGATATTAGCCGAGATACGAATTTTTTTAAAATGTCAATTTTGCCGAAAAATGGTACTTTTCCGAACACCCTTGCTCTTTTCCCCGAAGGATTTTTTTGACCGGACTTTCAGGAGAGCTAGAACCGTCTTTCTTCTCAGATCTCCGAAAATTTCGTTGCTTAATATCTATCTGCGGCCGAGCTGTGAATTTTTTAAACACATTGTTATTACGAATAATTAAAAACAAAGAGCGGAATAATATGCATTTAAATTCAATTAAAATATTCGAATATTTATGATAGGTATGCAAAAGTGGGCCAAATTAATAATTTTCAATTTTCGATACCAGGAGGGAACCCAATAGCGGTCTGGGTGTCTAAGGCTTAGTCGGCATTTTACAAGCAAAGCAAGCAAGAAATTTTTTTATCAGGGTGTGGGAGAGTAATTTTTTGGACCTCGCGCCGGCCATTTATTCGGAGGATGACCTTGAAAATAGAAAGTGAGAGTCGTTAAAAACAACTACGTAAAACAAAATTTGAAAAAAACGCGAATGACGTCAGAATGTTGGCTCGACAGAATTATTAATTAATTTCCTTATATTTGAACTATATCATTTTATAGGATTTTTTAATTTTTAAATTACGCTTTATCATTACAAAAATCTTATCTTAATTAAATATTATACACGCGATATATAAAAATGTTCTATTTGACAGTTAAGCTTTCAACATGACGTCAAATTTCAAGAACGACATAATTATTAATTAATTTCCGTATATTTGAACTAGCAGGTTTCTCCAAGCAGGTTTCTCCAAATTTAATTTCACGTAGTTGTTTTTAACGACTTGCACTTTCTATTTTTTTTAGATTTTCTGAAATCGATTTTGACAGTTAAAAACTGAATTTTAAATTGGACCAATAAGAAGCTTTTCGCTAAAATGGCCCTTTTCGAAGCGATTTTCTCGCGGTTTTCAATGGGGGCTCGGCAGAGGGCGTCTCCAAGCGGCTCTCTCGACCCTTATACCGAGTGCTTGGCTTCCCCGGACCCCGCGATTAATTAAATTTGGGCTTATATCGCACCGGACGCCCCCAAAAAATGAAACGGCGTCAAAATTTTTTCAGAAAAGGTCAAAAAAAAATTTAAAGGAGCGGCTTGGAAATTTTCTTACAAAGGGGCCGAAAAAAAGTTTTTTTTTGGTTTTGGTCATTAATTTTTTGAGCATCAACTTTCTAAAAAAGTAATATATTTTTTTTTAATGCAGCATTAAATTCTACGTAAAAAAGGAGTACTCATTTTATGTTGGTAAATATTTTGATGAAACTTAGATACATCGACTTCCGTCTATATATAATAATAATAATAATAATAATAATAATGTCTTTATTTTTTTCTAATAGTATACAATGTCTGTCGGTCTGCTACAAAAAAGCACAAGAATTCTTTGTACGATATTTATCAAATTCACACTAATGAAAGATACGCAAGAAAAAACAAGAATAAAATTTCATGCCATAATTCCTGCTAAATAGCCTCTTAAGATATCCACCCCGTAAAAAGCCCACTCTGCATATTCTTATTAGCGCGATAAGCGGCATTCTATCCAACGACAATGGGTATTTTAACTGGGGAAAAATGCAAATAAAGAAAATATTTAGAATTGTTAGGCATCGACTTGATCGGCCTCTAGATGGCATAAATCACTCTTTCACCACCATTGAATTTCCTTTACGTGTTCCGTTAATTGAATTGAAGAACAAGAGAGGCCTTGTGCGTTTACCGCGCAATCGCCGACATTCAAGTGAATTTTCCTTAAACGATAGCAATTAAATTAAACAGATACGGAATTTATTTTGCTCGGAAACGTCAGCCTCAATTATAACTGACATATTTGACGAGCATTTATGGCAAACCAGCAAATAAAGACACGACTGTCTATTTAGTATTTATAACCACATGTCTAGTCTAGTCAGACCAAAAATTATTGCATTATATATTTAAAAGTTGTTAAACTTCTTTGGAGCATGTGAGGGGCGGCTGAGGAAGCCATTGGAAACCAAAATTAATTACTCTGATATTCTTTCTCTGCTCACATTATCGTGCATAGGAAGAATAAAGTTTGCTGTCTGAGGAAAGCCACAGGTTGAAGAATCTCATCCACAAAAAGAGCTGCTGATAAAAATAACTTCGATCAATTCCTTCAGTTTGAATTCCAAACCAAACAGTTCCGCCTCCATACATAACATAAGAAGCTTTGTGGGTTATATCCACACTTTTACCCTTCTTGATTCAAGGAATAACCAAAACTATTCATCTGCGACCAAAACTGATTTTCATGAGTTAGCCCAGATTTGATGTTCAAAAACTCCCATAAGGGAGATGGAACAAAAAGCGTTCGGTGGAATAATCGACCCAGGTCCTTTCTGATCTGACGCCCTTGTATCATGCTTTAATTATTGGTATCAACTTCATTAGCTGAACCTCATTGATACCATATTATGGTTATGGAATTGATATGGAAACAAAAAGGCCTCTTAGTGTTCGCGTACGCTATACATATAATGATTTGCTTTCAATCGATGGAAGCTATTAACCACCTTTTGCAAAATGTATTAGAAAGCCTGTCGACGACTTTCTCGTAGTTCCTTGCCGTGGACATCCATCAAGGAATAAAGCATTCGGAAATAAAAGTGTTAAATTGCTTCGAGTAAATATAATAAAGGGTCCAGAAACTTGCGCCCGTCTCTTTGGTAACCGTCGCAGAAAGACCTAATAAAGCATGGATAAAGGGTGATAAAACGCTCGTTTGGCCTTTCTGCGCTGCCTCCGAGCGGGCGGGGTGAATACTTTTTAACGTAGTACAGTTTTTATTAAATGTTCCGGAATTATTCTTGCTCGCCTTTCTTCACATTCTTATTATCATCAAACTTAATTTAATTTAATTTTTTTCGTATTCCTAAATTCTGATAAATCGTCGTTTTACAGCACGCTGCCGCGGAGAGAAAAGATTATAATGAAATACTGGAAGTCTTGGTTATTAATTTTGGTAGCAAAAAATACCATTTCAATTATGAATTATTAAAAGTGATGGTTAAAGTTGAAAAAAATGTGAACTTTGTTAGTTTGAAATATTTAAGGCCTTAACTTGAGCTGACAAAAGGAGCATCGTTAACATGGAAATGCCATTTGCTGAGTTATTTTTAGTGAAGGCAGTTGTTATATCATTGGTCGCCGCGTTATATAATAGGAGAATTAACATGTCATTGCGTGAAAACGATTGGAGTCGCAACGATCCAGCCGACAGTACATATTAGGAGAATTGACATTTCATTGCGTGAAAACGATTGGAGCGTCCGAGGGTAGAAATAAATTAAATACGTATTTTTCATAGTATCACTCTATGAAAGAGACTTGGGAGCGAAGCTCTCCACCAAAACAAAATATATTATGTTTGAAAAGATTCATCGCTTGCTCGAATCTATTTATTGTCTTTGACTTAAATATATGGAAATTGTGTATCTTAACCTCCAAAAATGGAGAACTAAACTTTTAATACCCCCCACGACCATCGCCTAATCCCGACTAATATTTCTCTTGATGCAGCAATTCCTATCACAATATAGATCTCCCATTAAACGACAACCTACCTGCTTCCACACTTCCACATTCTCAGACAAAGGCCTTAAGAATGTCAAGACAAAGTTTGTTGAAAAACAACAAAAACGGTTTATTAATATTATGATGAACGATAGAAAGCAGGCGGTAGTAATCCCTTAAGATGCCTTCAAATTACGCCATACATCAGCATCTCTCGGGACCAAAAGCTTCTTTTTATAATCCGATTAAAGATTAAATCAAACGACGTCCCGGATTTTAAGGTCTCAAATTGACGACATGTTTTTGTCGCCTCACTCAGGTGTGCTGCGTAATGTTATTTCTCGAAGTTATATTTGTGGGAGAAGAACGATTTAACGCAAACTATTAAAAACGAAACCCTCCATTATTTTTAATTGCACCTTAGTGATAGGTATAAACTGAATGGCAGACGGAAATATCATGAATATCCAAATTTACAATGTCCTTTGAAGGATAATAAATAACCGGGCAATTTTGGCGAAATTATGACTTTGCATATTGTAAATCTCAAGTGGGTCATAAACATGAATTATTGTTTGGTCGATCTTTAAAATGGCCGTCTAAAAATTCGAAGAAGGATGATTCAAGACTTGTTAGGTAGTTTTAATGCCCGTGCAGTAAACGTTTTTGCGAACCATCATTTTTGTAATTACAATTAATTAGTCATCTAGAAAAATCAAGTTTCAGCTAGACTAATTATAATTAATAATAATAATTTAAAACCATAACGTTGAATTTAGATCAAATTTGAAGGTATAAATCTGCACTTTTACAGACCTGTTTTGTAAGTATACAAATATGTAAAAGGTCAAGTTTGTGAATATACAGATTTGTAAAGGTACCACTTTGTAAATACAAGTCTGTATGGACAAGTATGTATGTAAAAGTACAGGTTTGTAAGTACACAAGCCTGCAAAAGTTCAAGTTTGTAAATATACAGATTTGTAAAGGTACAACTTTGTAAATACAAGTATGTACGTAAAAGTACATGTTTGTAAGTTACAAGCTTGTAAAAGTTCAAGTTAGTACAGATTTGTAAAGGTACAACTTTGTAAATACAAGTCAAATACAGGCTTGTAAGTATACAAGTTCGTAAAAGTACAAATTTGTAAGAGCACAAGTTTATAAAAAGTACGTCAATATACAAATATGTAAAAACTAGACTTATGACAATACTGAGACGGATAGACCAGTAAAAATACATATAGGTTATTATCATATCATGAAGGCCCATCAAAGTATATAAAATTACAAGTCTGAAAAATATAAGCTTGTAAAATACAGATTTATCAAATTACAGGTTAGTAAAGTACAGGTATACTTCAGATAGATGAGAGCCTTGTATAAGTATAGATCAGAAATCATACATAAAATTTTATAAAATACAGGTTTGTAGTCTGAAAAAATATAAGCTTGTAAAATACACATTTGTCAAATTACAGGTAAGTAAATACAGATGTGTAAAAGTACAAGTCTGTAATTGTATAAGTATGTAAAGAAATGGCTTGTTTGAGACAGACCTGTAGAAATCAAATTGAGTTAAAATACAGGTAGGTTACTAATATGTCACAAAAGTCCATCAAAGTTTCTTAAGCATAAGTTTGTAAGAACACAAAACTGTGAAGAGTTTGTAAAATTACAACTTGTAAAAGTACAAATAGATAGATGAGAGACCTGTAAAAGTACAGGTCAGAAATTATACATAAGAGTCTATAATATACAGGTTTGTAAGTAAAGCTTGGAGGTTTGTAAGTAAAGCTCTGTATAAGCAAATGTGCGTATATAAACTAATTTATTTGAAATACCGATAGGTTATTATTATGATTATGGTTTGAAGGCGCTTTAAAATTTTGTACAAGTACAGGTTTATAAGAATGCAAGTCTTATAAGTATAGGTTTATAAAAGTAGAGGCTTGTAAAGTACAGGTCTGTAGACGTCTCAGTAAAAGTATAAGTACAGGCTTGTAGAAGTAGAGGCTTGTAAAGTACAGATCCGCAGATATCTCGATAAAAATATGTAAAAAACTGGTTTATTTGAGATACATGACAGACCTGTAAATGCAAAATTAAGTTAGAATACAGCTAGGTTATTAATATCTCAGAAAAGCCCATAAAGGTCTTTAAAGCATAAGCTTGTAAGAATACAAAACCATAAAAGTATAAGATTGTAATAGTACAGACTTGTAAAAATACAAGTCTGTATAAGTACAGAGGTTTGTAAAAGTAGAGGCTTGTAAAGTACAGGTCTGTAGACGTCTCAGTAAAAGTATGTAAAAAAACGGTTTATTTAAGATACATGTCAAACCTGTAAATATAAAATTGAGTTTAAAATACAGGTTATTAATATGTCGTAAAAGAACTATAAAGCAAAAGTTTTTAAAAGTGCAGACTTGTAAAAGTACGAGTCTGTAAAAATACTGGTATACTTCAGACAGATAACACCTGTAAAAGTATAATTTAGAAAACATCAGATAGGTGCATAAAAGTACAGGTTTGTAAAATAACAAGCTTGCTAAAGTACGACACTGTATTGGTAAATATGCGTAAATAAAACTGGTTTGACTGAGACAGACGACAGATTTGTAATATAGGTATAGGTTAGTATAAATACTGACAGGTTATTATTGTCCCGAAGGTGCTTTAAAATCTTAATAGTACAGGTTGGTAAGACTACAAGTCTGTATAAGTACAGGCTTGTAGAAGTAGAGGCTTGTAAAGTACAGATCTGCAGATATCTCGATAAAAATATGTAAAAAACTGGTTTATTTGAGATACATGACAGACCTGTAAATGTAAAATTAAGTTAGAATACAGCTAGGTTAGTTGTTAATATCTCATAAAAGCCCATAAAGGTCTTTAAAGCATAAGCTTGTAAGAATACAAAACCATAAAAGTATAAGATTGTAATAGTACTGACTTGTAAAAATACAAGTCTGTATAAGTACAGAGGTTTGTAAAAGTAGAGGCTTGTAAAGTACAGGTCTGTAGACGTATCAGTAAAAGTATGTAAAAAAACGG
Source organism: Rhagium mordax (assembly GCA_963680705.1). Lineage (NCBI taxonomy): Eukaryota > Metazoa > Arthropoda > Insecta > Coleoptera > Cerambycidae > Rhagium > Rhagium mordax. Next base: position 4,126,649 of record OY796662.1, on the reverse strand, counting down.
TTTATTTGAGATACATGTCAAACCTGTAAATATAAAATTGAGTTTAAAATACAGGTTATTAATATGTCGTAAAAGAACTATAAAGCAAAAGTTTTTAAAAGTGCAGACTTGTATAAGTACGAGTGTGTAAAAATACTGGTATACTTCAGACAGATAACACCTGTAAAAGTATAATTTAGAAAACATCAGATAGGTGCATAAAAGTACAGGTTTGTAAAATAACAAGCTTGCTAAAGTACGACACTGTATTGGTAAATATGCGTAAATAAAACTGGTTTGACTGAGACAGACGACAGATTTGTAATATAGGTATAGGTTAGTATAAATACTGACAGGTTATTATTGTCCCGAAGGTGCTTTAAAATCTTAATAGTACAGGTTGGTAAGACTACAAGTCTGTATAAGTACAGGCTTGTAGAAGTAGAGGATTGTAAAGTACAGATCTGCAGATATCTCGATAAAAATATGTAAAAATCTGGTAAAGTTGAGATACATGACAGACCTGTAAATGTAAAATTAAGTTAGAATACAGCTAGGTTATTAATATCTCAGAAAAGCCCATAAAGGTCTTTAAAGCATAAGCTTGTAAGAATACAAAACCATAAAAGTATAAGATTGTAATAGTACAGACTTGTAAAAATACAAGTCTGTATAAGTACAGAGGTTTGTAAAAGTAGAGGCTTGTAAAAGTACAGGTCTGTAGAAGTTTCGATAAAAGTACGTAAAAAACTGGTTTATTTGAGACATATGAGAGACCTAAATATTAGATAAGAATATCTGTAAGAATACACGTGTACAAAATATAAGTATGTAAAAGTACATGTTTGTACACTGTATGTACAGGTCTTTAAAAGTATAGATTTTTACTACTAAGAAGTATAGTTTAAATTTAAAATTTAAAGAATTTAATCAGACATCTGTAAACGCACAAACGTATGACTGTATTTATAAAACTACAGACCTGTTGAAAAGCTATATGTGTAAAAGTACAGGTCTATATTTTTACACTTGTAAAGCTGTACTTACAACAGATTTGTACTTTTACGGTACAGTTTCTAACGTGCCTGTATTTTTATAAATACAGATATTTACAGGTATAATTTACAGTCTGAAATGAGGAGTGGGGGTGGTTATTGAATAAGAAATAACTAATAGAATTTTCATGCGATTAAAATTATCCAATATACCTATATCTTTAAATCAATAAAAATATATCTAGATATTTTTAAATTAAATAGATCAGAAAATATTTTTATCCTACTTCTATTAAAAAATATGACAAAATACAACAAAAGCTACATTTATCCTTTAGATTCTTTGTATAAAGTGATTGTGCAAATATTAGTAATATTGTAATACCAATTGTTACTCCGACTCAAGCAACACTTGAAATATACATATTTAACAAACAAATACACAATTTCCAAAGTCAATTATGTTTGGGGAATTTTGCTATTTAGAGTTAATTATAATCCTTATTGTCGTTTAGATAATCTTAAACTTGCCAGCCATAACCCACGAAATTACCTGAGCAGAGATTATTACCGGTTAACCCATTTGTTTGTATAAATACTAGTGGTATTGGTTTTAGTCGGTTGGAGGGTTGTTTACTCTTCCCTCGATTGTGGGCACAATAAAGGCAATAAAAATATTTGTCTTAAGCGTCAGCATGTCGTGAGCACCCTTAATTAAATTATTAATCCTGTCCTGAGTAGGATACGTGTATTTACAGTCACGTTCAAAAATACATGGTGTTATTTTAATGCCAGTGTCCTAGTTTTGTTTGTTCTTATAAGTCAAGTGATAAACTATTTATAGAAATTACTCTCTTTTTTTCAATTTATTATTTGCAATATTATTCAAATTTTTTTAATCAAAGGTCTTATATTTTTCAATGGATTTTATTTCGGTAATTTTAGAAACCCTTTCCCTGTCGGGATGTTGTTCCACGACTATTCTATTAATATTCAATGTTAAAATGCGAATTTAAGTGCTTGTCTATGCCAGAATGATGGATGTAGATGTGAAAGATATCATTTTAAATTTATTTGCTATATTTTGGCATCTTATTTTGTCTCAGGATTCTCCAGAGATGAGGCGATGATATCTCTGTTTCTGGTAAAGGCTAAGACGTCATTTTCAGTAATCAATAAGTGAACTTTGTGTACTATGTGTCTAGGCAAGCAATAAAATAAATAAACTTATTTAAATATTTTGCAGATAAAAGAAATTAACATGGATCCGTTAACAAAACTAACCCTTGATAGTTAGATACAAATGTGTGAGAAAAGTGAGGTCATTCTATTAAATCTAGGTGTTAAAAAATGGTATAAATCTTTTTTTGGTAGTACAACGATATAAATATTACCGAAAAAATTAAGTTGAAGCTTCTAGAATTATGCATGAAAAACTTCGATATGCGGTTAGCTATGTGAAATATTCAAAATTTGTATTTACATGTAGCGAAGTAAATGTAGCCTAGATATTGAAGAAGTTTTTTAAAAAAAGTTTGAGTTGATATCTTTAACAGTTTTCGATTTATGGAATTTTTAAAAAGCGCTGTATATACAAAATATACCTACACACTGATTGATAAAGGAAACGTCTGTAGAAACCTGTCACTGTTCCAAATCAGAGGCGTAAAAATTTTTTTCAATAGTCCAGATAAGTTTTAGATTATCTAGATTTTTAATCACTAAAATTATTATTATTATTATTATTACTCACCCTATTTCCAGTTTAAGCATCCCTTCTAGATGTTTAACAATTACCTAAAAAATACATAAATTAATAAACGGTCTTTAAATCATAATTATATGGGATATTTCGATATACAGGGTGTGTTGAAATATTATTGCATGGCCACCAAAGTCAGAAACCTTGTATGGTATTTGTACCTTACTTGACACATGAGTAGTTTCTCCTAATTAAAAAATTATAGTTTAAAAAAAACTAAAAAAACACGCTTTAAAGGGAAACCGAACTAAAAAGTAAGTTTAAAATAAGAACAAAGTGCGCTTTTTTTTTCAAAATTTTTTAAGTCATTTTTTTTTTAATTTTTGAAGACAAATTTTTTTTTTAGTTATCTTTTGCAACAACCTAAATCGTGTAATATAAAATAGGTGCTTTTAGTATTTTAAAATTTAATAAATTAAATATAACCATTTTGCGGAATATTATATGGAGAGTTAACGGCCTGAAAATAAGAAAATCACTTTGTCAATTTTTATTTATGTTGCAACTTAAATCATTAAAATCAACTGCCAAATAAATTTAACGTTTTACGACGAAATTTGATAAGCATTAGGTATTATGTGGCGATAATCATAAAGGTAATGATTATTTAAAACCAATTTATGATAATCTACTAATTTATTTCAATAAGTTTCTCCGATTCATTTAAAAACGGAAATAAAAATTAATTAATTCAGAACCATCTAACACTATAAAAATTGTACGACTGGGTGGCTTAACGAATATCTCTGTGGATATTAGAAGATGAATATTTAATAAAAACATGCGGTCGACAGATTGTTTATGCGTAAAAAAACCTTTGGTCGATTTTACAAAAAATAAAAAATATGCGGGAAAATTGCAGGTATCGAGTCGCAAATCCCGCAAAAATATAAAAATGGTGAAAGTGTAAATGTTCTGCATGAGGTAAATTAATTGTATTTAAATTGATACCACATTTACATATTATTCTTCCACCTTCTGGTTAACTCACTTTCCATATTTGGTTTAAAACAGTATTAAAATTTATGCACATATTATTATCTGGTTTGCGAGCCTCTCTTTCGAGGTCTTGCTCATCAAACTTGACCGACTGTTGAATATAAATAGTATAAACAGAGATAACGGTTTTCTAACAAAATTAGTTGTTAAATGTTAAGTATACAGACAGAAAACCGTCTAATGTTATGTTTATTAGGTATATTATAGGTCAATTTCAGGAAATAATAACTATAGTTTGAATATTCAGTAAAATTTCAACGATGGTCTATTTATAATAAATATTTAATGGACATGACATGATAGTTATAATGGACGTATGGAAATATTTATTTTTAAAGATATGTGCTATGATTAAGGATATCAGAAAATAATTTCAGATTTGTAAAAACAATTAATGATATTTCTAATGAATTTCAGACAAAAAAATAAAAAATATTCAACAAATATTTTTATATCAATTAAAAATACCTAATAGATATTTCTAATTTCTAGATGTTTTGAAAACAATTTTTTAATTCAATTGAAAAACATTCAAAACTATCTGGTAGATATTTTTAATTCGTTAAAAATTATCTACTACATATTTTTATTTCAATTAAAAATATCTAATATAGTAGATATATATTTTCTTAAAACATATTTAATTAAAAATACCAACTTTCATAATTTTCTTAATATTATATACTTACTTTAGCACCCACAAAAAATATTTTTTAAACATTTTTAATTCAATTAGAAATATACAATAATAAAAGGATTATAATTAAAAAGCTTCGTTTTTTTTCTCTTGAATTATTTCAGTAAAAAATGTCTACCTAATACATTCTTAAAATACGCCTTTAATTGAATTAAAAATATTAACTTCCAAAATTCGTACAAAATTATCTACTAGATATTTTTTTAAACATTTAAAAATATCTAGTAGATAATTTTAAACACATTTTTTTATTGAATTACGGTGCTTTAAAAATGTATAAATTATTAGACATTTTTAATTGGAATAGAAACATCTAGTAGATAATTTTAAATAAATTAAAAATATCTACCAGCGAGTAATTTTTAACTTTGGTCATTTATTACTATTCGTTGCATCAGTATTTTCAAAATACTTCAAGCGCTTTCAAAATGCTTCATGTGTTTTTGTAGTGCTTCAAATGGTTAAGAGGGTAATTTATTTTGTCAGTCAGTTTTCGGAGTCTTTGTTAATTTAAATCACACTTACAAATTAAAACAAACGACGTCTGAAATTAAGAAGCACTATAATTAGTGCTTCAAACAAGTACTTTAATCCAAGATTTTCTAACTGCGGTCTTTTATTATAATTCTTTTCTTTTGTACTTTCAGAACACTTCAAGTACTGTTAAATTGCTTCAATTTTCTTTCAGTGCTTCAAGTAGCACCGAGAATTGTTTGTTGTTGGTAATTGATACTGCCAATTACTCTTCGTATTTTGGTAATTTATTATTATGTTTTTTGCACCTTTAAAATACTTCAAGCACTCTTAAAGTGCTTCATATTTTTTTGTAATGCTCCAATCAGAAATGAAAGTGTTTAACAATTGGTAATTTAAATTGTCAATTACTTGATAATTTGAATTAACCCAAATTAAAATAACTGATGCTTGAAACTGAAGTGCTTTAGTACTTTGTGATTCCAGCACATGCTAGTGATTTTCTCACGTTGGTTATTTATTACTATTCCCTCCTTTTGTACTTTTAAAATACTCAAAACACATTCAAAATGCTTCACGTCTCTTGCAGTGCTTCAAGTACAAGTGCTTAGGAAATGGTAATTGATAATAATTGCTGCTAGAAATTGAAAAGCACTATGAGTGCTTTGTACTTTAAGCACTTTAAGCGAGTAATGTTCTAACTTTGGTTATTTATTACAATTATATATTTTTTGTGCTTTCAAAACACTTCAAGTACTTTTAAAATGCTTCAAGTCTTTTTTCCGTGCTTCAAGCAGCACTAAGAATTATTCGTTTAAAAACATTAAACGAGTGCTTTTCTTACTTGGGTAATTTATTACTAAGCCTTTTGCACTTTTAAAATACTTCTTCAAGCACTCTTAAAATGCTTCATACTTTTTTGTAATGCATTAATGCCATTAATTTGCAATGAAAAAATATTTGAGAATTGATAATTCATATTGTCAATTATTTTTCGTAATACTTGGCAATTTAAATTAACATGTAAATTAAAATAATTCGTGCTTGAAATTGTTGAGTGCTTTAGTACTTTGTTTTTTCAGCACGTTAAGCGAGTGATTTTCCAATGTTATTATTTATTATTGTTCCCTATTTTTGTACATTTAAAATACTCGTGCCTTCAATGCTTCACGTCTACTGCAGTGCTTCAAGCACCAATTAGAAATGTATAGGAAATGGTAATTGATACTGTCATTTACTCTTTACAGTATTTTGTAATTTAAGTGACACTCATAGGTTAAAATAATTGGTGCTTCAAACTGAAAATCACTCTGATGAGTGCTTTAGTATTTTGTGTTTCAAACAGTCTAAGCGAATGATTTTCTAACTTTGTTCATTTATTACAGCTCTTTTTTTTACTTTCAAAACAGCCGAGCAATTTCAGAGTGCTTCAAGTTTTTACAGTGCTTCAAGTACCCATAAGAAGCTTTTAGGAATTGGTAATTGCCATTTACATTTTTGTAGTACTTTGTAATTTAAGTTACATTCATAGCTTAAAATAATTAGTGCTTGAAATTGAAAAGCACTCGAACTAAAGCCTTAGTGACTTGTGCTTTAAGCACTTTAAGCGGGTAATTTTCTAACATTGGCTATTTATTAAAGTTCCTTTTTTTGTACCTTCAACACACTTCAAGCGCTTACAGAATTCTTCAAGTTTTGCAGTGCTTCAACTAGCAATAGGAGTTGGTAATTGATATTGTCAAATTGTTTTCACAATATTTGATACTTGAAATTGGAAAGCACTCTGATAAGTATTTTGGGACTTTGTGCTTCAAAAACGTTAAACGAGTGCTTTGTTTACTTTCAATTTCAAAATGCTTCGTGTTTTTTTGCAATACTTCAGTTGGCAATGAAAAGGCGTTTGAGAATTGATAATTTATAGTTCCACTTACTTTTCCTAGTGCTTGCAAATTTAAATTCACTCAGATTAAAATAATTGGTGCTTGGAATAAAAAACCACTCTGTTGAGTGCTCTAATAAGTTGTGTTTCAAGCACTTTAAGCGAATGATTTTTAAACTTTGTTCATTTATTACAATTCTTTTTTTTACTTTCAAAACAGTCAAGCAATTTCAGAGTGCTTCAAGTTTTTACAGTGCTTTAAGTACCCATAAGGAGCTTTTTAGGAATTGGTAATTGATATTGCCATTTACTTTACTTTTTTGTAGTACTTCGTAATTTAAGTTATATTCATAGCTTAAAATAATTGGTGCTTGAAATTGAAAAGCACTCCAACTTTACCTTAGGCTTTGTGCTTTAATCACTTTAAGCAGGTGATTTTCTAACTTTGGTTATTTATTACAGTTCCTTTTTTGGTACCTTTAACACTCTTCAAGCACTTACAGAATTCCTCAAGTTTTGCAGTGCTTCAACTAGCAATAAGAATTGGTAATTCATATTGTCAAATGCTTTTCCCAATACTGGGTAATTTAATTTTCACTCATAAATCAAGATAATTGATACTAAAAATTGAAAAGCACACTGATAATTACTTTAGTACTTTGTGCTTCAAAAACCTTAAGGGAGTGCTTTGTTTACTTTCAATTCCAAAATGCTTCATGTCTTTTTGCAATGAAAAGGCGTTTGAGAATTGATAATTTATAGTTCCACTTACTTTTCCTAGTGCTTGCTAATTTAAATTCCCTCAGATTAAAATAATTGGTGCTTGGAATAAAGAACCACTCTGCTGAGTGCTCTAATAAGGTGTGTTTCAAGCACTTTAAGCGAATGATTTTTAAATTTTGTTCATTTATTATATTTATTTTTTTTACTTTCAAAACAGTCAAGCAATTTCAGAGTGCTTCAAGTTTTTACAGTGCTTCAAGTACCCATAAGGAGCTTTTAGGAATTGGTAATTGATATTGCCATTTACTTTTTTGTAGTACTTCGTAATTTAAGTTATATTCATAGCTTAAAATAATTAGTGCATGAAATTGAAAAGCACTCTAACTAAAGCCTTAGTGCTTTGTGCTTTAAGCACTTTAAGCTGGTGATTTTCTAACTTTGGTTATTTATTACAGGTCCTTTTTTTGTACCTTGAGAGTGTTACTCTTCAAGCACTTACAGAATTCCTCAAGTTTTGCAGTGCTTCAACTAGCAATAAGAATTGGTAATTCATATTGCTTTTCACAATACTGGATAATTTAATTTGCACTCATAAATCAAGATAATTGATACTTGAAATTGGAAATCACTCTGATAAGTATTTTGGTACTTTGTGCTTCAAAAACGTTTAGCAATTGCTTTGTTTACTTTCAATTTCAAAATGCTTCATGTCTATTTGCAATATTTCAAGTGGCAATGGAAAGGCGTTTGAGAATTGATAATTTATAGTTCCAATTACTTTTCCTAGTGCTTGGTAATTTAAATTCACTCAAATAAGAATAATTGGTGCTTGAAATAAAAAACCACTCTGTTGAGTGCTCTAATAATTTATGTTTCAAGCACTTTAATCGAATGACTTTCTAACTTTGGTCATTTACTTAAAATACTCAAGCACTTTCGAAATGCTTCACGTCTCTTTGCAGTGCTTCAAGCACCAACAAGTGTTTAGGAATTTAGTAATTGAATTCCCATTTATTTTTTGTAGTATAAAATAGTTGATGCTTGAAAATGGAAGCACTCTATTAATGCTTCAGTACTTTGTGTTGCAAGCACGTTAAGTGAGTGATTTTCTAACTTTATTTATTTATTATTATTAGTTCCTTGTGTGCTCTCAAGATGCTTCAGGCCCTTTTAAAAGCTTTAATGCGATTTTCAGTGCTTTAAGCACCAACATGAAATATTCATGAACGAACTGATTGTGTTTGCAAATATTTTACAAACATTACAAACATTTTCAAGCAAATCCGTGGGAAGGGCAAAGATTTACGTCACTCAAGTAGCTGAAGAAAAAAAATTCCTGCTCCTGGGTACATTAAAAACGTAAGCGCAGCACTAAGCGTTTAAGATAATAAGTAATCGTGCAGCCGAGAAAAAGCTGTGAAACTTTAACACGTTTTTTATTGCGACTCCGTCTTTGATACCATAAAAAACGTTTTGTACAGGACGCCATTAACGGCAGGCCGAGCGCGATGGTGTAATAATTGAACCGTGCACGAGATAATAAAAACCTCAACCTACAAGATATAGCTTTTATATAAAAGTAACGAACACACGTGCCAGCGGACTCTTAAATACGCTTCTTATTTTATATGAAACGAAACAATTTACTGGCTTCTCGAGGGCTTTTCTTATGTTTATTCGATTAGTAATGGATATAAAGACAGAGGGGATTTTATTCCACCACCAGTTGAATTGGTTAGTTTTCTAAGCAGTACGGTAGCCAGAAGAAAAAAAATCCTTTGCATTTACTACAGGGCTTATTGGACGAGGATACTATCGAATTTTCTTCTTTAAAAATAAATTTACAGATTTCTTTACGAAAATTTGCTTTCCGTAAGAAACAGTCCAACGGGGTTAGATCAGGTGCTCCAGTAGGCCATTGGGACTGGCCTACTGAACCAACTTCTACTAAAATTGTAAGTGACTTGCACCAGTCAGAAGTGTCTTCAATCTGGTACTTACTCATAATCTTCTACCGTTCAGTTATCGTTTGGGAACGTTGTGTGTGCAGTTTTATCATCCAAGTTCACTTAAACAAAAAGTCAATTCGTTGGAAAAGAGTATATTTTCAACAATTCCATTTAACAGATTTTTTTGTTATTTATAATTTTTGCCACAATTTTTTTAAATTTAAAATTGAAAACTGTAAACTCCAGACCGGGGGTTGTCTTGTTCATTAAACATATAGCAAATACATGCTATAAAATACTATCATATGACTGTGCCATTAAATTGACATTTGCACTCGATTGGAGCAACTTCCACTAAAATTGTTTCTATTTAACAAAGAAAATTCAAACAAGATAAATCCCATATCTATATAATCTAGACATTTCCGTTGCTTGCGCCAAATACATACATCCGGACACATTCATTGCGCTAGCCTTAACCCAAAAACAAATACGGCCAATATCTGAGCCATAACTCATCCTTGGCGTGGCGCCGGCATACTTTATCGTCTCTTCAGGGCTACTGGTAGAAAATAGGAAGTCAATAGTCGGGGGACCTTCCGGCATCCCTAGGGTGCCTGTCTGTCACTTGTTTTCAGATCTTAATCTCAGCCTGGCCATCGAGATGTCGAGCCTTCAATTAGCAAGTCGGCCTCCAGCAGGCATCTGCAAATGGCACCACGTTCTCCGTGACGAAACATCTGAAACGCTTTATGGGACTGTCTGTCCGCGCGCTTATAAAAGCATTTTTCAACAGCTAGATGCAATCGTTGACGGAGTGAAGCGGTATCGGGTTTAGGCCTCGATAAAAATAATCGCAGTGTGTTTCCGAACTGATGAGAGATTTTATAAGTTTACATTTATTTCAGTACTTATGGGAAATCATAAAAAGAATGTTAATTGCGGTTCAGTCACTTTAAACGAGTGGCACTTAACAGTTGACAATATCTCGCCTATTTGTTAATAATAACTGGTTTAATTGGGTCCATTATACGAGGAGGTTTTCCATTACGGGCATAAATGCGTTTAATTAAATTTCGGCTGCATGGCTGGTAAGATTTCTAAGAGGTGCTTTAACCCCTTCGAGATCTATTCAGACAAATCCTTATGTGTAGTATGAAAGTGCCGGATGCGGTTTGGAAGGAGCGTTTTTTATGTAGGTTTCAATTAAAAAGATCTTCTTTTACTCTATATTCCTAGTCATTGAAGGTAAATGGTTCAGACATGTGTTTACATACATTTAATAGGGCATAGAACTGATAATGCGAGATAATCTTTTCAATTAAATCTACAGGAAACAATTTACTTTAGAATCCTCACTTATTTGAAGCGGGACAGGGTGGGCGTTTCCATTACAAAACCAGATGTAAATTTACCCTTCTTGAATCAAGTTAATAAAAGGAATAGTAAGAATGAAGGAAAATGTTCGTCTAGAGTAAAAAATTTGGAGATTAAAGATTAAATCCGACACAATGGCAAAGAATAACCCCATCGCGGCATAAAGAGATACTCGCAATGTTCGCACATTCATAACGCAGCGTTCCACTTGAATGATCCTCTATGACAAAATTGCCCATCTGTGACGTGCCGACCCGCCAGTCACACGGGTAAACTGCAGAGAAGTGTGCCCAGTTACACCGCAATTATTATTTTAAGGGGGGTGATGCTGTACGGGGCATCAATTATTGTTTATCCTCTATAAATTGGTTGGCAATAATTTACCATGTGGCATGGTGCATACCGTACGTATTGTACAGATTTTTTCTGTACGATAGATAAATAATTACGCGTTACTAAAATATGTTTCTAGTCCATAGGGCGGGAGTCTATTGTGTCGATAACAGTTAATAAATAGAATCTATTATACAATGATATATGTATGAAGTAGTTTATAGATATGACAACTAATCTAAATGATGATCCTGGTGAAATTATTACTGAAATGAATTGAAAAAGTAAATAAACATGGTTTAAGAAGCAAACTAAACTATTACATACTTTTAAACAAAACTAAAATAATAGAATTAAATATTGCTTTTGGAGTTCCGCAAGGATCGGTTGTTGGGCTTTTACTATTTTTTTCTCTATATTAATGACTTACCTGCATTCTTTGGTTATTTATTAATACTGTTTGCTGATGATGATTCCTTTTTGTTTTGCAAAGAAACTTTTGAAAGATCTAAGTATATTAAATGTATAAACTTCTTTAACAAAATCCTCTAATCACGTTAAATCAGCGGTTTTCAAACTTTCGTATTTCGCGTCCCCCTTTTTTACCCTGAATAATTCTGCGCCTCCTGCATAATATAAGATAGAGGAGAACATCCCAATAAGCAGGAACTTTGTTATAATACTTTCGTTTTGATTATATGTTTGAAATAAAAATTTAAACTGATGTATAGCTTCGATGTGTAGCTTCGCATTGACGTTGGGCAGCTATTAGTTATCAAAGAAGCGTTGAAAATAACTTTATGTGAGGTTTAGAGAGCAACATAAAAAACAATCCTTGCGCTATAACACAAATAAAGACCTTATAACAATTCCTCTCCTCCATACTCGAATTCTGCCCCAAAATTTTGCTTCATTGATATTGGTCAGTTGTCAATTAAAGTAGCATGGGAAATATCTCTATAGGAGGTTTAGAGAGCAACATAAAAGACAATCCTCGCTTTGCGACACAAATAGAGATCTCATGACAACGTTTCTTCTCTACCATACTCGAATTCTGCCCCAAAATGTTGCTACATTGGCATTACAGAAGCATTGAAAATATCTTTATATGAGGTTTAGAGAGCAATATAAAAGATCCTCGCATTGCAGCACAAATAAACACCTCAAAAGAATATTTATTCCCTTCCATACTGTAATTCTGCCCCAAAATTTTGCTTCATTGGCATTGTAGTTATCAGTTATTACAGAAGCATTGATAATATCTTTATATGAGGCTTAAAGAGCAACATTAAAGACAATCCTCGTGTTGCAACTCAAATAGAGATTTCATGACAATGTTTCTTCTTTTCCATACTTGAATTCCGTCTCAAAATTTTGCTTCGTTGACATTGTCCAGTTGTTAATTGAAGAAGCATGGAGAATATCTCTGTATGAGGTATAGAGAGCAACATAAAAGACAATCCTCGAGTTGCAACACAAATAGAGATCTCATGACAATGTTTATTCTCTTCCATACTTGAATCTGCCCAAAACTTTGTTTCGTTGCCATTGGCCAGTTGTGAATTAAAGAAGCATTCAAAATATCTCTATATGAGTTTAGAGAATAACATAAAAGACAATCCTCGCGTTGCAACACAAATAAAAACCTCTTGAACTTGTTTCTTCTCTTCCATACTCGAATTCTGCCACAAAGCTATATTGGCCCTGATCAGTTGTTATCAGCTATTAAAGAAGAATTGAAAATACCTTTATATGAGGATTAGAGAGCAATATAGAAGACAATGCAGCACAAATGAAGACCTCAAGACAATGTCTCTTCTCTTTCATACAAGAATTCTGCCCCAAAATTTTGCTTCATGGGCATTAGACCGTTGTCAGTTATTAAAGATTATTGCATTGGTAATATGTTTATCTGAGGTTTAGAGAGTAACATAAAAGACATTCCTCGCGTTGCAACACAAATAGAGATCTCATGACAATGTTTATTCTCTTCCATACTCGAATTTTGCTTCATTGGTATTGGTCAGTTATCAGTTATTAAAGAAGCATTGGAAATATCTCTATATGCGGTTTAGAGAGCCATATAAAGACAGTACTCGCGTTGCAACACAAATGAAGGCCACATGGCAATGTTTCTTCTCTTCCAAACTCGAATTCTGCCCCAAAATTTTGCTTCACTGGCATTGGTCAGTTGTCAGTTATTAAAGCATTGAAAATATCTTTGTATGAGGTTTAGAGAGCAACATAAAAGACAATCCTCGCGTTGCAACACAAATAAAAACCTCTTGAACTTGTTTCTTCTCTTCCATAATCGAATTCTGCCCCACAGCTGTATTGGCCCTGATCAGTTGTTATCAGCTATTAAAGAAGAATTGAAAATACCTTTATACGAGGTTTAGAGAGCAATATAGAAGACAATGCAGCACAAATAAAGACCTCAAGACAATGTCTCTTCTCTTTGTCTCTGCCCCAAAATTTTGTTTCATGGGCATTAGACCATTGTCAGTTATTAAAGATAATTGCATTGGTAATATATTTATCTGAGGTTTAGAGAGCAATACAAAAGGCAATCCTCGCGTTGCCACACAAATAGAGATCTCATGACAATGTTTATTCTCTCCCATACTCGAATACTGCTTCATTGGTATTGGTCAGTTATCAGTTATTAAAGAGGCATTGGAAATATCGTATGAGGTTTAGAGAGCAACATAGAAGACAATCCTCGCGTTGTAGCACAAATAAAGACCCCAAGAGAATGTTTATTCTCTTCCATACTGAAATTCTGCCCCAAAATTTTGCTTCATTGGCACTGATCAGTTGTCAGTTATTAAAGAAGCATTGGAAATATCTCTATATGAGGTTTAGAGAGCCATATAAAGACAGTACTCGCGTTGCAACACAAATGAAGGCCACATGGCAATGTTTCTTCTCTTCCAAACTCGAATTCTGCCCCAAAATTTTGCTTCACTGGCATTGGGCAGTTGTCAGATATTAAAGCATTGAAATATCTTTGTATGAGGTTTAGAGAGCAACATAAAAGATAATTCTCGCGTTGTAACACAAATACAGACCGCATGACAATGTTTCTTCTCTTCCATACTCGAATTCTGCCCCAAAATTTTGCTTCTTTGGCATTGGTCAGTTGTCAGTTATAAAAGATTCATTGGAAATATCTCTATATGAGGTTTAGAGAGTCATATAAAAGACAATACTCGCGTTGCAACACAAATAAAGATCACTGCCAATGTTTCTTCTCTTCCTTACTCAAATTCTGCCCAAAATTTTGCTTCTTTGGCATTGGTCAGTTATCAGTTATTAAAGAAGCATTGAAAATATTTTTGTCTGAGGTTTAGGGAGCATAAAAGACAATCCCTGAATTGCCACACAAACAAATACCTCATGATAACGTTTCTTCTCTTTTGTACTTGAATTCTGCCCCAAATTTTTGCCTTATTGACTTTAGCCAGTTGCCAATTAAAGACGCATTGAAAATATCTCTATATGATCAAAGCCAACTATGATCTCCATTTGAAATAAGAAAGTTGGTGTCTTAAAATTTAGTGGTGGTAAAATTTTTAGGTATATTTAGACAGAGCAAATCATCAAGTATACTAAAAAAAAATGGTTGTTCAATCACTCCCTCGAATAGATGCACTTAATAATGAGATCGCCAGCATATAAAAACTACGAATTTGAGCCCTTATTTGATTAACTCAATAATTCAAAAGAACAACTTTACTACGTACTGCTAGTTAACATTAATTGATTTTTGTACAGAGTGCATATGGTCAAAAAATGGCTGACTCAAGCTCATTGTTTGTCATGCACAATACCCTAATTAAATCGATTATTAGCCCCATTCCGTTCGTTTATAAATTCGAGACCCACGTACGACCTTTCCTCGAAACAAAAAAATCGAATTATCCTCCCGCAGCACAATCGGCGTAAAATAACACACACGTCTCTATTATTTTGACTAATCCCATGTAATTTAGTACACCCTCACCCGTGATTAGTCCCCGCTCCGCTCCCCTTAAAATGTCAATAGAATCAAGTTAATCGAACGCGGAGAGACTATCAAGGACTCCGGCAAGACCTGGACGGTGAAATTTGTTAGAAGACCCCCTAATCCGAGTGCCCCGTGGGACAGCCGGTTTCATTGTTATGTGTATCCGAACCAGCAACCCGGTAGATTTACTACGTTTTGGATATAATGACGCGCCGGCCTCCCTCGAGGTCGTTGCTTGAAGTTGAGATCGGTATCGGTGAGTTTGATGGGAATGGATAATCCTCCGATACATAGTTTGCATTTTATAATGAAGTGGTTATGGCTGTAGCTCGATGGTATTAACGCAGCTCTTGGCTTATGATGTTCAGCGAAGCAGATGTCGCTCTGTTGCAGAAATTGAGGGTGCTGAAAAAGAAAAGTGAAATTATTAGTTGATTTTGTTTGTAGTACGTTCAATCTACAAAAATCTATTGATGTTCTTGAATCCTCTTAGGTGAGGTTAAATTATAGCTTGATGTACCTTGAGCAACGATTACTGTCTTTGCTTTCTGAGGATTAAAGTTGCAACGACACTTGCGAATTGAATTGGCCCAATTCCAAGTGCAGCCAAACAATTAGCTCCAGCTAGCTACAGCGTGGTTGTGAATTCGGTGAAGCCTTGTTTTAGAGTACTGAGATAATATTGGGAGTAATATATGGGCGCCGGAGTATTTATAACTAAATACACGAAAGTTGTCGAAAACACAATTAGGTATTTAGTACATAAACTAGAAAGAAAAGAAAGCTGTGAATTTAACAAGCTTAATCTTACAAATTCTTTACAATAAACAAAGACTCAGAACTAAATATAATTAAAAATATTGAAAATATGAACAAAAAATATGAATAAAAATTACAATTTAACCAATTTCTCTGTCTGTCAGTTTTACTGTTGTAAAGGCTTACTCGACGGGAATGAACTGAGACGGAATGGGTTCTCCTAGTAGCGATGAATCCTGCGAGTACTCGAGGTTGATGAAAAGGTTCAGAGATCCTGTCTCCACACTCTTGCTCGGTCCAGAATGTCCAGGTTCCAACCAAATTTATTACTTTTCGGGAACACCCAATATCTCCTTACTTCTGATGTTGTTAACTCAGTATCGATTTCCAGTGAGTCAAATTTCCAGAAAGCCAGATGTCATGAAATAAAGACAGAACAGTTGAGAAAAGGAAATAGAGAAATGAAACTAGGTTGAAAATTATTTCAACTAGTGGTAGATGAAAAAATAACAAAGTTCCGGCAATATAGTTAAATTACTAGATAAAATTCACAAAATTAATATTTCTTAATATTACAATAGAAAAAATTATCAAAATGACACAACAAGATATTAGAGTTTGTAAAATTACCAAATTTACATAAAAATACGGTATCTGACACCAATTACTAAAAAAATTGAATTATTACCAAAATAATACGAAAATTCGAACACAAGAATTTAGTAAGGTTGCAAAACTTCACTATCAGTTCGTTAACAAATAACCTAACTTGATTGAATTTGTCCTATAGGTTGAAAACCATGAGGAGACTGTAATTTTTAAAGGACTATAATTTAATGTCAGATTTGTACGGGACAATTTAAACTTAGAAACGTTAATGAAGTAATAACTCTAAAGATTCAGATATTTAATATTAATAACAAAATAATTGGTAACCATAATCACAAAATTGAAATAAATTCGAAATTTTAGCATACATAAAGATTTCAAGTTAATATTTTACTAATAGTTTAACGGTAAAAATAGCAAAAACTAAGATATGAAATACCGATAATGTCTTTCGCTTTCTGACGGACAAAAATGAATGAACTTATGCCTAATTCAAAATGGCAGGAAATACGTAAAACCAAGGTAAATCTACACTCTTGTAACTTACACGAAAATTAAGGAATGAACTAATAATAATAATTTGTCAATAATAAAATCGATATAGAACTGTGATGGCGTGAATATGATGAAAAAAGGAAACCAGAAAATCGGACTTCTGTCACATCCGAAGCAAGTGATCAAATGTACTACAAATTGATTAATTCAAAGAGAAGAAAAAATTACTATAGATCACTTACCCCGTATGCTTTGGAAGCTCCTGGACAGAAATCTGTAGCTCTGGACAGTAAATAAATTCGGCAAAAACCTAAGTCTCAAGTGGACTTCCTTCACTATCCAAGACCAGTGTAGTTTTCCTTTTTCCAGCTTATATGAACCACAGTCGAACCTAATAACAATAAAAATCCACACAGAAATTGTTCTATGTACGAAATAACGATAATCTGCAAGTTTCACTTACAGCGATAATTTATACAATTTAAATATTGTATAACGTGTCAATTAACAATAATTGAACCACGAAAACGTCTACTTTAGACAAGATACGGTAAAACGGAAATGGGAATACCCATCCACGTGCTTAAAAAAAAGTGCTACTAGGTAATTATCTGAAAATAATCCAAAATACGGAAATAATACGAAATACGGTAGTTATTTTGACAAATTATTATTTTTACTATAGCACAATAAAGCTGAAGCAATAATTAATACGCAAATTTTATGAATAGCGATATTTAAGCGACTACAAGAAATGTATGACTTACCTAGGTAAAATTCGAAAGGCAAAAAACGCTCTCTCTAGCCCAGGACGAGCCTCGTTCACAACGTTCATCCGCTGTGGCGTTTTTGTTGTATTTTTTCTACCACATACCGATCAAATGCGTATACAGGGTTATTCAGTTGTGAGGAGTCATATTTTAATACGCAAAATAGAAACTATAACCTGCTGTAATGAATTGCAACTTAAATCGTTACAAAGTACATCATATCGCACAGCGACTATATGAAAACATGTAATTAAAATTACAATGACCTTAAGCCTTAAGCATGGCTATACAAAGAAGTGATTAATAAATTTTCCCCCCTCTCGCTACCTGTCAAGCATTTCAATCTATTGTCCCTATCTGAAGGTGTCTACTTTTCAATTATCTTGGCTTATATGGACAGTTAATAGTTGTTTCGGTAATCGTTGGCATCATCTCTGAGGATTGTTCCAGTGAGTCAAATTTGTCCTTAACCCCACCAAAGTTACTCTTCAATAAATCGCGCTTAGGCTTAGGATGACCCGAGAGGTCAAATTCCCCATTATATAATTAACAAAATATCCCTGCCTGCGCTATAATTTATTATTAATTAAAGTATTAGAACTGACGGTTGTAAATAATAACTCACTTTTAATTACTACTGACGTATTGTCTAAATTCTCTTTTATTAACTCTTAAAATTAAATTGGGATTACCTACTGCGAAATTGTGTCTCAACTGATAAAAGTCCATAAGCGTTTTGAACGATGTTATAAATTCGTACCGGCATTAGTCGTACATTTTTTATTTATTACGGCTTAAAAATAGTTCAAATATCTGTGGAAGATTTCCACTGAACGTAACTGACAGCTAGTTGAGGTGCGGAACGTACCTCACAGCTGATTCATTGAACCACCTGAAGTCTGTCGACAATCGTGATAATACAGTTATCTTCTTACCAGAGATAGTTTAATTATTATTCATTTAAAAATAACATTGATAAATAAGTATGCTGGGTAAATATTAGTAACTAGAAATTGTTTGAAAAAAAACATAGTTATTTATAAATAGTCCATCGCATCGAAATGTTCAATGGTCCAAGAAATATAGGGAATTTTTAGAGTAAAATAGTGAGTTGGTAACACTGACGAATCAGAACTCAGTTCTATGAATTTTTTTGGTTAAGAAAATTTTATAAAACGCGTTGTAAATGGGACGATTTCCTCTTTTATCCATCAACTGATGAACCGTTAGTTTTGCTGTGTGAAATTTGTGATAAAGGCACTTTTGGCTTGCTTTCGGATAGTTCCGGAATAAAACACAATTTTACATTTTGGTTTAGTTTAATACGTTGGGTATTAAATTTATTGTCGATTTAATCGGATTTAATAGCAAACTAATCGTCCAGACCGTTCTGGGAAAGTTTAACATTTTTTTTTGGTCTTTAAAAGACCACGTGTTTTATAGGTTAACTTAAAAGTAACTTTTCAAGTAATACATTTTAGACGATTTTGGTACGGTGAAAAACTGAGCAATACCACCAGCTTTTATTGAATTTTTGAGTATTTGTTTGAATATATTTGGATTTCTGGACATTGAATATTTTTGGCGATTTTTTGGTACTTCATATTGGTATATTGAATAACACAGAAGATAAGCCTAGCACATTTACCATCTATCTATATCTCATTGTGAACATCATATGCAGTAACATAAAACCTGAGACGAAGACTATATTCAGCGAGAACTTTAGTTTTTCCTGAAGGCTCCCTAAGCGGAACGAAGGAATCTTGTTTCTGGAACTGTTTGAAACTCATCATTAAGTTAAGTTTTAGTTTTTGTACTTTTATTTATATTTCAGCTTTTCATTGTAATTATTGCCTGTAAATTTACTAATAATTTCTTCCTTACAGCTAAGATATTTGTCTTGATCTATTTTTGTTATATATATTTTTACCAGACATTGTATTCAAAATCTAACCTAGACAAACTTATTTATTTTCTAAATAATTGTTAGATTTCGAGGTTTTATAATCACTTTGTGTAATTACTATGGTCCGTAAATAAACCTTATATATAATTTTTTTTAAATCAGACTTTTATTATTCTCAAAAAGGATTTGTAATACCCTGGACCTCATTACTACGATTTTAGGTCGTAACAGATTTCACCTTAATAATAATCCAATTTACCATTATATACAAAACTTCAAACAGCTAGAATGGTTTGGGAACTATTACTATCAAACTGATAGATAGTCTTACGACTACATTGAGCTTCCCCATTATATAAAAAAAATTACATATTTAGTATATCTATACACGTTTTTATCCACTTATGTTACGATAATACATCCAATTTGATTATGAAAGCGACCATTTTGCTTACAAAACTTTTAAATTAGTTCTCGTGATATAGGCAGACTAAGGATTTCCAGATTGGATTTTTTTACAAAATTCAATTTAGACACAAAAGGTAGAATAAATCTTTTTCTCCTTGAAAATACAGTCCGTAATGGTGGTACGGAGCGGTAAACTACATCAAGCTCACACGTGTGTCCACTTTGAAGGGGGAATGCGTACAGGAAACGTTATAAAAGAGTTCTACACGCCCACGAAACGAAAAACCCTCACAATAGAGCCGAACCGGAGGATTTATATTCACCCAAATTACATACTGCAACTTCAAACATAAAACAGGATTGCTCTGTTGAATATTCTAAGAAATGAATCTTTTAGATTTAATGGGACGTTCTCGGCTCGTTTTACATTGGCAACGTGGAATCCACGAACATATGCAGACAACCAAGCCAGACTAGTAGGTATATTTATTTTTGAATAACGTTCATTTAATCAATATATTAAAAAATTATTTGCTTCTAAGCAACCAATTTCCAAAGAAGCTCGGAAGAGAAGAAAACTGATCCGATCTGATGAGAATCAACACCAAAAATTAATAGTACCAGCCGATGACGATTTAAATTACAGATCATCAACCCAGCCTTTACCAGTTGCCTTAATCCTCCACTGCATCCATCCAGGCATAGAATATTGTAATCAAATATACATGAACATGGACAACACAATGACAAATTGCTTTTTAAATATTACCTCAGTGATAAAACATGCGCATAATACTGTACGTCGTGTCATGGTAGCATGAGAAAAAATACACTGCTTATTGTATGTTAAATATATTCCAATAGTAAAATGATATGTATGCAGCGTGTCGTGGCGTACACGTCTAAAATTTTTGAATATAATAACATATTTGACATATCATTTAAGCGGACGTGGTTCCATGTATCATTTTGTAATGACGGGGTTACGAATTTTAAATACACATCGCATGGGAAACGTTGGCGCAGCTTCCAGGACAAAGAAGTTTTATGAGAAAAATCACTGAAATAGGCTCACAAATAAATAAAACGGTACAAGATACAAAAATGGATAGAAACCTTGTTGAAAAAATGGAATTATAAATAAACACAATACAAAGAATCTGTGGAAAGTAGTTCCAAGACAAAACTAAGTCGAAATAGTAAATAAATGGAATAACATCGTTAACTATGTAGTAAAGACAATAAACTACTAACGGATTTAAATGATATTGGAGAGGAATTTAATAATGATGAAACCTTTACACAGATGGGCAGAAAACTTGCTGAAAAAATTGAAATATAAATAAACCCAATCCAATTTTACAATTTCCGACCGTGACTAACGTCACGATACATTAATTAGACAGCGCCACGCTCTCCAAGGCGATACTTCAAAACATCAGCTCTATATTGTTTGTAGTTTATTTGTGGCGGATAGTTAATATTCATTGAACTTAATTCTGGGAATCACGCCAAATTCTAAAAAATAAATAGAAATAAGAAAATTGCCAAAATATGTCAAGATTAAAGTGTAGTATCAAAGGCAAACCTCAACAGTTTGCCCCAGAAAACCACTGTATATAGTTCTAAATGAATATAAATACAATATTGTTATCTAAAATTCGTATCAGTGGTTTTCTAGTATTTTACACTAGAAAATATAACAAAATGTATATTATATAATATATAGATATATATGATATGTAAAAAACAATTATAAAACAATAACTTATCTTAACAGAACGTTTCGAACCAAAGTCTAGGTCCTTTTTCAACTGTGATTACAAAAAATGGACTTGTCAAAAAAGATCACTTTGACACCCGACACTGATTATTAATTAATGCATAGATCACTAGATAAAGAATTCTAATTTATTTTGATATTTCCGTCACGTACTTCTTTTTGGAGAATCGGTAGCCAGACTTCGTCTAGCAACACTGAACTAGTAGAGACGCAGTCGGTACTATTTAGTTGAATACAGGCACTCTCTTTAAGTTTTCGTTTATTACAATGTGTCTCCGTTTGAATTGTTTTTGCCTGTGTCCAACTAAATCTGTAGCCATTACTGCCAGTGTAGATTTATCAACTTGGTAATTTTTAACGTTATTTTTGTGTTCAGATATTCTAACTTCTAATGGTCTAGACGTCTCACCTATATATAGCTTTTCACACTCGCATGGAATGCTATAAATACAATTTTTAGATTTTTGAACACTGTTAAGAGGTTTGGTTTTTGTTAAGAATGATCTGATGGTATTGCAAGTTTTAAAGGTGGTTCTTATATTGAACTTATTACCAAGTCGTCTAAGTCTATCAGAAAAACCAAAAATATATGGAATGGTCATTGTGGTTACCGGTTGTTCTCTCAAAATTCTCTGTTGTTGCTGATTTTGTCTATTCTCAATTTCAAGAAATGATTTCTCAACAAAATCCTGTGGATAATTATTTTCTTTTAAGACAGTTTTTATAAAATTTTTTCAACAAGATTTTGGAATGGCAATGGGATCTCCTCTATCTCCCATCATGAGCAATATTTTTATGGAATATTTTGAAGATAATTATGTAAAAAATTTTATTAACAAACCAAAAATATGGTGGAGATATGTGGATGATATATTTTCAATATGGCCCCATGGCCAAGAGGAATTAAACGGTTTTCTAAATTTTATCAATAATAAAGAAACAACTATTAAATTCACCTTAGAGATTGAGAATGATAATAAATTGCCTTTTTTAGATGTATTCATTAATAAGACAGATATTTTGGAAACTAATGTATATAGAAAAAAGACTCATACAAATAGATATTTGAATTTTAACTCCAACCACCACCTAAATGTTAAAAAAGGTGTAATTAAATGTTTGTATGAAAGAGCTAAAATAATCTCTTCAACAAATGAAATTTTTGATAACGAAAAACTTTTTATAAAAACTGTCTTAAAAGAAAATAATTATCCACAGGATTTTGTTGAGAAATCATTTCTTGAAATTGAGAATAGACAAAATCAGCAACAACAGATAATTTTGAGAGAACAACCGGTAACTACAATGACCATTCCATATATTTTTGGTTTTTCTGATAGACTTAGACTACTTGGTAATAAGTTCAATATAAGAACCACCTTTAAAACTTGCAATACCATCAGATCATTCTTAACAAAAACCAAACCTTTTAACAGTGTTCAAAAATCTAAAAATTGTATTTATAGCATGCCATGCGAGTGTGAAAAGCTATATATATGTGAGACGTCTAGACCATTAGAAGTTAGAATATCTGAACACAAAAATAACGTTAAAAATTACCAAGTTGATAAATCTACACTGGCACAACATGCTTGGAGTAATGGCCACAGATTTAGTTGGACACAGGCAAAAATAATTCAAACGGAGACACATTGTAATAAACGAAAACTTAAAGAGAGTGCCTGTATTCAACTAAATAGTACCGACTGCATCTCTACTAGTTCAGTGTTGCTAGACGAAGTCTGGCTAATGATTCTCCAAAAAGAAGTACGTGACGGAAATATCAAAATAAATTAGAATTCTTTATCTAGTGATCTATGCATTAATTAATAATCAGTGTCAGGTGTCAAAGTGATCTTTTTTGACAAGTCCATTTTTTGTAATCACAGTTGAAAAAGGACCTAGACTTTGGATTGAAACGTTCTGTTAAGATAAGTTATTGTTTTATAATTGTTTTTTACATATCATATAAATATATATATCTATATATTATATAATATACATTTTGTTATATTTTCTAGTGTAAAATACTAGAAAACCACTGATACGAATTTTAGATAACAATATTGTATTTATATTCATTTAGAACTATATACAGTGGTTTTCTGGGGCAAACTGTTGAGGTTTGCCTTTGATACTACACTGTTATCTTGACATATTTTGGCAATTTTCTTATTTCTATTTATTTTTTAGAATTTGTTCCAAATTTCAATTACTATCTTAACTTCTGTCTTTATGGCTAGATAAGCAGTAAAACAATATTATACGAGTTATTTGGGAAATTACCGATTTAATTTCGTTGTGTATCGTCTGAAGGTCATGTCTTTTTGTTTCAGATTTGTTTACAAGCCAGCTGTTTTAAGCACAATACCATAGCAGTAAGAATAAAAAATGTGCCTAGGAGTTATTAACTATTGTAAAACAAGGGTTTGTCTCCTCACTAAAGTTAAAATTTAATGAAGTTAAAGTGCAGGAATTAAACCTGCTACTTACTAAAAAGACATGACCGGATATAAACTTACAAACGAAAGACAATTAATCCAATGATAATTACAGACAATAATTAATTAGTGCTAGTGTAACATCTTCAAATTAGGATAAGTCAAATACCAAGGCAATTCGTAATTGCTCTTCCTAATTCTTTATGCACCGTTTCCCTCAAGATGTACTGTACTGGAGTATCATTACCTTCAAGTGAAACCGGGTCTCATGCAAAAGCAATTTGTTACATACAATTATCTGCAAGGATACAGTTAGAGAAGTAACTAATCTCTAACTGAAAAAAATCCACTACGTGACATTGTATGTTTATATTTTCGCTCTGTTTACTTTTTGTAAATTGTCATGAGACTAATTAGGAGTTTCGGTTAAAGAGATACATGGTAAATTACATGTTAAATGTATTTGAATGTATAATGCGGGTTTGCAAGGGAAAATATTAATGAGGGCGCCTTAGGAAGAAAGTTTCAAGTGTGGAACAGATTTGAGCTGAAACTTTTCAAAACGAAAAAATTACCAATTTTTACAATTATCTTTTTTGATTCGCTAAAAAGTGCTCTGTAGTTTCTTTAGGAAATTGTGTGCTAATATTATACACAAGATATCAGAACACAATAGTTACCATCCCTACATGACGAATTATTAACAATATTCATGTGTTAAATTTTCCTCCAATATTTCCACAAAACCACCAAAAACTGTCAAGAACAATAAATATTATTGAGGGATCGCTCTATTTCCGGCACTCGAACGCCAAATGAAAGAACAAACAACCTTTCTATTGAAATTCAATATCAGTATTTACTACTACGTTCAATGACCATCCTTGTATCCCATATAAGTGTCCTCTGGATCCGAAAATATCAAATTCTCTAACCTGTGTCTTGTCATGCACCCCGACTGCTCCACCCTTACAAGTATTTAAGTGTCTCGGCAGCGCGGTAGGGCTCTGATGCAGGGCCGAACTGTTGCCTGGTTGCTTAAATTGTTTAGGTACAAATAACATTAAATGACGATCAGATATAGATGATTAAAATTGACGAGTCCATATATGGTGTATAAAACGATTATGTAAGAAAATTTAGTAAAAGAGTGATGTTTGGCGGGGCTAAATAAATACAAGAAAAATGAATAGTGCCATATACCCCAAAAAAGAAACATGATGCAGCAGGGATAATAATATTAGTTGTACACAAAACTCAACGATCACTAACGTTTTCGATTTGTGAATGTTTAAAACTGCAATTTATTTCAAGGATAAATTAAAGGTATAGTCGAAAAGATAAGGCAGTGATCTTTTATTTATTTGTCCCTACTGAAGTATATGCAACATAGTATACATTTAACAGTTAACAAAATTTATGCAGTAAGTTAGGCAACACAAAATACAAATTAAATAAAATTCATTTAGACAATATCAAGTAAATAAATCAAATTTCAATATATTCAAGGAACCCGGATGAGCCTGAGAAAAGAGTAAAGTAAGTGAAATATTATATATTATGCTATGTACACAGAAACTAAAAATGAATAATAAAAATTCAATATAACAAAAAATAAAAGTAAATTCCGAAAAATTAACAATAAAATTCCAATATAAAATAACATAGCAATATATATGTGACAGTCCACCCCTGATACCAACCGATGTCAAGAGTCCCGAGTTGCAATCTCTACATTGCACATATTGAGGGGGCGTCATATGTACAGGAAAAGGGAGTTTTTAATTTTAAGAATCTCAGAACAGGTCAAAGTTTGCAACCACTGCTCATCCGTCTTCCTGTTATCTGAACATGTGGTTCCGTGGATCTATATGGGACAAATTACGGCGATTCTGGTGGTTAACCTAGAAACATGTGGTTGTCAGAAAGATGCACGCTCTGGGATTTGGGAATAATTACGAGGGGTACAGGAAACAGAAGCTTAAGGGACAATTATTGTTTTTGAATTATGTTTTCAGTGTGCCCTCTTAAGTAAAAATGCATGAATAAATGTATATTTGAAGATTAATATAATAGAGAAGAGATGACATATGTTGGGATTTTAATAGTTGCTTAAAGCGAGATGTAACGGCTGCCTTTAGATGGACTATTTTTTAATGCTGGTAGAAACAATTTTACTTACTCTGAAATATGTAAAAAAATGATGGTTTTTGTTGGGAAACCTGAAATGGTTCCTTAGGAACGGGTCTAAATTTTGCTAATGCTATTTAAAAACAAATAAAAGTTTTAAAACGAATTTTGTTTTATATTAATGAATTCAATTTTAGACTCTGCAAAATTACTAGAATTGATTTATGAAATGCAAGTCCTGGTCTTCTTCTTCTTCTTCCTAGCCCGCTTCATTTTCTTCTTCTTCTTCGTCTTCTTCTCTTTCATCCTCTTCTTCTTCTTCTTCTTCTTTTTCTTCTTCTTCTTCTACAAATAATTGTATAAAGCAGTCAAATAACCATTTAAATTGATTTAATTTCACTGTGTGTTGGCTACTTAATGGGCCCTTTTACCTCGTCATAATTTTTTAGGATCTGCATTTATTTTTAATCCACGAGAGTACTTTTCTGCCTTTCACTAATTAGAACAAAATATCTAAACACTAAAATTTAAATATTGATAGTAGCCTAATTAAATGAACGTGGAACGGTGGTTTTTATTTTTAATCTTTTTATTTTGCAATAATGAGATAACTTTACACAAATTCGAATTAGAATAAATGCAAATTATTTTGGTAGTAAGGTAAATTTTATACAGTTTAATTAATTAGTTCTTCAGTTATTCTACTTCGCCTTATTTTACGAAATCAAATTTTGGAATCGAAGAAAATAGCAGGTCTATGCTATTAAAATACCCTGTAAAAAGTTGCACTGACAGATAAACCTATTTAAGCCTGAAAATCATAATTTATATATTTATTAAAGTACAAAAATATCTTGGCGCCAACTTAGCAACGTCTACCTCCATACTAATTTACCTTAACAAAGCAATATTATATTTACTACAATTGTGCACCTTGTTGCTTCCACCTTGTAAGCGCTCATATCCAAACACAACCACCCTCGTCCTACAAAGGACGCAAAAGGAACTAAAGCTGGACGTTTTTTACATATTTTTTTTTTACAATCACCTACACACCGTTCCCCTTGTATTCAAAATCTAGGTTACCAAGGACTTCCTGTACGTTTTTTACATCTTTTAATTTTCAAGAGGGTGGATTAGAAAAATAGAAAACAAACATCTGCAAGTAGCGCTGTGTATTTCCTGCCCGGATCAGGAAGTTGAAATTTGTACCACTTTTCCAATTAATAAAAAATTACTCTAAAGAAATATGATTTACGAGGAGCGCGTTTTTTGGTGCTTAGGGGGCGGCTTAAAATAAAACTACCTGGAGGGCTGTTTAGAAGTGATTTAGTGATAAGCGTTTATGCAAGAAAAATAACACAGCTACACAAAAGAAAAAAAGTCCATTACCAAAATCCAAAAAATCCAAAATCCGTGTTTTGACGCCCTGAAACCGAATCCGGCCACTAAAAAACCTTAGTTTCGCATCATTTTTTAGTTAGATTATCAATACATACGTTTTTGAGGTCACAGATCTTGATTTTGATTTCGGAATTTCATTTTGACAGCTACTAACTGTCAAACACTGGCAGTATGAAAATATAAATATGTTGAAAAGAAGTTTACACATAAAAATAAGTTTTTTATGTATATATCGCCAATATCCACGTTTTTGAGGTCACTGATCATGCTTTTGATGTCGGAATTTTATTTTGACAGCTGCCAACTGTCAAATTGACAGTTTGAACATTTCAACATTTTGAAAAAAGATTTTTTATGCGTAAACTGTCATCACCTCCGTTTCCGAGTTCGCTGATCATGATTTTGATGTCGGAATTTTACTTTGACAGCTGCCAACTGTCAAATTGACAGTATGAATATTTTAACATTTTGAAGGGAAGATTTTTTATGCATAAACTATCAACACCTCCATTTTTGAGGTCGCTGATCACGATTTTGATGTCGGAATTTTATTTTGACAGCTGTCAACTGTCAAATTGACAGTATGAATATTTCAACATTTTGAAGAGAAGATTTTTTATGCGTAAACTATCAACTTCCCCATTTCCGAGTTCGCTGATTACGATTTTGATGTCGGAATTTTATTTTGACAGCTGCCAACTGTCAAATTGACAATATGAATATTTCAACATTTTGAAGAGAAGATTTTTTATGCGTAAACTATCAACTCCCCCATTTCCGAGTTCGCTGATCACGATTTTGATGTCGGAATTTTATTTTGACAGTTGTCAACTGTTAAATTGACAGTATGAATATTTCAACATTTTGAAGAGAAGATTATTTATGCGTAAACTATCCACTCCCCCATTTCCGAGTTCGCTGATCACGATTTTGATGTCGGAATTTTATTTTGACAGTTGTCAACTGTCAAATTGACAGTATGAATATTTCAACATTTTGAAGAGAAGATTTTTATGCATAAACTATCAACTCCCCCATTTCCGAGTTCGCTGATCACGATTTTGATGTCGGAATTTTATTTTGACAGCTGCGAACTGTCAAATTGACAGTATGAACATTTCAATATTTTGAAAAGAAGATTTTTTATGCGTAAATTATCAACTCCTCCATTTCCGAGTTCGCTGATCACGACATCAAATGTCGGAATTTTATTTTGATAGTTGTCAACTGCCAAATTGACAGCATGAATATTTCAATATTTTGAAGAGAAGATTTTTTATGCATAAACTATCAACTCCGCCATTTCCGAGTTCGCTGATCACGATTTTGATGTCGGAATTTTATTTTGACAGCTACCATCTGTCAAATTGACAGTAAGAAAATTATATCGTTTTGAAGAGGAGTTTTTTATTAGCAAACCATCAACACCTACATTTTTAGGTGACTGATCACGATTTTGATGTCGGAATTTCATTTTGACAGCTGCCAACTGTCAAACACTGAGAGTATGAACGTTTCAACATTTTGAAAACTATTTTTTCATGTGAGAACCATCAATACCAATGTCTTTATCACGATTTTGATGTCGGAATTTCATTTTGACAGCTGCCAACTGTCAAATTGACAGTATGAACATTTCAACATTTTGAAAAGATTTTTTATGTGTGACCTATCAATACCTACGTGTTTGAGGTCACTGTTAATGATTTTGATGTGGAAATTTAATTTTGACAGCTGCCAGCTGTCAGGCACTGGCAGCATGAAAATTTCAATATTTTGAAGTTCTTTAATATGTAAATCATCAATACGAACGTTTTTGAGGTTACTGACCACGTTTTGCTGCCGGAATTTCATTTTGACAGCTGTCAACCGCCAAATTGATAATATGAAAATTTCAACATTCTAAAGTGAGGTTTTTTTATGTATAAACCATAAATACGTTCGTTTTTGAGGTCACTGATATTGATGTGAGAATTTTATTTTGACAGCTACCAACTGTCAAACTGACAGTTTGAACATTTCAACATTTTAAAGAGAAGTTTTTTTAATTAGTAAACCACCAATACGTTCGTTTTTGAGGTCACTGATCACGATATTGATGTGAGAATTTTATTTTGACAGCTACCAACTGTCAAACTGACAGTATGAAAATTTCAACATTTTATGTGTGAATCATCAATATCTGCGTTTTTGAGGTCACTGATCACGATTTTGATGTCGAAAATTCATTTTGACTGCTACCAACTGTCAAACTGACGGTAAGAAAATTTCAACATTTTAAAGAGAAGTTTTTTTAATTAGTAAACCACCAATACGTTCGTTTTTGAGGTCACTGATCACGATATTGATGGGAGAATTTTATTTTGACAGCTACCAACTGTCAAACTGACAGTATGAAAATTTCAACATTTTAAAGAGAAGTTTTTTATGTGTAAACCTACGATTCTGAGGTCACTGATCACGATTTTGATGTCGGTAATTCAGTTTGACAGCTGTCACCTGTCAAATTGACGTATGAAAATTTCAACATTTCAAAAAGAAGTTTTTTATGTGTGAATCATCAATATCTACGTTTCTGAGGTCACCGATCACGATTTTGATGTCGAAAATTCATTTTGACAGCCACCAACTGTTAAATTGGCAGTATGAAATTTTCTACAGTATAAGAAGTATTCTTATGATTAAACCATCAATTCTTAGGTTTTTGAGGTCATTGATCAACATTTTAATGTAAGAATTCCATTTTGACAACTGCCAACTGTCAAAATCTGACAGTATAAAAATTTCAACATATTGAAAAGAAGTTTATTATGTGTAAATCATCAATATCTACATTTTTGAGGTCACTGATCACGATTTTGATGTTGAATTCCATTTTGACAGCTGTCAACTGTCAAACATTGACAGTATGACAATTTCAACATTTTGAAAAGAAGTATTTTTATGTTTAAATCATCAATATCTACATCTTTGAGGTCACTGATTACGGATTTTGTTGTGAGAATTCCATTTTGACAGCTGCCAAATGTCAAACAGAGATTATATGAAAATTTCAATATTTTGAAACGAAGTCTTTTTTATATGTAAATCATCAATACCTACAATTTCAGTTGTATTAACACTTTTAATACAATCATTGGCTGAAATTTGGTGTCCTGTAAAAGCTCCAGCGCACTCTAATTACGTTAGTAATTAATCACCTGGCACGGTCGAATAACATCAAAGCTGTACAGTTAGTATGTGCACGTATCGTGACAGCATTTTGAAATTCACAGTTGATTATGTGGGTTTTTAAATTTCCAACTATAATAATACAAGATCCCCTGTTTCTTAAGAAAATTTATTATTATTATGGCAGGCAGTGAACTGTTCAGAATTTCTCTGAAGTAAGAGGATTTATGTCACCGCTGGAATGATGTATATGTGCTAAACAACTCTCTAGTTGAAGGAAATAATGAGCGTTTGTTTCAATTTATAAGATAGGAGCACACCTGATGGCATATTCAATTGCAAAATAGCTCGGCTGTAGAGAGCTTGCAATTAAAATAATTAGATGAGATTTTGCGCTGGCTTTGGACTTGATGTTGTAAAAATTATGTTCTGTTTTAAAAATGATTTAATATGAGTTGTTTATGTAATAAAATTTTGTTGCTTCAGCGAAATCTGCAGGTAAACGATGGAGCAATTTAGAAAGAGGTTCTGTAAAAGGACGACTGACTTAGTTAGCTTAAAAGTTACCAATACTCCTCATAATTGGTTTAGATTTTGCAGTTCCTAAGCAACAAATATTGGTACAAATTTTTGCCCCCAGCTGTACTTATTGTTTTATTCTTTTTATCCCTCGTTTCTAAATTAATAATGTCTGTGTATTTGCTCTCGTCAAAATTTGCAGGGTCAGTCACCCCTTATATTATGATACAGCATTCCCCAAGGAAATATCTTGTGAGCTCGGCTGAATGGGTCTTTTAACTTCTGAAAGGTAAACACCGAACTAATCAGAGAAGTTTTAATTATTAAGTATCATCCTGGAGTCTTTCAAGTTCGCGTTTTTGTTTTCGATATTAATTTGAATTTTTGATCAGGTAAGTTTTCGTATTCGCAGGATTTCAACGTAGGACACCTTTAATTGGGGGATTCTTTTTATAAATATTCTTAGTACTGCTTCCAAGAGCAACTAACCCTTTAACTTTGAAACCTTGACGATAATACCTACGCCTTGCTCTTCCAAACAAGCCGAACTCCCACATGCTACTATTCGAAGTGCAGCAGCTTTAGAAATTTCCATTTCCATGAAAAATTAATCACGGCTTATATTAGATCGACAAACTGCCTCCGTCGAAACTTTTTTCATAACTCTCGTCTCCTCCACTTTGACTGCTGCAATAAATTCCCAGCGATTTCTCATCAAATATTAACACATCAATCGCACATTATATTTGTTTCAATTTATATTTAATAGTTTCATTTCAACCATCCTAGTTTGGCAAGGGGTGGCGCCCCATACGGAGGGCGAATCAAGATAGGGGAGCTGCTTCGATACGGAAAAATCACCTGTTTAAATTGGCTGATTCGGGAATTGCGACGTGGAGGAGCATGTGTACTTATAGCCTTTGTATCATTAATAACGGGGGTTGAGTGGGTGCGGACCTTATGTTTAATGTTTACATCAGGTGTTTTTTGTTTAAATAGGTACGTTGTAATGATTTCCACGACTTTCATTATGGGCACTGCTTTAAATGATTAATGCTGCAGTTGTGCGTTTGTTAATAAAATGTAACTATTACTTCAACATAGCAACTATATACAGGAAGGTCGAAAAGTAAGGAACAAATTCAATTTCAATCTTTAAAATGCCTAAGTTTTGGAAAAGTCGCTCGGACAGCAGGTCGATTTTTGATTTTATATTTATTTTAAAAATATTTTTTATTCTACAAGGTGTTCCAAAAAAAGCTGAGCTGTGATTAACTTAGCTATTTTGGGACACCTTGTAGAATGAAAAGTATTTTTAAAATAGGCCTAATGTAAAATCGAACGATTTTTCCAAAACTTTTATGAATCAGTTCGAGATTATTCAGTCATTAATCATTTTCTTTCAGCAATTAAATTAAAGGCGTCTTAGTATCAGATTAAAGCAAGCTGGTGAATAAATTAATTTAATTGAAACAGTTCACGGAAATTAAATAATATCAAATAATTTTATAAAAATAATCTAGGTAAGAAGCTACAACCATAACTTATTTTGGATTCTACTATTTTAAAACTAGATGATCGCAGTTAAAGGCCAAATGTGTATTGTCATGTATTTTAAACTACTAAAAGAAATTACCCAATTATAAAATAAATAAAATTAAAAATAAACTTTGGTAAAACTAGGAAAGAATGAAATTATCCTCACAATAAAACAAATAACGAGAAATTTACGTATGGTATACTAAATCGATAAATACAAGTTAAAAAAAGGATATCATATTGGAGAATAATCTTCCTAAATCAGCTGTAGAACACACACACATAAACAAAGGGTCAGCTACGCTAAAATAAAACAAACGTAAACAAATTAAACGCATAAATAAAGTAAATGCATTGTACAATGTTGCTTTTAAATAATCAATAACAGAACAGATGTTATTTACATACTTTGAACAAAGTTTAAATGACTTTCAACACAACAGTTAAACTAAGATGCACTTTATTTCTGTAAAATACTACAAAAATGTAAATAAATAGTGTAAGACTTACTTGTAAAACCTTCAGTCTAGTCAAATGACGAGACACAATGTAAATTAGATCTTAAGAAGTGATTGTGTAGTGCAATTTAAAAAGTTCAGTGATGCTTCGTCGAAGTCAACGGCAGGTCGAAATTTCATATAATGCAATATCAACAAATGAGTACTTAATTTACCATTAAAATAATTTAGAGAGAAAAATTAAATTTAATAAAATCAATAAAATCAATAAAATAAAATAATAATAGTTTATAAAAATTTTCTATAAATAAAACAACAAAAAAAATTTCCCTAAATACATAACAATTAATTTGGCGCCCAACGTGGGGCCAGAAAGAAACAAAAAACCATCGAATAAAACTCAAATACCATCAATAAAATTAAAAAAAACATATAATTAAATTACAAAATTTTCCCTAATACTTAACACTCTGAAAAGAGATTAATAAACATACGAGGTGGGTTTGGGGTGTCACAATGGAAAAAATTTAGGTAGTGAAATTTGCAGAGTGACCACAGAGTCGCGAACTGCCTCATTAGGTAGTTGCTTGTGATGGTGTATGGTCCTCTAGAAAGGACTAGTAGTTAACGAATAGGGAGAACTGCCTGAAATCAGTAGTATAAGTCTTCCCAGTTTGTCCAAAAGTCACTAATGTTTTGGTGCCAGGCTAAGGCGTTGCCTTGAAAACTTGTTCTGTGTTTCTGGACGTCTCACATTTTTTCCAAATATTTCGTAGCATATTTATTGAAATGATGGTTCCACTTACTACCTTATTTTCTAACAAACGATGCTTATTGCCATTAAAAGGACGAGTCCTTCGATCAGCAGTATTCAAAGATACCCTTTTATTACAAATCATCTGGTGTGAGTTGTCACTTCAATTTTTGTCCAGATAGAATTTCAAGTTCTCCATCGATCTGCTCTTTCCTGAGCTTGTAGATTCAACTTAGGCCTACAGATTCTTTGTGGAGTTCTGCTCTTCTTCGGTAGTCATTTTGCTTGGCAACAATTTCCTCTGGCCGTAGTCATAACAATTGCCTTGCTATCTACCAAATGGATCTCCTGACCAATTTATGGCGTTAGATTCTATTCTCTCGACTTACTAGGAAATGAGGGGTCACAAGGCATGGTTTTGACCCTAGTTTCTGTTTCATAATATGAATTCTGTCGTAATTTTGAAGATTGCTTGATGGAGATGATGCTGACTCAACCATGCCACTAGACTGAACGTATCAACTTATTCCTTTGCACTGAAGCTCTGTAGTGTAGTGTCGCATATTTCCTTGGTTTACAGGTCTTCAAGGCAAATGAGTAAATCTTTCCTTACTCTTGAGACCCATGAAGCGTTGATCAATAAAAAAACCATTGGAGATTTTGCTTTTGAAGTGGAGTGGGGAACATTTGCCTATCAAAAGGATATGATCCAACTTTGACTGCAGTAAAAGCTGACCTAATATTTTAAAATTCTCTGTAGCTATGGCCATACCACAAAATATTAGATTTGTGGCAATACATTGTTTGTCACTATTTTGCGAGACCACCAAGTATCTGGCCTATATTTGAGCTTGACTATCACCAAAAAATACATTGTTAATCGTTAATGTTAACATTTATGATTAATGAGTATTACATGTTATTAACTGTTATCTTAAGATTATACTATTATATTTTAAAAAATTTCTTGTAAAAGTTGCTTTTGTCATCAAATACAAAACAATACAGAATCTCTGCTGGGAAAAATGCTGATAAATATTACACATTTAAAATTAATGATATCGTCAACATGACGTTATCTTCATTACAAAGGAATTGTTCCTTTTTCCTTGTATCTGAAAAACTAAATATTATGTCGCTTTTACAGGGAGTGAAACTGTAGATATCATTATTGATTTGGAGGCAATATTGCTTCATTCAACGGTGTATGAGACCAAGACAAAAAATCAAAATTTTAATTCAATTGTTTTGCACCGCCTGCCCCAGTGAACTTATTTTATTCATAAACTCGCCCACTTCCTCTTTCCGTAAAAAACAAAATCTCGGATTTCCCGAACAATATGGGAATAAAAAACGTCCCGGGCACCGCCCACGAAAACCAGCAAGGCCTATCTCCCATATCCAATATATAACATTATTATTATGCCCAGGTCCATATTTCCTGATATTGCATATCCGCTTCCTTTTGTGCAAAGGTAGAAACAAACAAACACTCACCCTCTTCAAATTGTAAAACGGAATCAAATGTGCAGTGCAGATTTAAATCCTGACACACAACAGGTGCTGGCTTTATGGAGGATTCGAGAGGTAGGTGCTTGGGAAGGTTGCAAAAAATAATAAAGGGAACGAACGCAGGGTATTAATAACAATTTTTTTTCGTTTTGACAAATATCAAATTTAGAAATAAGTAAAATAAATTTCATATTGAATGTGAACTTTTTTAGATTTTATGCAACTCAATCCAGTGTCAGAATAAATGTCCTTCTGCTTTCTAACTCAGCTAATACTAGCAGGAAGCAGGATGAAGTATCCTAAATAACTACCAGCCACATACCTGCACACACTTATTTATTTATTGCTATGAGGTGGGCAAGTTACGAATTAACCCCATCACAAAAACCAAGGAAGTCTAATTGGAAACTGCCTGTTGATTATCAAATAAATCAGCAGACAATGAAAAATAAAAATTATTAAACTATCACGTGTGTAAATAAGTTTTTCATGTGTGACAAACCCTCGCGAGCATATATCCGGTCACCTCGGACATCCTTTATTATACAGCGGAAACTTGCATGATGACATGTTTATGAATTTAAAAATCTCGATGTCTTGCACGGCTGATTCCTGCGATTTATGAGATCGTCGAAGGGTTCAAATACCCCCAGACGCACACAACAACAATAATATGTGGAAATGTAGAGCAGGTCTGACGAAGAGTAACTTTAAGCAGTTTTGAAGGACATGGAATTGTTACAGTTTATTTTTCTAAAGCTGCTTCAACAGCATCGATGAATTTTCGTTTGTTTTATCAGTTGCACATAGTTAATTAACACACAGAATGTTTGGAAAAGTGTTGGAGGGCTTTAAGTGGTGGCGTAGAAGGGCCCCACAGTCAAAAAAGTCTTATGCTATCTTTATCTCATAACGAGAGTTTTGGGCAGAAAAAGTACTTTGTGGCAACGACTTGTGTGCTACCAACTTTCAACATTTTAAAGAGAAGTTTCATTTTGACAGCTGTCAACTGTCAAATTGGCAGTATGAAAATGTCAACATTTTAAAAAGAAGTTTTTTTATGCGTGAATCATCAATATCTACGTTTTTGAGGTCAATGATCACGATTTTGATTTCGAAAATTCATTTTGACAGCTACAAACTGACAGTAGAAAATTTCAACATTTTTAAAGAGAAGTTTTTTACGTGTGAACCTGCGATTCTGAGGTCACTGATCACGATTTCGATGTCGGTAATTCATTTTGACAGCTGTCAACTGTCAAACTGACAGTAAGAAAATTTCAACATTTTAAAGAGAAGTTTTTTTATGTGTGAATCATCAATATCTACGTTTTTGAGGTCACTGATCACGATTTTGATTTCGAAAATTCATTTTGACAGCTACCAACTGCCAAACTGACAGTAAGAAAATTTCGACATTTTAAAGAGAAGTTTTTTTATGTGTGAACCTGCGATTCTGAGGTCACTGATCACGATTATGATGTCGGTAATTCATTTTGACAGCTGTCAACTGTCAAATTCACAGTGTGAAAATTTCAACATTTTAAAAAGCAGTTTTTAATGTGTGAATCATCAATATCTACGTTTTTGAGGTCACTGATCACGATTTTGATTTCGAAAATTCATTTTGACAGCTACCAACTGTCAAACTGACAGTAAGAAAATTTCAACATTTTAAAGAGAAGTTTTTTTATGTGTGAACCTGCGATTCTGAGGTCACTGATCACGATTATGATGTCGGTAATTCATTTTGACAGCTGTCAACTGTCAAATTGGCAGTATGAAAATTTCAACATTTTAAAAAGAAGTTTTTTTATGCGTGAATCATCAATATCTACGTTTTTGAGGTCACTGATCACGATTTTGATTTCGAAAATTCATTTTGACGGCTACCAACTGTCAAACTGACAGTAAGAAAATTTCAACATTTTAAAGAGAAGTTCTTTTATGTGTGAACCTGCGATTCTGAGGTCACTGATCACGATTATGATGTCGGTAATTCATTTTGACAGCTGTCAACTGTCAAATTGGCAGTATGAAAATTTCAACATTTTAAAAAGAAGTTTTTTTATGCGTGAATCATCAATATCTACGTTTTTGAGGTCACTGATCACGATTTTGATTTCGAAAATTCATTTTGACAGCTACCAACTGCCAAACTGACAGTAAGAAAATTTCAACATTTTAAAGAGAAGTTCTTTTATGTGTGAACCTGCGATTCTGAGGTCACTGATCACGATTATGATGTCGGTAATTCATTTTGACAGCTGTCAACTGTCAAATTGGCAGTATGAAAATTTCAACATTTTAAAAAGAAGTTTTTTTATGCGTGAATCATCAATATCTACGTTTTTGAGGTCACTGATCACGATTTTGATTTCGAAAATTCATTTTGACGGCTACCAACTGTCAAACTGACAGTAAGAAAATTTCAACATTTTAAAGAGAAGTTCTTTTATGTGTGAACCTGCGATTCTGAGGTCACTGATCACGATTATGATGTCGGTAATTCATTTTGACAGCTGTCAACTGTCAAATTGGCAGTATGAAAATTTCAACATTTTAAAAAGAAGTTTTTTTATGCGTGAATCATCAATATCTACGTTTTTGAGGTCACTGATCACGATTTTGATTTCGAAAATTCATTTTGACAGCTACCAACTGCCAAACTGACAGTAAGAAAATTTCAACATTTTAAAGAGAAGTTTTTTTATGTGTGAATCATCAATATCTACGTTTTTGAGGTCACTGATCACGATTTTGATTTCGAAAATTCATTTTGACAGCTACCAACTGCCAAACTGACAGTAAGAAAATTTCGACATTTTAAAGAGAAGTTTTTTTATGTGTGAACCTGCGATTCTGAGGTCACTGATCACGATTATGATGTCGGTAATTCATTTTGACAGCTGTCAACTGTCAAATTCACAGTGTGAAAATTTCAACATTTTAAAAAGCAGTTTTTAATGTGTGAATCATCAATATCTACGTTTTTGAGGTCACTGATCACGATTTTGATTTCGAAAATTCATTTTGACAGCTACCAACTGTCAAACTGACAGTAAGAAAATTTCAACATTTTAAAGAGAAGTTTTTTTATGTGTGAACCTGCGATTCTGAGGTCACTGATCACGATTATGATGTCGGTAATTCATTTTGACAGCTGTCAACTGTCAAATTCACAGTGTGAAAATTTCAACATTTTAAAAAGCAGTTTTTAATGTGTGAATCATCAATATCTACGTTTTTGAGGTCACTGATCACGATTTTGATTTCGAAAATTCATTTTGACAGCTACCAACTGTCAAACTGACAGTAAGAAAATTTCAACATTTTAAAGAGAAGTTTTTTTATGTGTGAACCTGCGATTCTGAGGTCACTGATCACGATTATGATGTCGGTAATTCATTTTGACAGCTGTCAACTGTCAAATTGGCAGTATGAAAATTTCAACATTTTAAAAAGAAGTTTTTTTATGCGTGAATCATCAATATCTACGTTTTTGAGGTCACTGATCACGATTTTGATTTCGAAAATTCATTTTGACGGCTACCAACTGTCAAACTGACAGTAAGAAAATTTCAACATTTTAAAGAGAAGTTCTTTTATGTGTGAACCTGCGATTCTGAGGTCACTGATCACGATTATGATGTCGGTAATTCATTTTGACAGCTGTCAACTGTCAAATTGGCAGTATGAAAATTTCAACATTTTAAAAAGAAGTTTTTTTATGCGTGAATCATCAATATCTACGTTTTTGAGGTCACTGATCACGATTTTGATTTCGAAAATTCATTTTGACAGCTACCAACTGCCAAACTGACAGTAAGAAAATTTCAACATTTTAAAGAGAAGTTTTTTTATGTGTGAACCTGCGATTCTGAGGTCACTGATCACGATTTTGATGTAGGTAATTCATTTTGACAGCTGTCAACTGTCAAATTGACAGTATGAAAATTTCAACATTTTAAAAAGAAGTTTTTTTATGTGTGAATCATCAATATTTACGTTTTTGAGGTCACTGATCACGATTTTGATTTCGAAAATTCATTTTGACAGCTACCAACTGTCAAACTGACAGTAAGAAAATTTCAACATTTTAAAGAGAAGTTTTTTTATGCGTGAACCTGCGATTCTGAGGTCACTGATCACGATTTTCATGTAGGTAATTCATTTTGACAGCTGTCAACTGTCAAATTGGCAGTATGAAAATTTCAACATTTTTAAAAAGAAGTTTTTTATTTGTGAATCATCAATATCTACGTTTTTGAGGTCACTGATCACGATTTTGATTTCGAAAATTCATTTTGACAGCTACCAACTGTCAAACTGACAGTAAGAAAATTTCAACATTTTAAAGAGAAGTTTTTTTATGTGTGAACCTGCGATTCTGAGGTCACTGATCACGATTTCGATGTCGGTAATTCATTTTGACAGCTGTCAACTGTCAAATTGGCAGTATGAAAATTTCAACATTTTAAAAAGAAGTTTTTTTATGTGTGAATCATCAATATCTACGTTTTTGAGGTCACTGATCACGATTTTGATTTCGAAAATTCATTTTGACAGCTACCAACTGCCAAACTGACAGTAAGAAAATTTCAACATTTTAAAGAGAAGTTTTTTTATGTGTGAACCTGCGATTCTGAGGTCACTGATCACGATTTTGATGTAGGTAATTCATTTTGACAGCTGTCAACTGTCAAATTGACAGTATGAAAATTTCAACATTTTAAAAAGAAGTTTTTTTATGTGTGAATCATCAATATTTACGTTTTTGAGGTCACTGATCACGATTTTGATTTCGAAAATTCATTTTGACAGCTACCAACTGTCAAACTGACAGTAAGAAAATTTCAACATTTTAAAGAGAAGTTTTTTTATGCGTGAACCTGCGATTCTGAGGTCACTGATCACGATTTTCATGTAGGTAATTCATTTTGACAGCTGTCAACTGTCAAATTGGCAGTATGAAAATTTCAACATTTTTAAAAAGAAGTTTTTTATTTGTGAATCATCAATATCTACGTTTTTGAGGTCACTGATCACGATTTTGATTTCGAAAATTCATTTTGACAGCTACCAACTGCCAAACTGACAGTAAGAAAATTTCAACATTTTAAAGAGAAGTTTTTTTATGTGTGAACCTGCGATTCTGAGGTCACTGATCACGATTTTGATGTAGGTAATTCATTTTGACAGCTGTCAACTGTCAAATTGACAGTATGAAAATTTCAACATTTTAAAAAGAAGTTTTTTTATGTGTGAATCATCAATATTTACGTTTTTGAGGTCACTGATCACGATTTTGATTTCGAAAATTCATTTTGACAGCTACCAACTGTCAAACTGACAGTAAGAAAATTTCAACATTTTAAAGAGAAGTTTTTTTATGCGTGAACCTGCGATTCTGAGGTCACTGATCACGATTTTCATGTAGGTAATTCATTTTGACAGCTGTCAACTGTCAAATTGGCAGTATGAAAATTTCAACATTTTTAAAAAGAAGTTTTTTATTTGTGAATCATCAATATCTACGTTTTTGAGGTCACTGATCACGATTTTGATTTCGAAAATTCATTTTGACAGCTACCAACTGTCAAACTGACAGTAAGAAAATTTCAACATTTTAAAGAGAAGTTTTTTTATGTGTGAACCTGCGATTCTGAGGTCACTGATCACGATTTCGATGTCGGTAATTCATTTTGACAGCTGTCAACTGTCAAATTGGCAGTATGAAAATTTCAACATTTTAAAAAGAAGTTTTTTTATGTGTGAATCATCAATATCTACGTTTTTGAGGTCACTGATCACGATTTTGATTTCGAAAATTCATTTTGACAGCTACCAACTGCCAAACTGACAGTAAGAAAATTTCAACATTTTAAAGAGAAGTTTTTTTATGTGTGAACCTGCGATTCTGAGGTCACTGATCACGATTTTGATGTAGGTAATTCATTTTGACAGCTGTCAACTGTCAAATTGACAGTATGAAAATTTCAACATTTTAAAAAGAAGTTTTTTTATGTGTGAATCATCAATATTTACGTTTTTGAGGTCACTGATCACGATTTTGATTTCGAAAATTCATTTTGACAGCTACCAACTGTCAAACTGACAGTAAGAAAATTTCAACATTTTAAAGAGAAGTTTTTTTATGCGTGAACCTGCGATTCTGAGGTCACTGATCACGATTTTCATGTAGGTAATTCATTTTGACAGCTGTCAACTGTCAAATTGGCAGTATGAAAATTTCAACATTTTTAAAAAGAAGTTTTTTATTTGTGAATCATCAATATCTACGTTTTTGAGGTCACTGATCACGATTTTGATTTCGAAAATTCATTTTGACAGCTACCAACTGTCAAACTGACAGTAAGAAAATTTCAACATTTTAAAGAGAAGTTTTTTTATGTGTGAACCTGCGATTCTGAGGTCACTGATCACGATTTTTATGTCGGTAATTCATTTTGACAGCTGTCAACTGTCAAATTGGCAGTATGAAAATTTCAACATTTTAAAAAGAAGTTTTTTTATGCGTGAATCATCAATATCTACGTTTTTGAGGTCACTGATCACGATTTTGATTTCGAAAATTCATTTTGACGGCTACCAACTGTCAAACTGACAGTAAGAAAATTTCAACATTTTAAAGAGAAATTTTTTTATGTGTGAACCTGCGATTCTGAGGTCACTGATCACGATTATGATGTCGGTAATTCATTTTGACAGCTGTCAGCTGTCAAATTGACAGTATGAAAATTTCAACATTTTAAAAAGAAGTTTTTTTATGCGTAAATCATCAATATCTACGTTTTTGAGGTCACTGATCACGATTTTGATTTCGAAAATTCATTTTGACAGCTACCAACTGTCAAACTGACAGTAAGAAAATTTCAACATTTTAAAGAGAAGTTTTTTTATGTGTGAACCTGCGATTCTGAGGTCACTGATCACGATTTTTATGTCGGTAATTCATTTTGACAGCTGTCAACTGTCAAATTGGCAGTATGAAAATTTCAACATTTTAAAAAGAAGTTTTTTATGTGTGAATCATCAATATCTACGTTTTTGAGGTCACTGATCACGATTTTGATTTCGAAAATTCATTTTGACAGCTACCAACTGTCAAACTGACAGTAAGAAAATTTCAACATTTTAAAGAGAAGTTTTTTTATGTGTGAACCTGCGATTCTGAGGTCACTGATCACGATTTTGATGTCGGTAATTCATTTTGACAGCTGTCAACTGTCAAATTGACGGTATGAAAATTTCAACATTTTAAAAAGAAGTTTTTTTATGCGTGAATCATCAATATCTACGTTTTTGAGGTCACTGATCACGATTTTGATTTCGAAAATTCATTTTGACGGCTACCAACTGTCAAACTGACAGTAAGAAAATTTCAACATTTTAAAGAGAAATTTTTTTATGTGTGAACCTGCGATTCTGAGGTCACTGATCACGATTATGATGTCGGTAATTCATTTTGACAGCTGTCAGCTGTCAAA
Organism: Rhagium mordax; assembly: GCA_963680705.1. Taxonomy (NCBI): domain Eukaryota; kingdom Metazoa; phylum Arthropoda; class Insecta; order Coleoptera; family Cerambycidae; genus Rhagium; species Rhagium mordax. Next base: position 4,083,301 of record OY796662.1, on the reverse strand, counting down.
TTGACAGTATGAAAATTTCAACATTTTAAAAAGAAGTTTTTTTATGCGTAAATCATCAATATCTACGTTTTTGAGGTCACTGATCACGATTTTGATTTCGAAAATTCATTTTGACGGCTACCAACTGTCAAACTGACAGTAAGAAAATTTCAACATTTTAAAGAGAAGTTTTTTTATGTGTGAACCTGCGATTCTGAGGTCACTGATCACGATTATGATGTCGGTAATTCATTTTGACAGCTGTCAACTGTCAAATTGGCAGTATGAAAATTTCAACATTTTAAAAAGAAGTTTTTAATGTGTGAATCATCAATATCTACGTTTTTGAGGTCACTGATCACGATTTTGATTTCGAAAATTCATTTTGACAGCTACCAACTGTCAAACTGACAGTAAGAAAAGTTCGACATTTTAAAGAGAAGTTTTTTTATGTGTGAACCTGCGATTCTGAGGTCACTGATCACGATTTTGATGTCGGTAATTCATTTTGACAGCTGTCAACTGTTAAATTGGCAGTATGAAAATTTCAACATTTTAAAAAGAAGTTTTTTTATGCGTGAATCATCAATATCTACGTTTTTGAGGTCATTGAACACGATTTTGATGTCGAAAATTCATTTTGACAGCTACCAACTGTCAAAATGACAGTATGAAAATTTCTTTGTGGCAACGACTTGTGTGCGCTTTGCATCGAGCTGTTCAGATGTTTTAGCAAATTTGACAAAGTAGGCAAAAGTGTGTTGTGGCAAGCATATCTATCGTGGAATAAGTTCGATCCCAAATTCCGTCAGTGGATAATGGAGATGCGTTTGGTTTCCTCTCGGACAGCCTTTGGATTTATGGACTATCCAATTTATGTGATGTGTCCTTTTAATTTACTGTCATCTACGCTTAGCAGTTGTCTTTGTCGCTCAATTATTACTATACTATATGTGACATTACCGTTGGCATTCGGAGGCGCCTAATTAAGTTTTAATTAAAAACGCTCGGCCTAAATCTTACGCGATCCTCATCTTACTGTAAATCCGTTTACTAGGAAATTTCTCGAAACATTTCACGTTTCCTTAATTATATCCTTTTTATCGTCTATTAAGAAATGCATTTAATTTGATCGCATCTCACTTAATTTGAATGAGAATTGCGAGACCGCGACCCAAGTTGAATTTATATACTAAAACTGCGAGGAGCAGTAGCAGTAGTTGCAATAAAATGGGGAATAGGAGAGAAACACTGCCCCGCATTAATTCAAGGTGAATGTAAATAAATGAGATTAATGCAAGGCAGCGTGCTTGGCCAGGTGCATCGTGTTTTACAAGCGCAGAGGTGGACCGTCGTATCTGGCCCCGCGGGCACGTGGTGAGGAGTCCAAGTTGTTGGCTCTAATTAAGACATTTCCGTTTTCTGCTTATTTTGTGAATCTCAAAGGTTGCCGAAATAATGGCACGTTGTCAGCACATTATATGCCGCTTGGACCACCGGCGCCGGTCAGATGGTAACACATGTTATATTGCAACTTTGAAGGTCCATGGAGGGCGCCAATTTCTGTTTATAGTGCAGAAACGCAACTACACAGGTAGCTACAGTGAAGACACGGTAATATCCAGGGGTCTAGGGAGAATTAGACTTTGTAGGAAAAAAGGGCACTGTTGATATCAAATGGCCAGTTTAAATCCCAGATTTAAGACTTCTATAATTTTCTTCACAATTCTTAAAAATCGTACGTAACAGATTACTTGAAAATCCAAAATCGGCTCCAACATTATTTTTCTAGGTTTAGGTGGGATTCAGACCAATCAAAACGACAAAATGTTAGATTCGGCCCTGGTCGGCTCGAAGCACGGTGGCTTACAAGAACTAGCGACTTTTTGCTGCAAACATAAACAGCGCTTATTATGAAAATTAATTTAGTTAATTTCTTTTATGACGCCAGTTGAAATACAAACACCGTTTTGTTGTTACAACATATCATCTTAATATTGCAATAAAATATACTGTGGATGACATGTGCCGGGACGGCTACCAGTTATGATAAATCTTGAGGAGACGTTTATAAATATTTAGATAAGGTGTTTTATTTAATATCTCCGAGTATCACGTTATGGTTTAAATATTATGCAACAACTATGACCTATATTTGCATTTGTAGATGTTTGGGAAATTTATTAACGTTACAAATTATAATTATCGATATGTTTTGTATAAGTACGTATAAAATCGTTCTAAATTTAGAAAATATATATCAAAATAATTTATTTTTTCTTCAATCGTTCCAAAAGTAGGTAGGTACTTTCTGGAAGAGGAGACAAAAATACGGTTATTTGTCCAGGGGTCTTAAGATGATTGTCTTGTCAACTGGACTTGGACAATTTCTCAAACGGAATACATTAGAAAAATACAAGTACTGCCTAGTTATAAATATGAGCTTAAAAAATTCTTAACAAAGAAAGCGTACTATTCCCTTAACGAATACTTTATTAATACCTGACTCTTCAGTTTATACAGTTATCTGTATGTTTTACGTCCTTTGTACTTATACAATTTTTGTTGTTTTTGTATATCTGTATACCTTACTTTTTTTTGACGTTGTTGATGTTTCTTTGTGAAATTTATGCCAATAAATGTATTATTATTATTATTATTATTATATTAATTAAAAATAAATAACTGAAATAATAACTCGTGGATTTTACCTATATATACCAACGTATTTATTTATTAAAACAGTAATGAATAAATCAATAAACAGAATATTTCAGCGACTTTGCGGTCGAGTGTGTACAAATTTGATAACGATAATAAATATGCGAGCTGGCAATCAAGAGTATATACGCGTGAATATGATTTCATTTCGGAAGATGGTGAGTTTGGATAACCGGTGTCTGTTTTCTCGGTTGAAACGATTTCGGACGGCAAGCAAACGGAATTTCCAACAGGATATAGTAAGAACGGCGGGTAGTCGGTTAGCTATAGATATTCTTGTCTATACAGAGGGTTTTACAATACGGCGAACTACTGCCACAAACGCAGAGCTATTTACCAATGACTATTTTTCGTAAGTTAAGTTTTCCGGTAAAACTTTATGCACTGAAGCCTTAAAGATTGCCCGAGCGAGCAAATCTAACCAGCCGATGCGCATTTTATGAAACAAAAGACAAATGGATGAATTACTACTATCTGATTTGGAAAAAATAAGTTAAGAAGAACAATTGAAATTAAGTGAAACAAGAAGTGGAGGAGTAATATTCATATACCTATTTATTTCTATTTCAATGATTTTTCATTCCGTAAATTAGTTATAAATTACGATTAATTTTTTCATGCATTACTTTTTCTAAATTTTACTTAGTATTCAATTCAATTATCCTGCCGCGCCGGCATGAACGAATAACTTGCTTTTTATCTCCTCAAATTTATTATAAGGGATATAATATTTCACGCAGTTATTTCATGGATTTTTTAAATCTGATTAGATCCGAGGAACGGGATGAGCCAGAGAAAACGAAGATTAATATTTAATATATATCTTCTAACGCAAGTGCGTTGTAGATATGAAAGCTTAAAGAGAACGGAATCGATGAGAAGTTTTTTCATTAGAAATTCCTAATCTTGACAAAATATATCTGTGGATTTATTTGCAAAATGAGGGTTGACGAATGTGGACTTCCAGTTGCAATACTTCAACTTTCCCAAACTATAGGAAACTTATATGCTCGAAACTCAAATAGCAAACCAATAAATCATTGGAGATAATTTCGAAACTAAAATATTTCGATTTGATACTAAACGTAAAATAGCTCGAGTTGTCTTCAGCTTTCAACTGTTTTTGTGTTTCCTTCCGGATTTAATTTTGAAGACAAATTATGACAGTGCACCTTCCAATTCAACTCTTTCACTTAATTACGCCCTCCAGCTGTTAAATTCAATTCACAGTTGACAGTAGGAACGGGTAATAGAGACTGATTGCAACTCACTTGATTAAATTATTAAAGGTTTAATACAATTAGTGCAAACAATGCGATTAAATTCGCAGTTCAGGCCGAAGGAAATATCAATTAATATGTCTGCAACATGAATGAGACCAGGAGGCGCTGAGCAAGGAACGAAATTGGGATGCTGGATCACTTGCGCGTGCACAAATTGCCATGTCAGGAACACATTGGGCGTACATATCAATTTATTGTTGTCTCCGAATATAAAACAAGAGGCACATAATTTAAAAAAAGCTTATCTTGAAGTAATCTTGCTGCTCTTCCGCAAACATTCCGCTACGCCGCCAGACCCAGATTTGTTATTAACTAAACCTAATAGCACTCCTTATAATTAATTGCGTTATAAAGGTTTTTCTTCTTGCCTCAAATGAATAAGTGAATTATGTATTTGCCATCAACCTACAAATTAAAGTCCTTTAAAACTAGCAAATGTACAGGTTAATAAGAACAACTAAACTGGGTACTAGTAGCAACTGTTTGACTTATTTATCCCTATTGATTCTAAATACAGTGTAATTGCTACAGCTGAAATGTTTAATAACAACTGAAACATAGTTTAGTGCCGCCAGTAACAATCTTTACTTACCTCCAGCGAAATATATATAGTTAAAATTGTTTATCTGTAGCAAGTACAGAAGTCTTCGTTTACTTACCACAATTAATTTGTTTATCATTCAATTTGCCTTGCCTCATAAGTGCTTTAGTTTCTCCACTGCAGCTTTTTCGTTTGCTTGTCCTAAGTGAATAAGTTATTAATAGTAAGTAAATTGTATATTTGCCTCCGCTAATTAAAGTAATTTGAAGTGAATACTCAACTTGTGAGAGGTGTACAGGTTTAATAGGAGTACCTAGTTAAACAGATTAATGTTAATAGGTTAATAACAATCGCAATAATGAGTAAGAGCTAGCTTTCTAGTTCGAAATTAATCGCCGTGCAGTGACTACCTTCAGAAATGCCCTACTTGTAAGTGTTTTATTTCATTTTTCAAGAACCTCAATTTCTTCCTCAGTTTTTTTTACTTTCCCCAAGTGAACAGGTTATTAAAGGTAAATAAACAGTGTATTTGCCACCATTTAGAGTACTTCAGTAATCTCAAGTGACTACTTAACTTGTGATTGGTGTAAAAATTTAATAAGAGCAACTAAGCAGCTTAATAGGTTAACAATTTAATAGTAACAGCAATTTATTTCTGATTTCCTTAAATGAATAAGTTAATAAAGATAAATGAACTGTATTATATCAATTTTGCAGTTAGTGTTTCATCTCGTAAATACATTAGTTTCTCCACTGCAGTTAGTTTTTTTATTTGCCTTAAATGAATAAGTTATTAAAGGTAAATAAACAGTGTATTTGCCACCGTTTGAAGTACTTCAGTAATCGCAAGTGACTACGCAACTTGTGATAGATGTAAAAATGTTATAAGAGCAACTAAGCAGCTTAATAGGTTAACAATTTAATAGTAACAGCAATTTATTTCTGGTTTTCTTAAATGAATAAGTTAATTAAACTAAGTGAACTGTATATCAATTTCGGAGTTAGTGTTTTGTCTCATAAATACTTTAGTTTCTCCACTGCAGTTCGTTTTTTTATTTGCTCTAAATTAATAAGTTATTAAAGGTGTATTTGCTACTTCAGTAATCGCAAGTGACTACGCAACTTGGGCTTGATGCGTGAGTTTAATAAGAGCAATTAAACAGCTGAATAGGTTAACAGTTTAATAGTACCAGCAAATGTTTTTAGTTTTCGTAAATAAATAAATTAATAAAGATAAGTGAACTATAATAATATATGAATTTTGACACTAATGTTTTGTCTCAATTATTTTAGTTTCTCCACTGCAGTTAGTTTTTTATTTGTCCTAAATGAATACGTTATTAAAGATAAATAAACTTGTATTGCTATCAAAGTTTTTGTCATTAATACATTTTTAACAATGATTTATATTAGATTGCTCCGTTCAAGTCCGTAGAGTCCTACAACACACCCCAAGCATGACTCCCAAGCTCTTTCCAAACCAAATTAACTAAACAGTTGCATTTCTTAAATAAATCCATTGTCAACCTGGATGACAAACGACTCCAAAAGTAATTCAAGGTATATTAACACAATAATAAAACTTGTCTACGGTCTAAGAACGTTCACAAGATTATTTTTATAACCCACAGACACAAAAACAGGGAAAATCCGGACGTGTCGCCTATAAAAGCGTACTAGTCGGTCTCATCCCTCGCTCGCCGGCGTTGTCACGTTTCGAAAATTCAAAATTTGTTCCCATCCGCCACACTAACGATAATAGAAAATAAAACACGTTATAACTTGTTTGGCACAATAGCACGTTTCTTTCAAGTTTTTAATTTAAATCGGCGAGAGGAAAATTTGAAATTTAAAAGGCTCGTTATAGCAGCAGAACCTGTTCCTTTTCATCTATTCATCACCCGAGGTTTCTTCTGGAATTATTTATTAATATATGTACATTTTTACAAAGCGGTTTGTTGTAAATGTGTAGCAAAACGGCTGAAATCGAGTTCAATTTATTGCGCTAAAGCTCCATATTTCATTTAAGATGTATAACCACGAAATATTTCGCCTCAGGGTTATCGAGGAAGAATGTGTCTAATAAAATATGATACATAGCATATTACGGAAATTATCGTGAACAAGAGCACAAGAAAATGTAAACTTAGGAGATTTACCAGAAGTAAACAAATGAACTAATTAATAATAAATACTAACATCTAATTCTTTTTTCCATCCCATTAATTCGAATTTTCAAAACCAATCAATGATTATTAATAGGCATCGCAAATGTTTTTGTTAATTTTCCCTCATCTTGCCTTGAGACCATAAGACAATGTCTTATCTATGGCTACAAGTCTGTAGATGTTTTATTGCTCACAGGTGTCCCACAAGAACCAAATTCGGGGCCACTTTTGTTGAATATATTTATCAACGACATTATTAGTGATATTACTGTATTTTATAGTAGGTACCAAGGATATTTTGGTGACCATTATTTAGTCTGATCGTAAAAAAATACATTATGTGACATTAGAAGCTGAAGGTATTTGAAGTTTATGTGGAGAGTTGCAGTTGGAAATTTCTCTCACAGATTCAATATTGCGACAGCGAAACACCAGGTAAGACTTGAAAAAATGTATATTCTCGTTCATCCAAGCAGATAAAAGTGGTAAGATCATAAAATAAACTTAACTCTAGAGTCTCTAATGTCCTGCTCAGATGGATCTCGAGAAACTGACAAACTATTAGAAGAGGGGGAGCATCTGAAGGAGTACAAGAGAACCTTGCTCGAGGTTTTGCCATTCTGGTAGTGAGATACGAAGAGGAAATCATAAAATCTGAGAAGCTGCTTTGGAGAAACTTACCAGACCTAAAACTCTAAGCTGTAAGCTTAGTATAATAAAAAACAGGTCTTGGTCATTCTTAATGATTGAATCATAGAGGAATTAAGGAGTATTGGAGTAGAGCAGTGAGCTGGAGACTTTGTGACGAGTCCGAATAAATCAATACAGGAGAACTTTGAATAATCTAATTGGAGTTCTGACTAAAACAGCTATCACTGATGTGGGTAGAGAAAAATTAGACCAGATCAGGATGTGGGAAGATAAAGATATCTTTATATGTCTTGTTGGAATGCTTTTGAAGGAGGAAGAGAGCGATGGGAGTCAAACAAACTAATACTAAGACTTTTATCTATCTCATCGGAGTTCAGACAAGCCACTGCAAATTTACAGACATCTATTACCAATAGATAGAGATAGAAGGAAATTATATCGGACTAGAATGGGGAAAAGACGAAGACGCCCATGTGTTGCTGCTGGGATGCTTTTGAAAGAAAAAGGGAGGTTTCGGAGCCTGGGTAAACTCACACACTGGGTAAACTCATACAAGATAAGTTTGATCCATCTAGTCGGTGTTGCAAACTCAGAGACATCTATCACTGAATGTAGAGAAGAAGTATATCAGAACAGGATGTAGGAGAGATGAAGACATGCTTCTATTCTTTGCTGGATTGCTCTTGAAGGAAAACGAGTGCTCTTGTAGCCCAAACGAACTAGCACAGGATGACTTTGAACGATATTCTAACCTTCATTAGAAGATGGAGGGAGTTTAAGAGCAAGTAAGTTAAAGGCTCTTGTCTTCGACAACCTTACTGTTATGATTATAGTAAAGTGATATGAATCAAACATTTATCATTTAAGAATCTTCATTGTTCAGAGTTGTCACATCATCGTTGTCTTCTACAGATTTAAAAATAATCAATGACTATTAGTAGTCTGAATTTTAACGGTTGTTTTCGTCCTCTCGTTGTTTGCTATTACCAACGATATTGTAACTAACATTGAAGGATTACTGGGGGATGGCTAGTGTCTGTAAACAAGCCAGAGATTTTGACTCCGAAGGAATCAAGTTGGACTAGTTGATGACTCAGTACAAGAACTGAATCTTCTAATATTTTGGAGAAAAATTATACCACTCCAGGATGTGGGAGAGTTGAAGACTATCTTTCATCTCTAGGATCAGTGTGAGGCAGTAGGGAAGTTGAGAAGTGAAATTTACTTAGCAGGAATACTTCGAAGGAAGCAAAAAGGTTTCTTCATTAGACCTTTGTTAGAAGATGGAATGGATTTAAAGAGAAAACAGTGGTTGTAAACAAGCCCGAGATTTTGAATCCGAAGGAATCAAACTTGGATTAGTTGATGAGTCAGTACAAGAACTGAATCCTCTAATCTTGTGGAGAAAAATGATTGCGGGAGAGTTGAAAACTATCTTCCGTTTCTTGAATCGATGTGAGGCGGTAAGGAGGTTGGGATGTGAAATTTACTTAACTGGAATAGCCCAAACACATTTATTACTGCTAGATGTATAGGAAAATTATGTCACCCAAGGGTGTGTGTGGATGAGATCAAGACATCCGTCGACTTTTTGGGTGAGCGTGAGGTATTAGGGAATTTTAACCTTCATTAGAAGGTGGAAGGAGTTTAAAGAGTAAGCAAGTTAAGGGCTCTGAATTTTTATTGTTCAGAGTTGTCACATCATCGTTGTCTTCTACGGATTCAAAAATAATCAGTGATTATTAGAAGTCTGAATGTTTTCTTTAATTGGGAATTTATCGAGCAAGAAAGAAGCTCAATCAAAGTTGGACTAGTTGCTGAGTCAGTACAAGGACTAAATGTTCTAATCTTTTGAAGAAAAATGATACCACTCCTAGATGCGGGAGAGTTGAAGACTATCTTCCATTTCTTGAATCAGTGTGAGGCAGTAGGGAGGTAGAGATGTGAAATTTATTTATCTCGAAAACTTTCGAAGGAAGCCAAACGATTTCTTGAATAGACTTTTATTATAAGATGGAACGGATTTAAAAAGAAAACAGTGGCTGTAAGCAAGCACGAGATTTTGAATCCAAAGGAATCAAAGTTGGACTAGTTGATGAGTCAGTACAAGAACTGAAACTTTTATTCTTTTGGAGAAAACTGATACTACTCCTAGATGCGGGAGAGTTGAAGACTATCTTCCATTTCTTGAATCAGTGTGAGGCAGTAGGGAGGTAGAGATGTGAAATTTATTTATCTCGAAAACTTTCGAAGGAAGCCAAACGAGTTCTTGAATACACTTTTATTATAAGATGGAACGGATTTAAAAAGAAAACAGTGGCTGTAAGCAAGCACGAGATTTTGAATCCAAAGGAATCAAAGTTGGACTAGTTGATGAGTCAGTACAAGAACTGAATCTTCTAATCTCTTGGAGAAAAATGATTGCGGGAGAGTTGAAGACTATCTTCCATTTCTTGAATCAGTGTGAGGCAGTAGGGAGGTTGAGATGTGAAATTTACTTAGCTGGAATACTTTCTAAGGATGCAAAAAGGATTCTTGAATAGACCTTTTAACTAGTTGATAAGTCATTACAAGAACGGAATCTTTTGGATGCGGAAGAGTTGAAGACTATCTTCCATTTCTTGAATCAGTGTGAGGCAGTGAGGTTGAGATGTGAAATTTACTCAGCTGGAATACTCTCGAGGGAAGCTAAAAGCTTTCTTGAATAGAATGATATCCTGACCTTTATTAGAATATGTATTTAAAAAGAGAGCAGATTGAGGAAACGAGTAAGTAATCTGTCCCTTGGCTCTTTCTTCTGACAATCTTACTAGTGTTACTATAATAACTCGAGGTGAATCAAACATTTACCATTTAACGAACTTCATTGTTCAAAATTGTCGCATTATTTCTTCTACTTTAAAAACAGTCAGGATTATTGGTGCTGGAATGCTTTGAAGGAAGATGGAAGCTGTCTTAAATAAAGCGACATCCCAACCTTCATTAGAAAATCAAAAGAATTTAGAGAGCAAGCAAGTTAAGGACTTTGGTCTCCTACAACCTTACTGCCATCACTATAATAAAGTGATCGTCATTTTTCAGAGTTATCACATCATGAATACCTTCAGCAGATTGAAAAATAATAATAATTTCGAATGGATGGAACGGATGTTCCCTTTAATTAGGGATTTATTGAACAAATGAGAACGCTTATTGAAAATTAATTTCATACTCTCACTGCTTGTCTTTAAGCAGAGAAAAGTGGTAAGAAGGTAAAATAAACTTATCTCTGGACTTCCTAATTTGATGCTCGCATGGATCTCGCCAAACAAAGAAGAAATCATGCAGGGCAAAGCATGTATGGTTCTACTGGCTTTGGAGTGTTGAGCCTGCTTTGGGTTGTAGCAATCGTCCTTAACAATTATTGGGTCATCGAGTGTTTGTATGCAAGATCGAAGCTTTGAGTCTGATGAAATCAAAGTTGAAATGGTTGCTGAGTCAGTACAGGAAGATTTATTTTTTTAATGGAATACAAAGGAAAATTATGCAAGTCCAGGATGTGGGAGAGATGAAGTCATTCTTCTATATTTTGGATTAGTGTGAGGCAGCAGGGAGATATGAAATTTATTGAACTAAAATGCTGTCGAAGGAAGTAGGGAGCTTTTTTGAGCACAATGACATCCTGATCTTCATATTGAGATGAAAGGGGTTTAAAAAGAGAGCAAGCTGAAGAAATGGTGAGTGTAATATGCCACCTATATCTTTTGACAATCTTACTACTACTACTACCTACGTGTACCATCAAACATTTATCATTTGGTAATCTTTATTGTTCAAAATTGTCTTCTCCAAAAATAGTCAGTGATCATTGGCTATTTTCTTGAATTTTTAATTAGAAATGGTTCCTTTTGGTATACATACCTCGGTTGTAAAAACGCCATATTATTAGCGATTCATCGAACAAAAAGGAACGCCTAAATCCATTTCATGCTTTCGTTGTTTGCTAATAAAAACCCCTATGTATGTACGCACTTTCTACATTACTATCGACCCGACAAAACAAAAGTATAACAATAGTTTTTAAAATTCGTCCCGCATCAACAGATAGGAAATTAGTGACATGTTCTGACCTAGATCAGTGAACCGCATGTGATTGACACTGATTCCTCCAATTATTGTTTCAATCTAATTGTTTCCAATTTCTAGGCAAGATCTCTTGCATTTAATTTATGCGATTCCTTGGGCTGCAAAACAATGATGGTTAAATTAGATCTGTCTGAGGGAACATTTAATTTACCGCTCGTTGGCGTACTTTAAGGAAGCTCCTTAGTAGAGATGTTAACAATTGGCGTTCAGATAGCGTCAAGTTTGATACGCAACGGATGATATTTGTGCCCTGTCCAACATTGACGATTTCTGCATCTATTTTTTGGATTTTTGGCTTTTACCCGAGTTTGTATTGCAATAACCTGATAGTAGGTCCACTTAGTACGTCTCTGACTAATATTCACATTTGATCCATGCTGATGAAGATCAATGGTCAGAAACCGGTCCGTGGATGATATTTTTACCTTGCCCGACGTGGCTAGCTCCCTAAGACCAAACATAAATCAATAATTTTTACTGCAATTGTTGAACGTGTGCAATGTGCTTAAAGTATGAACTCCTAAAAACTGGACAGTTTGTGGAACTAAAACGCGAGATTTAGTGGCTCGTATATCAAATTCAAAGTAGGCTATTGAATTTCAGTAACGGGCATCATCTACGACAATATAAAATCGTCCGTACACCGACTGTTACATTATCGATAAATCCATCCGCGGTGATTTATCTTCGTACCTCGCTTTTGTGATTCATTTTATGGCTTATTAATATCGGAATTGAAACACATCAGCTGGGATTTACTAGGTATTCGCAATGAACGTTTGTAATATGCGGTTTTATGATTCATATGAGGCTAATAACGCCGAACAATGCCTACTTTAATTCTCTTGAAAAAGGCCAACAGAAAACACTTTATCGAAGGACGTGACTTGGCGAGCAACAAAAAGTATTAATTCCGCGATTTGTATTCCGGGCGATAATTCGACTGATTATTATTTATGCTAACGACATGGAAAACGGACTAAAAACCTTGTTTTTGCTAACCGGTAACGTGCGCGAGGTGTCGAACGACAAATTGTTGGTTTTACCTTATTTTATGTTTTATATATATCAAATACTAGAGACGGATATATTTGGGGATTAAGCTATAACCATTGCTAAAGTTGTATAGCTGGGAAATTCAACTAGAATATCTCAAGGTCAGTCTAGTCTACTGTCAGCTGTTTACCTGTCGATTTATTTCTCATTAAGTGTGTTATCGCGTATAATCTTTTGAGTATTATTTACTTAATTTGCTATTCGTTGACGATCTTTAACGAAACTTCTTCGTTTTATATAGGATCAGATGTAAACAATGAATGTTTAGATAGCGCAATTTTGATATGTCTTCGTCCTGTGTCTGCTTTGTTCGTTTGTTTTCGTGTATTAAACCACAGGTCGATGAAGTTGTGATAAGTATCTTAGATGATACTAAAATGTATTAATTTTACGGTCAGGTCAGTCTAGATTGCTGTCAGCTGTTTACCTGTCGACTTATTTATGAAAAGGTGTGTTATCTCGTGTAATCTTACTAGTTTAGGATACATTACAGTGGAACCTAAATTAATTCGAACTCTATTAAGAATAGCCCCCCGCATAACATTAAAAGGTGTCCGCCATCTATCCAACTTTCACAAAAAAGTCATTAAAATTCAGTTAAACACTTTCTACGCTTAAAGTTTTTCTATACTACTCGTATACTGATTACTCCTATTAAAAACACAATAAAACCTATTTTGCACCCCACATCCACAGCGTATTTCGAAATTACTTGCAAGATTCCTATTAAAAATATAATCGAACTCAATTTGCTAGTTGTTATTGAATATATTTTGGCAACACTTGTATAGGTAACCTATATGTTTACACGTTACGACACCGATATTTGCCAGAAAGGGGTTGTGTAACTGACAGGTGCCAGGCTCACGCATTCGCTCATAATGACCCCTATTTTAAACGAATACATGTATATTATCAAATTCGAAACAGCAATATATTAGTGTTCACAAAGGTGTTAGTTTCGTTCGCAATACTTCATCGAGTGGTGCGAATTATGAGCTGCGAAGATGATTAATCACTTTGCACGGTGTAGCACAGGAGGTTTAAACTATTTTGTGGGTTTATCTATACCAGTTGCTTCTCTCAAAAAACGTTTCAATCTTCTTGTCGTAATTTTCTAAAGCGAGCGCCAACGAGCGACAGTAAATTAAAAAATTAACACACTTCATTATAAATAAATCGACAGATAAACAGCTGACAGTAGACTAGTCGTATCTGTTGGGATATTTTGGTGAAACTTTCTGCTTAGATTTCTTCTGTTGAACATTAGTCAAAAATAGTCTCTTAATATGTTTAGATCTTGTCTTCACACCTTCATTACATAACCTTCTTGCCCCATTCTTCATTTCCGAAGACCTAATTTGTGCACACCTGGTGGTCTGAAAATATTTACAATCCTCTCGACATTATCACCCGCACTATTCTCACGCTAGTTTCCCAACACTCTTTATTTCTATTTTTGCCCAGAATATATCCATACGGTTATACGCCATATAGCAAAGATGAATACAAGGGAGCACCTGCCTTTGTAAAGGGTTTAATTTCGCATTTCCCAGGCTCTCAGGCAATAAGGTGACAAACAGATAACAAACGAGAGCGACAATGCAAGAGGAAAGAACTGCTTACGCCACTAATTATTATACAAGTTGTAATAAAATTATATAATTTGATATAATTTTATTGTTTGTAGTTTATTTGTGGCGGATAGTTAATATTCATTGAACTTTAGATCTGGGAATCACGCCAAATTCTAAAAAATAAATAGAAATAAGAAAATTGCCAAAATATGTCAAGATAAAAGTGTAGTATCAAAGGCAAACCTCAACAGTTTGCCCCAGAAAACCACTGTATATAGTTCTAAATGAATATAAATACAATATTGTTATCTAAAATTCGTATCAGTGGTTTTCTAGTATTTTACACTAGAGAATATAACAAAATGTTTATTATATAATATATAGATATATATATTTATATGATATGTAAAAAACAATTATAAAACAATAACTTATCTTAACAGAACGTTTCGAACCAAAGTCTATGTCCTTTTTCAACTGTGATTACACAAAATGACTTGTCAAAAAAGATCACTTTGACACCTGACACTGATTATTAATTAATGCATCGATCACTACATAAAGAATTCTAATTTATTTTGATATTTCCGTCACGTACTTCTTTTTGGAGAATCGGTAGCCAGACTTCGTCTAGCAACACTGAACTAGTAGAGACGCAGTCGGTACTATTTAGTTGAATACGGCACTCTCTTTAAGTTTTCGTTTATTACAATGTATCTCCGTTTGAATTATTAGAAGTTAGAATATCTGAACACAAAAATAACGTTAAAAATTACTAAGTTGATAAATCTACACTGGCACAACATGCTTGGAGTAATGGCCACAGATTTAGTTGGACACAGGCAAAAATAATTCAAACGGAGACACATTGTAATAAACGAAAACTTAAAGAGAGTGCCTGTATTCAACTAAACAGTACCGACTGCGTCTCTACTAGTTCAGTGTTGCTAGACGAAGTCTGGCTACCGATTCTCCAAAAAGAAGTACGTGACGGAAATATCAAAATAAATTAGAATTCTTTATCTAGTGATCTATGCATTAATTAATAATCAGTGTCAAGTGTCAAAGTGATCTTTTTTGACAAGTCCATTTTTTGTAATCACAGTTGAAAAAGGACCTAGACTTTGGTTCGAAACGTTCTGTTAAGATAAGTTATTGTTTTATAATTGTTTTTTTACATATCATATAAATATATATATATATATATCTATATATTATATAATATACATTTTGTTATATTTTCTAGTGTAAAATACTAGAAAACCACTGATACGAATTTTAGATAACAATATTGTATTTATATTCATTTACAGTGGTTTTCTGGGGCAAACTGTTGAGGTTTGCCTTTGATACTACACTTTTATCTTGACATATTTTGGCAATTTTCTTATTTCTATTTATTTTTTAGAATTTGGCGTGATTCCCAGAATTAAGTTCAATGAATATTTACCCAATTTTGTCCCTGCTACGTGTCATATATTATGAGCTACAGATACAAAAATACCTCCGCATAATTCGAAATTTAAGATGCTCTTTTTGCAATGGTCTGAATATCACGGCGGACTTTAAATCTTCGTAACTGTACGTGGCATTCGAACAATCCTAATAGGTTTCTAGTGATTATGCATGATGGAATCTCAGTGCACCCTGTATGATAATAACATCCGGTCTATGCTGCTGACTGTGGTCACTAACCGGAACTGTGGTGTATAACCGTGTCTATTTTATGCACCTAATAGAGAGGCATGTAAAAATTGAATTGAAACTATTTTGTTGTCTGTGACGAGTCTGAGTTGCACGACAGTTTTGGGTTAGTATTTGATTGTGCTTTAACACGCAAACTGGCAAGGGTTACGTGAATTATTGGTAGCAATTGCTTTGTAATAAATTAGCAGGTCTCTCTTAATTCCCCTCCTTGATTAATTGTTATCAATTGCACAATTTTTTAGGTTTTAAGAGAGTTATTTTCGTACTTCTATCGTTTAACAAAAGTTTAGCTCTTGAAAGCCCATATTCAGTACATCAGAGAAATCAATGTATGGATAGGAATTGCAGGTTTGTAGTTGAGTTTTAGGATTTTTTTAAGGAAATCTTCCGTCGAAGTGATTTAATTCCAGTTATCAAGAAAATACTGACTTCCCAATGTCTTATCTTATATACAGTACCCTAGAGAAATCAATGTGTACATATTGACAGTAGATAATTGATTTCTGGAACCTTTTTGAGGGAAATCCTACTGATTTTTTGGGGTTTTAGGAAACAGCCTTCAATATTCTGTCGTTTGACGCGAAACAAACATTTTCTCTTGAAATCTTATAGACAATATCCTAGGAAAATCAATGTGTACATATTGATAGTAGATAATTGATTTCTGGAACCTTTTGGAAGGAAATCTTACTAATTCTTTGGGGTTTTAAAAATTAGCTTTCAATATTCTGTTGCTTGACACTAAACAAACATTTTCTTTGAAATCTCATATACAATATCCTACGAAAATCAATGTGTAGATATTGACAGTAGATAATTGATTTCTGGGACCTTTTTGAAGGAAATCTTACTGACTTTTTGGAGTTTTAAATAATAGCCTTCAATATTCTATCGTCTGACATGAAACAAACATTCTTGAAATCTTACACACAGTACCCTAGAGAAATCAATGTGTGCATATAAACAGTAGATAATTGATATCTAGAACCTCTTTGAAGGAAATCTTATCTGGAATGTCTTCAAA
The DNA here is from genome assembly GCA_963680705.1 of Rhagium mordax. NCBI lineage: Eukaryota > Metazoa > Arthropoda > Insecta > Coleoptera > Cerambycidae > Rhagium > Rhagium mordax. Next base: position 4,066,469 of record OY796662.1, on the reverse strand, counting down.
TTGATTTATACTTACTATGGAGGTTTTATTTCCAAACCAAGAAAACTTTGACATTACTAATAGTTTGATTTGATTCCAGCGAAACAGGGTTCCACTTCAATATGTCTACTATCCGAAAATACAGTTTTTCTGTACATACAGATGAATGGAGAGAAGAGGGCATACAGATTTCCAAAAAATTTGATTTGATAATATAATTAGAACGCCTTTCGCATAGAGAATAAAATACTTTTTTGAGCTTTGACCTCAATGATCTCAAAACTCCTCAAAAGCCTTATTACTTGTGTCCAAGCCAACTATTTTCGCCCCACCAATAAACATAAATACCTGCACTTTGCGAACTGTAAAATAAAACGCCCGCAAAGAAAATATATCTAACAATTTGTTGCACTTAAAATTACTGCAGGTGAACATAAACCCGACGGTTCCACAATTATCTCATTTTATTACGTCTAGCGTAAGAACAAGAAGTCTGCATTTCTCCAGGACTGACGCGTCAAAGTCGGAGGCAGTAGCAGACGGTTTGATGGACCCTTTACAATTTAAGATTTATGAATATGTAAAATTAAAGTAGTGTAAAATTGCACGACTGATTCATGCTCTCGTTAGAGATAAAGAAGTTATGGATAGGTACTTAACTTTGGATGTTATGACGTCTGATTATTATTTACGGCTCAGTTCGGCTGTTTTATTTACCACTGTGTGTAATCAGCGTGAAACGAAGCAGCAATAAAACAGAGAGGTACGTTATGGGTTTACCTGCAAAAATCTAGTGAAACAGGCAGGCTGCTGTGTCCAGATTGATGCATTCAGACCAAACGCGGAAGGTTAGGACACACGATTCCGGAATCTACAGCAACTAACGAAACGAAAAAATTATCTTTAAAAATTGATTCTTTAAAAGCACATTATTTGCATATTTTTTGCATAAAGCGATAAGACACGAATAAATACCACTCTTACTGCCAATAAAGTTACACTAAATAACCAATAACACATATACAATCAGTATTTGCCCTAAAGTGAGCATAAACTGTGCAGTTTATGCAGTTGCACGTACAGTGGCTATATCCTTGGCTTTATATCATTATTATATACGTTGTCATTAAGCCGAGCCGTATTATTTATGGATAAGCTGGAATTATATGGCCAGTTGTTTAGCCGTTGTGCATAAAGCACATTTCTGCCCACGAGCCAAGATTTAGATAACTTAGATAATAAATTTCGGATTATGCTATTGTAAGGCGATGTGTTTCTACATTAGCGTGAATTGATATATGAGGAAACAGCTGGGATAGTAAAAATTAAGACATTTACGTGTTTTAATAACCTAGATATCTTTTTTAAAATATTTCGCTAGTATTTATCTATAATGAAATTTTCACAGCTGGTGTATCAGTACTTCATGTATTTCTCAACTTTTATGGCTATCTGGACTTCCACATTGCTTATTTTAGTGTGTTAGGGCGGTAACGTTTTTTTGATAAGGAAAAAGCCCGGCGATTTGAAGTTTTTGCTGGGAGTTGTCGAAGGGTGCGGTCGACTATGGTGCCAGGTTCAGTTTATTTTTAGCTATTCAAATAATTCTAAGTAATTAGCTCTGACGAGTGGTATAATCGTCTATAGGGGCTGGTTTTAGTGAACCAAAATTTTTGGTGAATATTTTTATATAATTTTCGTTTTCAAACTCCAAACGAGTTATGGAGTTAATTTTCTACGGAGATGGACCCTATTTTGTAGGTATATTGTTATCGATCCAGTAAATTTAATCGGTGTTGCTATTGATGGCTATGTGTACGAACAAAGTTGTTTATCAACTCTAGTTGGATATTAATTTAATGTTGCCATTAGACAAACTCGCGGTTTTGTAAAAAATTGCGTAATTTTACGCTAACATCCGTTAAATGACAGAAAAAATCGTTTCAATTACACGGCTACAGTAAAAAATAGGTTAATTTCACCCTTGCGCAATTTATTTTTTTAAAAGCGCATATTTTATGACCAGTCAGAAATTGCAAAATGTGTAAGCTGATGAGTTATGATAAATGCTCGGTTATATATCAGATTTTCTTAAATTTAAGAGCAGTAACAAATTGGTGTGTTCATGGAAAGTCGAGGGCATGACTGGTCCATGTCCAAGTATAATTAACAAGAAAATAGGTGCTGTTGGTTGATGGAATTGTCGCATAGATTATTAGGTCCATTATATCTAGAAATGAGCTTTCCGAGATTCCGAGGCTCTGTCTAAAAATTGGTTTTTAAATTTGTGGTTATGCTCACTGTGTAAAAATAAATGTAACAGGAAACTAACGTTATATTTACATGACTCAAACATATATAAAATATCAAAAAATTATAATAGCTCTTCACTTTTTGTTACATATTTTCAAAAATATTCTGCATCTTTTTATATATTATTATAGTTTTTTAAATACTGTGTAATTATTCTTAAGACACTGTCCTATATAAAAAAATAGGAAAAAATCGATTAGCGTTAAATCCGGCGTCCGTGTAGGCCATTAGCCTCAACTATATCAAAAGAATGAAGGTGTATTTTGAAGTAGGTCAGCAGCGATTCATCTTTTCTAGCTGTTAGGCTACATTTTGGCGCTCAATGTGAGGCCAGGCTTCTCACTGTAAGATATCTCCGAGATGCAATAAAATTGAAACGAAACCAATAAACCTTTAATCTATAAACCATAAACCAGCATACTTAACTTCCAATGAATCGTACGCCCATATAACCTAAACGCATAAATGCTAAACCTATAAGCCCTTAAGCCAATAACTCTAAACCTAATAACTCATAAATCCTAGACCTATAAACCCTAAACCCATAAACCATAAATTTATAAATCCTAAACCTATAATACTATAACTCATGAATCTTAAATACATAAAGCTTAAACCCATAAACTGTAAGCCAATCAACCGTAAATCTATAAAATCTGATCTCACAAAACCTAACCCATAAAACTCTAAACTACTCTCAGCGAACGTCACACCGTTGAACCCAAAACCCATCAACCCATCCGTACCTTCAAATTGATGGGCACAGAGATGGGCTTACAGCTTATGGATTTTAGATTTAAGGGTTTAGAGTTTATGGGCTTCGAGCTCATAGATTAAAGGTTTATGTATTTAGGGTTTATGGGTTTAGGTTTTATGGATATAGTGTTAAGGGTTTAGGGATTATTGGTTTAAGTTTTATGAGTTAAGGTTTTATACATTTGCGGTTGATTGGCTTAAGTTTATAGGTTTAAGGTTTATGAATTTAAGGTTCATGAGTTTATGGGTTAAAGCATTATAGGTTTAGGGTTTATCGGTTTAAGATTTATAGGTCTATGGCTTATAAGTTAATAGGTTATTAGGTTTCGAGTTATTGGTTTAAGGGCTTATAGGTTTCATGTGTTCAAATTATATGGGTGTATGATCATTGAAATTTAAGTACACTGGTTTATGGTTTAGGGATTATGGGCTTATGGGTATAATGATTATTGTTTGACACTGAGACTCAAAGAGCCATTGCTCTAAAATCTCTGATATTCATTTAACAACTCTTATAAAAATTCAAATGTATTCATCTTTAAAAAGCCATAACTCCGATAAGAAAAATCGTAGATTTGCATCTAAAACTCATTTTGAAGGGAAAGCTATAAGTACTAGACGATGCAACTAGCAGAATTGATCTGAAATTTGTTTTACTTCCAAAGAATAATTATGAGTTACTAAATGAAAATCAGATATTTTAAAGCGATGGTTTTTTAACTCTCAGTCTGAAACAAAAGTCATTAAACCCATAAACTCTTAATCCATAAACCAGTATACTTATATTCCAATGAATCTAATAATATGAAAACATAAATGCTAAACCTATAAGACGTTAAGCCAATAACTCTAAACCTAATAACTCATAAATCCTAGATCTATAAACTCTAAACCCATAAACCATAAATTTATAAATCCTAAATAATACTATAACACATAAACTGATGATTCTTAAATACATGAACTCTAAACCCATAAACTTTAAGCCAATCAACTGCAAATCTATAAAATCTAAACCCACAAAATCCTAAACCCATCCGCCAGGAAACGATTAATTTGGAGTACTCGAATCAAATTAAAAGCGAGCAGTAGTTCTGAGAAAAACTGGTTAGAAACTACTCTCAATGAACGTCACGCCGTTGAACCCAAAACCCAGCAACTCATCCGTACTTTCAAGTTTATGAGCACAGAGGTAATAGTTGGGGCTTATCGCTCATGGATTTTAGATTTAAGGGTTTAGAGCTTATGGGCTTTGAGATCACGGATTAAAGGTTTATGGGCTTATGGTTCATGAGTTTAGGGTTTATCCCTGTAGGTTCTATGGATATAGTATAGTGGGTTTAGGGATTAGTGGTTTAAATTTTGTGAGTTTAGATTTTATAGAATTGCGGTTGATTGGCTTCAAGTTATAGGTTTATGGATTTAAGGTTCATGAGTTTATGGGTTGAATTATTATGGGCTAGGATTTATAAATATATGGTTTATGGGTTTATAGGTCTAGGATTTATGAGTTTTAGTTTATTAGGTTTAGAGTTATTGGCTTAAAGGCTTATTGGTTTAGCATTTGTGTGTTCAGGTTATATGAGTGTACGACTCATTGGAATTAAGTATACTGGTTTATGGTTTAGGGATTAAGGGTTTATGGATATAGTGACTTTCGTTTAAAACTGAGACACAAAGAGCCACCGCTTTAAAATCTCTGATATTCATTTGACAACTCTTAAAAATATTCAAATTCATTCATATTTAAAAAGCCATAAATCCGAAAAGAAAAATCGTAGATGGGCAATCGAAAACTCATTTTAAAGGGGAAAAGTAGTACTAGACGATGCAACCAGCAGAAATGAGCTGTAGTTTTTTATTTCATTTACATAACCTTAAATATAGCCAAAAAAGCCATTTTTTGATCATTATACTTCAAATTTCTCAAAATCCTGGCGTGATGGATAAATTCTGAGGCCAGATCAAGATTTTATGTGAAAAATTACATTAGAAACGCCTCTTATTTTTTAAACAGCTGAACCTTGAAAATCTGTGTAATTGATTGGACTAATTGGTATAAAACAATTTATTCGCCTTCTTGTTAATGCCAGAAATTCTTATTCTAAAACCTAGTTTTATTTTTTTATAATATTCATTTACAGATCTAGTCGGAAAAGCTCAATAAAATCACTTTACACAAGTGTTACGTATACTATTTTTCCTACGCCAGTAAGAATATAAGAAACAAACTCGAATGACATTTTAACTTGTTTGTCATTAATTGACAGTCCTATTTATGTGAAATAAAATAACGTTATTTCAAATCGTGCTATAAAGTTTCATTATAGCACTAGTGCGATAAAGTATTATTTTGCTCGCTAAAATGAATATGTTAAAGTCTCCTTTACTCGATTATCGTAGGAAAAAAAAATTTTTGTAAAAAAATATTTTTTGTAAAACAAATAAATATCTTCAGCAAAGTTTAACTTATCAACAGTTGAGCCCAAATAAATACCAAAAATGCAACGAATGAAACAAGTAAGCTGCACATGCATGTAACAATGTGACAAAATTTGTTTATTCTAAGCATCTTAAGTAATCTAAACATAGCGCTGCCTCTCTTAAAAAGCACAACAAACCTGCAGTGTCGCGGATGGCACTTCACAAAAAATCCAGTAGGGTGGCAAGGAACGTATCTATTTTTAAAAGCACATTTCAACTAAAACCATCCTCATGACAATTAGAGCCAAAAAGCCTCTCAGGTACCTACTGCAATATAGGAAATAAAATATTAACATATTTTATTTTGAAATAATCTAGACGTATATTTCCAACACACGTAATGACTTAAATCCATCTAATTGGTACCATGTGTGAGTCAATAAATAAAAAAGGGATGACGAAGTTCCTTGTTCCTGAGCCAAAATTAACCCTTGATATAAGGCACCGTCTACGTATAATATATGATACCCTTGAACAGAAAAAAGGGGAATAGGCGCTCGGCCTTTTTAACTGTCAACTATGCTACTTAGAGCATACTTAAAGTCACTATGGCGCTCTAATTTATTTCTTTTTTAGTTCCCACTACGATTCTGTTAGTCTATGCATTTATTTTCGTTCTGTAAATATTTGAACTATCCTCCCCAATTTGTGACCGTAGTAGTATGTGGTTTCACCGTCCATTCATAATGTGGGTCAGGTTTTACCTGTAGTACGCTTGTATCAAGTGGTACATTAACACTTTTGTTACTTTGTTGACATGTTACATGAAATATAATTTTACTCAGCAGGCAATGAGAGGAACTGAAAAAGTGAATCCTAGGAACCGATTGAATTGAAAAGTTGCCAAGCGTAAAATGATTCTAATATATTTTTTATAACCTAGCTTTCTAAGCCTGTAAGAACTCAGAGGCACTAATTGATTTACACGCACTCGATTTTTTGCTGTTAAATGACGTTAGTCGCAACGGTTACATTGGGTGGTTTACGAATAAACGCTGTAGTTTTATTCTTTCGACGTACTTGCTGGCTTTACTACAAAAGGAGCAGTGACACAGGTTCTATGAACTATATTACACAAATTAATTAATTTAACTGTCATTACATTACTTGTGCTTTCGATTCTATAAATACTTTTTATTTTCGGTTGGAAATTACGCGTATAATTTCAAGTGTGAGAAGAACTAATTAGACCCGTATGAGAAATTGCCCAGGCCCAGAAAATTTGGCAATTCATCTCAAAAGAACCCTGTATCAATCCGTGTCACTGCAGTTCTATCCAGCATTTATCCGGAAATCGCTAGGTGAGAAAGTGCTGCTTCTTGCACTAAAAAATAAGAAACTGGCGCTAGAGAAAAAAAGAGTGTCACAAATGGCGCCCGAGCAGGGACTATAAAAACTGAAACCGACATGATAGAGTTTTATCCATTTTTTTTTTAAATAAGGTATTGCAAAGCTGGAGGGCACCGTTTGTAGGTAGTAACAAACTGCCCAGCAAGGTAAAAAAAGCGTCAAAAATGGCGCCCGAGCAGGGACTATAAGAAATCAAAACCGACATGATAGAGTTTTTTCTATTTTCTTTCAAAAATAAGGCATTGCAAAGCTGGAGGGTACTGTTTGTAGGTAGTAAATGAAAAACAGCCCAGCAAGGTAAAAAAAGCGTTACAAATGGCGCCCGAGCAGGGACTATAAAAAACTAAAACGGACATGATAGAGTTTTATCAATATTCTTTTCAAAATAAGATATTGCAGAGCTGAAGGGTACTGTTTGTAGGTAGTAAATGAAAAACAGCCCAGCAAGGTAAAAAAAGCGTCACAAATGGCGCCCGAGCAGGGACTATAAAAAACTAAAACGGACATGATAGAGTTTTATCAATATTCTTTTCAAAATAAGATATTGTAGAGCTGAAGGGTACTGCTTGTAGGTAGTAAATGAAAAACAGCCCAGCAAGGTAAAAAAAGCGTCACAAATGGCGCCCGAGCAGGGACTATAAAAAACTAAAACGGACATGATAGAGTTTTATCAATATTCTTTTCAAAATAAGATATTGCAGAGCTGAAGGGTACTGCTTGTAGGTAGTAAATGAAAAACAGCCCAGCAAGGTAAAAAAAGCGTCACAAATGGCGCCCGAGCAGGGACTATAAAAAACTAAAACGGACATGATAGAGTTTTATCAATATTCTTTTCAAAATAAGATATTGCAGAGCTGAAGGGTACTGCTTGTAGGTAGTAAATGAAAAACAGCCCAGCAAGGTAAAAAAAAGCGTCACAAATGGCGTCCGAGCAGGGACTATAAAAAACTAAAACGGACATGATAGAGTTTTATCAATATTCTTTTCAAAATAAGATATTGCAGAGCTGAAGGGTACTGTTTGTAGGTAGTAAATGAAAAACAGCCCAGCAAGGTAAAAAAAGCGTCACAAATGGCGCCCGAGCAGGGACTATAAAAAACTAAAACGGACATGATAGAGTTTTATCAATATTCTTTTCAAAATAAGATATTGTAGAGCTGAAGGGTACTGTTTGTGGGTAGTAAATGAAAAACAACCCAGCAAGATAAAAAAGAGCGTCACAAATGGCGCCCGAACAGGGACTATAAAGAACCGAAACCGGCATAATAGAATTTTATCCATTTTCTTTTAAAAATAAGGCATCACTAAGCTGGAGGGTACTGTTTGTAGGTAATAAGTGACAAACAGCCCAGCTAGGTAAAAAAGAGTGTCACAAATGGCGCCCGAGCAGGGACTATAAAAAACCAAAACCGGCATGATAGAATTTTATCCATTTTCTTTTAAAAATAAGGTATTGCAAAGCTGGAGGGTACTGTTTGTAGTTAGTAAATAAAAAACAACCCAGCAAGATAAAAAAGATCGTCACAAATGGCGCCCGAACAGGGACTATAAAGAACCGAAACCGGCATAATAGAATTTTATCCATTTTCTTTTATAAATAAGGCATCACTAAGCTGGAGGGTACTGTTTGTAGGTAATAAGTGACAAACAGCCCAGCTAGGTAAAAAAGAGTGTCACAAATGGCGCCCGAGCAGGGACTATAAAAACCGAAACCGACATGATAGAGTTTTATCCACTGCCATAGTCGTTGAGAAACTCTTTGAGTGACAAACCAAGATTTGAAATTATAACATAAAGATGTTTTATATATTGTCTTAGATGTTGGATATGTCTAATTTTCGACGCCTTACAGCATTTGCAACGTTGGCTGTATCCGAATTCCTTTTTTTAAAGAAAAGATTAATTACTTCAAGCTAGTTACATCGCACTTCCTGTACACTATTATAATTTTGCGTGCACAAAAACAATGAAGTAACTAACATCATTTCAAACCCTTCCACCCTATAATGTTTTCTATGAGCATTTTCCTTTAGTTTGTTGACACGTTCATGATTAATACAACGTTATTAATTTTGGAAAATGCAGATTAAATGTTGTAATTAGTTAGTTCATCAGTGAAATATGAGTAAAGAAAACTGCAAGAAAATGTATAAATTATTTTAAATATAAATCCTGCGCCGAGTAGTGACAACATAAACACTGATAATTCTTTCAATGCAGTAGCAATATAATTTCTGCGTGGCTGATATTGATCTTTTTCAAGTTCCTTCATAAAATTCTTAGAGGCCTTTATAAGAACAAGACAAGATATACCAATGATTTTATCATTATTTATCATAAATGAAAACAAGATTGCAAACGGAAGCTTCGCGTGCTTTTGGCAAAAAACTTGCTCAGTGTGGTTTATTGAACGGCTTGTCTTACCAATCGTTTAATTAGAAAACTATTTTATTGGCAAAAAACAGCATCACTTAAACAAGCTTTTAAATTATGGAACTATATACAGGGTGTTCCATTTGAAAAAAATGAGTTTTACCGTTTTAAAAATGGCGAAATTAGATCGTTGACTCAGAACACCCTGTACATTTTAAATGAACCTAAATAATGTATAAGTTTTAGTACATACCTTGGCTACTTGAATACCTGGATTTTCTAACCAATTTCTAAAAATGTAAGTTTATTAATATTTTTTCCGTGTCGATGATTTTTCATGAAAATTTATTAAAACGTGAGTAACTTGGCAACATTGCATCTGATACCTAAAAATAAAATATCGTTGTAAGTCCATATAAGACAGATTTTAATTATGAAAAATATACAGGGTGTTCCATTAAAGAAAAGTCCGATTTCGTTGCCCCGGATTTATGGTACACCATGTACACATACACTCAAAAATAGTTTTCAAAGGTAACACAGATTTTTTCTTAACCTTCATTGGTCCGAGCGAGTATAAGTGGGCCACCCTGTATATACTCGATTATTTTATTTTAAGAATAAAAAAAACACGTTCTATACACATGGATCTAGGATGATTGGATTGATGTTGATAGGATGGATGTTGAGTGGATTGATGTTGATTGGATTGATGTTGATTGTATTGATGTTGATTGGATTGATGTTAGATTGATGTTGATATTGATTTATGTTGAGGTTGATAGATGTTGATGTTGATGTTGATTGATATTGATTGATGATGCTGATGTTGATTGGATTGATGTTGATATTGATTGATGTTAAAGTTGATTGATGTTGATGTTGATTAATGTTGATGCTGATGTTGATTGATGTTGATGTTGATTGATTTTGATTGATGATGCTGATGTTGATTGGATTGATGTTGATATCGATTGATGTTGAGGTTGATTGATGTTGATGTTGATTGGTATTGATGTTGATTGGTATCGATGTGGATTGGTGTTGATGTTGATTGGTATTGATGACACTCAATTCATGCCCATCGTATAGGTACACACAATTACTGGATTTTCCACAAAATATGATCGCATATAAAATATCAGAATCGTTTATATGTACTATATTAAACATATAATATATGTTTTATTCTCGGAACAGTGATGTATCGCGTTTTATAAATACACAGTCCATGCGTGTGTTTGTGATAAACTTTTACAAATCGTATAAAATAATCTTCAGTTCTTACATGCATTACTGCTAATTGCCACGAGTGCAATTTGCAACTAAGGCACCTGCATAATGTGATAATTTACATAGTTGTGGACATGTAGACGTAGAGTCGATGGTTATTCTGAGAAGCAACCTAGTGATATAGTTCTTTGGCCAGGAAATGTTTACACATTACACGTACTGGAGGTCTTGTTACAGATTTAATCGGGTTGGCAGATTCCAAAATAACTGCCCACTTTCTTATGAAGCAGAAGTGAATGATGTTGACGCAAACGTTCTTTTCGTCGTCCACTATTTATTGCAAATAATATTAATAATAATCCGTCTTTATTGGTATTTTCATACAAATGGTGTCTCTAAGCAAAGTCTCTCGTTAATTTCAGAAAAGGCACAAATCCATCGTTTGGTTGTCTCAAACACTGAGTTAAAATATCGATTTGTATGTCTTAATGCTTCCGATGTCTTGATTGCCACTTCATTTAAATTCGCACCATTTATTTGGCAACAGTGATTGACGAGCTAATATATTATTTTTAGGAAAATATGGGGTGGAATAGGAGTTAAACTTGTTACTTGTTAGATAGCAGAGAAATAAAATTCTGGTGCAAAGCAACGACGTACCTCCATATAAGAATTATTTAAAAATTGGCACACAAGAGAATAATAAATATTTTGAAAACGGTTTTTATAATATGAACTTTCGCCAGGTTTGTATTCAAGAAACGTTTACAGCCAGCGTTGCTTATGCTGACTCCATATTTATTGACCATTTTTACATATATTGAACTTTCATTAAATTCTATAGACATAATTCACAGCTTTCTTACGACAGAGAAATAGACAGGAAGACAGATTAAATAAAGCCAATAAAATCGATCGTTAATTTTTTTCCTAAATATCTTAAAATACAGGAAAGATAGAATTACAAACTATACATATTTTTTTGTAGAGCAACTGATCACATAAATGACCTATAAAGTTATTACTGGAAAAATAATCATTTAGCGCTGAAGTATGACGTCCTGGCAACAAAATCACTCGATTTCGACGTTTTTCTAACGTTTTATTTCGGTCATTTATGGATTATTATTATTATTATTATTAATCATGGCTGACTGTAATGTCTAACGTAAACTGGGTTCGACCTTCAGCTCCAACAGTATTAATGATGATAGGTATATAAATTTGCTGACGAAACTTTCTTAAATTTCTTGAAACCTAGGCAAGATGAGGTAACATACTGTAGACACTTTCTAGTAGAGCATTAAATTGTTTATAGCAATGATCTGTGCAAGTATTGCTGCATGGGAAGTCATTTGGCTTGCACGAATCGTTAGAGTTTGATGTATGCATCATAAATACACATGATTTCGACGTCCTTTCGACGTGTATTTGACGTTATTTTTCAGTAATTTACATTGAAACTATAATAAATGGCATACCATTCATCTTAAGATCTAAAAAAATACCTTTCAAAACTAAAAACAAGCCCCTTCTATTTGCAAATTCCACTACTCTATTACTCGCATGTTCCTAAAAGCCTTTTCGACATTTTTATAACATTAGATTCTCTAAAAATTATTTATTTGAAACCGTGGTGACCATCATGTTTGATTACAGTGTCTATCGTAAACAGGGTTCGATCCTCAGCCGCCATATTGGCAATGTCGACGGGTATTGAATGTGTGTCTACGTTTAAGTATAAACAGAAAACTCACTGGCGAGCTTTTGCTCAAGTGTTTCGAAAACTAGGCAATATGGTACAACAAACTATATGTACCTATTTTGTAGAGAATCAAATTATCTACAAAGACGATCTATACTATTGTAAAGTCAGCCGTTTAGCTTGTATGAGTCGTTAAAGTCCAAGTCACCAATAACACTCGATTTTGACATTTTTTGGACGTATTTCTGACGTTATTTTTTAGTCATTTATAACAAAATCAAAAATCGCACATCTGAAGATCTCAAAGAATACATCTCATGGCACACTTGACATTTTAGATTTTTTCTGTTTATTCTACGTAGCTACGTAAACAAAGAAAATAACTTTTCGGAGTTGTCTTAGTTTTAAGATCTGAAGATTTATTTAAGACAAATTCTTATAATATACATGCTGCTGTGGATGGAATTTGTAACCAAAAGGACCTCCAAAAGCAAATTTCAATAGAAAATAAATTTTTTAAGTAAATTCTAAGGAGCTAAAATGGCAAAAAATCTAAGATATCTCTACAATTCTATTTACTAATGGTACTTGTTTGTTTGCCAATATTTAAAGCAGAAATATGCCACTTTTGCTTTCAAGCCGCACTACTCGATTACTCGTATGTTCCTTAAAGTTTGGTTGTCTATGCATGCATTTTAACTCGTATTCAAAATTGTGGTGGCGATCATGTTTCGTTATACTGTCTATATTGAACCGAGTTCGATCCCTCAAGAATTGGCAATGTAGTATTTGATATGTGACTGAGTCAGAGAATAAACAGCAAATTCGGTTGTCGATGTTCGGTTGTTAAGTATCTCGTAAACTAAGCAAGATATGGCAACAAACTATACATGCCATTGTAGAGCATAAAATTATCTACAAAAATCATCTTTTCGACTATTATCGTAAAGTTAACCGTTTAGCTTGTGCAAGTCGTTAAAGCTCGAGTCACGAAAAACACTTGATTTTGACGTTTTTTGGATATTCATTATTTGAGGACTTCAAAGCATATTTTTAGGATGAAACTAATGTTTTCAACCCTTTTTTCGTTTATCTACGTAAACAAAGAAATTCGACTGTGAAAACACTGGATTTCGACGTTTTGTCGATGTTTTTCTGACGTTCTCATTCAGACATTTAAAATGAAATTGAATATAACCAAAAAAAAAATCAGACCATATTTGACGTTTCTTTGGGCGTATTTCTGACGTTATATTTTAATCACTTACAATGAAATTAAAACCTAACAAAAAATCACGCATCTGAGGATCTCAAAGAATACATCTCAAACTGTCTATATTGTCAGGAATTGGCAATGTTGTATTGGATGTGTGTCTGAATCGGAAAATAAATACAAACCTCGATTGTCGGTGCTTTTTGTCAAGCATCTCGACTATTATCGTAAAGTTTATCTTGGACTCGTTAAAGTCCGAGTCACAAAAAACACTTAATTATGACGTTTTTTCGATATTTATTTATTTTTCCTCTCACTTATAATGAAATTAAAAATCTACAAAAAATCATGCATCATCACCTCAATATATATTTTTATGACAAACTTGATTCTGACGTCCTTGTGAAAATACTAGATTTCGACGTTTTTTCGACGTTTTTCTGACGATTGAAATACAATTAAACATATACAAAAAAGTCTCACAATATTTGAGGACCTAAAAGAATACTTGGATTTTTTAAACCACTTTTGTTTACATTGCAGCTGAAAGTGGTGAGAAATAAGTGGTATGCATTTGTTATTTATCTTTTTAATTACCTATGGCATACTGACAAGAACATGATAAGTTCGAAACCGGTCTACGTCTGGTGAGAAAAAGGCAAATAATATTGGCTACCAATTAGCATTTGCGGGTGTAATCCAATGCAGGTCGGAGTATTTGTCCGCTGAGTAGTTGTTTCCTGTAATCCCATTCAGCATACATTGCAGCTATGAAACAAAAAAATTGCTTTTAAAGTCTTTTAAAGATATATTATTAAAATCTTGTTCTGGGCAAGATTTGCGCAAGAAAGGTTACTGAGAAGCAAAATTCAATGGATAATAATCCATGTCCCTTCCTCCGTGCATAATTTGATATATTTCGTAATTCTTATTATTGTAAATGTAGTCGTTTAGCTCGGGCCATAAATACACTTGATTTCGACGTTTTTTCGACGTCCTTCTGACGTCATTTTTTGTTAATTTATGACTCAATACATCATCTGCAGACCACAAAGTATTTTTTTATGGTATTCTTGATTATATAAACCTCTTCTGCTTATCTTGACCCGTAAATAAAGAAACATTAATTTATTGGAGTTATCTTAGTTTTAAGGTTTTAGAATGTATTTAGAACAGCAGTTATTTTATATGCATCTTGTTGTGGAGAAAATATGTAGGAGCTTTCAAACGCAAATTGCAATGGTAAATAAAAAATCAGTCTAAGAAATATAATGGTTAAAAAGGACGTTGCTTGGACGACAATTCCATTAAATCAAACTTGGCAGAAAAAATTGAATATATTTAATTTTCTTTAAACTTAAGATTTACATTTTTCTCGCATTATGCAGCAAGCAATCCAAAAACCCAAGACGCACGTGCAAATATCGCCCATTAGTTCCTCATCTCCGGCGTCCAAACGCAAACATAATTGAAAAATACCCGCAACATTCGGCGTTCAGGCCTCATACATTTAAAACCCATCAAAACCCGACGCTCCTTCGTGCTTAGGCAACCGGCAACGCAGGTAGTGGGGACTAAATCCCTTCAGGCACCGGCTACCAGCTTACACAAAACCCGGTGGTTTACTGCAAATGCATTAAAGTGCATCAAAAGCTCGTGGGAGTGGGAGTGTACGCAACCTCGTGGTGTGGATCCATCCGAGTCTTCAACTCCGCGCTCAGTTCACCCAAGCAGGCCAGTCCGCTCAGTCGACGATACAAAACTCCTTCCGGTGTCTATAACTGTGCACGAACCGGAACGAACTATCAGGACGTTTGTTGTTATTCAGTTGTTGTAGTTACCTTGGATACGGATTTAATCAATAGGACAAGTGTTTGTGAGATCCATATTACAGTGATTTTTGTGCAGCAATTGAGGTGTTAGGGATTTTTTTGAATAAACCTTTTTGGACTGTAGAAAGACATGAGGTGTTTGTTGTAATAGCGGAAAAGAAGAAGTTTTCTTGGTAGGATTCGAAAATGGTTTCCAAATTAGTGTTCCTCACCCTCTTGGTGGCTAGTGCCTGCATGGAGCTGAAAAATGGGGCCTACGAGGATTTGGTCATCAAGCTGACCGACGCCGTTCCACTAGAAGACTGCACGACGATTGTGGAAAATTTGGAGGTAAGTTGTAGCGTAGAAAAATAGCTTGGAGGAACGAAGGGATTACGAACTGTGGTTGAAAAACAGTACATAATATAAGTACGTTGTAATGTTTTGTTCTTTCATTTATAATTTTGTTAGCAAAAAGTGTTGCTGGTATTTATTTAGTTGATGTTTTTATTTTAAACATTAATGATTGTAGTGCAGGAAAAAACGCTTGATTGGTTACGTTGCGCAACTTCATGATAAACTAGCGACGAAAGTTCTACTCTCAGTTTATTTATTCTGCTTGGAAAAAAATTTGCATTCTATCGGATTTTCCAAATAATCTTTTTAAATAATTCTCGTAAAGAGGTGTGGTGTTGCTTCGCAATATTTTTGAGAATCTCCCGATGGGGTCAATTTGGTTGCTTCAGTACATTATTTTTGTTTGAAGCAACTGAAATCAATTTTGGTCGTAAAAAATTTTTTTTTTACAATTTTTCGGTGCGGTATCTTTCGAAGGTGTAGATAATAAATATTGAATGTGACAGGGCCTTTGATGCTGATTAAACATTCAATTATAAATTAACGAACTGAGATACTTATCTATGCTAATTGAACAGATTAGAATGCCGCACTAATTAACAGAATCAAAACAATAACTGTTTAAGAAGGAGCTGTGCTTGTTTACTGTGGATTGTTATCCTACAAGAATGTTCGCTTATGAATAAAAAATCAAATTTATTAAACCATATTTCTCCCCTCGTTTCTCCCAGGCTGAATATTTTTACACGAAAAAGTAGTTTAAGAAGTTAACAAAACAATTCGGTGCAAATATTTTTTTCTAATAGGAATTGGGATATTTAAAATAACGATTTTGAAACAATATTAAGTATTATTATTTTAATTACATTAATGGCTTATTTTCTAAGTTAACATTATTCTGCTATAATTTTTGTCAATTGTCTACAAAAATGATCCTCATAACTGTTACCGTAAAGTTAGCCGTTTAGTTTGTACGAGTCGTTAAAGTCCGCGTCAAGAAAAGTACTTGATTATGACGTTTTTTCGATATTTCTCTGATGTTTGTAGAGCATAAAATTACCTACAATAATTATCTCTATTACTATTACGGTAAAGTCAGCCGTTTAGCTTATACGAGTCGTTAAAGTCACTAAAAACACTTTTTTGTGACGTTTTTTCGACGTCGTTTTTTGGTCACTTATAATGCAAATAAAATTCTACAATAAATCACACATCTGAGGACCTCAATGAATATTTTTCGTGATGGACCGAGTTTTTTAGATTGTTTATTTGTGGTTAATAAAATGATAAATTCGTTGTTAAAGTCCGCGTCAAGAAAAGCACTTGATTTTGACGTTTATTCGATATTTTTCTGACGTTATTTTCCTTTCATTTATAACGAAATAAAAAATCTACCAAAAACCACAGATCATCTGAGGCCATCAAATAATACTTTTTTGATCCATTTGTTCTGAACAAAATTTGCAACAATAAAGTACACTCAAACGCGCATTTAAAATATATTTTCTTAGTCTAAACAAGCGTATCTGCTCGTTATTCAATATCGAATAACGTCGTCAATAAAAAATTGGCATTTGAAGTACGAAAAAAATACAAGAGTCCTTTATTGTTGCAAATTTCGTAATTTTCTAAGTAAATTCCAAGGAGTTAAAAGAGCAGAAAATTTAAACTAGAAATGCGCTACTTTTGTTTCCAAGGCTGACTACTATGTTTCTAAAAGCCTAGTTGCCTTATTGTTAATGCATTTTGGCTCAAGAAATACTAAACATTTTAAAGAATTTCGATATTAAGTACGCATAAAAATTATATGTTTAAAACCATTGTCTATCCTAAACTGGGTTCGATCCTCAGTTCCGACATTGGCACTGCCGATGGGTATTGGATGTGTGTCTAGTCTGAGTACAAACAAAAAAGTGGACTGTCAAAGGTTTTTCTCAAATATCTTGAGAACTGGTCATGGTTGAATAACAAACGATACGTAACTTTGTAGAGCATGAAATTGTCTATAAAAATGGTCTCTACAACTATTACGGTAAAGTCAGCCGTTTAGCTTATACGAGTCGTTAAAGTCCGAGTCGCGAAAAACACTTGATTATGACGTTTTTTCGACGTCATTTTTTGGTCAATTACACATCTGAAGACCTTATAGAATATCTTTCGTGAGGAAACGCACTTTTTTGACCTTGTTTATTTGTGGTTAATAAACCACGTCCGCGTCACGTTTATTCGATATTTCTTTAAGGTTATTTCCCTCTTTATAATGAAATAAAAAACCTACCAAAGATCACACTTCATCTGAGGCCTTCAAATAATAATTTTCATGTCGCAATTGATGTTTCTGATACATTTTTATGTTTTATGTTCCTAAAGCCAGGTTGAATTATTGTTAATGCATTTTGGCGCATTCTAAACAGATTTTCAAAATTTTGATATTAGGCTCTCATAAAAATTACGCATATAAAACCAGTGCCTATTCTAAACTGGGTTCGATATTGGCAATGTTGATGGTTATTGGTTATGTGTCTGAGTCTGAGTACAATAAAACTGAAATGTCGAAGGTTTTTCTCAAATATCTTGAGATCTGGACAAATTTGGGTATCAAACTATACATGCCTTTGCAGAGCATAAAATTGCCTACAAAAATGGTCTTTACAACTAATATGCTAAAGTCAACCATTTAGCTTATACGAGTCGTTAAAGTACAAGTCACGAAAAACACTTTATTGTGACGTTTTTTCGAAGTCATTTTTTTGTCATTTTTAATGTAAATCTAAACAAAATATGATAAATTCAGGGCTTCTATATTCAATAAGACAAGCCTATTGTAATAATAAGCAAAGACACTTAAACCGACCGACACGTTGCTTTCGACTGTCTATTTATAAAACGGTATTAGATATTAAGAGATTATCTCGAGACGTTATCAAAAGAAGAGAATTTTACATAATACTAGATTGCGGCAGTAAAATTAAACCAAACCCGGCTTAAGCTCTGAAACCCGAATGAAATTCAATTTACAGATTAAAATATTCAACAGAGGTTGTTGCAACCTTTGCTTTATATGTTCTATTACATAATTCGTACCACATTTTTTTAAGAACAATGCACAGTTTTTATCCATGAAATCACATCATACTAATTTTTCTACACCAAAACACCATAAAATTAGCCTTTAATATTTCTCCTGTTAGTCGTCGACTGTTAGGTAACCCGGCCGCTTATCACCTTTATATAAGTACTTAACAATCAACGTGTTTCGAAATGGACTGCATATCTTCCAGATAAGAAGTTATTGAACTGAATGCATGTTTCGTTTATCTGGTAATGTTAAACAATGCAGTCGGTGGCGCGGTAGCTGTTTATGTTCGAAGAACTCCAAAATATAAACACAAAGATTTTTTGCGACATGCACAAATATTTACACTAAAGCAGGTTCGAGTGATAGGGTTGGCTCGGATTTATTTTTGTAGGGATCTGGTGGACGCGTCGTTGCTTGGGATTTGTTTTGGTAATAAGCAGTTGGTAGGCATATGCGACTTGTTTGCTTTAAAAAAATATATTAGTTCAGATTGATTGGTTTAGCTGCTAGAGGCATCGAATTTGGAAAAACAATATTTTTTATAGATGTCTCTCAACGTCCATTTTTAGGCAAACCTGCTAAAAATTTTTGGCGAGTGAGTGACATCATTGCGTCAAGTATTCTCATATACTTTTTAATAACGTTTTATAATCTCACGTGTCATTAACTTTTAATATCAAAACGAAATTAAAACTGGACAAAAAGTCGTAATTATTATAAGACGAATTAAAATATTTGCCTATGAAAGCTTGTGAAAATCAATTATTTTTCGTTAATTCAGTTATTTTAACATTTTCACGGATGGTAAAACAAAATTAATTGCCTGGGTCCTCTAAATGTAGGATAATGGTACGTAAAATCCAAGCCATAGTCTTCCGTTACCATAATGAGAAAATAACGAAATTTATCCAAAATTTTTTTTTGCCAAAATATACAAAACTATCTCTTACTATTCCTCGCTAACGTCATTATCAGCTCTTGTAAAAATCCCTCGCTTACACTTAAAGCTCTTAAAATTCCTGTCCCTTGATAACGAGCACTCTTCCTCTAATAATCTAAGCCCGTTTTAAAAACCTTAATGCTTCCTCGAACCTGCCAGCAATCTTAAGCACACAGGCGATTATTTTTTAGTGCTCAAGTATTATCACATAACTGGCGTGGCTTTAAAATTCCGCCTTGATGAACAACAGCACGCCGGTTATCTAGATGTAAAACAAAAGGCTCTGCCTAGATTTTGAAACTTAAATATTTGCGTACTTACCCACGCAGGATGCAGGAACTATTTAAGGAAGTGGCGCACCTACTTCGAGTATTCCTCTGAATACTAATTACGCTTAAACGTAATCTAGAAACTATTTTATTGTATTAAACAAATGAAACGTATTTCAGTTCGGTAATTATGACCTTAAGCGAGATGGCCTAGAAAGCCAATAGGAACGTGGCCTATGGACCTAATGCCTTGCATAAACAATTGACTTTCACATCATTAGATGCTACAGCTAAAGACAGTTTTTAGCATTGTACGATTCGATGGAAACAATATTTCCATTGATCCGTGCCTCTCGATGTTTCTGCTATAAATGAAGTCCCACACAGATGGCACCGTTACCATCACGAGCCGTAGATGCTGTGTCAAAGGTTACCAGAAAAGGCAACGCGATAATAATAAAGACGGTTTATCTTTGACACTAGTTATGCGTTTTACAATTTGCTTGAATATACAACGTGCCTTGGCCAAATGTAAATGTGCTTTGTATGTTAATGTTGTTAGGTATGGCTGGTAAAAATGTCTTGCGCAACGCAGTGTTAATGTATTAGAAATTATTATTAGAAAATGGTGTCATCTTAGGTGCGAATGATTTGGAAATTCAAAAATTTTCCCGGACGGAAGAGGTAGTTTGCTTAACAATTTGGAAAGTTTGGAAATTCTTAGAGAAATAAAAAACCCTAATTCTGTCTCACTTAATTCACAGTTAAATTTTCAATCTTCACCCAGCTTCTCAGTTTTGTTCTAGGATTTGTATTAGCGTTTTGGATTCCCATGTGCTTGTCTTCCATTTTAAATATTTGATCTGTTTTTTGTCTAATATAAGGTATCATATGACGTCAATTATTTGCAGTTTTCTGTTGTGCATAACTTGCGCCATCTATTGATAAGTATCCTTACTTCGATTAAGATTGTACGTTGTTTTCGTTTTATTAATCTGCTATACATGCTTACGTTGTTTTTCTTCTTCAATATGAACAACCCACATGGGATTAATTCTACGTTAAAAAAAAATTAGTTTAACACAAACAATTCTCTTGTGCCTTTTTCGTTTGTGTAGGACCAGAATTATTCTCGTATCAACAAATTCGTCGTCCAGCAACAATAATAACAATAATC
Organism: Rhagium mordax; assembly: GCA_963680705.1. Classification (NCBI taxonomy): domain Eukaryota; kingdom Metazoa; phylum Arthropoda; class Insecta; order Coleoptera; family Cerambycidae; genus Rhagium; species Rhagium mordax. The sequence goes on along the minus strand of OY796662.1, from coordinate 4,045,430 downwards.
CATTATCAAAATTACAGAACTTAACGACTAATCCGAAATTAACTGTTTTCAAGCACCACGCAGAGCCGTGAGAACTACTTAGACCTTCTCGTGACTGCAAGAGATTTTTTAAATGCCCGGCTCTCGGTGAACGCGATGGTAAATAAATATACACTCCGCGGAGCATCTTCCACTCTAACTCTAACCAATTACCGTGCCCAAGGAACCTGTCGTAATATTAACCTTTCGACCGTTATGGATTTTTTGCTTAATTAAAGGTCGTACCGTACCTTCTTACTTTCCATGTTCGACAGCTTGCGGTGAGGATGGACGCCAGAAAGGCAAGAATAAGTCCAAAGACAATAATTTTGGCTCGTTAAATGGCTATAAATTTTACGTTGTGGAGCCGGTGAGTAAAAAGCGCGTGTCATTATTCAGATTGCTTATTGCTTTTGAATTGTTCAGTCCACATTCCAATTTTGATATAATTTATGTACTTATCTACCTATTTAAAGTAACGCGCTTAGATAACTCAGAAAGTATTACTCATTGGTCATTTAGTTATCGATAAGTTTATTAAACACAGAAGTTGAGAATTTTCTTTTTGTCTCCTTTATCCGATACAAAACTACGACGCTCTGGAAGGGAGACCTAAAATAAAATTTTAAAATTCCGAGTTATAACTCGGAATTCCGAATTATAAGTCGAAACTTCAAAATTCCGAGTTATAACTGGAAATTTTATTTCAAAATTCCGAGAATATTGAAATTCCGAGTTATAACTTAATATTTTATTTCAATATTCCGAGTTATTACTCGGAATTTTGAAATAAGATTTCGGGTTATAACTCGGAATTTTGAAATGAAAGTCGAAATTTTGAAATTCCGAGTTATAACTTAAAATTTTATTTCAATATTCCGAGTTATTACTCGGAATTTTTAAATAAATTTCCGAGTTATAACTCGGAATTTTGAAATAAAATGTTGAGTTATAACTCGGAATGTCAAAATTTCGACTTATAACTCGGAATTTTGAAATAAAATTTCGAGTTATAACTCGGAATGTCAAAATTTCGACTTATAACACGGAATTTTGAAATAAAATTTCGAGTTATAACGTGGAATTTTGAAATTTCGACTTATAACTCGGAATTTTTAAATAAAATTTCGACTTATAACTCGGAATTTTGAAATTTCGACTTATAACTCGGAATTTTTAAATAAATTCCGAGTTATAACTCGGAATTTTGAAATAAAATGTTGAGTTATAACTCGGAATGTCAAAATTTCGACTTATAACTCGGAATTTTTAAATTAAATTTCGAGTTGTAACTCGGAATTTCAAAATTTCGACTTATAACTCGGAATTTTTAAATTAAATTTTGAGTTATAACTCGGAATTTTAAAATTTCGACTTATAACTCGGAATCTTGTAATAAAATTTCGAATTATAACTCGGAATTTTAAAATTTTATTTTAGGAATCCCATCCAGAGCCTCGTACAAAACAGTTCGATTAGTTCAAGTCCAGCGACCTAGCTGACCCTTTCTCCTAACATTTTCGTCATTCAACGAGAACACCTAGGTATATAAACTCGTGAACTTTAAACAGACTAAATATCTTGTGCGCCCCACTTCCTTATGTCTGCTCTTTCAATTTAACGTTGCGTTGCCTTGGGCCACACCAGCGAATTTGCATCTGTGGCAGATACACCCCTAAAAATAATACCTTCACGAGTTACTTCCGGCTACGTCAGCACTTTTCCTGCGGACTTCAAACAGTTCGACTGTTTGCCCTTTGGCAGTCCGTGATCCCCAGAACGCCGATGTTCTTTATTCTTAAATTATTCGAGAGAATTTAAACGACTCCCTTCGAAGTCGCCTTTGATATGCAAAGCCGTCCCATATCCCTGTGTGTTAAACTGCACTGGGATATGCAAATTATACATAAATGGCATTCCCGCACCTAAGACCGCCCTTCGAAATTTAATTAGAGACCTGTACTAACATAGATTAGGGGTGCATACAATAGAGGTCTTTTACTTCATAGGAATTTAATTGTTTAGCAGATAACGCTTGGATATATGAGGATATGAATAATTTTCAACTTTGTTTGAACAGTGGAAATAATTAAGGAACATAATCGTGATTTAGGATAATTCAGAAAGGACCCTTTCTATCTTACCGTCGTGCCGGGTTTAATCTGAGGCATTTCCCTGAAAATGCACTTTAATAAATGCCAAATTTGCAGATTATGTAATTGCGACAAAGCATAAGTTTGTTTAGCTTCAAGGATTTAATTAAAAATATAATTCATGCTAAGGAATTCAGCTTGTAGTGATATTGATTTTCAAATTGTTATCCAATACGCAATGATTCACGAGATGAGTTCTTTGGCTCTGTAGAAAGTAGGTTATGTTTAAAGGTCTCGTATGTTTGCGAGATTTCTTCATTCAAAGTAGACATTTCTTTATGTACAGAATTATTTTGTTAATAATTAAAATATCCATTTACGTCTTCCGCGTGTTTGCGTATGTTTTATGGCCTGCACAGGTTAACCGCCAGGAGAATATGCAGGGACGGTGAACGGAACAACATGCGTACTTTTTCTTTCTGGTGTTTTAAATAAAAAATCATTATTTTTATTTTTATTTTGATAATTCTGTGCTATACCTAAGTCTCTTTATAAAAATGAATAAATTACTACCCAAATAATATTTAGTGGGCTGTGTGGAACAAATGTCAATATTTTCAGTTTTAACTGTTTTTCATATTTTATAATCCCATTTAACACATTTAATTTCTTTTCGCTGTGCCTTAAATTTACGTACGAGTTACCTAAGTCTCTTTATAAAAATAAGAAAATTAATTTTAAAATCGTAAATATTGTGCTCTAAAAAATAAACGTTAATCTTCTCAGTTATAACTGTTTTTAAGAGTATACGATTAAATTCAATAAAGATATAAGTCGCACTAGGATAATCGGTACCTCTACTAAGTGTCTTATTTGAAATGAAACATCTCACGTTTTCTAATCCCACTTGATTCCTTTTTTTTTCATTTCCTTTCGACCTCCGTTAGCATTCGCAGTGCTTAAAATTTACAGACGAGTTACCTAAGTCTCTTTATAAAATTAGGAATTTAATATTAAAGTCGTAAATAGTGTGCTCTGGAAAATAAACGTTAATCTTCTCTTTTTTAATAGTATTGGATTAAATTTAATAAAGAAGTAAGTCGCACTAGGATGCTTTCTACCACAGCTAAGTCTCTTATTGCAAATAAACCATCTTATATTTTTTAATCCCACTTAATACATTTTTTTCCGTCCCTCTTAAACTGTATCAGCATTTCTGATACTTAAAATTGACAGTTCTTGAGTTACCTAAGTCTCTTTATAAAAGTGAGAATATTAACATCTTAATCGTGTATAGTGCTGTGGAAAACAAATCTTTTGTATTATAACTGTTTTGTAAGAGTATACGATTAGATTTATTAATGCTGTAAGTTTCATCTGAACAACTTCTACCTCAGCTAAGTCTCTTATTTAAAATGCAACATCTTAAATTTTGTAATTCAATTTAATGCGTTTTTTTATTTCCTCGAACTATATCAGCATTCCCGGTACTTAAAATTCACAGTTCTTGAATTACTCTTTATAAAAATGAGTAAATTTAATAACAAATCGTTAATAGTAAACGTTAATCTTCTCAGTTGTAACTAACTGTTTTTAAGAGTACCTATACGATTAAATTCATCAAAGTAAGTCGCATTAGAATAACTTCTACCTCTGCTAAGTCGCTTATTTGAAACGATAAGTCTCATCTTTTATAATCCCATTTCATACATTTTTTTATTTCCCTTTGACCTATATTAGCATTCACTGTATCTAAAATTTACGGACCTCAAGCTACCTAAGTCTCTTTATAAAAATGGAGAAGTAATATTAAAATCGTAAATATTGTGCTCTAGAAAGTAAACGTTAATCTTCTCAGCTTTAACTGTCTTTAAGAGTATAAATTAGATTCATTAAAAATGTAAGTCTCGCTAGGATAACTTCTACCTCTACTAAGTCGCTTATCTGAAATGAAACATCTCACATTTTATAATCCCACTTGATTCCTTTTTTTTTTCATTTCCTTTCGACCTCCGTTCGCATTCGCTGTGCTTAAAATTTACAGACGAGTTACCTAAGTCTTTTTATAAAATTAGGAAATTAATATGAAAATCGTAAATATTGTGCTCTGGAAAATAAACGTTAATCTTCTCGGTTACAACGGTTTTTTAAGAGTATTAGATTAAATTCAGTAAAGATGTAAGTCGCGCTAGGATAATTTCTACCTCAGCTAAGTCTCTTATTGAAAATGAAACTTCTTATATTTTTTTATCCCATTCAATACATTTTTTCAGTCCCTCTCGAATTATGTCAGCATTTCTGATACTTAAAACTGACAGTATTTGAGTTACCTAAGTCTCTTTATAAAAGTGAGAACATTAACACCATAATCGTATATAGTGCTGTGGAAAACAAATGTTAATCTTTTCTGTTATACTGTTTTGCAAGAGTATACGATTAGATTTATTAAACGTGTAAGTTTCATCTGAACAACTTCTACCTCAGCTAAGTCTCTTATTTAAAATGTAACATCTCATATTTTTTAATCTAATTTGATACATTTTTTTCTTTTCCTCTCTCAGCAGTCCCGGCGCATAAAATTCACAGTTCTTGAGTTACATAAGTCTCTTTATAAAAATGGGTAAATTTAAAATTTACAGACGAGTTACCTAAGTCTCTTTATAAAATTAGGAAATTAATATGAAAATCGTAAATAGTGTGCTCTGGAAAATAAACGTTAATCTTCTCGGTTACAACTGTTTTTAAGAGTATTAGATTAAATTCAGTAAAGATGTAAGTCGCGCTAGGATAATTTCTACTTCAGTTAAGTTTCTTATTGAAAATGAAACATTTTATATTTTTTAATCCCATTCAATAATTTTTTTCAGTCCATCTCGAACTATATCACCAATTGACATTTCTTGAGTTACCTAAGTCTCTTTATAAAAGTGATGATATTAACATCCTAATCGTATTTACTGCTGTGGAAAACATATATTAATCTTTTCTGTTTTGTAAGAGTATACGATTATATTTATTAAAGGTGTAAGTTTCAACTGAACAACTTCTACCTCAGCTAAGTCTCTTATTTAAAATGCAACTTCTGATAGTTTTTAATCTAATTTGATACATTTTTTTCTTTTCCTCTCGAACTATATCAGCATTCCCGGTGCTAAAAAAGAGTTCTTGAGTTACCTAAGTCTCTTTATTAAATTAATTAATAGTAAACGTTAATCTTCTCAGTTTTAACGGTCTTCAAGAGTATAAATTAGATTCGGTAAAGATGTAAGTCTCACTAGGATAACTTCTACCTCTACTAAGTCGCTGCTTTGAAACGAGACATCTCATATTTTATAATTCCAATCAATATTTATTTTCATGTAGTTAGCATTCGTTGTATCTAAAATTTATAGACGAGTTACCTAAGTCTCTTTATAAAATTAGGAAATTAATATTAGAAGCGTAAATAGTGTATTCTGGAAAATAAATGTTAATCTTCTCGGTTAGAACTTTTTTAAGAGTATTAGATTCAATTCAGTAAATATGTAAGTCACACTAGGATAATTTCTATCTCAGCTAAGTCTCTTACTGAAAATGAAACACCTTATATATTTTAATCCAATTCAATACATTTTTTCAGTCCATATCGAACTGTGTCAGTATTTCTGATACTTAAAATTTACAGTTCTTGAGTTACCTAAGTCTTTTTATAAAGTGAGAATATTAACATCCTTATCGTATATAGTGTTGTGGACAACAAATGTTAATCTTTTCTTTGTATACGATTATATTTATTAAAAGTGCACGTTTCATCTGAACAACTTCTACCTCAGCTAAGTCTCTTATTTAAAATGCAACTTCTGATAGTTTTTAATCTAATTTAATACATTTTTTCTTTTCCTCTCCAACTATATCAGCATTCCCGGTGCTAAAAAAGAGTTCTTAAAGTACATAAGTCTCTTTAATAAATTAATTAATAGTAAACGTTAATCTTCTCAGTTTTAACGGTCTTCAAGAGTATAAATTAGATTCGGTAAAGATCTAAGTCTCACTAGGATAACTTCTACCTCTACTAAGTCGCTTATTTGAAACGAAACATCTCATATTTTATAATTCCAATTAATATTTTTTTTTATGTAGTTAGCATTCGTTGTATCTAAAATTTATAGACGAGTTACCTAAGTCTCTTTATAAAATTAGGAAATTAATATTAGAAGCGTAAATAGTGTATTCTGGAAAATAAATGTTAATCTTCTCGGTTAGAACTTTTTTAAGAGTATTAGATTCAATTCAGTAAATATGTAAGTCACACTAGAATAATTTCCAGCTCAGTTAAGTCTCTTACTGAAAATGAAACACCTTATTTATTTTAATCCAATTCAATACATTTTTTCAGTCCATATCGAACTGTGTCAGTATTTCTGATACTTAAAATTGACAGTTCTTGAGTTACCTAAGTCTCTTTATAATGTGAGAATATTAACATCCTTATCGTATATAGTGTTGTGGACAACAAATGTTAATCTTTTCTGTGTATACGATTATATTTATTAAAAGTGCACGTTTCATCTGAACAACTTCTACCTCAGCTAAGTCTCTTATTTAAAATGTAACTTCTGATAGTTTTTAATCTAATTTGATACATTTTTTCTTTTCCTCTCCAACTACATCAGCATTCCCGGTGCTAAAAAAGAGTTCTTGAGTTACATAAGTCTCTTTATTAAATTAATTAACAGTAAACGTTAATCTTCTCAGTTTTAACGGTCTTCAAGAGTATAAATTAGATTCGGTAAAGATCTAAGTCTCACTAGGATAACTTCTACCTCTACTAAGTCGCTTATTTGAAACGAAACATCTCATATTTTATAATTCCAATCAATATTTTTTTTCATGTAGTTAGCATTCGTTGTGTCTAAAATTTATAGACGAGTTACCTAAGTCTCTTTATAAAATTAGGAAATTAATATTAGAAGCGTAAATAGTGTATTCTGGAAAATAAATGTTAATCTTCTCGGTTAAAACTTTTTTAAGAGTATTAGATTCAATTCAGTAAATATGTAAGTCACACTAGGATAATTTCTATCTCAGCTAAGTCTCTTACTGAAAATGAAACACCTTATATATTTTAATCCAATTCAATACATTTTTTCAGTCCATATCGAACTGTGTCAGTATTTCTGATACTTAAAATTTACAGTTCTTGAGTTACCTAAGTCTCTTTATAATGTGAGAATATTAACATCCTTATCGTATATAGTGTTGTGGACAACAAATGTTAATCTTTTCTGTGTATACGATTATATTTATTAAAAGTGCACGTTTCATCTGAACAACTTCTACCTCAGCTAAGTCTCTTATTTAAAATGTAACATCAGTTACGTGTTTTGTAAGAATATTATAAAATTAGATTCATTAATAATATTTCCCTGCTGATGACCTGTCACATATAATCCATCAAATTATAGGCAGCTACTTGCAATTAAATTGATGATCGTTTACGAAATTCATCAATACGTCGTGAGACGTTTTTTAATGCCTTAACCGCTGTGCGTCGAAGTTAAAAAATTAATTGAAATTCGACACCGCGTCATCTTTTAAACGATTTCTCCTCAACGGGCACTTTTATTACTTCGCTAAGTTCCTCGTGACACCCCAGATGGTCTTTGTCGAGTGTTTTTCATCCAGGCTAAAGTTACCAGTTTTTGATTAGACCGAAGCACTATATGTAAATTAATACCCTGCCTCGTTGTTCGCGGAGCTTTTTTAATATCCTTTACCCCTAGACGCACGCCATATGCACGTCTTATGGCCAGTACATCCTGCAGTATACAGAGTGTAGTGAAAATAACTGAAAAGCTGGCGTAATTTTTGCGTTGGTTAAGTTACAAGGACGAATCCTGCGAACTGTGCGATTTTCTGCGTATTAGAACCTTTGCCTTGCCGTGAACGAATTATTTTGAATGGTATTTTTTTAAGTTACACTCCTTTGTGTCGCCTCGGTATTCATCGCATATGTTAGAGGTCAAACGCGAAAAAAACAATATGCTGAAAACTAGACTGTATTGTGAGGAAATCCAATATATTTTTTCCTGCGGCAGAGCAGTAACGCGGTGTGAAATTATATCGGGACTTTTTCTGGCAAAAACCCGAATAAAAACATTATTACATTTTACCGATTTATTCATACAAAAACTGTAACGTCATGCCAGTTAATTCAATCTAGTTGTTCTATTACGATAAAGGCTTGTTTCTGAAGGAACGTATCGACCTGGTATTCTTCGGTTCCAATGCGTTGAATTCTAATTTTGATATTAATTAATTAACGCTCATTCCCAAGGAAGTGTACTGGATTTCGTTTTCGTCTAATTGGGTTTACCGTAAAATGCGCTAGACCTGTTTTAAGCTATTTTAAATAGCCCCGGCAATTGCCTTTTTGTCTCAAACGCCGAAATATTTAATCCGTTGTAGGTAATTTTATCGTGTGTGGGAACAAGCTTATAAGCAAGCCGCAAACTGGTAATTGCCCACGAAACACTAATAGATCCTTCCAGGCTGAATACAGACGAAAAAAGCTGATATTTTATATCTGAAGTGATATAAAGTCCCTCAAGGACTTGTACTTGGCCCTCTTAGATTTTTGGTATACGTTAATGACTTATTTGTCATTAATCTATACATATGGACGTGAAAGCGCTCACTGACTCACGGCTCATTACCAGCATATGAAGAAATTTCAAGGATTGTTGTTCTGAGAGTCTCAGGACAACATGGAAAAACTTTCACACAGTAACTTTCCTCCCGGCGAAAAAGGGATGCTGAATTCCGGAAATATGAAATCCGGTAGCCCCCCATACCTTCCAATATAACACGATGCTTGAGACTTTTCAACTCGGTTGCGCTTGTGGATTTCGAATTTTCCTCTATCCACTTTATGGCTGTTTTAACTATGCTGGGATTGTTCCAAAATGTTGACTAGCATTTTTTCTGAAATAAGCTCGTCTTTCACGTTACTGCGCCGTCCGTTTCATTCGATACCCGTAGACGTCCGTCGTGGCATTACATCGATTCTAGAAGCCGTACCGCGTAATAAATTGCTGCAAAAGTGAAACGTAATCTTTTTGTGATGCGCCCCGGCCACTATGTGTGGGCTTTGCGATCGTGATAATTGCATTTAAAAATTACGTTGATTACTTTGCTAGCCAATTGCGATCCGAACTCTGTCAAATGCAATGCTGTTTATAATGCCACTTATGCATAATTTTCTCGTACGTATCGGATTGCGGAAAAATTGTTAAGGTGGAGGTGGAATAAAAGTTTCGTAGAGGTCAGTAAATTGTGCCAATTCGAGGTTTATTAGACGACGTTTAATACCTGTCTAGCTCTGGAGATCAGGTGCGAAGGGACAATGTGGTATAGTTCCCACGCAGGTTACAGATCGAGGAGCTTTATATTTATTGCCCTGTAGGGTCCTGTTCCCACATTCCGGGGTATTGTCAGAGCGCGCAGCCCCAAAAGCTCCGAAATTATTAGCAATGAGATAGGTAGCATTTTGTAAATTTATAAATTTACTATTAACTTATTTTCTACCATTTTTATTTGACTTTCAATTGTTTTTTTGTTGAAATGTTCGAAATCCTGGGAAAAAATACTAAAAGTTGCGTTAAATATTTTTATTTTATTTCCAAAGACAAACCAAAAAAATTGGAGTGAGAACGTTATAGGAATCACCCTGTACAGACTGATCATTTTAAGTGCCTCACTCGATTTTCCTGCTTTATTCTTCACCTAGGAAAAAAATTCAAAAACCATACTTGTGTAGTTTTTTCCGAGGAATCCGATTACGAAAAGATAAAAACAATTGAATGTCAAAGAAAAAAAGTTATGGCCGAAAAACTGAAAAAGAAAAAAATATACACCCTGTATATTAATGCGGGAATGAATATGTGACATTTCACTGATTGTAAATGTGTATCAGATACATATTTTTCACTTCCGGTTTGACCGGAAATTGCTTTAATTTTTTTATTTTGGGTGATACACCCTGTATATTGAGCTTAGTTTAAAGAACATTTCTTTCTGAATTCAGCAATATATAACATATAATCATTGTCTTTCATATTTATTAAGATATAGGGGTTTTAATTTAAAATAACACAAATATATGTTATGAAATAAAGTCATCCATGAAAACAAACAAAAGCATTTAAATTATTTATTTATTTCAAAAACAAAAGAAGATATAGCATAATAACTAGTATTCTTTAGTTTTTGAAATAAATAAAAAATAATTTAAATGCTTTTGTTTGTTTTCATGGATGATTTTATTTCATAACATATATTTGTGTTATTTTAAATTTAAACCCCAATATCTTATTAAATATAAAAGATAATGATAATATGTTATATATTGCTGAATTCAGAAAGAAATGTTCTTTAAACTAAGCTCAATATACAGGGTGTATCACCCAAAATAAAAAAATTAAAGCAATTTCCGGTCAAACCGGAAGTGAAAAATATGTTTCTGATAAGCATTTACAATCAGTGAAATGTCACATATCCATTTCCGCATTAATATACAGGGTGTATATTTTTTTCTCTTTCAGTTTTTCGTCCATAACTTTTTTCTTTGACATTCAATTGTTTTTATCCTTTCGGAATCGAATTCCTCGGAAAAAAGTACACAAGTATAGTTTTTGAATTTTTTTCCTAGGTGAAGAATAAAGCAGGAAAATCGAGTGAGGCACTTAAAATTATCACCCTGTACATATCAAAAGGATTTTTTAAACCAGAGCTTGATGGTCAATTATTTTTCTGTTTTCAGATGCCAGTTCCCTGAAAAATATTTAATTTGTAACTTTAGAAATAGTTTTTAAATTTTAATTAAATGGAATTGCGCTAAAACTTGAAACATCCCGTACATTACACATCAACTTAATCAACCAATAAACATTCTAGTATCTTACAGTTTCTTGCATTCCATTGACAAATTGCCGTGAAAAACTTGTTTACGTTACCATCACTATTTCAGACAATCTAGTATAAAACCAATTTAGGTCACCTGCTCCGAAATCACTCGACCAAATAATCAAATTTTACCTCACCTGCTAATCTCCGCGATTACTACACAAAATTACTCGCACCTCATCCACATTTTTGAGCCCGTCGATTTTTTCGAACGTCGTGCTCGGCGCAACCTTGGAGAAATCACGATTCTCACAAACAGAAATGTGTGATGATATTAATATTAAAAAATGTTGAATAAATAGGCTGAGTAAATTCCCATGCAGGTGTAATATTAATTATTAATTGTTGAAGTAAAAGTCGGTATATTTAAGCAAGTTTTTATTACGCTGAACTAGTGATCGTGAATTCATTGAAAAACCGTAACCGATGTATTTAATTCGCTGCGATTAAGATAATTTATTTGCACGCCTCCAGCAGAAAAACAATATTTAATAACAATTGGACGAAGCGTAACCGTGTACGTCTCCCAATAATCATAAAAATCATTTACAAATCCGTTATTGGAACCGCAAGTAAATTAGTGGAAGATAAAAATTGACCACAGAAGCAGCTCGGCACCTATATAATTCTTAGGCCATCGCCGGCTTTTTAAATATGCCCAGCAGGCTTGCGAGACGTTCAAATACGGTAGCCACAGTTTTAATCTTCCTGTCATAAGACACATTATAATAGAGGACCTATGAAATTGATAATTACAATCGTAGCTGCCGACGCTTCGATTATTTTTTTAAGCCGGTTAATAACTTAAAATGTGGCCACTAATGTATAAATATTATAATCGCATTGTTTTCCCAGCTTACGTCATCCTTTTGAATAATATTACAGAGTAAATAAACAATTGGTTGATAGGTTTGTGCTACAGAGCGGCCCAAATTAGCGTAAATAGATTGTTTTTGGGTAATAAAATGGATTTTTTTTGGTAATCAAAATTTGGACCGTTTTGATTAAAGTTTTTAAAATATAGGGCAGGTAAAAAATAACAGTTTTGTAGCTCATTTCCGGCTCAACCGGACATTACGTGTGGCATTTAACAAAATTGATTTTATATTTTTGGTTCGTCAACTTTTGTTTATTGAATCGTTTTACCGCTTTAAAAATAAAACCAGGAAATCAGAGCGCTCTGTAAATAAAACAACATCAAATATTCAATTATTGAGTTGGTACACTTGAAGTTCGAAAAAATTTTTTTAACCTATAAAAATTTTCGTAAATATTCAAAAAAAAAATAAAATACGGTCATAAATATACATAAACACCCTGTACATTAAGAGATTACTTTAAAATTCCACCATACTAAATTTTGTCCAAATCGCTTGGACCATTTTCCACTTTTCGCACGAAGACAATTTTTCTTGATAAAATTCGCTCCGCGATAACGGCCAAACGGGGCGATTTGCTATATAGGTAAGTACACTTAAATCGACTTATTACGACCTCAAGACCACGTGGTAGCATTGTACCTACGCAATTTCGCGCCACCCCGTATTTTAACTGGAGACTTCAACGCTAAATCAGGGCGCAAACCCGTGTGAACTTATTTTCGATAATTTTACTAGCTGCTACGAAAATCACAGTCGCTGTGTTTTGAACAATTGAAAGTAAACAACCGTGTTTACTCATCGTTTATCACCTGCATACGAATTAAAGGCTAGGCTTCACAAGGTTATATTTGATTATTAACAATCCCACGACTCTTCATTTTTTCTGTCCTCTTTTAGTCATTCGGCGTCTCTTGCTCGCACGTCCACCACACGGATTTCCTCTTCCCTTTACTATACGTTGAGATCGGCCGAAACTGCGCTTATTAACAATCTTTCCCAGAACAAGTTTTTCGCGTAAATAATCTAATACCTCGCCCAATTATCACGTCTGCTTATTAATTGGTGCCATGACGAACTTGGCACTGTTTACTTACTTACGTAGTTCATTTGCAACTCGGAACGAATTATTGCGTTACATTTCGTTCCTAACAAAGAAACCGAACTCGGCACAAACTTGAATTCAATCGGGAACGATATTTCGTGTAGGAACATCGAAGATTCTTAAATCGTGAGGCGCAGTCACGCCCGCGTTTGACTCGAACACGCATTTCAGATCTCCTATAAATTACCTAATACTTATGTAAAACCGGGCGAATGGGGCCGGTGTGATTCTATAATGAGCCGGGATTGTTTCACTTACAAGAGGAACCCACATACCTAGTCGTAAAAGCTACAAATTTTCTTAAATTTGTGTTTTTACCGAGCACCGCTAAGGATATAAAAATACTTACATGGAAATATTTACCGTCATTTTCAAAGTTTGGAAACGTGGAACAAGCCTGAAACAAACATAAAAATTTTGCTTACTAAGTAGAATATAATAGCACAAACGAAATATATTCAAAGCAATGGGAACACTGAATGTAACTTGCGGAGTTCCTCGAGGTAGAGTTTTGAGCCCTGTTAGTGTAAAAATGTACATTAATGGCTTTCTATGACTTTATTTATTTTCGTTTAGATTCAATTACTGCTTTTATATAAAGACAACAGTAACTGTATCGATAATATGACATATGGAAGATTGCTGTGGTTCCGTGACATATAAATTAGAATCTTTGTATTCAACAAGACAATTTGACTACCATTATAAATTATTTTGTAGATTAGCTTCGTGATTCGCGAATCAAAATTGGAAGTGAATCAAAACTACTCAATATCTGTGCCTTATTTCAATCAATAGTGTTCAAATGGCCTGCTGTGTGTCCCTAACTTAGTACCCTTGATTTATTTTTTAAAATTATTTTCTATGGCCTCGTTTTAAAGTTGTAAAATAAATCATGCTCTTCTTAAGTTAGTTAAGTTAGCCAATTTACAAAAATTGTTATTGTTATTGTTTTGAACAAGGATTTTTGTGTTTAGTAAGTCAATTCAACAAACCTCGAGAAACAAATTTGGAAGTGGATCAAAACCACTCCATAATAACTTATTTCGCTGAATAGTGTTCAACTGGCCTGCTGGGTGTCCCTAACTTAGTACCCTTGATTTATTTTTTATAATTATTTTCTATGGCCTCGTTTTAAAGTTGTAAAATAAATCATGCTCTTCTTAAGTTAGTTAAGTTAGCCAATTTACAAAAATTGTTATTGTTATTATTTTGAACAAGGATTTTTGTGTTTAGTAAGTCAATTCAACAAACCTCGTGAAACAAATTTGGATGTGGATCAAAACTACTCCATTATATAACTTATTTCGCTCAATAGTGTTCAACTGGCCTGCTCAGTCTCCCGACCTTAGTACTCTTGATTTATTTTTTTAGTGTCCTTTTCTGCGATGTTCTTTTGTTTTTAAATTGTAACCTGAATGCAGCTGCTCAAATTTAGTTGGCTAGCTGCTTGATTCCAAACCTCTTGGGCGAAAGCGATCTGTTTTTGTATCTAAAAATCTACATACAAACACACTTTTAATTCGTTTTGATGTTAATATTATGTTAATGTCGTTACTATTAAAATTGCTTAGGTAGTAAACATCGCGAGGCAAGATGTGGAAATAATCATAGATGATGTAAGAGTAATATTGTGGAACGTATTAATTATAATAATGCATTAAGATGGTCCGTAAAGAATGCGCAGCAATTATTCTTATCAAGGTTGCATTTTTGCGTGCAAAAGCAGGAATAAACAACCTATTGTAAAAATCATTAACAACACAATGAACAAATTGATATGCTGGCGTGAAGTGGAAGGTTAAAACGTTAAAGTAAATAATATACCGGCGTCACACTATAAAAAAAATTTTAGACAAAAATTAGTGATAATAAATTGAGGTAATTATTCTTCTTTAAAATTGAAAAAATAAAAAATAAGAAAAAAATTAACTGACCCCTGCGGGGCCAAATACAGCCCCTACGGGGGGGGGGTATTTATTGCAAAAGGTTTAATACAACCCCTGCGGGGCTCTAGTATTTGGGGTTTTGTTAAATTAGCTCTGCGAGACTGACCCTCTCTATAAGTTATATTTTGCTATCGTAATTTTTTTTGGAAAATTTCTTTTTCTAGAAATCGAGCAGAAACTCCGACAAAGTTTCGGGGTAGAGAGAGATAAAGAAAATTTAGGGTTTCTCCTTTAAAGTTGAAAAAATAAAAAAATAATAAAGCTGCCAGGCCCTGCGGGGCTGCTGCTTCGTTTTGGGGTGGGGGGAGGAGCAAAAAAATTTTTCGGGCCGCTCGCTCGGTCAAAGAATTTATTCTCCGATAAACGGATCTAATGGATAGTCGCTGACCCGTGGCAGCTAACCATTTCCTATTTTTTTTTACATATCGAGGAATCTGTAGAGGAAATCAATTGGCAATTTACACTTTAATGAAATTACACTTGGATGCTTTAAAAAAATGTTCAATTGTAATGCCAACCTATTTATCGAATCACAAGTAATATCCTATCATTCTTTAGAGTTAGTCAGTTGTGAACGGCTGCCAATTCCAAGAAACTGTTGATGCGCTATGACGAAATAGATTTTATAATACCACCGCCGGCTTTTGCCTTATCACTAGCGTTGCGTTGGAAAAAACGTTTAATTGGAAAATTTAAAGCGTGTAATTCGAATTTAAAGTGAAACAGGCATATGTGTTACACGGTTTAACGCGTGGAAAATTGTACGGTTCAGGAATCGCTTAGAGTTCGATTCCAGCCAACGTACGCACCTGTGCGTTGCTTAAATAGTGATTAGGTGCCTAAAATCGCCTATTAATAAAAGCATTGTGTCCAGTAAATCTAGTTACATTTTTTCCCTCTATAGATTTACATTAGAAACTTTCAAAACTCTCTAACAAACTTAAATGACGAAAAAAGTCAGAAGTTAAAAATTAACAATGTAACAGAAGTTCATTGAGCAGGAAAATATTCGAAGTGGATCCCTTTGCTTGTACATATTCTTAAATTGTTAAATCTTAGCATTCTAACAAATACGTCTTGTTTCCAGGCAACCCTTACTAGTGCATCACAATACCTGTTTTCCGCTCTAGACAGCCGCGCTTTCTTACGTTCCGCAACTGTTCTACTCCCCCCGTCCTGGTCGGATTCCTGCGTGTCAACGTCCGTCCTCTCTGCTTCCGGAGAATCTTCCGATATCACAGTCTTACCCAGCGACCCTGCCAGGGGCGACATATGGACGCAGCAATCCCTAGGCTGTGGACAGCCCGGCGACCAGATATACTTGGGATACGACAGCCTATTAACAAGGGATAATACTTTAGGTATGAGACAAACTTACCTATTTATATTACATAAGATAATAACCTCTTTCTTGCATTACAGCTCGCTCTTTAATCAAAGAATTTGCTATGTACCGGTACGGCGTGTTCGAGGAACAAGGGTACTTCAGCGATCCCATCTACCCCATGTGCTACTACGACGACCAAACAAAGCAAGCCAAGGTCACCGGTTGCTCCGATTTACCGATTCGCGATAATGGGTATGTACAAACTTGTTTTCCTATCAGAAGCATATATAACATACTTAAATTTTGTTGCAGGATCTGTTCAGCAGACCCTAACGCTGTTTACAACACAACCAGAATGGTGGACGAAAAAGCGCGCTCCTCGATAATGTTCGCTGCCGAGGCGCCGTCTGTTTCGATGTTCTGCGACGAAGGCAACCACGACCGGTTGGCGCCGACGAAGCACAATTTGATTTGCCAGCGTCGGAGCGTTTTAGACGTGATCATCAACCACAAGGATTTTGTCTCCAATAACGGCCAAAACACTCAAAATAACAACCAAATTACGGACACCACGCCGAGAATCATCTACAAGAGGCAGAATTTAACTCGGTACGTGTTTGTTATTGAAAACACCAAGGACATGATGCAAAGAGAGTCCTGGAGTTATCTGAGGCTGGCTATGAGGCAGTGGGCTAGGTATATTTTGCCGGAAAATACTGAAATCGGTATGGTTCTGTCTGACTCCGTACAG
Source organism: Rhagium mordax (assembly GCA_963680705.1). NCBI lineage: Eukaryota > Metazoa > Arthropoda > Insecta > Coleoptera > Cerambycidae > Rhagium > Rhagium mordax. The sequence goes on along the minus strand of OY796662.1, from coordinate 4,028,366 downwards.
TCAACTAGAGCATTGAATATCGTGCCGGTTAGAGGCAACTCCAATGATCGCTTTGGTAGCAGCAATCGCGACGAGTTTTACTCAGCCTTGCCCTACACCCCCAGCGAAAGTATGCAACCAGGTTGCCTTTACTGCTCCCTCAAAGAGGCAATGAATATGTTAAATGAGCGCACCAAAACCCACGGAGCTGCCAGCAACGTAATAGTAGTGATAGCTCCCGGCATGAACTTGGACGACCAGCTGAAAAACACCCTTGACGACGTAAAGAAATCCAAAATAAAAGTAGCTACTATCAACTATCCAGACATCGTCAGGCCGACCACCTTAAATTTCCTAGCTGAGGAAACAGACGGTGCGGATTACACCGTCTTTGAGCAGAAACTGAACGTCGACACCACACTTCTTTCCACTTATTTTGAATTGCACAATGTCCTATACGACATCGTCACGAAATTCTACTCCGGAAACCAAGCCGACTTGCCAATGGAAATCCACCGCAGGGAAATAACCGACGACGGCAGGTCATCAGTCACCGGTAGCTTCATGTTGGATCCCAACATGGGCGAACCGGCGGAATTTACCTTTTACACTCACAACACTGTCACCCCGCTCATCAAAGGGTTGAAGCTGATCAGTCCCAGCCACCAGACCTTCGCCAACCGAAACGACAAGTTCATCGACTTTAAGATGATCACATTGAAGGCGAACATTTCTGAGGTAAGAATTAATCATTTTGGCGCACATGAACAAATCTTATCCAAGCTCTTTATATTTCAGACTGGCACCTGGACCTACATCGTAGAGCCCTACCCCGGCAATCCCCAACCTCACTTCCTGCAGGTGATGGCTACTCCGCGTTCACCGTTGGCGCCCGTTGTTAGAGCTAACTTCAGGACGCATAGGAACTCACCAGGAGGACCCCTAATCCTCCTAGCCGAAATTAAATACGGAGATCTGCCTATCTTAGGAGCTAAAGTTGAAATAACCGTGTTCAAGCCTGAAGTAAACGGCTCGATGGCTCATAAGAGCAAAATTGAACTTCTGGATACTGGAGCTGGTGATCCGGATATCACCAAGGGTGATGGCGTCTACACCAGATACTTTAGCGCCGCCGAATGGGGGCCAGGATTGTATACGTTCGAAGTTATGGTGACTGACAATGGCAACACTGCCTACACTTGGACGGACTCTTCAAGAAGTAATGGTAATAATTTTGCTCGCGTTATTATTTGACACTCTTTTGTAATATCCAATTCTCGTTTTCAGACAACAGACCGTGCTGTGGCAGCTCGATAACTTCTAATGGCGTCCAACCTATCTCCCCTTTCCAGCGCGTCTTGCCTAAGCTGACCATCATGATAACCTCTGAGGAAATCCAGTCCGCCAGTCAAGTTTCCGTTGGGCGTATTGGAGACCTCAAGGTAGAGGTTGTTCCGGAAGATATGAAAGCCCGATTATCTTGGACTTCGCCTGATATGGGCGGAACGACAGTTTCGCGTTATGAAATCCGTTATGCCAGCTCTGTTTTGGACGTTATGGATAAGTTTGAAACTGCTGCTTTGCTTTGGGAAAACGGCCAACCATTCCCCTTGGCGCCCGGTTCAGAAACCACCTTCACTTTGGACATGAGCCAGAATAGGGAATTGCTGGACAAGCCCTTATATTTTGCCATCAAGGCTTACCCGAGAATGACATCTGACAACTCTGGGCCTATTTCCAATTGGGTTAGAGTGTTGGTGCCCTCGCCTCCTCCTCCACCGACTGTCCCGCCAACGTATTCCTCAAACGATCAGGGCTTTTGGCCGAGCAACACCAACAGCGTTGGAGTTGACCCAGTAAGCCCTAGCATTGCCAAATCAATGTCAGTTGGTTTGGAGCTTATTTTGCCCGTAGTGATTGGAATCATTTTACTGATAGTGTTGTTGATAGTGTACTGTTATTTTTGCGTGGTTAAGCGAAGGGTAAGAGACAACCACAAAAATTCCAGCAAAGCAAGTGCTATTAAGAAAGACAACTTAAACTCTACTATCACGATTGTTCCCAGTTCTCCTCAAAACACCTCGCAAGGGTTAAGTCAGAGTTATGTAAGTGCTGATGCACCTGATCCACATCAAGTTGGGGTGCCTGTAAATAATTATGCGTATGAAGACGAAACAAAGAAACGCTATTCGCTTGTTCATCAACAAGAACAGCAGCTTATCGAGGAATTGAAGCAACAGCAGATGCACCAACAACAGCGCGACACCTACGGTGGAGTTAGTGTTATTTCTAACAACACCATCAACCGAAATCAACCGATACTTAGCCCTTACAACTCATGGAGTGCTTCTCAACTTCTTCACGAACATGAGAGGCGCCACAGCCCGATGGACGGATCGATGATGGAACAAGAGCAAATGATGCCTCATCAAGAAATGTTAATGAATGGAGATCACCAAAGTATGGACCACATGAGCATTAACGGTCACCAAATTCAAGAGCATTACCCCCAGGGCCACTTGCCTCCACCAGTTCCTCCACTACCCGCTTTCAACGGCAATGGTTACCCAATAAATTACAACATTTACGGAGTCCACCAAGCTCCGATTCAACAGGGCCATCCAATTTACCAAAGCATGCAAAGAAACGAGCCCCTGGCTCCGTTCAATCCCAGTTTACAAGGCTCCATGAGCTCTGTCAACTCTGGAGAGAAGAAGAGGAGGAACGTTACCATGGTGTAACATAGTGTTACTGTAGTGGACACGATTAGTGTGAAAAAGTACGAGACTTTTACAAGCTATTTGTGAATACTTAAGTGTTGTAAATTTTGTATAATTTTGTAAATATCTTGTTTTCTTTTACTAGTCAAGACCTTGATTGTATTAAGTGTTTATTGAATAAAGGTAAAGCCAGTACTTATTAATATTTAATAGTTATTGATAGGATTTGTAGTTGGTACAAATTTTGTTTCGTTAAATTGAAGACTGATCTCACATATTGTTGTTTCATTGAATGTGGCCAGATTGTGAGGTTCCGTTCTAATATAGTTTTTTTTTTTTGTATATAATTATCTTAGACTGTAAGGATCGAACAACAATTTTGTATATATTTTCAAGGAATATGCAATTTGCCAGTAAATGTTGTCTTGCATTTTTGAAAAGTGCGTTTTATTCCAGTTCCCTCAACCAATAAAATTAAAAAAAAAGAGGTATATTGATCAAGTCAGTAACCGCAACTGGCGTTGTTATACTATCAAATTACTTGTGCAATATTTTTTTATATCGAAAGCAGAAACGTAAAAGTATTAGACAATTTGAGTGTCTAACGCAGAATTATTTGTTATCATTTTCAAAGAGAAGAAAGCTAATACCTTAAATCGAGCTCCTGAGGTACCCCAAATAATGCAACATAAAACTAAAATTGAAACATAATTAGATGTACTAAAAAAAATCGAGTTCTCTTTGATACACTGATAATCACTGCTACCAACAGCAGCAACAAGAAACTCGTTCCACAAAAAAAACTAGGGAAATAGTAAAACTTAACTTCGCGCAAAGTTAACGATTTTTAGTTAATGCTAATTGGATTAAATTATGTGTGTGTTGAAGTAAAATAAAAATGAAAGTAACCATTGCAGTTACCAAAAATGTGGAGTTTTGTATTATTTTCTAGCGTTGCTTTCTTTAAGATACCAAAATCATTGCCAATCGTACAATCCCAGTAAAATTGATTTTTTCTACGAACGTGCATATTTTTCTGTTGCCCGTTAGATTGCGGTTGTTTAAGTAAAGAGCATTTCTTCCCATGAATTTCGGAATCAAGAGACCGACTCATTCAACAGTTGTAATTACAGTTATAAAAACTGCAAATTCATATGAAAGTTAACTCGCCTGCCATCTGTGACAGAGTAGAATAACAGCCCTCTATGCGAAAGATTATTTAATACAGGGCTCTACAATTTATTTTCGGGAAATTGCAATTCGGTATTTTCAGATTTCGCTATTCTGATTCAACAGTTATGAATCCCCCATATCGTAAGCAATTACAAAACCAAGTTGCCGAAAATAGGCAACCAGGTATACATTTTGTTTATTTTGTGTATTGAGTGTATATCTGGTTGCCTAATTCTGTGGTCACGGGATCTACAATCATCTATGAAAACCTTTTACAGTGGTCTTTTATGCGATTCTAATAGATTAGCCACGGGGGTCAATCTACTACTCTGTCAGATCTATCAGTCATTTTGGAAAAACATGTAAATATTTTTTTCCCTCTAAGCCAAAGTGAAAAAAATGAGAATTACCGCCAGTTTCCATAGATATAATAAGTCTATGCTAGTTTCAACTAGAAAATTTAATCAATATGCCTGCCATCTATGGACGGGCTATATAACTGCACCATGGAGTAGCGTGCTTAACACAGGATTCTGTAATGCATTGCTCACTTTTCAGAAATTGTAGTTTGACTGTACCGGTTCGCATAGCTTTTGTTTTGTACTAATTTAACAAAGTTGCGATTCCAGAGTGTTTCAAGTAGTCTAAAAGATAAAATCAAATGATTTTCCGGCTTTAAATGTCAAGCTGGTATCAGCGCCATCTCTTGAATCGTAGCGTAATTCGACACTCGTTGAGGACACCGAAATATCAGGTCGCGTTCCATCAGTTATTGATATTCTCTCCTATTTTTATAAGGAAAGTAGTTTCCTGTCTACTGAAATCAACTCAACTTAGAGCATACGCTGGAGGCATACAGGGGGCCACCCAACGGCAAATCCTTGTCAGCGTATGATAAATTCGCGCTATGAATTAGGCGGTTTATTCACTGAGACTAGATTGACCACCCAGCGGGAATGTCAGCTCAGCCGGTGAATATTTTACAGCAGAGAATACAAACGGCGAAATGAATTATTAGCTCTGGCTTGATTTAGTAGTAATTTACAAATGATATAAATCTTCCGAATATCTATATTTAACTGAAGGCGGTACGGAAGGATAGTAGCTGACCACGGTGTATTCTTACCAAGATAATTCGGAAAAATCGGAATCGGGAAAACTAATAATCGGAACGGCGGTTATTTTACAGGCGCCTGTGCTGGTCGATGAAAAGTTGACTGATAGATCAGACAGATCCTTTTTGGATGCTCCTTGCGAGTTTTATTCCTTGCTTTGATGACGTATCTCGGATTTAACGCGCAGCTGCGGATTGAATTGGAACGTATGGTTCGTACTAGTGACGTTACTTAGTAAGTTCGAGCGTGTTATGCAATTTACAACAGTTACTCGGAGCATCTGTAAATTAAATGCCACAATTTCCGTTTAGCGTTTTTATTAACATGGTTTGTTGAAAGTGGGCCTTCCAAATTGTATTATGCTTTAACTCAGCAAAAGAAACCACCGATTGGGATATTATTCGGGCAATAAAAAAATAGTACACTTATTTTTATACAATTTTATTTCGGGTAACATATAAATGAAAACAATATACATTTCATAAGGCTATATACATTTTTTAATAACAAATAATATGAACTATTTGTTATTAATAACAATCGCTGCACACTGTAGTGGTGAGATTTGATTTAATAGAAATAATTCGCCATGGACACCCACCAATTAAATTTTTATTGATAACGGTTAACAATAAAATGATAAATCACAGTGGTAAATTCGGCATCATCATAGGCAAGGAATGACGTTAATATAATTTTTTAAAATAATAAAATTATGCAATTTTTTTAATAATCTAATGGGGAGAGACGAAATTTGTACAGTTTTACATTTTTTCAATCAGCATCAAAAGCAAAATGTAAAAATGCACAAGGTGTTCCATTAAAAAAAGGTAAGTTTGGTATGTGGCAACCTTATGTGCAACCCTGTATAAATTTTATTTTGTAGCTCTTAAGAGTCCCCACAGCTTTTCTATTGAACATTTTTTCCAACTCCCATAATGACCAAGTTATTCTACTTGACCGCAATGTTGAACCACCCTGTATGTTTGTTTAATCAGATTATTTATTTATTTCTGGCAATACAGTTTTGCCCTTTTTTGGACGGCAGGCAGGACCCTATGTCAATTCCTACGAATCTATTTTCATCAAATTTCACCTCCCCCTCGTATACTGTAATTTTATAAAAAATTCATGGACAGTTTATGTCAATAAGATAATGCGGATATGTAATTTTATTTTTTATCTCGCTTGTTGACTCCCAATATCGCTTCAATTATATGTTATTAAATCGGGGGCAAAGCACATGAAATATTAATTTGATACGCTTTGAACTGAATCAATAAGCAATTCATAAGCAATTCCTTGACTGTCTTAATTACAGGTTAATAATTTATTTTCAGACGGGGTGTATAAACAAGGAAATTAATTATGCACAGCGCCGAATTATCATGTACATTTTAATGAGCAATACGAATGACATAAAGTACACAGATGGGGAAGATATTGTAATTAATCAGAAAAAAAATTTTCCCATTTAAAATTCATTTACAAAATTTAATTGTTTTCCATCAATTTTGAAAAATAAAAATTCTGCTGAGAAAACACGCTTCTTTAATTAAAGAGAAGTTTGTGTACAAGGAGTGACAGAAAACACGACAATTAGTCAAATTCAACGCCTACTTTCTATAAGATTCAAAAATAAATTTTTCGCAGGGACGTATTTGTGTTTCTCAGTGTTTTCACGTTTTTGACGCCATTTTTTAAACAAATGCCAACTTGTGACATACTGCTGAAATCAGAATTTCATAACAAACTAGAAAATATAAAAATATACAGGGCATTCTGTTTAAAATAAGAAAGTTGGTGTCACTTCCGGTTAGACCGGAAGTAGTATTTTGTGTACAATTATGTCAAATTCGAGCTTTATTGATCTATTACCCACAATTATACTTTCAGAAGTCTATCTTTTATAACAACCGAGTTATTTCGTAGGCAAAATTATAAGAAGTTACGAGACGATAAAAAATTGAGGAATAAAAACATTTTTCTTTTAAATATCTTAAACCAGTACTGGATATTTTAGTAAATCGTATTATGTAAAAGGTACTTCAGTTTACACCAGTTTAATTTTCCAGGGAAGTTACAATCAATATCCTTAGATATATGTTAAAATACTAATATTGGCATTTCATTGACCAATTATCTTAAAAAGGTTACAAAATACCCATGTTGGACCTACAGCGTCTGTTAATCTATTAATACATTATAATCTAACCAACAATTTCTTAATAATAGATAACGGGCCGGTTGACGTAGACTATAACTTCACAGTCGTTTCACCAAGTGAATTTTGTACAGGGTGTCCCACGTAAGAGGCTCACTTGATCCCCTGCTTTTATTATTGGGCTAAAATGAAAATCCAAAATCTACTCTAATGTATTTTTTATGAGGAATCCGATGGTAAAGTCAAATAAGCGATAGAACCTCTAATATACGAGGTATAGTAAAAAAACTGATTTTTCAATTTTTTTTCACCCTGTATATTATTACGGAAATACATACCTGTATATTATGAAATAAATGAAAAGCAGCCAATTTCCTGATTTCGAGATACAAAATGCGATAAAGTACCTAATAAAATAAGCTAATTCTAATACTTTTCCAAAAATTTACGCATAGAAAATGATCTCCGTAATAATACACAGGGGGAACAAAATTTGTACCTCGTATATTAGAGGTTCTATCGCTTATTCGACCTTACAATCGAATTCCTCAAAAAATACATGAGACTAAATTTTGATCTTTTATTTTAGCCCAATAATAAACCAGAAAATCCAGTGAGCCTCTTACGTGGGACACCCTGTACTCTATAGCTTCTAATTTTATTCCCAAATAACTGTAATTCTCAAAACGCGTAATCTTACTTTTAAAGATTTGTATTCAGCATGCAGGCCTGTACTTTTATAAGTCTGTAAGTACAGCACTGTAATTTATAAGCATCTGTAAGTACAACCTTGTAAAAGTACAGACCCATAAAAGTACAAGTCTAAAAAATTGCATATTGTAAACGTAGAAGCGGTGAAAATACAGACCGTGTACCCACAGGCTGGCAAAGTACAGGCTGTAAACGTAAAAAATGTAAAAGTACAGACTAGAAATGCATAGTCCATAGAAGTACAGATTGTAAATGTACGGAATATACAATCACGGACACAATTCGCCAAACTTAATATGATTCTTTTTGTAAAAGTGCCCATCTGTAAAAGTACAGACTATAAAAGTACAGATTGTAAAAGTACAGCGACTGTAAATATACAAAATGTAAAAGTACTGACTAGAAATGCATAGTTTATAGAAGTACAGATTGTAAATGTACGGAATATACAATCACGGACACAATTCGCCAAACTTAATATGATTTTTTTGTAAAAATGTCTACCTGTAAAAGTACAGACTATAAAAATACAGATTGTAAAAGTACAGACTGTAAATATACAAAATGTAAAAGTACTGACTAGAAATGCATAGTTTATAGAAGTACAGATTGTAAATGTACGGAATATACAATTACGGACACAATTCGCCAAACTTAATATGATTTTTTTGTAAAAATGTCTACCTGTAAAAGTACTGACTATAAAAATACAGATTGTAAAAGTACAGACTGTAAATGTACAAAATGTAAAAGTACAGACTAGAAATGCATAGTTTATAGAAGTACAGATTGTAAATGTACGGAATATACAATTACGGACACAATTCGCCAAACTTAATATGGTTCTTTTTGTAAAAGTGCCCATCTGTAAAAGTACAGACTATAAAAGTACAGATTGTAAAAGTACAGACGTAAAAAATGTAAAAGTACAGACTAGAAATGCATAGTTTATAGAAGTACAGATTGTAAAAGTACGGAATATACAATCACGGACACAATTCGCCAAACTTAATATGGTTCTTTTTGTAAAAGTGCCCATCTGTAAAAGTACAGACTATAAAAGTACAGATTGTAAAAGTACAGACGTAAAAAATGTAAAAGTACAGACTAGAAATGCATAGTTTATAGAAGTACAGATTGTAAAAGTACGGAATATACAATCACGGACACAATTCGCCAAACTTAATATGATTCTTTTTGTAAAAGTACCCATCTGTAAAAGTACAGACTATAAAAGTACAGATTGTAAAAGTACAGACTGTAAATGTAAAAAATGTAAAAGTACAGACTAGAAATGCATAGTCTATAGAAGTACAGATTGTAAATGTACGGAATATACAATCACGGACACAATTCGCCAAACTTAATATGATTTTTTTGTAAAAATGTCTACCTGTAAAAGTACAGGCTATAAAATTACAGATTGTAAAAGTACAGACTGTAAATATACAAAATGTAAAAGTACTGACTAGAAATGCATAGTTTATAGAAGTACAGATGGTAAATGTACGGAATATACAATTACGGACACAATTCGCCAAACTTAATATGATTTTTTTGTAAAAATGTCTACCTGTAAAAGTACTGACTATAAAAATACAGATTGTAAAAGTACAGACTGTAAATGTACAAAATGTAAAAGTACAGACTAGAAATGCATAGTTTATAGAAGTACAGATTGTAAATGTACGGAATATACAATTACGGACACAATTCCCGAACTTAATATGATTTTTTTGTAAAAATGTCTACCTGTAAAAGTACAGACTATAAAAATACAGATTGTAAAAGTACAGACTGTAAATGTACAAAATGTAAAAGTATAGACTAGAAATGCATAGTCTATAGAAGTACAGATTGTAAATGTACGGAATATGCAATCACGGACACAATTCGCCAAACTTAATATGGTTCTTTTTGTAAAAGTGCCCATCTGTAAAAGTACAGACTATAAAAGTACAGATTGTAAAAGTACAGACGTAAAAAATGTAAAAGTACAGACTAGAAATGCATAGTTTATAGAAGTACAGATTGTAAAAGTACGGAATATACAATCACGGACACAATTCGCCAAACTTAATATGATTCTTTTTGTAAAAGTACCCATCTGTAAAAGTACAGACTATAAAAGTACAGATTGTAAAAGTACAGACTGTAAATGTAAAAATGTAAAAGTACAGACTAGAAATGCATAGTCTATAGAAGTACAGATTGTAAATGTACGGAATATACAATCACGGACACAATTCGCCAAACTTAATATGATTTTTTTGTAAAAATGTCTACCTGTAAAAGTACAGGCTATAAAATTACAGATTGTAAAAGTACAGACTGTAAATATACAAAATGTAAAAGTACTGACTAGAAATGCATAGTTTATAGAAGTACAGATTGTAAATGTACGGAATATACAATCACGGACACAATTCGCCAAACTTAATATGATTTTTTTGTAAAAATGTCTACCTGTAAAAGTACAGACTATAAAAATACAGATTGTAAAAGTACAGACTGTAAATATACAAAATGTAAAAGTACTGACTAGAAATGCATAGTTTATAGAAGTACAGATTGTAAATGTACGGAATATACAATTACGGACACAATTCGCCAAACTTAATATGATTTTTTTGTAAAAATGTCTACCTGTAAAAGTACTGACTATAAAAATACAGATTGTAAAAGTACAGACTGTAAATGTACAAAATGTAAAAGTACAGACTAGAAATGCATAGTTTATAGAAGTACAGATTGTAAATGTACGGAATATACAATTACGGACACAATTCGCCAAACTTAATATGGTTCTTTTTGTAAAAGTGCCCATCTGTAAAAGTACAGACTATAAAAGTACAGATTGTAAAAGTACAGACGTAAAAAATGTAAAAGTACAGACTAGAAATGCATAGTTTATAGAAGTACAGATTGTAAAAGTACGGAATATACAATCACGGACACAATTCGCCAAACTTAATATGGTTCTTTTTGTAAAAGTGCCCATCTGTAAAAGTACAGACTATAAAAGTACAGATTGTAAAAGTACAGACGTAAAAAATGTAAAAGTACAGACTAGAAATGCATAGTTTATAGAAGTACAGATTGTAAAAGTACGGAATATACAATCACGGACACAATTCGCCAAACTTAATATGATTCTTTTTGTAAAAGTACCCATCTGTAAAAGTACAGACTATAAAAGTACAGATTGTAAAAGTACAGACTGTAAATGTAAAAAATGTAAAAGTACAGACTAGAAATGCATAGTCTATAGAAGTACAGATTGTAAATGTACGGAATATACAATCACGGACACAATTCGCCAAACTTAATATGATTTTTTTGTAAAAATGTCTACCTGTAAAAGTACAGGCTATAAAATTACAGATTGTAAAAGTACAGACTGTAAATATACAAAATGTAAAAGTACTGACTAGAAATGCATAGTTTATAGAAGTACAGATGGTAAATGTACGGAATATACAATTACGGACACAATTCGCCAAACTTAATATGATTTTTTTGTAAAAATGTCTACCTGTAAAAGTACTGACTATAAAAATACAGATTGTAAAAGTACAGACTGTAAATGTACAAAATGTAAAAGTACAGACTAGAAATGCATAGTTTATAGAAGTACAGATTGTAAATGTACGGAATATACAATTACGGACACAATTCCCGAACTTAATATGATTTTTTTGTAAAAATGTCTACCTGTAAAAGTACAGACTATAAAAATACAGATTGTAAAAGTACAGACTGTAAATGTACAAAATGTAAAAGTATAGACTAGAAATGCATAGTCTATAGAAGTACAGATTGTAAATGTACGGAATATGCAATCACGGACACAATTCGCCAAACTTAATATGGTTCTTTTTGTAAAAGTGCCCATCTGTAAAAGTACAGACTATAAAAGTACAGATTGTAAAAGTACAGACGTAAAAAATGTAAAAGTACAGACTAGAAATGCATAGTTTATAGAAGTACAGATTGTAAAAGTACGGAATATACAATCACGGACACAATTCGCCAAACTTAATATGATTCTTTTTGTAAAAGTACCCATCTGTAAAAGTACAGACTATAAAAGTACAGATTGTAAAAGTACAGACTGTAAATGTAAAAATGTAAAAGTACAGACTAGAAATGCATAGTCTATAGAAGTACAGATTGTAAATGTACGGAATATACAATCACGGACACAATTCGCCAAACTTAATATGATTTTTTTGTAAAAATGTCTACCTGTAAAAGTACAGGCTATAAAATTACAGATTGTAAAAGTACAGACTGTAAATATACAAAATGTAAAAGTACTGACTAGAAATGCATAGTTTATAGAAGTACAGATTGTAAATGTACGGAATATACAATTACGGACACAATTCGCCAAACTTAATATGATTTTTTTGTAAAAATGTCTACCTGTAAAAGTACTGACTATAAAAATACAGATTGTAAAAGTACAGACTGTAAATGTACAAAATGTAAAAGTACAGACTAGAAATGCATAGTTTATAGAAGTACAGATTGTAAATGTACGGAATATACAATTACGGACACAATTCGCCAAATTTAATATGATTTTTTTGTAAAAATGTCTACCTGTAAAAGTACTGACTATAAAAATACAGATTGTAAAAGTACAGACTGTAAATATACAAAATTTAAAAGTACTGACTAGAAATGCATAGTTTATAGAAGTACAGATTGTAAATGTACGGAATATACAATTACGGACACAATTCGCCAAACTTAATATGATTTTTTTGTAAAAATGTCTACCTGTAAAAGTACTGACTATAAAAATACAGATTGTAAAAGTACAGACTGTAAATGTACAAAATGTAAAAGTACAGACTAGAAATGCATAGTTTATAGAAGTACAGATTGTAAAAGTACGGAATATACAATCACGGACACAATTCGCCAAACTTAATATGATTCTTTTTGTAAAAGTGCCCATCTGTAAAAGTACAGACTATAAAAGTACAGATCGTAAAAGTACAGACTGTAAATGTAAAAAATGTAAAAGTAGAGAATATACAATTACGGACACAATTCCCGAACTTAATATGATTTTTTTGTAAAAATCTACTTGTAAAAGTACAGACTGTAAATGTACAAAATGTAAAAGTACAGACTAGAAATGCATAGTCTATAGAAGTACAGATTGTAAAAGTACACAATATACAATTACGGACACAATTCGCCGAACTTAATATGATTTTTTTGTAAAAGTGCCCATCTGTAAAAGTACAGACTGTAAATGTACAGACTGTAAAAGTACAGACTGCAAATGTACAGACACAATTCGCCAGCCGTTCAATTGTCCCCCACTTACCGGCCCATTATCTACCCTTAACCCTAACTTCTTGCCAGGTAAAAGGTTTAATAATATTAATAAAATTCGTGGCACCAATTTTACCCTAAAGTCACTAGCACAATCACTAATCTCAAACGGGGGTAGTTCGTCTCAGAGTGTCTGCGTCGAAACTTTTCCTCGCCGCGCCGTTCCTAGAATTTATACTAACCATGCTCGGCGCCCGCAAGGGCAGGGCTTGGTCGAGGTCGAACGTCACAAACTCCTGCTGTATGCTAGGCGAGTAGTCGTCGAACTGGTCGTTCAAGTAGTCGTCGCATACCACGTCGGCCGTGGTGCTAACCGTGGTCGAGGTGAGGTCCCGAGGGATGGGAAAGTTCCTCAGGTCGTGCCTGCTGAAATGTTCGGTGAACTGGTAGGATATTGTGGGCGGGGGTGGGAAGTCGTAAAAGTTTGAGACGTCCTTGAGGGAGTTTGATTGCGACCGGTTTCGATGTATGCTACACGGAGATACTTGAAACGGATCCTTGCTGAAGTAGTAGCGTTTTTGACTAACCGGCGTCGGCGGGAAGTGTATAGCACTATTCGAGTTTATGTACGCCTGAGGATGGCGCCTACAAGGGTAAAACATCGCGGGGTCGACGTGGTGGTTGAAGTTGTTCATAGCGAGCGGCACCTTCCCCCTCTTGTAGTCCTCAAGTTGTTTCCTTCTCCACTCGTACTGAGCTCGGTAGATGAAGAGGAAGACGCAAGATACTCCGGTGAGTTTGGTGGCGATTACTCCGGTGACGTACAGGAGGAAGGAGTAACCGTAGACGTACTCGAAGGCGGGAGGCTGTAACTGAGATCTGGGACGTAGTTTACTTCCGATTTCGGATTTGAAAATTGAGATGTACATGATGAGACCGAACAGCATCACCAGACCTGTTGAAAGGATATTGTTAATACACATGAACTTCAACATAAATAACCCAATTCAGATCGATTGATTTCTGTAATAATATACAGGGTGAAATAAATTTGGAAAATCAGTTTTTTGACAATACCTCGTATATTAGAGGTTCTATCTCTTAAGCGATCTTACATTCGGATTCCTCATAAAAAATACACGCGAATAAAATTTGGTTTTTCATTTTAGCTAAATAAAAAAACAGAAAATCGAGTGAGCCTCTTACGTGGGACACCCTGTACAAAGCAATATTAGCTAACTAGGATTATTTATATTTTATATTAGCGTTTATATATAATTTGAAATAGTTTTATATATTTTTGTTTAAATATTTTTATATATTTTTCTTTTGATATTATTGTTTAGATTTTATGTTTAGATTTATTCTTTTAATATTTCTATCTAGATATTATTTAGATATTTTCGAAATAAGACACTATAGTTTAAATACCTTTCGTTAGATTTTCTTGTTTAGATATTATTGTTTTGATATTTTTGTTTAAAATATTTCTAAATATTGTTTAAATACTTTTAGATGATAATGATCATATATTTTTAGATATTCTTGTTTATACATTATTGTATACATTTTTATTTGACGTAAGATATTATTGTTTAAAATATTTTTAGATATTTTTGTTTTTTACATTATTTAGAATATTTTTGGACATTTCTGTTTAGATAATAGATTTTATTTTATTTAGAACATTTTTAGATATTTCTAGTCTACTATTGTTTAGACATTTTTTTTCGATATTACTATTTCCATATTAATGTTATATATTTTGACATATTTTTGCTTAGATATATGTGAAATATCATTGTCTAGAATATTTTTAAATATTTTTGTTCAGATTTTATTGTTTAGATATTTTTCTTTTGATATTTTTGTATCGACATTATTATGTACATATTTTTATATATTTATGTTTAGGCATTTTTTAAATAAAATATTATTGTTTAGATATTTTTATTGACATGTTTTGTTTATTTACTATTTAGAATGTTTTTAGATTTTATTGTTTAGATATTTTTCTTTTGATATTACTCATTTAATATTATTATTTATGTATTTTTCGATTTTTTTTAAATAATATTGTTTAAATTTATTGTTTGGGCTGGGATATATACCTATGTTTTAAAATATTATTATATATTTTTTCAGATATTGCTGATTATACATATTATATTATTTAGATCTTAACTTTTTAGATATTATAGTATATTATATGTTAGTTTTAGATTAATTCCAGATATTTTTATTTCCGTATTTTTAAAATACGGTATTATTGTTTAGATTTTTTATGTTTAAATACTTCAGATTAGGTTTAGATATTATTGTTTTATGTTTTTAAATTAAGATAATGTTTAGATATTTTTGTTTGAACAATATTGTATACATATTTAGTTTTATACGATTCTGTTTATTTATTACTGTTTATATATATTTTGAATATTATTAGGTACTTTTGTCTTTGGGTAATATTCTTTAAATATTCTTATTTCGACAATATTGTTTAATTATATATTTTTAGATATTTTTGTTAGACATTTGCATATTATTATTTAGATAATTTTGTTTAGATAACATTGTCTAGGTTATTTTCATTGGACGGGTACTTTTGTTTAGATATTATATAGATATTTTGAAATCAGACCTTATTGTTTGGATATATTTGTTTTCTGTTTATATATGTTTATTCATATACCCCATTTTTTAAATATTTGTATATTTTTTAGTTTAGATATTTTTAAATATTTCTGTTTACTTATTATTTTTTATATATTATTGAGAGTATTTTTATATATTTTAGTTCAGATTTATATATTATTTAGAATATTTTTATATATTACTGTTTAGACATTATTATTTATTTATTGATTCATATTTTACGTTTAGATTTTAGTTTGGTTATTATCGTTTAATGTTTTTAAATTAAGATATTTTTGTTCAGATGTTACTGAATAGATAATTTTATATATTGTTGTTTAGTAATATAATGAATTGTTCATTTTTAGATATTTTTTTTTATATTATGTTTTTGGTAGTTTTGTGAACATTATTTTGTTTAGATAATATTGCTTAAATATTATATTGAGTATTTTTAAATATTTTTGTTTATATATTTTGGTTTGAATATTTTTTGATTATATAATATTTTTCTAAATACATACACTTGACACAACTTTTCCTAACGTCCATTGTTGCATTACGCATAATTTACCTACAAATACATTTAACTGCAAAAGGTCGTTTCTCTAATTACATGATTATTTATTTCCCAATGCAAAAAGGTCGAACCAAAGCCAATTTCATATTTCTTAGGTGCCCGCTTGTCACCGAAACACTTCTATTAATGTAAGGGCTGCTTCCGGCTTTTGGAAATATATCACAAATGTCGAGGTGGTAGCCGAAAAGTCAGCCACCGTAGAGTTTTATAATACAGCTGTTTATCAAAACTTTATAATGGCGTAATAGCTAAAACTTAACGCCACCGTAAATTTTAACTTACAGCGGGGCAACTCTTTACGGTTAAAATTCCCTCGTGACAAATGCATGTATGTGAGCATGTAGGTGTTACGTTGGAAAAGATAAAGTGCTTTAGCGAAGTGAAATAATTTAGGTTGATATTTTAGAGTATGTAAAATAATACTTAGTAATAGATATAAGATAATTTTCAAGTAGCGTTTAGCAAATAATTTATTGCTTATTCAAGAGAGGCAGAAGTACACCTTCCAGGGTACCTTAACAGAAGAAGAATAATTTAAGTTGTTACTGTGATACTTGAAATTTATCTTATATTTTGTCTCACCTGTCACTATGAATACGACTCCTGATACGAAGGTATATAATGTCCTGTGCCGAACACATTGGCCTAGTATACAAAACAAGTATCCTGTGCAGAGAAGGAAGCTGCCCATTAGAAAAAACAGGATGGATCTGGTGACGGTATCTGTAAAAGAAAAACGTATTACTTATATAATTATGTAGATATAGGGTAGTCTCTTTCTAAAACTACCCCCTCCAATACTTATTTATTTATAAAAAATTTTTAGGTTTAGATATGAAGCTTTAATCCCGTGTTTTTTATTTTATTTCAGGGCGTTCCAGGGATCTCATCAGTCGGAGTAAATTTCGTTTTTCTAGTTTTATTTAATTTGTAATATTAATAAAGATGTATTTAATTTAACCTGAGTACACTGATTTTATTCAAGAATATTTTAAAATCTGTGTCATATCCAGATGCAGTGACCTGTAATTGATTCTCTTAGATTTGAGAACTAATATAGACTAATTGCAGCTTATGGCTTTTCAACACAGATGTCACTGTTATGAGTTTCTCTACCTCTCTCGTCTGAGAGCAATGAATGGGATACAAATTTAAGATTTTAAATCATAGATATCAATAAGATAACGAATTTCTTGTAACCTGCAATAACTTAAAATTAGCTATTAGTTATTTTAAATATAATAATAAGAAATGTTCTTTAATATCAATCCTAATATTAAAATCTAGTTCATGGTAATGTCACTGAGGTCGCGCGTATTTATTCTACTTAAACAGTTCAGTGATTAATGGTTTAGATGGAGGCACTTTCATGTTTATGTTGATTAAAATTTGTGAAACTAGCCGGCTTTGAACAATTCTTGTGCAATACCACAAGCTAGGTAGGTACCTGATATTATTTATCTTCTATATGAATAATCCTTTCGGACTTCACTGTAATAACTTTGTCTGCATGTAATAGGTTAACATACCTTTGAAATGTCACCGTTTTTTCTTACTTTTTAACGGATTTCGCATATCTCTCCAAACTCGTTCTCTCACAATTGTCTTTGTTGATGTTTCCAAGACAAAATTCCACTTGTCACAGCATACTAAGATGGAAATATGTCGTTTTTGATAAGTAATTTCCCAATTATCTGTCTTACTTTAAGTTATTTTGCAGAATTAATCTTGTTTTCAGCATCCTTGTCAGATAAGCTCTGTGTGGACGTCCATTATGTTATATTATGTTCAAACTGATTTAGGCCTGCCGTTCTTCGGAAGGTACGAACAGTTTGTTTAAAATTTCACTACACTGTCACTACTTATAGTCTAGATTTACAACATATCTAGCCATTAGACAGATTATCGAGTTTTATATTGGTTTATTTTTGATTTATTTAATTTTAAAACAATTTATTTTTATTTTTATCAGTTAGAATACATGACAATATTTAGTGATTTTTTCACTGGCTTCTGGACTGTATTATTTGTGTTCAATATTGAATTACAGTTCATGTAGTTAACAAATATAGTTAATTAATTAAATGTAAATGTGAACGTAAATGTAATTATGTAAATGTTTAATTGAAATTGCAATAATATTAAATTTGTGTTCGTCGAACCGCAAATAATTTTGTACGATAAAAATAATACTGTAACAGACAGTTAAATATTATTTGCAAAAATTATAATAAAAACTAAACGGTAGCTGAATGCTACTGATTTGTAATATCAAATTGTTTAGTACAGATAAATAATAATAATAATGAATGAAGATACACAAATTTACAGTATTAATGAAATTATTTAAAAATATGGCGAAGGAGCCAATGTTAATGTTTACTGCAATTGTCGATAGACCAAATTTTAAATTCTATAAACAAGTGGTTAGCTACCTAATGTCGTTACATAGATAATTGTGTGTTCGGGGCACTGAAAGCAACAACAAAATAAGTCCGGTCCTGGAAATTTTCCCAAATAAATTATGCCTTTGATTGGTCTAAAAGAGTGTAGTATTTATAACAAATTTTATCCCAATATGTGCGGCCGTTCCGATATGAATAATTGGGCAAGAACAATAAAACACCCCACCCAGTATCTCGAAAATACCCTGTATGCTTTCTAAAATAACTTCGAATATGTCGGACAATAACGTCAGTGTGCAAATGATTATCGTTTCTGTACTGAACAAATATAGATAATTAAATAAATGTAAACGTAAATAAATCTCTAATTAATATGTCAATGTTTAATTACATTCGCAATATTTAGTTTGTGTTCATCCAACTGGGCATATTACTATATTCTGTTAACATGCACAATATAATTATTTCTTGCATTATTTCATCATACAGTTAAATGTATTTGCGAAAATTATAGTAAAAATCTGACTATAGCAGAGTGTTGCAGGTTTAAAATATCAAATTGTTCAGTAAAGAGAGCTTATAGTTGCTTTAATTTGAACCTGCGTGAGGCGTGTTGAAAATTGATTTCAGTTATGAAAGGTAGATATAACAGGTTTGTCAACGATAACCCTATATAAAACACTGACACGGGCTGTACAACTGGATAATATTTTAAAAGTATTTATTTTAAATTGATATACAAATTTACAGAATTAATGGGATTATTTAAAAATATGGCGAACGAGCCAATGTTAATCTAAAATGAGCAACTTCGGTTTATGTGTGATAGTACGGATAATTATAACCAACTGAAATATTTTGGTTCATACTGAAGGAATATGGAATAACCTATTTGAAGTTTTCTGACGTTGTGTATGAATTATTAAAGATATTAAGTTTCCGAAACGTCTGTGAAACATCATTGTTTTTATTTTAGTTTATTTATATTTTATGTCAAAAAAATCAACCTTTAATGCCTTGGACGTAAAGTCAGAATAGTCAAAATATTCTATACAGGGAGTCTTACTGGAAACTAAATCGATTTATTTAGGGAAAAGTACCTATATAAAATTTTTTTTGTAAATTTTGGGAATTACTAAAGTTAGTGTGGTCAATCCAACAAAAATAATTACAATCATTTGCATTTACGGTTATACCGGAAGTCGATACCAACTTGCTTATTTTAAATGGAACACCCTGTATATATTCGATTTTATTAAAATGACAGATATATTAGTTAAAAAAGACTGGAAATATAGCGGTGAGTCTATAAATAACGTATTATATTTTTTGTGAATCCATGGTCGCTTCTTTAATTATATATTATCTCATCGTTCGTTTTTCTTCTGTATTCTTACTCTTTTCACTTTCATAATTATTTTCCTTTCTAATTTTCTAAGGGTTTCTTTTGCGATTATGTTTAGCACCAAGGCTGCATACCTATAATTCGCTGTAGGTGTTAGTATTATTGTTTGAATGTTATTTGTGGCATTTCATAAATTTTCTCTCTTTTTTTGGATTTATTACCACAATTCTTCAAATTCTTATCAAATATTTGTGATAAATCAATTTTTTTGGATAGGAATTTGAAGAAAAATGGTAATAAATCCCCCCCCCCCCCCAAAAAAAAAGAAAGAGAGAAAACCTTTAGATAATTATTTAGACCTTATTAGGTAGGTTGTTTAAGGCTCCTGTACTTTTGTTGGCTGCCGGCAGTCTCATGTTTATGTCTTCTTCTTCTTCCATTCTGTTCGTCAGGATTGACCCTAGATACACAAATTCTTTTACGTCTTCAAATCCCAACCATGTATTATTTGTATTTACCACTAGCCTGCCTTCTCTATTTGTTGTCCTATTCTCGTCAACTTGGTCTTATCTTCGTTTATCTTTAGTCCCATTTTTGTGCTGTTCCTGCTATTTTGCTTTTGATTTCTTCTACTTCTTTCTAGTTCCTTGCCAGTATAGCATAACTTATAAGTTGGTGAGTTCCATTTAGTATTGTTCCTTCTCTGTTCAGCTTTCTATTTCTTCAAAATCGGGACGATACGTGACACTTTTCCACACTGTTTCTTCTCTTTTCTAGATGTTTACTATTAGTTCGTATATTCTATTTTTCATTTCTTCTCCCATAATTTGATGTTTCCACCATTTTCCTTGTGCTTTTGTGTTATAATTTCCTCTATTCCTTGCCTTGTTGGATCTTCGACTGTTGGCTCTGCGTCATTTTTCTCTTGTCAGTCTTCCTGTGTCTCATTTTGTTCATTTTGTTCATTGTCATTTAGCATCTCTGGGAAATACTCAAAAGTCTCTCATCTCTTTTCTGTTATAGTATTCTTCTATTTCCTTCACTTTTCATTTGTTATGATCTCTCCTTTTTTATCTGTTTATTTTTTTAGCAATTCTTCTTTGATCTCTGTATGCTTCCTTATCCACCTCTTTCAGTCAGTATTGCTGTCATTATATGTGTGTTCTTCTTTTCCGTTTCTTACGTGCACCCCTCATCCCACCATTTTCCCTTTTTCGGATGTTGTTTTTTTTGGTACTACTTCTGTTGTTGTTGTTCTTCGAATGATGCCTTCTATTTCTTTTCATTATAAATTGACATCTGTATAGTGCTGGTTCGCTCTCTCCTGCATTCTACTTGTGATTTGTTTTTGGTATATCCTTTGTCCTTCTGTGATTTTTATCATTGTTCACATTTGGGTGCCCTCCAATTTATTTTTACGTCAGCGGTTTTCGAGGTATGATGTCATCGATTTTTTTTTTCTAACTAGCGACCTATGTTGTTTCCACTTTCTGATTCAGTTTTTCAGAAAAAAATTAAAAACCGCTGACGCAAAACTAAATTGGAGAGCATTAAACCCCTTGAAGCATTTTTTCGGGAAACTTTTACAGACAAAATTATTGCGATTATTCCATACTTTTGCCCAACCCCGTATAACCATTCCTTTCTCTTCAGAGAAATTTATCAGTTTGCTTCCGTTATTTGGTTACTTTCGTTGTGTTTGCCTTCCTTTCCTAATATAATATGCTTTATACATGGGTTCTCTGCCTACCTTCGCATTCGAATCTCCAACAATTATTCTTATTATCTTCCTATTTACATATTGTAAATATTGTTATGTGTTGGGGATTTTTGGGAAACTATTAATGGAGTTTGTTTTAATTAATTTCGATGATAGATTTTACTTATTTGGATTATTAAATTTAATTTTTTATTTGTTAATTTATTCCATATTTTTTCTATGAAATTATGTTATTTTCAGCATCCTTATTTCATGACGAATCTGTGGATATCCATTTGTTGATATTCCGTTAGATGAAATTTTGACTTGCCGTTGGCCTCGACGATGCATCACTGAACTTTTTAAATTGCACTTCATAATCACTCCTTATGATCTAATTTACATTGTGTCTCGTCAATAGACTAGACTGGTGGGGTTTTACAAGCAAGTCTTACACTATTTATTTACATTTTTTTTAGAAATAAAGTACATCTTAGTTTAACTGTAGTGTTGAAAGTCGTTTGAACTTTGTTCAAAGCATGTAAATAACAGCTGTTCTGTTATCGATTATTTAAAAGAAATATTTTACAATACATTTACTTTATTTAAGCTTTTAATTTGTTTACGTTTGTTTTATTTTAGCGTAACCGTTTATTTATGTGTGGTACGTTGGCCTGCATTGCTGCAACAGTTGTTTCACAGCTGATCTAAGAAGATAATTCTCCAATATGATATCCTTTTTTTAACTTGTATTTAACTATTCAGTATGCCATACGTAAGTTTCTCGTTATTTGTTTTTCCAGGGGCCCTTGTTTCTCTCCCCGGAGAATTCTTTTGACCGAACTTTCAGGAGAGCTAGAACCAACCTTCCTCTCGGATTCCTGAAAATTTCGTTGCTTAATATCGATCCGCGGCCAAGCTATCTTGTTGTAATTCCTTATCTCCGTATTTTCGTATTTTTTTTTTACTTTTCCTCCTCCCGTCTGTGTTGAGTCCATTAGTCTCTATAATTTTTTATTTACACCTGACTTTATTTACAACGGGACTTTCTTTAATAGATAGGTCATCGAAAACTCTACTTTATGACAGCAATTAGTTTCAAATTTCAAGACCTACTATAATTTTTTTTCGATGTTAAAATTGGACAAATTTGATTAACGATTTTTTTTTATTAAAAATCTAACTATACCACTGAATTCAGAAACATTTTAAATGGGTAAATCCAAAATATCGTAACAATCGGGCAATAGTAGCTTTTTATTGATTTATAATGTAAAATGTTTCATTGTAAAAAGCTTAGTTGTTTCAACTGGACGAATTATGTACTTGAAAAACCTTTTAGTCTACGTGAGTTCACTCGTAAACCGTAATTTAACGTTTTAAAATCATATAACAGGGCAGCCAATGATCCTACATACATTTACAATTGTTTCTAGATTAAATCCAACACGACTCGTAGAAAAAATATATTTTCGTATTTCACGTACAATATTTCTGTCACTTAAAGAAATAAATATCAATAAATAAAAAATGTAACAGGCCCTTAATTCCCAGAATTAATAAAAAGTACCTAAATTTTCGCCCGTATCTCGAAAATGTGCAACCAATGCTGTCAATATCCAATTTGGGACACCCAGCTGGTCAACATCATAAAATTAAACATTGGTCGAATTTAATGCCGCAACTCACAGAATTAATCTGATTATTTAAAAATATGGCGAAGGAGCCAATGTTAATTTAAAATGCCGCTCCTAATTTTATGCGAATAGTCTGGATAATTAATTCGTAGTGACGATACAAGTAGTGATCCACTTTTCGGGCTCGTAATTCAATTGATATACAGTGTGACCCATTTTGAACGGAAACACCCCTGTAAAAAATGTGTCTATTATCCAATTTTAACGGAACTTTTTTTTAAAAGATATATCGTATAAAACTACTTTATGACAAACAATTTAGAGATTAGTTTAAATTTTTACAAGCCACTATAATTTTTAATCTAAATCTAACCACATTTTCAGAATTGTATAACAATTATTTCCAATAATTTGACCGCTGACTTTAAACAAGAGTAAAACAACACGTTTATCAGACCTCCATTGTATTGCGAATAAATATTTATTTATTCCCTCCTGTACATTATCTTATACAACGCAGCAAGGTAAAGCATATAGCGGTGAAACGATGAGAAATAAATAGATACTTTGAGAAAGCAATCAGCGAAATAATGGATTTCTTACATACGAAAATGAAAGAAAACAAATTTGAAATTACTTACAGGGGATGGCCATCGTGGAATCATTAGGGTCAGGACTGTATTCCTCTTTGGAAAAATAATCTATCTTGTTGCAGTGGTATATCGTCTCTCCGGCTGAAACAAGAAGAAAATGATTTTAGAAACCAATTGGTTTACTTTTTAGTGTTCGATTATTACAATTCTTATTTCAATCCCTCATTGTTTCTCAAAGAAGGTGTTGTTATGATATGGGTAAATTTTTAAATTTTAGTTTTTTTTTATTTTTGTTAAAGGGCCCCACGTTGGTGGTGCCAAATAGTTATGTAATGGGGATTTTAGGGATTTAATAATTTTTGATTTTTGAATTCTATTTTAATTTATATTTACTAGGTAAGTTTTTTAAAATTTAAGGTTTATTTATTTTATTTTATATTTGCACGTTTAGATCTTAAGTTTTATACTCATATTTATTTTTATGCATGCACTAGTAATTAGGTTGTTTAGTTTTTGAATTTTTTTTAAATATTTGTATATAGTTTTCTGAATTATCGACTTTGTAACATACGATCAGTCCGCCACTGGGCTGGATTTTCCAACGTTTAGAACAATAAGCGACAGTGCGTATGACTTTAAGATAATTTAACGTGAAACTTACTATAGGTTTGCTATAATTACTCTTTTACCTTTCAGGGCCTTAGGGGGTTCTCTTCTACCATCGAAGAAATATCTTACCTTTTATTCTGCTGCTGTACACCTTTTGAATAAAGATTATTTAAATTTTGTGCTGGTTTTATTTTTTATTTGATTAGTAAGGATCTTGAAATGCTAGAGATCTTTATCAGAATGAATATTAATTTGTCATTAGACAGCTAGAGTCTCTGCTTTTGCTGTAGTATAGATTTCCAGCTGAGATGGATTTGTATGCTTTAGTTGTATCAATTAAACATAGATGGAACAACAAGTCGTATTTATTACACATATGAGACAATTCAAAGTGAAACGTTCCTTAAACTATGTCCCTGCTCTAACTTAAACTAACTTAATCTACAACAAATATTGGACAGTGTTCTTGTGAATAATAACTAATTTAAGAAAGTTAAGGTTTCAAATTTTAGTTCAAAGTACTTCCGGTACACTAAAGTCACCGTGTCGCGTTATTTACTTGAAATTGGCAGACCTGTTTTTAAGTTTTGACACTTGTGGTTTGTGGTCCAGATATAGTAGCTGGCAGTTTTACACTTTAGTGCCCTATTTACTGGATCTGCATATACTAAATAGGCCTTGGATGCCCATTCGGATTTCGACCAATCAGGTGGCTGCTTATAATTTAGGATAAATTTTACCTTTATTCCCGGTAAGTTGAAGCTGTTTTTCTGGTACGTTATCGTATTTGGCCTTGAACCATTATTCAAATGTACTGGAAAATTAAATTTTCGATTTTAACTCTATATTTTTCTATATATTTCAGGAGCTATCTGGACGTGGGGTTGCTTCTTTTACGACCCAATAACTACTCAAGTTTTTGTTTCGTTTCTAAGGACATGCAGAAAATTTGCCAAACCATGGATTTCTAGATTTTCAACTGTCATGATGGTTGGTATTTTCGCCTTTTTTCACTTTATCAAGTAATTTTGCTATGAAATCATGGTATTTCACTGCACTCACTTCCTAGGAACTAATTTACATTGTATCTGGTCATTTGACTAGACTGGAGGTTTTACAGGTTTGTTTTATCCTATTTAATTACAAATTTTAATCGAATTTACATAAATAAAGTACATCTTTGTTTAACTGTAGTTGACAATCGTTCAACCTCTGTTTAAAGCATGTAACAGACAATTGTTATGTTTTTGATTATTTTAAAGAAACATAGCACAATGTATTTATTTCAGTTACGCTTTAAATTTGTTTATTTTTGGTTTGTTTCAGCGTTGGTTTGTTTATACAAGGCTCATTTACCTCTCTCGCCTCAACAGGTGTCCTACAGCTGATTTAACAAATGGTTTTAAGATATTATATCCATTGTTGAACTTGTATTTATCTCATGAATATACTATACGTAAGTTTCTCGTTCTAGTTTTATCAGAAGGAATTTTCATATTACCCTGGTTTGAATTTTTATAGAATCTTGCAAACATTACGAAAGAGAACTGGATAGAACATTCGAGCCTGCCGTTCAGAAATAACGATTCATTTCTCAGCCTCTGGTCGACTTTATAATTTTTATACACGCGATGCGACCATACAGTTTCGACCTGACTCTGCAATACCGCCTTCTAATTCAAATTACCCCTGCAAAACTGAGGTAAAAGCTTCCTGGCGTAAATATATCTTAATTATCCCGCATTATACCTCATGAATTAAATAGCGTTTAATATGAAAAGAAACACGGGGCATTAAAGGGTAATTCTGCTGAAAATATAACTGCAACATACATTAGGGAAGGAGCGGGTTCTTATGGGCAATCAAGAGAGATTAAGTGGCAGTTTGCGGGTGAATGTAACAACTATTTATGTAGGCAGAAGTCAGTTTAAATAAAGCAGACTCGTGTAATAATGAATCTCGGGGAATTAGTCCCACCTTGAATGTTTAGACTTTGCACAATGCCCCAAGTCACAAGCAATACTATGCTGTTATGTGATGATTAGCTTGTGGACTCTCTCATCTTGATATTACAACGCAACGGCAAAGTGGGACAGATCGCAGTAGATCAACTCGGCAGATATGAGACGTCTAAACCGGACAGATAATTTCAACGCTTATAAATAAAAATAATGAGAATCACAATTTATTGTTTCCACAAAATTGATCTGTATTTTACGCTGACTATAACTGAGGAACAAAACAACCGCTGCTTCATAAATGCTAGTCCCGTAACCCCTGTACGTCACCATCATCATTCAACAATAGATTTGTAGTAGGAAGTCGAGTTCTTATATCATCTCCGGTGGCGAATGTACTTACACTTCTTTATTTCCTCATTCGAGCCGGCGCCCATCACAATAAAAAGACCCAAGAGGAAGACCGTATAGCAAAAAGGAATAACGGATGGCGTAAAGACGACGGGTATATGAGATATTATTTATGATGGCAGTAAAGTCGAAGGAATCTAAGGATCATTCCTTGACCCGCACACTTTTTGCGAGAAACGGGAAATTTGATGTTGTATTTAAGCATAGATGTAGTCCGCTGGGTTGCTCGTGCAACTGAAACGACTGAAAACAGTTTTAAGACCGCTGTCAAATAATGAACCACAGAGAAACGCGTTAATAATAATATAGAGACGAATTTATTGTTGTCAATGACTAATTTTATTGGATAACTGACTATGGCATCTTGAAAATTTTTAAAATTTTTTTCTTAAATTTGCTTCAAATGACTAATTGGATGACCATTAGCAACTTGAAAATTTGTCAAAATTTTTTATTATTTTTTTGTTCAAGGTTGGGCAAAATCCCACTTCTGAAAACCCCTGTACGTGCCAAATAAAACTGCAACTAAGCTAGTAAGTAAATTAAACCCAACCTGGTCATAACCTTGTTAACAACTATCGATCGGTGAGCATTTCGGTACACGGACTCTCTTTGCAGCTTCTAATTTGACCACGTTGACAGGTCCTCCATCAGAGCCGCTACAAAGCTTTTGTAACTGAATTACAATACCGCCAACGTAATTGCTTGTTGCTAACTTGATTACAAGATCCGAAACAAAGTCCGTGGCGGTTTGGTTGCGGAACCACAAAAACTACTTAATTAAAGGGAATCATTAGGGAAGTTTAATGGAAGAGTGCGACGTGTGACTCGGTTTTATGAACGCTTGAGCTGTTTCTCGAGATGGTTAATGCAATTTCGTATGCAGGCCTTGGCTAGATCAGCAAGGGAAATCAGGATGCAGCTGGTAAACTGGTGAAATATACAGGATGAATCGTATTGTTTGTTGGGGCGCTTTCAAGTGTCGATATTAAAACTTTCACATAATTCAAATTAGAGACTCTAAACGGTTCGAGGTTGACTTTTTTGGGAGAAATTTATTTTTTTTAAATATTTGTATATAGTTTTCTGAATTATAGACTTTGTAACATACGATCAGTCCGCCACTGGGCTGGATTTTCCAACGTTTAGAACAATAAGCGACAGTGCGTATGACTTTAAGATAATTTAACGTGAAACTTACTATCGGTTTGCTATAATTACTCTTTTACCTTTCAGGGCCTTAGGGGGTTCCCTTCTACCATCGAAGAAATATCTTACCTGTTATTCTGCTGCTGCACACCTTTCGAATAAAGATTATTTAAATTTTGTGCTGGTTTTATTTTTTATTTGATTAGTAAGGATCTTGAAATGCTAGAGATTTTTATCAGAATGAATCTTATTTTGTCATTAGACAGCTAGATGTCTCTGCTTTTGCCGTAGCATAGATATCCAGCTGAGATAGATTTGTATGCTTTAGTTGTATCAATTAAACATAGATGGAACAACAAGTCGTATTTATTACACATATGAGACAATTCAAAGTGAAACGTTCCTTAAACTATGTCCCTGCTCTAACTTAAACTAACTAAATCTACAACAAATATTGGACAGTGTCCTTGTGAATAATAACTAATTTACGAAAATTAAGGTTTAAAATTTTAGTTCAAAGTACTCCCGGTACACTAATGTCACCGTGTCGCGTTATTTACTTGAAATTGGCAGACCTGTTTTTAAGTTTTGACACTTGTGGTTTGTGGTCCAGATATGGTAGCTGGCAGTTCTACGATTTAGTGCCCTATTTACTGAATTAGCATAAACTAAATAGGCCTTGGATGCCCATTCGGATTTCGACCAATCAGGTGGCTGCTTATAATTTAGGATAAATTTTACCTTTATTCCCGGTAAGTTGAAGCTGTTTTTCTGGTACGTTATCGTATTTGGCCTTGAACCATTATTCAAATGTACTGGAAAATTAAATATTCGATTTTAACATTATTTTTTTCTATATAATTCAGGAGCGATCTGGACGTGGGGTTGCTTCTTTTACGACCCAATAACAACTCAAGTTTTTGTTTCGTTTCTAAGGACATGCAGAAAATTTGCCAAACCATGGATTTCTAGATTTTCAACTGTCATGATGGTTGGTATTTTCGCCTTTTTTCACTTTCACATAATTTAAATTAGAGACTCTAAACGGTTCGAGGTTGACTTCTTTGGGAGAGGTAACAGTGGCCGAAACGTCAATAAACAAAAATCTAAAAAATTATTGATAACACAGTTGGTTTCTCAAGTTTCTCACAGCATTTCGCTATAGGTACCTCAAAAATACCTGAAAATAAATTAAATAAATAAAATTTGGTACGTACGCCACTGGAATATAAGAATGTAGCATCGTGACAAGTTACCAAACGCAAAGGGTAAACGTTCAGCAAGTAGATTTTCGCTTATTGCAGCCCCTTTTCTAATTGTTGAATTTTATTTTAAGGCCTTTCCACATCGTAACTCTTTGGTTTAGGCGCATTTAATTTATATTGGGCTATAATTTACGTTAATTAACTCTTCAGAAGGCAGCTATGGAATGAATTCAACGCGGAATTCTGGATTTTCAGGATATCTGATGGATTTAAGTGTTTTTAATTAATGTTAAAATTAGTCGACAGTTATATTGTATAGGAGCAAATTAATTGCTCTTGGAGGCTCTTCTGAACAGTGGCATTGAGTGTAATCTCACAATAAATATTTAAGAGGTGCAAATCTAACCATTATCTAGCTGTAAAATCATACAGTACTATATGTATATCATTCAAATGGTTTCAATATCTTATAAAACATAAATTGTACTAGCAACTAGTTCTTCTTGTTGTAACTCAATATAGTAGGTTATATCATAATATGTTTGGAATCCTCTAGTCTCTAGTGGTTACTCTATTGTTTGAAAATATGCCTGGCGCCTTCGCCACATTCTTAACAGAAACTTGGAGCTAGTTTTATGCTTATAAATATGTGAACGAATTTTCGTTTTCAACTAGTGTTTAGAATATTATACATTTATTGGGTGGACCAAATGTTAAAATAAAATATTGTTAATATCATTTGTATTATGAAGATCTTCAGGCATATCTGCTAATTGCATCTGTTGTGTATTTACTTTGTGAATATCTTTTTTTTCGTTGCTTCCATTACAATATTCCAAATACTGCGATCTTTTTCCAGACCTTTAAATTATGCAATTTCTAGTAATGGGACGAGTCACAGATATTGTATTATATATAGCAACAATATAAACAAGAAGATGTGTTTTGTCATGAGAAGTATTTTTTGGGGTGCGCCATTATTATCATGCAGTCAAAGTGTTAAAAATATAAAGAAATAAAAATTGTCATTATTTAAGTGGAGAAAAAATATGCATGTATAAATAATAATAAATATGCCGGCTGTCTTTTCTCGCAATTCGTTATATCCTTCTAGCAAATTATATGATATGAATTTTTTATAAAAAGTACGTCAATTATAACATCCTAACCTTGCAGTTAAGCACATGCAGCTTCTAATTTACAACATAACTAGGTATCCTTTTATTAAACGTTGAATACTGGAAACGCCTATTTCTATGCATATTATATACGGATAATTGGTATGTAATTATTAAGCATTTATTTAAATTAAGCGCAATGCGAACGATTATTAAATTGACAAATTCTAGGGCTCGGCACGGTGTCTTCTTCTTTTCTTTTTCTAATATTACGCACTTCTCTGTAATACGTCGCCAAGTGAACATGGCAGAACACTTTTCGTACTTATTTAGAGTATTTTCCATTATAGGAGTGCACCCTCTACATAATTTGCACAAACCCATGATTTTGTTCAACGCAATTGCTTTAATATTTATGTACGCTCTGGTATTAATTAAGTTGTTTGTGGAAATAAATTCGGAATCCATAGAATCATTTAGCATACTTTCGCAAGTAAGTATAGTATACATACCTATTAATTAAAAATAACATCTAAGATCATGTGAATAACAAAATTTTGAACAAATACCTTTACCATTGTCATTGATAAACCGAAAATAACTTTTGTGTTAAATAAAAATTTTTGCGTGTAAAAATTAAAAGTAACATAGTGTAAAGGTAAAAAGTGGTAAAATCGTAAAAAAGTAGGTAACTTCGAACGACTGTATCTCAGCTAATTTTTATCAAAAATACTTTTATCGGACACCATTTTGACGGGAATTACGTTAGCTCCCTTTTTTGTGAACCAATACCTATACTTAAATCACTCAGAAAAAAGTTATACACATAAATTTAAAAAAAAAATAATTTTTCGGTTTGATTTTAAATAGTTCTTTGACTTATTTTAAAGTTTTTTGACTTTTTAAAGTGCCATTTCCATAGGGAATTTGATTCTCTACAAAAAATAGTAATGTGTGTAGATACAAGTGGTAAAAATGCATAGTTTTTGAGTTATAGCTAAAAAGTTATTCCGTTCTCAAAAATCCAAGCCTAAATTTAATAGCACTTTGTGGATTTATCATTTTTCGGGTACAATTGAACATATGAAACAATAAAATACCTTTAACGAATTAGTTCCTTATTCAATTACATAGTCAATGGCATAATTTGTGAATTTTTAAAATTTTGGAATTTTACCTGATAGCTAGATGTTCGATTCAACTACTGAAAATTTAAACCAATACAATTCAATTCGTTCAATTTTAGGTTTCAATAAAGTACGCAGTGTTGATATTCAAAAGAGATGCCATAAGACAAGCCGTGAGAGATGTCGAAAGATTTTGGAAACACGACTTGAATGATCCAAAGATAAATGCTTTAATGAAATATTTGGTCACCGGCGCAAAAATTTATACGATAACTGTTTGTATTCTTTTCATAGAATTCGTCTCAAAACCATTTATTTCAAGAGAATCTTCTGTACTTGGCTGTTATATACCACTTCAAATACCCTATCCGTTGTTTTATTTGATTGAGTTTCACGTAGTAGGGGTCGCGGCGATAACTTACATGGCTTTCAATTTGTTAATCTACTCGACTATAATACTGGTTGTTGTACAATTTAGACAGTTGAATAATCAAATTAAATCACTGAACCTGCACAGTGCCACGGAAAGTGACCAAAATCTTAAAATTTGTTTAAGTAGATTGAAAGTCCAAGTAGAGTACCATAATTTCTTAATAAAGTAAGTGAAACTGAGCATCATACTATTGCATGTAAGTAATTATAATTGATTAATTTAAATTTGTTCACAGGTTCACGGAAAATTTGAATAAAATATTATCTCTACCCTTTCTTTTGCTGATAATAATAAGCATCTCAATGATGTGCATAAATGCATATGTTTTATCCCAGAAGTAAGTTAATTAATAATTTTATAACATCGAAAGTAGGACATGTTAAATTAATTGTTCTTAATAAATCTAAAATGTTTTTAGTAATTTGAACAAAGTGGATTGTTTTCGAAATGTACTGACCAGCTGTGCATTGATGTGCGAATTTTTTTTCTTATATGGTTTACCAGCACAATTATTGATGGAAGAGGTGCGTATGTATTCAGTTCTTAGAACTATAATCTAACAATTTAACGATCAATTAGTTGTTAACTAAAACTGTTCTGTTCTGTGATACATTTTTAAATTGATTGGTTTAAAATACTTTGAAATACTATTGGCATAAAAGCCTCCAATCAAACAATCTGAATAAGTAACCGATCGTCTAAAATAAACTACTAATTTGCTACTGTAAATCCATATTCCTTTTCAAGGCGGAGAATATCGGCAACACGGCGTACTGCGAGTGCGAATGGTATCTACCAAACATAATCCCTGTGCGGAAATATTTACTAATGATGATGATAAGGAGCCAGAGACCTGTCCGTCTTTCTGCTGAGAATTTTATCGATATTAACAATCGGACTATATTACTAGTAAGTATTACATTGTTGCAGGAAATATAAACTACCTAAGAAGATTAGAGAAATAATGCTGTTGTTATTTATTTGTATGACTTATTATATTTTCATTTATAGAGAAATATTAATGTTTTACTTTTTTATTTAAATTTTTTCCCCAATTTTACGTTTGCTTCCTTCATTATCTGCTTGTTTATCTGTGAATATATTCTGCAAGCATACTTTCTATCTAAAGAAGATCGGAATCGATAGAATTTTTCTACTGGACGATATCTTCCAAATTAGTTCTTCTGCGTCGTTTAGATCTTCGCTAAGTTTATCCATGAATTTAGACATTGTACTTCCTGACAATTTCCGTAAATTTGTGAGCATCTTAAACCTGCTTTTCTGTTGCGGTTGCAGGAGATAAGTTGCAATATTGATTCTGGTTGTTTAAATGTTAATTGTGGCATTTCATAAATTATTTCTCTTCCTTTTCTTTTTTGGGAATTATTACCACATTCCTTGAGATTCCTATCCAAAAAAATTCGATTTATCTGAAAAATATTCAAATTAACCAGTTTAAAAAGGCCTAGAGGTTATTTCCCAGTTTTAAACTGGTTAATTTGAATATTTTTTAGATAAATCGAATTTTTTGGATAGGAATCTCAAGGAATGGGTTAATAAATCCCAAAAAAAGAAAAGGAAGAGAAATAATTGATTCTAGTGTTGGCACAAAAAGTATTGTCACAGGTTATAAGGAGCAGTTAATTTTCTTCTATCCCCACTGTTGTAGATTGTTTTCATTGCCAAGCCATTTCTGAATTTTGTAGAATACTCGTAATGAATGTTGAGCGACTGCCTCTGAAGTTGGTGGTAATAATTCCAACTTAGATTTTTGTTTTTGCAGCGATTTTTTGAATTGATTAAATCTGAATGAATTGAGTGAGAGATTTGTGATATTCCTTGCACGGCATACAAGTAGGAAAGGAGTTTCACCAGCCTGTTTTACTTATGAGGGGGTTGAATTCTTGTCATTAAAAGTTTTCACTACATTAACAGACTACATTTCCTTCTGAAGAAGTTTGAAGATTTTTATTAGATTCACCCCTAAAATCTTAAATCGAAAGGGAGTCGAGTATCACTTCGTTTAATAGATTTCTTGATTCTGTTTACAAAGATACCTAGTTTATGCCATAACTCTTCATTTTTGATACTTAAAATTGAAAATTTATTCGAGTGATTAGCAGACGCCGGCGCCGTTGTATTTTGTAAAAGAACAGTATTTTCATCTCTTGTTGTAAAATATACTATGTATTTATTATGAAAAAATGAGGAATGACACTTCTTAGTATAAAGTGGGGGAATTGGAAGCTAACGAAAACTGTTGCCTTCAAAATACTATTATTAAGAATAACATTTTCGTTGAATTGACTTTGCTGATTAAGTTTCAATTTTTTTTTAGATGCTGAAGACGACGTATAGCTTCTACACTTTTTTTGAAACCATTACATAATTTCTTGACTCTGTGGGATCAAAGAAGAGTGATGACAGGATTAGACGCACATTTAGTTAAGAAATTACCTAATTTCTCCTGACACAAGATTACACTCAGCAAACTTACACAATATTATTGTAAATTACATTAACTATTTATTAATAGTATGCATCTGTTCAATATGCATTTATCTTAGTTAGAATACAGTTTCCTGTTTACCACATTTGTTATTCAATCAGTATTTAATTCCACTGCAAGGTTTTTACCAAATTTTATAGTTTTAGAAGTTCTATTTAATATAATAATTTATTTTCGACGAGTGTAGATAATCCTTAGTTACTTGGTTTTGTATTTATTTGTAAATCCCAACTTTGTGAATGCTTATTGTACTTTAATTCTGTAATACTTTGTCTTTGCTATGCAATTATATGAGGCGCTGTTAAAGACATTATTAGTATTACAAATATATATAATAATTATTGAAATATATATATTTTTTCATTAAATATATATATCTTTGTAAAAATATATATATATATTTTTGCGAATATATAAATATATTTTCACAAATATATATTATTTCTGCTAACATATATTTATATAGAAATGAGTTTTATCGTCGTACGCTAGGTGGCGCCATGCTGATTAAATTTAGGTAAAATGCCCGTATTAAATTTGGCAATGTGGCATCAAATGTCAATGTACGTATGCTGTAAACATTAACCTTATTTATTATTTATCGTTCATTTGACGTTTGGAATGATTGTGCGTATTTTTTAAATTTTCACATATAAAAAGGTTCAAGAAAGCAGTTGCTTGCAGTTATGTCCGTTTCAATAGAAGAATTCTTTGGTGAGCTTCTTAATACGGGCATTTGACCTAAATTTAATCAGCATGGCGCCACCTAGCGTACGATGATAAAAGCTCATTTCTATATAAATATATGTTAGCAGAAATAATATATATTTGTGGAAATATATTTAATGAAGAAATATATATATTTCGATAATTATTATATATATTTGTAATACTAATAATATCTTAAACGGCGCCTTATACAATTACGTTGTTCACAATAAATTGTATTATTACAATAATTGCATAAATGAGTTTTATTATTAACTGATAACGCAGTAATTACACCTGTAGTAGGAGAGCCCTCGACCAAAATTTCGAGTTATTACCACACGGTTAATTTCATGAAAAATGTTTAGTTCAAGTCAAAAGAAACAAGTTTTATTTATAAAGGAAAATCCCAGGATGTTGCGGAAAGGGTGAAAATAAGTTTAATAACTTGCGCCTCCATCGAGATGGACCGTATTACGGCTTAAAAATAGTTAAAATATTTGTGGAAGATTCCCACTGAACGTAACTGACCGCTAGTTGAGGTGCGGAACGTACCTCACAGCTGATTCATTGAACCACCTGAAGTCTGTCGACAATCCTAATAATACAGTTCTCTTCTTACCAAAAATAGTTTAATTATTATTCATTTAAAAATAACATTGATAAATAAGTATGCTGGGTGAATATTAGCAACTAGAAATTGTTTGGAAAAAACATAGTTATTTATAAACAGTCCATCGCATCGAAATGTTCATGGTCCAAGAAATATAGGGAATTTTTAGAGTCAAATAGTTAGTTGGTAACACTGACGAATCAGAACTCAGTTCTATGAATATTTTGATTAAGAAAATTTTTTAAAACGCGTTGTAAATGGGAAGATTTCCTCTTTTATCCATCAACTAATAAACCGTTAGTTTTGCTGTGTGAAATTTGTGATAAAGGCTCTTTTGGCTTGCTTTCGGCTAGTTCCGGAATAAAACACAATTTTACATTTCGGTTTAGTTTAATACGTTGGGTATTCAATTAATTGGCGATTTAATCGGATTTAATAGTAAACTAATCGTCCAGACTATTCTGGGTAAGTTTAACAGTTTTTTTTTTTAATTTAAAATACCACATGTTTTATAGGTTAACTTAAAAATAATTTTTCATGTACCTAATGTATTTTAGACGATTTTGGTACGGTGAAAAACTAAGCAATATCACCAGCTTTTATTGAATGTTTGAGTATTTGTTGGAATATATTTGGATTTCTGGACATTGAATATTTTTGGAGATTTTTTGGTACTTGATATTATTGTTGATTGGATTTATATTTAATTAATATATCGTAATAACTTTTGTGATATTTTATTTTAGAAAATCAATCTGACATATACACTCTTATAATCAATAATAATTATAATATAAATTTTTACATACTAAACTATAGTAACAACATGTCTGTATCCAAGTAGTGAATACATGTTGAGTACCAGTTATTCTATATTTTAACAAATTCAACGTGGAATCCTGGATTTTCAGGATATCTGATGGATTTAAGTGTTTTTAATTAATGTTAAAATTAGTCGACAGTTATATTGTATAGGAGCAAATTAATTGCTCTTGGAGGCTCTTCTGAACAGTGGCATTGAGTGTAACCTCACGATAAATATTTAAGAGGTGCAAATCTAACCATAGCCTAGCTGTAAAATCATACAGTAAAATATATACCTTCAAAGTTTTAATGATTTCAATATCTTATAAAACATAAATTGTACTAGTAACTACTAACTAGTTCTTTTTGTTGGAGCTTTAAATAGTATAGTTTATATCACAAATGGTTTACAATCCTCTAGTCTCTAGTGGTTATTCTATTGTTTGAAAATATACCTGGCGCCTTCGCCACATTCTTAACAGAAACTTAAAGTTTTATGCTTATACATATGGTGAACAAATTTCTGTTTTTAACTGGCGTTTAAAATATTATACATTTATTGGTTGGACCAAATGTTAAAATAAAATATTGTTAATATCATTTGTATTAATTAATATTTTCTTTCTATCACTACCCCAAATTTTACAATAAAACTATTTTTTTTCCAAAAAAAAAAAAACAGCCCCGCAGGAACTGTTGTGCTTATTTATTTTATGAACGTCACTTTTAAAAAATTTTTAAAACCAGTTTCTTTTTCAAAAAACAACCCCGCATCAGGGACTGTTAACGACAAAACACCTTTCAACCATAGACGGCCCCGAAAATTAGTTTATATTTTGAAAACTAAATTTTTTTAAATAAAATATAATAATTCTCCAAAAATGATGTGACATTAGAGAAGTAAATGTTACATTAAAAATCATGAGTCGTCCTCAGCCTATAAGACAAGAATGCAAAGGGCAGTCAAAATGTTAAAAATATAAAGAAATAAAAATCGTCATTTTTTAAGTGGAAAAAAAATATGCATGAATAAATAATAATAAATATGCCGGCTGTCTTTTCTCGCAATTCGTTATATCCTTCTAGCAAATTATTTGATATGAATTTTTTATAAAAAGTACGTCAATTATAACATCCTAACCTTGCAGTTAAGCACAGCTTCTAATTTACAACATAACTAGGTATCCTTTTATTAAACGTTGAATACTGGAAACGCCTATTTCTATGCATATTATATACGGATAATTGGCATGTAATTATTAAGCATTTATTTAAATTAAGCGCAATGCGAACGATTATTAAATACGATATATTCTAGGGCATGGTGGCCAAGTGGGTAAACGGGGACACGTACTCATTTGTGAGGCCGGATGGCTCGAGTTCATCCCGTAAATTAAAAAATTATTTGTGATTTGCTTCGAA
Organism: Rhagium mordax; assembly: GCA_963680705.1. Classification (NCBI taxonomy): domain Eukaryota; kingdom Metazoa; phylum Arthropoda; class Insecta; order Coleoptera; family Cerambycidae; genus Rhagium; species Rhagium mordax. Next base: position 3,990,253 of record OY796662.1, on the reverse strand, counting down.
CTTAGAAGCTTTAGATGAGGTTCGGGCTCCACAATAGGCTGTTCTCTTTACCTAACACAAAATCGCAGGATTTTTCCTGCTGACTTGGATACAGAACATATAAATTCAACACTTAGTATTGACAAAATTGCTGTGGAGACAATTTATCGAGAAGATTTCACAGACTGCATCAACGAGGAACGCATTTGAAGATAAAAAAACACTAAACGAAAAAGGACATACGGTATTTATGACCACTGCGCAATTACGATCTTAATGATTTTGTAGAGCTGTCAGATAATTTGAGTGCTTCTGAGGTAGGGATGTCCCCCTCTTCCCTTCCATCCAAACTCTTTAAATAAATAATTTGCTAGTTTTCTGTTGCTTTCTGAATAATATAGCTCTAAGAGAACATGTTAGTGAATTTTCGCAACGCCTACAGGCTTCTGTCTTTTTTGGGAGTACACCCTCTACACAACTTGCGAAGATCAGTTGTTTGTTTTAATATCCTCGTTTTCTTATGTATGTATTGTCTGGTATTAATTAAATTATGCATGGGAATAAATCGGGAGTCCATAGAGGCGTTTGGTGAACTTACACATGTAAGTATGGGTTACTATAATATGACTGAAAAATAAAATGTCCCGAACGTTATTTTAATGAAAAAGTGAATTTGAATTTAGTAACATTGATGATATGTTGAATTTTAGATTTCAATAAAGTACGCAGTGCTTATATTCAAAAGGGATGCTATCAAACAAGTCGTAAATGACATTGAAAGATTTTGGAAGCATGACTTTAGTGATCCTCAAATATATAATTTAATACAACGTTTGGAGATGGGTGGAAGGCTCTACAACAGATATTTGACCATTGGTTTCTTAGGATTCGTCTTAAAACCATTCATTCTAAGAGGTACCTCAATATTTGGATGTTATATACCACCTCAAATACCCTACTCGATGTTTTATTTTCTGGAATTTTACGTAATGTTGCTCTTAGTGACAATCTACATTGCCTTTAATGTTTTAATATGTTCGATCATAATTCTGGTTGTGGTACAATTTCGATTGTTGAACAATAAATTGAAGGCTGTCGATTTTTCCAGTGCCTCGGAAAATGACCATAACCTTAAGATATGTTTAAATAGCTTAAAGATCAAAGTTGCGCATCACAATTTCTTAATAGAGTGAGTAAAAATAAACTTGTCCTCATACAGGGTGTTTTCTAAAATCGTACATTTATCGAGAAAGCGTGGAAAAATTCTCTTGACGTTTGTTCACTTTACGTACCTACAAAAAAAATCGAAAATTGGAGGAGAATGAAGAAGAATAAACTTCAATTATCGCTTAAAGTTTTTCAATGCTAAAGTGGTTATCTCCATTTTTAAATATCTGCTTAAAGTTACTCAATTTTTGATTAAATTATTCGATTGAAATTCTATTTTTGAAAACACCCCGTGCCTATACCTGTACACGATATCAATTAATAATTTAAATTTGTTTCCAGGTTTACAGAAAAGCTAAACAACATATTATCTCTACCAATTTTTTTATTGTATATAATATGCGTTTCGATATTGTGCATAAATACGTATGTCTTGACACAGAGGCAAGTATTACTATAAAGGATATTATTTTACTGTTTTACTTCAGAGTTTAGATTTCTTATACCAAGAGTTGTTCGAAAATTATCACTTTTGTTACATTAAATTAACAACAGTAATAATTTTTTTTAGCAAAATTTTATAAAAAATCCAAAATTAAAATTAAAAACCTGTTCAATTAAAACTTAAAAGAGAATGTAATGAACAGTTAGAGTCCGAAAAAACAACTTTTTAATTATAAAAGACAATTCTCACACCTTTAATTACCAAGTTTGATATAATCTTGTTTTTAAATTTTTATAAATTGGTTTCAGTCATATGACTAAAATAGATTGGATTCGAAATGGACTGATAGGCGTTGGAATGACAAGCGAATTTTTTTTCATATACGGCTTGCCAGCGCAATTACTATTGGATGAGGTACGTATGTAAATTGTGTATGCTAGCAAAATTGTCGAAAAAAATTACTAGCTCTAAGTGTTAAGTTTGTAAGCCAAATTAACCGAGGGAGCAAGTTTTCAGCGATGTAGCATATTTCTTTAATTATACTGAACAATTCATGATATATATCTATATTTTTTAAGGCGGAGAAAATAGGCAACACGGTGTATTGTGAGTGCGAATGGTATTTACCAAATATAGTCCCTGTGCGAAAATATTTACTGATGATGTTGATAAGGAGCCAGAGACCTGTCCGAATTTCCGCTGAGAATTTCATCGATATCAACAATCGAACTATATTATTGGTAAGTATTAGAACTGCGAGGCAAGCAATGATGAGAAGTAGCGTCACTATTAAGAATCTGCCATTGAGTAAAGGAATAATCTAGAAGGTAGTGAGACATTTTTGTCACTCCGCTTTCCAGTCGTTTTTTCACTCCGTTTTTTCCATAGGCCACTTTTCCCACTGCTTCTTTTTCCCACTGACCTTTTTTTCCATACGCCACTTTTCCCACTGCTTCTTCTTCTCACTACCTTTTTTCTACTAAAATTTCCCACAAAAATTTTCAATAAAAAAAAAATGTTTTCGTAAATACCGGGTGTAAACGAATAGTGGGCCACCCCTGTAACTTCCTCGTTTTCAAAGATATCGGGATAAAATTTTGTATGGTGAAATTAGGTTAGGAAGATTTCCAAATTTTTGAGACTTATCCACCATATTTGTCACTTCCGGTTTCACGGGAGATGACCCCAGTAGTCTTTTCCAAATGCACCACCCTGTATGTTTTTATGTTTTTGAAATAAAGATCACATTTTGGATACATTTATACTATTTTGAAAAATTTATACAGGGTTGCAAGAAAAATAATTCGAATTTTAGTTGTCAATCTAGATGGCTGCGAATATGTTAAAATAATTTTTGTTCCAATGTTCATATAAAAAAATACGAAAACGTCAATATGTCCAATAATACATCACACAGGGTGCTCTAAACTCATTAAAATCACATTTTTTAAAATCTATATGAATGCTTTGCGAATGGTTTTTCGGTAAATTAATTAATAATATAGACATTATTTATCTGTTATTGTTTGCCTAATTTTATCTTTCTTTTTAGATGTTGAAGACGACATATACATTTTTGACTTTTTTTCAAACAATTACCTAATTTCATTGCCTTTGATGTAGGGAAAGTAACGGAGACCCAATTTTCGGCACAAGGCCTTATCACTGTAGCAATTTTCATTAAAATAATATGAAGGTCACATTTACATAAGTAAAGTTTAGAATTGTTTACATATTTAAGAAATAATCGTACTTATTAATTTTATCCACGACCACTATATTAGGAAGGTATAATACGTCTGTTTTCCGTGGATTAAAGGTTCTTTAATATACTAGTGGATTAGAATTCATAATACCACGCTTCTATTTTTATGCTCAAAATCAAGGTATTTTTTCACCTGGTCTCATACGGCTTTCACGCTCCTAATTTCGCTGTGATCGTGGATAAAACGTTGAATTACATTCGGGGATTAACAGCCTTCAATCCACTCGAAAAAATGTTGACTCTCGGCTGCGCCTCGACTGCACATTTTTTCTCGTAGATTAGAGGCTTGCACAAAACCACGAATGTGATAATTATATTTTACTAATAGGTTTAAAATAGTACCAACTTTACACAAGCACAACCACCAATACTAATTAAGCAACTCTCACTACCCTCTAAATATGTAGAGACCAGAAGTGCTACCTACTTCAACAAATTTAGCAGCCATCCAATACAGTCGAAAAATGTAAAAACATATACTAATTATTTTAATAAAGTTACTAACAGTTTTAAAGTTTGGGGCCAACTGGCGATAACTGCGAAACGTCTGCCTTCATTTAGTATCATTTGGAAATCTGCAAATACAGGGTGATTCACGAGGAATGGGACAAAATGTTATGGTAGATAGAGTTCACTTAAGTGAATTAGAAATGACTATTGAAAAAAGCCTGAGCCTTTTTTTTATTGATGTACAGGGTGATTTATGAGTTTTGCCCAATACTTCATAAGGTAATATCTTTTAAACTAATCACTAGAATCAGTTCGTATTGTGGGTGTATAATATATTATTAATTGTCAATTTACATGCATAATCAAAGACAGAAAATTCTAGGGCCGGCTCACCTAATTTCTTTTTTAGGGCTCCTATGAAAAAATTCACCCTGTGTACGTGATTTTTAAATTCTAATACTGAATTATGAAACTACATACAAAAATGATCGAAAACATTGTATTTTGTTGTTTTGCCACACTTTGGGAGAATTTTAAATAAACGATCAATTTTCGCCAAAATCGAAGGTCTGCACAAAATAAATTTATAAAATTACATTTTCCTCTCTTATTTAAACTAAAACATTTGTCATACAAAATTTTGTGATTTCATGGTTGATTAATATGAAATAAATAATCAAAAATAAATCATTTCAACACCAGATTAAGTAATTTTTATTTCTGAGGTTTCTGTGAAAAAAATCAGTCTGTATACATTTTTCTCAAATTCTGATAATAAATTATGGACCTACATTAAAAAAAACCGCTGCCAATTATGGGATTAAAACTTCCTCACCGTGCGGTGGAGTTTATAACAAAAGTAATTTTTGACGTATTTTGTTTTTTGACGCATTCTGTTTTTTTTTGTACGTATTTTATCTTTTTTGGCGTATTTTGCGTATTTCAACATTTGGACACAATATTATAATGAGTTGTATATCAGATCCTATTTATAATCTTTCATCACGAATAAATTTTTTTGTAAAGTTAGAAATAGAAATGTTGAGGTCCGGTAGACCCCATTCCAGTGGACCGATTTTGCTCATCAACGAACTCAATCTTTTCCATGACCTCTAGAACGTGTGTACCAAATTTGAAAGCTTTATTTCAAAAAAAGAAAATTTTTGTGTATCGTCATAATTCGTCGAGAACCGTCCAGAAATGCAATAAAAATTTTCAAAATTTTTTTCACGAATACATATCTTCCTCACTTTTGGTGAGGAAGCAATTAACGAAATTGTTTATTTTTTTATCACAGTACATCAATAAACAGAACATTAATAATCCTGTCGTTATTAGGAGAGCCGTAGGAAATTTAATTTTACGACAAAGAAAATGTAGGGAGGCAGAAGGCTTTCATTTTGAAAATAAGTTATAAGGTTTTATGTTCTGTGAATTTGTTGTTTATAATGTTCTGTTTATTGATGTATTGTGATAAAAATAAATAATTTCGTTAATTTTTAAATGTAGTTCCACAATTTATTATCAGAATGTGAGAAAAATGTATACAGACTGATTTTTCACAGAAACCTCAGAAATAACTTACTTAATCTGATGTTGAAATTATTTATTTTTGATTATTTATTTCATATTAATCAATCATGAAATCACAAAATTTTGTATAACAAATATTTTAGTTTAAATAAGAGAGGAAAATGTAATTTTATAAATTTATTTTGTGCAGACCTTCGATTTTGGCGAAAATTGATCGTTTATTTAAAATTCGCCCAAAGTGTGGCAAAACAACAAAGTACATGTTATCGATCACTTTTGTTTGTAGTTTCATAATTCAGTATTAGAATTTAAAAATCACGTACACAGGGTGAATTTTTTCATAGGAGCCCTAAAAATAAAAATTAGTCGGGCCGGCCCTGGAATTTTCTGTCTTTGATTATGCATGTAAACTGACAATTAATAGTATATTATATACCCACAATACGAGCTGATTCTAGTGATTAGTGTAAAAGATATTACCTTAAGAAGTATTGGGCAAAACTCATAAATCACCCTGTATATCAATAAAAAAAAGGCTCAGGCATTTTTTAATGGCCATTTCGAATTAACCTAAGTGAACTCTATCGACCATAACATTTTGTCCCTTTCCTCGTGAATCACCCTGTACATATGTTATTATTATAAATATTTTTATTGTTATATCCTTCAAATTCTAATTAGCATAGTTATCGTACGTTAATCCGATGTACATCTTTTAACTTGTAATTCCATCATACTTTAAATAAACAAATAAAATAAAACTCATTGGTTTTGTTCATTTATTTTCTGCGGTCAAATTTTTATTTTAACTGGTTAACTTTTATTACTTAAATGTAACGTTAGAAAGCTTTGTTTTTAAACGCCAATCCTTGATCGCCATGTGCCTGGCGCATTCGCCACATTTTCAAAACCAAGATTTTCGCCTTATACTAACAAAGTGGTCTAATTATGTACTTTGTTAATTTTTCTTTAATTTCTTGCTCGTAAAAATTCTAAAATATTTAATTATGCAAAGGAAAAGAATAATTCGTTCTAAATTTTCACCGATATTTCCCATCAATGTATAACAAATGAACGCGTACCTTTTATACAACATAACTTTATTACCATCAATAAAATATGACGACAAATTGCTGTGTACTTACTCTGCCTGACGAACCCCATAATTTATTAGTCTTGAACGTCACAATTATGTGTTGCGTGTCAACAAGGGTAAAATAAAGTTAGTGATGTTAGGAATTATTAATTCCGGCCACTGGGCAAACTTGTTGAAATAAATCGCTTTAACTCTCTTGCTTAATGAGCATTAGTTAAATCACATATTTATGACACAAATATACCGGGCGCCAAATAAATTCGAGTTAAGCAAAACATGAATAAAACACAACAAATACATTTTAGGAAGGACCCGCTAATTTATTTAAGTGTATGCTAAGATTAATTGAGTATTGGTTCAATCTTGAATTACTATAATTTTTATTATTCTCTTTTTGGTATTAGGCCATTAGCCACACAGCCATATACTAAGATTGTGAACTAAGTATTGAACCAATGAAGGTGCAGTGCGAGCTCTCATTGTAAGTAAGTAGTGGTTGTCACAAGATCGCCCAGGATTTTCTCTTCAATTATGTTACGGTGTGAAGGAAAGTGTAAAAAGTATACGCTGTTTTGAGCACCTAAAACAGAAGAAACCTAAACATTACAACACAACTGGCAAGGCCTTATAACTTACAAATAGAACGGTTCTGTTGTTAATATTGATGAAGCCTTCAGCTGACAGAGACGCGGGGTACTGGCTTCTTACCATCACCATAAGCATGTGCTTTCTTACAGGAATAACATCTGGTAGATACCATCTGGAGTGGTAATATAAAGAATCGTTCACTGCTAGTGCCTAAAACAGTGTGTGATAATCCTAAATATTTACTAGGTGTTGGAGATACATGCCTCATCCATCAGAAATTGTGCTGGTAATCCATACATTATAAAAAATTCGCTTATTATTGCAAACGAAATTAATCCAGCTTGGCATTTGCGTAATACTGGAATATCGCTAAAATGGAATAAACGTTTGGTATGATTTTATTCGCAACCTGTATATCACAGATCACTTTCTGTATAACATTCAAAGAGCAATATTCATGCTTAACAAACACCTGCTTTGTGCCGTTAGATAGTTACATGATAAAATAAATACTTACGATGAGAGGGTAATCATAGATAAACAAAGCAAAGTAATGTCGAATACCAGGAAAATAGTAATTGGCATAGATACAACGTTATTTATTCGTCTAATATATCTGCAACATTATAAAAAAGTACATAAAAATTGTATTCACTGTTGAAATTGTGAGGTCTCTTAGCTTCTAAGTTATAGGACAACTATTTTACTTATTTATTTACCTTAACAAGAAGTTATGATATCTGATATATCCTTTAAGCTTGTTCACACATTCCTTAACGTCATCCTCATTTTTTATTTCATCTAGCTTCAATTCTTTCAACTTTTCATTTAGGATCCTGAACTGCCCCACTGCCAACAGTATCAGCATGCAGATGAGAATATTCAGCGCTGTATAGGCGGTAGTCCCGACGCATAAAGTGTAGAATTCTAGTACATAAACCACTAGGAACGGGATTTTTTCAGGAACATAGGAATCGAATATTGATCGTCCATTTAAAATTATCGGTCTTATTGTCAAGGTCGAAGAGGCTACTACCAGGTATATTGCGTAAGGTTTTTGCGCTTTAAAATATGTCGCCAAGGTTTTGTTCTGACTGTCTTGGAGGTTGATTTCTAAGAAATGCTTTACGTCTCCCAGAGCTCGTATTATTTCCTTTCTGTAGATGAGGGCGATTCCATATTTAAGAAATACCTGAAAAGTAGTGGTAGGTATTTATTTGTAAAATTGAATTGTTGAGTATTCTTTATTACCTACTGTGGGTTTAACTAAAATTTTTACTAATATATTATTTTGTTTTTTTTTTTAGTTATTCCTCGATGTGTGAGAAACGCATGTTTTTTTTTAAATTGTTTGAATCAAAATGGAATGAACTTTAGGAATTAATGCGTCAAAATTTGATATACTTAATTTCTTCATAAACTACTGGTTTGCTGTAATGAATAAAATTGTTTTGATATACAGGGTGCTTCCTAAATAACAAACTATTTAAAGAAGTGATTCTTCAGGTGATTTGAAGTAAAGTAAAGGTCATATGAACACGCTAAAGATTTTTGTTTCTGAGATAAGGGGGCGTTGAATATTTTATTTTATTTCTGATTTTATCAGATTTTCCACAATTTGTGTGAACAAGATTATTTTTGCTTAAAAGCTGGCTATGGTATCATTAAAAGGATTATCGTACTTATAGATATGAATTTCTCTACTTAAACTTACCTGAGCTATGGACAAAACTGACTCGAAGTACTTCGTTTCAGTGTGTTTAATAAAATTGATAATAGCAAGGCTGGTTATAAAACACGTTACTACCCAGTTTAAAATCACAAGTGGTAATACACTCCTCCCCAAGGGGCGCAACCCAATGAACTTGAACAGTTTAAAACAAAAGCGAAAATGGTTTTCCATCATTGTCTTTAAATGAATTAATTTATCGGATACGTGAGCTTTTATATATTAAATAATCCATGGTAAAAAATTTCATAAATATTATAGATGCGACTTCCAAAACTTCCAGTGAAACCTACGTAATTAGTACTCTTCATTGCATAATTAACTTCTTGACAGAGAAACTAGTAAGACTAAATGATTAATTAAGTTCATAATTGGTCTTATAAAACGTTTAATATTTTAGGTGACCCGATTTATACGAAAGAAAACCACAATGTAACTTAATAACAATTTATTGACTGAAAAAGCACTGCAGATGGGAAATATTTTCCGAATTAAAAAACAAATACACAAAAATATATTGCTTGTTTATTTAGTATATAGTGATAATATTAGATATAATGCTACTGCTAGGAATAATTAGGCAAGGAAATAAGGCGAACATATAATTTCTTAAGATGGGGACTGATTCAGATGACGGGCATATTGAAAGCCTTTGCAGACGACCTACTGTCGGTATTATTATGCGTAATAAGCTGTAAAATATTTATTTCAGTGGATTTAATTGCTTCGTTACCATTTCTAAAGAATTAAGTGCGGTTGTCACAAGGTTCTCCATTTCTCTTTGAATTATACGGTTTGAAGGAAAGTGAAAAAGGTATATGCTGTTTTGATCATCTAAAAAGAGGAAAGGAATTAATAGTAATCTTAAATAAATTTGATCAAAACGAAATAGCTACTTCATTTTGACCACCTGATCTGCTTAATCTGGCATACACATCCTCAACAGATATCATTACTTACAAAGAGAATAGTTCTTTTATTAATATCGATAAAGCCTTCAGCTGATAAAGTTGTGGGATGCTGGCTTCTGATCACCATCATAAGTATATATTTCCTTACTGGAATAATATCTGGTAGGTACCAAGCGCAACAGTTATATAAGTTATCGCCTATTGCCTCTGTCTAAAACAGAATGTAATAAAAATGATGAACCTGGAATTATTCAAAAAAATTGCGGGCTATTAACTCTTTCTTTTCGTAAAAGCGATTCGAAGAAAATTATATGAGCAATTTGTTCAATTTTTTGCCCATACAGGGTGACCCACCTATCCTCGCTCGGACTTTAGCTACTAGACTAATAAAGATTAGGAAAAATCTAACTGTAAATTATTGAACCGTAAATATGCTATCATTGAGTGTACAGGGTACCATAAATGTGGGGCAACGAATTCGGCCTTTTTACAGTTACATTACAAATATTTCTAATGTACGTTTATAAATACGTACCTCATCCATCAGATATTGTGCTGGTAATCCATATAACAGAAAAAATTCGCTTGTTAATGCAACACTAATACCAATAGCCTGTAATTTCTGTACCACTAGAGTGTCACTAAAACAGAACAAAAGTTTCATTAACTTCTTGACGAGAAATCAAAAAGTTTTGTCGATTTTTTTAAGGAATGTACAGGGCGTTCCAAGTTGCTTGGTTTTGGCGGTTTCTTCTACTTTTAGACCAGATAGAGAAAAACCGACTAAGGGGTTTGGAGGTAAAATTTTTGTGAAACGTCGATTAGTGAAAATCGTATTTCGAGATAACATGGAGTTTTTAGAACTTTGCAAATGTCAATTTTCGCTGCTACCTCAAAAACGGTGAGAGTATCAAAATACGGTTTTCACGAGATTATTCAGCTCTAAACACCCCGGTGGGTTTTCTCAATCTTTTCTATCTATCTCTAACCCGAAAACTCTTTTGCAAATCATCAGCTGTGCCAAAGCTTTAGAATCAAATTATCCAATAAGTGACATGTGAAAGTCGGCTGGATAACTTGCTGAAGTGAGCTGATGAACCAACAACGCTCACAATTGGGCAGAGCAGATTTAGTTGAACTTTGAAGTTGTGGGAGTCTTATGGCATTAGTATTTTGTGAGAATTTGTGAATGGGCGGAAGAAATTATATTTTCAATTTCAATAAAATAAATTTTAACCATATTTAATAAAGCATATAAATTCAAATAAAAATTGTAAAAATTACTGGTCAAATTGATATTTATGCAACTCTACGGGTCATCTTTCCCTACATTGATCAATTTATTTGAAAAAGAAATCAGTTTGAGGAATCATTGAAAATCGGTAAAATTTTTGGACAATTCAACGAAATATTTTATTCTTTCGTTGAGAATTTATATTCATTTTTCTCTTAATTTTCTTTACTATTTCTAGCGAAATAGAAAAATCTAAAATTTATGAACACGCCTGGGAAAACGATCACAGAATAAAATTGGGATTCAGCAAAAATTTTGACCAAAGAAGCAGACAGCAAAAAAAGAAAAACCAAAGAATCTGCAATAATTTTACTTAATGAAGATAAATGAGTATCAAATTGTTCGGTAGAATTTTGTTCAACAAGAGACGCAGGGGTGTATGTACCATAACGAATACTTACGCTGTTAGGGTAGTCATACACAAACAGAGTAAGGCAATGTTGGAACCCAAGAGGATAGTAACTGGCATAGATACCAGGTCGTTTATTCGTTTAATGTGTCTAAAACATTGTAAAGAATTATTATATAAATTTTAACACCATAAAACATACAGACATCGGTATACTAAATCATTTATTATATAGGGTGTACAAAAGGTGTAGAATATTACGTATCTCTCTAAGTAATAGTTAATGAAAAAGTGGCATATCCATCTGTTCTACAACATTTGTTTGGCAAATTTAGAAAGAAAGTATTTTGTACCATGGTACATTATTACATGATAATTTTTTAAAACAAAAAGGATTAAACATTAGCATTCATATTTTTATTAGGGATTTTTTATTATGGCATTCATAGCAATCCCACATTTTTATAAATAGTTTTAGCACATTTTACTTACGTTAATAAGAAGCTGTGATAACTAACATATCTCTTAAGCTTGCCAATATAAACTTTAAAATCCTCCTTGTTTTTTATTTGCTCTAGAGCCAGTTCTTTTAATTTGTCATTCAGGATTCGGAATTGCCCTACAGCTAACAGTATCAGCATGCAGGCCAGAATGTTAACTCCAATACAGGCGCTCAGTCCGACGATTAAAGTGTATAATTCTAGTGCATAAATAGCTAGAAATGGGACTCTCTCAGGAACATAGGCATCAAATATTCCTCGTCCGTTTAAAATGAGTGGTCTTAGTGAAACGAATATACAGGTAACTGTCAAATATGTTACATATACTCTTTGCAAACTGAAGTATCTTGCCAGAGCTTTATTTTGTTTATCACGAAAATTGATATCAAAGAATTGTTTTACATCGATTAGAGTACGGTTTATTTCTTTTTCGTAAATGGATGCAATTCCAAATCTAACAATTATCTGGAAAATATAATCATGTAGTTATTTTACGGATCAATTTTTTAAGGTCCTTTAGAAGGTTATCAGCATATTGTTTGTAGTTTATTTGTGGCGGATAGTTAATATTCATTGAACTTAATTCTGGAAATCACGCCAAATTCTAAAAAATAAATAGAAATAAGAAAATTGACAAAATATGTCAAGACAAAAGTGTAGATAGTATCAAAGACAAACCTCAACAGTTCGCCCCAGAAAACCACTGTACGTAGTTCTAAATGAATATAAATACAATATTGTTAACTAAAATTCGTATCAGTGGTTTTCTAGTATTTTACACTAGAAAATATAACAAAATGTATATTATATGATATATAGATATTTATATGATATGTAAAAAACAATTATAAAACAATAACTTATCTTAACAGAACGTTTCGAACCAAAGTCTAGGTCCTTTTTCAACTGTGATTACAAAAAATGGACTTGTCAAAAAAGATCACTTTGACACCTGACACTGATTATTAATTAATGCATAGATCACTAGATAAAGAATTCTAATTTATTTTGATATTTCCGTCACGTACTTCTTTTTGGAGAATCGGTAGCCAGACTTCGTCTAGCAACACTGAACTAGTAGAGACGCAGTCGGTACTGTTTAGTTGAATACAGGCACTCTCTTTAAGTTTTCGTTTATTATAATGTGTCTCCGTTTGAATTATTTTTGCCTGTGTCCAACTAAATCTGTGGCCATTACTCCAAGCATGTTGTGCCAGTGTAGATTTATCAACTTGGTAATTTTTAACGTTATTTTTGTGTTCAGATATTCTAACTTCTAATGGTCTAGACGTCTCACCTATATATAGCTTTCCACACTCGCATGGAATGCTATAAATACAATTTTTAGATTTTTGAACACTGTTAAAAGGTTTGGTTTTTGTTAAGAATGATCTGATGGTATTGCAAGTTTTAAAGGTGGTTCTCTTCAACAAATGAAATTTTTAATAACGAAAAACTTTTTATAAAAACTGTCTTAAAAGAAAATAATTATCCACAGGATTTTGTTGAGAAATCATTTCTTGAAATTGAGAATAGACAAAATCAGCAACAACTGAGAATTTTGAGAGAACAACCGGTAACCACAATGACCATTCCATATTTTTTGGTTTTTCTGATAGACTTAGACGACTTGGTAATAAGTTCAATATAAGAACCACCTTTAAAACTTGCAATACCATCAGATCATTCCTAACAAAAACCAAACCTTTTAACAGTGTTCAAAAATCTAAAAATTGTATTTATAGCATTCCATGCGAGTGTGAAAAGTTATATATAGGTGAGACGTCTAGACCATTAGAAGTTAGAATATCTGAACGCAAAAATAACGTTAAAAATTACCAATTTGATAAATCTACACTGGCACAACATGCTTGGAGTAATGGCCACAGATTTAGTTGGACACAGGCAAAAATAATTCAAACGGAGACACATTGTAATAAACGAAAACTTAAAGAGAGTGCCTGTATTCAACTAAATAGTACCGACTGTGTCTCTACTAGTTCAGTGTTGCTAGACGAAGTCTGGCTACCGATTCTCAAAAAAGAAGTACGTGACGGAAATATCAAAATAAATTAGAATTCTTTATCTAGTGATCTATGCATTAATTAATAATCAGTGTCAGGTGTCAAAGTGATCTTTTTTGACAAGTCCATTTTTTGTAATCACAGTTGAAAAAGGACCTAGACTTTGGTTCGAAACGTTCTGTTAAGATAAGTTATTGTTTTATAATTGTTTTTTACATATCATATAAATATATATATCTATATATTATATAATATACATTTTGTTATATTTTCTAGTGTAAAATACTAGAAAACCACTGATACGAATTTTAGTTAACAATATTGTATTTATATTCATTTAGAACTACATACAGTGGTTTTCTGGGGCAAACTGTTGAGGTTTGCCTTTGATACTACACTTTTGTCTTGACATATTTTGGCAATTTTCTTATTTCTATTTATTTTTTAGAATTTGGCGTGATTCCCAGAATTAAGTTCAATGAATGTTTTATATTATGTTTATCAATTTAAACGCATTGTTTTTTTATTGTATACTATGGATATTGAATATTACTACCATACTTACTTGATATACAATAATAACTGATTCCAAATAATCTACTTCAAGGTGTATAATAAAATTTATTATTGATAAAGTAATCACAAAACACGAAACTATCCAGTTGAAAATCACAAGTGGCGCTACATTTTTCTTTAAAGGATGCACCCCAACAAAGCGAAGGAATTTAAAACAGAAGGCAAAGTGGACTTGCATATTTTTTTTTTTAACTGAAACACGTTTGTAGCTACAAGAACTTTTATACCGCATATTAAATGATTGACAGCAAAATATTTCATAAATGAAGATGCGTCAAGTGCAACGTACATAATTAATGATCTTCATTGCATAATTATTAACCTCTTGGCAAAGGAACAAGTAAGAGTAATTACTAGTTACGTCCGGTGACCGGTTATTTTATTTATAAAAAAGAAAACCGCAATCCCTGACTTAGTAACAATTTATTGACTGAAAAAATATTGCAGATGGGAAATATTCATCGCTTCAAAAAATAAATCACTTTTTAAATATGTTGCTTGTTTATTTAGTGCATAGTAATAATGTCAATATAAGATTTTACTATGCTAAGTTTGGGACTGGCTGAGATGACTGAATGAGCCCATAGGAAAGAGAAAGACTATACTTACTGTCATGTATTTTAAACTATAAAAAAAATTTAAACCCGATTATTAAATAAATAACATTAAAAATAAACTCAGGAAAACAAGGATAAAATAAAATAATCCTCACAATAAAACAAATAACGAGAAACTTACGTATGATCTACTGAATAGATAAATACAAGTTAAAAAAAGGATATCATATCGGAGCACAATCTTCCTAAATCAGCTGTAGAACACCTGTTGTAGTAAGAGGGGTCAACGAGCCACACGTAAACAAAGGGTCAGCTACACTAAAATAAACCAAACGTAAACAAATTAAAGACGTAATAGTATATTACGTAATGAGAGTTGTAAATAGCATATTACGCACGAATGGAAAAATTGCGCACGACGCCGCGTAGCGGCGGAGTGCGGCAATTCCATGAGTGCGTAATTGCTTTACAACTCGAATTATGTACTATACTTTACCTACGATCGTATTTATTGAAATTAAAACACAATTTTGTATTATTTGTTGCTTATGTCAGTTTTGACAGCGTTAGAAAATTAAGTTTTGCACCTGCCATTTTTAATAATTTTAGCCTGGTGTCAGAAATATGAACTACAAGTGTTGTGTAAAGTTGGTCACGTGGTCACATTGCATTGCACCTCAGCGGCTGAGCGTGCGATTTGTTTACGGTGTGTAAGGTTCAATATACATAGGTGGCGGAGAGTGCGTTTTCAGCTATTTACGTTAGCGATCGTAGGTAAATAAAGTTAATGCATTTGTACAATGTATTTTTTAAATAATTAATAACAGAACAGATGTTATTTACATGCTTGGAACAAAGTTTAAACGACTTTCAACACAATAGTTAAACAAAGATGCACTCTATTTCTGTAAATTTTTATAAAAATGTAAATAAATAGTGTAAGACTTACCTGTAAAACCTCCAGTCTAGTCAAATGACGAGACACAATGTAAAATGGACCCTAAGAAGTGTTTGTGTAGTGATATTAGAAAGGTTCCGTGATGTTATCGTCAAGGTCAACGGCAGATCAAAATTTCATCTCTCGCAATATCAACAAATGGGCATCCACAGATTCATCATGAAATAAGGATGCTGAAAATAACATAATTTCATAGGAAAAATACAGAATAAAGAAAAAATAGGCAAAAATACAAACCATAAATGACAGATAGCAATCTAGAAATCCTTGATTGCCAATTTTTCTGCATGTTCCTTAGGAACGAAAAAAAAGTTGAGTTATTATTGGGCAGTGAAAGAAGCATACCCTTGTCCAGATCGCTCCTGAAGAATATCGATAAAATTATTATTTAAACTGGAAATTTATATACCCAGGACTTTCCTAGGGTGAGGATAAATACGAAAAAGTAACAGAAAAGCAACTTCAACTTACCAGGAATTAAGGTAAAAATTATCCTAATTAGTAAGCACCCACCTGATTGGTCGAATTCCAAAATTGCATCCAAGGCCTATTTGGTTTAAACAAATCCAGTAAATGGTGCAAGAAATCCTAGAACAATCAGCCATCATATCTGCACCACAAGTGTCAAAAGCAGGACTTCCAATTTACGCGCAATTAAAAAGACTCAGAGAGTGTAGAACTTACTTTAAACTAAATTTTTAAAACCATAAGTTTATTTAATTTTATTTGTTAACATCCAAGAGGACACAGTCCTTAATTTGTTATAGATTTAATTAGTTTTAATTATCGCAGGGATTAAATATAAGAAACGTCAATTCTTTTGACTATCTGATATTATAATAAAACGTTATATTTTGAGTGCCATCTATGTTTAATTGTAATAACCAAAGTATTTAAATTCATCTCAGCTCAGAGACATCTAGCTGTCAAATAATTAAGTGACATTCATTCTTATAAAGAACTCTGATTTTTTAAGTCCATAGAAATCTAATAAAATAAACCAGCACGAATTTCAAATAACCTTTATTTAAAAATAGCACAACAGCAGATTTATAGGTAACATATTTCTTCGATGGTAGAAGGGATCCCCTAAGGGCCTGAAAAGTAAAAGAGTAACTGTAGCAAACCTACAGTAAGTTTCTCGTTAAATTATCATAAAATCATACGCACTGTCGCTTATTAATAAAACATTGAAATAATTCAGCCCAGTGGCGGACTGATCGTATAACCATAAGGTCGATAATTCAAAAACTATATACAACAACTAAAATATTTCTTTTGAAAAAAACTATTTACAACTATTAGAGAAAAATAAAATTTAACTTTAAAACTAAATACTAGTGCATGTATAAAATATAAATATATAAAAATTCAAAATTAATATCTACAAATTCATAACGATAAAAATAAATTAAAAGAAAATAATAACAATAGTATTCCTAAATTCCCCCGAACATAACAATACTTTCAAATTTTTAATGGATTTCAATATCTTATAAATAACACATAAATAGTATTAGTTTTTTTTGTTGTAAGTTAATACAGTAAAGGTTTACAATCCCCCAGTTTCTAGTGGCTACTCTGTTGTATGAAAATATGCCTGGCGCATTCGCCACATTCTTAAAATAAACTTGCAGCGAGGTATACGGGGTGTCCCTAAATTGCACCGACAAACTATAATCACGCGATTTTACGTAAAAAAATAAGCCGATTTTTCTCATACCATTTTTTCATAAAACGTACCCCTACAGAAATAATAGCCCTCCAAATTTGAGGGTTGGAATCATTAAATCTTTAATATCTCAGGAACCGCTGAAGATATTCTAAGTAATTTCGACACGTTTAATATGGGGGGGGGGGGAGTAGTTTGGGGTTATAGGGGTTGATGCTACGAATATATCGGTTGTCTCCACTAGTAATTCGTTAATTACTTCTGGCAAATTATATGATACGAATTTTTTATAAAAAAGGAAGCCAATTATAACATCTCAGTCTTGCTGTTACTCACAGTTCCTAACTTGCAACATAATTACCCTTTTATTAAAAGTTGAATATTGGACACGCCTATTCCTGTGCATATTGTACACAGATAATTGGCATGTAATTATTCAATCAAATTAAGCGCAATGCGAACGATTATTAGATCGATTTATACGGGGACACGGCACGGTACGGTGGCCGAGTAAAAAAGGACACGTATATACGTTGTTGCGAGGATCGATGGTTCGAGTCCATCCTGTAAATTCGAAATTTATTCGTGATTTGCTAAACTGTTGGGGTATTGATGCATTAAAAATACATCCTAACCTCAAAAAATCCAAGTTGCTCAGTTTTATGTGATTTTCTCGCGAAGCTCCAGCCCGATTTTGCTAAATTTTCCGTTTTTGACTCATTTGCATGTATAAAACAAAAGAAAGAAATTCAACTTCCCGATTTCCACTATAGATTGGACTTGATCGTGTATCCAATCGTATCTTTCTGAAAGAACGCAAGTATTCGTAGATGGTAATATATCTGAGTCATTATTGGAAACAGAAGGAGTGCCACAGGGTTCACTTACTCATCATCGTCAACGATATTGCTAAGGTTATGTGCTATAAAACGTAGGCATTTTTTAAACTGCGATGAAAAAGAGAATTTACATCGCTGACGACAATATTGTCTGTTTCGCCTTCAAAATTATTAATAGCAACAAAAAAATATATAAAAATTGTAATCACTATTTAAATTGTGAGGTCTCTCAGCTTCTAAGTTATAGGACAACTATTTTACTTATTTATTTGCCTTAACAAGAAGTTATGATATCTGATATATGCTTTATGCTTGTTCACACATTCTTTAACATCCTCCTCATTTTTGATTTCATCTAGCTTCAATTCTTTCAACTTTTCATTTAGGATCCTGAACTGCCCCACTGCCAACAGTATCAGCATGCAGATCAGAATATTCAGCGCTGTATAGGCGGTGGTCCCGACGCATAAAGTGTAGAATTCTAGTACATAAACCACTAGGAACGGGATTTTTCCAGGAACATAGGAATCGAATATTGATCGTCCATTTAAAATTATCGGTCTTATTGTCAAGGTCGAAGAGGCTACTACCAGGTATATTGCGTAAGGTTTTTGCGCCTTAAAATATGTCGCCAAGGTTTTGTTCTGACTGTCTTGGAGGTTGATTTCTAAGAAATGCTTTACGTCTCCCAGAGCTCGTATTATTTCCTTTCTGTAGATGAGGGCGATTCCATATTTAAGAAATACCTGAAAAGTAGTGGTAGGTATTTATTTGTAAAATTGAATTGTTGAGTATTCTTTATTACCTACTGTGGGTTTAACTAAAATTTTTACTAATATATTATTTTGTTTTTTTTTAGTTATTCCTCGATGTGCGAGAAACGCATGTTTTTTTTTTAAATTGTTTGAATCAAAATGGAATGAACTTTAGGAATTAACGCGTCAAAATTTGATATACTTAATTTCTTCATAAACTACTGGTTTGCTGTAATGAATAAAATTGTTTTGATATACAGGGTGCTTCCTAAATAACAAACTATTTAAAGAAGTGATTCTTCAGGTGATTTGAAGTGAAGTAAAGGTCATATGAACACGCTAAAGATTTTTGTTTCTGAGATAAGGGGGCGTTGAATATTTTATTTTTTTTCTGATTTTATCAGATTTTCCACAATTTGTGTGAACAAGATTATTTTTGCTTAAAAGCTGGCTATGGTATCATTAAAAGGATTATCGTACTTATAGATATGAATTTCTCTACTTAAACTTACCTGAGCTATGGACAAAACTGACTCGAAGTACTTCGTTTCAGTGTATTTAATAAAATTTATAATAGTAAGGCTGGTTATAAAACACGTTACTACCCAGTTTAAAATCACAAGTGGTAATACATTCCTCCCTAAGGGCCGCAACCCAATGAACTTGAACAGTTTAAAACAAAAGCGAAAATGGTTTTCCATCATTGTCTTTAAATGAATTAATTTATCGGATACGTGAGCTTTTATATATTAAATAATCCATAGTAAAAAATTTCATAAATATAGATGCGACTTTCAAAACTTCCAGTGAAACCTACGTAATTAGTACTCTTCATTGCATAATTAACTTCTTGACAGAGAAACTAGTAAGACTAAATGATTAATTAAGTTCATAATTGGTCTTATAAAACGTTTAATATTTTAGGTGACCCGATTTATACGAAAGAAAACCACAATGTAACTTTATAACAATTTATTGACTGAAAAAGCACTGCAGATGGGAAATATTTTCCGCCTTAAAAAACAAATACACAAAAATATATTGCTTGTTTATTTAGTATATAGGGATAATATTAGATAGCTAGAAGTAATTAAGCAAGGAAATAAGAAGGGGAACATATATTTTTTTAGGATGGGGACTGATATTGAAAGCCTTTGCAGATGACCTACTGTCGGTATTATTATGTGTAATATGCTGTAAAATATTTATTTCAGTGGATTTAATTGCTTCGTTACTATTTCTAAAGAATTAAGTGCGGTTGTCACAAGATTCTCCATTTCTCTTTGAATTATACGGTTTGAAGGAAAGTGAAAAAGGTATATGCTGTTTTCATCAACTAAAAAGAAGAAAGGAATTAATAGTAATCCATGCCTGAATAAGAATTTTAAATAAATTTGATCAAAACGAAATAACTACTTTATTTTGAACGCTTGATCTGCTTAATCTGGCATACATCCTCAACAGATATTACTTACAAAGAGAATAGTTCTTTTATTAATATCGATAAGGCCTTCAGCTGATAAAGTTGTGGGATGCTGGCTTCTGATCACCATTATAAGTATATATTTCCTTACTGGAATAATATCTGGTAGATACCAAGCGCAACAGTTATATAATTTATCGCCTATTGCCTCTGTCTAAAACAGAATGTAATAAAAATGATGAACCTGGAATTAATTAAAAAAATTGCGGGTTATTAACTCTTTCTTTTCGTAAAAGCGATTCGAAGAAAATAATATGAGCAATTTGATCAATTTTTTGCCCATACAGGGTGACCCACCTATCCTCGCTCGGACTTTAGCTACTAGACTAATGAAGATTAAGAAAAATCTAACTGTAAATTATTGAACCGTAAATATGCTATCATTGAGTGTACAGGGTACGAATTCGGCCTTTTTACAGTTACAGCACAAATATTTGTAATGTACGTTTATAAATACGTACCTCATCCATCAGATATTGTGCTGGTAATCCATATAACAGAAAAAATTCGCTTGTTAATGCAACACTAATACCAATAGCCTGTAATTTCTGTACCACTGGAGTGTCACTAAAACAGAACAAGTTTCATTAACTTCTAGACGAGAAATCAAAAAGTTTTGTCGATTTTTTTAAGGAATATACAGGGCAGGGCGTTCCAAATTGCTTGGTTTTGGCGGTTTCTTCTACTTTTAGACCAGATAAAGAAAAACCGACTAAGGGGTTTGGATGTGAAATTTTTGTCTTATGACATTAGTATTTTGTGAGAACTGGGAAAACGATCACAGAATAAAATGGGATTCAGCAAAAATTTTGACCAAAGAAGTAGACAGCAAAAAAAGAAAAACCAAAGAATCTGCAATAATTTTACTTAATGAAGATAAATGAGTATCAAATTGTTCGGTAGAATTTTGTTCAACAAGAGATGTAGGCCTGCAGAAATAGAAAAAACGGTGTAACTAATTCGTTTCAGATAGCCGTAGGTAAAAACAGGTGTATTTAGTTATAAGGAATATACCTCTGCGATTCCTCCCAAATCAAATAAACAGAACATTGTTTCTAAGTCACTTTTATGTGAAAAAATCATGAAATTTGGAGTTTTTTTTTAAATTGCAGTAAGACTGCAGTAGATTAATTTTTTTGAATGTTTCTGTTTACTAGGTAATTCCAAACCGGTTAATTTAAGCCCCGGTTGATTTCATTTCATTGATTATTTATTTAAATAATTGCCGAAAACCATCGAAATTTTCGTAAATTTCAAGCATTTTTTACTCTGAAAGGAAAAATGCTAGACTCTTGAAACTTTGGTGGAGTATGTGTCTCATTACCCTCAACTTCAAAAAAAATTTCGTGTTAAAATGTTTATTAGTTTTCAAGAAATTCTATTTGTTTATTAAAAACGTCCCAAATGTTTAATGAAAAATTGACCTATTAACGTTATCAAAAATAATTCAACCACAGCTCATTTTTTTCGTCAAGACGTCAATTTTACGAATCTGTTATGGGCGTATCGATTTTCAATAATTTTGATCGCCAAAATGGCGTTAACAACATTGCTACTTTTCGGAGCAGCGTTTTTTGCAAATAACTTTACAACAAATGAACGTATCTGCACAAATCTTTCATATTTGAGTTGTTGGTATTTTTCTACAAATTTATAAAAAAAAATTGTTGCTCTGGGACATGTAGGAGCCGAGATAATTTTTTAAATTGTTTAATGCGCCAAACGTTTATTTATTAATATTTATGGCCAAAATTGAAACTGGTTGTTAATAAGATCTTGAATTTTGTGAATTCATCAAGTCCTATTGAAAACGGGCCCTTTTTGAGGTCAAAATATAATTTTTAATAAGTGATTTTAGAGCGTCTTCAATTTGTTTGGCTCAAAGGACAGGTGAATTTTTTATCAAACGATTTTCAAATTGGGGTAGCGAGAAAAATTCGTCATATCTCCGTTATTTTCCGGCCAATTTCGACGTTTTTTTTTTAAATTTGGGGTAGCTCACGAAAATAATAACAATGGGCACATTTGCAATATCCAAATAATAAACAAATAATTGTTATAAACAATTTTTTTTTTTAAATTTTTCCTTTTTTTGGGCTTATGCAACTTATAATGTGCTAATGTATTAAATATAAATTTATAAAGATTATATAATGGTAACAATGTATGCACAAACTATTTCTCCATCAAACAATATACGATGTTACAGCATTGTTACCATTATATAATCTTTATAAATTTATATTTTTGTATTAATTTAATTCCTATTAGTTGTCAAAAAACACCCTCTAACTGATCCTCTGACATTACGTCAAAGGCGTAGAGGTTATTTCCCAGTTTTAAACTGGTTAATTTGGATATTTTTTAGATAAATCGAATTTTTTGGATAGGAATCTCGAGGAATGTGGTAATAAATCCCAAAAAAGAAAAGGAAAGAAATAATTTATATTTAATACATTAGCACATTATAAGTTGCATAAGCCCAAAAAAGAAAAAATAAAAAAAAAGAAAAAATTAAAAAAAAAAAATTGTTTATAACAATTATTTGTTGATTATTTGGATATTGCAAATGTTCCCATTGTTAATATTTTCGTGAGCTACCACAAATTAAAAAAAAAAACGTCGAAATTGGCCGGAAAATAACGGAGATATGACGAATTTTTCTCGCTACCCTAATTTGAAAATCGTTTGATAACAAATTATCTTGTCCTTTGAGCCAAACAAATTGAAGACGCTCTAAAATCACTTATTAAAAATTATATTTTGAAATTAAAAAGGGCCCGTTTTCAATAGGACTTGATGGATTCACAAAATTCAAGATCTTATTAACAACCAGTTTCAATTTTGGCCATAAATATTAATAAATAAACGTTTGGCGCATTAAACAATTTAAAAAATTATCTCGGCTCCTACATGTCCCAAAGCAACAATTTTTTTTAATAAATTTGTAGAAAAATACCAGCAACTCAAATATGAAAGATTTGTGCAGATACGTTCATTTGTTGTAAAGTTATTTGCAAAAAACGCTGCTCCGAAAAGTAGCAATGTTGTTAACGCCATTTTGACGGTCAAAATTATTGAAAATCGATACGCCCATAACAGATTCGTAAAATTGACGTCTTGACGAAAAACATGAGCTGTGGTTGAATTATTTTTGATAACGTTAATAGGTCAATTTTTCATTAAACATTTGGGAAGTTTTTAATAAACAAATAGAATTTCTCGAAAACTAATAAACATTTTGAAACGAAATTTTTTTTGTAAGTTGAGGGTAATGAGACACATATTCCACCAAAGTTTTAAGAGTCTGGCATTTTTCCTTCCAGAGTAAAAAATGCTTGAAATTTTCGAAAATTTCGATGGTTTTCGGCAATTATTTAAATAAATAATCAATGAAATGAAATCAACCGGGGCTTAAATTAACTGGTTTGGAATTACCTAGTAAACAGAAACATTCAAAAAAATTAATCTACTGCAGTCTTACTGTAATTTTAAAAAAAATCCAAATTTCATGATTTTTTCACATAAAAGTGACTTTTAAACAATGTTCTGTTTATTTGATTTGGGAGGAATCGCAGAGGTATATTCCTTATAACTAAATACACCTGTTTTTACCTACGGCTATCTGAAACGAATTAGTTACAGATTCCCGTTCACATCGTCTAATTCTACAGGCCTAATGCAGGGGTGTATGTACCATAACGAATACTTACGCTGATAGGGTAGTCATACACAAACAGAGTAAAACAATGTTGGAACCCAAGAGGATAGTAACTGGCATAGATACCAGGTCGTTTATTCGTTTAATGTGTCTAAAACATTGTAAAGAAAAAGTGAATTACTATATAAATTTTAACACCATAAAACATACAGACATCGGTATACTAATTTATTTATTATATAGGGTGTACAAAAGGTGTAGAATATTACGTATCTCTCTAAGTAATATTTTTTTTTATTTTTTTTTTATTTTTATTTATTTCTTTTATTTTTTAGCACATTTTACTTACGTTAATAAGAAGCTGTGATAACTAACATATCCCTTAAGCTTGCCAATACAAACTTTAAAATCCTCCTTGTTTTTTATTTGCTCTAGAGCCAGTTCTTTTAATTTGTCATTCAGGATTCGGAATTGCCCTACAGCTAACAGTATCAGCATGCAGGCCAGAATGTTAACTCCAATATAGGCGCTCAGTCCGACGAATAAAGTGTAGAATTCTAGTGCATAAATCGCCAAGAATGGAACTCCCTCGGGAACATAGGCATCAAATATTCCTCGTCCGTTTAAAACGAGTGGTCTTAGTGAAACGAATATACAGGTAACTGTCAAATATGTTACATATACTTTTTGCAAACTGAAGTATCTTGCCAGAACTTTGTTTTGTTTATCTTGAAAGTTGATATCGAAGATTTGTTTTACATCGATTAGAGCTCGGTTTATTTCTTTTTCGCATATGGTTGCAATTCCAAATCTAACATTTATCTGGAAAATATAATGCGGTTATTTTAAGGATCAATTTTTTAAGATCTCACACATTGACATTTGCTTTCAAGATGGCGGCGACACATTACTTTTATACTAAATTTAAGTTGGCCATTGATTTGCCGCCAGAAAACAAAACGTGGTTGGGAGGCTGTGGAAACAAAAAAAATGATTTATTGGTGCGTTGCTGATAACATTATTTGCAAACATTTGACATGCCAATGTCTACTAGGATCATTTTCTTTTTTTCGTGTATTTGAAAACAAAACGTGGTTTCCCTGGCGGCGAATCAATGGCCATCTTAAATTTAGTATAAAGGTAATGTTTCGCCGCCATCTTGAAAGCAAATGTCAACGTTACAACTGTTTGCCTCGAAATATTGAGTTTCAAACTATAGGTTTTATATTATGTTCATCAATTTATACGCATTATTTTTTTATTGTATACTATGGATATAGAATATTGCTACGATACTTACTTGAAATACTGTAATAAATGATTCCAAATAGTCTATTTCAAGGTGTTTAAAAAAATTTATTATTGATAAAATAACCACGGAACTCAAAACTATCGAGTTGAAAATCACAAGTGGCACTACATTTTTCTTTGAAGGACGCACCCCAATTAAGTGAAAGAATTTAAAACAGAAGTTAAAGTAGGCTTCCATATTTTTTTTTAAATGAAATACTTTTGTAGCTACACGATCTTTTATACCGCATATTAAATGATTGATGGCAAAATGTTTCATAAATAATAAACACGAAGACTCTGAAGACGTCCAGTGAAACAATTAATTAATGCTCTCCATTGCATAATTACCCTATTGGCGAAGTAAGAGTGATAATTAAACTTTCAATATTTCAGATGATCCGTTATTTTATTTATACAAAAGGAAACCTCAGTCCTTGACTTGGAAACGATTTATTGACTGGAAAAATATTGCAGATGGAAAATATTCTTCGCTTCAAAAAATAAATACACTTTTTAAATATGTTGCTTGTTTATTTAGTGCATAGTGATAATGTCAGATATAACATTTTACTATACTAAGATTAATTAAGCAAGAAATTGATAAGAAAGAGAAAATAATTTCTTAAGATTGGGACGGGCTCAGATGACGACGCATTGGACATTGGCAGATTGAAAGCCTTTGCAATTGACCACCCCTGTCATATCAAAGAAGTGCCACATCTGTATTTTACCTATTAAATTTGATTCAACTGCCGTCTTCACAAACGTTCCTTGGCATTGGAATGTTAAAATTGTCGAATAAGTATAATTTATGCTCAATATTAGTAGGTACTCCTATTTTGACACACCGTAATATGATCCCATTTGCTAAATAACATCTGTAAGAAATCGTGAAGAAGTGTGTGTAACATAGTGCACATTGCGAAATAATTATTTCAGTGGATTTGATTGCTTCGTATTTCTAAAGAATTAAGCGCGGTTGTCACAAGATCCTCC
Organism: Rhagium mordax; assembly: GCA_963680705.1. Classification (NCBI taxonomy): domain Eukaryota; kingdom Metazoa; phylum Arthropoda; class Insecta; order Coleoptera; family Cerambycidae; genus Rhagium; species Rhagium mordax. The sequence goes on along the minus strand of OY796662.1, from coordinate 3,963,633 downwards.
ATTATTTGTCCTTAATTTATACAGTTCGAAGAAAAGTGAAAAAGGTATATGCTGTTTTGAGCATCTGAAAAGAAAAAATGAGTCAATATCAATCCATATCTGAAAATAATAATATTGGATATTTTTTATTAAAACAAAAAAATTTTTATTCTGATTACATAGCACACAGTAAATCTATTTTCTCTATTATTACTTACAAAGAGAACAGTTCTTTTATTAACGTCGATAAAGCCTTCAGCTGATAGAGTCGTGGGATGCTGGCTTCTCATCATCATCTTAAGCATGTATTTTCTTACTGGAATAATATCCGGTAGATGCCAATTGCAATAGTAATATAAGTTATCGCCTATTGCCTCTGTCTAAAACAGGATGTGATAGTTATCAGGAACGTTAATACACATTCTAATTTAAGTGGTGTTTGTTTTTCCAAGTAGATTTGAAAAAATCCCAGTATAAAAAAAAATGGAATTATAATTAACTCTATTTTTTCCGTAAACCTGTAAGCGGTTGGAAGAAAATAATATATGTAAAATATGTTAAATTTTTTGCCCAATATTTAAAATGAAAAAGTTAATCAGATTTTCAGGTACAAATATTTGTGATGTTCGTTTATAAATACGTACCTCATCCATCAGATATTGCGCCGGTAATCCATATAACAGAAAAAATTCACATACTAGTGCAACACTGACACCAGTAGCTTGCAATTTTTGTACCACTGGAATATCACTAAAATCGAACAAAATATCATTAGTTGCTCGACAACTGTAACCAAAAAATTAAAAAATATTGTTAGTGGAGTCAATAGAGGCTGAAAATATGCATTATTTCGTAAGGAAATTGTTTATTAATTATTTAATGTTTTTAAAAAAAGTATTTTTTAATTCAAATTGATATCAATCTGGAGCCTACATTTTTGACCGTACAAAAAACTTCATATACATTTTTTATGTGAAACTTCCCGTACTTTCGAATGGCGCAATTAGTTTTTTTAAGAAAAAATTATTTTAAGAGATATTCGACAAAAACTGGTATTTTGCAACAAATTTGTTTAATAACAAATGATGCTCAAGGACTATTATTAAATATATCATCCACATATCTCCACCATAGATATTTGAATTTTAACTCCAACCAACACCTAAATGTTAAAAAAGGTGTAATTAAATGTTTGTATGAAAGAGCTAAAATAATCTCTTCAACAAATGAAATTTTTAATAACGAAAAACTTTTTATAAAAACTGTCTTAAAAGAAAATAATTATCCACAGGATTTTGTTGAGAAATCATTTCTTGAAATTGAGAATAGACAAAATCAGCAACAACAGAGAATTTTGAGAGAACAACCGGTAACCACAATGACCATTCCATATATTTTTGGTTTTTCTGATAGACTTAGTCGACTTGGTAATAAGTTCAATATAAGAACCACCTTTAAAACTTGCAATACCATCAGATCATTCTTAACAAAAACCTAACCTTTTAACAGTGTTCAAAAATCTAAAAATTGTATTTATAGCATTCCATGCGAGTGTGAAAAGTTATATATAGGTGAGACGTCTAGACCATTAGAAGTTAGAATATCTGAACGCAAAAATAACGTTAAAAATTACCAAGTTGATAAATCTACACTGGCACAACATGCTTGGAGTAATGGCCACAGATTTAGTTGGACACAGGCAAAAATAATTCAAACGGAGACACATTGTAATAAACGAAAACTTAAAGAGAGTGCCTGTATTCAACTAAACAGTACCAACTGCGTCTCTACTAGTTCAGTGTTACTAGACGAAGTCTGGCTACCGATTCTCCAAAAAGAAGTACGTGACGGAAATATCAAAATAAATTAGAATTCTTTATCTAGTGATCTATTCATTAATTAATAATCAGTGTCAGGTGTCAAAGTGATCTTTTTTGACAAATCATTTTTTGTAATCACAGTTGAAAAAGGACCTAGACTTTGGTTCGAAACGTTCTGTTAAGATAAGTTATTGTTTTATAGTTGTTTTTTACATATCATATAAATATATACATCTATATATTATATAAAATACATTTTGTTATATTTTCTAGTGTAAAATACTAGAAAACCACTGACATGAATTTTAGATAACAATATTGTATTTATATTCATTTAGAACTATATACAGTGGTTTTCTGGGGCAAACTGTTGAGGTTTGCCTTTGATACTACACTTTTATCTTGACATATTTTGGCAATTTTCTTATTTCTATTTATTTTTTAGAATTTGACGTGATTCCCAGAATTAAGTTCAATGAAATCTGTGGAAGATTTCCACTGAACGTAACTGACCGCTAGTTGAGGTGCGGAACGTACCTCACAGCTGATTCATTGAACCACCTGAAGTCTGTCGACGTTCGGTGATGATACAGTTCTCTTCTTACCAAAAATAGTTTAATTATTATTCATTTAAAAATAACATTGATAAATAAGTATGCTGGGTAAATATTAGCAACTAGAAATTGTTTGAAAAAAAACATAGTTATTTATAAATAGTCCATCGCATCGAAATGTTCAATGGTCCAAGAAATATAGGGAATTTTTAGAGTAAAATAGTGAGTTGGTAACACTGACGAATCAGAACTCAGTCTATGAATTTTTTTGATTAAGAAAATTTTATAAAACGCGTTGTAAATGGGAAGATTTCCTCTTTTATCCATCAACTGATGAACCGTTAGTTATGCTGTGGGAAATTTGTGATAAAGGCACTTTTGGCTTGCTTTCGGCTAGTTTCCGGAATAAAACACAATTTTACATTTTGGTTTAGTTTAATACGTTGGGTATTAAATTTATTGTCGATTTAATAGGATTTAATAGCAAACTAATCATCCAGACTATTCTGGGTAAGTTTAACAGTTTTTTTTGTCTTTAAAAGACCACGTGTTTTATAGGTTAACTTAAAAGTAATTTTTCATGTAATGTATTTTAGACGATTTTGGTACGGTGAAAAACTAAGCAATACCACCAGCTTTTATTGAATTTTTGAGTATTTATTGGTATATATTTGGATTTCTGGACATTGAATATTTTTGGCGATTTTTTGGTCCTTGATATTGGTATATTGAATAACACAGAAGAAAAGCCTAGCACATTTACCATCTATCTATATCTCATTGTGAACATCATATGCAGTAACATAAAACCTGAGACGAAGACTATATTCAACGAGAACTTTAGTTTTTCCTGAAGGCTCCCTAAGCGGAACGAAGAAATCTTGTTTCTGGAATTGTTTGAAACTCATCATTAAGTTAAGTTTTAGTTTTTGTACATTTATTTAAATTTCAGCTTTTCATTGTAATTATTGCCAGTACTAATAATTTCTTCCTTACAGCTAAGATATTTATCTTGATCTATTTTTGTTATATATATTTTTACCAGACATTGTATTCAAAAATCTACCCTAGGCAAACTAATTTATGCTCTAAATAATTGTTATATTTCAAGGTTTTATAATCACCTTGTGTAATTACTATGGTCCGTAAATAAACCTTATATATTATTTTTTTAAATCAGACTTTTATTGTTCTCAAAAAGGATTTGTAATACCCTGGACCTCATTACTACGATTTTAGGTCGTAACAAAATACAGTGAAGTTTATAATTTATATGTCAAGTGTATGTACCATAACAAATACTTACGCTGAAAGAGTGATCATAGACAAACAGAGCAAAGTGATATCGAAACCCAAGAGAATAGTAATTGGCATAGATACCATGTCGTTTATTCGTTTAATGTGTCTAAAACAGAATAAAGGAAAGGTGGATTAGTATTTCCACTATCAAGGAAGAAGAAGAACCCCTGACCACACAAATTTACAAGAAAAATAATTTCAGCACGTTTTACTTACGTTAACAAGAAGTTATGATAATTAACGCATTCCTTAAGCTTGCCAATACAAACTTCAAGTTCCTCCTCATTTTTTATTTGTTCTAGAGCGAGTTCCTTTAATTTGCCATTCAGGATTCGGAATTGCCCCACAGCTAACAGTATCAGCATGCAGGTCAGAATGTTGAGTCCAACATAGGCGCTTAATCCGACGCATAAAGTATAGATTTCTAGTGCATAAATCGCCAAGAATGGAACTCCCTCAGGAACATAGGCATCAAATATTCCTCGTCCGTTTAAAATGACGGGTCTTAGTGTCATTGATACGCAGGTAAGTAGCAAATATATTACGTATGCTGTTTGCAAACTAAAGTACCTTGCCAGGGCTGTGTTTTGTTTATCACGAAAGTTGATATCAAAGAATTGTTTTACGTCGATTAGAGCTCGGTTTATTTCTTTTCCGTAAATGGTTACGGTTCCAAATTTAACGATCACCTAGAAGACATATACCTACATGTATTTATCTTTTTTAAGACTCTACAGTACTTACTTGAAATACTGTAATAACTGACTCAAAGTACTCTGCTTCAGCATGTTTAACAAAATTTATTATCGATAAACTAATTATAAAACATGAAACTATCCAGTTGAAAATCACAAGTGGCGCTATATTTTTCCTTAAGGGACGCACCCCAGAAAAATGGAGGAATTTAAAACACATGTGAAAGTTGTCTAACAACATTTTTTCGAATGATTTTTCTATCCGCTGCCTGCTCTTTTATACCTTGCGTTAAAAATCAATGGCAAGCATTTTCATTAATAGTTGAACGAGCAGCCTTCCCAAAACCTACAATTAATGTTTTTTTATCTTTCAATAATTGTATATCCAATTTCCTTATATTGAAAATATGAATATATAATAGGAATGGTTTAAATATACTTTTAGTGCTTATCCTGAAACGCATAAAGGGACTTTTTTCGGCCTTTTTTGTTACTGAAGTAGAAGACGAGCTCTTCCGAAGCAAATCCGTATGGTAAGTTGTTGCTTATTTCTACGAAACCCAGAGCACGGCCCCAGTCCAAAATAAGAAAGACCAATCAGTAAAATTTGGGTTTCGATATAACACCGCGATTCGCAGAGATGAGTTGATGGCAGTAAGTAAAGTTTTGTAAAATTTTTTCATCAGTTTCACATTTTTGTGAATAAATGTTGAAGAAGAAAAAAAAACAAAGGTCTTGTTCCCACAAAATTAACCGGTTTCGTGATCAATACATTACATCACATCATCAGGCCACAAGACTACAAATAGGAAAAATTTTTCATGTAAAAAACTATAACAATCCAAATATTACATTAATATAATAAGTTAAGAATTTAATTAAAATGTAAATAGTTAAATTTAATCAAACAAGTAAAACTATTACGATAATATGAAATATTGTTTATATATATATAAAAAATATATGTTTGTAAATAAGATAAAAAAGGTTATTAACAAAAGATACTAAAGAGATTAAAAACAAATGAAATTATGAATATATAATAAGTTAAAATAGAAAATATACTTACATTTCTATAAATACCAATGATTTGTTAATATTAGCATTAATGAAAAATTTGTCCAATTATTAAGAAAACTAATAAATATTGTTTGTAGTTTATTTGTGGCGGATAGTTAATAGTCATTGAACTTAATTCTGGGAATCACGCCAAATTCTAAAAAATAAATAGAAATAAGAAAATTGCCAAAATATGTCAAGATAAAAGTGTAGTATCAAAGGCAAACCTCAACAGTTTGCCCCAGAAAACCACTGTATATAGTTCTAAATGAATATAAATACAATATTGTTATCTAAAATTCGTATCAGTGGTTTTCTAGTATTTTATACTAGAAAATAAAACAAAATGTATATTATATAATGTATAGATATATATATTTATATGATATGTAAAAAACCATTATAAAACAATAACTTATCTTAACAGAACGTTTCGAACCAAAGTCTAAGTCCTTTTTCAACTGTGATTACAAAAAATGACTTGTCAAAAAAGATCACTTTGACACCTGACACTGATTATTAATTAATGCATAGATCACTAGATAAAGAATTCTAATTTATTTTGATATTTCCGTCACGTACTTCTTTTTGGAGAATCGGTAGCCAGACTTCGTCTAGTAACACTGAACTAGTAGAGACGCAGTCGGTACTATTTAGTTGAATACAGGCACTCTCTTTAAGTTTTCGTTTATTACAATGTGTCTCCGTTTGAATTATTTTTGCCTGTGTCCAACTAAATCTGTGGCCATTACTCCAAGCATGTTGTGCCAGTGTAGATTTATCAACTTGGTCATTTTTAACGTTATTTTTGTGTTCAGATATTCTAACTTCTAATGGTCTAGACGTCTCACCTATATATAGTTTTCCACACTCGCATGGAATGCTATAAATACAATTTTTAGATTTTTTAACACTGTTAAAAGGTTTGGTTTTTGTTAAGAATGATCTGATGGTATTGCAAGTTTTAAAGGTGGTTCTTATATTGAACTTATTATCAAGTCGTCTAAATGTTAAAAAAGGTGTAATTAAATGTTTGTATGAAAGAGCTAAAATAATCTCTTCAACAAATGAAATTTTTGATAACGAAAATTTTTTTATAAAAACTGTCTTAAAAGAAAATAATTATCCACAGGATTTTGTTGAGAAATCATTTCTTGAAATTGAGAATAGACAAAATCAGCAACAACAGAGAATTTTGAGAGAACAACCGGTAACCACAATGACCATTCCATATATTTTTGGTTTTTCTGATAGACTTAGACGACTTGGTAATAAGTTCAATATAAGAACCACCTTTAATACTTGCAATACCATCAGATCATTCTTAACAAAAACCAAACCTTTTAACAGTGTTCAAAAATCTAAAAATTGTATTTATAGCATTCCATGCGAGTGTGGAAAGCTATATATAGGTGAGACGTCTAGACCATTAGAAGTTAGAATATCTGAACACAAAAGTAACGTTAAAAATTACCAAGTTGATAAATCTACACTGGCACAATGGCCACAGATTTAGTTGGACACAGGCAAAAATAATTCAAACGGAGACACATTGTAATAAACGAAAACTTAAAGAGAGTGCCTGTATTCAACTAAATAGTACCGACTGCGTCTCTACTAGTTCAATGTTGCTAGACGAAGTCTGGCTACCGGTTCTCCAAAAAGAAGTACGTGACGGAAATATTTAAATAAATTAGAATTCTTTATCTAGTGATCTATGCATTAATTAATAATCAGTGGCAGGTGTCAAAGTGATCTTTTTTGACAAGTCATTTTTTGTAATCACAGTTGAAAAAGGACCTAGACTTTGGTTCGAAACGTTCTGTTAAGATAAGTTATTGTTTTATAATTGTTTTTTACATATCATATAAATATATATATCTATATATTATATAATATACATTTTGTTATATTTTCTAGTGTAAAATACTAGAAAACCACTGATACGAATTTTAGATAACAATATTGTATTTATATTCATTTAGAACTATATACAGTGGTTTTCTGGGGCAAACTGTTGACGTTTGCCTTTGATACTACACTTTTATTAAGTTCAATGAATAAAAACTAATAAATGTTATGTAAAAATACATGTACTTGAATTTATTTAATATCATTAATTAATTTTAAATTAATCAAAATTAAAAACACAAAAGACAATGTACGAGGACAACAGATTAAAATTTAAAATAAAATAAAGTCCTTAACACCGTACAAAAAGGAACTAAATGAAACAAATGTTCTAGATAATCGAAAAATTTTTTTTAAAAAACCTTTGTAACGACCTCTACAGGTGGGAACAAGACCTTTGTTGTTTTTATTCTTCAAATGTTGAACAGTTTGCCTCTAGACCCTTTTGCTGGTCCCAAGGAAGTGGACAAATGGAAATAAAACAATTACGAACTAGTTTATTTGCTTGAAATTTACTTTAAATGTGCCTTAGAACTCACCAACGTGAGTTGTCAAGATATACAGCTTTTAAGCGTTTTATTAAACTACGTTTGCAATCTAGCCAATTTATGATACCAATTTAGCAGGTAATAGTAGGTGTATTAAATTGTTTCAATTTAAGGCTCAACGTGGTGTCTCTTCCTTGAGTTTCATAAGTTATGTGATAGTTTGAAGGAAAGTATAGAAAGAATACGCCGTTTTCAATATCTGCAATTTAAATATGCGTTAAAAAAATAAATAAATATTTCAAATGATTTGAAATATAATTACAAACATATTTTTATTCCTCTAATTCAGTCATCACTATAATTTTCGTAATTTTGAAAACAATGTGATTTTTCAGAAAAGAAGAGATATGAAGTATTTTAAATTTTTCTATTTTTATAATTGAAATTAAAATAACGTTTTCACATTTGACAGCTGTCAAAGTTTCTGTCAACTTAAGAAACATACTAATTTATTATTATTTCAACAAATAATGTACTTAACAAATATTTTTCTATAGGTTTTGGAGGTACTGAATACGAAAGTAAAAAGATATTGTTATACTTGCATATTTTTTATTTAGCAGCATTTTTTGGCAGCTACCAAAAAACATATTTTTTTGACAACAATTTCGTATTTAGCACCTGCAAAACCTATAGAAAAATGTCTGCTTTGTACTTTCAATTGCTCAAATAATTATTAAATGGTATTTTCAGTAAGTTGCCGGAAAATTTGACAGCTGCCAAAAGCGGAAACTTGTTTTTAAATTTTATTTATAAAAATAAAAAGATTTAGATTTAAAGAATTTTATATATCTTTTCTATAAAAACTCACATTGTTTTCAAAATTACAGAAAACATACTCGCAAAATTTTAAATTTGACTAATTTTGGCAACTGTCAAGAATAAAAAGAAGGAATGAAAAACCAATTTTTGGCAGATCTACCTATTATCTATTTTTTAAGTAATGATTTAAAACTAAATTGGGCCAATCTTTATATAATTGTGACCTGTAGACTGATTTTAATTGAAAAAAGGGATATTGTTTAATAAAAAATCAATTTTGGATCTAAATTATAAAAAATTATAACTTAAAACAAAAATATTGTTTGTAGTTTATTTGTGGCGGATAGTTAATATTCATTGAACTTAATTCTGGGAATCACGCCAAATTCTAAAAAATAAATAGAAATAAGAAAATTGCCAAAATATGTCAAGATAAAAGTGTAGTATCAAAGGCAAACCTCAACAGTTTGCCCCAGAAAATCACTGTATATATAGTTCTAAATGAATATAAATACAATATAGTTATCTAAAATTCGTATCAGTGGTTTTCTAGTATTTTACACTAGAAAATATAACAAAATGTATATTATATATATATAGATATATATATTTATATGATATGTAAAAAACAATTATAAAACAATAACTTATCTTAACAGAACGTTTCGAACCAAAGTCTAGGTCCTCTTTCAACTGTGATTATAAAAAAATGACTTGTCAAAAAAGATCACTTTGACAACCTGACACTGATTATTAATTAATGCATAGATCACTAGATAAAGAATTCTAATTTATTTTGATATTTCCGTCACGTACTTCTTTTTGGAGAATCGGTAGCCAGACTTCGTGTAGCAACACTGAACTAGTAGAGACGCAGTCGGTACTATTTAGTTGAATACAGGCACTCTCTTTAAGTTTTCGTTTATTACAATGTGTTTCCGTTTGAATTATTTTTGCCTGTGTCCAACTAAATCTGTGGCCATTACTCCAAGCATGTTGAGCCAGTGTAGATTTATCAACATGGTAATTTTTAACGTTATTTTTGTGTTCAGATATTCTAACTTCTAATGGTCTAGACGTCTCACCTATATATAGCTTTTCACACTCGCATGGAAAGCTATAAATACAATTTTTAGATTTTTGAACACTGTTAACACTCTATCTCCCATCATGAGCAATATTTTTATGGAATATTTTGAAGATAATTACGTAAAAATTTTTATTAACAAACCAAAAATATGGTGGAGATATGTGGATGATATATTTTCAATATGGCCCCATGGCCAAGAGGAATTAAACGGTTTTCTAAATTTTATCAATAATAAAGAAACAACTATTAAATTCACCTTAGAGATTGAGAATGATAATAAATTGCCTTTTTTAGATGTATTAATTAATAAGACAGATATTTTGGAAACTAATGTATATAGAAAAAAGACTTATACAAATAGATATTTGAATTTTAACTCCAACCACCACCTAAATGTTAAAAAGGTGTAATTAAATGTTTGTATGAAAGAGCTAAAATAATCTCTTCAACAAATGAAATTTTTGATAACGAAAAACTTTTTATAAAAACTGTCTTAAAAGAAAATAATTATCCACAGGATTTTGTTGAGAAATCATTTCTTGAAATTGAGAATAGACAAAATCAGCAACAACAGAGAATTTTGAGAGAACCAATGACCATTTCATATATTTTTGGTTTTTCTGTTAGACTTGGTAATAAGTTCAATATAAGAACCACCTTTAAAACTTGCAATACCATCAGATCATTCCTAACAAAAACCAAACCTTTTAACAGTGTTCAAAAATCTAAAAATTGTATTTATAGCATTCCATGCGAGTGTGGAAAGCTATATATAGGTGAGACGTCTAGACCATTAGAAGTTAGAATATCTGAACACAAAAATAACGTTAAAAATTACCAAGTTGATAAATCTACACTGGCACAACATGCTTGGAGTAATGGCCACAGATTTAGTTGGACACAGGCAAAAATAATTCAAACGGAAACACATTGTAATAAACGAAAACTTAAAGAGAGTGCCTGTTTCAACTAAACAGTACCGACTGCGTCTCTACTAGTTCAGTGTTGCTAGACGAAGTCTGACTACCGATTCTCCAAAAAGAAGTACGTGACGGAAATATCAAAATAAATTAGAATTCTTTATCTAGTGATCTATGCATTAATTAATAATCAGTGTCAGGTGTCAAAGTGATCTTTTTTGACAAGTAATTTTTTTGTAATCACAGTTGAAAAAGGACCTAGACTTTGGTTCGAAACGTTCTGTTAAGATAAGTTATTGTTTTATAATTGTTTTTTACATATCATATACATATATATATCTATATATTATATAATAAACATTTTGTTATATTTTCTAGTGTAAAATACTAGAAAACCACTGATACGAATTTTAGATAACAATATTGTATTTATATTCATTTAGAACTATATACAGTGGTTTTCTGGGGCAAACTGTTGAGGTTTGCCTTTGATACTACACTTTTATCTTGACATATTTTGGCAATTTTCTTATTTCTATTTATTTTTTAGAATTTGGCTTGCTTCCCAGAATTAAGTTCAATGAATATTAAAACAAAAAATCCCGCTCGAGAGATCGATGAAGAATTTAAAACGAACATTGAGAAAAAACCAAGGTGATCCAATAAATTCTGAAGTCTAGCGATTTTTGAACAGTATTTTTTGCTAGCATGAAAAACAATTGTCCAATACAAAAAAATTGAAATTATACCTATGACGTGAAAATCAGCGACTCGTTTGACTAATCACGTGATGCGATTAAAAAAACACATTTTTAATGATTCTGCAGTTTCTCGTGACTAAAAATTCTCCCTGTACGTTAAATAATATGTACATTTTCACTTACCGTGACCACAGTTTGGTTATTAATCAGTATATTACCTTCACCAGATATACAAAGCGGTTTCTGACTTCTTCTCATTATCATCAGAAGTGCCTTTCTTATAGGAATAATATTCGGAAGGTACCAGTCGCAATGGTAATATATACTGTCGCTTATAGTAGCTGCCTAAAAAAATTTATTTTTAAAGTGAACCACAGCTCATTTTCAAGCACTTTGTTACATACCTCATCCATCAGAAGCTGTGCCGGTAGCCCGTACAAGAAAAAAAATTCTATAACTACAGCCACAGTGGTCAGTAGCGGTCTGTAGAGTTGGCCATTACCAGCGTCGACACTGCGAAAAATAATTTGAAAATTTGATAATGAAATTGCTAAAGTTTTAGACGTTTCAGTCGTACAACAAGCCCCTGTTCTTGAGTTTTACTTACGTTAGGATATACATATTCGCACATAGCAGCAGAGTCGTTAATCCAATCAGCAAAGTAATTGGTACGGACAGAATATTATTAAGTCGATGAACACACCTAAAAAATGTGACAGAAAAGTTGCTTTCCTAATATTAGATCTAACTAATAATTTTCTACAGTAATCCATCGGTAAATTACGATGGCTCTGAAGGGCCACAGTAAAAATAAAAAAAACTAGAAATTTCTACTTTGAAACTAGAAATTTCTACTTTAAAGTTTTAGTTTTAAAGTAGAAATTTCTACTTTGAAAACTAGAAATTTCTACTTTGTAAGTAGAAATTTCTACTTTAAAACTAGAAATTTCTACTTTGAAACTAGAAATTTCTACTTTAAAGTTTTAGTTTTAAAGTAGAAATTTCTACTTTGAAAACTAGAAATTTCTACTTTGTAAGTAGAAATTTCTACTTTAAAACTAGAAATTTCTACTTTGAAACTAGAAATTTCTACTTTAAAGTTTTAGTTTTAAAGTAGAAATTTCTACTTTGAAAACTAGAAATTTCTACTTTAAAACTATAAATTTCTACTTTAAAACTAGAAATTTCTACTTTAAAACTAGAAATTTCTACTTTGAAACTAGAAATTTCTTTTAGTTTTAAAGTAGAAATTTCTACTTTGAAAAATAGAAATTTTTACTTTGTAAGTAGAAAATTGAAAAGTAGAAATTTCCAGTTTCAAAGTAGAAATTTCTAGTTTTAAAGTAGAAATTTCTAGTTTTTTTAATTTCTACTGTTGCCCTTCAGAGCCATCGTAGTAAATGGTTTATAACGATTTATCGTTCTGATTTCTACAGCTGCTCAAGACTTACGTGATTAAAAAGTTGTGATACTCAACGTAGTTCTTAATTTTGTTGAGATACATTTTAGTATCGTGTTCGCTTCTCGCTTCATTCAATTTCATTTTTCTAAGCCTCTCGTTTAAACGTCGAAACTGCGCGAAAATTAGTATTATCATTGTACAAAACAGTATGTTAAATACACAGATAATCACTGAGGCAGTCATACTTATGTATAACTTGACACCAAATGCCACTTCTAGCGGTACTTTATCTGGTATGTAACTAAGATATAATATGCTTAAATCTCTTATATATATCGGTTCTATTATAATCGATGTAGCTGCCAGAAATAAATAAACCATATAAACTTTTCGTCCTTTTACGAATCTCCATATGTCTTCGTTTCCGCTTTGAGGAAGATCGTCGCTCCAAAATTGCTGGACGCATTCCAGCATTCTCCTTATTTCCTGCCTCTTTGAAAATAGAATTACGTATTTTATGCAAGGCTGAAGAAAAATTGTTGAAAATTATATTACTAGGCGATTTAAATTTGCGTCTGGCTTGTTTAAGTCTGTATATAAAATGATAGTCTTTTACTTACCAGAATTACCAGAACCATCGACTCCACGGATTTTAAACTTGGGTCTAGAACCATTTTTAAAGCTACCAAGACGGTTAGGCCCGTAAAAAGTAGCATGTTTGATGCGAAATATGTCGCAGATATTGTTTTCTGAGGATGGAGCCGTATGAGGGTAAGTAACCTGCAAGGCCAGTACAAGTCTTTCTCCATGGTTAGCGATGAACTGTCTTCTGTCTCACGAGTTTGAAATATATTTATCGCATTATTACATGAGGCATATCCTTATATAGATGTTTTAAATAGGACAATAGAGTAAAAGGTTAAATTTAATGGTTTAAAATGATGTAAGTGGAGTGAGTAATAAGGGTAGTTTTGAAAAACGTTGAAAATTATATCATGAATATATGATGATACTAAATTTTCTGGTAATGTTATCTGTTTAAATTTGTAATCCATCTTGGTAACGTGAGCAAATTTACTCACGGTGTACCATGTGTTCGCAAAGATATGGTCAGTGTGGCCAAGAAGAAACTTGCACGTCTTCTTAATAAAAATATTTAAAAAAACGAACAACTCTCCTTTGCCTTTGCTACTAATTCCATCATTTATTTCATTTACTTGAATTTAATGAATAAACTAAAAACAATTATTCTAATATTGTATTATACATAATTTGTTCCATTCTCGTTGCAATAGATTCGTAATCGTTATCAAACAATATTTGTAATATTCCTTCTGTTGCATGGCAAAAGGCATTCTTCATCTCAGTATTACAATAGTTAAGAAATTCTAAGCACCTTTTTTATTCTTACTGCTAAGGTATTGTGCATAAAACAGCTGGCTTGTAAACAAAGCTGAAACAAAAAGACATGACCTTCAGACGATACACAACGAAATTAAATCGGTAATTTCCCAAATAACTCGTATAATATTGTTTTACTACTTACCTAGCCATAAAGACCGAAGTTAAGATATTAATTGAATATTTGGAACATTCGTTTGTTTATATTTAGGCTTTTCGAACTGTCAGTTGATAGTACAGAATTTCTGTCGAATTTAGTCGTAGGTTATCTGTGGCATAGAGCTGATGTTTTGAAGTATCGCCTTGGAGAGTCGTGGCGCTGTCTAATTAATGTATCGTGACGTTAGTCACGGTCGGAAATTGTTAGATAATAAATATCGACGAGATGTGAGTGTCATGGAATTGTCTTTTGCATAAGAGACTTGGTTTATTCTTAATAGGCTCTGTAATATATCGTATATATTCGAGTGAACTCGTGAAAACTCTTGGAGTCACGGACCATTCTACAAGTATGAAGTGAGAAGCGTAGGAGGCTGACAATTTGACATTTCCGACATACCATTTCCGGCATTTCATTTTCCTGAACCAGGCGATAGTGGTAATTTATTTCCAATCTTTGGGATTATTGATGGAGAGCATAGAAAATATGGTGGTAATCTGTTATTGATGTTGGAGAGTCCACATATTTTGCCAATATTTGGGATTAGACACTCAAATTTTATTACCATTTTCACCTTAAGAGGCTAACAACTAGTCCTCCCCTAGGGAGGAAATTGCCGGGGTAATACATGATAGGTTTTTAATTATTTTGCAATATACAGGGTGTCCCAGCCTCGCGACGGCCAAATGTCCTGGCTCTCCTATAAGAGATATCGAAAAATTTCAAAAACGAGATGATAGAGGACACAATGGTGCATAGTATAAAAATATTTTGAAATATACAGGGTGATCGATTTAGGCGTGATGTCATAAACTTGTTTTTTTAAATGGAACACTAGGTATGTTATTACATATTTGAATTCTCATTTTAAAGACGACTCAATCGATATGCCACTTGATGGGTCTGCGATGGGTCGGTACCATGATATGGGTGAGTTTGTACCAAAAACGTGGCAACTTTGTGAGCTCACTGTGGCGTAGCGGAAACGCAATTTGAGTTCTAGTTTGTGCCAAAAATTGTCAAAAACCCTGTAGTTTACGCTGCTGTTATCGAATCTAACGAAATCGGTAATTTTATACCGGGTGAGTCAGGAAACGCCAAATCTACTTTTTCCCATTTTTTTCAAATGGAACACCCTGTATATTATGACACCAAAGGAGAGCTCTTTGAAAGAGCTTTCCACTGATATAAAGGTTCAAGGGTCTATCTGTCATGGGTGCCAAGATATTTGATGGCAAAGTGGCACAATTCGAGGTTTATTAAAAAATTACACTCAATTTTCAATTGTTTTGTAAATTTTCGCTGAAATCGGCTCTTTTCAATAAGAAAATTTTGCAACAATAAAGTGAACTATTGACAAGACTGGTATTTTTATGACAGGTACCTACTTGATTTTTTTAAATTTATTTCAATAAATTGAAAGTTGGGAGCAATATGAATTTCTCTATAATTTTTTATTTATTCTTTCGATGATAGTACGTGGAACAACAGCTTCCCAAACTTAACAACAATTTTATTATCTTTCATTGAATTGAAAATGAAAGTATTTTTTGGTCTTATTTTAGAAAAATGAAGAACAGTATCTAAAAACTGAAAAAAAAAAATACTACGAAAAGGTACGTTTTATTAAGCACCTTCGTTCTAAAATAGTAAATCGCTTCGCGACAAAATTACTTCGGGCTAGAAAATACTTGCCATGACATGAATTTATACACACATTTCAGAAAAGAAATTAAATTTAACAGGCGCTGACTTTTTTATACTTAAGATCTTTTCTGTACTGAAGTACGGTTTTTTCTCCGAGTATAAGAATTATTTTCAAAATTTTCTTACTGAAAAGAGCCGATTTCAGCGAAAATTCACAAAAATTGAAAATTAAGTGTAATTTTTTAATAAACCTCGAATTGTGCCACTTTGCCATCAAATATCTTGGCACCCATGACAGATAGACCCTTGAACCTTTATATCAGTGGAAAGCTCTTTCAAAGGTCTTTCCTTTGGTGTCATAATATACAGGGTGTTCTATTTGAAAAAAATGGGAAACAGTAGATTTGGCGTTTCCTGACTCACCCGGTATAAAATGACCGATTCCGTTAGATCTGATAACAGCAGCGTAAACTACAGGGTTTTTGACAATTTTTGGCACAAACTAGAACTCAAATTGCTTTTCCGCTACGCCACAGTGAGCTCACAAAGTTGGCACGTTTTTGGTACAAACTCGCCCATATCATGGTACCGACCCATCGCAGACCCATCAAGTGGCATATCGATTGAGTCGTCTTTAAAAGGAGAATTCAAATATGTAATAATATACCTAGTGTTCCATTTAAAAAAACATAAGTTTATGACATCACGCCTAAATCGATCACCCTGTATATTTCAAAATATTTTTATACTATGCACCATTGTGTCCTCTATCATCTCGTTTTTGAAATTTTTCGATATCTCTTATAGGAGAGCCAGGACATTTGGCCGACGCGAGGCTGGGACACCCTGTATGCAAATTTAAATCTTATTATTACGTATTGACTGCTCTAATTTAGAATATAACGACTTAATAATTGTCTGCATTGAACTTAATTCCGAATGAATTAATAATGCTAGTTTCATAAAATCTATCGGCATGAAAAATTCATAGATACCAGGTGTTTACAATGATCAATGCTCAATAAGTTCTGTAGCAAATTAGAGACCGTGAATAACTGCAAGGTTAATAAAGTTTATATAATCCACGTGTCTTTTGTAAAATATTTAATTTCAGGTAACTTGTTAGAAGTTTCTAAATAAATCGATATTGGAATTTTACGCCAACAGAATATATCGTTTAAATTATATACTTTCGTAGCAGGAACAGATTATCAAAGTCTTCAAGCTGTGAGTATGTGAGTAAATAAAAGTGTGTCACAACATACAGGATAAAATAATATCATTTCTAAGTTGTTTGAGAAGAAGCGAACAAACGAAAAAAAATAATTATTTTAATAATGCAATTTATACTTAATACATAATCACATAAATACTAATTAGACTAATTAGACAAATTTTTTAATAGTTAATACAGGGCCTTTCAACTAAAACTTGACGCCCCCCCCCATAAATATAAAACCGAAAAAAAAATTAGATGCTCCCCCAAGAACAGAAATCGACGCGAATTCAAATTTTTTTTTCGGTTTTGTAATTATAGGGGGTCAAGTCTTCGTTGAAAGACCTTGTATAAATTCTAAAATATTATTGTGTACGTTCGCTGGGTGATATCTTGTTTCAGGATTAATTGCTGCAAAATTAAAGTAACTCCTTTGCTGAAAATGTATCCAACAGTGTCGTTGTTGTCTTCCAATAACATAGAAGCATGGAATTATGTAATGGTTTGAAAAAAAGTATAAAAGCTATACGTCGTCTTCAACATCTAAAAGAAAAAACAAAATTGAGCAAAAAAATGGGCCAAGATTATAATTAATTAATTAATTAATAAAAGTTTCCTTTAACAAGTTAGAAATTAATGGTTTGATAAAACGATTCAAATGCAATAATAAACACAATAATAAACACAGAACAAGGAGATGCTCTGTCTGCTCTGCTTTTCGCCATAAAAACAGAAGGGATCGGTACAATTAACAAAAACTTTATCCAAGCAATAGCGGATGACGTGGTGATCATTTCAAGAAAAAAAAAAGGAACTAGAAAGAGCAACATTGAAACTTGAAGAAGCGAAGAACAGAGAATTAAGGCTGAATGAGAAAAAAAACAAACCATATGTTAATGATTTAATTTGCCATTCGTTACAGCAGGTTATAGTTTCTATTTTGCGTATTAAAATATGACTCCTCACAACCGAATAACATTGTATTCGCATTTGATCGGTATGTGGTAGAAAAAATACAACAAAAACGCCACAGCGGATGAACGTTGTGAACGAGGCTCGTCCCGGGCTAGAGAGACGGTCTTTTGCCTATCGAATTTTACCTAGGTAAGTCATACATTTCTTGTAGTCGCTTAAATATCGCTATTAATAAAATTTGCTTATTAATTACTGCTTCAGCTTTATTGTGCTATAGTAAAAATAATAATTTGTCAAAATAATTACCGTATTTCGTATTATTTCCATATTTTGGATTACTTATTTTCAGATAATTACCTAGTAGCACGTGGATGGGTATTCCCATTTTCGTTTTACCGTATCTTGTCTAAAGTAGACGTTTTCGTGGTTCAATTATTGTTAATTGACACGTTATACAATATTTAAATTGTATAAATTATCGCTGTAAGTGAAACTTGAAGATTATCGTTATTTCGTACATAGAACAATTTCTGTGTGGATTTTTATTGTTATTAGGTTCGACTGTGGTTCATATAAGCTGGAAAAAGGAAAACTACACTGGTTTTGGATAGTGAAGGAAGTCCACTTGAGACTTAGGTTTTTGCCGAATTTATTTACTGTCCAGAGCTACAGATTTCTGTCCAGGAGCTTCCAAAGCATACGGGGTAAGTGATCTATAGTATTTTTTTCTTCTCTTTGAATTAATCAATTTGTAGTACATTTGATCACTTGCTTCGGATGTGACAGAAGTCCGATTTTCTGGTTTCCTTTTTTCATCATATTCACGCTATCACAGTTCTCTATATCGATTTTATTATTGACAAATTATTATTATTAGTTCATTCCTTAATTTTCGTGTAAGTTACAAGAGTGTAGATTTACCTTGGTTTTACGTATTTCCTGCCATTTTGAATTACACATAAGTTCATTCATTTTTGTCCGTCGGAAAGCGAAAGACATTATCGGTATTTCATATATTAATTTTTGATATTTTTACCGTTAAACTATTAGTAAAATATTAACTTGAAAACTTTGTGTGCTAAAATTTCAAATTTATTTCAATATTGTGATTATTGTTACCAATTATTTTGTTATTAATATTAAATATCTGAATCTTCAGTTATTACTGCGCCCATATATTGCTAGAAAGAGCAACATTGAAACTTGAAGAAGCGAGGAGCAGAGACTGAGTGAGAAAAAAACAAACCATATGTGTTGCAATAAGGAAGAGGAGCAATATCAGAATTTATATGCGGAGGAAGCAACATACAGGGAAGAATACAGAAATAGTATAGCAACAAGAAAATGTTAAAAGATAAAAGTTAAGCAAAAACGAAACTAAGAATATATAAAACTCTATAAGACCAATAGTATCACACGCAATGGAAACAATAACACTATCCAATAATGAAGAACTTAAAATATTGGAAGGGAAGTTAATAAGAACAATAATGGGCCCAAAGGAAATTAGTCAAAACGAGCATAGGGAATTAATGAACCATGAAGTGGAAGAGATTCTGGGAAAGGGAAACATTGTAGGAGCTATAAAATCGATGAGAATCAGCTGGTACGAACACTTACACAGAAGAAAAAGTAAGAGAGCATCAAGAACGATAACGGAATGGAACCCTAGGGGTAGACCAAGAAGCAGATGGAAGAAACAGGTTGAGGAAAACATTAAAGATTTGAAGATTGATCTGTAGAGAAAAAGAATACCAAACAGACAAGGATGGAGAAAAATAGTAGGACCGGCAAAAACACGCCATACGTCATGAGAGAGACCTTAAACCTTAAAATTAGGGATACTATAAGTTCTGAAGAGAACAGCTACAATTTCACCAGTTCTCCCGAAATCTATATTAACCATAATTGCCTTAAGTGGTTTATGTATCTTTTACTTACCAGTAATATAGTTTTATTGTTAATAGCAACAAAACTTTCAGCGGAAAGGCGAACAGGTCTCTGGCTTCTTATCATAATCATCAGTAAATATTTTCGCAAAGGAATTATGTTTGGTAGATACCATTGGCAATGGCAATAAATCGTGTTTCCGATTTCTGCCGCCTTGAAAAAAATAAATATGGATTCGATTATCAGATTGATTAGTTTATAATTATACGACTTGAGTAAATACGTACCTCATCCGTCAATAATTGCGCTGGTAAACCGTAAATAAAAAAAAATTCGCAGACCACTACAAAGCTGACCAGTCCATTTCGGATCCAATCTATTTTGGTCACATTACTAAAAATAATTTAGAAGCATTAAGAACAATTTAGTACGTTTGGTTTTTGATATAGTAGTTCAGTGTGCGCGCGCCGGTCAATAGTAGCTAAACCATTGGACTTATGAGAAAATTGGCATGGCTCAAAAAATGGAAACAATTGCTTTTGAAACCAAATAATGAAGGTAGTTTCGGATAAATTAGGCCAAGGTTGAGTTACATATAAATTTTAAAGAAAAATAAACTGAAAATGGCGGAGATACAACAGTTTTAAAAATGTGTGTTTTCGAACAAAAATTATTTCTAAACTTGACAACGCTGCATTCAATTTTCGATTCACAAAAAATTTTAGATTTCAATACAGAACTCACTTTATATAGAAACACAGGGTGTTCCATTTGGGAAAAACGTCGTATTTAGTACCTACCAGTATTTTTGAAACTTGAAAATAATTTTGAGTTATAGTAGAGATGGAACATTACATTTTATTTAGAAAATTTTCACATAAGTCCAACGGTTTAGCGACTATTGGCTGATGCACGCATATTGGACTACCCTGTATATTGGCCAGGTCATAAAAACTGTTTATTTGTTGGTCTTTTTTTTTGTAATTCCACAAACACCAATTTTGGGTACTATGAATAATCTATTACTTTTTTGTTATTGTAGGTAGTAGCTTTATTAGATTTAAATACGCATTAGATATATTTACCTTTAATATTTTATGATCAGACAATGAGTTAATTATAGGTTCAGGTTCAGTCCTTGTTACACAGAATATAATCTACTAATAACATGGTATTTTACGGGTGGCAATTTATTCATCAATATTGCTACGTATTTTGTAAGCATTTAGTAAGAGATTAAATCTAAGTAGTCTTTAACCTCCTATTTGATTTTATCTCAGATGTTTACATTAAAACCTCCAATTATAATAAAGTTTACATTACAACTTACTATACAGGGTGTCTCACCGGGAACCGAATCGATCGTGTGTAAAATAAGCTAGTTGGTATCGATTTCCGGTATAACCGGAAGTGCCAAATGATTGTAATTATTTTCGTTGGATTGGCCACACTGACTTTAGTAAATCCCAAATTTTCAAAAAATCTTGTTACTTACTTTTGCCTATATCGATCGATTCAGTTCCTGGTGAGACACCCCGTAGGCGACGCAAATGAGAAAGAAAATATCTCTGATTGCCCCGAGGAGAGCCCTGGCATATAACACATTTGAATAAAATACTTTTTCTTTTAAAACTCATTATTACAATAAACTTGTCTTTGTAAGTCATTCTAATGAAATAAAAAGCTTTTCCTGTAAATGTCATATTCCTAGTGAACTTTGTTCAATATTATTATAGTGAACTTTGCTATGTAAGTAATCATCTTTTTGTGCAATTACTGCAACAAGCAGTATGCCCGCTATAATGAAACAAAATGCATATTGCCCAACAATTTTTTAATTTTTATTATTAAGCCTCTGTCTTCATTTTGATAACATAAATATATTTATTGTTTGTAGTTTATTTGTGGCGGATAGTTAATATTCATTGAACTTAATTCTGGGAATCACGCCAAATTCTAAAAAATAAATAGAAATAAGAAAATTGCCAAAATATGTCAAGATAAAAGTGTAGTATCAAAGGCAAACCTCAACAGTTTGCCCCAGAAAACCACTGTATATAGTTCTAAATGAATATAAATACAATATTGTTATCTAAAATTCGTATCAGTGGTTTCTAGTATTTTACACTAGAAAATATAACAAAATGTATATTATATAATATATAGATATATATATATATATTTATATGATATGTAAAAAACAATTATAAAACAATAATAAATAAACAACTATTAAATTCACATTAGAGATTGAGAATGATAATAAATTGCCTTTTTTAGATGTATTAATTAATAAGACAGATATTATGGAAACTAATGTAGGTATATAGAAAAAAGACTCATACAAATAGATATTTGAATTTTAACTCCAACCACCACCTAAATGTTAAAAAAGGTGTAATTAAATGTTTGTATGAAAGAGCTAAAATAATCTCTTCAACAAATGAAATTTTTAATAACGAAAAACTTTTTATAAAAACTGTCTTAAAAAAGAAAATAATTATCCACAGGATTTTGTTGAGAAATCATTTCTTGAAATTGAGAATAGACAAAATCAGCAACAACAGATAATTTTGAGAGAACAACCGGTAACTACAATGACCATTCCATATATTTTTGGTTTTTCTGATAGACTTAGACGACTTGGTAATAAGTTCAATATAAGAACCACCTTTAAAACTTGCAATACCATCAGATCATTCTTAACAAAAACCAAATCTTTTAACAGTGTTCAAAAATCTAAAAATTGTATTTATAGCATTCCATGCGAGTGTGAAAAGCTATATATAGGTGAGACGTTTAGACCATTAGAAGTTAGAATATCTGAACACAAAAAAAAACGTTAAAAATTACCAAGTTGATAAATCTACACTGGCACAACATGCTTGGAGTAATGGCCACAGATTTAGTTGGACACAGGCAAAAATAATTCAAACGGAGACACATTGTAATAAACGAAAACTTAAAGAGAGTGCCTGTATTCAACTAAATAGTACCGACTGCGTCTCTACTAGTTCAGTGTTGCTAGACGAAGTCTGGCTACCGATTCTCCAAAAAGAAGTACGTGACGGAAATATCAAAATAAATTAGAATTCTTTATCTAGTGATCTATGCATTAATTAATAATCAGTGTCAGGTGTCAAAGTGATCTTTTTTGACAAGTCCATTTTTTGTAATCACAGTTGAAAAAGGACCTAGACTTTGGTTCGAAACGTTCTGTTAAGATAAGTTATTGTTTTATAATTGTTTTTTACATATCATATAAATATATATATCTATATATTATATAATATACATTTTGTTATATTTTCTAGTGTAAAATACTAGAAAACCACTAATACGAATTTTAGATAACAATATTGTATTTATATTCATTTAGAACTATTACAGTGGTTTTCTGGGGCAAACTGTTGAGGTTTGCCTTTGATACTACACTTTTATCTTGACATATTTTGGCAATTTTCTTATTTCTATTTATTTTTTAGAATTTGGCGTGATTCCCAGAATTAAGTTCAATGAATATAAATATATTTGTTTTGCTTCTGCTTAAAGAAACCCCAGCAAACGCAGTCTAAAGATCTATATTAGTGTTGTTTTTTCAATTTAGAAGCCTGATGATTGACAGTGTTTATTATTTACAGATCTTTACTAGTATAAAACGAATAAAATAATTGCTATTCTTAAAATTTCGTGCTTTTTTAAATGCGTTAACTACAAACAATAATAAAAAATACGTGCATTCGTTACAGCAGGTTATAGTTTCTATTTTGCGTATTAAAATATGACTCCTCACAACTGAATAACCCTGTATTCGCATTTGATCGGTATGTGGTAGAAAAAATACAAAAAAAAACGCCACAGCGGATGAACGTTGTGAACGAGACTTGTCCCGGGCTAGGGAGAGCGTCTTTTGCCTTTCGAATTTTACCTAGGTAAGTCATACATTTCTTGTAGTCGCTTAAATATCGCTATTCATAAAATTTGCTTATTAATTATTGCTTCAGCTTTATTGTGCTATAGTAAAAATAATAATTTGTCAAAATAATTACCGTATTTCGTATTATTTCCATATTTTGGATTATTTTGATAATTACCTAGTAGCACTTTTTTTTAAGCACGTGGATGGGTATTCCCATTTCCGTTTTACCGTATCTTGTCTAAAGTAGACGTTTTCGTGGTTCAATTATTGTTAATTGTCACGTTATACAATATTTAAATTGTATAAATTATCGCTGTAAGTGAAACTTGCAGATTATCGTTATTTCGTACATAGAACAATTTCTATGTGGATTTTTATTGTTATTAGGTTCGACTGTGGTTCATATGAGCTGGAAAAAGGAAAACTACACTGGTTTTGGATAGTGAAGGAAGTCCACTTGAGACCTAGGTTTTTGCCGAATTTATTTACTGTCCAGAGCTACAGATTTCTGTCCAGGAGATTCCAAAGCATACGGGGTAAGTGATCTATAGTATTTTTTCCTTCTCTTTGAATTAATCAATTTGTAGTACATTTGATCACTTGCTTCGGATGTGACAGAAGTTCGATTTTCTGATTTTCCTTTTTCATCATATTCACGCTATCACAGTTCTATATCGATTTTATTATTGACAAATTATTATTATTAGTTCATTCCTTAATTTTCATGTAAGTTACAAGAGTGTAGATTTACCTTGGTTTTACGTATTTCCTGCCATTTTGAATTAGGCATATTCATTCATTTTTGTCCGTCGGAAAGCGAAAGACATTATCGGTATTTCATATATTAATTTTTGCTATTTTTACCGTTAAACTATTAGTAAAATATTAATTTGAAAACTTTGTGTGCTAAAATTTCGAATTAATTTCAATATTGTGATTATGGTTACCAATTATTTTGTTATTAATTTTAAATATCTGAATCTTTAGAGTTATTACGTCATTAACGTTTCTAAGTTTAAATTGTTCCGTACAAATCTGACATTAAATTAGTCCTTTAAAAATTACAGTCTCCTCATGGTTTTCCACCTATAGGACAAATTCAATCAAGTTAGGTTATTTGTTAACGAACTGATAGTGAAGTTTTGCAACCTTACTAAATTCTTGTGTTCGAATTTTAGTATTATTTTGTTAATAATTCAATTTTTTTAGTAATTGGTGTCAGATACCGTATTTTTATGTAAATTTGGTAATTTTACAAATTCTAATATCTTGTTGTGTCATTTTGACAATTTTTTTCTATTGTAATATTAAGAAATATTAATTTTGTGAATTTTATCTAGTAATTTAACTATATTGCCGGAACTTTATTTTTTTTCATCTACCACTAGTTGAAATAATTTTCAACCTAGTTTTATTTCTCTATTTCCTTTTCTCAACTGTTCTGTCTTTATTTCATGACATCTGGCTTTCTGGAAATTTGACTCACTGGAAATCGATACTGAATTAACAAAATCAGAGGTAAGGAGATATTGGGTGTTCCCGAAAAGTAACAAATTTGGTTGGAACCTGAACACTCTGGATTGAGCAAGAGTGTGGAGACAGGATCTCGCAACCTTTTCATCAACCTCGAGTACTCGCAGGATTCATCGCTACTAGGAGAACCCCTTCCGTCTCAGTTCATTTCCGTCGAGTAAGCCTTTACAACAGTAAAACTGACAGACAGAGAAATTGGTTAAATTGTAATTTTTATTCATATTTTTTGTTCATATTTTCAATATTTTTAATTATATTCAGTTCTAAGTCATTGTTTCTTGTAAAGAATTTGTAAGACTAAACTTGTTAAATTCACAGCTTTCTTTTCTTTCTATAGTTTATGTAGTAAATACCTAATTGTGTTTTCGATAAACTTTTGTGTATTTAGTTATAAATACTCTGGCGCCCATATATTGCTCTCAATATTATCTCAGTACTCTAAAACAAGGCTTCACCGAATTCACAACCACACTGTAGCTAGCTAATTGTTTGGCTGCACTTGGAATTGGGCCAATTCAATTCACAAATGTCGTTGCATTGCAAAATTGAGTTGCTGAGTATTCTTTATTACCTACTATGGGTTTAACTAAAATTTTTATTAAGTAATACATTATTTTGTTTTTTTTTAAGTTATTTCCCGATGTGCAAGAAACGCATGTTTTTTTTAAATAGTTTCAATCAAAGGGGAATTAACGTTAGTGATTAACGTGGCAAACAATTTAAAATGCTAATATTATTTTAAACGTCGATTATGATACTTACGTCGCTGATAAAACATACGCATTTATAACCAATAACAAGATGCTTATCATTATCGATAAAAAAATGGGCCGTGACAATATTTGGTTCAGATTTTTCGTGAACCTGGAAACAAATCGCAATTAATAAATAAAATGGCATAAGAGTATAAGGACTCTTATAGTTTCACTTACGTTATTAAGAAGTTGTGGTACGCAACTTTGGCTTTTAAACTGCGTAAACATACTTTAAGATTTCGGTCGCTTTCCATGGCACAGAGTAAGTTTAGCGATTTAATTCTAAAGCCCAACAGTCTAAATTGTGCCACAACCAGTATTATGATCGAGCAGATTAACATGTTGAAACCTGTGTAAGTAAACACTAAAAACCATATTACATACAACTCTAACAAATAAATAAAAGGATATGGTATTTGAGGTGGTACATAACAGCTAAATATTGTGGATCCAGTTAAAATAAAAGGTTTTGCGATAAATCCCACGAAAATAAGAACCATAATTAACACGTACAACTTTCCACCCATTTCCAAATTTTTCATTAAAGTGTTTATCTGCGGATCACTAGAGTCGTGTTTCCAAAACTTAGCAACTTCTCCTAGGGCTTGTTTCAGGGCATCTTTTTTGCATATCAACACTGCGTACTTGATCGAAACCTATAATTGAACGTATTATTGTGGAATTGGACTAGTTGTTTTTGTCATAAATTTATAAAAAATGACGTGCAAAAAAGTCGGGGGAATGTTTTAACCTTGCCCCCTAGTTTTACCCGCCCATGAATTATTTGTTATTTATTTCTTTGGTCGATTCAAAATTATGGAAAAGGAAACTTTTAGAATTGTAACTGCAACACCCTGTATCTCGGTATTACTTACAACCATTTTTAATTAAGCTAAATTATACTTACTTGTGAAATTTCACTGAGCGATTCTATAGATTCCAACTTCATTTCCGTACACAGTTTAATTAATATCAGAAAGTATATGCATATTATACTAAATGAGTTGAAAACAATAATGGGTCTGTGCAAAGTGCGTAGAGGGTGTACTCCTATAAAGGAAAGTAATGTGAAACAGAACCAACTATTTACTGGCATGTTCACTTCACGATTAATTACAGATAGGTGTTTTATTATTAAATATTAAGCCGTAAGTTCCGTGTAGGTTTATATATATAGCAAGAAATTGTACGTGAAAATTTAGAGCATCAACACCTTTAAGTTTTATATTTAGACACTTGCATTAATAAAATATTAGATCTTACTTCATTTTAATGTATTGTATGCAGTTGCTCAGACAACGGCATTATTGATATTTAAATGTGTCGCACGGTTGGCGGATTTTGCAGGTAACTGTCGGTAGATGAATAATAAAAAAATTATGTATCATTTTTTGTTTTATATAGCATACATGAAAGTACTAATAGTATAATAGTGGAGGGAAATTAGTCAAGAAAATTTATGAAAAGTAATGTAATTGGAAAGTTGAATTTTTTTTGTTTTTTGTTTTATAGTAGGACCAGGATTTTTCGACCTCATTGCGGAACGAGGATTCTGTTTTTTCAACAGTTCTTGTCAATATGAATCTCGTTGCTAAAGGGGTGAAAAAAATAATCGAAGATGTAAAAAATTTCAGGGATACGAGAGGAAGGTTATGTCGTGATAACTCGAAATTTTGGTGGAGGGCAATCCTGCTACAGGTGTAATTACTGCGATATCTCTTAATAATAAAACCCATTAATGCAATTATTGTAATAATACAATTTATTCATACGATAGCGTACATATCCTTTGTGAACAACGTAATTGTATGAGGCGCCGTTTAAGATATTATTAATATTACAAATATATATAATAATTATTGAAATATATATATTTTTCATTAAATATATTTATTTTGTTAAAATATTTATAAGTTTTATAAATATATATATCTTTGTAAAAATATATATATTTTTTTACGAATATATAAATATATTTCCACAAATATATATTATTTCTGCTAACATATATTTATATTGAAAAGAGCTTTTATCGTCGTATGCTAGGTGGCGCCATGCTGATTAAATTTAGGTAAAATGCCCGTATTAGGAAGCTCACCAAAGAATTCTTCTATTGAAACGGACATAACTGCAAGCAACCGCTTTCATGAACCTTTTTATATGTGAAAATTAAAAAAATACGCACACACGTTCCAAACGTCAAATGAACGATAAATAAAAAATAAGGTTAATGTTTACAGCATACGTACATTGACATTTGACGCCACATTGCCAAATTTAATACGGGCATTTTACTTAAATTTAATCAGCATGGCGCCACCTAGCGTACGACGATAAAAGCTCATTTCTATATAAACATATGTTAGCAGAAATAATATATATTTGTGAAAATATATTTACATATTCGTAAAAATATATATATATATTTTTACAAAGATATATATATTTAACGAAAAAATATATATATTTCAATAATTATTATATATATTTGTAATACTAATAATGTCTTAAACGGCGCCTCATATAATTGCATAGCAAAGACAAAGTATTACAGAATTAAAATACAATAACTATTCACAAAGCTAGGATTTACAAATAAATACAAAACCAAGTAACTAAGTAAGGATTATCTACACTCGTCGAAAATAAATTACTATATTAACTAGAACTTCTGAAACTATAAAATTTGGTAAAAACCTTGCGGTGGAATTAAATACTGATTAAGTAACAAATATGGTAAACAGTAAACTGTATTCCAACAAAGATAAAGGCATATTGAACAGGTGAATGCTATTAATTAATAGTTAGTGTAATTTATAATAATATTGTGAAAGTTTGCTGAGTGTAATTTTGTGTCAGGAGAAATTAGGTAATTTCTTTACTACTAAATGTGCATCTAATCCTGCCATCACTTTTCTTCGATCCCATAGAGTCAAGAAATTATGTAATGGTTTCAAAAAAAGTGTAGAAGCTATACGTCGTCTTCAGCATCTAAAAAAAAATTGAAACTTAATCAGCAAAGTCATTTCAACGAAAATGTTATTCTTAATAATAGTATTTTGAAGGCAACTGTTTTCGTTAGCTTCCAATTCCCCCACTTTATACTAAGAAGTGTCATTCCTTATTTTTTCATAATAAATAGTAGGTATATTTTACAACAAGAGATGAAAATACTGTTCTTTTACAAAATACAACGGCGCCGGCGTCTGCTAATCACTCGAAAAAATTTTCAATTTAAAGTAAGTATTAAAAATGAAGGGTTTTGGCGTAAACTAGGTATCTTTGTAAACAGAATCAATAGAAACCTATTAAACGAGGTGCCACTCGACCCCCTTTCGATTTAAGATTTTAGAGGTGAATCTAATAAAAATCTTCAAACTTCTTCAGAAAGAAATGCAGTTGGTTAATGTAGTGAAAACTTTCATTGACAAGAATTCAAACCCCTCATAAGTAAAACAGGCTGGTGAAACTCTTTTCCTACTTGTATACGATGCAAGGAAAATCACAAATCTCTCACTCAACTCATACAGATTAAATCAATTCAAAAAATCGCTGCAAAAACAAAAATCTAAGTTGGAATTATTACCACCAACTTCAGAGGCAGTCTCTCAACAGTGGGGATAGAAGAAAATTAACGGCCCCTTACAACCTGTGACAATACTATTTGTGCCAACACCAGAATCAATATTGCAACTTATCTCCTGCAACCGCAACAGAAAAGCAGGTTTAAGATGCTCACAAATTTATGCAAATTGTCAAGGAGTACAATGTCTAAATTCATGAATAAAATTGGCTAAGATCTAAACGACGCAGAAGAACTAATTTGGAAGATATCGTCCAGGAGACGGATTCTATCGATTCCGATCTTCTTTAGATTAGAATATAAAATTTTGATCTTCTCGAAAATCCTCACTTATACAATGATTATGTACTTTTTTCATTTTGCAGAATATATTCACAGGTAAACAAGCAGATAATGAAGGAAGCAAACGTAAAATTGGGGAAAAAATTTAAATAAAAAAGTAAAACATTAATGTTTATCTATAAATGTCATACAAATAAATAACAACAGCATTATTTCCCTAATCTTCTTAGGTAGTTTATATATCCTACAACATTGTAATACTTACTAGTAATATAGTCCGATTGTTAATATCGATAAAATTCTCAGCAGAAAGACGGACAGGTGTCTGGCTCCTTATCATCATCATTAGTAAATATTTCCGCACAGGGATTATGTTTGGTAGATACCATTCGCACTCGCAGTACGCCGTGTTGCCGATATTCTCCGCCTTGAAAAGGAATATGGATTTACAGTAGCAAATTAGTAGTTTATTTTAGACGATCGGTTACTTATTCAGATTGTTTGATTGGAGGCTTTTATGCCAATAGTATTTCAAAGTATTTTAAACCAATCAATTTAAAAATGTATCACAGAACAGAACAGTTTTAGTTAACAACTAATTGATCGTTAAATTGTTAGATTATAGTTCTCTGAACTGAATACATACGCACCTCTTCCATCAATAATTGTGCTGGTAAACCATATAAGAAAAAAAATTCGCACATCAATGCAGAGCTGGTCAGTAAATTTCGAAAACAATCCACTTTGGCCAAATTACTAAAAACATTTTAGATTTATTAAGAACAATTAATTTAACATGTCCTACTTTCCTAAATTATTAATTAACTTACTTCTGCGATAAAACATATGCATTTATGCACATCATTGAGATGCTTATTATTATCAGCAAAAAAATGGGTAGAGATACTATTTTATTCAAATTTTCCGTGAACCTGTGAACAAATTTAAATTAATAAATTATAATTACTTACATAATAGCATGATGCTCAGTTTCACTTACTTTATTAAGAAATTATGGTACTCTACTTGGACTTTCAATCTACTTAAACAAATTTTAAGATTTTGGTTACTTTCCATGGCACTGTGCAGGTTCAGTGATTTAATTTGATTATTCAACTGTCTAAATTGTACAACAACCAGTAATATAGTCGAACAGATTAACAAATTGAAACTCATGTACATTATCGTCGCAAACCCCATTACGTGAATCTCAATCAAATAAAACAACGGATAGGGTATTTGAGGTGGTATATAACAGCCAAATACAGATATTTTTGAAATAAATGGTTTTAAGGCGAATTCTAGGAAAAGAAGACAAACAGGTATCGTATAAAATTTTGGGCCGGTGTCCAAACATTTCTTTAAAACATTTATCATTGGATCATTCAGGTCCAAGTGTTTCCAAAATCTTTCGCCATCTCTCACGGCTTGTTTTATGGCATCTCTGTTGAATATCAACACTGCGTACTTTATTGAAACCTAAAATTGAACGAATTGAATTGTATTGGTTTAAATTTTCAGTAGCTGAATCGAACATCTAGCTATCAGGTAAAATTCCGAAATTTTAAAAATTCACAAATTATGCCATTGACTATGTAATTGAATAAGGAACTAATTCGTTAAAGGTATCTTATTGTTTCATATGTTCAATTGTACCCGAAAAATGATAAATCCACAAAGTGCTATTTAATTTAGGCTTGGATTTTTGAGATCGGAATAACTTTTTAACTATAACTCAAAAACTATGCATTTTTACCACTTGTATCTACACACATTACTATTTTTTGTAGAGAATCAAATTCCCTATGGAAATGGCACTTTAAAAAGTCAAAAAACTTTAAAATAAGTCACAGAACTATTTAAAATAAAACCGAAAAATTATTATTTTTTTTAAATTTTTGTGTATAACTTTTTTCTGAGTGATTTAAGTATAGGTATTGGTTCACAAAAAAGGGAGCTAACGTAATTCCCGTCAAAATGGTGCCCGATAAACGTATTTTTGATAAAAATTATCTGAGATACAGTCGTTCGAAGTTACCTACTCTTTTACGATTTTGCCACTTTTTACCTTTACACCATGTTACTTTTAATTTTTACACGCAAAAATTATTTTTATTTAACACAAAAGTTATTTTCGGTTTATCAATGACAATGATATTTGTTTAAAATTTTGTTATTCATATGATCTTAGATGTTATTTTTAATTAATATGTATACTATACTTACTTGCGAAAGTACGCTAAATGACTCTATGGATTCCGAATCTATTTCCACAAACAACTTAATTAATACCAGAGCGTACATAAATATTAAACCAATTGCGTTGAACAAAATCAAGGGTTTGTGCAATTTATGTAGAGGGTGCACACCTATAAAGGAAAATAATCTAAAACAGTACGAAAAGTGTTCTGCCATGTTCACTTGGCGACGTATTACAGAGAAATGCTTTATTCGTGAAAATGCCTTTACTTTATTAATAATTAACCTATGACTTCTACGTGGGTTTAAGTATCCACTAAGAAATTGTCCCTGGAAATTATCGACATCTAATTAAATTATTATTACCTTCTACAGTCTAATTGATTATAAAGACTTCGGACTATAACTCTTTTATTTTCTTTCAGATACCCAACAAAGTATATATTGTCATGTATTCTGACCGATAAAAATAAAAATAAATTCTCTTAAAGTTAAGTAGGTAAATAAAAAATAAATCAATATAAAACTTCTTTCTCTGAATAAAACCCGACGAAGGACTTCCTTAGCTAACCAAATGTGTTTAAAACGGCCCAAAAGGATAACAGTCTTGAAGACCAATAATCTTTCCCCGGTAAACACTTGCAATCGAACCAGTCCTCGTAGATGGGGCTCGTCCAACAGTGTCCAACCCAAAAAACCACAAAACTAATTAGAAAATGACTTTAAACATAAACAAAAATAACTCTTAACAATCTACAGATTAATCGGTCGCTAAAATAGTAGTAATTTGACAGTAATGAGTGAGATTCTGATTCTCTAGCGAAAAATGAAATATAGAGTAATCTATTTACGATATACATGTATTTAAATTTAAGAATTAATATAATAATTGATATAAAATCGATAATCTATGTCTAATGGATAGATGTGTTGTAAATCTAGACTATAAGTAGTGACAGTGTAGTGAAATTTAAAACAAAGTGATCGTACCTCCTGAAAAACGGCGGACCTAAATCAGTTTGAACGTAATATAACATAATGGACAGAGAGCTTATCTGACAAGGATGCTGAAAACAAAATTAATTATGCAAAATAACTTAAAATAAGGCAGATAAGTAAGAAATCACTTACCAAAAATGACATGTTTCCATCCTAGTATGCTGTGATAAGTGGAATTTTGTTGGCAATGTCTTGGAAACATCAACAAAGACAATTGGGGAGAACGAGTTTGGAGAGATATACGAAAAGACTCCTAAAAAAAGTATGAAAATTACAAAGGTATGTTAACCTATTATATGCAGACCAAGTTATTATGGTGAAGTCCGGAAGGATTCTTCATATAGAAGATAAATAATATCAGGTACCTACCTAGCTTGTAGTATTGCATAAAAATTGTCCAAAGCTGGCTAGTTTCACAAATTTTAATCAACATAAACAAGAAAGTGCCTCCATCAAAACCATTAATCACTGAACTGTTTAGGTAGAATAAATACGCACGACCTCAGTGACATTACCATAAACTAGATTTTAATATTAAGATCGATATTAAAATCAGTAACATAACATAAAACTAGAGAAAGGTAAGTTATTCCAACTGAGAAGATCCCTGGAACGCCCTGAAATAAGATAAAAAACATGGGTTTAAACCTAACCCAAGTAAGTCTTTCGGCTTGGTATTCTTGGAATTCCAAGCAATAGGAAATTTGTATGTAATGTGGGTAATTAATATAAAGTAGTAAGAAAAATCAAACTTAAAAGCAAATCCTAAAACAACTCATTAAATATATAAAAAAAAAATTAACTTTAAAAATTGCTAAAAATAAATAAATAAACAAACCCATATGGAAAAATTTATAAATAAAAATAAAAACCACATACCTAATACATTACAATATATTCTTAAATGGGACGTCATTTTCTTTGTATTAAAATGCAAAAATGTTTTATTGCTTACACTGTATAGGAGCCGATGAGCAATTTTTTTAAATAGCGCGGTTTTATTTTTTTTGTTGGATATGATAGAGAATTCTTTTCTCTTCTTAAATATATCAAACTTGGATATCCTTACATAAGGAAATTTTCTAGTAAACTCAAAAAACTACTTTGTTGAAATATTGAATTAAATTTCGCTTCATATTTTTAATATATTTTCTTGATAAATGTCGGATATTTACGTTCCTAAAATAATTAAATAAATTCAAGTTTCGCTTTTTGTGTAACCAATGATATTTTAATTATATTAACTGCTTAAAACATTAATTTTTCATTTCAATAGGCGCGGTGACGGATAAAAATTTGAAAACCGTCGGGTGTACGGGAAAAATTAAAGGACAATATTTTTAAAATATTTATTTATTTTTATGCCTTAGAATAAAAATAATTAAACGTTAAACTACGTTATTTAAACAAGTATTTATAACAATCAAATGCAGGATTAAATGATTATAATAGCACATAACTTTGTTGGAGAATAATAAATAAAAGGTTTCATCTTATAAGGTTTAGTTTTTTTAAGTGATTGTGGACAAACAAACGCACTAGCCAGTTGAGATTCTCCAAAGAGATTTAAACCGCCTAATTGTTCGTGGACTTCCCTGCCTCTTATTAGACTACTAATTATTAAACTTAGTGAAAACCTTGCAGTGCAATTAAATACTAATTAAGTACCCAGAAAACAATACATTCCAACTACAACAAGTGCATACTAAATTAGTAAACATGGACTATAATTTAAGCTAATATAATTTTGAAATAGTTTGCCGAGTGTAATTTTATGAGTAACTAGTTCAATAATTAGGTAACTATTTTGCTGAGAATATGTGTCTAATTGTTTCATCATTGATCTCCTGTCACTCGCCATGGAATTATGTAATTGTTTCAAAAAAGGTGTAGAAGGTATATGTCGTCTTCAGCATCTAAAAAAAAATGAAAAATGACAAAAAGATAATGAGCAACTCCTGTCGACAAAAATACAACACTTGATAATAATTTCTTAATTTTAACTATTATCGTCATCCTTAACTTCCGCATTAAAATATTTTCATAAATAATAAAGAAGTTATAATGGAAAAATGAAAATCAGTTTTTTGCCTATGGAACAAAAACCAGTTGATATGAGTAAATACATATAATATATAATACTTACCAGCAATATAGTTCGATTGTTAATATCGACGAAATTCACAGCGGAAATACGAACCGGCTTCTGGCTTCTTATCATCATCAGTAGTAAATACTTTCGCACAGGAATTATGTTTGGCAGGTACCATTCGCACTCGCAATACACGGTGTCGCCGATTTTCTCAGCCTTAAAAAGAAATATGGATTTAGAGTAACACAATTTAATTTAGAAACTCTACTACGTCATCAACCCATTTCAAATTCATGCTATGTCCATGAATTTGAAACCCAACAACATAGGAACGTATCCCACCAGTGTTGAGAACAAAAAGGAAATTGTTATGCTATTCGTCATTTTCAATTAATCAACTACTAGTTGATTGTTGAATGGCTTAGATTATGATTTTGCGAACTAAATAAATACGCACCTCATCCGTTAATAATTGTGCTGGTAAACCATATATGAAAAAAAATTCGCATATCAATGCAATGCTGATCAGCACACTTCGAATACAATCCATTTTGGGAACATTGCTGAAAATATTTTAAATGTTTTAAGAACGATTAGTTTGTAGTTTATTTGTGGCGGATAGTTAATATTCATTGAACTTAATTCTGGGAATCACGCCAAATTCTAAAAAATAAATAGAAATAAGAAAATTGCCAAAATATGTCAAGATAAAAGTGTAGTATCAAAGGCAAACCTCAACAGTTTGCCCCAGAAAACCACTGTATATAGTTCTAAATGAATATAAATACAATATTGTTATCTAAAATTCGTATCAGTGGTTTTCTAGTATTTTACACTAGAAAATATAACAAAATGTATATTATATAATATATAGATGTATATATTTATATGATATGTAAAAAACATTTATAAAACAATAACTTATCTTAACAGAACGTTTCGAACCAGTCTAGGTACTTTTTCAACAGTGATTACAAAAAATGATTTGTCAAAAAAGATCACTTTGACACTTGACACTGATTAGTAATTAATGCATAGATCACTAGATAAAGAATTCTAATTTATTTTGATATTTCCGTCACGTACTTCTTTTTGGAGAATCGGTAGCCAGACTTCGTCTAGTAACACTGAACTAGTAGAGACGCAGTCGGTACTGTTTAGTTGAATACAGGCACTCTCTTTAAGTTTTCGTTTATAACAATGTGTCTCCGTTTGAATTATTTTTGCCTGTGTCCAACTAAATCTGTGGCCATTACTCCAAGCATGTTGTGCCAGTGTAGATTTATCAACTTGGTAATTTTTATCGTTATTTTTTTGTTCAGATATTCTAACTTCTAATGGTCTAGACGTCTCACCTATATATAACTTTTCACACTCGCATGGAATGCTATAAATACAATTTTTAGATTTTTGAACACTGTTAAAAGGTTTGGTTTTTATTAAAAATGATCTGATGGTATTACAAGTTTTAAAGGTGGTTCTTATATTGAACTTATTACCAAGACAGAACACTTAATAATAGATCCAAATTAAGTAACAATACAATTATGGAGTTACTTACACTTTGTATAAAGACTACATATTTTCAGCTAGGAGATGAATTTTTTCAACAGGATTTTGGAATGGCAATGGGATCTCCTCTATCTCCCATCATGAGCAATATTTTTATGGAATATTTTGAAGATAATTATGTAAAAAATTTTATTAACAAACCAAAAATATGGTGGAGATATGTGGATGATATATTTTCAATATGGCCCCATGGCCAAGAGGAATTAAACGGTTTTCTAAATTTTATCAATTAATAATAAAGAAACAACTATTAAATTCACCTTCGAGATTGAGAATGACAATAAATTGCCTTTTTTAGATGTATTAATTAATAAGACAGATATTTTGGAAACTAATGTATATAGAAAAAAGACTCATACAAATAGATATTTGAATTTTAACTCCAACCACCACCTAAATGTTAAAAAAGGTGTAATTAAATGTTTGTATGAAAGAGCTAACATAATCTCTTCAACAAATGAAATTTTTGATAACGAAAAACTTTTTATAAAAACTGTCTTAAAAGAAAATAATTATCCACAGGATTTTGTTGAGAAATCATTTCTTGAAATTGAGAATAGACAAAATCAGCAACAACAGAGAATTTTGAGAGAACAACCGGTAACCACAATGACCATTCCATATATTTTTGGTTTTTCTGATAGACTTAGACGACTTGGTAATAAGTTCAATATAAGAACCACCTTTAAAACTTGCAATACCATCAGATCATTCCTAACAAAAACCAAACCTTTTAACAGTGTTCAAAAATCTAAAAATTGTATTTATAGCATTCCATGCGAGTGTGAAATGCTATATATAGGTGAGACGTCTAGACCATTAGAAGTTAGAATATCTGAACACAAAAATAACGTTAAAAATTACCAAGTTGATAAATATACACTGGCACAACATGCTTGGAGTAATGGCCACAGATTTAGTTGGACACAGGCAAAAATAATTCAAACGGAGACACATTGTAATAAACGAAAACTTAAAGAGAGTGCCTGTATTCAACTAAACAGTACCGACTGCGTCTCTACTAGTTCAGTGTTACTAGACGAATTCTGGCTACCGATTCTCCAAAAAGAAGTACGTGACGGAAATATCAAAATAAATTAGAATTCTTTATCTAGTGATCTATGCATTAATTACTAATCAGTGTCAGGTGTCAAAGTGATCTTTTTTGACAAGTCCATTTTTTGTAATCACAGTTGAAAAAGGACCTAGACTTTGGTGTTCCAAACGTTCTGTTAAGATAAGTTATTGTTTTATAATTGTTTTTTACATATCATATAAATATATATATATATATCTATATATTATATAATATACATTGTGTTATATTTTCTAGTGTAAAATACTAGAAAACCACTGATACGAATTTTAGATAACAATACTGTATTTATATTCATTTAGAACTATATACAGTGGTTTCCTGGGGCAAACTGTTGAGGTTTGCCTTTGATACTACACTTTTATCTTGACATATTTTGGCAATTTTCTTATTTCTATTTATTTTTTTAGAATTTGGCGTGATTCCCAGAATTAAGTTCAATGAACGATTAGTTTAACTTGTTTTGCTTTCGGTATTACAAATTGAACAATTTTGATTTTTATTTCGGTACAATATTTCGCAATAATTTTGAGTAGGTATATACCAATAATCTGTTGATTCCCTTATATATGGATGGTCGGTAAATTTAGGATTAATGGTATATAAATTGGGAAAAATCGATTGGACCCCAACAAATTACCAGAAGTAGGGTGAGGGTGGGGAAAGGTTTTTAGGGGTGAAACGAGGTTTTTTACGGTTGTTTAGGTTCGATCGATTTTTCCTCACTTGCCATTCACCCTAAATTTTCCGACCATCCATATACTGCTAAGAATTTTGTCGATTTTTGGCCTCTGAAAACCACTTGACTATTATAAAAAATAATACTTACGTCTGTGACAAAATGTACGAATTTACGCACATCAGCGAGATGCTTATTATCATCAGCAGAAAAATGGGCAGAGATAACACTTTATTTAAATTTTCCGTGAACCTGCGAACAAATTTTAAGAAACAATATTAATAAGAAATATCGTATACGCGCCTATTTTCACTTACGTTATTAAGAAATTATGGTAGGCAACTTTGACTTTCAAACTGCTTAAACATATTTTAAGGTTCTGGTCACTTTCCATGGCACTGAGTAAGTTCAGTGATTTAATTTTAATGTTCAGCAGCCTAAATTGTGCCACAGCCAGCAGTATAATCGAACAGATTAATATGTTGAAACCTAAATAAGTTACAAATACAAATGACATTATATAGAATTCAAATACGTAAAACACCGGATATGGTATTTGAGGTGGCACATAACAGCCTAACACTGATGATCCTCTTGTAAAGAATGGTTTTGTAACAGCTTCTACATAAAGAATAAAAACAGGTACCGTATACAGCTTTCTACCCGTTTGAAAATATTTTAGTAGGGCATTTATCTGAGGATCATTAATCTCGTGTTTCCAAAAATTTCCAACATCTTCCAAGGCTTGTTTCATGGCATCTCTTGTGAAAATCAACACTGCGTACTTTATTGAAATCTAAAATTGAACGTATTGAATTGTACCAGTTTAAATTTACAGTAACTCATCAAATATCTAGCTATCAGCTAAAATTCCAAAATTAACAAGTTGAAATAATAAAACTTTTATCTTTGCATTTTTCGTAGGTTCAATACGAATTGGACTAAAATCATGTTGTTTTTATCATCAGGCAATTGTTTTTAATTAGTCTACAGTATACTTACTTGCGAAAGCATGCCAAATGACTCCATGGATTCCAAATTAACGCCCGCAAACAACTTAATTAATACCAGAGTGTACATACATATTAAAATGAATGAGTTGAACAAAACAATGGGTCTGTGCAAATTATGTAGAGGGTGCACTCCTGTAAAGGAGAAAAACCTAAAACTGTACGAAAAGTTTTCTGTCATGTTCACTTGGCGATGGATTACCGAAAAGTGTTTTATTTGTGAAAATGCAATTGCTTTATTAAATATTAATATAGTTTCCACGACGTGGGTTTAAATATCTAAGTACTAAGAAATTATCCCTGGAAATTGTCGTCGCCTAATAAAATTATTAATACCTTTAAATTCTATATATTCAAGTACTTGCATTAATAAAATATTAAATCGAGCACCTTTTCAAATTCACACCCTTTTATTGTTTTGGATGCAGAAAATGTTGGTTGCTTTGACAACGACAATATTGATATTTGCTTCTACGAGTGTCGCCTTATTGGCGAATTTGGGAGGTGACTATAATATGAGTACCGTATCCGATTCACTGTGTGCATCACGTTTTATAAAATTTTAGTTTAGGGTCTAAGGTTTTTCAACGAAAATTTAACCCCCTCCTATAATAATAAAACCGAAAAATAAATTGCAATTCGTCGAGACCCGTCGGTTTCTGTTCTTGGGGGGAACATTTTTGACAGTCAAGCCAACTTGATATGTTCATCCCCTTAGCAACCCCAACTTGAGGAAATTTCAACTGGAACTACCCTACTTCTCACATCACTTTAAAGCCCTTTCCATTGCGAATACACTGGTGCATCGCTTTTGGGAATCGGTTGAGATTTGACATAGTTATTGATGAAAAGTTGACAAATCGACATTCGCGTAATTTCGTTAAAAGACCCTTCCAATTATTATGAAAAATGCGTAATAAATTGGTGAATAAGATTATTTAAGAGATAACATAATTCTTAAATATTATGGCGTAAATTTGCTGAGTGTATTTTTGTTGCAGGGCTAACTATTTAACTATTTTGCTGAAAATGTGTCTTCGTTGCGTTCCAATGCCAGAGAACCATAGAATTATGTAATTGTTTTAAGGAAAGTATAAAAGCTATATACTGTCCTCAACATCTACAAAAAAAAACAAAAATGAGCAAAAACTATTGAATAGTGCCCACAAATGGCAATTCATTAAAACATACTGTTCTTTGTAATAATCTAAAATTATCTATCTCCCATCATGAGCAATATTTTTATGGAGTATTTTGAAGATAATTATGTAAAAAATTTTATTAACAAACCAAAAATATGGTGGATATATGTGGATGATATATTTTCAATATGGCCCCATGGCCAAGAGGAATTAAACGGTTTTCTAAATTTTATCAATAATAGAGAAACAACTATTAAATTCACCTTAGAGATTGAGAACGATAATAAATTGCCTTTTTTAGATGTATTAATTAATAAGGCAGATATTTTGGAAACTAATGTATATAGAAAAAAGACTCATACAAATGGATATTTGAATTTTAACTCCAACCACCACCTAAATGTTAAAAAAGGTCAATTAAATGTTTGTATGAAAGAGCTAAAATAATCTCTTCAACAAATGAAATTTTTGATAACGAAAAACTTTTTATAAAAACTGTCTTTAAAGAAAATAATTATCCACAGGATATTGTTGAGAAATCATTTCTTGAAATTGAGAATAGACAAAATCAGCAACAACAGAGAATTTTGAGAGAACAACCGGTAACCACAATGACCATTCCATATATTTTTGGTTTTTCTGATAGACTTAGTCGACTTGGTAATAAGTTCAATATAAGAACCACCTTTAAAACTTGCAATACCATCAGATCATTCTTAACAAAAACCAAACCTTTTAACAGTGTTCAAAAATCTAAAAATTGTATTTATAGCATTCCATGCGAGTGTGAAAAGTTATATATAGGTGAGACGTCTAGACCATTAGAAGTTAGAATATCTGAACAAAAAAATAACGTTAAAAATTACCAAGTTGATAAATCTACACTGGCACAACATGCTTGGAGTAATGGCCACAGATTTAGTTGGACACAGGCAAAAATAATTCAAACGGAGACACATTGTAATAAACGAAAACTTAAAGAGAGTGCCTGTATTCAACTAAACAGTACCGACTGCGTCTCTACTAGTTCAGTGTTGCTAGACGAAGTCTGGCTACCGATTCTCCAAAAAGAAGTACGTGACGGAAATATCAAAATAAATTAGAATTCTTTATCTAGTGATCTATGCATTAATTAATAATCAGTGTCAGGTGTCAAAGTGATCTTTTTTGACAAGTCATTTTTTTGTAATCACAGTTGAAAAAGGACCTAGACTTTGGTTCGAAACGTTCTGTTAAGATAAGTTATTGTTTTATAATTGTTTTTTACATATCATATAAATATATATATCTATATATTATATAATATACATTTTGTTATATTTTCTAGTGTAAAATACTAGAAAACCACTGATACGAATTTTAGATAACAATATTGTATTTATATTCATTTAGAACTATATACAGTGGTTTTCTGGGGCAAACTGTTGAGGTTTGCCTTTGATACTACACTTTTGTCTTGACATATTTTGGCAATTTTCTTATTTCTATTTATTTTTTAGAATTTGGCGTGAATCCCAGAATTAAGTTCAATGAATACTAAAATTTGACACTAATTCTTTCTAAATAGGTGACTTTCCTAATGGTATTATAACACTTACAATTAATATAGTTCGATTGTTAATAGCAATAAAATTCTCAGCGGTAATACAGACAGGTTTCTGGCTTCTTATCATCATCATCAGTAAATATTTCCGCACGGGGATTATATTTGGTAGATACCATTCGCATTCGCAATACACCGTGTTGCCGATTTCCTCCGCCTTAAAAAGAAATATGGATTTATAAGGTGACAGAACTGCCATAATAATTCATGATGGCTTCATACAGAAAAATGCCAGTCAATCGTCGGGAGTATCTAAAAATGAGTATTAGCAGATTATGAAGCAGAAATTTGAGTTCAAGTTCATTCTACTCATTTAGGAAGTATAAGAGGGTTACGGTATATTATTGCTACGAATGGACATATAAACACATCCAACTTTATATATCCAATGGTGGATGGCTTGCCATTGTTAAAAATAATAATAAAAAATCGCAGAAAAAAACGTACCTCATCCGTCAATAATTGTGATGGTAATCCGTATATAAAAAAAAATTCACATATCATTGCTATGGAGGCCATTCCATTTCGAATATAATCTATTTGAGCCACTTGACTGAAAATAAATTCGACGTAAATATTTGAAACGAGCATCAGAATGATTGATTTCAAGGCCACTAAAGACTAAATATTCCTAACTATTCCTAACTAACTATCCATTACGTCTTCTCTTACCGTTGAATTCTTATTAAATTTGAAAAATATTGTCGAGAGCTAACAATTTTATTTAAAAAGTATGCAAACAGTTTTTCAGTTACTTTATCGGAGTTATTATTATTTATATTTTAATGCACTACAGTGTATCGAACTACTGGTCCCCATAAAAAAAGAAATACTTACATTAGTGTGAAAACATACGAATTTATACACATTAGCGAAATGCTTATTATCATCGATAAGAAAATGGGTAAAGATAATATTTTATTTATATTTTCTGCGTTCCTGCAAACAAGTATAATTATTTAAACTGGTAAGCGTAAAATTATGAGTTTATTTTCACTTACCTGATCAAGAAATTGTGGTATGCAACTTTAACTTTTATATTATTTAAACACATTTTCAAGTTATGGTCATTTTCCGTTGCACTGCGTAAATCAAGAGCTTTAATTTTAACATTCAACAATCTAAATTGTGCGACAATCAATATTATGATCGAGCAGATTAATATAGTAAAGCTGTAGTAAATGGTCGCTGCAATGAACATTACATAAAATTCCAGACAATAAACTAAAGCATAAGGCACTTGAGGTGGTATGTAACAGCCAGAAACTGAAGATCCCGTTAAAATAAAAGGTTTCGTGGAGTATCCCAAGAAACAGATGGACGCAAATATCAGAAACAATTTTCCTCCCATTTCCAAATATTTCATCATGGCATTTATCTGAGAATCATTCAAGTCATGTTTCCAAAATCTTTCAACATCTCTTAAGCTTTGTCTCACTGCATTTCTGTTAAATATCAAAACTGCATACTTTACAGATATCTAAAATTAAACATTGTGAACTGTAATCGCAAATCTAAATATCAGCTATAATCTACAAGGATCAACCCTCTAAAGAAATTTAGGTTGTCAGATACCCAATTTTCTCATTATTAAGTATATTATACTTACTTGTAAGAGTATACTAATCGACTCCATGGATTCGAAATTTATTTCTTTATATAATTTAATTAATACCAGAGAGTATAGGCATATTATAGCAAGTGAGTTGAGGAGAACAATGGGTCGGTGCAAATTATGTAGTGGATGTACTCCTAAAACGGAAAGTAATTTAAAGCAGTACCGAAAGTTGTCTATCATCTTCACTAGACGGTGTGTTAAATGTGTATTTTATCTGTCAGAATGCAGTTACTGAACATTAAGGGGTAATGTAGAAAGAAATTGTACTTGAAAATTATCGACACCTAATAAAATTATTAATACCTTTAAATTCTATATATTTATATACTTGCGTTAATAAAATATTAAGTCGAACAGCTTTTCAAATTCACATCCTTGTAATGTATTGGATGCATTAAATGTTGGTTGCTCTGACAACAGCAATATTGATATTTGCCTCAAGTGTCGCCCAGATGACGTATTTTATATATAACCAATAG
This sequence comes from Rhagium mordax, assembly GCA_963680705.1. Taxonomy (NCBI): domain Eukaryota; kingdom Metazoa; phylum Arthropoda; class Insecta; order Coleoptera; family Cerambycidae; genus Rhagium; species Rhagium mordax. The sequence goes on along the minus strand of OY796662.1, from coordinate 3,919,103 downwards.
TAGATAAACAATCATCTGATGCCCCATCAGAGGCCGATTCAACATATTTCATAAAATTTTAATTTTAAAGCCATACGTATTAATTACAGCATAATTGTTACTATAGTGGTGGGAAATTAGTCAAAATAATTGATGAAAAGTGATGTAATCGGGAAGTTGAATTATTTTCTTTGTTTTCTTTTTATACATGTAAATGAGTCGAAAACCGAAGAAATTAGCAAAATCGGACTAAGACTTCGCGAAAAAAGCGCATAAAAGTGCATTTTTTATGCATCGCTACACTATTTTTTAAATATCTCCAGCTCTATTGGCTAGTTACATTAAAAGTGCATCCTAACCTCAAAAAAATCCAAGTTGCTCAGTTTATTTTTTTTTACTAATAATGCAAAAGTGGGGTAAAAATCTTCTGATCCTTAGGAAAATTGGAGAAAATATTGTTATGTTTTTTTATAAAATATTATTTTATTTAGTCCTTTGTTTGCCTGGCCCCACGTTGGGCGCCAATTTAATTGTTATGTATGCGGGAATTTTTGTCATCCTGTTTTTGGATTTTTGATATATTTATGGATTTTTTAAGTTCTATTTATTTTTTATTTAAGTTTAATTTTTAATTTTTATGCATGCAATATTACTCAGTTTTGAAGTTTATTTTAATTTGCCTATATAGTAGTTGTACATAGTTGTTTCAAAAGAAATATTTTAGTTCTTGTATATAATTTTTGAATTATCGAATAAGCGACAGTGCGTATGATTTTATGATAATTTAACGTGAAACTTACTATAGGTTTGCTACAATCACTCTTTTTCTTTTCAGGGCTTATTGGGGGTTCTCTTCTACCATTGAAGAAATATCTTACATATAAATTTGCTGATTTGCTTTTTTAAATAAAAGGTTGTTTCAATTTAGTGCTGGTTTATTTTATTAGACTTGTATGGACTTAGCAAATTAGAGATCTTTTCAAAATAAATGTCACTTGACTAGTCGACAGCTAGATGTCGCTGAGGCTGCTGTCTGCTTGATATTCAACTGAGATGAATTGAAATACTTTGGTTGATACAATTAAAGTTAGATGTCACTCAAAATATAACGTTTATTACATATATCAGATGATCAAAAAGAAATAACGTTTCTTAATCTAAATTCCTGCGATAATTAAAACTAATTAAATCTATAACAAATCAAGAACTGTGTCCTGTTGGATGTTTACAAATTTAAACAAACTTAGTGTTTTAAAAATTTAGTTCAGGGTAAGTTCTACACTCTCTGGTTACAGAGTCGTTTTAACTGCACTTAAAATGGCAGTCCTGTTTTTGACACTTGTGGTGCAGTTATGATGGCAGATTATTCTAGAATTTCTTGCACCGTTTACTGGATGTGATTAAACCAAATAGGCTTTGGACGTTTGGAATTCGACCAATCACATGGGTGCTTACTAATTACGATTATTAATTATTACCTTTATTTCTGGTAAGTTGGAGTTGCTTTTCCGTTGCTTTTTCGTATTTGTCCTTGACTCACCCTAGGAATATCCTGGGTATATAAATTTCCAATATTTTCCAGTAATTTTACGATTATTTTCAGGAGCGATCTGGACGAGGGTTTGCTGCATTCACTACCCAATAACAATTCAACTTTTGTTTTCGTTTCCAAGGAACATGCAGAAAATTGCAAATCAAGGATTTCTAGATTGCCATCTGTCATTTATGGTTTGTATTTATGCCTATTTTTTCTTTATTCTATATATATAAATGAAATTATGTTATTTTCAGCCTCCTTATTTCATGACGAATCTGTGGATACCCATTTGTTGATAATGCGTTAGATGAAATTTTGATCTGCCGTTGGCTTCGACAAAGCATCACTGAACTTTTTTAATTTCACTTCACAATCACTTCTTAAGATCTAAATTACACTGTGTCTCGTCATTAGACTAGACTGATGGTTTTACAAGTAAGTCTTACACTATTTATTTACATTTTGATAGAATTTTTCAGAAATAGAGTGCATCTTAGTTTAACTATTGAAAGTCATTTAAACTTTGTTCGAAGCATGTAAATAACAGCTGTTATGTTATTGATTATTTAAAAGAAACATTCTGCAATACATTTACTTTATTTAAGCTTTTAATTTCTTTACGTTTGTTTTATTTTAGCGTGGTTGACTATTTGTTTATGTGTGGCCCGTTGACCTCTATTGCAGCAACAGGTGTTCTATAGCTGATCTAGGAAGATTATTCTCCAATATGATATCCTTTTTTAACTTGTATTTAACTATTCAGTATACCATACGTAAGCTTCCTGTTTTGTGAGGAATATTTTATTTAATGTTTGTTTTAACTGAATTTATTTTTTATTTTATTTATTTAATAATCGGGCAATTTATGTTAGTAGTTTAAAATACATGACAGTATGTATATTCATGCTATAAATACGCGATTAAATTAAAAAAATAAAAAATATTTTTACGGTCACAATTGAACATTTTCGAAAAAAATTAGAACGCTTGCCATCTAATGCAAAATGGTCGTAGGGTAAACTTTTTTTTTAACAGTAGGTCTTTTTATGTACTTTTTTGTGCACATATACCAGAATCTGTTTATCAAGTCGTTTTTAAATAATAATAATAATAAAAAATTTAATTTAACTTTTTGGCATTTATCAGGAAATTTGACTGGTCATTCTTTTTGGTATTTCTTAAAAACACGATTTACTAGACAATTTATGAAAGATTTTGTCTATATTGTCTAAGTCTAAGATTTTTCTATTAAAGAAACGTGTTTATAAAAATATGGAGGTCATATCGAACAATTTTTTAATTTCTACTGTATTTTAGGCACATCGAACATTGTATTCTCTCTAGTGCCTTGTTTTATTTCCTTATTTCAGAGCCCTTATGGGGTACCTTAGTGATCATCGATATTTTTGATCGATTAACTTTCTTGAATATTTTTTAGTCATCAACTTTTAGCCAATTTTAAATAACAATTATTGTTCCCTCTGCACCACAGGACGAATTGATTAGAGCAACCTATTTGACTAAGTTTAGAGACCATTTTTACTTACCTCAGACTTTGAACTTCCGTAGTCCCTTAACTAGCCGTCTTGCAGATGCACGTTGCTTTTAACTTAAAACTAAGAAAAATATCTTTAGGAAATAATCAACGGAAAGCGAAAACCGAGGCAACGGGTAACGACCTAAATATTTTTCGATTATAAAACGTGCCACCTTTAAGTATCTCTGAACCCCGCTCTCTAATTATATATTCCCCTTTTTCTTGGCATTATTCTTTTCTTTTTGCTAATAAAGACCCTATTATTATTATTATTATTCTCGTTGTTAGTATTACTTGCATTTGCTTGATTTCGTAAACTTTATCAATTTAAAATATTCATAAATGGAGGCGTTTACAATATTCAGTGGACAATAATAGGTAATTCTATAAGGAGAAAATTACAGGCTGTGGATAACAGCAGGGTTAAAACGATAATATAACACGTGTTTTTAGTTAGAAATGTGTGTTCTCTGCACTATTTAATTTCAAAGATGACCAGTTTTTTAGGTTACCTATTGTCTACAAACAAAGAGTTAAAATCTCAAAATTTAATCGGTTGTAGAATTTTGTAAACCCGAAAATAGCTGTAAGGTATATTAAAAGATCTGCAGAAAACCAAATATTATTTTACATTTTTCGTAGCCTTTTTTGAGGAGAATTTTTCTCTCAAAACTATTTTATTCTCTACTTTGTTTATGGTATGTTTCGTCGTGGTTTATAACGGTCAAGTTCCAGGACTGTGTTACTTTATAATAAAACCCATTAATACAATTATTGTACTAATACAATTTATTTATATCTTTGTGCAAAATGTTGCACATTTCCTTGTGAGCTAAATAATTACATAGTCAAAACAAGTATTTCAGAGTTATAATAAAATAATCATTATTATTTATCAAATTGAAAATAAAATCTAAATGCCAAACTGACAAAAAATTACACAAGCACACAAAAAATATTCAGATTTAACCCATCTCGTGAATATTTGTGTCCGAAGCTCAAAAGCTACTTTAAAATTGCATTTTTTTATAAATACGATTGAATCGTCAAATGGAAAAGTTGCAATCTAGTGGCTCAAAATATATAAAAGGTATTCATTAAACTTAATTCTGGGAATCACGCCAAATTCTAAAAAATAAATAGAAATAAGAAAATTGCCAAAATATGTCAAGATAAAAGTGTAGTATCAAAGGCAAACCTCAACAGTTTGCCCCAGAAAACCACTGTATATAGTTCTAAATGAATATAAATACAATATTGTTATCTAAAATTCGTATCAGTGGTTTTCTAGTATTTTACACTAGAAAATATAACACATGTATATTATATAATATATAGATATATATATATATTTATATGATATGTAAAAAACAATTATAAAACAATAACTTATCTTAACAGAACGTTTCGAACACCAAAGTCTAGGTCCTTTTTCAACTGTGATTACAAAAAATGGACTTGTCAAAAAAGATCACTTTGACACCTGACACTGATTAGTAATTAATGCTTAGATCACTAGATAAAGAATTCTAATTTATTTTGATATTTCCGTCACGTACTTCTTTTTGGAGAATCGGTAGCCAGACTTCGTCTAGTAACACTGAACTAGTAGAGACGCAGTCGGTACTGTTTAGTTGAATACAGGCACTCTCTTTAAGTTTTCGTTTATTACAATGTGTCTCCGTTTGAATTATTTTTGCCTGTGTCCAACTAAATCTGTGGCCATTACTCCAAGCATGTTGTGCCAGTGTAGATTTATCAACTTGGTAATTTTTAACGTTATTTTTGTGTTCAGATATTCTAACTTCTAATGGTCTAGACGTCTCACCTATATATAACTTTTCACACTCGCATGGAATGCTATAAATACAATTTTTAGATTTTTGAACACTGTTAAAAGGTTTGGTTTTTGTTAAGAATGATCTGATGGTATTGCAAGTTTTAAAGGTGGTTCTTATATTGAACTTATTACCAAGTCGTCTAAGTCTATCAGAAAAACCAAAAATATATGGAATGGTCATTGTGGTTACCGGTTGTTCTCTCAAAATTCTCTGTTGTTGCTGATTTTGTCTATTCTCAATTTCAAGAAATGATTTCTCAACAAAATCCTGTGGATAATTATGTTCTTTTAAGACAGTTTTTATAAAAAGTTTTTCGTTATCAAAAATTTCATTTGTTGAAGAGATTATTTTACCTCTTTCATACAAACATTTAATTACACCTTTTTTAACATTTAGGTGGTGGTTGGAGTTAAAATTCAAATATCTATTTGTATGAGTCTTTTTTCTATATACATTAGTTTCCAAAATATCTGTCTTATTAATTAATACATCTAAAAAAGGCAATTTATTATCATTCTCAATCTCTAAGGTGAATTTAATAGTTGTTTCTTTATTATTAATTGATAAAATTTAGAAAACCGTTTAATTCCTCTTGGCCATGGGGCCATATTGAAAATATATCATCCACATATCTCCACCATATTTTTGGTTTGTTAATAAAATTTTTTACATAATTATCTTCAAAATATTCCATAAAAATATTGCTCATGATGGGAGATAGAGGAGATCCCATTGCCATTCCAAAATCCTGTTGAAAAAATTAATCTCCTAGCTGAAAATAGGTAGTCTTTATACAAAGTGTAATTGTATTGATACTTAATTTGGATTTATTATTAAGTGTTCTGTCATTTTCCAGTCTTTCTCTAACTACAGATAAAGTTTTATCAACTGGGACATTTGTAAATAAACTAACCACATCAAAGCTTACTAATAAATCATTAGAGTCAATGACAACATCATTCAATTTTTCAAGAAAAAGAGATGTATTTTTGACAAAAGAATCAGTGTTGCCTGATAAAGGATTTAAAATGTTTAATAAATATTTTGCTAAATTTTGGCATGGTGAACCAATTGAACTAACTATACGTCTCAGTGGAATGTTGGGTTTGTGTATTTTAGGTAAACCGTAAAAATGTAGAGGTTTACTATAGTGTGATGTAAGCAATCTGCGTTCAATGTCTGTAAATTCATGTTTATATTTAAAAAGTGTTCTGTATATTTTTGTTTCAATCGATTGTGTGGGATCTTTGTTTAATTTTGTCATTGTCCATCTGTTAATGATACTTTATTTTTGTAATCAGTAGTGTTCATTATAACTGTAGCATTTCCTTTATCGGCAGGTAATATCTTAATATCATTATTATTTTTAAGTGATTTTAATGATGTTCTTTCTTCTTTCATTTTTTTTCAGATCATTCTTAACAAAAACCAAACCTTTTAACAGTGTTCAAAAATCTAAAAATTTATAGCATTCCATGCGAGTATGGAAGGCTATATATAGGTGAGACGTCTAGACCATTAGAAGTTAGAATATCTGAACACAAAAATAACGTTAAAAATTACCAAGTTGATAAATCTACACTGGCACAACATGCTTGGAGTAATGGCCGATTTAGTTGGACACAGGCAAAAATAATTCAAACGGAGACACATTGTAATAAACGAAAACTTAGAGTGCCTGTATTCAACTAAATAGTACCGACTGTGTCTCTACTAGTTCAGTGTTGTTAGACGAAGTCTGGCTACCGATTCTCCAAAAAGAAGTACGTGACGGAAATATCAAAATAAATTAGAATTCTTTATCTAGTGATCTATGCATTAATTAATAATCAGTGTCAGGTGTCAAAGTGATCTTTTTTGACAAGTCCATTTTTTGTAATCACAGTTGAAAAAGGAACTAGACTTTGGTTCGAAACGTTCTGTTAAGATAAGTTATTGTTTTATAATTGTTTTTTACATATCATATAAATATATATATATATATCTATATATTATATAATATACATTTTGTTATATTTTGTAGTGTAAAATACTAGAAAACCACTGATACGAATTTTAGATAACAATATTGTATTTATATTCATTTAGAACTATATACAGTGGTTTTCTGGGGCAAACTGTTGAGGTTTGCCTTTGATACTACACTTTTATCTTGACATATTTTGGCAATTTTCTTATTTCTATTTATTTTTTAGAATTTGGCGTGATTCCCAGAATTAAGTTCAATGAATATTAACTATCCGCCACAAATAAACTACAAACAATATATATAAAAGGCTTTGGAGATGTTCAAAGTGTTCAGTTAATAATCCAATTGTAACTCTAAAAAAGTGTAATTTTAAATTTTAATGATTTTCTTGAGGTAAGCACAAGAATTCCGACGTAATGGAGCAAATATGATACCAAATTCGGTTTTAGCGTATCAAAATAAATAAGGATATGCCTGCTCAATACGAGTAGTTCACGAAAATTTTTTATTTTTGTGTACCTGTGTTATCTAAATTGGTCAAAAGCACTGTCTCTAAATACTAATTAGGTAACAGATGTGGTAAATGCAGAACAATAAACTGCTGAATAATATGATTTAACAGTTGCTATGATTCTTTAAATATTATTGTGTACGTTTGCAGAGTAGTGTGCTGAAAATGTGTCTAATTGGGTCATCGGTGTGTTCCAATCCCAGAAAGCCATGGAATTATGTAACCGTCTGACAGAAAGTATAGAAGCTGTATACCGTCCTCAACAGCTAAGAAATAAAAAAAAATGAGCAAAAATTATTAGATACAAAAAAACAGTTCTCGTATAATAATTTAAAATTTGACACTAATTATCTCTAAATAGGAGATTTTCCATTATAACACTTACAATTAATATAGTCCGATTGTTGATAGCAATAAAATTTTCAGCAGTAATACAGACAGGTTTCTGGCTTCTTATCATCATCATCAATAAATATTTCCGCAAGGGGTTTATATTTGGTAGATACCATTCGCACCAGCAATACACCGTGTTACCGATTTCCTCCGCCTTAAAAGGAAATATGGATTTGCAATGTGACAGTCGAATTTAACAGATTTGCGACATTTTTTCTTTAAAAAGCTTTGGCCCAAACTAAGCTATTTTCAAACGAGGCCGACATCTTGCATTTTAAAGAGTCGGCCATTTTGAAACTATTCATCGATTGTCCATTCTTTCTCTAAGCAACGACATCTAGCTGATTAAAATCGGTTAATAAACAAAAAAGTTATGAGTAAACGTAAAAACAGTATATATACGTTTCTTTAGATGAATAATGTAACTAGGGCTTCTCAATATAATTGGTACATCAAACTTTATACTTATTTTTTAATAGTTGTATATTATCCAATTACTTCATCGTTTAGTTGATTGTTGGATTGCTTACCTATAATTTTACGAAATGAATGCATACGTACCTCATCCGTCAATAATTGCGCTGGTAGTCCATATATCAGAAAGAATTCACATATTACTGTAATGGAGGCCATTCCATTTCGAATATAATCTATTTTGGCCACTTGACTGCAAAAATAAAACTTAAATTCTATAGATTTGCAACGAGCATCGATTATTGATTTTAAGATCAGTTAAGACTAAATATTAACAATGGAAATGTTTTTGGTTTCCTAGTAGGGAGTCGAAAATAAATGTTGCATATTATGAAGCATGACTTAGTGAGGTGAGGCCCATAAGTAAAACAGGTTGGTAAAAACTCTTTTCCTACTTGTATATGGCGCAAGGAAAATCGCAAATCTCTACTTAATTCAGACAGATTTAATCTACTCAAAAAATCGCTGCAAAAACAAAAATCAAAGTTGGAATTATTACCACCAAGTTCAGAAGCAGTCGCTCAATATTCACTACGAGTATTCCACAAAATTCAGAAATGGCTAGGCAATGAAAAAAATCCACAACAGTGGGGACAGAAGATAATGAACGGCTCCCTACAACACTTTGTGCCAACACCAGAATCAATATTGCAACTTATCTCCTGCAACCGCAACAGAAAAGCAGGTTTAAGATGCTCACAAATTTACGGAAATTGTCAGGGAGTACAATGTCTAAATTTATACATAGATAAAATTATCGAGGATCCAAACAATGCAGAAGATTTAGATGCAATCGACGAGAATGCGGAAACTAATATGGAAGATATCGTCCAGGAGACGGATGCGATTGTACGACACTTTTGCCACTCCATTTTTTCCACTGTCCATTTTTTCCCATAGTTTATTTTTCCACTATTATATTTTTATTTATTGACAATTCATTTGTATTCTGTCAAACGTATAATTCAACGAAGTAAAATGGTCGAAACAGATGTCCATATTGTCCGCTCATACGAAGAAAAAAGAAGGGGGCAGGATTGCAAAGTATTTTCACAACGTGGGCAACAGCATCTCGTTTTAATTCACGATTTTGGAGACATAGAATGTTTTTGATAGTATGTGCCAAGATCTGAAATATCTTAATATATTTACGAATACATTTTTTTTATTGAAAATTTTTGTGCCAAATTTTAGTGGAAAAAGAGGTCAGTGGGAAAAAGAATCAATGGGAAAAGTGGCCTATGGAAAAAAAGGCCAGTGGGAAAAAGAAGCAATGAGAAAAGTATCCTATGTAAAAGAAGGTCAGTGGGAAAAGTGACCTATGGAAAAAATGGAGTGAAAAAAACGACTGGGAAAAAGTGGAGTGGTAAAAATGTCTCACTACCACTCGAAAATCCTCACTTGTACAGTGATTACGTACTTTTTCATTTTGCAGATATACTCGCAGATAAGCAAGCAGAAAATGAAGGACGCAAACGTAAAATTGGGGAAAAAAATTTAATGAAACCGTCAAAAATTAATATTTTTCTATAAATGAAAATATTCTTTTATAGAATATTCATTCTTATTTTTTAAAAATTTCTCATGGTTCAATCGACAATTTTCATTATACACGCGAAAACCTAGTTCATTCTAGGTTTTTTCAAGAAGGCGGCTCCGACACACCCCACACGGTGCGGAACTCTTCAGTTTCTTGAAATATATGTATTTTTAAACGTATACAGGGTGGTCACTTTTACAATGTACACCATTGGTATCTTCTAAACAACAAGAGGTACATAGATGCTTAAATTAGAGAAAAGTTGCGCATTTTCATGCTCTTTAAGGATCTGAAAGGAAATCCGGGATAACTGACCTCGTTCCTGAATATCCTGAAAAAATCTGAAATATTGCGTTTTCTTATTTCATTCATAACTTTTTTATTACTTAAGCCAATGTATTGAAATTTGGCATAAATCGATATGGGCTATCCACTGCACATTTTAAAAATTTTCTAGACCTACTAGATCTTCATGTTTTTATAGCCAATTTTTGATTTTCTTATGGACGCCACATTGGATTTTTATACTGTTGGATAGAGAATAAAAATGTGATTTCAACGATGTATCACACATGAGTCATCTGACTTGATTAACCACCTTTAAAAATTAATTTAATAATTTTTTGACAAAATCAAGTTGCCATGAAATAACAAATGATCGAGCAAATTATTGACGGTAGTAGAAGTAATGCTAGAGCTCTTTCGACAAAATCAAGTTGGCATGAAATAACAAATGATCGAGCAAATTATTGACAGTAGTTGTAGAAATAATGCCAGAACTGTTTTTGTAATAATTATTGTCAGTGTTATTATTATTTATTCATTATGGTAAGATTTTCAGTTAATGAAAGACTAGATATGTAGGTAGGTATAATAATAATAACACTAACAGTAATTACAAAAACAGTTCTAGCATAACTTCTACAACTACTGTCAATAATTCACTCGATCATTTGTTATTTCATGCCAACTTGATTTTGTCGAAAGAGCTCTAGCATTACTTCTACTACTGTCAATAATTTGCTCGATCATTTGTTATTTCATGGCAATTTGATTTTGTCAAAAAATTATTAAATTAATGTTTAAAGGTGGTTAATCAAGTCAGATGACTCATGTATGATACATCGTTGAAATCACATTTTTATTCTCTATCCAACAGTATAAAAATCCAATATGGCGTCCATAAGAAAATAAAAAATTGGCTATAAAAACATGAAGATCTAGTAGGTCTAGAAAATTTTTAAAATGTGCAGTGGATAGCCCATATCGATTTATGTAAACATGCAAATTTCAATACATTGGCTTAAGTAATAAAAAAGTTATGAACGAAATAAGAAAACGCAATATTTCAGATTTTTTCAGGATATTCAGGAACGAGGTCAGTTATCCCGGATTTCTTTTCAGATCCTTAAAGAGCATGAAAACGCGCAACTTTTCTCTAATTTAAGCATCTATGTACCTCTTGTTGTTTAGAAGATACCAATGGTGTACATTGTAAAAGTGACCACCCTGTATATCAAGTATCAACGAATTTGCTATGTTCTTGTTTATTTTGGACACTTTGCCTGTACTATTAGCTGCGTTTGCGATAAATCAATATCGGTATTCGTAATTGTTAAAAATCAATTTTCATATTCGCGAAATTATTTGAAATTATTTTAGTTTTAACATTAAAAAAGTGAAATTATATATATATATATTTTAGTTTTAATTGTGAAAACATTTTTATTAATAAAATACCTTTTTATTTTTATTTCTAAATAAAAATACTGACAATACGATTTTACTTTTTGAAAATGTTTTGTTTTAATGAAATAACTATTTAATACTTTGCAACAAGTTTTCATTTTTATCACATCCGAAATTTCACAAGATTTGCGTTCTACTTCGTCATTTTCAACGTCTCTTCCGGTTGCATCTTTGCGAAGGACTGTGAATTTCTTTAACTTAAGAATTTTGATGTAATTTGAAAAATATTGTTCGGAGCTAACTAAAAAAAAGAAACTCTTGGTCATTATATAACCAGAAATACTTACGTATTAGTTAGCGTTAAAGCATACGAATTTATGCACATCAACGAAATGCTTATTATCATCGATAAAAGAGTGGGTAGAGATAATATGTTATTTATATTTTCTGCGTTCCTGCAAGCAAGTTTTATTTATTTAAAATAGTAAAACACAAGCACACACATTTATTTTCACTTGCCTGATCAAGAAATTATGGTATGCAACTTTGACTTTGAAATTATTTAAACATATTTTCAGGTTATGGTCATTTTCCGTGGCACTGCGCAAATCGAGAGCTTTAATTTTAAGATTCAACAATCTAAATTGCGTGACAATCAGTATTATCGTCGAGCAGATTGATATAGTGAAGCTGTAGTAAATTGTTCCTACAATCACCATTACATAAAATTCCAGCCAATAGAATAGCGCATAAGGTAACTGAGGCGGTAAATAACAGCCAAAAACTGAAGATCCCGTTAATAAAAAAGGTTTCGTGACGTATCCCGCGACACCAATGCAGAGATATATCAGGAGCCACTTTCCTCCCATCTCCATATATTTTATCAAGACGTTTATCTGAGAATCATTCAAGTCGTGTTTCCAAAATATTTCAACATCTCTCAAGGCTTGTCTCAAGGCATCCTTCTTGAGTATCAACACTGCATACTTTATGGAAATCTAAAATTAAACATAGGAATCTAAATACAAGCTGTAATCTAGGGGGATCAACCCCTGAAACAAATTTAGGTTGTTGGATATCCAATGAAATAGGAAAATTCGTGTTCTACAAATTTGTTATATTACAGTATTATTAAATAGCTCGGTCTGGTAGCCATTAATTAGGATTATGTATATAATTTTTCCAACACTTTATAGTCTATTTTTCTCTTTTTTCTCTTTTAATAGTTTTTATAATAGGCACATACATGTGATTTTTATTTTCCGTTTAAGTAAGACTATTATACTTACTTGTGAAAGTATGCTGAAGGACTCCATGGATTCGATATTTACTTCTTTATACAATTTAACTAATACCAGAGAGTATACGCATATTATGGCAAGCGAGTTGAGGAGAACAACGGGTCTGTGCAAATTATGTAGAGGATGCACTCCCATAAAGGAAAGAAATTTAAAACAGTACCAAAGGTTCATGTTCGCTTGCCGATTACAAATAAGAGTTTAATTACCTAACAAGAGTTGGGCTTGGAAATTATCGACATTGCGTTAATAAAATATTGTGGAACAGCTTTTCAAATTCACATCCTTTTGACGTATCGGATGCATTAAATGTTGGTTGCTCAGACAACGGTAATATTGATATTTGCGTGGCACTGTTGGTGGATTTTGCAGGTAACTATCAGTAGATGCGTAATAAACAACTGATACACTATCAAAAATAGATTCACCACAGAACGTTTTAAAAATATAAGACGAAGAGCGAGGACATCATTTTGAATAGTAATATTATAATATATAGGTGCAAGATAATTGTCTATAGGAGCCTTCTAACAATTATTGTTTAGCTCTACACCGTTGAGGACGTGTTGATTAGATCAATCAATTTAGAGACTATTTTTATTTACATCAGCCTTGGTATTTGTATCATAACTAGCAGTTTTGCACTTGCATGGTGCGTGTATCTCAAAAAAGAGGATGACAAGTATTTTTTTAATATAAAATGTACGTATTGTTTTGTAAGCTTTTCATAAAATGATTCATAATTATGTTTGCTTGTACACTGTAGGCATGCGTAGTGAATTTATATCTCGATATATGCTACAGGGCGGAAGTTATGTGTTATTAATTTTATATTTTCTTTCTCCTTAAAACTATTCTTCTCTTTTTGCTATTTTTGCTAATGAAAACCCTGTTATTTATTATTACCCTTGCTAGTATTACTAAATTTGAGTTTTTTTTTAAATATTATCAATAATCAGTAATATCAGTACCATAATTAAACCATAATATGTTTTTTTATCAAAAACGTGTGTCCTTTGCACTGTTTAATTTCAAATCCTGACAATTTTTTAGGTTATTGTCAAAATTGAATCAGTTGTAAAAATTTGTTAATTCAAAATTATCAGTAAGGTATATTTTTTGATTCTTTATCCTCCACGTGGTAGAGATCTCCAGAAAATCGAATATTGCTTTATATGTTTCATAGATTTTTTTGAAGGGGTTGTTTCTTTCATAATAATAATATAACACTAACAAATGTTTTTATTTAATAATAATATGTATAGATCCATTATATTAAAATATATTATTTCCTGACAATTTTAATTAAGGTAGTGGCGGCATATATGGCCCACTTAAAAAAAATATTTTTTTTCTCGAAAACTTTATTAAAAAAAATAACAATGCTTACAGGAACTTAAGCGTAAACACCTTCGCTTTCAGGAAAAAAATTAAACTTTGTAAAAATCAAACGTAAAACAAAAAAAAAATTTTTTTTTTAAATGCAGTCAATGGGCCATATTCCCAACCAGGGTTGGAGTTAAGGCCCTAGAAATTTATTTTAATTGAACGGCTCATTAAGAAAATTGAGCTTAGACATAATAGACAAATAGACTGACAACAAAAAAATATAAAAAAGATTGCAAATTTAAAAATAAAAAATAAAATTGTAGAAAAAGTCAATGGGCTATATCATCAAACCTATCTGAAAATATGGCACTTACAGAATTAACATAAATCTGAGCCCTTTAAAAAAATGCAAAATAATTTTTTCCACTAATGTAAAGTAAGTATTTTCTATCAAGATAAAATACTTAAACAATGTGACGAAATAAATACATGGGCCATATGACCAGTTGAGTAGTGCACATTATGAGCAACAAGAAAAAACTCTTTCACAAAATTTTTAAGTAAAATAAATATGTCACTATGTAACACGTAACTTAGAGTGTCGGTCCTCCAAAATTTAGGTTTGTTTTTCAATGTTTCCCGATGATTTCACCAAAACACTTTCATTAAACTTTATTATTCGAACACCTGTTGTGACGCCATAATGTAAACTAGCCGGTATTGCCGATATTGCCGGAAGTTCGGCTTGTTATTTATAGAGGACGCTTAAACGTATTGAAAGAAACTGTGAACGTCAAGAAGTTGGGTTTGAGGCGGTTAGTTTAAAATTTAAGGGCATTGGGCCATATGACCGTCCGGGCCATATCTACCGCCACTACCTTATAACACATTCATACAAAATAACTAATAGCTATAGTATTATTATTAAAAAGGCGGAGTTCAACTACTTAAAAACTGAGATCGTTGCTCTTCCACTCACCCCAAATAATGGACCAAAAAATTGCTATCAAAATAATAATAAAAAAAAATGAAGGAAAACTCTAATTTGTTTGTCAAGAATTCTTTCGATGATTTTAGATATAGTTGGCAGAATACTAATAGGTCTAAAGTCTTGCAAACTTTTAGGAGGATTATTTTTTTAAATAATGTGGTGGAGCACCATCTTGCTGAAACCACATCCTATTTCGAATTCTTTCAGAGAGATTTACCAATAATGGTGGCAGATAGTTTTCCAAAAAATGAAGATAAAGGACCTGTTAAATACTATTTACTCATTTCAATGGATTGGAAGAAATAGTGCCACTAAATGGCCTCATTTCAAAATTGCATGAAGACGTGTGTCAATCAAAATGGGCAACACGTGGAACACCTATTATAAATTTTTCTAATGAATTATTTGAGGGATCCTCTTTTTTAAGATTGAATTTGACACTTATTTATTTATAAAACGAAATTGGTTGCGATTAGCCATACGGAAGTACTTACAAAAATGGTCGTGTTTCATTTCTACATCACATCGTTGATATACAAGGTGTTCCAGTTGAAAAAATTGAGAAAATTCAATTTAAAAAGTTCTTAACTGAAAAATAATTTTTGGTCACCCTGTACGGTTTTAGGAAATGAAAATGACTCAAAAACATGAATTAGATGTCTCGTAACTGGTATTCACATAAGTTTTTCTTAAAACCCATAATTGTGACTGTGGTGATTTTTTTAATATCCATCTGCAGATTGCATTATTTCAACAAAAAAATTAATTACATCCAAGTGGTTGGGAGATATTCAATGCTAATAGGAATGAATAGAGCCTAGAAAGAGGCTTCAAAAAATGTACTAATATACATAGCATTCCATTTAAGAAAAAGGCAGTTGGTCCCGTAAATTCGTCTTGGCTCGCCCTGTATGTTCGAAAATAATTTCCAGTTATAGACTTTTTTATCTATTTTACTTGCAATTTCTTAAAAAATTTCTAGCTATCGTTGAACTCGAGATATCGAGGTCCGACGCACAAATTTAATTTAATGAAGCACATTTTCTCTATACAGTGAATACTTAACAATTTTATTATTGCAGTTCTCATTTACAGTATCATTATTATCATTAGCATTCATTAGGCTATGTAATTCATATTACACTTTACTTATAAATAATTATGGTGTATATACTTAGAGATAAGTATTTTCAGTGATATTTTTGTTTTTTCTTTCTCTTCTTTCTTTTGCGTCTAATTTCTTCATTAATTATCACGGTGTTCTTTGTGTATGAATAGACGAAGGCTAAATTTCGCACTCTGGTGACACTACACATTATAATTATTTTGGTATAATTACATCTAATTTAGTAAAATAAAGGCGATTTTTATTTTATTTATTTATTTATTTATATGCCAAACAATTTTTTTTAAATTACAGAATTGTTAAAAATCTTGCAATGTCACTAAATACTAATTAAGTAACACATATAGTGAATACAGAACTACATGCTAATATTCCTACGATGAACAATGCATAATAAATTGGTGAATAAGATTATTTAACAGATAACATAATTCTTTTTATAATATATTATTGTGTAAGTTTGCTTAGTGTGTCTTGTTTCAAGGCTAGTAGCTACGATAATTATTTAACTCTTTTGTTGAAATTATGTCTAATTTTGTCTTCTATGTGTTCCAATACCAAGCAGTACATGAAATTATGTAATTGTTTTAAAGAAAGTGTAGAAGCTATATACCGTCTTCGACATCTAAAGAAATAAAAAAAATAGCAGAAAGTAATGGATATTGCCCACAACTTTCTATTTGTCACAAAATATAGTTCTTTAAAACAGTTTTTTGAATTTTTAAATTTTTATCTCCCTAATTAGGCAATTCTTCTAATCGCAATTATAACACTTACCATTAATATAGTTCGATTGTTAATCGCAATAAGATTCTCAGCGGTAATACAAACAGGTTTCTGGCTTCTTATCATCATCATCAGCAAATATTTCCGCACGGGTATTATATTTGGCAGATACCATTCGCACTCGCAATACACCGTGTTACCGATTTCCTCTGCCTTAAAAAGAAATATGGATTTACAATGTGACAGTCGAGTTTAACAGATCTGCTACTCTTTCACACTATTCCATAATACGAGTGCCAATACTATTTTAAACACTTTATACTCTCCAACATAAAAATGTAGTGTGGAAGGGTTCAGAAAAAATACGAAAGTAAATAGAGGGCAAATTTTTCAGGGTTCTGTTAAAAATATGTTTCCTTAGATGAATAATGTAAATAGGGCCTTTTAATATAACTGGTATATCAAACATAATACTTCTTTATTAGCAGATATATTTAATGTATATTATCCGATTAATTAACCGTTAGTTGATTGTTGCATTGGATTGCTTAGCTATAAATTTACGAAATGAATACATACGTACCTCATCCGCCAACAGCTGTGCTGGTAATCCATATATAAAAAAGAATTCACAAAGCATTGAAAAGGGGACCAATCCATTTCGGAAATAATCTATTTGGGCCACTTGACTGCAAGAATAAAACTTAAATTCGGTTTAAATATTTGCAATAAACATCAGACTGATTGATATTAAGGTCATTCATTATAAAGACTAAATAATATTTTGCTTAAATCTACTAAACAATCCATTACGTTTAAATCGTCGGGCAATTTATTTAACTTAAGAATTTTGATTTAATTTGAAAAATATTGCCGAGAACTAACTGTTTTATCCAAAGCATGCAAACAGTTTTACAATTAATTTATTGGACTTATTGTTATTTTTATTTTAATACAACAGAGTGTTGTCAAAGGTTTATCTTGTAAAATAATGTCGAACTCCTGGTCTCCATACAATAAGAAATACTTACGTGTCAGTTACTGTTAATAAATACGAATTTATGCACATTAACGACATGCTTATTATCATCGATAAAAAAATGGGTAGAGATAATATTTTATTTAGATTTTCTGTGTTCCTGCAAACAATTTTTAATCATTTAAAACGATAAAAGACAAACACACAATAAAGCACAAGCTTCTTGTCACTTACCTGATCAAGAAGTTATGGTAAGCAACTTTGACTTTTAAATTATTTAAACATATTTTCAGGTTATGATCATTTTCCGTGGCACTGCGTAAGTCGAGAGCTTTAATTTTAATGTTCAACAATCTAAATTGTGCGACAATCAGGATTATGATCGAGCAGATTAATATAATGAAGCCAGAGTAAATGGTCGTTACTATGAACATTATATAAAATTCCAGACAATAAACTAAAGCATAAGGTACTAGAGGTGGTATGTAACAGCCAAGAACTGAAGAATTCGTTAAAATAAAAGGTTTCGTGACGCGTCCCAAGAAACTAGTGAATATAAGTATCATAAACAATTTTCCTCCTATTTCAAAATATTTTATCATAACATTTATCTGAGGATCATTCAAGTCGTGTTTCCAAAATCTTTCAATATCTCTTAAGCTTTGTCTCAAGGCATTCCTCTTAAATATGAAAACTGCATACTTTATAGTTATCTAAAATTAAACATAGTGAACCGTAATAGTACATCTAAATATTAGCTATAATCTAAAGTTAAAGGGAGCAACCTTCAAAAGAAATTTAGGTTGTCAGATACCCAATGATATAGGAAAATTCATGATGTGTGGCTTAGTCTAGTTGCCGTTCCACTTGCTTAAACCAATTGGGTTCTTATAGAATTTTTGTGTAAACATAAACAGGCATGAACGTGCGACTTTTATTTTCTGTTTAATTCAATATATTATTCTCGTACTTACCTGCATAAGTACAATAAGCGATTCCAACGATTCGACATTTATTTCTATATATAATTTAATTAATACCAGAGAGTACATGCATATCATAGCAAGTGAATTGAGGAGAAGAATGAGTCTGTGCAAATTATGTAGTGGATGTACTCCCATGACGGAAAGAAATTTAAAACAGTACCGAAACTTGTCCGTCATGTTCACTGGACGGTTTATTACAAATGAGTATTTTATTTGTGAGAATGCAGTTACTGCATTTAAATATCTACCAAGAAATTGTACTTCGACATCTAATAAAATTATTAATACGTTTAAATTCTATATATTTACACTTGCATTAATAAAATATTAAAGCGAACAGCCATCGTTTTAATGTATTGGATGCATTAATTACTGGTCGTTAAGACAACGACAATATTTGCGTCATTCATTGCGGTTACCAATAAAATTCTGTGGCGAGTTAAATATAAATATTTAATTTTTTATATTTTAATTTAATTGGATTTAAAAGAATACGCAAGTACACGTACAAAGAGTTGTCATGCACTACTAAGCTGACCATTATGTATATTTTGATGTGCTATATAGTTTAAAAATTATTATAAGCAATGCATTTCCGTTTTCCGTTAGCCCGGTTGAGTAAGACAAGTTACATAACACGCTCGGACTTAGTAAATCGCGTTCTTCGTTCGAGCCACCTGTCCGGATTCCACCCACCGTATGAGCGCGCCGCCGCCTGCGTCAGCAAGACAAAGGTAATAAATTCACCGGGAACGGCAAATCCATATCAATCGAATTATCGATACCCTGGCAATTAAAGTAAAAACCCGACCAGAAACTTCTTCGTTTATCGCAACCAGTCTTGGTAACAACAATAGTAGTCCACCGTTATCCACCGTTTATTTGTAGTTATATCACACATTCACCGGTTGAGCCCTCCGATGTTCTGCTAAGATAGTTGGGCTCAGCCATCAGTGAGTGTATTTCAAACCGTGGATTTATTTTACACAGGCAAAGCAAGTCGATAACTCGATCTGTTAGTTTGTCCGAAACCACCGTAAAAAGAATCTCTGTGACTTATTCATAGCACCTCGTTATTTTGATGTCAACTTGCTAGCTCTATCGCCGGCAGTTCGATTTCACCGCGTGCATATATCTCGATCCATTCGCCCTGTGAGTCCACCGCCGGCCGAAATTAAATTGTTACAACGCGTAGGTACGCCGTTTTACCAGCTGATAATATTGTTGTCAAATTTGTACCTAGCCGACTATAAAGTAAATTGATGTATTATACTGTTTAGTTAAATTGTTTTTTATCGTTATTGTTTAGTAAATAAATACGTTGGTATACAAGGAGAAATTTTCGAGTTATAATTTCCGCCGTTAATTTCTAATTAACCCGGTTGAGAAATTGGATGGAAATACGGTGATTTCCAGAGGTCTTGAGATGATTGTCCGGTCAACTGAACTTGGGCAATTTCTCAAACTGGTTAATTAGAAATAAATGCCTGAAATAATAACTCGTGAATTTTACCTATGTAGACCAACGTATTTATTTATTAACACAGTAATGAACAAATCAATAAATACAAATTTGATAACGCTAACAAATATGCGGGCTGGTAATCAAGAGTAGCAACGCGTGAATTACGATTTTATTTCGGAAGACGGTGAGTTTGGATAACGGGTGTCTGTTTTCGCAGCATGAAACGATTTCGGACGGCAAGCAAACGAAATTTCCAACAGGATATAATATGAGCGGCGGGCAATCGGTTAGCTATAGATATTCTTGTCTATATAGAGAGTTTTATAATACGACTATTTTTCGTAAGTTAAATTTTCCGGTAGAACTTTATGCATTGGAGCTTTATAGATGGTCCGATCGAGCAAATCTAACCAGCCGATGCATATTTTATGAAACAAAAGACCAACGGAGGTATTACTAATTAGCTCTAGTTTGATTTAGTAGTATAATACAGCGGTACTCATGAACAATAAGATCTCTGAATATCTATACTTAACTGAAGGCGGTACGGACGGATAGTAGCGGTCCACGGTGTATTCTTACCAAAATTATTTTCAAGAAAAATTACTAATATAACGGACGGAAACGGTGACTGCTTCGGAGTGATCTGGAACTGATGACTGAAGATCGGATCTGATGCGGACTGGACTGTTCTCCGGCGTTTCATTACTTTTATGACGTATCTATATGGCGTGTTAAAGGGGCGTACTGACTTGAAACGAAGGACTTGTACTCACCACGTTATTTACGGAGGTCGGGCGTATTATGTAATTAGTAACATTGACTCGGAGCATCAATAACTGGAAATGAGTTACTTGCAATTTCTAGACTATATTACAAGAAGAAACGGATTCAAACGGACACGGATTAATATTTTAACCGATTTTAGTAACTAAGGATTTTTGTTTTAATTTTAATTATACGGGAGATTATCGAAAATTTAATCAATTAATTACTTGACTGCTTGTTTACCAGCGGGCTTTTTACAACTCAATACTAATTTAACTAAAACAGGACTTACTTACTAAAAAGCGGAGGCAGGGTGTACCCAAGTGACGGTAATATTTAAAGCAAAAACGGATATTCTTTGACTAGAAAAATCACTTCGTTACAGAAGTAATTTAAGAGAAACCAAGAAATAAGATTATTTAACAGTTTAAATAATTCTTTATATATGATTGTGTAAGTTTGCTTAGTGTCTCGTTTTAAGGCTAATTGCTATAATAATTCTTTAACTCTTGCAAAAATGATGGCTAATTGTGTCCTACTTGTGTTCCAATATCACGGAGTACGTGGAATTATGTAATTGTTTTAAAGAAAGTGTAGAAGCTGTAAACCGTCCTCAACATCTAAAAAAAAATAAAAAAATAGTAGAAAGTAATAGATTGCCCTCAACTTTCTATTTGTCACAAAATATAGTTCTTTAAAACAGTTTCTTGAATTTTTGAATTTTTATCTCCCTAATTAGGCAATTCTTCTAATCGCAATTGTAACACTTACCATTAATATAGTTCGATTGTTAATAGCAATAAAATTCTCAGCGGTAATACAAACAGGTTTCTGGCTTCTTATCATCATCATCAGCAAATATTTCCGCACGGGGATTATATTTGGCAGATACCATTCGCACTCGCAATACACCGTGTTACCGATTTCCTCTGCCTTAAAAAGAAATATGGATTTACAATGTGACAGTCGAGTTTAACAGATCTGCTACTCCTTCACACTATTCCATAATACGAGTGCCAATACTATTTTAAACACTTTATACTCTCCAACATAAAAATGTAGTGTGGAAGGGAAAAAATACGAAAGTAAATAGAGAGCAAATTTTCCAGGGTTCTGTTAAAAATATGTTTCCTTAGATGAATAATGTAAATAGGGCCTTTTAATATAACTGGTATATCAAACATAATACTTCTTTATTAGCAGTTATATTTAATGTATATTATCCGATTAATTAACCGTTAGTTGATTGTTGGATTGGATTGCTTAGCTATAAATTTACGAAATGAATACATACGTACCTCATCCGCCAATAGCTGTGCTGGCAATCCATATATAAAAAAGAATTCACATATCATTGCAATGGAGACCATTCCATTTCGGAAATAATCTATTTGGGCCACTTGCCTGCAAAAATAAAACTTAAATTCGGTTTAAATATTTGCAATAAGCATCAGAATGATTGATATTAAGGTCACTATAAAGACTAAATTTTAATATTTTGCTTAAATCTAAACAATCCATTACGTTTTCTCTTACCGTTTAAATCGTCGCCGGGCAATTTATGTAACTAAAGAATTTTGATTTAATTCCAAAAATATTGCCGAGAGCTAACTGTTTTATTCAAAGTATGCAAACAGTTTTTCAGTTACTTTATTGAACTTGCTATTTTTGTTTTAATACAGCAGAGTGTTGTCAAAGGTTTATCTTGTAAAATAATGTCCAACTCCAAGTCGCCATACAGTAAAAAATACTTACTTGCCAGTTAGTGTTAAAACATACGAATTTATGCACATCAACGACATGCTTATTATCATCGATAAAAGAATGGGTAGAGATAATATTTTATTTAGATTTTCTGTGTTCCTGCAAACAATTTTTAATCATTTAAAACGATAAAAGACAAACATACAATAAAGCACAAGCTTATTGTCACTTACTTGATCAAGAAGTTATGGTATGCAACTTTGACTTTTAAATTATTTAAACATATTTTCAGGTTATGGTCATTTTCCGTGGCACTGCGTAAGTCGAGAGCTTTAATATTAACGTTCAACAATCTAAATTGTGCGACAATCAGTATTATGATCGAGCAGATTAATATAGTGAAGCTGTAGTAAATGCTCACTGCAATGATCATTATGTGAAATTCCAGACAATAAATTATAGCATAAGGTACTTGAGGTGGTACGTAACAGCCAAAAACTGAAGATTCAGTTAAAATAAAAGGTTTCGTAACGCGTCCCATGAAATTACCGAATATTAATATCATAAATAATTTTCCTCCCATTTCCAAATATTTTATCATGACATTTATCTGAGGATCATTCAAGTCGTGTTTCCAAAATCTTTCAATATCTTTTAAGCTTTGTCTCAATGCATTTCTCTTAAATATCAAAACTGCATACTTTATAGTTATCTAAAAGTAAACATAGGAAATTGTAATCATAAATCTAAATATTAGCTATAAGGTAGTGGCGGCATATATGGCCCACTTAAAAAAAAATTTTTTTTTCTCGAAAATTTTATTTAAAAAAAATAACAATACTTACAGGAACTTTAGCGCAAACACCTTCGCTTTCAGGAAAAAAATTGAACATTGTAAAAATCAAACGTAAAACAAACAAAAAAAATTTTTTTTTAAATGCAGCAATGGGCGATATTCCCAACCAGGGTTGGAGTTATGGCCCTAGAAAAATTTATTTTAATTGAACGGTTCATTAAGAAAATTGAGCTTAGACATAATAGACAAATAGACTGACAACAAAAAAAAAAAATAACAAAGATTGCAAATTTAAAAATAAAAAATAAAATTGCAGAAAAAGTCAATGGGGCCATATCATCAAACCCATCTGAAAATATGGCACTTACAGAATTAACATAAATCTGAGCCCTTTAAAAAAATGCAAAATAATTACTACTGTAAAGTAAGTATTTTCTATCAAGATAAAATACTTAAACAATGTGACGAAATAAATACATGGGCCATATGACCAGTTGAGTAGTGCACATTATGAGCAACAAGAAAAAACTCTTTCACAAAATTTTTAAGTAAAATAAATATGTCACTATGTAACACGTAACTTAGAGTGTCGATCCTCCAAAATTTAGGTTTGTTTTTCAATATTTCCCGATGATTTCACCAAAACACTTTCATTAAACTTTATTATTCGAACACCTGTTGTGACGCCATAATCTAAACTAGCCGGTATTGCCGATATTGCCGGAAGTTCGGCTTGTTATTTATAGAGGACGCTTAAACGTATTGAAAGAAACTGTGAACGTCAAGAAGTTGGGTTTGAGGCGGTTAGTTTAAAATTTAAGGGCATTGGGCCATATGACCGTCCGGGCCATATCTACCGCCACTACCTTAATCTATAGCTAAAAGGAGCAACCCTCAAAACAAATGTAGGTTGTTAGATACCCAATGATATAGGAAAATTTATGATGTGTGGCTTAGTTTAGTTGCCGTTTCCCAGGATATTGTATAATTTTTCTAACACGTGTTGCAAAGTTTTACGTCCATATTATAATGTCTCTTCTTTTTAAGACTGCAACTTGCTTAAACCAATTGGGTTTTTACAAAATTTTTGTGTAAACATAAACAGGCACAAACATGTAATTTTTATTTTCTGTTTAATTCAGTATATTATTCTCGTACTTACCTGTGTAAGTATACCAAGCGACTCCATCGATTCGACATTTATTTCTATATATAATTTAATTAATACCAGAGAGTACATGCATATCATAGCAAATGAATTGAGGAGAACAATGGGCCTGTGCAAATCATGCAGTGGATGTACTCCCACAACGGAAAGTAATTTGAAACAGTACCGAAAGTTGTCGAGCATGTTCACTGGACGGTTTATTACAGATGAGTATTTTATTTGTGAGAATGCAGTTACTATATTAAACGTGTAGGTTTAAATATCTACCAAGAAATTGTACTTGGAAATTATCGACACCTAATAAAATTATTGATACGTTCAAATTCTATATATTTAGATAGTTGCAATAATAAAATATTAAGTCGAACAGCTTTTCAAATTCACATCCTTTTAATGTATTGGATGCACTAAATGCTGGTTGCTCAGACAACGACGATATTTGCGTCATTCGTTGCGGTTACCAATCAAATTTTGTGGCGAGTTAAATATATTTAATTTTTAATATTTTCCTTTGGACTTACGAATTTTTTAATTTGATTCAATATTTCATCATGTAGTAGCATTCGACAATAATAATAGCGTTATAAAGTGGTTTCAATAATTTTTGCGTCAAATAGATTTTATATTTGTATGTTCGGAACAAGGCAAAAGTAAAAAATATATCAAATTGGATATTTTTGTTATTATGCTAGAATAAAACCTAAATAAAATGATTTATAAACAATACGTATCAAGCAAAGAAAGAAAATCTTCATAATATTAGTTACATTTTTTGGATAAAAATTTAAATAATTAAAAATCGTAAAATTGCACTATACAGGGTGGGGCAATAGCGCGTCGGACCTCGATATCTCGAGTTCTACGATAGCTAGAAAGTTTTAAAAAAATTGCAAGTAAACTAGATGAAAAAGTCTATAACTGGAAATTATTTTCGAACATACAGGTGGATGTAATGAATTTTTTTTGTTGAAATAATGCAATCTGCAGATCGATATTAAAAAAATCATCACAGTCACAATTATGGGTTTTAAGAAAAACTTATGTGAATACCAGTTACGACACATCTAATTAATGTTTTTGAATCATTTTCATTTCCTAAAACTGTACAGGGTGGCCAAAAATTATTTTTCAATTAAGAACTTTTTAAATTGAATTTTCTCAATTTTTTCAACTGGAACTCCCTGTATATTTTTCAACGATGTGATGTAGAAATAAAAAACGAACATTTTTGTAAGTACTTCCGTATGGCTAATTGCAACCAATTTCGTTTTATAAATAAATAAGTGTCAAATTCAAGAATAAACTTAATAAAAAAAGAGGTTTCCTCTAATAATTAATAAGGCTAAACTTCGCACACTGGTGACACTACACATATTTATTTTGGTATAATTACATCTAATTTAATAAAATAAAGGAGATTTTATTTTATTTATTTATTTATTTATTTATTTATTTATGTCAAACAGTTTTTTAAACTTACAGAATTGTTAAAAATCTTGTAATGTCACTAAGTACTAATTAAGTAACATATACAGTGAATACAGAACTACATACTAGTATTCCTACGATGAACAATGCATAATAAATTGGTGAATAAGATTATTTAACATAATTCTTTTATTTCCTTCTTTTATTATTGTGTAAGTTTGCTCAGTGTGTCTTGAGTGTGTCTTGTTTCAAGGCTAATTGCTACGATAATTATTTAACTCTTTTGTTGAAATTATGTTTAATTGTGTCTTCTATGTGTTCCAATACCACGGAGTACATGAATGATGTAATTGTTTTAAGGAAAGTGTAAAAGCTATATACCGTCCTCAACATCTAAAAAATTTAAAAAAATAGCAGAAAGTAATAATATAACAGCCAAATACTGTGGATCCCGTTAAAATAAAAGGTTTCGTGACGTATGCCAAGACACCGATAAAGTTGAATGTCATAAGCAACTTTCCTCCCATTTCCAAATATTTTATCATGGCATTTATCTGAGGATCATTCGAGTCGTGTTTCCAAAATCTTTCAATATCTCTTAAGCTTTGTCTCACTGCATTTCTTTTAAATATCAAAACTGCGTACTTTAGAGATATCTAAAATTAAAAATAGTGAATTTAATCGCAAGTCTAAATATCGGCTATGATCTACAAAACAAATCAAAACAAATTTAGTTTGTCAGATACCCATTGAAATGGGAAAATTCATCATGTGTTCTACAATTGGGCTTAATAGAATTTTTGTGTGGACATAAATAGAACTACAACTTAGGCACATACATATAATTTTTATTTTCCGTTTAAGTATGAAAATTATTTCTTTCCTTTTCTTTTTTGGGATTTATTACCACATTCCTTGATTCCTATCCAAAAAATTCGATTTATCTAAAAAATATTCAAATTAACCAGTTTAAAACTGGAAAATAACCTCTACGCCTTTGACGTAATGTCAGAGGAGCAGTTAGAGGGTGTTTAAATTAATACAAAAATACTGCGCTGACGTTTCGGAAACTATATCCGTTTCCTTTTTCAAAGTTTAGGTTTTAGATTTTTATGTAACGTGTAGAATAACATGGCATAAAATAAAAATTGTTTATATCATTTCCATAGATACTTACCATAGAAATGTTGAAAAATATACTAAATAATATTAATTTTATTGAGTTCTTCTCTCAACATTGGTAACCAAGTTGAACAAAATTCTACCGAACAATTTGATACGCATTTATTTTCATTATGTAAAATTATTGCAGATTCTTTGATTTTCTTTTTTTGTTGTCTGCTTCTTTGGTCAAAATTTTTGCTGAATCCCATTTTATCCTGTGATCGTTTTCCCAAGCATGTTCACAAATTTTAGATTTTTCAAAATCACCTTTTCTAATATAACTTTTGTGCTCGCCTAATCGTACATTAAGTGGTCTAGATGACTCACCCACATAATATTTATTACACTCGCACGGGATACTGTATATACAATTTTTTGAATTTTGTTCAGGATTTAATGGTTTCGTTTTTGTCAATATGGATCTTAAAGTATTATTTGTTTGAAAAATTGTCCTGACGCCAAATTTTTTACCGACACGACGTAATTTCTCAGATAAACCTTTTATATATGGAATTAATGTCGAATAATGATATTCTGGTTTTGGTTGCACTGGATTGTTAACTCTATTTTCAATGTTCATGAAAGTCTTATCAACAAATTCTTTCGGGTTTTCATTATTAATTAAAATTTATCTGACAAATTGCCTTTCATGTTTGAATATTTCATCATTAGAAGAAATTATTTTTGCCCTATCATACAAACATTTTATAACACCTCTTTTAACGTCCAAAGACTGGTTTGAGTTAAAATTTAAATATCTGTTAGTGTGAGTCTTTATTCGGTAAACTCTAGTTTGAAAATTTATTTTTATTGACTTTTTTAATTAAAACATCTAAAAATGGTAATTCATTATTATTTTCTACTTCTAGAGTGAATTTGATAGATGGTTCTTTATTATTAATATTTTCCAAAAAATTGTTTAATAAATCTATTCCATGAGACCAGCAAAAATATCGTCAACGTATCTCCACCAAGTTACCGGTTTATGAATATTATTTTCAACATATCTGTTTTCAAAATCCTCCATAAATATATTACTCGGTATTGGTGACAAAGGGGAACCCATTGCCATCCCGAAATCTTGTTGATAAAAATCATTTTTTAATTGGAAATAGGTTGTTTTTATTGATACCGTTAACAGTTCCATTATACTATTTACACTAAGTTTTAATTCAAAAATGAATTTAATGACTTTGAACGCAGAAAGCTTACACCACATCATAGTAAACCTCCTCATTTTTATGGTTTACCAAAAATACATAAGGCAAACATTCCTTTAAGACCAATTGTTAGTTCTGTTAATTCTCCGTGTCATAACTTGGCAAAATTCTTACTAAAAATTATTAATCCGCTTTCTGGAAATACCAATTCATATATAAAAAATAGTAAGCATTTTCTAGAAAAACTTTATGAAAATAATATTCATGATACACATCTGATGGTTAGTTTTGACGTAGTTAGCCTTTTTACAAATGTCCTTGTGGACAAAACTTTGAGGATAATTAGAGACAAATTAATAAACGACAATAATTTGGCAAACAGGACTAAATTTACCGTAAATAGTATAATGGAACTGTTAACGGTATCAATAAAAACAAACTATTTCCAATTAAAAAATGATTTTTATCAACAAGACTTCGGGATGGCAATGGGTTCACCTTTGTCACCAATACTAAGTAATATATTTATGGAGGATTTTGAAAACAGATATGTTGAAAATAATATTCATAAACCGGTAACTTGGTGGAGATACGTTGACGATATTTTTGCTGGTCTCATGGAATAGATTTATTAAACAATTTTTTGGAAAATATTAATAATAAAGAACCATCTATCAAATTCACGCTAGAAGTAGAAAATAATAATGAATTACCATTTTTAGATGTTTTAATTAAAAAAGTCAATAATAATAATTTTCAAACTAGCGTTTACCGAAAAAAGACTCACACTAACAGATATTTTTAAATTTTAACTCAAACCAGTCTTTGGACGTTAAAAGAGGTGTTATAAAATGTTTGTATGATAGGGCAAAAATAATTTCTTCTAATGATGAAATATTCAAACATGAAAGGCAATTTGTCAGATAAATTTTAATTAATAATGAAAACCCGAAAGAATTTGTTGATAAGACTTTCATGAACATTGAAAATAGAGTTAACAATCCGGTGCAACCAAAACCAGAATATCATTATTCGACATTAATTCCATATTATAAAAGGTTTATCTGAGAAATTACGTCGTGTCGGTAAAAAATTTGGCGTCAGGACAATTTTTCAAACAAATAATACTTTAAGATCCATATTGACAAAATCGAAACCATTAAATCCTGAACAAAATTCAATAAATTGTATATACAGTATCCCGTGCGAGTGTAATAAACATTATGTGGGTGAATCATCTAGACCACTTAATGTACGATTAGCCGAGCACAAAAGTTATATTAGAAAAGGTGATTTTGAAAAATCTAAAATTTGTGAACATGCTTGGGAAAACGATCACAGGATAAAATGGGATTCAGCAAAAATTTTGACCAAAGAAGCAGACAACAAAAAAAGAAAAATCAAAGAATCTGCAATAATTTTACTCAATGAAGATAAATGCGTATCAAATTGTTCGGTAGAATTTTGTTCAACTTGGTTACCAATGTTGAGAGAAGAACTCAATAAAATTAATATTATTTAGTATATTTTTCAACATTTCTAAGGTAAGTATCTATGGAAATGATATAAACAATTTTTATTTTATGCCGTGTTATTCTACACGTTACATAAAAATCTAAAACCTAAACTTTGAAAAAGGAAACGGTTATAGTTTCCGAAACGTCAGTGCAGTATTTTTGTATTAATTTAATTACTATTAGTTGTGAAAAAACACCCTCTAACTGATCCTCTGACATTACGTCAAAGGCGTAGAGGTTATTTTCCAGTTTTAAACTGGTTAATTTGAATATTTTTTAGATAAATCGAATTTTTTGGATAGGAATCAAGGAATGTGGTAATAAATCCCAAAAAAGAAAAGGAAAGAAATAATTTATGAAATGCTACAAATAACATTTAAACAATATGAAAATTATACTTACTTGTGAAAGTATACTAAATGACTCCATGGATTCGACATTTATCTCTTTATATAATTTAAGTAATACCAGAGAGTATATGCATATTATAGCAAATGAGTTGAGGAGAACAATGGGTATGTGCAAATTATGTAGTGGATGTACTCCCATGAAGCAAAGTAATTTAAAACAGTACCGAAAGTTGTCTATCATGTTTACTTGACGGTTTATTACAGATAAGCGTTTTATTTGTGAGAATGCAGTTACGTTATTAAATATTAAGCAATAATTTCTATGTAGGTTTAAATTAAATATCTACTAAGAAATTGTGCTGGGAAATTATCGACACCCAATAAAATTCTTAATACCTTTAAATTCTATATATTTAGACATAAAATATTAAATCGAACAGCTTTCCAAATTCACATCCTTTTAATGTTTTGGGTGCAGTAAGTTGCTCAGACAACGACAATATTGATATTTGCGTCTACTAAGTGTCGCACTATTGGTGGATTTTGTAGGTAACTATCAGCAGATCCACGATGCACCACTGTATTCGCAATGGAAATGGCTTTAAAATGACGTGACGTGTTAGAAGTAGGGTAGTTCCATTTGAAATTTTAAAGCTCCCCCCAAGAACAGAAATAGACGAGTATCGACGAAATCTAATTTTCGTTGAAAGACCCTGTATATCCCAACTATGGAAACTGCATACTAAATTGATGTCTTAAACATAACTCAGTACTAACTGCTACAATAATTATTTATCTCGATTGCTGAATTGTGTCATCGTTCTTTTCTAATCCCACTGAATTAAGGAACTACGTAATTGTCTTAAAGAAAGTATAGAAGCTATATGCCGTCCTCAGCATCTGAAACAAACCAAAACTGATTAAAAATTATTGGGCAATGCCTATTATTGTCGATTTATCAAAATCTACAGGTCTTGATTTCAGTTTCAGTTTTTTGAACAATTAAATTAAATTACAGTTACAAAACTACTATACCATTATGAATTGCTTTTAACGAGAATATACAGACATATATGCATATGAAAATAAGTTACTGATTGATGCATCCTTGAATCAGGATCAATAGTTCCTCAATGAGTCAACAATAACGGGTATTACATCGATCCATAAGTTTCAAAAATTCATTGGACATTGAACAATCCATTTATCTCGTTAAATATTGCAACTATAACGCTTACCATTAGTATAGTTCGATTGTTAACAGCTATAAAATTTTCAGCTGAAATGCAAACAGGCCTCTGGCTTCGTATCATCATCATCAGTAAATATTTTCGTACGGGGATTATGTTTGGTAGGTACCACTGGCACTCGCAATACACCGTGTTGCCGATTTCTTCTGCCTATATATAGATTTACAGTCTAATTTACAACCACCTGCTTGAATGATAATTTTACGAATTGAACACTTACATACCTCATTTGTCAATAGTTGTGCCGGTAACCCATATATAAAAAAAAATTCGCATATCATCGCTATGCAGATCAGCACATTTCGAAACCAGTCTAATTTGGACCCGTTTCTGAAAATATTTTCAAAAAAATTAAACTTGTATTCAGCTTTTGACATGGATAATGGGTATTGGGAATTTGCTTCGATTTTAAGGTCGGTAAAGAAATATTCTATTGTCCATTTTGTTTAAACTGAAACTAACTATTGCACTTTCTCTGACTTTTGATTCGTTGCATCGGGTACCTTAAAAATTTTGGATTAATCTGTAAATTTTGGTAAGAATCCACTGTTTTATTTAAAGTAGGCAGACCGATGGTTAAAATTTGAGAATATGACGCAATTGTTAATGCGGTATCCCTTTAGTAGCTATAAACAGAAACAATTACTGATTTATTGAAATAATTGATTTTCAGTTGTAACGATTTAAGATGCAATTCGTTACAGCAGGTTATAGTTTCTATTTTGCGTATTAAAATATGACTCCTCACTACTGAATAACCCTGTATTCGCATTTGATCGGTATGTGGTAGAAAAAATACAACAAAAACGCCACAGCGGATGAACGTTGTGAACGAGGCTCGTTCCGGGCTAGAGAGAGCGTCTTTTGCCTTTCGAATTTTACCTAGGTAAGTCATACATTTCTTGTAGTCGCTTAAATATCGCTATTCATAAAATTTGCTTATTAATTATTGCTTCAGCTTTATTGTGCTATAGTAAAAATAATAATTTGTCAAAATAATTACCGTATTTCGTATTATTTCCATATTTTGGATTATTTTCAGATAATTACCTAGTAGCACTGTTTTTTTAGGCACGTGGATGGGTATTCCCGTTTCCGTTTTACCGTATCTTGTCTAAAGTAGACGTTTTCGTGGTTCAATTATTGTTAATTGACACGTTATACAATATTTAAATTGTATAAATTATCGCTGTAAGTAAAACTTGCAGATTATCGTTATTTCGTACATAGAACAATTTCTGTGTGGATTTTTATTGCTATTAGGTTCGACTGCGGTTCATATAAGCTGGAAAAAGGAAAAGTACACTGGTTTTGGATAGTGAAGGAAGTCCACTTGAGACTTAGGTTTTTGCCGAATTTATTTACTGTCCAGAGCTACAGATTTCTGCCCAGGAGCTTCCAAAGCATACGGGGTAAGTGATCTATAGTATTTTTTCTTCTCTTTGAATTAATCAATTTGTAGTACATTTGATCACTTGCTTCGGATGTGACAGAAGTCCGATTTTCTGGTTTCCTTTTTTCATCATATTCACGCTATCACAGTTCTATATCGATTTTATTATTGACAAATTATTATTATTATTAGTTCATTCCTTAATTCTCGTGTAAGTTCCAAGAGTGTAGATTTACCTTGGTTTTACGTATTTCCTGCCATTTTGAATTAGGCATAAGCTCATTCATTTTTGTCCGTGGGAAAGCGAAAGACATTATCGGTATTTCATATATTAATTTTTGCTATTTTTACCGTCAAACTATTAGTAAAATATTAACTTGAAATCTTTATATGTGCTAAAATTTCGAATTTATTTCAATATTGTGATTATTGTTACCAATTATTTTGTTATTAATATTAAATATCTGAATCTTTGGAGTTATTACTTCCTTAACGTTTCCAAGTTTAAATTGTCCCGTACAAATCTGGCATTAAATTATAGTCCTTTAAAAATTACAGTCTCCTCATGGTTTTCAACCTATAGGACAAATTCAATCAAGTTAGGTTATTTGTTAACGAACAGATAGTGAAGTTTTGCAACCTTACTAAATTCTTGTGCTCGAATTTTAGTATTATTTTGTTAATAATTCAATTTTTTTAGTAATTGGTGTCAGATACCGTATTTTTGTGTAAATCTGGTAATTTTACAAATTCTAAAATCTTGCTGTGTCATTTTGACAATTTTTTTCTATTGTAATATTAAGAAATATTAATTTTGTGAATTTTATCTCGTAATTTAACTATATTGCCGGAACTTCGTTATTTTTTCATCTACCACTAGTTGAAATAATTTTCAACCTAGTTTTATTTCTCTATTTCCTCTTCTCAACAGTTCTGTCTTTATTTTATGACATCTGGCTCTCTGGAAATTTGACTCACTGGAAATCGATACTGAGTTAACAACATCAGAAGTAAGGAGATATTGGGTGTTCCCGAAAAGTAATAAATTTGGTTGGAACCTGGACACTCTGGACTGAGTAAGAGTGTGGAGACAGGATCTCGCAACCTTTTCATCAACCTCGAGTACTCGCAGGATTCATCGCTACTAGAAGAACCCCTTCCGTCTCAGTTCATTCCCGTCGAGTAAGCCTTTACAACAGTAAAACGGACAGACAGAGAAATTGGTTAAATTGTAATTTTTATTCATATTTTTTGTTCATATTTTCAATATTTTTAATTATATTTAGTTCTGTGTCATTGTTTCTTGTAAAGAATTTGTAAGATTAAACTTGTTAAATTCACAGCTTTCTTTTCTTTCTAGTTTATATAGTAAATACCTAAATTGTGTTTTCGATAAACTTTTGTGTATTTAGTTATAAATACTCTGGCGCCCATATATTGCTCTCAATATTATCTCAGTACTCTAAAACAAGGCTTCACCGAATTCACAACCACGCTGTAGCAAGCTGGAGCAAATAGTTTGGCAGCACTTGGAATTGGGCTAATTCAATTCACAAGTGTCGTTATTATTCTAATACAACAAAGTGCTAAAAATTACATTACTTTTCAGCGTGGAATCCCTCAAAGGCTACCTTGTAATATAATGTCAAACTGCTAACAATAAATAATACTTACGACATCAACAAAACATACGAATTTACGCACAACAACGAAATGCCTATTGCCATCAATAAAAGAATGGGCAGAGATAAAATTTTGTTTAGATTTTCTGTGAACCTGGAAACAAATTTAAATCAATTAAAATAGTAAAATATGATTTTTACTTACGTGATCAAGAAATTATGATATGCCACTTTGACTTTCAACCTTCTTAAACATATTTCCAGGTTCTGGGCATTTTCTGTGGCACTAAGTAAGTTTAATGATTTAATTTTCGCGTTCAACAGCCTAAATTGTGCCACAACTAGTATTATAGTCGAGCAAATTAACAAACTGAAGCCTATATAAGTAGTTGTTGTAAGCAACATTACATAACACTCGAATAAGTAAAACACCGGATATGGTATTTGAGGTGGTATATATCCTCCTAATACAGAAGATCCAGTCAAAATAAACGGCTTAATGATAAATTGTATGAAACCAATATATGTAAATATAATATACCACTTTCCACCCGTTTCCAAATTTTTAATTAAAGCAATTATTTGAGGATGAAAAAAGTCGTGTTTCCAAAAACTCTCAATATCTCTTAAGGCTCGTTTCAAGGCATCTCTTTTGAATATCAACAGTCCATACTTTATGAAAATCTAAAAATTAACATACTTACATTGCATACTTATTTCTGATTAGTTGATTTTGCTCACCTGTGAAAGTACTGCAAACGACTCTACGGATTGCATATTAATTTCCGAATACAATTTAATTATTACCAGGCAGTACATGCATATTAAAACGAATGAATTGAAAAAAACGAGGGGTATGTGCAAATTACGGAGAGGATGTACTCCTGTAAAAGAAAGCAACCTAAGACAAAACCAACTGTTTTCGGTCATCTTCGCTTAGCGATGTATTACGGACAAGTGTTTTATTTGAGAATGGAGCTCCATTATTAAGCTATAATTCCTAAGTATGTAGGGTGTATCAGTAATAAATGCTTGTCATGTTCACTGGACGATATATTATAGAAATGCATTTGTTTTATTAAAAATTGAGCTATAATTTCCGTGCAGGGTTAAATATATACAAAGAAATTTTACCTGGAGATTTATCGACGCCTTTTATTAATACTTTTAAATTCGACATATTCAGTACTTTTAATAAAATATTAGATCGAGCCTGTTTTGAAATTGACATTTGGACGCAATAAATGATAGTTGTATATTGCATAGTATATGAGACTTATCTTGAGTTTTGTATATATTTATTATTGGAATTTTTATTTAATTTTGTATATATTTATTATTATTTAATTTAGGAAATATTGTAATTTAAGTTAATTTTAGAATTATATTTCTTGTTTTGTTTTACTAATTGCCTTTAATTATCCACCCACATTATATTTACAGTATACGAATTTATTCGCCCTTGGTGTAACCTCCAACCGCTATTTCTATAAACGAATTACTGATGAGATTGCTGTCAACCCATCCTTTTTCCTTTTAGGGCGTTCCAGGGATCTTCTGGTAGAGGAAGTTACCTTACTCAATATTCTGTTAATTTCGATTCAATAAAGATTTATTTAATTCTAATTGAGTTCATTGACTTTACTGTTGTTTGTTTTTAAATATAGGTCCTGCCAAATGTGCAGCGGCCTGCTACCTGTACGGATAAAACAGCGATCATGTACACCTGTAGTCTTTATAACACAGATGGTCACCTTTGTCAGTGAAATAATGCTTTAGATAAGGTAGTGAAGCACAAAACTTCAACTGATCAAACATAGAGGTCTCTCAATTAAATAGCTTTTATTCACTCAATTATCGACAAAGACAAATTAAATCGATTAATAAATAAACTAAGAACCTGTGATAACTTAAGACTACATTTAATCTATTTCAAAAATGGTGTTATCCTTTTAATTAAACATAATATGTAAAAGTCCAATATTTCTAGTTATTTTTATAAACATGAGTTTCTTTCTTCAGTATACTCCGTGCTTAGTAACGGTGTTCGCACCGGTTTGAATTTATCAGTTCAGTGACATTGAAACTAAAATGGCTGCTGGAAGAGGATTGTTCTAGAGTGTGCCAGCTGTGGATACTCATTCGAAATTACAAACTAGGTTGGTACCTGATATTTTCATCGTCTATTTTAGTAGGAATATCGGCAAAATATCTCGTTCAATATAAATGGTTTGAACGTACCTCGGCTTTTGAATTGTTGCTTTATATATTCTTCCACAGAAATAGTGTGAAAAATATTTTTTTTGTAAATTTCCAACGTATACTTGATTTTTAGAAACTAAAATTATGGCGCAAATTATTTTCGATCCAAGCAGAGCTGAACCTCAGAAGATGAAAATTCACTAAAAAAATGTTTAAACTTTGTCACCTATTCATGCGTCGATCTGGGGACACACTGTAGGTATTACTATAAAACTGAGATTAAATTCTTTTAAAACTACAAAATCTGTTGAAAAGCTGCAAAATTTGTAGTTTTGCGGTTTTTAATCACATAGTTATTAGAGAAAGGTATGAAATAGGATTTAGCAAAATCGAGTTTTGCAAATGTGGCGAATGCGCCAGGCATACCGCGCTCTAATAAAATCGTCGATGGGGGAAACGGTCATTTGCTTAATAAATCTGGCAAGATGACTCATATTTTCTAGCAAAGGTGCAGCCAAGAATCTTTCGTGGTTATACATTATCATGATTGAGTTGCGAACAAGTACTAAACTGCTGGACAATTGAAGCGGACCAAGCGAATTTTTAGGTTAACTTTAAAGTCAAATATTTTGCGAACCAATAAAGATATTGATGCACGGTTTGCAGAATTTGCAAGAGAATTTAATTCTGAACAAGCCTGTCTGTTATGATTTTTTTGGTTTAAAACATTTCACCCTCTACAGGGGGTGAAAGAAAAATATGTTTCTTTCAACCAAAATTTACAAAAAAATCGAACTTTCACGAACAAAAAGGGATATCAAAAATTTGAAAAATTGGTTTTTTCCTTATAAACAAGAGACCAAGAAAATGCCAACAAAAAAACTGGAAATTTTTTTTCGGAAATCCTACTTCGAAACTTTGTTTAAAAAACGTACTTTATTTTCTTTGACTCCCTGTAGACAGTAAGATGATTGAAACCAAAAAGATCGCAACAAACAAGCTTGTTCAGAATTAAATTCTCTTTCAAATTCTGCAAACCGCGCATCGAAATTCTAATCCGTTCGCAAAATATTTGATTTCAAAGTTAATTTAGTTAAATCGTAGCATCCATTTTCTATAGGTTTCATCTTGAGACAAGTCACTAACTAGATCATTGTACTTACTTGCAGTATTACCTACTTTCTTAAAATATAACTAAAAAGGTTCGCTCTAGACCATACATATTTATTGTAAATACATACGTATGGTCGTAAATACATACATACATATTATGATATTGTAAGAGCTCTATGATTACATCTCAAAACAAAATACTACAATGTTAAAATACAGGGTGTTTCAGTTTTTTCGTTCATAACTTCTGGAAACGATAGAACATATCAAAATAATAGGAGTCTTTCCTATAACATTTTTCTCTAAATCGTTTCGTTTTCAAGATACTGGGTGTTAAACTTTTAAAAAATTATTACTATTTATTCATTATCTCCTAAACAAATAAAGATTTTTTTATTCAAATTTTGTACACTTTAGTCATAATAAAAGACCAATTTTTTGACGTTCCAAAAGTTATTCTTACAAAAGCAGTGGCGCAGTTATGGGGTTCTGTCCGTATTTAAACCCCCTGAACTTCTACGCCAATGGTCAGGAATTATACTTTTATACAAATTATAAAACTTTGATGTATTCCCCATAAAAAAGTACTCTTGATAAAAGTCGCTAGGAGGCTTTCTGTTCAAGATATTTAGATTTTTTTCTAATCAAGGATAATATGCACTTTCTATTGACAGGCTATTTGCTAAACAATTTAAAGAATTATTTTAATACATATTTATTTAAAATGATAAATAATTAATAATCTACAATAAATGGTCAAAATGATATCCATTTTTTTATGTTTATGTTGTGAATAACCAATGATTTAACACTTACTTAATCCTGTCATTTTCAACCAAGATGTAATTCCTTAATATACCCCTGATTAGTAAGAATCTAAATATCTCGAACAGAAAGCCTCCTAGCGACTTTTATCAAGAGTACTTTTTTATGGGAAATACATCATAGTTTTACAATTTGTACAAAAGTATAATTCCTGACCATTGGCGTAGAAGTTCAGGGGGTTTAAATACGGACAGAACCCCATAACTGCGCCACTGCTTTGTAAGAAAAACTTTTGGAACGGAAAAAAATTAGTCTTTTATTATGACTAAAGTGTACAAAATTTGAATTAAAAATCTTTATTTGTTTAGGAGATAATGAATAAATAGTAATAATTTTTTAAAAGTTTATCTTGAAAACGAAACGTTTTAGAGAAAAATGTTATAGGAAAGACTCCTATTATTTTGATATGTTCTATCGTTTACAGAAGTTATGAACGAAAAAACTGAAACACCCTGTATAGCATTATTCACATTTACATATAACTACAAAATTGAAAATAAATTCATAAGTATATCAAATATTTTTTTACAGAATTTTTTAAAAACCTAAACTAAATACTAATTAAATAACAAAAAATGTGATAAATATATCAGAACGATACATATTATATATTTTCAACTATGAAAAATGCGTTATAAATTGGTCACTACGTTTTTTTAACATATAATATAATTCTTAAACATTATTGCATAGTGTATTTTTGTTAAGGGGCTACAATAATTATTTAAATTTTTTTTCTGAAAATACATCTAATTATGTCATCGCTGTTTTCTAATCCTACATACATGGGATTATGTAACTGTTTTAAAAAACGTATAGAAGCTATATGTCATTCTCAGCATCTGAAAAAGAAAAAAACAGAACTCAGTATAAAAAGTAATGGGCATTGCCTATTATTTTCAATTTGTCAGAAAATACAGTTCTTGAAGTTTTTTTACAATTAAATTAATTTACAGCTATACAACTACTCTACGCATATTATAATATCAATTGGGAATATTTCATGTATTCATATATGTATCAAAATATGTTACTGGGTGATGCACCAAGTACCTTGAATTTCTTTAACTTATTGGAAACACATTTACAGGGGAAATTTTTTTGTAAAATACAACAATTATTTTATTTTAATTTTACATTTTTGGACTTTAATTCTTGATTTATTGAATTTTAGTGTGGTTCCTTGTTTCTTTCGGGCCCCACGTTGGGCGCCAATTTATTGTTATGATTGGGGAAATTTTTTGCAAAACTATAATTATTTTTTTTTATTGATGAATTTAGTTATTTTATTGATGGTTTTTTGTGTCTTTTGGGCCCCACGTTGGGCGCCAATATAAATGTCATGTAATGGGGAATTTGGGTTACTATTAATGGATTTTTGTTTTTGATTTTACTTTTATTAGGATTATTAAATTTAATTTTTATTTGTTAATTTTAGTTAGGTTCTATATGGTAAGTTTAATTTTTAATTTTTATGCATGCATTCGTATTTAGTTATGAAGTTTTATTTTTTTCCCATTGTTATTGTATATAGTTTTTTCAAAAGAAATTGTAATAGTTTTAGTTCTTGTATATAATTCTTGAATTAACGACTTTATGATATACGATCAGTCCGCCACTGGCCTGAGTTACTTCAGTGTTTTTTAATAAGCGACAGTGCGTATGATTTTATGAAAATGTAACGTGAAACTTACTGTAGGTTTGCTACAATCACTCTTCTTCTTTTCAGGGCTTTTTGGGGGTTCTCTACTACTATTGAAGAAATATCTTACCTATTAATTTGCTGTTTTGCTATTCATAAATAAAGGTTGTTTGAATTTCGTACTGGTTTATTTTATTAGACCTGTATGGACTTTTGTTTGTTGTTTGTTTTATTTTAGCGTTGCTGACCCTTTATTTATGAGTGGCCCGTTGACCTCTATTGCTGCAACAGGTGTTCTACAGCTGATCTAGGAAGATAGCTCTCCAATATGATATCCTTTTTTAACTTTTATTTAACTATTCAGTATACCATACGTAAGTTTCTCATTATTTGTTTCACTGTGAGGAATATTTTATTATATCCTAGTTTTACCTGAATTTATTTTTAATTTTATTTATTTAATAATCGGGCTTTAATTTCTTTTAGTAGTTTAAAATACATGACAATATATAGTCTCGAATTTCCTAACTATAGGGTGCTGCAAAACTTATTTGAATGTGCTTAGAATTAATATACAATAAAAAGGACTGATTTTCTTATTATGTACCTATTTAATTTAATCTGATGGTACTATTAAAATTTAAAAATTGGCACTAATTCTCCAGAAATAGGCAATTTACCTAAACGCCCTGGGTAATTTATGTACAGGGTTTTCCTTATAAATAGCCAACCGGTCCCCCCTACAAAGTTTATTTGAGGAAATACAGAAAAATTTTATTTTTCCTGAATTTTAATAATCTGCCAATAAAACAAACAAACATTTATTATATGTTTTTGAAATCAGGAAATTATAAGGATTTCGAAAATATAATAATATACAGGGTGTTCTATAAAGATAATCCTAATTTTATAGAATTTCGCCATTTTGGGATTGTCATTTGTTTCTTTATTGACAGATTATTGCAACTTTTGTATATAAAATGTTCCTGTATTTCTTCAAATACATTCTGTAGGCTAATTATAAAGAAAAACCTTGTACCTTGCAACTTACCATTAATATAGTTCGATTGTTAATATCGACAAAATTCACAGCAGAAATACGAACAGGCTTTTGGCTTCTTATCATCATCATTAGCAAATATTTTCGCACGGGGATTATGTTAGGTAGATACCACTCACACTCGTAATATACCGTAT
The DNA here is from genome assembly GCA_963680705.1 of Rhagium mordax. NCBI lineage: Eukaryota > Metazoa > Arthropoda > Insecta > Coleoptera > Cerambycidae > Rhagium > Rhagium mordax. The sequence goes on along the minus strand of OY796662.1, from coordinate 3,877,434 downwards.
TACCGATTTCTTCTGCCTAAAAAAAATATATAGATTTGTGTTCGACAAGGTTTCAGAAAAGGATACGAAAATAAATGGGAGGTGAATTTTTATTTTTGTACCCATAAAATAATAACTGAGCTATAACGTACCTCATTCGTTAATAGTTGTGCTGGTAATCCGTATATAAAAAAAAATTCGCAAATCATTGCCATGCAGACCAGTACATTTCGAACCAAGTCTGATCTGGCCACAAGTCTGAAAATATTTTAGAAAATATTAAACACGTACTCTGTTCTTGAAATTTATATATCTTTTGAATTAATTTGTGAAATATTTGTAAGAATCCATTGTTTTATTAAAGTAAAGTTTTCTAACAATAAATAATACTCACGTCATTGACAAAACATACGCATTTATGCACAATAACGAAACGCCTATTATCATCAATAAGAGAATGGGCAGGGATAAAATTTTATTTAGATTTTTTGTGAACCTGGAAACAAATTTGAATCAATTAAAATGGTGAGACATAAGCTCATTGTCACTTACGTGATCAAGAAATCATGGTAGGCGACTTTGACTTTCAATCTGTTTAAACATATTTTAAGGTTACGGTCACTTTCTGTAGCATCAGGTAAGTTTAGTGATTTAATTTCTATGTTCAACAGCCTAAATTGTGCCACAACTAGTATTATAGTGGAGCAAATTAACAAACTGAAACCAACATAAGTTATTGTTGTAATCAACATTACGTAAAACTCAAACAGGTAGAACAATGAATAAGGTACTTGAGGTGGTATGTAGCAGCCAAATACAGAAGACCCAGTCACAAGAAATGGTTTTACTACAAATTGTATGAAGCAAATAGTCAGATACATAGCATAAAACTTTTCACCCATTTTCAAGTATTTTATTAAAGCATTTATCTGAGGATCATTAAAGTCGTGTTTCCAAAAAGTTTCAATATCCGTCAAGACTTGTTTCAAGGCATCCTTTTTGAAAATCAACAGTCCATATTTTACGACAATCTGAAATTAATAATATATTGGTATTAACATATACAGGGTGGTGGAATTTTCAGGAATCGATAGAGCAACGGAAATAATTTCGTTAGAAATTAAATAAAAAGTTTATTTATAGTTAGAAATTAAATAAAAAGTTTATTTTTTCAAGTTATAGAGGTCATAGAGGTATTTTAGGACTGGTTGCATGGTCAATGACCTAATGCAATTAATTAAAAAAAAAAAAAAAAAGAAAAAAAAAAAAAAATTATTTTCTCTAATACAAAAGGCCGGAGGCATTCGGATCCGATTATAAACGTTTGATTAAAGAGCTGGACTATTCTAAGCTATATTATTCTCACCTGCGAAAGTACACTAACCGACTCTATGGACTGCATATTAACTTCCGAAGACAACTTAATTATTACCAGACAGTACATGCATATTAAAACGAATGAATTAAAAAAAACCATGGATCTGTGCAAATTACGGAGAGGGTGCACTCCTGTAAAAGAAAGTAACCTAAGGTACAACCAACTGTTTTCGGTCATCTTCACTTGGCGATGTATTACAGAAGAGTGCACTTACTGTATTAATATTAAGCTATAATTTGTATGTGGGGTGTATCAGTAATAAATATTAGCTGTCGTGTTCACTAGAGACTAGAGAAATTATAGAAACCTTGTAATTTGCATGTAGGTTTAAATATATACAAAGAAATTCACCTGGAGATTTATCGACGCCTTTTATTAATAAATTTAAATTTTATGTATTCAGTACTTTAATAAGTTATTAGATAGAGCACCTTTTGAAATTCACATCCACGTTTTGGACGCAATAAATGATGATTGTTCGGACAACTGTATTATCGATGTTTGCTTTTACATTGCGTCCTTCTTGGCTGAATTTGTGGGTAAATATTACCGCACCGAATATGCATTTTCATAGTGGCGTACCTTTGTTTTTAAATAAAGTATTTTTTATTACCCCATACGCACGCCACTGTATTCGTGATAAAAAATTGCAACCGGTATCCGATGCAAAATAACCTATCTGTGCTACATTTCAAAAAGCTATTTTTTGGTAATATTGAGTTGTGGCCAATGTTCCATCTTTAACACCCTGTAGATTTTAAACGAAGCCGAATTCGGCCATAGATGTCTTTATTTTACGCTAAACTAGCTCCTAATAAAGTCCTGCTATTATAAACGATTTATTGTTGTGTTGGTGTAAATCCCTCCTCTTTCTTTTCCAGGGCGTTCCAGGGATCTTCTGGTAGAGGAAAGTTACCTTACTCAATATTCTGTTAATTTTGATTCAATAAAGATTTATTTAATTCAAATTGACTTTACTGTTGTTTGTGTTCAAATATAGATCCTGCCAAATGTGCAGCGGCCTGCTACCTGAACAGATAAAACAGTCATCATACACCCCTATGGTCTTTAGAACACAGATGTCACCTTTGTCAGTGAAATAATGCTTTAGATAAAGTAGTGATGCATAAAACTTCAATTGATCAAACATAGAGGTCTCTCAACTAAACAGCTTGTATTTAATGAATTATCGACAAAGACAAATTAAATCGATTAATAAATAAACTAAGAACCTGCGATAACTTAAGACTACATTTAATATATTTCACAAATGGTCTTATCCTTTTAATTAAACAAAGAAGTCCAATATTTTTAGTTATTTTTATAAACATGAGTTTCTATCTTTAGTATATTCCGTGCTTTGTAACGGTATTCGCACAGGTTTGAATTTATCAGTTCAGTGACATTGAAATTAAAATGGCTGCTAGAAGTGGATTGTTCTAGAGTGTCCAATTGGACTACATGGAAACAAGCCAGCTGTGGATACTCATTCGAAATTACAAACTAGGTGGACACCTGATATTTTCATCGTCTATTTTAGCAAATCCTGGTAATATCGGCAAATTATCTCGTTCAATGTAAGTGGTATGAACATGCCTCGGCTTTTGAATTGTTGTTTTATATATTCTGCTCGTTTTCTTTGATTTTTTTATTCCTTTTTTAGGAGCGACGTGGACATGGGGACCCTTCTTCTACTTACTTCCAGCTATCGATGTCCGACGCACTATTGTCCCACCCTGTATGGTTAATAATACCCATTAATAAAATTATTGCTATAATGACATTTATTCATAACTTTGCGTACATTGATATATGTTTTTTATGAATTACATATAAGTACATACATGGGTAAAATAAAGTAATATAGAGTTAAAATAAAATAATTATTATCTACAAAATTAGCATTTACATACCCACCCAGGTATTACTATACTGAGAATAAATTAATATATCCAGGAGTACTTTCAAAACTACAGAATATGTTGTAAAGTTGCAAAATTTGTAGTTCCGCGATTTTTAACCACTTCTATAGAGGAAGGTATGCAACACGATTTAGCAGAAGCGAGTTTTGCAAATGTGGCGAATGCGCCAGGCATACCGCGTGCTAATAAAATCGTCTGCAGAAAGTTTTTGCATCAAATAGACCAGATAGAGGGAGCGGCCGTCTGCTTAATAAATCTGACGAGGTGACTGAACATAGGTTAGTTTTACAAATATTCATAAAAAACTGTCCATTTCTTACGATAATTGGCACGATCGAAGATAAAACGTTGTAAGACATATTTATAAAAAGTCTTATTTACAATTCCACAATATGGACGTTGCTTTTGGAATTTAATGTTCTACCTGATACAAATTGAATATTAGTGGGCTTTGAAAATACGACGCCGTTTTATTGAGAACTTAGGCAAGTACCTGATCTTTTATTCTCAATTTCTGCTGGAGCATCAAACTTTCTCTACATGAGATAATTAGCCTTCTCTCTGCTTTCTTTACTTTTGCCACTTGAATCAATTCGATTTTATTTAAAAAAAAATTTGTTACTGGTCGCCAGGTAACCATTTGAAAATATCTTAATTTTGCGTCACTGCATAGCTTTTAAGTTTTTAGTACTATTTCTTAATTATCTTACTTATTTTAAGTTTTCCAACATAATCATACTCCTTTTTAGGCTACTTAATAAATTTGCTATCCATAGACATCCACTTTTCTATATTCCGTTACAAAAATTGTTCACCCACCGATGTTCTGTCACTCATTATGCTTTTATTAAAACTATACTATTCGTTTGAATCTTTGCGTTTACTTTTATGCTATGTCGAGTCTCTGCACATTACTTATTAATTTTATTCTACATACATTTTAACTAGCTTAAAGTTATAATTTTACATAGATTAACTTAACTGGCTGGCTTAACTTGTTGTTTAGGTGGATAAAATTACGGACTGATTTTGTCTAAATAGCGTCATTTACAGTTTTCCAACAATTCTCAACAATCTAGAAGTTTTATACAGATATTAATTTTATTTTGTTTTTAGGACTAAAGACGCTTCAACGCAGAAGACTATCCCCTAAATTGCAGAGTACTTGTTTTATTTATGATACATGACAGTATTTATGCATGTGCAAGTGCTTTTAATATCTATATAATTTATGTATATCCTATCCTCTCATATCATATTCTATACCTATCCTATATTCTACTTTATACCATATCCTACATTCTATACTATAATCTGTCCTATATCCTATCCGATCCTACGGTCATGGAATTATGTAATTGTTTGAAAGAACGTATAGAAGCTATATGCCGACTTCAGCATCTGAAAAAAAATCAGAACTCAGTTAGAAGTAATGGACATTGACTATTATTTTTGATTTATCAAAAAATACAATTTCTCAAAGTTTTCTTTTACAATTAAGATGCAGTTATTCGACTATGTAACGATTTAAGTTGCAATTCGTTACAGCAGGTTACAGTTTCTATTTTGCGTATTAAAATATGACTCCTCACAACTGAATAACCCTGTATTCGCATTTGATCGGTATGTGGTAGAAAAAATACAACAAAAACGCCACAGCGGATGAACGTTGTGAACGAGGCTCGTCCCGGGCTAGGGAGAGCGTCTTTTGCCTTTCGAATTTTACCTAGGTAAGTCATACATTTCTTGTAGTCGCTTAAATATCGCTATTCATAAAATTTGTTTATTAATTATTGCTTCAGCTTTATTGTGCTATAGTAAAAATAATAATTTGTCAAAATAATTACCGTATTTCGTATTATTTCCATATTTTGGATTATTTTCAGATAATTACCTAGTAGCACTTTTTTTTAAGCACGTGGATGGGTATTCCCATTTCCGTTTTACCGTATCTTGTCTATAGTAGACGTTTTCGTGGTTCAATTATTGTTACTTGACACGTTATACAATATTTAAATTGTATAAATTATCGCTGTAAGTGAAACTTGCAGATTATCGTTATTTCGTACATAGAACAATTTCTGTGTGGATTTTTATTGTTATTAGGTTCGACTGCGGTTCATATAAGCTGGAAAAAGGAAAACTACACTGGTTTTGGATAGTGAAGGAAGTCCACTTGAGACTTAGGTTTTTGCCGAATTTATTTACTGTCCAGAGCTACCGATTTCTGTCCAGGAGCTTCCAAAGCATACGGGGTAAGTGATCTATAGTATTTTTTCTTCTCTTTGTATTAATCAATTTGTAGTACATTTAATCACTTGCTTCGGATGTGACAGAAGTCCGGTTTTCTGGTTTCCTTTTTTCATCATATTCACGCTATCACAGTTCTATATCGATTTTATTATTGACAAATTATTATTATTAGTTCATTCCTTAATTTTCCTGTAAGTTACAAGAGTGTAGATTTACCTTGGTTTTACGTATTTCCTGTCATTTTGAATTAGGCATAAGTTCATTCATTTTTGTCCGTCTGAAAGCGAAAGACATTATCGGTATTTCATATATTAATTTTTGCTATTTTTACCGTTAAACTATTAGTAAAATATTAATTTGAAAACTTTGTGTGCTAAAATTTCGAATTAATTTCAATATTGTGATTATGGTTACCAATTATTTTGTTATTAATATTAAATATCTGAATCTTTAGAGTTATTACTTCATTAACGTTTCTAAGTTTAAATTGTTCCGTACAAATCGGACATTAAATTATAGTCCTTTAAAAATAACAGTCTCCTCATGGTTTTCAACCTATAGGACAAATTCAATCAAGTTAGGTTATTTGTTAACGAACTGATAGTGAAGTTTTGCAACCTTACTAAATTCTTGTGTTCGAATTTTAGTATTATTTTGTTAATGATTCAATTTTTTAGTAATTGGTGTCAGATACCGTATTTTTATGTAAATTTGGTAATTTTACAAATTCTAATATCTTGTTGTGTCATTTTGACAATTTTTTTCTATTGTAATATTAAGAAATATTAATTTTCTGAATTTTATCTAGTAATTTAACAATATTGTCGGAACTTTGTTATTTTTTCATCTACCACTAGTTGAAATAATTTTCAACCTAGTTTGATTTCTCTATTTCCTTTTCTCAACTGTTCTGTCTTTATTTCATGACATCTGGCTTTCTGGAAATTTGACTCGCTGGAAATCGATACTGAGTTAACAACATCAGAAGTAAGGAGATATTGGGTGTTCCCGAAAAGTACTAAATTTGGTTGGAACCTGGACATTCTGGACCGAGTAAGAGTGTGGAGACAGGATCTCGGAACCTTTTCATTAACCTCGAGTACTCGCAGGATTCATCGCTACTAGGAGAACCCCTTCCGTCTCAGTTCATTCCCGTCGAGTAAGCCTTTACAACAGTAAAACGGACAGACAGAGAAATTGGTTAAATTGTAATTTTTATTCATATTTTTTTTTTGTTCATATTTTCAATATTTTTAATTATATTTAGTTCTGAGTCATTGTTTACTGTAAAGAATTTGTAAGATTAAACTTGTTAAATTCACAGTTTTCTTTTCTTTCTAGTTTATGTAGTAAATACCTAATTGTGTTTTCGATAAACTTTTGTGTATTTAGTTATAAATACTCTGGCGCCCATACTTAAGTTCAGTTTAGATTGTTTCCTGTTATATCTTTATCCTCAGAAGCATTCAAACCTTCCCATACATTGCTCTCAATATTATCTCAGTACTCTAAAACAAGGCTTCACCGAATTCACCACCAAGCTGTAGCTAGCTGGAGCTAATTGTTTGGCAGCACTTGAAATTGGGCCAATTCAATTCACAAGTGCCGTTGCAACTACTACTATACGTATACAGGGTGTTTCATGACGAACTATACTTACTTCCAAGGATAGTAGAAGACCCATTATTTTGAATTTCTTTAACTTATTATTCAATTAATTTATATTAAAAATTTGCACCAATTCTTCCGAAATAGGCAATTTACCTAAATGATCTGGGTAATTGACGTACTCGCAATTATAATACTTACCATTAATATAGTTTGATTGTTAATAATGATAAAATTCTCTGCGGAAATACGAACAGGCTTCTGGCTTCTTATCATCATCATTAGTAAACATTTTCGCACGGGAATTATGTTAGGGAGATACCACTCACACTCGCAATACACCGTGTTACCGATTTCTTCTGCCTTAAAAAAAGATATATAGATTTACAGTGGGACAGTCTAATTTATACTAGATTTATTGCCCCTTCGGACTACTCTATAATACGCAATTATTCCAAAGCATTTTAAACCCTCCACTTTAAAAATGTGTTCGACAAAGGCTCAGAAAAGAATAGAAAAATAAATGATGGTGAAGGTGAGTCACTTGCTTGAATTATAATTTCAAGAATTGAACACTTACATACCTCATCTGCCAATAGTTGTGCCGGTAATCCATATATAAGAAAAAAATCGCATATCATTGCCATGCAATCCATTGCACTTCGAAACAAATCTGATTTGGGCACATGTCTGAAAATATTTTAGAGAAAATTCAGCTTTTGACATTTACAATGGACATTGGCAACTTGATTTTAGGGTGGATAAAGAAACGTTCTATTAAATATTTTGTTTAAACCGGAACTAAGCCCACATTCTCTGATCGTTTCCGACAATTTATTTGACTTAAAAATTTTAAATTAATTTGTGAAATATTTGTTGTATCTATTTGTCTATTGTTATTATTATTCTAATACAAAAAAAGTGCTAAAAGTGACATTGGCAATTCTCAGAGAAGTGACAAAAGGTCCGCAAGTGTGGTTATGCAGCAATCGTCCAAGAGATGGCGCCGGTGGTGCGGAAACAAATTAGAAGCAAGAGGATTGTGGAATGTGGATCATCCAGAGTATTCTAGAGAGCACCTGGATTGTTCTAGAAGGCAACTCTTTAGGTATATAAAGGCCAAAATGCAAGTGAGTTAAAAATTGGAAAGTGAACTGAACATAAGAGTACACGTAACAATACTTACGTCATTGATAAAACATACGAACTTACGCACAACAACGAAATGGCTATTGTCGTCAATAAAAGAAAGGGTACGGATAAAATTTGATTTAGATTTTCAGTGAACCTGCAGACAAATTATAATCAATTAACATGGTAAAACATAAATGCTCATTGTCACTTACGTGATCAAGAAATTATGGTAGGCGACTTTGCCTTTCAGTCTGTTTAAACACATTTTGAGGTTATGGTCACTTTCTGTAGCGTTAAGTAAGTTTAGTGATTTAATTTTAAGGTTCAACAGCCTAAATTGTGTCACAACCTGTATTATAGTCGAGCAAATTAACAAACTGAAACCTAGGTAAGTTATTGTTATAATCAACATTACGTAAAACTCAAACAGGTAAAACAATTGATAAGGTATTTGAGGTGGTATGTAGCAGCCAAATACAGAAGCTCCAGTCAAAACAAATGGTCCTACTACATATTGTATGAAACAAATTGTAATATAGATAATAAACAACTTTTCACCCATTTTCAAATATTTTAATAAAGCGTTTATCTGAGGATCATAATAACTGTCGTGTTTCCAAAAAGTTTCAACATCTCTCAAGACTTGTTTCATGGCATCCTTTTTGAATATCATCAGTCCATATTTTATGAAAATCTAAAATGGAATATGTTTGGAGTCAATGAAGCCTACTATACTATTATAATGAACCTTTTTAGAAATATTTCTTACATAACATTCCGGCGAGCCGAATAAAATTTTTGATTTCCAATTTCGGAAATTGTGAATTTTTTCTTTATGATATATAATTCATAAATTTTATGGATGATTTCGCATTTTCGATGGAAAAGTTAAGTTAAACAAAATTTTTAAAAATTTTTTTGAAAACGTTTATAAATTAGATAGAAGAGGCTAATTTTTGTTTCATAAATTTTTTTGTAAAAATGTAGAGAATCTTCCAGTTCAGAAGTTGAAAATTTAATTAATTTAATAATTACAAAAATATTCAAAAAGCTGGACAATTTTAAATCATTATAAGCTCTTTGAATATTATACTCACCTGTGAAAGTACACTAAACGATTCTATGGACTGCATATTAAATTCCGCATACAACTTAATTATTATTAGACAGTACATGCATATTAAAACGCATGAATTAAAAAAAACCACGGGTCTGTACAAATTACGCAGAGGCTGTACTCCTAAAAAGGAAAACAATTTAAGACAGAACCAACTGTTTTCAGCCATCTTCACTTGGACAAAGAAAAGTTCTGTTTATGAGAATGCAGTTCCGTTATTAAATATTAAGCTGTAATACGTAAGTAATAAATATTAGCTGTCGTGGTCACTAGATGATACATAATAGAAATACTTGGTTTATTCAAAATTAAGCCGTAATTCCATGTCGATTTAAATATATACTAAGAAAGAAATTTTACCTGGAAATTATATATTCAGTGCTTTAATAAAATATTAGATCGAGCACCTTTTGAAATTCACATCCACGTTTTGAATATAATAATATTTCTTGGTCAACTGGATTATATTCTAGTCAAATTAGTTAGAAACGGCTGAATAAATAATTCAACCCAGCTGAATTTTTGCACGAAGATTTTAAAATATTACAAATATAATATAATATTACAAATCAAATAAAACTAGAGAAATGTCACGCCGACTGATGAGATCCCTGGAACGCCCTGAAATAAAATTAAAAACACGGGTTTGAAGCTAACCCAAGTAAGTCCTTCGGCTTGGTAAATACACGGAGTCGTTTATAAATAATTAAAATTGCAGTGTATTCCAAGCCATAGAAATTTTGTATGTAAGGTGGGTAAAAAAAATTTAACTCAAAAATTCTTCTTAAACAAAATAAATTAAATAAGATTAACAAATATACATACCAAATTACATTAAATTAATTGGCGCCCAACGTGGGGCGAGAAAGATGGATTTAAACTAAATAATTAAAATAAATGAAATAGAAATACCCCCCTGTTACATTACATTACTACTAGAATTTTGAGCAGCTCCTACGCCTAAAAGATAAAAGACAGTGGTATACCGTCGCGAACTTTTTTCTAGACTATTTAATTCTCTACAAAAAATGTCCATAGCGATTTTTTCTACATGGCTTTGTTTATACAGCGTTTCAAGGAAAACACGATTCTTTTGCAATTTTTCAACTTACACAAATATTTTTAAAAATTAGTAGAATTAGATTCAACAAATTGGAACTAATTATTATAGTTTAATCAATTTCTAAATTCAATATTCATTGATAAACAAATAGAATAGGATGTTTAAAATTTTCGTCATCTTAAAAACTTTGAGTGACTCCCACCCCTAAAGGGTGAAAGATAGTACTATCCTCTCGCGAACTTTTTAATAGAAAACTTAATTGCCTACAAAAAAGCCCCGAGCAATTTTGTTCTACGTGGATTTGTTTTCGCAGTACTTCAAGTTAAAGACCGGGAAACATAATTTTTCAGTAATTTTTTAAACTTAACAATTGTGGTAAAACTACCGTAGATGCCACAAATTGGAACTTATAATGACCCTAGCGAATAGTGCAGATTTCGTCCTTCCTAAAACAACCCGGAAATTTTGCACGTTTTTGGCTTAGAAGGACCGGTCTGTGCGAATTCAGTAAGTCGCTATGAATTAAACGATTCTCCTGTGGCAAATGAATAAACTCCGACACATATGGCAAAGCACCCTTCAACTGCCAACTCGGCTGTACTACAGACCGTAACTGATCCTTAAATAAAGGGTGGAAACACACGGGGGAGCACAAAACAGAGATTTAAACGCGTTCGAACTGCCACGTTGACTGATTTGAGATTAAAACATTGATGTCGAAGAATTGTGTTCAACAGAAATTAAGCGAGCCTTACTCCAAAAGGGGTGACAGAACGCACGTGATGACGCAACAAACATTTATTGTTTGCAGTTTTATTTGCTGAGGGTCAGGATAACGTGCCTTATCGCATGATACGCGTAATATAATGAAATGTAATAACGAAAAGGACAAACCGTCCCTCCCTGTTAAAAGACAGTGGACGAAAGTAAATGCCTTTCGCTGATGGCATCGCAGAAAGAGAAAAATTTACAAAATATTTATTATATGAATTCGAAGTAACTGTTGTAGTGGTCCCTTTACAGCTTTCTTTTCTTCAAGCACCATCCGTCGCCTCGGTTTTCCTTACGTTATGCGAACCTCCAGCCACACATTCATACATTGAATTCCGACATTAAAAAAGGAAGGGAAGACGCGAGAGGGGGCGATCCTGCACAGGAAACCAGATCCAGGGGGCTTTGTGAGGGACAATAAGCCTGCTAGGAGCTTTGTTCTTGAGCCACCTGGACCATGGCTCACCGGTTCAATTCTAAGACGCAAAGAACACACAGGATTCTAACTCTTGCGTACACGGTGGTGCGATAAAAGGTAACGTTGCAAAAGCTGAATTGGTCTACAAGGACCTTATTTTTGAAATTGTATTGGAGGCCAACATCAAAATGCTGACAGGCGTCAAAAATTTAATAAGAAATGGTTGCAAAATATGGAGTACCGCAAGGTACGGTCCTGGGACCCATCTTGTTTATTTTATATGTAAACGATACGAGCAAATTTGTAGACAGATGGCAATTACAAATGTTTCCAGACGACACAATGTTATATATTACAGAAAAAAAAATGTTTTAGATTTGATACACATAATTTACCGTGAATTAAAGGCAATTTTCAAGTGGTTGCTACTCGACAAGAAATGCAAATAATTTCTTCATAGATACTTTTCAAAGTACCAGTACAGAGAAGTCCACTTTGAATGATGATGATGGGTGGAAAAGAGCATTATTGAATGGCCACCTCTGTCTCCCGATCTAAGCCTATTGGATTTTTTATAAGCGTATCTCAAGAGCCATGACTACTAGTAATTTAAAAGGTTTATAGGCAAGAAATGAACAGAAGTTGTAGAGACACTGTATTGAATATATTTCGAGGCTTTCGGAAACGATTAGCCCGGGTCTAGCGGTCATTTTGACTATTTATGTTACTCGAAAATATGACGGTCACAAATTTGTTCTTTTGCGATATCTTCATAAAGATAAATCAAGGGGCGTTAAATCTGGAGACCAAGCAGGCTACTCTATGATTTACTTGTGTCCATGTATTGGAGAACACATTATTAAATATTTCTTCACTTATTTGTAGTACGAGAAATTTTTTTTACATTTTAAAAATTTCTCAAGCTTCTACTATTTATTTTGAACGCCACCCTGTACGAAGCAAGCAACGAACCAATCCCGACGGGGACATGCGTGATTATTCACGCCGAACTTACTGCTCGCAAACTTGCTGTTATGGTTTGGCCATGGCCCGAAAATTTAACCGCCTTTTCAATGGGATCCTTCTAACGACACCTGAGGAGTCATTGTTAGGCTAATATGTAGAAGAATACTAGGTACGAGGGATAAAAAGTGGTTATATGCCTTGCCGTTTGTCGTAAAGCTTTCCTTGAACATTCGGCCGTGAAGGATCGTTTAGGAATTCTGGGTATACCGTAGGCGACACCGAATGAATTTTTTTCTTGAATGGAGCAATTATCTGGGTACGGTTGTCGAAAGAGACATAGAATTTTGTTTCCGCAATATTACGTACTTATACAGGGTGCTCAAAAATAAAGCTTCCATAATTCAGTGTTCTCTGGCATATAATTGAAATGAAGTACTACGCCCAACTCACGTCATATAACCCTTACTATTGCCACTTTGTGCGCAGCTATAGCACCACAAGCGATTGACTGCGCATCATCCTTGCCCACTGCGCATACCCACACAACTATCACCGTCGAAGAGCTCCTAGACACAATCTCATCTGCTGTTTATTTTTGTTAGATATCTTGGAGACTCTAATGGACTATGTATTAGATGAATTAGTCAACAGGGTTGTTTTTACTATTATTATTATTATTGTTATTATTAAAAGTCAGGTCCGAGGTACTCGAGTTAATTTGTGAGCATCTGACGGTGTAAGAATCAGCCATATTAGTCTCTGAAAAGCTTGGTAAGTTTAAATTATATTATTATTATAATATTAAGTCATTATTATGAAGGAGAAACAAAAGTGGGCCCTAAGACGGATCCTTGAGGAACATCGGAGTTGGGACAGGTGATTGAACTACATCAGTAGATTTCTTAGCACTTCAAAGGGAGATAATAGTGAAAATTGTAAATTATTTGCCTTCACTAGATTTTTTAACAAATTAACGATTTGAGTCAAATTATAGAAATATTAGACGCATTACCTACAAGGAAATATAAGATGTTACTAACACTACGAATTTTGTTGGTCGTTAAATTCTTTCCTTAGATGTCCTATCGGGTTTCTGTTGCATGAAACCGAATATTTCGCCACGTCCAGATCTATAAGCAATAACATTACACCGTCGTTTAGACCTCGTTTTTATTCATCGTATTTAGGACACGTGCACCTTGAATTTGTCCTTATATATATTTATTCCTTTAGCGAGCACAAAAGACGATTCTTGATATTCAGAACAACTGGTGCATACGATATTCTTTTGATCGTAATAACACGACGTCGAAGCCTTTCTTCTTAATGCCCCTCTACGCCAGTGGCGTGTATGAAACCGGAACTGGAGACATTGTAGGATTAAACTTGGTTGGAATATATTCAAATATTACATAGAAAACTGTCTTCATGTAATGCGGTCGCTGCAGCAGCATTCTGTAATTTTTCACAGAATCAATGAATAAACTAATCAATAAATTAGTCAATATCCAACGTAGTCAATAAATAAATAAAAAAAATCTATCAACTAATCACTCAATCAATGAACCAATAACTAAATTTATGGATCAATCAAACAATGAATAAATTAATCACTTAATCGATTAATGTATCAATAAATAAATAAATAAAAAGTATAAACAGTAAACAAGTAAAGCAATCAATGATTCAATCAGTTAATGAAAGAACCAATCAATAAATCAATAAATATATAAATCGATCAATTAAATAATCAATCAATCAAAAATTCAATCAATTATTCAATCAGTCAATGAATAAACTAATCAATAAATTAGTCAATCTCCGACATAGTCAATAAATAAATAGGTCAATAAATAAATTAAAAAAACTATCAATTAATCAATCAATCAATGAACCAATAAATAAATTTATGATCAATCAAACACTGAATCAATTAATGACATCAATTAATTTATCAATAAATAAATAAATAAACAGTATAAACAGTAAACAAGTAAAACAATCAATGTGTCAATCAGTCAATGAATGAACCAATCAATAAATCAATAAATATATCAATCGATCAATTAATAAATCAATCAATCAAAAATTCAATCAGTCAATGATTAAACTAATCAATAAATTAGTCAATCTCCAACAGTCAATAAGGAAATAAATTAATAAATCAGTGAATCAGACAAGGAGTCAATCAATGAATCGATCAATAAATGAACCAATAAATAAATAAATTAATCAATTAATCAACCACTCAGTGAACGGATTAATGAATGATAAATGAACTACTCAATAAATAAATTTAAAAAATCTATCACTAATCAATCGACCTATGAACCAATAAATAAATTTATGGATCAATCAAACAATGAATCAATTAATCACATAGTCAATTAATTTATCAATAAATAAATAAATAAACAGTATAAACAGTAGACAAGTAAAACAATTAATGATTCAATCAGTCGATGAATGAACCAATCAATAAATATATCAATTGATCAATTAATAAATCAATCAATCAAAAATGCAATCAATAATTCAATCAGTCAATCTCCGACATAGTCAATAAATATATAAATTAATAAATCAGTGAATCATCAGTCAAGGAGTCAATCAATGAATCGGTCAATAAATGATCAATAAATTAATTAATTAATCAATAAATCAATCAACCACTCAATGAATGAATTAATGAATGAATAAATGAACTAGTCAATAAATAAATAAAAAATCTATCAACTAATCAATCAATGAACCAATAAATAAATTTGTGGATCAATCAAACAATGAATCAATTAATCACATAGTCAATTAATTTGTCAATAAATAAATAAATAAACATAAACAATAAACAAGTAAAACAATCAATGATAATTAATCGTCAATGAATGAACCAATCAATAAATATATCAATTGATCAATTAATAAATCTATCAATCAAAAATTTAAACAATGATTCAATCAGTCAATGAATAAACTAATCAATAAATTAGTCAATCTCCGACATGGTCAATAAATAAATAAATTAATAAATCCGTGAATCAGTCAAGGAGTCAATCAATGAATCGGTCAATAAATGACTAATAAATAAATAAATTAATCAATTAATCAACCACTCAATGAATGAATTAATTAATGAATAAATGAACTAGTCAATAAATAAATTTAAAAAATCTATCAACTAATCATTCAATGAACCAATAATTAAATAAATAAACAGTATAAACAGTAAACAAGTAAAACAATCAATGATTCAATCAGTTAATGAATAAACCAATCAATGAATATATCAATTGATCAATTAATAAATCAATCAATCAACAATTCAATCAGTCAATGAATAAACCAATCAATAAATTAGTCAATCTCCGACATAGTCAATAAATAAATTAATTAATCAATCAATCAACCACTCAGTGAATTAATTAATGAATGAATAAATGAACTAGTCAATAAATAAATGAATGAATCAATAGTCAATTAATTTATCAATAAATAAATACATAAATAGGTAGTATAAACAGTAAACAAGTAAAACAATCAATGATTCAATCAGTTAATGAATTAACCAATCAATAAATCAATCATTCTATCAATCGATCGATTAAGAAATACATAAATCAACCAATCAACGAGCCAATCAATTAGTCTATCGATCAATAAATAATTCCAATCAATGATTCAGTCAATAATCGAATCAATAAATCAATAAATTATTCAATCTCCGAAAAATCGGTCAAATCATCAAATAAATTAGTGAATCAGTCACGAAGTCAATCAATGAAATGGTCAATATATAGACCAATAATTAAATAATCAATCAATCAATCAATCAGTCACTCAGTGAATGAATGAATAAACTAACAAACGAATGAATGAATTAATGAATAAAGGAAGAAAGGAAGGAATGAACGAATGAATGTGTGAATTAACCCACCAATCAATCAATCAGTTAATCATAAATTGAATGAATGATGAATGGATGAATGAATGAACGAGAATGAAAGATGCAAAGAATGAAAGAAAAGAAGGAAAGTACGAACGAAAGAATATGAGATGAAAGAATGTGAGAATGAAAGCGTAAAAAATGGAACAATGAAATAATGAGAGAAATTATGAAAGAAGAAATGAAATGATGAAAGAATTTCAGAATGGATCAGTGAACGACACAATGAATGAGAAAATGAAAGAGTGAAAGAGTAAACGAATAAATCAATTAATAAATTAATCAGTCAATAAATGAACCGATAAAAAATTAACCAAAATGCGAATCATTAGTCAATAAATATGTTCAAAGTATTCGATCAAATACGCATCACAAAATTCGGAGTTTGATGAAAAATTATTCGAAGATTATTTTTTGCGCTCAACTCTTGGTTCTTAAACAATCGTAGAATTAATTAAAAAAATATATATATTATTCCTGATTTTCCTTCTTTATCTTCTTCGTTTTTATTTTTTGTTTTCTCTTCTTCTTCTTCTTTAAATTTTCTCCATTAAGACTTTCAGAAATAATTTAATATTTCGCCTAAATAAAGACCATTTATTATTATTATTATTATTATTATTATTATTATTTATCAGAAACAAATTTCATAAATTAAATTATTACGAATCGTTGATTATACGCAAATAAATCATTAAAAACTTTTAAAGACTCCAAGACCTAAACGGTAAACGATAGGGTTGTGCTGTCGCGGACTTTTTTGTAGCAAATTCAATTCTCTACCGAAAAGTTCGAAGTAATTATTCTTTACAATGCTTCGCTTTTGCTGCAAGGATGGGAAAACGCGATATTTCAACAATTTTTCAAATATACGAAAAAATCAGAATCTACGAATTGGAAGTAATAATATATACGTTATGATACAAGTCTCACCCTTTCGAAAGTTACCTTTAGCTGCCTGATCTATGCGCGAGCAAGTTATCATCGAAATTATTGTCCCTGCGGAAGCGCTACTTTAGTTTATTCTAATGGGTCCCCGGTTAGCTGTACCAGGTGTAAGTGGCGGAGTTTGTGGTAAAACAGGTTCTTTTATGTTTCAGTTTTACGCACTGGATTAGTCTGCATGGACAGCACACCTGAAAAGGCATGGGAATTAATTGTTCCGTGTTTATCTTTAAATTGCTAATGAAGCAATGAAATTCGAACAAAGAAAACTGGTATTAATATTGCGCCGTAGGAACTGTTTATGCAAAACACGTAACGGAAATATGTATCTTGCGTAGAATATAAAAAGGTTTGTTATGCTTTTCGCATGTATTTCGTGACGCGGCAATGGCGAATATTTTTTTGCACAAGGATTTTACTTTTTTTACAGATTTCCTCAGATAATTTGCCTTTTGTTTGGCTATGACTGTGCAAGGCATAGTTCGATAGGATCTTTCAATATAATTTGAATAAAAAAAATATCTCCTTCTGAGAAAATTTTGTTCAAAATGAATTCGTTCACGAACAAACCATACTTTATGATCAAGCTGTATACGCGTGTAGGCGCCCAAGAAGAGCAACAAGTAGCACACTATCTCCTGATAAGAGAACAAAGTAAACTAATAATAAATCCACCATCATCATCTCAGTGGTCGGCATGTATACGGGCTCATGCATAGGAGTGAGGTTATAATATAACATAGGATGGGGTTACAGGGACCGACACATGTTAACCAGCACACCTGGCGGGCCAGCTGCCCGTGAGCAGCCGGCACACGGTTCCGAACAAAAGAAAAGCGCCCCGGCCACCTTTTCTTACGTGGATTCGTATTGGCGCTTCGAAAACAGTTGATCGAAAAGGAGGCACAGCTGCCGTTTGTCGTGAAGACGATTCGATTGTTTCTTTTCTCTCTATGGTGACCCTTCAGAGTATTCCTTCATCCAGTTATGTTGTGTTCTCTTGTTGATTTATTTCGTTCGGTTTGTAAAGTAAAAGGTATAATCGGTGTCGGTGCGGAGCAGTACCGCGTAGGGATTCGGGCTGGGTGGCTCGCAGCGGCATAGGCGTAGGAGTTGCTGACTTTATAATATAAAATTTTTTGAAATATAATTGATCCTCAATAAAAACTAAAACCAAAAAACTTCATTCTTATTGCACATTAAAATTCTGCTTACCTTTATATTTCAATTTTATTGAGAAAAATATGTTTAAAATGTGCAAAGCTTCAGAAAAAAAATATTAAATTTACTAAAAAATTTACGGAAACTAAAATAATTCATCTGATTGAAATATTATATAATGGGTCATTCAAACTATACATTATGACATCGTATGGCATGCTAATAGCAATATAATCCTTGAAATTTGGAAAAACTCAAGAGAAACGGGAATATGTAGAGCGGCATGGCCACTTGGATCACCCGATCTCAATCTTCTGAACCAACTTCAAAGAGATCCAAAAAAATGTAGTTTTTCTATATGGCCTCTTGGGTTACCCGATCCCAACTCTCTGAACTAGCCAATTTTAAAAGAGTTCGGAAATGTATAATTTTCTCACTTAGATGGCCAGTTGGATCACCTGATCTTAACCTTCTGAAGTAGCAGACTTCAAAAGAATTCAGAAAATATTAACTTTTCTTACTGAATGGCCACTTGGATCACCAGACTTTAACCTTCTGAACTAGCTAACTTCAAAGGAGTGCAGAAAATATTTAGTTTATTATTGCATGACCATTTGGTTCACCCAATCTTAATCCAGTGAACTAGTTAATTTCAAAGGAATCCAGAAAATGCAGATTTCTTATGCCACCAGAAAATCCACGAATACAGTTACAAGCCTTAACACTTGTATCCAAGCTATTTTAGAAATACCAAAGATATTAACAAGATACTCGTCGAGATCTCGTCGCTGGTTTAGCGATACCGATCGTTCTCTCTACGGTAGAGCGAACTGTGGATAAACTGAAACATAAAAGTAACATTAAAACAAACTCCTAGTAGCCCGACCTAGTGTTTCTTAAAATTTACGAGGCTGACCCTCTATGTCAGTGGTTTTATCTCGGGGTATTTAGTTGAAAAACGCAATTGAAATTTCGGGAAAAAAGTAGAGTCCGACATTGGGTCGCGGGAGCAGGGAATTGGGAAAATTTCAGGATTTTAGGGTTAAAATTTGACAAAAAAAATAAAAAAAGTTCATGGCCACTTAGATCACCCGATCCCAATCCTCACCTCACCTGCTTTTTGGAAATAGCAGTTTCAGGCTGAACCAGTTGGTAAATATGAGACAATAGTTAGTCAATCCCTTTCTTGCTGTTAAACATCATGTATAGGAGGTACTAAAAGTGAAACATTTCTTAAAGCGAGTACCCATTCCGGGCAAAATGCTACCGCAATAATTATCAGCAGCTGGCGGCGACACCTGAGCCGCTATTTTTAACTTCAGCCAACCAACTTTACTACAACAGTAAAATTGTGTTGAATTTGTTTAAATAATTAAGTCACAACCAAGATAAGGTTTTATTGAAAGTAGGTAATGAACTTGTAGCTGTGACTCACGTCCGGTCCAAAATTGCCGGGAGATCACAGTTTAGATATTTATACACCTTTTACATCTACTAATGAAGTTTATGTACATACAGGTGCTGTTTTCGTGGCACGCATACGATAGATAGTTCGATTATATTATCGTTCAAGGCAGCGTCAGCGCCAGCGTACTCTTTCATCAGCTTTGAGAAAATAAGGATAGATATAGAACACAAGAATATACTATGTTAGCAGATGATTCATCAAAACACCTTAAATCAAAGTACAACAGAGAATTGAGAAAGTCTGAAAGAAAACACAGAGGAGTTTTTGTGAGAGGATCAAAGAACAGCAAATTATCACTTAACTGGGATATGTTTGTTTCTTCAATTCAATTTTCCAAACTCTTACGTGGTAGAACAAGAAGAGACTGAAAAACAATGGAGCCATCTTAGAACAGTATTTAAGAAAGCAAAGCCTACCAAAAGAGCAAAACCAATTTGCCAACAAGCTGGCAATTCACAGTAAACATCTTTGGAAATAGTATTGACCAAAACAAAGGAAGTAGCTCTTTGATAACTCAGAGACGTTGAGGAACTATCTAACAATACTTCCTAGTCAATAAAATGGTCACCTCTTCATTTTGTTGTCCGATTTATTGACTTGATTTAAGCCTTCAGAGATGGACCTGTTCCATAATAGTAGCCGAAGAAGTCATCAAGGGATGTCACCAAGGGAGAATCACCTTTATCAGGATCTTCAGCTTGATGAGTTAGTGGTTCCAAGAACGTTGGACTGACTGAACCAGACGGCCTACAAGTAACCCCGCACAAGCGTGAGATACTGACGTGCGTATATTTAAAATAAAAAGCTATAAAAGAATAATAATTGTTCAATCAATCATTGCACTTTGATGAGAAGCTGAGCATAAAATTAATGAAGGCAATAAATAAAACACTCGATTTACTGACAGTAACACTTTTTCAGCGGCTTATAAAGTAAGTGGAACGATTGTAAACGGCTTAATCGATGATCTCTTCTTGCGCTGTCAATACATTTTCATCAGTTCTATCTGAAACTAGTTTTACCAACATGGATCTTCATGTTAACAATTGTTAAATCCTTGTTAACTTTACGTGTATCGGTTGGTGTCGGTCAAACCGCTTTTATTTAGCTTAGGCTGATGGCCAAAGGTTTCTATTTATATTTCTCAGGGTACCAAGTCAAGTAATTGGATAAACGGTACATCTAAACTGTGACAATGGAAATGCATCGTCGTGTCATTTGTTTATTTATTTCCTCGAGTTTGCGTTGATGTAAGTCTTATTACACAACCTCTAAATAAGTATTTTATAAATATTCCAACTTAATTAAATAATGGGTTTGTTGGAAATATTACTGAAATAAATTTTTAACTAATCTAGAATTTTCTCACTCTTCTTTTACAGTCTGTGTCGGAGTCAGAAATTTACAAAGAAATTAAAAAATATTCTTTTGGCCTAGATAATTTGAGCTCTAATTTGATAACATTTGCACTTCCACTAACATTTTTTATAAACTTATCACTTTCAAAAGGGATGTGTTTCAAATTCAGTCAGAGCTTCTAGCTCATCCATTGCACCAAAAAAGAGATTGCATTATCTGGAAATTTATGGAAGAATTTCTATGACAATTTAAATCAAAACAGGGAACGTATAGGCAAAGCTTTTGATTTCGTAATACAGTACTGATTGAGAAACTAAATAAATATAGCTTAAGAGGCAAAATAAACAACTGGGTGATGTCCCACCTTACAAAGAGAATTCGAGTAGAAGAAGTAAATATAGTTAGATCTGAAAAATTCAATATTGTTTTTGAAATTCCGCGAGGATTGGTTCTTGGGCCTTGCCCTTTAGTATTTTTACTCTATATTAATGATGCAATGTATACATTATTATAGTTATTGAAATGTCGACGATATTGTGGAAATTATTGGTATCCAGAATTTATATGTTCGTAGGATGGAAAAAATCTGCAATAATCTCACAAGACAGTTGTTCGGTCTTGGTTCCATTGAAAAGATTGTAAATCTAATATAATTTTTCCTAATTGTACAAATTTAATTGGTACGGAATTCCAGAACGTTGGAAGCCTGTATAAAGGGTTAAGGAACTCTCTTCCGCAAGACAGAGGGACTTATCATGTTTCTATAAGGTCATTACAGGCTTTAAAAATGTACATCAGACTTCCAAAATAATCGTAGTATTTGTCCAAAAATTTTGATTATTTTTTTGAGAGTATATTTAGTGCTACAAACTTTACTCTAATTGATACTTCTACAGTGATGAAACCAATAAATGAGATTAAATCAAATGCCAGTAGGTTCGATAAAATTTCATTATATTTATTTTTTCTCTTGAATCCTTTGGAAAAATTAATGTTTATTGCTCAATAAATTGATAATGGTTACAAATAGCCATTTGAAAAAAACAAGAAAATCCAATTCAATTTTAAAAACCATTTTTGGCCATTTAGGAAGTGCAAATGATTTAGAAACATCACATGGCTATTTCGTAACTGGTATAAACATATTATTTCATAAAATCCTTAATAATTGTGACTGTGGTGATTTTCTTAATGTACAACACGTGTAGATGGTATTATCTTAATTAAAAAATCCTTACATCTAAGTAGCTGGGAAAGAGTCAATAATTATCTAAGAGTAAAAAGAGGATAGAAAGAGGCTTAAAAAATGATTATACAGGGTGTTATAAAAATACCGGAGCAGCAAAATAGTTCGAAAAATTTAAGTCCTAGAAGAAAGTAGTAGGTTGCTAAGATTTTTCCCTGGCTATCTGATGGTGACCTTGGACTTGATCTTAACAAGGTCACTTCGAGGTCAGGTCCATTTTTTAAATTGAACCTCATACTTTTGACAAAGAAAAGATAGAAGTGGATAGAAGAAAATAGAAGATTAGAAGAAAATAGAAGAAGATAGAGGAAGATAGGAGAATATAGAAGACGATAGAAGAAGATAAAAAAAGATGGAATCATAACAAATAAAAGAAGATTGAAGATATAAGAAGATGGAAAAGATAGAAAATAGAAGAATATTGATGATTCAAGAATTTAGTAGAGGATAGAACAAGATTTAGGAAGATTGAAGAAGATAGAAGAATATAGAAGAAGATAGAAAAAGATAGAATCAAAACAAATAACAGCTTTGAAGCATACACTTTATCGATTACGAATAATTTTTTCGGATATCGATATTGAAATTTTCGAAGTCGTTGAAACCGAATTCGGCGTTGAATTTTGTACCTGACCTTGGAATAACCTTGAAGTTATAGAACGACCCCAGACGATTCAGGCGTCAAGGGCTTTTTTGATTTCAATGCAAGGTATACACGGTGTTATAAAAGTACCGGAACAGCAGAATTGTTCAAGGTCATTCCAAGGTCAGCTCCATTTATTTTAAATGGGACTCCATACTTTTGACTCCATAAATGAAAAGAGCAGGACATTTTACCTCGAAAATCTCAATATCGGTATCCGAAAAAATGATTCGTAATCGAAAAAGTGTATGCTTCAAAATTGTTATTTGTTTTGATTCTATCTTTTCTATACATCTTCTTCTATCTTCTTCAATCTTCTTCAATCTTCTTCAATCTTCTTCAATATTCTTCAATCTTCTTCTCAATCTACTCCAATCTTCTACAATATTCTTCAATCTTCCTCTATTTTCTTCTACCTTCTTCTATTTTCTTCTAATTTCTTCCATTTTTTCTATCTTCTACTATCTCCAACTAAATTCTTGAATCGTCTATATTTTTCTATTTTCTATCTTTTCTATGTTCTTATATCTTCTTTTATCGTCTTCCATATTTTTATATCTTCTTCTGTCGTCTTCTATCTTCTTCCATCTCCTCATATCTTCGTCTATCTTTTTCTATCCTCTCCTATCTTCCTCTAATCTTCTTCTATCCTCTTCTATCTTTTCATTTCTGGGGTCAAAAGTATGAGGTCCAATTTAAAAAATGGACCTGATCTTGAAATGACCTTGTAAAAATCAAATCCAAGGTTACCATCAGATAACCAGGGAAAATCTTAACACTTTTTCTAGGACTCAAATTTTTCTAGTTATTGCTGCTCCTGTACTTTTATAACACACTGTATACTCATTAGGGACATCACATGGCTATTTCGTAACTGGTATAATATTATTCCATAAAATCTATAATAATTGTGATTGTAGTGATTTTTTTAATGTACAGGGTGTCCCAAAGTTGATGTCTCGGGACTATATCTAGAGAATGAAAAAAGTTAACACAAAATCGTTTACGTGGTTTAATTTGGGGTGCACTAAGGTACATTTTACGCTAGAAATTTTTGTTTTTCGAAATCTGGAAAATGGCGAAACTGACGTCATCAGAAGTTTTTTCCCAGGAACATACACTTTTTTTGTGCTACCTGGAAAGTATAATTTTTTCTGAACATTTTCTATTAAAAAAGTTTTTTCGTATATTTTATATTTAAAAATATACAGGGTAAAATAAATTGGAAAATACCATCGTTTGCATACGAGTTAGCCATGATGTAATCGAATAGCCTATGGAAAACAATGAAAAAAGCTATTTATACGTTTTATCAAAGAATTGTAACAGTATATTTTAATAAAAAAAAATATTTTAAAACAGTAACAAAATTCTAAATCGTTTTTTTTTTTGAGCTTTACCTTAGATTAAAATCATTTTTCTTTCTCATTGTCTGTAAACATTTCGGCGCCATTTAAATTAATTCACACCCGTAAACTATTTGACACAAACAATATATTCACTAAACAAACTTATGTCAACAGCCCTAGTTCATTGTTTTCCATAGGCCACTCGATTACATCATGGCTAACTCTTACGCAATTAAGGGTATTTCCAAACTATTTTACCCTGTATATTTTTAAATATAAAAAAAATAGCACTTTCCAGGTAGCACAAAAAAAGTGTATGTTCCTGGGAAAAAAGTTCTGATGACGTCAGTTTCGCCATTTTCCAGATTTCGAAAAAAAAAAATTCTTGCGTAAAATGTACCTTAGTGCACCCCAAATTAAACCACGTAAAAGATTTTGCCTTAACTTTTTTCATTCTCTAGATATAGTTCCAAGACGTCAACTTTGGGACACCCTGTACAACACATGTAGATAGCATTATTTCAATACAAAAAATCATTACATCCAAGTAGCTGGAAAAGAGGCAATAATTATCTAAAAATAAAAATAGGCTAGAAAGAGTATACTCATATATACTCATACTCATTTTTTTATGCCTCTTTCTAGCCTATTTTTATTTTTAGATAATTATTGCCTCTTTTCCAGCTACTTGGATGTAATGATTTTTTGTATTGAAATAATGCTATCTACATGTGTTGTACATTAAAAAAATCACTACAATCACAATTATTATGGATTTTATGAAATAATATTATACCAGTTACGAAATAGCCATGTGATGTTCCTAAATGTATGCAGAGTGGCCAAAAATGGTTTTTAAATTATAATCCTTTGAATTGGATTTTTTTGTTTTCTTTAATTGGCTATTTGTAACCATTATCAATTTATTGAGCAATAGGAATAAACATTAATTTTTTCAAACGATTCAAGAGAGAAAAATTATAATAGCTGGCAAACAACTTTGCTATTTGTGATGAAATGTTATCGAATCTACTGGCTTTTGATTCAATTTATTTCTTTATTCTAAATCTCATTTACTGTTTTTATCACTGTATAAGTATCAACTAGGGTAGATGTAAATGTGATAGCTCCAAATACACTTTCAAGAAAATAATCAGGTGTTTCTGGACAACCACTACGATTACTGACTTGTGACTCTTGTGATCCACCATTTCAGATTATGCCCATCCAATCAACCTCAACATACCAATAATTTCCACAACAACGACGAAATTTCAATAAGTATATTAAAACCCCTATAAATCTTATTGTTGTAATTTTAAGATCAGTTTATTCAGATTCCTTAAAACTGTCATCGTCAGTAATTAGATCTTTATCCAGTTTGACGTTTTTAATTAACAACCATGGATTCATTTTCTTGGCTTCATTTATTGCATATTTAGTACCAAGTTTATTATCCAGGATAATTTTAGCTCGTTATTACAATGGTCAGCAATATCGCCTTTAATTTTACTTGTGCTCCTTAGGCAAGCGTTTAAATGAATGAATGATTTTTTCATGCTTGTTATGTTCAATATATTCAATTATTCAAAATCAAAAACATGAGTGATGGGGCAGATAATTTTTTGAACCCCAAATAAAAAATTTGGTTTTCAAAGAAAGCTATTATGACTGGGAGGTTCTTGGGATCACTGATTATGAATATATTGTCAAAAAAGGAATATTTTGAAATTTTCGCCGGATTTTCCGAATTTTTTTCTGAATCATACAGGTTTCTTTATAATATTTATTTGTATAGGTATTTATCGAATATTTTTATATGTCGTAAGAGGTGTTTTTAGTATTACATCAACATAAATAGAGTTGAGTTGTAGAAAAATTTTCCAAAAATTTTTACTTACTGAAATCTGAAAATTGTGAGTAATTATATTTTCACCGAGAGAATGAGTTGTAGTGATTTTTTGACGTTGCTGATTACGAGTTTCATGATCAGAATTGAGATTTTATTGATAATTCCATAGAAATATTTGCAAAAATGTTGAAGTCCTTATTGATGACGCCTTTTTCAAGAAATCCAAATCTAGAGGATTTTTGGGGTCAGTGATTACACATCTGAATTTGAGCATAATAATACAAAACAATATATATTTATTAATCATCGACATTTTTTACGTACAAATTTACTTTAAAAATTATTCAGAACAGAAAAAAAATTTTCATTAAAATTTGTGAACCTTCCAAATATTTCTAGACCCTTTAATTTCTATCCATGAACATTGAGCTGTATCAAATACACATCGCTACATAAACAGGGTTCCTATTTGAACAGATTCTGAATAAAGAAACAAAATTCAGGTAGAATCTGCCAATTTAAGAGCACAATAGGTGCATGTTTACCAGAAAACATCATCGTTTACCTACCGAATGTCGCTAGGGATGTAAAAATATTTTCTTAGCAGTCGGTAACTGAAACTAAACACTGGGGCATTTATTTAAGCTTGCGTTTTGAAAAAACAGGTACCTACCATTTTTTATGTACTTAGTAGGAATATGGCAACCATTCATACTATTCAAATTTATTTAAAATAATTCTTGAGGCGCTTTCGAAAACACCCTGTACAAGGAAGTAAACATAGAGACATCAGGATAGATGCAATAAAATAGTTTATGGCGAATGCAATTATCCTTTTATTGTCAACAAATGGTCATGCACCTTCCCATAGACCTTTCTACTTTTACAACTCGGAGAAGAGTATTTTTGGTGTAATCAAATATAAGTCTTATTTATTTCATAATTTTAAACACTAAAAGTTAACAAGGGCCAATAAAGAGGGTCTGAAATTGGCCAGCATAAATCACTTTTGGTTTTCACATTTTACACCCCCCGATAGGTTTATGGGGCGTTTCGTGCTAAATATGTACACCTCGTAGTTTATTGCTTCTTAGTAAAACAGGTCGAATTAATTTATGAGATTACGAGGCATTATTCAAGTCAGATTTTGTACAGTATGTGTGAAAAGTGCTTTTTAAGTAGCGATTTTGCTGTTATCTGAAGAAGAAGAAGGAGAAGAAGAAGAAGAAGACGAAGAAGAAGAAATTAATTAGTACGAGCCCTGATCTTTTACAAAAAACAAAAAAACAATTTTTTAAAACCGTAACGAAACAAAATATATATTTTTTTCGCTCGACGATTAAATCTCCAAAACCCCATCGCGGCGTTGATGTACTTGCTCCACCCAGCACGCATCATACCAATACACACATACATGACGGTCATCAGGCGATAATTTAAGGCATATAAAAATAAAATTACTCAAACTGCCTTCCATCTGTCCATCCTAGCACGTGTTTCCGGTTTTCGGAGTGCCTTCGCGACAGGTGCCCGCTTTTGTTTTTATTTTTTTAAAACAGGCGCGTGGCACGGCGATATAATTTATGTGATTAAATTTTGGTTGGCCAGCCTGCCAGATGCCGCCGCCCGATTGGCCGTCATCTTTAAAAACCAGGGCAGCTGTGGACACAATCGGCGGATCGGGTCCTGTTATTACCTGGCGCGGAGAAGGATGTGTTGATTCCGTCAAGGGTAAAAAATCCGTGGGGATCTCCAGATCTCGGAGATAGGCCTTAGTACCACTGAGGAATGTCTTTTGGATTTCACGGCAGCTGCGATATGCCCGGTTCGAGTTCTTGTTGCGTTTAATCTTACCTGCATATGTTTTACGTCGATTAATAATATGCGTTTGGTTTTAACTATTGCTTTTGTGGATGTTGCTGGTGTCTAGCAGATGCATGTGTTCTTTACGGCCAAAGAGACTATTTAAAAGTAATTTTCGAGTAACTTTATTTTGCAACGAAAGAAACTTTTTTAACACTCGCTACCAAGTATTTATACGCTGCTTTAGGCACAGCTGGCACCTTTCTTTGTAAACCTTAACACTAATTGACGATGGTTGTAGAAGTCGTAAAACATCTGCCTATGGACTGTATACAAAGCTGTTCGTTGGTAACTAAAAACGATTAGGAGGGAACCCACAGGAGAGCAGAACGTGCCAGTTTGTTTAGAAAAAAAGTCTTCTGGAATTGCCTTCTGTGGTAGTCAAGATAATAAATTTACAAGACTTGCTGAAATAATTTACCAAGAGGTTGGAGACGTTAAAACGAATGCTGGTCCGAAATGCCTTGGAGAGTTGTTACGACCTAAAATCGTAGTAATGAGGTCCAGGGTATTACAAATCCTTTTTGAGAACAATAAAAGTCTGATTTAAAAAAATAATTTATAAGGTTTATTTACGGACCATAGTAATTACACAAAGTGATTATAACACCTTGATATTCATTGAACTTAATTCTGGGAATCACGCCAAATTCTAAAAAATAAATAGAAATAAGAAAATTGCCAAAATATGTCAAGATAAAAGTGTAGTATCAAAGGCAAACCTCAACAGTTTGCCCCAGAAAACCACTGTATATAGTTCTAAATGAATATAAATACAATATTGTTATCTAAAATTCGTATCAGTGGTTTTCTAGAATTTTACACTAGAAAATATAACAAAATGTATATTATATAATATATAGATATATATATTTATATGATATATAAAAAACAATTATAAAACAATAACTTATCTTAACAGAACGTTTCGAACCAAAGTCTAGGTCCTTTCAACTGTGATTACAAAAAAATGACTTGTCAAAAAAGATCACTTTGACACCTGACACTGATTATTAATTAATGCATAGATCACTAGATAAAGAATTCTAATTTATTTTGATATTTCCGTCACGTACTTCTTTTTGGAGAATCGGTAGCCAGACTTCGTCTAGCAACACTGAACTAGTAGAGACGCAGTCGGTACTATTTAGTTGAATACAGGCACTCTCTTTAAGTTTTCGTTTATTACAATGTGTCTCCGTTTGAATTATTTTTGCCTGTGTCCAACTAAATCTGTGGCCATTACTCCAAGCATGTTGTGCCAGTGTAGATTTATCAACTTGGTAATTTTTAACGTTATTTTTGTGTTCAGATATTCTAACTTCTAATGGTCTGGACGTCTCACCTATATATAACTTTTCACACTCGCATGGAATGCTATAAATACAATTTTTAGATTTTTGAACACTGTTAAAAGGTTTGATTTTTGTTAAGAATGATCTGATGGTATTGCAAGTTTTAAAGGTGGTTCTTATATTGAACTTATTACCAAGTCGTCTAAGTCTATCAGAAAAACCAAAAATATATGGAATGGTCATTGTGGTTACCGGTTGTTCTCTCAAAAATCTCTGTTATTGCTGTTTTTTCTATTCTCAATTTCAAGAAATGATTTCTCAACAAAATCCTGTGGATAATTATTTTCCTTTAAGGCAGTTTTTATAAAAAGTTTTTCGTTATTAAAAATTTCATTTGTTGAAGAGATTATTTTAGCTCTTTCATACAAACATTTAATTACACCTTTTTTAACATTTAGGTGGTGGTTGGAGTTAAAATTCAAATATCTATTTGTATGAGTCTTTTTTCTATATACCTACATTAGTTTCCAAAATATCTGTCTTATTAATTAATACATCTAAAAAAGGCAATTTATTATCATTCTCAATCTCTAAGGTGAATTTAATAGTTGTTTCTTTATTATTGATAAAATTTAGAAAACCGTTTAATTCCTCTTGGCCATGGGGCCATATTGAAAATATATCATCCACATATCTCCGCCATATTTTTGGTTTGTTAATAAAATTTTTTACATAATTATCTTCAAAATATTCCATAAAAATATTGCTCATGATGGGAGATAGAGGAGATCCCATTGTCATTCCAAAATCTTGTTGAAAAAATTCATCTCCTAGCTGAAAATTTTATTAACAATTTATATTCATTTAGAACTATATACAGTGGTTTTTGGGGCAAACTGTTGAGGTTTGCCTTTGATACTACACTTTTATCTTGACATATTTTGGCAATTTTATGCTATGGACTATTTATAAATAACTATGTTTTTTCCAAACAATTCCTAGTTGCTAATATTTACCCATCATACTACAATTGAGAGATCTGCAACTTTTATTTCAACCGTTTTTCAATGTAACCTCAAAACTATTGAGAGAAACGCCAAAATCCAATTTTTTGATTTTTTATTTTAATGAAATTTGGTGAAAATTTACATTTTTGAAGCGAAATATTTAGTTTTTGATTATATTACGAATTTAAATTGAAAAAATGGCCTAATTTTCAATCAAAAAAGTTAATTAACAAAATTTTGATTTTTGAAAATTTTAGGGCGGAGTTTTTTTCGTTGAAACCTCTACTTTAAGATGGTTAAAAATCATAGTGTTACCATGGAACAATATTGTCAAAAATGGGAAAATCCAATACAAAGATCTCGATTTTTCCGTAAATATCACGATTTAAAATTAAATTCACAATAAAATCAAAAAACAAATATTTCTCGCCAAAATATTACAGGTTATTTGAGACACAAAAATGTACATTTTCACCAAATTTCATCCAAATCGAATCACATTTGTGGGAGATAAAAATAAAAAATCGAAAAATTTGTTCTTCTCAATAGTTTTGAGGTTATGTTGAAAAATGATTGAAATAAAAGTTGTAGATTTCTCAATTATCTACAACTTTTGCATTTAACCTTTTCTATAGGAAATCCGGAAGTCGTAAATAACCACGTTTCACCACTAAGAACACCCCTTTTCCCACCCCCTCCCTGCTTCTGGTTATTTGTTAGGGTCCAATCGATTTTCCCCCATTTATATACCTTTAATCCTAAATTTTCCGAGCATCCATATACTGATAAGAATTTTGTCGACTTTGGCCTCTGATAACCGGTTCGGCACTAGACTAGTACTGCGAGTAACCGAGCATAATAGTCTCTTGTATTATTACGGCTTAAAAATAGTTAAAATATCTGTGGAAGATTTCCACTGGACGTAACTGACCGCTAGTTGAGGTGCGGAAAGTACCTCACAGCTGATTCATTGAACCACCTGAAGTCTGTCGACAAGCGTGATAATACAGTTCTCTTCTTACCAAAAATAGTTTAATTATTATTCATTTAAAGATAACATTGATAAATAAGTATGCTGGGTAAATATTAGCAACTAGAAATTGTTTGGAAAAAACATAGTTATTTATAAATAGTCCATCGCATCGAAATGTTCAATGGTCCAAGAAATATAGGGAATTATTAGAGTAAAATAGTGAGTTGGTAACACTGACGAATCAGAACTAAGTTCTATGAATTTTTTTTTTATTAAGAAAATTTTATAAAACGCGTTGTAAATGGGAAGATTTCCTCTTTTATCCATCAACTGATGAACCGTTAGTTTTGCTGTGTGAAATTTGTGATAAAGGCACTTTTGGCTTGCTTTCGGCTAGTTCCGGAATAAAACACAATTTTACATTTTGGTTTAGTTTAATACGTTGGGTATTAAATTTATTGTCGATTTAATCGGATTTAATAGCAAACTAATCGTCCAGACTATTCTGGGTAAGTTTAACAGTTTTTTTTTGTCTTTAAAAGACCACGTGTTTTATAGGTTCACTTAAAAGTAATTTTTCAGGTAATGCATTTTAGACGATTTTGGTACGGTGAAAAACTGAGCAATACCACCAGCTTTTATTGAATTTTTGAGTATTTGTTGGAATATATTTGGATTTCTGGCCATTGAATATTTTTGGGGATTTTTTGGTACTTGATATTGGTATATTGAATAACAGAGAAGATAAGCCTTGCACATTTACCATCTATCTATATTTCACTGCAAACGGATGAATCTGGACCCCTACCAAAAAGATTAAGAAACGTTGATCTAGACAATCCTTAGGTGGACCAAAACTGCTTCTTACCAGGAAGTACAAAGTTGGGAATATTTTTTGCCTCATTAAAAACTTCCACTTAACGAATTAATATTAAACTGATCAACACATTTAAGGGTTGCTAAGACACGCCCTCAATCGTCATATTCGTCGATACAAATCGCATAAAACCATACATTGTCAAATATCCTCAAACTACAAAATTATTAGAAAGCTGCAGTCCACGACAATAAAACACTTTACAACGCTGTTAACAGCTCTCAAGCAATTGACTTTACTTGACACTTTACTTTATTTCATAAAACCCTTATATAAACTTTATTTACGACGTACAATAAAAACTTAAGTATATCGCAATAAATAACAGCATTTTTCGCTTTGGGCACCCTCTTTTGTCCCCGTTTTAAATAATAGCGCCTTCAATTGAATTACATCAAAATCAACAAGTTATAAGAACTCAGGTGTTCACTACTAAAAAATTACGATGCAATAAAGGAGGGCTGGGGTATTGTTTAATTGCTTTCACGACCCCTTCCATCCAGAGCAGGACTACGGAGAGAAACCTTAGAAGAAAATAGTGACCAACACAAAACATGTTGTCAATAGATTTGATTTTTTTATGATTGTACGTTTTGATTATTTTGAATTAGTGACTGTATATGCTAGAATCATGTGCTGTAATTAGATCCAAGAACCTGTTCCAGAGTAGGTTTATTTATTTATTTTTTAGTGGAAGTTTGCTATTTTGGCCGGAGATTCTTTGTTCTTTCTTCTCTTCTTCTTCTAAAGATTTATAATAATACCGACCATATTCATTTCTTTGGAGATTCTTCATATAAAAAAAATATTATAATTATGTAGAAAGTATCAGTAGCGTCAAAATAAATAAACAAGTCTTCTTCTTCTTCTTCTTATCCTTCTTCTTTTTCTTCTTCTTCTTCTTCTTCTTAAAAGAGTAAGTTTGCTGTTTTGGCTCTAGATTCTTCGCTGTCATGTGATCCTTCAAGCTTGCCTGAAATGGTCCCGTGGCGTCTGACCAAATACTTTAGGTTTAGACTCATTTTGTAAGGCATTATTAAGCCCATTCATATTGCACTGATTGTTTTGATTTGCTCTCCAATGTCAATTCTACTGGATCTTGATTCTCTAAATGGCCGAGGTCCGGCCCTGGCCCCTTCCACACTTACTTATAGGAAGTCGCATCTCGTATTTCAATTCGGTGTAAATTTATCTGCCCAAATTTATTTACGGTTACAAAAAGTGGATCAACAAGTTGTGAAACATTAGGCCATTACATGGGAAAGAGTATATGAAAATAAATTTGTGTGAGGGGTTGAGCTGAATGTTAAATAATAATAGAATTCTGTATGAGGCATTGTACTACACGGTGGCGAACCATTATTATTCCTTTACGCTTTTTTAATAAGTAATAAACTTGCTGTGATTTCTTTGTTTAGGTTGCGAAGTTACAAAGGACTAACGCAGTGAACAATGGTGTAGGGCCAAATACTGTATTGGGGCTAGTTTTTACGTTTTTTTTTTTATTTCGTTCTTTTATGAGCAGTGACGTAAACTAAAATAATGAATAATTTATGCGACGTCCGTTTCGACAAGTAAGTGAGCACCAAAGTGGTGACGCTAAAAACTAATAACAAAAATATTAATACCGTAAATTAAAATAATTAGAGAAAGAAAAAATTGGAATATATTTCGCAACGATCTATTCAGATTAGGTTTAAAGAGCACATGTCTTATCTCAGATACGGAAGAACTGAATTTTGGGTAACAATCCCAGAATGGACATTAATAATAATTGGTTGCTAAACTGGTAGTTAGGTATAATTAAATGGATAAGCTATAATAAAATGTGAAATTATTATTAACTTTCGCTGTAATGGTTATTGTTTCATATTATCATAAGCAATTATGAAAACAATTTAAGCAATAAGAGATACAAAATAATTATTTATTTTTAAGTTGTATTATGTTAATAAGCAGTTGGAATTTCATTAGTTGCAGTTCCACCAATGAAGAAATAATTTAATTAGGAATGAAGCACTAAAATTATTAGGAAACAGAAACCGTGATATATTCATAGGTGATAAAATAACAATATAGTTAAGTAAGCCTTCTAGCCTAATGTCTTGATTACCCCCGTTTATTTCAAAGTGTTCCATGGACCATTAAGAAGGTTAGAGCTATGAAGTAGCAGGCATTCAAATATTTTCGCTTTTTCATGGCTAATACTTTCCGGTGTCCCTCAGGGGTCCAACCTGGGGCCCCTTCTCTTTAACATAATTATTAACGACATTACTTTTGATTTTAAGTTTAAGAAAAACTGTTTACGGAGATTTTTCATGTAAAAAATTATTATGTTTATGTAGAAAGTAGCATTAACGTCAAAACAAATAAACATTTCTTCTTCTTCTTCTTCTTAAAAGAGTAACAGGAATATTAATAGCCTGCATACTTTTAATATGGTAGAAAACTTTTAAGTTATATGGGTAAATCACTAGAGAAGAAATAATTTTACATTTGTTCTTCTTCTTCTGTAATTCAAAATAATACCGACAATATTAACGGTCTGGAAGCTATTAATATGGTGGAAAATAATAAAATTGTGTAGAAAAATAATTACTGACGCGGGTTTTAAAACGATAAAAAAATATAGTACAGAATGAATTACTAATACCAAAATAATTTAATATCTCCTTCTCGTCCTCTTCTTCTTCTAGAGTTTTATAATAATACCGACAATATTAATTTTTCGGAAATTTCTCACGTAAAAAATTATTATAATTATGCATAAAGTATAATTAACGTCAAAATACATAAACTTTTCCTCTTCTTCTTCGTCTTCTTCTTCTTCTTAAAGAGCAACAAAAATATTATAATGGGCTGGATACTTTTGATATGGTTGAAAATGTGTAGGAAGAATTTTTGGCGCTGGTTTTAAAATAAGAAAAAAAAATTAAATCGTATACAAGGAATCACTCCTACAAAAATAATTTAATATTTTCGCCTCCTCTTCTTCTTCTAAAGATTTATAATAAGTACTGGCAATATTAATTTTTTGGACATTTTTCATGTAAAAAATTATTATAATTATGTAGAAAATATTATTAACGTCAAATTAAATACACATTTGTTCTTCTTCCTCTGTAATTAAAAATAATATCGACGAAATTAGCGGCCTGGAAGCTAATATATGGTAGAAAATAATAAATTTGTGTAAAAAGAATTATTGACGCCGGTTATAAAATGAAAAAGGAAATTAAATCGTACAGAATGAATCACTGATACTAAAATAATTTGATATCTTCTTCTTCTCCTCCTCTTCTTCTTCTAGAGATTTATAATAATACCGACAATATTAATATTTCGGAGATTTCCATTGCAAAATATTATTATAATTATGTAGAAAGTATCATTAACGTCAAAATAAATAAACATTTCTTCTTCTTCTTCTTCTTAAAAAAATAACAACAATATTAATAGGCTGAATACTTTTAATGCGGTAGAAAACTCTTAAGTTATATGGGTAAATCACTAGAGAAGAAATAATTCACATGTTTGTTCTTCTTCTTCTGCAATTTAAAATAATACCGACAAATTAACGATCTGGAAGTTTTTCATAAAGTAGAAAATAATAAAGTTGTGTAGAAAAAAATATTACGTCGATTTTAAAATGAGAAAAAAAATGGTATGAAAGAAATCAGTCACACTAAAATAATTTAATACGCCCTTCTCCTCCTCTTCTTCTTCCAGATATTTAGAATTCTTCTTCTTCTTCTTAAAAGAGTAACAACAATATTAATAGGCCGGATATTTTTATTGTGGTAGAAAGTTAAGTTATATGGGTAAATCACTAGAGAAGAAATAATTCACATGTTTGTTCTTCTTCTTCTGCAATTTAAAATAATACCGACAAATTAACGATCTGGAAGTTTTTCATATGGTAGAAAATAATAAAGTTGTGTAGAAAAAAATATTACGTCGATTTTAAAATGAGAAAAAAAATGGTATGAAAGAAATCAGTCACACTAAAATAATTTAATACGCCCTTCTCCTCCTCTTCTTCTTCCAGATATTTAGAATTCTTCTTCTTCTTCTTAAAAGAGTAACAACAATATTAATAGGCCGGATATTTTTATTGTGGTAGAAAGTTAAGTTATATGGGTAAATCACTAGAGAAGAAATAATTCACATTTTTGTTCTTCTTCTTCTGCAATTTAAAATAATACCGACAAATTAACGATCTGGAAGTTTTTCATATGGTAGAAAATAATAAAGTTGTGTAGAAAAAAATATTACGTCGATTTTAAAATGAGAAAAAAATTGTATGAAAGAAATCAGTCACACTAAAATAATTTAATACGCCCTTCTCCTCCTCTTCTCCTTCCAGATATTTAGAATTCTTCTTCTTCTTCTTAAAAGAGTAACAACAATATTAATAGGCCGGATATTTTTATTGTGGTAGAAAGTTAAGTTATATGGGTAAATCACTAGAGAAGAAATAATTCACATGTTTGTTCTTCTTCTTCTGCAATTTAAAATAATACCGACAAATTAACGATCTGGAAGTTTTTCATAAAGTAGAAAATAATAAAGTTGTGTAGAAAAAAATATTACGTCGATTTTAAAATGAGAAAAAAAATGGTATGCAAGAAATCAGTCACACTAAAATAATTTAATACGCCCTTCTCCTCCTCTTCTTCTTCCAGATATTTAGAATTCTTCTTCTTCTTCTTAAAAGAGTAACAACAATATTAATAGGCCGGATATTTTTATTGTGGTAGAAAGTTAAGTTATATGGGCAAATCACTAGAGAAGAAATAATTCACATTTTTGTTCTTCTGCAATTTAAAATAATACCGACAAATTAACGATCTGGAAGTTTTTCATAAAGTAGAAAATAATAAAGTTGTGTAGAAAAAAATATTACGTCGATTTTAAAATGAGAAAAAAAATGGTATGAAAGAAATCAGTCACACTAAAATAATTTAATACGCCCTTCTCCTCCTCTTCTTCTTCCAGATATTTAGAATTCTTCTTCTTCTTCTTAAAAGAGTACCAACAATATTAATAGGCCGGATATTTTTATTGTGGTAGAAAGTTAAGTTATATGGGCAAATCACTAGAGAAGAAATAATTCACATTTTTGTTCTTCTGCAATTTAAAATAATACCGACAAATTAACGATCTGGAAGTTTTTCATAAAGTAGAAAATAATAAAGTTGTGTAGAAAAAAATATTACGTCGATTTTAAAATGAGAAAAAAAATGGTATGAAAGAAATCAGTCACACTAAAATAATTTAATACGCCCTTCTCCTCCTCTTCTTCTTCCAGATATTTAGAATTCTTCTTCTTCTTCTTAAAAGAGTAACAACAATATTAATAGGCCGGATATTTTTATTGTGGTAGAAAGTTAAGTTATATGGGTAAATCACTAGAGAAGAAATAATTCACATTTTTGTTCTTCTTCTTCTGCAATTTAAAATAATACCGACAAATTAACGATGTGGAAGTTTTTCATATCGTAGAAAATAATAAAGTTGTGTAGAAAAAATATTACGTCGATTTTAAAATGAGAAAAAAAATGGTATGAAAGAAATAAGTAGTCACACTAAAATAATTTAATACGCCCTTCTCCTCCTCTTCTTCTTCCAGATATTTAGAATTCTTCTTCTTCTTCTTAAAAGAGTAACAACAATATTAATAGGCCGGATATTTTTATTGTGGTAGAAAGTTAAGTTATATGGGTAAATCACTAGAGAAGAAATAATTCACATGTTTGTTCTTCTTCTTCTGCAATTTAAAATAATACCGACAAATTAACGATCTGGAAGTTTTTCATAAAGTAGAAAATAATAAAGTTGTGTAGAAAAAAATATTACGTCGATTTTAAAATGAGAAAAAAAATGGTATGCAAGAAATCAGTCACACTAAAATAATTTAATACGCCCTTCTCCTCCTCTTCTTCTTCCAGATATTTAGAATTCTTCTTCTTCTTCTTAAAAAAGTAACAACAATATTAATAGGCCGGATATTTTTATTGTGGTAGAAAGTTAAGTTATATGGGTAAATCACTAGAGAAGAAATAATTCACATGTTTGTTCTTCTTCTTCTGCAATTTAAAATAATACCGACAAATTAACGATCTGGAAGTTTTTCATAAAGTAGAAAATAATAAAGTTGTGTAGAAAAAAATATTACGTCGATTTTAAAATGAGAAAAAAAATGGTATGCAAGAAATCAGTCACACTAAAATAATTTAATACGCCCTTCTCCTCCTCTTCTTCTTCCAGATATTTAGAATTCTTCTTCTTCTTCTTAAAAAAGTAACAACAATATTAATAGGCCGGATATTTTTATTGTGGTAGAAAGTTAAGTTATATGGGCAAATCACTAGAGAAGAAATAATTCACATTTTTGTTCTTCTTCTGCAATTTAAAATAATACCGACAAATTAACGATCTGGAAGTTTTTCATATGATAGAAAATAATAAAGTTGTGTAGAAAAAAATATTACGTCGATTATAAAATGAGAAAAAAATGGTATGGAAGGAATCAGTCACACTAAAATAATTTAATATGCACTTCTCCTCCTCTTCTTCTTCCAGATATTTAGAATTCTTCTTCTTAAAAGAGTAGCAACAATATTAATAGGCCGGATACTTTTATTGTGGTAGAAAGTTAAATTATATGGGTAATTCACTAAAGAAGAAATAATTATTAACATTTTTTTTTCTTCTCTTTCTGCAATTTAAAATAATACCGATAAATTAACGATCTGGAAATTTTTTATATGGTAGAAAGTAATAAAATTGTGTAGAATGAATGGTATGGAAGGAATCAGTCACACTAAAATAATTTACTATGCCATTCCCCTCTTTTTCTTCTTCTTGCTGAGATAACATAAATTTTTCGAAGATTCTTCGTGTAAAATAATATTAAAATTATATAGGAATCATCATTAGTGTGAAAATTATTGAACACTTCTTCTTCTTCTTAAAATATTAATAACAATATTAATAGACTGGACATTTTTGATATGGTAGAAAACATTATTTAAGTTATATGGTCAGTAATTGGAGAAGAATAATTTGATATTATTTGTTCTTCTGAAATTTCAAATAATACCGACAATCTGAAGGTTTCTAATATAGTAAAAAACATTAAAATTTTGTAGAAGGAATTATTGGCCTTAAATTTTTGTTTTAGTTTTAATATGCCCTTGTCCTCCTTTTATTTTTCTAGAGATTTAGAATAATATCGATAATATAAATTTTCTGGAGATTCTTCGCGTAAAAAAAAAATATTAAAATTATATAGGAAGAATCATTAACGTCAAAATTATTGAACATTTCTTCTTCTTCTTCTTAAAATATTAACTGCAATATTAATAGACTGGATATTTTTATTATGGTAGAAGTCATTGGAGAGGAAATAATTTGACATTATTTGTTCTTCTGAAATTTCAAATAATACCGACTATCTAATATGGTGAAAAATATTAAAATTTTGTAGAAGAAATATTGGCCTAAAATTATTTTTAGCTTTTCTACTGCTTCTGCAATATAAAATAGGTACCTAATACTAATAAGTAGGATGGAGAATTTTAATATGGGAGAAATTTTTAAATGTTTTAAAAGGAATAAATGACATTTTTTAATAAATTAATTTGCCTGCTGCTTCTTCTTCTTCTTCTTTTCCTAGAGATGCAAAATAATATTGATAACATTAATCGTCAGGAGACTTTTAATGTGATAAAAAATATTAAAATTGTGTAGAAAGAATTATCAAGAACAACATAATTTATTAATTCTCTTTCTTAAAATACTAACAATAATATGCTGGATAATTATAATAACGTAAAAAACATTTAAATTATAAGGCAAAATTATTGTCGAAGAAATAATTTAAATTAACATATGGTAAAGAAACTTACATTAGGTAGAAAGAATCAGTAATTTAACATTACCTCTTCTTTTTCCTCTTCTTCTGATATTTAAAAAATACTGACAGTATTGACGAGCTAAAGATTTTTAAGGCAGAAAACATTAAAATTGTGAAAAATATTTGACGTCGAAATTGTTTAGTATTTTTACTACTTCTGAAATATAAATCATTTAGAAGGAATAACTGACATCGTAATAATTTAATATATCCTGATCTTCTTCTTCTTCTGGAAACATAGAATAATACCGGCATATTAATCGTCCGGGGATTTTTAAAGCTATAAAAATATATTAATATTATTCAAAAAGAATAATAATTGACGTCGAAATAATTTGATATTTCTTCTTCTTCTCCTTAAAATATTGACAACAGTATCACTGTCGAATAAATAATTTAACACATGGGAAAGAAATTAAGAATCTTCTTCTTCTTCTTCTGATATTTAAAACAATATTGACTATATTAACAGGCTGGAGGTAGAGAATAAAACATTAAAATTGTGTAGAAAGAGTCACTGACGTTGAAATTTTCTCTACTTCTGAAATTTAAATAGAAGAAGAAATAACTGACATTGCAGTAATTTTTTCTTCTTCTGGAGAATAATAATCATTCGGAGATTTTTAACGTGAAAAAAAATATTAAAATTATGAACATAACATTTCTTCTTCTTCATAAAATAGTAACAATATAATAATAGAGTGGATAATTTTAATGTGGAAGGAAGCATTCAAATTATGTGGGAAAATCATTGCAGAAGAAATTATTTAACATTTTGTTCTTCTGAAATTAAAAATAATAGGCCATACTTTTAGGCTGGAGATTTTTAATGATGTAAAGAAAAACCTAGATTTAGTAGACACAACCATTAGCATCGAAATAATTCAACATTACGTCTTTTCAGTGTCTAAAGAAAGTGCAGGATAATCTACCAAGAATCCAGAAAATCCAACA
Source organism: Rhagium mordax (assembly GCA_963680705.1). Lineage (NCBI taxonomy): Eukaryota > Metazoa > Arthropoda > Insecta > Coleoptera > Cerambycidae > Rhagium > Rhagium mordax. The sequence continues at coordinate 3,835,969 of OY796662.1, read as the reverse complement.
AGTTCGTATTTTGCTATTCGATTCTCTTAGAAGTTCTTCATTTTGACGCTGCCATTTAGGACAATAGCTGTGTTAAAATTTGCAAATAAACTGTCGATAATAATGGCGAAATGATGCCAGCGCCCTTCCCTCAAACTACAATCAACTTTTCCATTAAACGAGGTATTAACCGACAATAACTCGATTACTCTATCAATTTCTACATTTAAAGTGACGAAACGGGGTTAATAGCACGGGGCGTGCGTTCAGAAGAGACATAAGGGTTGTTTGGTATTACTCACCCTTTTCTATTTGCATATAAATTATTTTATGATTAGTGTGATTAGTTAGAGTTGTTAAACTTTTGATGACTCTCGCTCTCGTGATTAGCCTCGATTGTTATTACGGATATAAATTTTGATTTAATTGACGGGGGTTGATGGGAATCTTCACACTCATGTGGCTGTCTATTCATTACAATTAACACAGGCAAACTAGTAGAAAAATATAGGTACAATTGTGCTGGAGGAAAAATTTCGCTTTTCGTTGTTATTCCAATAAAAAATCATATTTATCACTTTGGCTGCTGCAATCTCCGTTAGGAAACGTTATTTTGATTCAGCAGACACCCTATGAATACAGGGTGTTCGTTTAGATGTGTTATTTCTTCATAAAGGACAATTTAGAATAAACCTAAACAACAAACTGAACTATTCGATTAGGTACCTATCTAAAGGAGATTGCGCTAAATGAAGCCGCTTCACTCTACCTTTATTTGGAATAAAACAAAATTTCGAGCAATTTTAACCAGCGAACATCTGTTCCAGGTGCAACTATTGCACAAACATCTCGCAAATCCAAACGTTGTCATACCTGGGACGTATCTTTACACCACTTTTGATTTATCACTACCTGAAAAATAATTCAACAATAGATTTACGAGGACAGGAATTCTTTTGTCGTTATTCATTCAAAATCTTCAAATTTAAACTATAACAATATGCTAGGTACGCACTTCTCTCCACACCAGTCCTGGCGTATTTAATTGGAGTTCTAGAAATCCGCCTTGCACAGGATCGGACTGGGGCGTATGCAGCTTTTTATGTTAAAAAAATTATGTAACGTAGAGGTTTTAACTTATTATTGGTCCAAGGTTTTGGTTATATTTTTAGAATAAAAATAAACCCAAGCTAAAATAAAGGAATAGTCGAGAGGCAGGCTTTATTTAATTGTCGCATTCAAGGAGAGCTCACCGTTTATTAATGCACGACGCACCTCGAATTCTCGCATCAATTGAAATTCTCGAAGCGTTAAGTGAATCCACTTAATTTGTGAATACATTTTCTTATTAGATATAATTTGGTTCAATGGGGCGTTTCGGTTTTTAACCACGAAACTTTATCACCTCATGTAACAAGTTAAGAAGCTTCTATGGACACGTGTTCCTAAATGACTCATTTCCGAAACGTGGACTGTTAATACTTCAGAAAACGGTATGAGACATCCACAAATATTTACCGTTTCTTCTTCTTCTTTTTCTTCGTAACCACATTCTTTCTTCATTTTCTTCTTCTTCTTCTTCGCCTTCTTATTCTTCTTCCTTTATTCTTCTTCTTCTTCCTCCTCTTCCTTTATTCTTCTTCTTCCTCTTCCTTTATTTTTTTCTTCTTCTTCTTCCTTTATTCTTCTTCTTCCGCTTCTTCTTCTTCTTCTTCTTCTTCTTCGTCTTTTTCTTCTTCTTAAAACAGTACCGATAAAATTATCCGGCTACAAATGTTAAAACTGTGTGGGAAGGTTCAATAAAAATTAAATAATTTAATATTTTTTCTACTTCTTCTAAAATAATAGCCGAAAATAATTTTTTTGTGACTCATTCTTCTGATATTTGACATATTTAACAGTCTGGAGATTCTCAATACTGCAGAAAATATTAAAATTATGTAGAATGATTCATTCATGTTAGTTAATGAAACATTTAATTCTTCTTCTTTTTCAGAAATTTAAAATAATACTAATGATATTAATAGGCGAGTTATTTAATGTGGTAAAAAATATCTAGTAACAATCACTAACATCGAAATTATTTCACATTTCTTCTACTTCTTCTAAAATTAAATAATATAAATAATAATAATAGATTGGAAAATTGTAATACGAGAAAAACTTAGACTTTGTAGAAAAAAATCAATGATATCAAAACAATTTAATAAGTTATCTTCTTCATCTGAAATAGCGTAGGAAGATGGCGCCAAAACTATTTAATATTTATTTTTCTTCTTAAAATAATAGCAACATTAATCGACTAGCTATTTTAATATGGTAAGAAACATTAGAACTACGTGCGAGAAGTCACTAGCGATGAAATAATAGTTCTTCTACTTCTGAAATTTAAAATACGCTATACATACTAATTTTTTGTGATAGAAAATGTTGCAGATAGATTCGCTGGCATAAAATTCATTTAATTCCCTCTTCTTCTAATTTTTAACATTAAACATAATAACGTCAAGTCTGGGAATTCTTCTGAGAAGAAAGAAGAAAAAATGCAAAGAAAAAGAAGATGAGGATAAGAAGACAAAGAAGAAGAAGATGATGAGAATAAGAAGACGAAGAAGAAGAAGAAGAAGAAGAAGAAGACGAAGAAGAAGACGAAGAAGAAGAAGACGATGAAGAAGACAAATAAGAAGACGAAGAAGAAGACAAAGAAGAAGAAGAAGACGAAGAAGAAGAAGAAGAAGAAGAAGAAGAAGAAGAAGAAGAAGAAGAAGGAGGAGGAGGAGGAGGATAAGGCTAGAGAATTTTAATACGAGGAAAATTTTAGAATAATACAGTCTAACGGTCGTCTCATTTTTTTTTAAATTAAACGCCTCTTGCATTATAAGCGTCTTTATCTCTGAAGAGATCCCGTATTGGTAGGTGAAATTAAAATTGAGTAGAAAGATGGCGCAAGAATAACGAAATTTTTCATCTTCTTAAAATAATAAGAATAAGTGACATTGAAATAATAAATATTTCTTCTTCTTCTTTTTAGGATATTTAAACCAATAATGAGTGGCATCGAAATTATTTACAATTTCTTCTACTTCTTCTGAAATTTAAAATGACACAAATCATACTAATAAGTGGGAGATGTTTAATATGAGATAAAAAATCTTCTTCTTGGATTTAAAATAATACCGACTAAATTAATTATCTGGGGATTTCCAATATTGCAAATTATTTTTGGTGGCTTAAACTGAATTTAAAATTTTCTCTTTTTCCTTTTATATTTAAAATATGAGTCTTAGGATTCTCAATAGGTTCTGTAGAAAATTTTTAAATTATGTAGAATGATTCATTGATGTTAATTAATTAAACATGTCTTCTTCTTCTTTTTCGGAAATTTAAAATATTACTAATGATAGCGAGTTATTAAATAAGGTAAAAAATATGTAGGAACAATCACTAACATGGATATTATTTCGCATTTCTTCTACTTCTTCTAAAACTAAATCACATAATATAAATAATAATAATAGATTGGAAAATTGTAATACGAGAAAAACCTATACTTTGTAGAAAAAATCGATGAAATCAAAACAATTTAATAAGTACTCTTCTTCTTCTGAAATTTCGTAGGAAGATGGCGTCAATATAACTTAGTATTATTTCTCCTTCTTCTTTGGATATTTAAAACAGTATTGAGTGGCATTGAAATTATTTAGCATTTCTTCTACTTCTTCTAATATTCAATATGACATCAAAAATCTTCTTCTTCTTCGAGTTAAAATAATATTGACTATATCAATTGCCTGGAGATTTCTAATGTGGTAAAAAACATTAACATTGTGAAGACAGAATCATTGACCTTAACATAATTTAACGTTTCTTCTTTTTATTACTTAACACTTTTCTTCTTCTTCTTCTTCAATAATTCTTATGTTAAATAAAATTTTACATTTCTTCTCTTTTATCTAAAATTTCAAATAATATCGATAATAATAATGAGCTAAAATCCGTTCAGTTCTTCTTCTTCTTCTTCTTAAATTTAAAATAACACAAACAATATTAAAATTATAAGGATTATTAATATTGAAAACACATGAAAATCAAATTATAAAAAATCATTTGCGGGGAAATAACGTAATATTTCTTCTTCTTCTTCCAAAATTTATAATATCGACATTACTAACGAGTTGAAGATTACAAGTTTTTTTTTTAAATCGTCCACACTGTATTGCGTGAAAAATTAAAATATTACACTAATATAATTAATATTGCCATTTAAATATAACAATTGTTCGTTTAAATTATCCGTATTTTTCACACTTATTTAATTCGTACCTAACTATATACATTAAAAGATTATATCCCAATTAGATGTGTAATTATTTCACACCTCGATCCACACCGTTTCGTCCCGTTCAGGCACCTCATAAAATAGGTGGTTTAATATTAGGTATTCAAATCGGATTAGTTCACTTAACAGGGAACAATTATCCGCTAATTAGTGTAATAGGTCTACGTCCACTGAGACCTTTGGGGTTCAAATCCCGGATAGGTGAAATCCATGAGATTCAGCGAACGAGAGAACCTGCTCGTGTCCATCGTCTCTGGAAAGGAGAGTAAAAAGAAATTGAATTGAAAAATGTCAAAAAAATTTCATTTCAAGATTCAATTTTATTTGAAAATTTTTCAATTCAATTTTTTTTGACATTTTCAATTCTAATTTTTTTAAAAATTTTTGAATTCAATTTTTTTTTAATTTTTGAAGAAATTTTTTTCGATATTTTTCATTTCGAATTTTTTTCAAAATTTTTCATTTCAAATTTCGTTTTCTATGTCAATAAAGAAGCATAACATTTACAGTCATTCTGTAGATGGCATATGCTTAACCTGTAAAATTATTTTTATTTTATCCTGATGGTAAGGTAGGTAAGTTTAAAAAACGATATCTCCGAAATGAATCAAGATATCGTGCTCAAAAAATTGACGGAGGAGAAGAGTAAGATGAACCGAAATGCGTAATTGCAACATGATTTATCCTTCGATAGTGAAGATATAGAGCTACGATGATGAATGGAATTAATTTATAAACGATAGGTTGAGTTTAAAATTTGATATCTCCGAAACGAATCGAGATATCGTGCTCAAATATTTCATGAAGATAGAAAATAATATGAGGACCCGATAGGCATTACCGCGGCATGATATATTTTTCGACCTTGAAGATATAGGGCCACAAAAATGGATGGAATTAACTTATAAACGATGAGTCCAGTTTAAAAATCGATATCTCCAAAACGAATCGAGATATTGTGCTCAAATATTTCATGAAGATAGAAAAGAATCGGAGGAATGGAAAGGCATTACTGACTGCAGCATGATATTTCCTTTGACGTTGAAAATATAGAGTCACAAAGATGGATGGAATTAACTTATGTCTGAGTCTAGTTTAAAAATCGATATCTCCCAAAGGAATCGAGATATCGTGTTCAAAAATTTGACAGAGATATAGAGGAGCTAGATGAACAGATGTGCGTAATTGTAGCATGATATCTCCTTCCATAGTGAAGATGTAGGGCCACAGAAATGGATGGAATTAACTAATAAACGATAGGTTGAGTTTAAAAATCGATATCTTCAAAATAAATCGAGACATCGTCTTTCATGGCGGTAAAAAAAATAAGAGACTCGAAAGGCATTACCGAAGTGTGATATCTCCTTCGACACTAAAGATATAGGGCCACAAAGATGGATAGAATTTATTTATAAACGATGAGTCCAGTTTAAAAATCGATATCTCGGAAACGAATCGAGATATCGTGCTCAAAAAGTTGACGGAGATAGATGAGAGCAAGCTGATTCGAAAGGAGTAATTGCAGCTTGATTTCTCCTTCTATGGTGAAGATATAGAGTCGCAAAGATGGATGGAATTAATTTATAAACGATGAGTCAAGTTTAAAAATCGATATCTCGGAAACGAATCGAGATATCGTGCTCAAAAAGCTGACGGAGATAGATGAGAGTAAGCTGATTCGAAAGGAGTAATTGCAGCTTGATTTCTCCTTCTATGGTGAAGATATAGAGCCATAAAGATGGATGGAATTAATTTATAAACGATGAGTCCAGTTTAAAAATCGATATCTCGGAAACGAATCGAGATATCGTGCTCAAAAAGTTGACGGAGATAGATGAGAGCAAGCTGATTCGAAAGGAGTAATTGCAGCTTGATTTCTCCTTCTATGGTGAAGATATAGAGCCGCAAAGATGGATGGAATTAATTTATAAACGATGAGTCCAGTTTAAAAATCGATATCTCGGAAACGAATCGAGATATCGTGCTCAAAAAGTTGACGGAGATAGATGAGAGCAAGCTGATTCGAAAGGCGTAATGGCAGCTTGATTTCTCCTTCTATGGTGAAGATATAGAGCCACAAAGATGGATGGAGTTAATTTATAAACGATAGGTTGAGTTTAGAAATCGATATCTACGAAACGAATCGAGATATCGTGATTGGGTTTGCACCGTTTGATTCGCCTTCTTCTTCTCTATTTCCACAAATTCTTTGGAATTTCTTTGCTTGTGATAAGGCCACAAAGATAAAGGAATTATGTATATCACGCAAAACGATAGGTCGGCTTTAAAAATCTATACTTTCAGAACGAATATAGATATCGTTTTCTAATAATTCATGCAGATAGAGAAGAAGAAAAAGAACAGAAAGGCATAAACCACAACGAATTCAGATATTGTGCTCCGGTTTACGCCATTTGATTCATTTAATTCGAAAATTTTTTTGAGTTTTTTCTCAGATTTTTTTATTTTTACGATAAACCTGAACGTGCAGAAAACTCCCAAAGAAATTATGGGTTAAAAAAGAACAGCAACCAATTGAATTGCACAAATCCCAGTACACAATATCTTGGATCTATCTATGAGATTTGGAGTTACAAAATGGACGATATTAACCGAAAAACTGACTTCAAAATTCAATATCTCCGAAACGGATCGAGATATCGCGCTGCGGTTTGTGCAATTCGATTCTTCGACTCATATCTCGTCGTCCCTTGAGCGGTCGTCATTGGATAGATTCTTCTTCTTCTTCTTCACTGTTCGCAGCCGGGGTTGAGAAATATTTTAATCAGACGATGTACGAATATGTAACTCGTAAACTAGATAATTGATTAACTCAGATAATTGAGAAAACTATTTTCTCTTCTTCTCAAAATGGCGGCCATAGCAGCAACGATATTTTTGGGGAAAACATGAAATAAAAATTGTAAGAATTCCACTACAATATAATTAATATAATTCTTTCAAAATTGTTATAGGGTGAAACAGATTGACTGTACCTACTATTGGGAATTGCTAAGGTAGGGAGAATTGGTACTCATAATAACTATGCCTAAACCACTGCGATGTGTGTATTTAAATTGTGGTACCTAATGTGTGCTAATTCTTCTACTATTTTGTAAAAATTCTTATTAAAAATATAAAAAGAAGAATAAGCTAACTATATTAAAACCCTTCTGATAAATTAGGTCTCAAACTGTTGACAAAAGAGTAGTAGAACTGGAAAAAATTAAAATCATCGAAAGGACAAAACACTGTTTTTTCGTGGATCCAATAATGAAAAATTTACGTAGAAAATACATTTTTTTCGTTCCTCCAGTCGCGTTTGTCGCTATTATATTTTCCAAATTGCAAAAAACAGTAAAACTTAAACCCAGGCCGGATAAGAGGTTAAAGCAAACCAACACCCTCTCGAATCTCCCCGTCGTCGTTTACCCCTGCCGAAGTCCACCCCTGGCAGCCACATTAGGCCACCAGGTACACGATTTCGGAACAAAGGGTCCCAAGTTGCCCTAAAGCCCATTGCCCCACCATGGTACCATAACAGTTGTTCAAGTCCACGTATATAGACCATCTTTACTGTTTGGCGGAGTCAGTTTGTTCCAGCCGTTGCTGATGGAGGATGCGGCTCCGTTAGGTTTCTTAGTGCTATGAGACTTGATGACATTTAAGTGGTTCAGTGTACGGGGCATGGTAGTGTGTGACAATCGAGTAGTGCCTATTTTTGGATTTGGATTTATTACGCACGTAGACGGTAGTGTATGTTGGGTTTCTTTTATTCATGCATGGCCTTCGCAGGAAAGTCGATTGGGTTTAGCCAACGCACGTTCACTTTCTTCGCTCGGTTCCACGATTAAAAAAAAGTCGCGTAATATATTTTATGTTTAGTTTAGATTTTCGGGGATTTTTAAACGGCTAAATCAAGGCAAATATACTGCGAAATTGCCTGGTTTCAGCTTTCTTTGTTGTTGTAGCAGAATACGATTATTTAAGAACTAGATAATCGGTTTTACGTTTATGTGTTTGATGAGTCAGTCAGAAAAACTAATTCCTCTTAACTAAGTCTATATACAAACACAGCCGGTCGTTTGTATACCTAGGAACTTACGTAACGTAACATGTGGTCCAGTGGCTGCGCTCAAATGAACACGAAATACTGATTTTGATGTTGATCGTAGAAGCGTAGAAAGCGGCATTGGATTTGCCGAATTAGAAACTCGTGGCAATTTAGTAATTTGACGTAGAATACGACTTTCTTATAAGGATTGTTTGAAAAAAATGACAGACACACACAGACGGACGCACAGGGGCACAAAGTACTTATTCTTCGTTTAAATCAACATTCTGGACCGAATTTTAAAAAGATAAACTCAAGTTTCTTTTTAAATACTCGTCATATCCCTATCGATCCATCTGTGCGGAATTTTGTTATGGAAAGCCTGGAAAATTGTATTTTTTCCCTACAATTATCCCAAGATGTTTCTAGATGCAAAATTATTTATCTAAAGAGTTCGAAATGGGCTCTATGGGGGTTTTCAGGTTTTCAATATGGCGGCATATCCGTTCCTTTATTACTGTTTAAAGAATCATGTAACTTGTATGGTTTTTGAGGGTACTAATTCTGCATTTTTTGGGAAAATCGAAAAATTCTGGTCGGAAAATCCGCTGCGATGAAAACTCGGATGAAAATTTATCTCGAAATTTATGGTGGGAAAACTTCCGAAAATTCATGTTTTCATTGAAATAGCTCAAAATTCTTATTAGAAAATTTCTCGGAAAATTCAAAACGGCGGATTATCCAATTTTTTCAAAACAAGTTCACAGAATTGTTTAACACATATTAAGTTGCTGAATCTCATTTTTTAGTCAAAATTGAAAAAAACGCGCTTTAATAAAAATTCGAGTAAAAATTGTATGAAAGGTAAAATGTGTTTTATTTAATATGGCCTACTGTAAATTTTAGATTAACTTTCAAAACATTCAAGATATTTATAATTTTTGTTTAATTTAGAAAAATATATTCAAGATTCAAATTTCTCGCTTAAATTACCGATTTCCACGTCAAAATTCTGCGCCTCACAAAAACTCATAATAAATAAAAATTTAAAGCTATTTCGTTGAAAACCAAAATTTTCTAAAGTTTTCAAAGAGAATTTTCCGAACTCAATTTTCGATTTTGACTAATAAAAAAGAATCAGAAACTGTGAAAACCCCTTATGTTCTACACAATTTTGTAAACTAATAAAAACCGGAAATCCGCCATATTGAATTTTATTCGCGGAAATTTTCAACTTCCATAAAATTTTAAGCTATTTTGTTAAAAGCTTGAATTTTCGAAATTTTCATCAAAGAGGATTTTACAAAATTTTCCATTCAGAAACAGCAACCTTTAAAACCCCTTGTACAGGGTGATCGTCTGAAAATTCTACTTTTTAAACCCTTTTATTTTATTTAAAAATATAGCTAGAAAAAAAAAAATTAAAAAAAGATCTGTAGCATATTTTACCAAGTTTTTGTATATGTTATGAGTCTGCATCTATCTTATTAATATACCTACAGGGAGCGCCACATAGTCACATTTTTTTAAATGGAACAACTTGTATATTTTTAGATATTTGGATAGTTCATCCCCTTTATAAAAATCCAATTGCAATATATTTTTCATCCTCAAATAACTGAGTTATTCAAATAAATACACCTAAATGCAAGAAGAACAAGTTACATACATTTTAAACAATTTTTTTTATAAAAATAACAACGTAGGCACAAAATAAGTAAAAATTATTTTGTCATTATTTTCTAAACAAAGATTTAATTTTTTTATGTAATTTTGTCTAAAAAAAATATTTCTACTAACGATCTTAAAGTACTAACTTTCCGCACGCTTTATAGTGCGTAAAGTTAAACTTTACGTACTAGTGCGTAAAGTGTTTTTTCGTTACGCACTAGTGCGTAAAGTAAAATAGTAAAAAATTGCATATTAGAGCACTTATTAGCACCTCTTATAATCAAATCTTATTTAAAAAAAGTTACTTAAATGTGGTTATTTAATTTTATGTAAGTAGTCCATTTATTTAAAATCACGGTATATTATTATAAAACATACATATTACATGATTCTTTAAACTTTAATACGAAAATGAAAATGCAATATTGGATTTTTCTCAAGGAATTTTCCAGTTTTCACATCTAATTTGTATTCAGCGACCCCTAAAACTCCCATAGAGCCTATTTTGAACTTTTTAGATAAATAATTGCGCGTCTAGAAAAGCTACCGAGGAAGCTACTTTTCAAGGATTACACTCATTCTCTGTTGCTTTAGGAATTCTGAAGATACTTGTAGGGAGAAAATGCAATTTTCTAGGCTTTCCATAAGAATTAAAACAAAAAAAGGAAAACTATCAAAATTATGAGTATTTAAAAAAAACATTTTGCCCCACGTGGATTTCTGTTTACACCCCCGCCATTTCTTTATTGCTCAAATTCGAATTTGAGATAGGTCTTGAATTATGACAGATTTCGTCAAAATAATTCAATAGCGAATCGATTTTTCCAGTATATACAGACGGACCGAGACGTAGATTTAAAAAAAATTGATTAAGAGAGGTTGAACGTTTAATTCTAATGAAATCTCAATGGCTAAAGTATCTATTTATTCCGGGTGTTCTAAAAAGTGACTTTCTTTATATAAAAAAAAATTATAGGCGAGAAAAAAAAATTTTTGTTGATCTTAAATTCTTTTATTTTCAATTCTGGTTCCAAAAATTTCATCGAGATTTAAATGGTTTTTAAATGAACAAGTTTTTATGAATCATTTATAAAACTCGACCCTTCTTATTGCAACACCAAGTTCATGAATTTTTAGAAACCGAAACGGTTTATATTTTTATTTCTACCTATTTGACATTTATAAATTCCTGCTACTACTGCTTCTATTTTTCTTACGGAACATCTTGGGTATGCATTGACCTGACCAATGGTATTAATAAGCCTTTGATCTTGGCTTACAAAAAGAGACAGAGTTTTGTAATTTATTCTCTAACTTTAAAAATATTTTCTTGTTCAGTTGGTGCAGGTAATTTTTCTATACTTATGTCATTCTTTTCTAAATCTTTTAATTTTAACTTAAATCTATAAATGCGATTTTTTTCCCCAAATTAATCTATACTTTTAAACAAAAAAGAAATAAATCATCCAAATATGTATGTAATAATATTTATGTCGTTGTTATTTAGGAGAGAAACCAATAATTGTCTGAATTTCTGCATACCCAGTATTTCAAAATTGAAGATAAAAAAATACGAAAGAAAAAAGTGTCATTTTTCTTCCCTTTAAATTTGTCATTTTCTAAGGGCGTTGAGCAATTTTTTACACACTGTAAATTACATTTATATTAATTGACGCTGATTATTTTGGATTATGCATGGAATTTGCCTTCTAAGGGAATTATAAGAGTCCCGAACGTGTAACTAGAACAAAGTAAATTCCACCATGGAGTTACAACATACCTACATAAAATAAATTAGTTCAAGATGCAACAAAGCGTCCAACGAAATGAAGAAAAAATAGCTTTAAGACATTTGATAAAAATCGTGTATATTTTGTAAAATAGTTACAAACAAACCTGACAGTTTTATTTTTAATAGACAGACACTTTGCCAGTAGGGTGGAAAAAATACTGTTCAAAAATCGCTGTAGACCTCATTTATTGGATCATCTTATTTTTTTTATTTTGTTTGCTTTTATAGTCTTCATCAATCTCTCGAGCCAGGTTTTCAAAATTTATAATTTTTTATAATTTAGATCCAAAATTGATTCTTATTAAAAAAATATCCATTTTTTCTATTAAAATCAGTCTAGAGGTCACAAATATATAAAGATTCGCCCAATTTAGTTTTAAAATCTGTACTTTAAACATAGATAATAGATCTGCCAAAATAGAATTTTTATTTCTTTTTTTTATTCTTGACAGCTGCCAAAATTAGTGTCAAATTTAAAATTTTACAACTATGTTTTTTTGTAATAAACAGTGTGAGTGTTTATAGAAAAAGAGATCGAATACTTTAATTAAAATAATGGTATTGCTTTTAACAGCTGTCAAATTTTCTGACAGCTTAATGAAAATGCCATTTAATATTTATTTGAACAAATGAAAGTGCTAAGCAGACATTTTTTTATAGGTCCCGGAGGTACTGAATAAGAAATTAGTTTTAAGAAAATATAATTGTTGGCAACTGTCAAATTACTGTCAAATTTAAAAACATACAAGTTTATCTTCCTTAATTTTAGAAGCAAAGTGAATTTCCATTGAACAAAGGATTTCATTGTTCTTTTAAATTTGCTAGTTCCATAATTGATATTAAAATAATTTTTTTCTTTTGACAGCTGTCAACATTTCAGTCAACCTAATAAAAATGTCATTTAATAATTATTTCAACAAATTGAAGTACCGAGCAGACAATTGTTTTGCAGGTACTAGATACGAAATTGATGTCAAAAAAATATTGTTCTTTGGTAGCTGTCAAAACTGCCGCTAAATTTAAAAATCTGCAAGTAAATATTTCTTTTTCGTATCACTTCGTTTTCAGTACCTCCAAAACCTATAGAAAAATGTTTGTTAAGTACTTTAACTTGTTGAAATAATAATAAAATGGCATTTTTATTAAGTTGACAGAAATTTTGACAGCTGTCAAAGGTTACAACTTTATTTTAATATCAATTACTGAACTAGAAAGTTTTAAACCATTTTATGTATCTTCTTCTATGGAAATCAAAATCAACATTATTTTCAAAATTATGAAAGAAATTTTTTAAATTTGACAGCAATTTTGACATCTGCCAATCAACATAATATTTTTTTGACATCAATTTCGTATTCAGTACCTACGAAACTTATAAAAACGTGTTTGTTAAGTACGTTTATTTAAATATTTATAAAATGTCATTTTCATTAAGTTGGAAAATTTTGACAGCTGCCAAAACTTTATTTTATTATCTATAACGGAACTAGTCAATTTTAAAACACTTAATAGCACTGGGAATTCACGTTATTTTCAAAATTACAAAAGGCACACTTGCATTTTTTTAAATTTGACAGCAGTTTTGACAGCTACCAACAAATATAATATTTTTCTACAACAATTTCGTATTTAGTTCATCCAAAGCCTATAGAGAAATGTCTACTTGGTACTTTAATTTGTTGAAATAATTGCTAAATGGCATTTTTATTAAGTTGCCAGAAATTTTGACAGCTGCCAGAAGTAAAAACTGTATTTTAAATCAATTATGGAACTAGCAAATTTAAAAAAAAATAATTCTATGGCAATTCTCACAATTTTGGAAGACAAACTTGCATGCTTTTAAATTTGACAGCAATTTTGCCAGCTACCAACAAACATAATAATTTTATGAAATTAATTTCGTATTCAGTACCTCCAAAACCTATAGAAAAATGTCTTTATAAGTACTAAAGTCATTTGTGGAAATAATAATTATTAAATGGCATTTTTATTCAGTTGACAGAAAATTTGGCAGCTGTCAAAAGTGAAAAACGTTACTTTATTTTCTCTTTTTTTAAGAAAAATCACATTGTTTTCAAAATTATAAAAGATTTTGACAACTATCAAGGATAAAAAACAATTGAAAATTCTATTTCGGCAAATCTAGTTTAAAAAAAATTAAATTATCAGAATTTGTTTAATTACTGTTATTTCGTCAATGCGTTAAATTAAAAAGAGCCCTTTAATTCATTCATTATTGCTGCGAAAACGTCATCTATTGCTCGCTTCCAGCAATATTACAGATTTGCGTCTCCTTATAATTTTTTACTCAACGATAATACACAGTTGTCATACTGACAACAAAAGAACTTCCTTGGTATCTATTGTTCTAAAATCGAATTAGCCATTTTCGTGGTGACCCAGTTCAAAATTTTAGCAGTATAGTAGCGAAATGTTAAAATTTACAATTTAAATTATTAATTTACTATATAAATTTACTTCAGTAATTAGTGTTACAACATCCCGTCCATAATTAAATTAAATAGTCATTGTAGCATGTTCGAATTTTAATAATTTAAATACTAAATAAGCTCGTAAAGCTCCGTGTATAATAATTAAAAGCATAAATAACAAATGAAATTGAATTGCATTTTTTGCCGTTGAGGCTTTGTTTGCTGAATATAACCAGCCCGTTACTTCCCCAGATTTTTCCGAAACTTGTTTTCGCACTTGAAAAGGCCAATTTCCTTTTTTAATGCATACAAAATGATCTAGCAAAAACGAAATAAACAGTTTTAAGTCTAAAGAATCTACAGAAATATCATTAATCACTATTAAGATCATCATAGTCGTTGTCCTCATCTACATCCTGATTTTTATTTTGAATTTTAATACTAGTTACATAACAAGAGAAAAATTAGCAAGCTGGGCATCAATCATGGAAGAGTGTCCACTTTTTAACGTTTCGATAGCTTTACCAAATCATCATGGGCTGCTGATTCCATCAAAACTGAGGTTGTTCCCTTTAATTTCCATATCTCACTATACTGTGCTTAAAAATCACGTCCTTTTACAATACAATTAACAACAACAATATTTATCCAATTAAGCTGTTGAAGTAAACGTGACCTCGCAGAACATACCAATTACCAATAATATCAATCATTTCTGTTTATCTAACAAATGGCACTGTGCGCATCTGTTTTGAACTTTCCATTACCATAGTTGGAAGGAAACGAACCGCGTTCTGATACTTTTCGCATGTACGCCAGTGCACGTGCTAATAGGAGAGTCAACACGCGATATAAAATACAAATATTTGCCTACTTAAAAACCGTTAGTCCCAACAAATAAGCCTCTTAAGAGTAAATTAAACATTACATTATTATGGCCTCTCTTCGACTGCTTATTGTTCAGCTTCAGAAAAAACTAATTGAACTGCAGCCGACGACTACAATAAGCCAAAGAAAATTAACCTTAACGGTGGTTCCGTTACTTTCAATTAATTTTACGATTTAAACACTTTGTTTTAATCGGTTCATAAATATTAATTGGCGGTGGTTTTTTTGGGGGAATGCGACTTCTGTAACTGTTGATAAACATTCCGCAAACTTTCATAAATAATAAGTTATTTAAAAAAAAAAAACGTACAAAAAGGGATTACTGCTAAAATTTAATTGGATATATTTTCGCTTTTAAATTCCCCGTCGGTTTTATAAATTTTTATTGATTTATGTGACATCTGTAGTTTTTTACCGATTGGATCAGTATGCTCCGGAGTCCACGGAAAGCGCGCCTGTGAAATACTCCTCACACCTCGCAAGGTTAGTGACTGTAGCTACAAGAATCGTGTCTTAAATAAATGAAGAGATCTCAGTAATAATTTTGTACGAGGTGCTGGGAATTTAGTACTCGAAATATCTAAAATATATAGAAAAATATGGAATATATATATAGATATATGGAAAATGTGGGATATGTATATGAAAAATATGGAATATATATGGAAAATATTGCAAAATATAGAAAATACCGTGAAATATTGTAAATATTAAGAAAATACTTGAAATATCATGCTCATGGTCGAAGCCACCCATGGTCATAAAAATCGTGAACAAACATGTACGAGGTTGCTATGCAATGATTAATATCATTGTGGGAAATCTACAATATTTAGTAATATTAGCAATACTGGAAATGTCAGAAATATTTGGAAATATCGGAAATATGACAAGAATATCGGGAAATATTGAAATATTAGTTTAATATGGGAAATATATGTATCCCAAGAATATCTGAAATAATTATAAATAACTCTAAATATCTTTCCAATATTTGGAATATCTGTGTAATATCGAGGAATATCAGATATATCATAAATATCGAAAATATGGGATAATCAGGTTGAACTGTGAAATTGAGTATATGCATAAAAATAATGAAAATATGCTGTAATATATGAAGCATATATGAAAAGTGTTATAAAATTTTAGATATATTGAGAATACCGTGAAATGTGGGAAGTATTAGGGGAATTCCGAAAATATTGTGATTATGATAGAGGAACTTGATCATAAAAACCGTGAAAATGTACATAACTGCTCTACTATGTGATAATAACACTATGGAAAATATCTGGAATATTTATGAATATCGAAAATACTGGAAATATTTCGAAAGGTCTTAAATTTAACAAAAATATCGGGGAATATTGGATATATTGACCCAATATGGGATTAAAAATAAGTTGTCGCTTTTTTATTTATAGGTACCTACAATAGGTACTTACTAAATAATTTTATGATAGAACTAGCAGGGGAGGAGGTACTTGTTAAAAAAGCTCACAATCTCGGGATATCCGAAATATTCATAAAGAACATTAAATATAGGTATCTCTTACATTTGGAATATCGTGTAATATTAAAGAATATCAGAAATATCACAAACAGCAGAAACATGGTAAAAATATTAGAAATATGTGTGAATATGGCATAAACCACTTTGAAAATCTGATATCTGCCTGACTAGAAATATAACAAAAATTAGAAAGTAATAGAAATATTGCGAATAATTAAGAAATATTCACTACGAAGATACGGAAATATCATAGAAATGGGTACTGAAAATATTGGAAATATGAAAGGAGGCCTATAAATACTGTGAAATATCGGAAATATCATGAATACCATTTAAATATAGGCAATATTTCACTTCTGTTGGTTTAATCTGGAATATTGAAAACGTTGAAGTATAATAAAAATAACTAAAAATATTGAAAATATCAGCCAGTATGAAAAATATATCGGTTCAATATGGAAAATATCGATTCAATATAGGAAATATGTGCAATCTTGAGAATATCCGAAATATTTAAATAACTCTAAATATCTCTCCAATATTTTTTGGAATACTAGAAATACCATAAATATCAAAATATGACAAAAATATTGGGAAATATTATAATAATAGAAATATCAGTCCAAATATGGGAAATATTGGTTCATTATGGAAAATATCGGTCCATTTTGGGAAATATGCGTAATATCGAGAATATTCCAAATATCTGTAAATAATTCTAAATATCTCTCTGATATTTGAAATATCAGAAATACCAAAATATGACAGAAATGTCGGTAAATAATGAAATATTGGAAATATCAGTCCGAATGTGGAACATATTGATTCAATATGGAAAATATTAGTCCAATATGAGAAATAGGCGTAATCTTGAGAAGAAAAATTAGGAAGTATCAGAAATATCATAGAAATGGGCACTGAAAATATTGGAAATATAAAAGGAGTAAGTACTAGAAATATTGTGAAATATCAGAAATATCATGAATATCATTTAAATATTGGGAATATTTAATTTTTGTTGGTTTGTTCCGGAAATATTAGGAACGTCGAATAGAAATATCGAAAAACATTGAAATATTGAAAATATCAGTCCAATGTGAGATATATATCGGTTCAATACGGAGAATATCGATTCAATATGGAAAATATGCGTAATATCGAGAATATTCGAAATATCTTTAAATACCTCTAAATATCTCTTTGATATTTGGAATATCAGAAATACCATAAATACAAAATATCACAAAAATGCCGGGATATATGAAAAAAAATGTGTAATCTCGAAAAGAAAAATTAGGAAGTAGCAGATATATGGAAAACAATTAGGAAATATTAACTGTGAAGTAGATATTGGAGACATCTTAGAAATATGTACTGAAAATATTAAAAATATGAAAGGAGTACTAGAAATATTGCTAAATATCGGAAATATCATTTAAATATTGGGAATATTTAATGTTTGTTGGTCTGTTCTGGAAGTATTGGGAACGTCGAAATATGATAAAAATATCGAAAAATATTGAAATATTGGAAATATTAGTCCAATATGCGAAATATATTGGTTCAATATGGGAAATATCGATTCGATATAGGAAACATGTGCATCTAGAGAATATCCGAAATAACTCTAAGTAACTTTCCAATACTCTCCAATATTTGGAATATTAGAAATTATGACAAAAATATCAGGATATATGAAAATATTATAGATATCAGTCCAAATATAAAAAATATTGGTTCAATATGGAAAATATCGGTCCAGTGTGAGAATATTGCGTAGTTTCGCGAATATTCTAAATATTTTTAAATAGCTCTAAATATCCCTCCGATATTTTGAATATCAGAAATACCATAAATATCAAAATGTGACGAAAAATATTGAATATCACAAATATCACTCCGAATATGGGAAATATTAGTTCAATATGGAATCGGTCTATATAGGAAACACGCGTCATTTCGAGAATATTCGGAATATCTGTAAATAACTCTTATATTCCAGATATTCTCAGATATCTGGAATATCAAATATACCATAAATATAAAAAATACGACAAAGATATAATATAATTACGTTACGAATATTAAGTACACCACTTCTGAAATACAGTATCTACTGGGCTAGAAATATAAAAAAATATGGAAATATTGAAAATAATTAT
Source organism: Rhagium mordax (assembly GCA_963680705.1). NCBI lineage: Eukaryota > Metazoa > Arthropoda > Insecta > Coleoptera > Cerambycidae > Rhagium > Rhagium mordax. Next base: position 3,817,136 of record OY796662.1, on the reverse strand, counting down.
GAAATGGATTGCCCGAGGGATTGTCTTTAAAGTATCGACGTCAAAGATATCAAGGAAATATTAAGAATATGAAGGGAAAACTAGAAATATTATGAAATATTGGAAATATAGAAATACTGAACATACTGGGACATATAAACACCATTTAAATTTTGGGAATATTTAGTTTTTGTTGTTCTGTCCCGGAAATATCAGAAATATCGAAATATATAAACATATCGAGAAATATTGGAAATATCAGTCCAATAAGGACTAGAATAAGGGAAATATGGGTCCAATATACGAAATATCGATTCAATATAGGATATATATGCAGTCTCGACAATATCCGAAATATATGAATAACTCTAAATATCTTTCCAATATTTGGAATACTAGAAATATCATAAATGTCAAAATATGGCAAAAATATCGGGAATATTGGAAATATCAACAAACATGAACGTTGTACGCGCCCGTTCCACTATACATTAATAAAAATATGGTAAATATGTGGAATATCGGAAATACTGAAAATTATGATATTTCCCATATTGGATTGATATGTTCAATATATTGGAAATATCAGTCCAATATGGAAAATATCGGCCCAATATGGGAAATATCAGAATATCGGAAGTATCAAAAATATGATTTGAAAGTCTTTAAAGATTTCTAAAAAATGTATCTAATAAGTATCACTAATATGGCAAAAATATTAGGAATATGAATATGGTGTACCCAATTTTTGGCAACTGGTTTACCTCTCGGTGGAAACTTTAGACAATTACTTCAGCTTTATTCGAAACGTAACCGCACAATTATAACTTTTCAAACAGTTCTCAAAATTTCGAACTTGCAGGGTTGTATCTCCTCAGAGGTGCAAATTGGTACAGAGGTCAGTTAGGTTAAATCGTAAGTATTTCGAAATGAACCACAAAAAAATATTCTGGATCAGTTTTTGGTCGATTGGTTTTTAGGACCTAATACAGTTGGAACTGTTGGAAGGTCCTTATGTACAAAAGATGAGTTCCTGCGTATTAATGTCCTTTTAGTCCTGCTAAATATTTCTCCAAAGAAAATGTTTGGTCTAATCCGCAATCAACCTTTCGATAACCCAATCAGCCTCACGTTCGCAATCTGTATTATTACTCCGACATCCGAACAGCTGAGTTTGAAGAACAACGAGTGACGACAGATAAGTGCACTGACCACAGCATACTCGATTTGACCCTGGCCAGTGGGATCCCGTCTCGATGATTCATATTTATTGAGTAGTACACACGAACTTGCTATCTTTAACCTTTCCTGTAGCGCACTTACTGACTGATCGTTCGTTTGGTACGAGCCTCCACCAACAAACTGGAGCAACTGTATCTAAGTCGTCTTACCCGGATATATGTCTGAGCAAACTTATTTCCGGTGGTATATGAAGGCGTAGGCCAAACGGGCTGTTGACCCGGAATGGGCGAAGAGCTGCAGCAGAGAAACAGCTAAATGGACGTGCGGTTTGGTAATAATTTTGGAGAGATTATTATTGGTACGACAAGGCGGTCGTTTGCACGACAGGAAATTAATGAAATTTCGTGTTTGTACGTGTCATCTATGGCAAGATGAATACGGGGTTTTACGACACCGAAATTGCAATGTACTGCACAACGGTAATTTGTTTTGCACGAGATGAAGTTTGCACAACAGAGAAATATAACTGCCTAAATTATCGTTTTTGTCGCGTGACATAATTTGAGTCGTGCAAAATTTTTTCCAGAGAGCAGTGCAACTTCCCTCGTTTGAAAGTCTGTTTTTCTGTCGATTTATAAATGTGTTTGGTGTGTTACGCATTTTTTCGTCATATAAAATGTTATTTGCTACGTTTTTAGAACCACAAATGTATTTATTCTCGTTCATTATTTCAGCTTAGCTACAATTATACTAGGGAAAACTGAGCTGAGCACTTCAAGCGATAATTTGTCAATTTAATTTCACTTACATAAAAAATGGACCAAGCTCGGGCTCAAGGCTCCGTAATGTTGCACCACTTACCTGAAAAAAATAGAGAATATCGTTAAAAAATATACAAAGGTGGAAATGGAATTTTTTCGCAATAATGTCACAAATTTTAATGTTTAAATGACATCAAATTCATGTTAAATTTAAGGTAGTTTGCAATAGAAATATATTAAATATTGCAGAAACATTTGTTCTGTTAATTTGAAACGTTTTTGTAACGTTTAATTCACATGTTATAACTATGCCGGTGTGTTAAGTCAACTGAGAAATATCGTGCGGTTCAACGTGTGCTTTAACGACAATACGACGTTTTTATAACGTCAAATATCACTAAAATCAACTTTAAATAAACATTTCTTTTCCAGATACTCATCAGCGTAAATTAATTGTTAAATTAAAACATAACTGTAACGTTAAATAATTAAAAACAATCTTTCTTTTCGATACTAATAAACGTTTCAAAAACCTTTCCTCTAAGTAATTTTCTTAGGTCGATTAATGCTTGACGTAAGTTGAATCAACGTTATATCTCAACCGTTGAAGCGTCACAAATTTTAAAGTTTAAATGACATCAAATTCACGTTAAATTTAAGGTATTTTGCAATAAAAATATATTAAATATTGCAGAAACAGTTGTTCTGTTAATTTGAAACGTTTTTGTAACGTTTTTGTAACGTTTAATTCATATGTTATAACTATACCGGTTTATTAAGTCAACTGAGAAATATCGTGAGATTCAACGTGTACTTTAACGACAATACGACGTTTTCATAACGTCAAATATCATTAAAATCAACTTTAAATAAACATTTCTTTTCCAGATACTCATCAACGTAAATCAATTGTTAAATTAAAACATAACTGTAACGTTAAATAATTAAAAATAATCTTTCTTTTCGATACTAATAAACGTTTCAAAAACCTTTCCTCTAAGTAATTTTCTTAGGTCGATTAATGCTTGACGTAAGTTGAATCAACGTTATTTCTCAACCGTTGAAAGCGTCACAAATTTTAATGTTTAAATGACATCAAATTCACGTTAAATTTAAGGTATTTTACAATAAAAATATATTAAATATTGCAGAAACATTTGTTCTGTTAACTTGAAACGTTTTTGTAACGTTTAATTCATATGTTATAACTATGCCGGTTTATTAAGTCAACTGAGAAATATCGTGCGGTTCAACGTAACTTTAACGACAATACGACGTTTTTATAACGTCAAATATTACTAAAATCAACTTTAAATAAACATTTCTTTTCCAGATACTCATCAACGTAAATTAATTGTTAAATTAAAACATAACTGTAACGTTAAATAGTTAAAAATAATCTTTCTTTTCGATACTAATAAACGTTTCAAAAACATTTCCTCTACGTAATTTTATGAGGTCGATTAATGCTTGACGTAAGTTGAATCAACGTTATTTCTCAACCGTTGAAAGCGTCACAAATTTTAATGTTTAAATGACATCAAATTCACGTTAAATTTAAGGTATTTTACAATAAAAATATATTAAATATTGCAGAAACATTTGTTCTGTTAACTTGAAACGTTTTTGTAACGTTTAATTCATATGTTATAACTATGCCGGTTTATTAAGTCAACTGAGAAATATCGTGCGGTTCAACGTATACTTTAACGACAATACGACGTTTTTATAACGTCAAATATTACTAAAATCAACTTTAAATAAACATTTCTTTTCCAGATACTCATCAACGTAAATTAATTGTTAAATTAAAACATAACTGTAACGTTAAATAGTTAAAAATAATCTTTTTATTTTCGATTCTTATAAACGTTTCAAAAACCTTTCCTCTAAGTAATTTTATGAGGTCGATTAATGCTTGGCTTAAGTTGATTCAACGTTATTTCTCAACCAATGAATGCGTCACAAATTTTAATGTTTAAATGACATCAAATTTACGTTAAATTTAAGGTTGTTTGCAATAAAAATACATTAAGTATTACAGAAACATGTTTTCTGTTAACTTTAAACGTTTTTGTAACGTTTAATTCATATGTTATAACTATACCGGTTTATTAAGTCTACTGAGAAATATCTTGCGGTTCAACGTGTACTTTAACGACAATATGACGTTTTTATAACGTCAAATATCACTAAAATCAACTTTAAATAAACATTTCTTTTCCAGATACTCATCAACGTAAATTAATTGTTAAATTAAAACATAACTGTAACGTTAAATAGTTAAAAATAATCTTTCTTTTCGATACTAATAAACGTTTCAAAAACATTTCCTCTACGCAATTTTATGAGGTCGATTAATGCTTGGCTTAAGTTGATTCAACGTTATTTCTCAACCAATGAATGCGTCACAAATTTTAATGTTTAAATGACATCAAATTGACGTTAAATTTAAGGTTTTTTGCAATAAAAATACATTAAGTATTGCAGAAACATTTTTTCTGTTAACTTTAAACGTTTTTGTAACGTTTAATTCACATGTTATAACTATGCCGGTTTGTTAAGTCAACTGAGAACTATCGTGCGGTTCAACGTGTGCTTTAACGACAATACGACGTTTTTATAACGTCAAATATCATTAAAATCAACTTTAAATAAAAACTATATTTATTATTGTGTCGAAACCTGGAAAAAATGTCCGCCATCAAATTTTGATACCTGAGGTTACCAACCCTGTATAAGAGATTTATTTTTTCACCCATTGCAAGATTGGATATGCAGCTGTCGTTCATGAATAATCCATACGTTGGTGAATAAAAACTTAATGAACAGTAAAACATAAGAATATTCATAACCATAATACTGCAAAAAATATACTTAGCTTCAGTATTTCTTAGAACAGTTTAAGTTTTTATAATGAGGTTTTGATTTCATTTAAAAAATACATATAACGAAGTCATGTGGGTGTCGTGGGACTTTGTTGTTAAAAACTGGGCATTTCCATAGCAAGACATTAATTATGCGTTTTGTGGCATCTTCGTTATTTTAAACGAGGTGTTATTGACATGTGTTGACCTTTCGCTTATTAGAAAAATATTTAAGTTGACATTTAGTCTGTTACTGTACATGGCTTTCAATATTAACATTTTATGATTCGTTAGTATTTTATGAAAAATTGTGGTCAAATTACGAAACTAGTGAATAAAATATAAACAGGGTGGCCCGAGGGCTGGCCATTATCTTCCTGAAAAAACTAAGAATGCCCACTGCCCTTAACATTTCATCCTGATTCAAGTGATTTCTCTGCATGAATAAAAATATCAATTCAAAATTAAAAACTGTGCCCAGACAAATCAACTCTAGAATCGTTGTTATTACTGTCGAGCGCCGACTTCTTGCGCATTCCCCATAAATGTTTAATGCACTAAGAATTTCCCAGCGACGAATTTCCAGCCGGTCCACAAACGTTTTCCATTAATTGATCCCACTTTCAATATAATATTTAATAAGTTTATTAAATATTCTCATGCCTTTGGGTCGTTATACTCGACAAGGACCGAAGTAATTTGAATGCCGGGCTGGAAGAATGAGCGGTAGTAAATTCAATTAAGAACGCTTTTGAGTCGGGCACAGCACGATGAAGTTATCGTGATCAAAATGTAGATTATTATGAGTGAATCGTTTTAATAGAATAAGTGGTGCGCATTTCGGTTTGTGAAATGCGTCTGTTAGCTTAGATACACCAGCAAGCAGATAGACTTTATTCAAAAAGAAAACACTTACTGTTGCCTGTATTAAAGCGTTCCATGGATAGGATATACATATAAGTATGTATATGAATGATGAAATTAGATTCTGCGTTTGGCGTTTAGCATGTACGAGCCGACAAAGTATGAAAATGCAGGATTTCGACATTTTTTTGACGTTTTTCTGGCGTTGTTTTTAGGTCACTTTGTATTCTTCGAAATTCTCAGACAATGTGTTTTCGCATATTTTTAATTCCATTATTATGACCGAAAAAGCACGTCAGGAAGACATTTCTAAAACACTCGATTTAAACGTTATTTCGATGTCTTTCTGATGTTTTATTTTAGTCATTTATGATAGCAATAAACTAAAGCAACTCTAAAAATCCATATTAAGAAGAAAAATATGTTTTACTTTACTATTTTTAAATTACTTGTGAATAACCGAAAAAAGAAACGTCAGAAAAACATCGAAAAGACGTCTAAATCGAACTTTTCTTTATAATATTCTTTCTATGTTTAACTTCAAAAAGTCAGAGATGGGGTTCCGAAAGCGTTCAATTTCGACACTTTTTCGATGTTTTTCTGACGTTTTTCTCATTAATTTATAATGGAATTAATAATCCACAAAACTGCATCACTTAGGAACTGTTAAGAATATTTTTCGTGGTGCAGTCGATAATGTTGATCTTTTCTTCTTTACTTTTTAAGTTTCTTTAGTGTTTTGCGATATCTAAGAATTTTTTTATTATATACATCATTGCACTAGTTATTATAAATAAGTTTGAGGTACTATAACTAAGGTTTATTGGCAACTTGTACCTTTACGTCAATCGTTTAGCTTGTACGTGCCATTGAACTTATGGTCCCGACTACGTTCGATATTGACGTTTTTTCCACGTCTTTCTCACGTTTTTTTTTCGATCATTTATAATAGCATAAAAAATGCACAAAAAACATATCATGTGGGAACTTCAAAGAATATATTTGAAGATGTAGTTAATTTTCTGTAACTTTATAACTGACTTGAATAAAACGTCAGAAAAAGAGCGAAAAAACGTAAAATCGAGCGTTTTCGTCTACCAATCTATTTCTGTATGTAATGTTATGCTCTCTAAAAAAAACTATGCGTAATTTCTTACCCTATCTTGCTCATTTTCAGTTTCAAGTTTCGACAGACGCTGGTTTTGTTTACAATATTGTTTCTAAGTTTAGTTTTAACAAATCAGTGACATTTCTGAAAACGCTCAATTGTGACGTTTTCTCGATGTTTATCTGACGTTTCCTTCATACAGTTTTAATGATTTAAAAATTTCATCACTTAGGGACCTTTAACAATATATTTAATGCCGCGGTCGATAATTTTGAATTTTTTTCTGCATCTTTTTTGAATTGGTTTAGTTTTTTAATATATCTAAGAACTTATTTTATTATATAAAACTTTGAAGGAACTATAAACAGTAAGTTACGGGATAATTCGGGTTTGGGGTACTATAACTAAGATTTATCTGAAATTTATAAATAATATTAAAAACAATAATCTCGGCTTTCTAACTTTCATTTCAAATATCTCAAAAATTAATCAATATAAGATTTGTCAGAACATTTATGTAGAGTGAAATTGTCTACAATAGGGACCTAAACAACTTCTACCTTAAGTCAGTAGCTTGTACTTGGAAACCTGGAAACGTCGGATATTGACGTTTTTTCGATGTTTTTCTTACGTTTCTTTGTCGGTCATTTATAATAGTTTTAAATATGCACAAAAAACACATCATATGGAAACTTTAAACAGTACATTTCAAGGCATAGTTGATTTTTTGTAACTTTATAAATCACTAAAATAAGACGTCAGAAAAACATAGGAAAAATGTTAAAATCGAGTATTTTCGACATCCAAACCATTTTTGTATATAATTTTATGCTCTACAAAAAAATATGCGTAATTTTTTATCCACAATAACGATCTCTTTAACTTTTACTTGCCGTTAAATTATGGTACCAAAAACGTTTGATATTGACGTTTTTCCGATGTTTTTCACATGTTCTTTTGTCAATCATTTATAACAACATTAAAAATGCATCAAAAACGCATCATGTGAAAATTTCAAAGAATACATTTCAAAGTGCGGTTGTTTTTTGTAATTTTATAAATGACTGAAATGAAACGTCAGAAAAACATCGAAAAAACGTTAAAATCGAGCGTTTTCGCCATCCAAGCCACTTTTGTATATAATTTTATGCTCTACAAAAAAAGAATGTGTAATTTTTTATCCTAAATTTTGTCTCCGATGTTGTTTCTAAGTTTAGCTTTAAAAACTCAAAGTGAGGGTTCCGAAAACGTTAAATTTCAACGTCTTTTCGATGTTATTCTGACGATTTTTTCATCGTTCATTTATAATGGAATTAAAAATCCACAAAATCGCATCACTTAGAGACTTTTTCATAAATAATTATAAAGAATATTCGAAACAAGAATCTCGACTTAAAGAAATCTTTTCTCAGATATCTTAAAAATTAATCAATATAAGATCTATAAATACTTTTCTGTGGAGTATAAAATTATCTACAATAACGATCTCTTTAGCTTTTATTTGCTATTAAATGTATGGTCCCAAAAACGTCCGATATTGACGTTTTTCCGATGTTTTTCTCACGTTCTTTTGGCTAACGTTTATAACAGCATTAAACATGCACCAAAAAACGCATCGTGTAGAAGTTTCAAAGAATACATTTCAAGGTGCAGTTGTTTTTTGTAATTTGATAACTAACTGAAATAAAACGTCAGAAAAACGTTAAAATCGAGCGTTTTCGACATCCCAACCATTTTTTTATATAATTTTACGCTCTACAAAAAAAGAATGTTTAATTTTTTACCCTTAGTTTTGTTTCCAGTGTTGATTCTAAAATTAGCTTTAAAAATTCAAAGGGTTCCGATAATGTTAAATTTCGACGTCTTTTCGATGTTATTCTGACGTTTTCTTCCTCATTCATTTATAACGGAATTAAAAATCCACAAAATGAACCACTTGGGGACTTTTAAACATTTTCCCCAACCGTCACACCTCCCGCTGACGCTGCACCTGCGTACTCTAAATACCATAATGCATCTTTATACACATCATTGCATAAAAACATCGTCGGTAATTAATCGCTGACAATAAAAAAACCGTGTTGTCATGCACCATAAAGCTCAAGTATAACAGTTCTTTAAACCGCTGCCGAGGGAACTCTTATCGCGACAATAAAATCTAAATGACACTCACTCAAGGTGAATTTCATTTTTTCTTCTAAATAATTTAGTAACCCGTTCCACATTGCCAGTAATTTATGTACAAACATCCCGATATTGTCTAATAGGTCTAGGTGCAAACCACTGTCTAGTTGCCTTCGGAGCCATTATGTTGCTGTCGCAGCGGAGATACCATCGGGAAGCATTAAAAAGGTCATTAGTGTTCAAGAAACATACGCACAAACGGCGTGATTGGATTTAATTGATTGATACGTTTTGATTAATTTTCTAACAACGGCATTTCCAAGATTGCGTAATAAGTACGCAGAAGAGCGCGTTGACAAAAAATAGCAGGCGGAAGCACTCTAATATGGATTCCCTGGTGTGTGGCAATCTTGATTTTATTCATCTTATAATTTCTCAGCAATTACATCATTCCGAGCCTGTTAATTTCCATCTAGTTCTCGATGTTTTTCAGCTGGTCTTAAATTGTTAGATAAATTAAATCACCTTCCTGTTTGCATCATTAAGAATAGCGTTAAATGAAAAAGCTCACCAGATTTAAAGCCAATTTAAAACGAACCGTTACCGCCGTATCAGCATCTTTGGAGGCATGTTAATGTGTCCGTTTCAATTCTACCCATAATCCAATTTTTATGAGCGGCCGATAAATTAGTGCTGTTATATTGGTTTTTGCGGCGTGAATTCCGTCCCAATGGAATCATTTGGTGTGGACTGCATTTTATCGATATTTCAGGCGTGGCATTCCAATACGTACGAATAACACGTACTTCGGAGTGAGTAATTATGTTCTTATTTTAGATATGCTATCTGTCTCGATACGGCGATATTGAAATGCATAAGCTACGACTCCAAACCTTTGCCTCTAAATATGGAAAGTAGTCTTACTGTTTGTTGGTGCTCGATTCTGCAACGTTGACCGGATCGCTTTTATAATCGCCAATTAACTGTGATTTTATTAATAATTTATTTGCATAAGTCCAACAAGACGTAATTATTTTAAATACAAATTGTCAATCAACCGATTATTAATTAGTTTATTCAATTAACTTAACAAGCAAATAGAGAAAGGTTTCTCTTGATGATGTGTATAGTGAATTAATTAGTACCAACTATCAGGAATAAATTATGTAACTGGGAACAATATTAACAAAAAAATGTTTTCTCAAATATTTTGAAAACTCAGCAATTTGGAGTTACAGTCTATAAATACTTTCTTGTCTGCAATAGCGATCTTTACTGTTACCGCCAGGTCAGTTATTTAGCTTCAAGGTTCAGAAAACATTTTTTTGACGTTTTTCTGACATTTTGTTTGGGTCCTCTATAATGGAATTAAAAGTTCAACAAAACACAAAATACTTTTCATGGTACAACCGATTTATTAGAATTTTCTTGACGTGTTTTTGACGTTTTTCTGACATTTTTGACGGTCCTTTATAATGGAATTAAAAATCCGCAAAAACTTTTCGTGGTGCAACCGGTTTATTAGACCGTTTTTCTTTAAGTGTAGCTCTGTAAACAAAAACAAAATCGTCTACAATAACGATTTGTACCACTTTTACCGTCAGATCAGCCATTTAGCTTGTGCGCGCTATCAAAGTTCCGAAAACACTCGATTTTGACGTTTTTTCGATGTTTTTCTCACGTTATTTTTCAGTCTTTAACAATAGAATTGAAAATATACGAACATACACCACTTGGGGATATTTCAGAATGCTTTCCACGGTACAACCGATCCATTAGAGTTTTTCTCTTGTAGCTTAGTAAATAAAAGATTCACTTCCTAGAGTCTAAGAATTTCATTACAGATCTCATTATATGCGTGTTATTAGTAGGAGGTGCCTTTTAATCAGTAAGCATCAATTATCATAAATATGTTGCAATAATGTTATAACTAAAGTAAATTTGAGAATTATATACAGCACTAGTAAGAAAATCACCATTTTCTAAGATTTTCCTAAATATCTCAATAACTAATCATCATGGAGGTAAAATTATACTTCTTTGTAAAGCACAAATTGGTCTACAATAATGATTCGTACGATTTCTACCGCTAGGTTCGTCGTTAAGCTTCTACGCGCTGTCAAAGTCGGAGAACGCTTAATTTTAACGTTTTTTCGATGTTTTTTTCACGTTTTTACGACTCATTTATAATGGAATTAAAAATCCACAAAGGCGCATCATCTGGGGAATTTAAAAAATACATTTCGTGCTAAAATCAATTTTTTAGACCTTTTTTTATCTTTTAGCTAAGTAAATAAAAAACTTTTTCTCTTATTAGTAGAATTAGGACGTTAACCTTTTAATTATTCAGTACTTATTATCATAATATGTATGTTGGAATGGAATACTATAACTGAAGGTGATTTGAGAGTTATAACAGTTCTAATTACAAAAAAGATTTTTCCCTAATATCTCAAAAACTAATCAACATGGAGTTAAAATTTTTTTTGTAAAGCACAAAATGGTCTATTATAAAGATTCTCACGATTTTTACAGCTAGGTTAGCCGTTAAGCTTGTGCGCGCTGTCAGAGTGAGAGAACGCTTAATTTTGACATTTTTATGACGTCTTTTACCAGTCATTTATAATAAATCCACAAAAACGCATCATCTGGTGTCTTTAAAGAATACTTTTCATAGTACAACCAATTTTTAAGACCCTCTTTCTTTATTTTGTAGCTTAGTAAATAAAAAAATTAACTTTAGTTGACTTAGAAATTTCGTTTAGAGAGACCTTATGCATCTTAGTAGTAGGAGTAGGTTTAGGACGTTAAACTCTTAATTAGTCTTTACCTATTATCATAAAGATGCTGGAACTGGGATACCTTAATTGAAGTTGATTTGAGAGTTATACACAGTATTAATAACGAAAAACAGATTTTCCCAAATATTTCAAAAACTAATCAACATTGAGGTAAAATTATACTTCTTTGTGGTGCACAAAATAGTCTACTCTAGTGATTCCTACGATTTTTATCGCTAGGTTAGCCGTTAAGCTCGTTAAAGTTAGGGAACGCCTGATTTTGCCATTTTTTCGACGTTTTTCTCACGTCTTTTACCAGTCATTTATAATAAATCCACAAAAGCGCATCATGTGGGGTTTTTAAAGAATACTTTTGATAGTACAACCACTTTTTAAAACCTTCTTTCTTTATCTTGTTAGCTTAGTAAATAAAAAAATTTACTTTGTGGAGTTGACTTTATAGAAATTTCGTTTAGAGAGACCTCATTATATCCATCTTATTAGTAGGTTTAGGACATTAACCTCTTAATTGGTCTTTACCTATTATCATAAAGATGTTGGAACTGGGATACCATAATTGAAGTTGATTTGAGAGTTATACACGGTACTAATAACGAAAAAGAGATTTTCCCAAATATTTCAAAAACTAATCAACATGGAGTTAAAATTATACTTCTTTGTAGCGCACAAAATAGTCTACTCTAGTGATTCCTACGATTTTTTCCGCTAGGTTAGCCGTTAAGCTCGTCAAAGTTAGAGAACGCTTGATTTTGCCATTTTTTCGACGTTTTTCTCACGTCTTTTACCAGTCATTTATAATAAATCCACAAAAGCGCATCATGTGGGGTTTTTAAAGAATACTTTTGATAGTACAACCACTTTTTAAAACCTTCTTTCTTTATCTTGTTAGCTTAGTAAATAAAAAAATTTACTTTGTGGAGTTGACTTTATAGAAATTTCGTTTAGAGAGACCTCATTATATCCATCTTATTAGTAGGTTTAGGACATTAACCTCTTAATTGGTCTTTACCTATTATCATAAAGATGTTGGAACTGGGATACCATAATTGAAGTTGATTTGAGAGTTATACACAGTACTAATAACGAAAAAGAGATTTTCCCAAATATCTCAAAAACTAATCAACATGGAGTTAAAATTATACTTCTTTGTAGTGCACAAAATAGTCTACTCTAGTGATTCCTACGATTTTTTCCGCTAGGTTAGCCGTTAAGCTCGTCAAAGATAGAGAACGCTTGATTTTGCCAGTTTTTCGACGTTTTTCTCACGTCTTTTACCAGTCATTTATAATAAATCCACAAAAGCGCATCATGTGGGGTTTTTAAAGAATACTTTTGATAGTACAACCACTTTTTAAAACCTTCTTTCTTTATCTTGTTAGCTTAGTAAATACAAAAATTTACTTTGTGGAGTTGACTTTATAGAAATTTCGTTTAGAGAGACCTCATTATATCCATCTTATTAGTAGGTTTAGGACATTAACCTCTTAATTAGTCTTTACTTATTATCATAATGATACTGGAACTGGTATACTATAACAAAAAAGATTTTATCCAAGATTTTGACGTTTTTTCGATGTTTTTCTTACGTTCTTTTTCGGTCATCTATAAGAGCATTAGACATGCACAAAGACACATCTGTGGAGTATAAAACTGTCTATAAACCGATCTGTACAACTCTTACTTGCCGTTAAGTTTATGGTCTCAAAACGTCCAATATTGACGTTTTTTCGACGTTTTTTCCTCTTTTTTCTTGTCGATCATTTATAAAAGCATTAATAATGCACAAAAAACATATGATGTGGAAACTTCATAGAATACACTTCAAGGTGCAGTTGATTTTTTTGTAACTTTATAAATGACATAAAAAAACGTCAGAAAAATATCGAAAAAACGTTAAAATCGAGTGTTTTCGAAATGTTTATCATTTTCTAGATAATTTTGTGCTTTACAAAAACGTATGTATAATTCTTTCCCTATATTGCTTAGAGATATTGGAGAATGAGCTTCGATAGTCGCTGTTTTTGTTTACAATATTGTTTTGTATCAATCGCGCATCATCTGGAGAATACTTTCATGGCAAAGTCGATTTTTTAGACCTTTCTTCTTTATCTTGTAGCTAATAATTAATTTTTTGGTATGCGTTGTCAATGTTATGGTCACGAAAACGTTTGATTTGACGTTTTTTCGATGTTTTTCTCACGTTTCTTTGTTTAGGTCATTTATAATGGTATTTAAATTGTGCAAGAAATACAAGTGAGAATTTCAAAATATGCTAATTACGGTGCAATCGCTTTTTTAGACCTTTATAGATTAAAAAGACGTCAGAAAAATGTCGTAAAAACGTATATTTTGACGTTTTTCTGATGTCTTCCTCACGTCTTTTTTAGGTGATTTATAATGACATTTAAATTGTACAAAAAACACAAGTGGGAACTTTAATAATACTTATTACGGTGCAATCGATTTTTTAGATATTTGTAGACTGATACAAACGTCAGAAAAACGTCGAAAAAACGTTGAAATCGAGTGTTTTATACACCCGAATCATTTTTGTAGATAATTTGATGCTCTGCAAAAGTGGTGAGTATAATTTGTGATTAACCTTGCTCGACTTTCAAGATATATTAGAAAATAACTCGAAAGTCGTGTTTTCTTTTATAATATTGCTTATAACTTTCAATTTTTTTTAAACTTGTCGGCGAGACACCGAATCTAGAAGACACATGTCCAATCCAAGCCTGCCCAGGTATACCACAAGGATTAATCAGCGGCCCCATGAGCAGTGGAGGGTCGGTTTCGCACTATGCTTTCTGTAGTCCGTGATGCGTGACAATATTGTTTTTCAACGAATATTGCACTAGTCCCGGCCTATAGAGAGTGTAAAATTTCTTCAGGCAACGTTTAAAATCGAGAATGCAGAACCTCGTCTCTTCCGCTGTGCCTCGTCACGTTTAGTGTCGCTAAACGCATACGTAATAAGCCGTCTGACAGTCCCCTGATTAATTATTGTAGGTTAGAATAGAAAAACAATAAATTAACATTTCTTTTACATAATCAAAAAGCGTTTAATCATCCTGTCTGTCATATCCTATTGTTCGTGTTTACAAAAAAATCGATGATTGGCACTCGGCTCGGCCGTAACGGGGATCTGGTGGGATTAAACAAAGAAGCCTCGGCCGTCGCCTACTCGATTGGTTTATTGTCACGAGTTATATATGCGATAAATTAAGTGATTTTTCCAATTCTTCGTGGCGTTTTTATAAACCAGAAGTTATTTCACTTCATTGTTTAGCAATAAATAAGTACCGATCGCAGTTAGTTTATTTTTACACGTGCGTCGATGAAGGTGGTAATTGTGAAACAGACGTCAATCATTGTTACCGCCGCGGCCGCTAATAAACACTGTGGGGAAAGCTGATATCAGGACACAGACAGTCGATTATCACAATGGTTTGATACGTAATCCTCTTATACAATAAACTTATGTAAAGGAAGGAAACAATCATGCGAAATATCGCTTGTTACTGTCAGTTTCTCTTCTTTTCTGACACTTGTTGATATAGGAACGCTCCGGTCTTGTTGTTCGCATTGGGATTTTTGCATTTGTTTTACAGCCCTCTCTGTTTGGTTACTTCTCTATATACTGAACTAACTGGAGAAGTTTAATGAAATTTGGTAAAAACATAGCCAAGCTGTCTCAAGTGACATTTGCCAAGTGGAGGAAACTCTAAAGTCAAATTTTCCCGAATTTATATTTTCTAACCTTCTTTTTGATTACCTAAATAATCCTCCAGTAGGTATGCAACTCATTCGAGAGTCGCAGAATGCCGTATTCAATTACTAAAGTAAATTGTAGGAAATTATTTACCTCTTCGTTACGTCGATGTTTCGTCAGGGTGACAATTAAGATTTAAACAACCGTGCAACCAATTTAACGCGAATTCAGCTCAGATTTGTTTTGTGTTTGCGCCGTGATTTAGAAATTCCGTCCCAAAGACAGTACGCGTAGGATCTTCGGCATGGCCGTTAAAATTTTATGGTACGTTCTGATTCGCTACTCGGTATTACTTTCTGGCGACTTCCGTAAGAAAAACGATTTTAATCAAGTTGCGCATATTGTTGAATGTATAAAAAATGTACGGGAAATTTTAGGAATATCGTCGTTGAGTTTAGAAAACGTACTGGAATGAAGGCGATTGTTCCTTCTCTAGTAACTGACTCAAGTGACCTAATTTAAGGATTTGGTAATTTGGATTATGCTTTATCCGATAGTCTTGTGATTTGTTCTAAGCTTCTATGTAACAACTTCCCCCTTAATAAAAAATATTTTTGTTTAAGAACTAGCAATTGTTTTGATTATATCGTTTAAAATGGTTCTTACGGTCTTCATCTGTAGCGCAACTGTATGTGTATTGGAATTATGGAAGGTCGCCACTAAATCTAGAAAATTTTATAGAATAAATGCGGTTATTGCTTCTCTAATAAGTTAACAATTTAAGCATTTTTTATGAGTTTAGTTTTTCAGCTCAACTCAACCAAGCAAGTTGCTACATAACAACTTCCCCCTTAATACAAAAATATTTTGTTTTAAAAGAAGTTTAAAAATATACTGCAATTGTTTCGTTTGCATTGTTTCACCAACTGATTACTAGATTAGACGACGATTGTGACAATAGATGTATTTTTAATGATTTTGTGGTCTTCTAAATGACCAAGGCAACCCAATTTCTGGGCAACCGGATTATATTCTAACCATTAGTCGCGCTCCATTTCTCTGTAACATTCAACCGGCGAAAGCTGCTAAATAACAACTTCCCCCTAATAAAAAATTATGTTTAAAAAAGAAGGTAAAAAATATAAAAAAATAAATTAATTGTATTTAAAATGGTTTTTAGGGTCTTTCTCTAAATAACTAAAGCAACCAAATTTAAGAATTCAGGTATTTGGATTTTGCCTTATCGATCAGTCACATTCCATTTTTCTGTAATATTAACCATGACGAAGCTGCTATATAACAACTTCCCCCTTTAATAAAAGCAATATTATGATTTCAAAGAAATTGCAAAGAACCTTAGCAATTGTTTCGGTTGCATTGTTATATCAAACGATTACTAGAAATATAATTCACAATGGTTGTGACATTAGTACCTGAAATGGCTTTTGTAATCTTTTTCAAAGTAACTAAAGCAACAAAATTTAAGAATTTGGACAATTGGATTGAACCTTATCCTACAGTCACGTTTTGTTTTTCTGTAGCGTTCAACCGGTGGAAGCTACTAATTAACAACTTCCCCCTTATTATTAAATATTTTAAAGGAAGATATGAAAAGGATTTGCAATTGTTTTGATTTCATTGTGAAATCAATTTTTTACTAGAAATATCATTTACGATTGTTGTAACGTTAATTGTATTTTTAATAGTTTTTTAGCCTTCTAAATGACTAAGGCAACCAAATTTCTGGGCAACTGTATTATATGTACTTTATCCGTCAGGCACATTTCTCTGTAACATTCAACTGGTAGAAGCTAGGATATAACAACTTCCCCCCTACTCAAAATTAATATGTTTTAAAATCAATTTAAAAATATAAAAAATTGGCATTGTATTCATTGCATTGTGATATCAAAAGTTAACTCGAAATATCATTTACGACGATTGTGCCATTAATTGTATTTAAAATAGTTTTTGTGTCTTCTTTTAAATGGGTAAATCAACCATATTCAAGAATTTAGGCATTTGGATTATGTCTCATCGATCAGTCACGTTCCAATTTTCTGTAATATTAACCCTGACAAAGCTGCTATATAACAACTTCCCCCTTAATAAAAACATCATTATGAATTTAAGAAACGTTTCAAATATTATAAAAAAAATTTTAATTGCTACGATTACGTTGTGATATCAAACGATTACTAGAAATGTCATTTTCGACGGTCGTGACATTAGTATTTGAAATGACTTTTGTGATCTTTTTCTAACTGACTAAAGCAACAAAATCGAAGAATTTGGGCAATTGGATTATACCTTATTCTACAGTAACGTTAATTTTTCCGCTATATTCAACTGGTGGAAGATGCTAAATAACAACTTCCCCCCTAATAAAAAATGTTTTCAAAGAAACTTAAAAGTATTTTTAAAAAATATTGATTGATTTGATTGCATTGGGATATCAAATGATTGCTAGAAATCATTTACGACGGTTGTGACATTAGTTGTATTTGAAGTGGTTTTCGTGGTCTCCTAAATCACTAACGCAAGCAAATTTAAAAATTTCGGCAATTGAAGTACACCTTATCCTACAGTCACGTACTTTTTCTCCATTACATTCAACAGGAAGAAGTTCTAAATAACAACTTCCCCCTTAATAAAAATTCGTTTTGATTTAAAAACTTTAAATATATTTAAAAATTTCTACTGTCACGTTCTACCTCTCTGTAACATTCATCGGGAGGAGGTTACTAAATAACTTTATTTCAAGTGCGGTGTTATATTAAATGACTACTAGAAACATCATTCACGACGGTTGTGACACAGCTTTTATGGTCTTTTCTAAATGACTAAGGCAACAAAATTTAATAATTGGGGCAATTGGATTATACCTTATCCTACTGTCATGTTCCATTTTTTATAGTATTCAACTGGCGAAAGCTGCTAAATAACAACTTCCCCCTTAACAGAAAAATCATTTTGAATTAGAAGAAGTTTAAAAACATTATTAAAGAAATTGCAGTTGCTTCGATTGCATTGTTTTCTTAACATTAGTGACATTAGTTGCTTTTGAAACGGCTTTTGTGGTATTTTTCTAAGTGACTAAAGCAACAAAGTATAACAATTCGGACAATGTATTATACTTTATCCTACAGCCACGTTTCATTTTTCTGCGGCATTTAACAGGTGGAAGCTGCTAAATAACAACTCCCCCCTTAACAAAAGCAGAAATTGCAATTATTTCAATTGTATTGTTATAAATGACTACTAGAAATATCATTCACGACGCCGACGGTTGTAATATTAGTTGTATTTGGTTTTCGTTGTTTCTTTCTAAATCACTAAGGCAACAAAATTTAGGAATTTCGGCAATTAGATTACATTTTGTCCTACAGTCATGCTGTTTTTCTGGAAGAAGCTCCTAAATAGCAACTTCCCCCTTAATAAAAAGAGCAGTTTGAATTAAACGAAGTTTCAAAATATTTAAAAAATTGCAATTGTTCTCAATTGTGTTATAACAAATGATTGCATACAAGAAATTATCATTCACGAATGCTGTGACATTAGATGTATTTGAAATGGTTTTTGTGGTTTTCTAAACGACTTTGGCAACCCAATTTAAAAATTTCAGGCAATTGGATTATATTTATCCTACAGCCACTTTTCATTCCTCTGTAACCTTCAACTAGATGAAGCTTCTATGTAACAACTTCCCCCCTAGTAAAAAATTAATTAAATTAAGTAAGTTGTTCCTTTTATGTTCCACACAAATTATTTTGCACGCTAATATCTTGAATACTTAAATGTGTTTTACATAAATCTATGAATTTGTAATGCCTTTTTCTTCACAATTTAAAAACTAACCATTACATCCAAAGATTTATCGCTGGAGAATCAATAAAAATATAGTCTGAGCAAAGTCATGTTTTAAATATTAAGTAGGTTCCTAATTTCACTAACTGTTGTCTGGGTATAATTTAACATCCAATGCATATATTCATAAAAAAATATGTAAAATTATTCATAACTATTGTAACACATAATGAGTGAATAAATTACGATATTAAATGAGAGCCTTCGCAGCTAATTTAATGGCGGATAATTTCTCTATATTTAAATGTGAAGTAGACCTTAAAGCGTTACATAATCCTCTTATCTTTGACGTATGTTTTCACGTATAGAAGAGGAGAGCAGGGCAGACGGATCCGTTGAAATGCAGCTGTATAATCACAACTAATTGTATGATAAGTGTTATTCGTATTTATTGCATGCGCGACGTTTATCGACGTTCATAAAAATTAAATTATCGATAGATAATAAGCTTGTTAGGTCTTGTTGTGTAACGTTTGACAACTTTTATAACGTAAGTCGCTAATAGGTTTGGTGTATGTATTGCCAGATTATAAAAATTGGAAACGTGTCCGAGATAAGTGATGAGTTAGTTTGGAGAGGCTTGGGAGGAGGATTGGTACCGGCGATTTTACTGTAGCGTTTAGGTCGTGCCTAGTGCAACTTTGTTTTTTTATTGGTCAAATTGCACTTGTCCCGGCCTGCAAGCTACAGGAAAATTCTACAAAGGAGCAAGACGATGCAGTATTACATCTACCCAGTAGGCAGCTATTTAATTATAACCATAATTATATAATTATATTTTTAGTAAGTCCTCTTTCCACTCAAGTCATTATTTTCCGCTTCCTCTAACGTTCAACCAAGAAAGATGCTATATAACAACTTCCCCCTTAATAACAATAATTTTTGTTTTAAAGAAGTTTAAAATATTATGCAATTGTTTCATTTGCATTGTTACACAAACTGAAAATATTATTCTCGACGGTTAGTGTTAGTTGTATTTTTAATAGTTTTGTGGTTTTCTTAGTAACTAAGGCAACCAAATTTCTGGGCAACTGGATTATACTTTATCCGTCAGTCGAGTTCCATTTCTATGTAACATTCAACAGGTGGAAGCTGCTATATAACAACTTCCCCCCTAATAAAATTATTTTGTTTTAAAAATATAAAGAAAATTTGCAATTATTTTGATTGCATTTTTGATATCAGATGATTACTAGAAATATCATTTAATACTTGTGTTTCAAATGGTTTTTGCGGTCTTCTTTTAAATGACTAATGCAAGCAAATTTCTGGGCAACTGGATTATACTTTATCCGTCAATCGCGTTCTATGTCTATGTAACATTCAACCGGTGGAAGCTGCTATATAACAACTTCCCCCTATTAAAAATTATTATGTTTCAAGGGAAGTTTAAAAATATAAAAAATTGAAATGCCTTGATCGCATTGTGACATCAAATGATCACTAGAAATACCATTTACAATGATTGTGATATTAGTTTTGTTAAAAATGGTTTTGTGGTCTTCGTTTAAATGACTAATGCAACCAAATATAAGAATTTAGGCGTTTGTATTATGCCTTAACGTCAGTCACTTTCCATTTTTCTGTAATATTAACCCTGTGGAAGCTGCTATATAACAACTTCCCCCTTAATGAAACCATTATTTATAATTAAGATCGCATTATATATTTTATATGCATAAAAGAAGATATTTATGTAAAATTATTTTATTAAACGATTAGTAGATAACTTTCTGATGCGACGTATGTAAGACGTTGCTGTAGTGTTGTTTAATTTTGCAATATTCATATTATTTCACCATTAAACATTTTTAACGATGTTTTAAGAACATTTCCTACAAACAACTTTGTGAACTCAAATGATGGTTGGATTAGAAGAGATAAGTTTTATCCTAGTTTATTAAGACGTGCCTTCAGCAGCTGTAGAACGTTGAAAATATAAAATTTAATGTTTAAGCGACATACTAAATTTACTTTAAAATTAAGGTTCATTTGTCGTTGATAAAAATTGCAGAAATATTTGTCCATGTAATTTTATACGTTTTTCTAACGTTTAATTGTTTTGAAAATTTATATTTTAATTGTCACGTTTCAATAATACATAAAATATTATATACCACTAACGTTATACTATTTAACGTTTAAGCCACAAATAAATCAACGTTAAAATAATGTTAATTGTGGCGTACTTAAAACGTTGACAAGAACTGCAGAAGTATCTTTTTAAGTAACCTCTAACGTATTTAAATCACGTAAATTATTACCACCAGGCCATTGAAAAAAAAAAACGATTTCCAACGCTCAAGTGTCATCAGAATATACATAAATATTGCGTCAATCTGCACGTTTAAATAACGTAGTTTTAAGAATTTGGGCATTTGGAATATGCCTCACCGTCAGTCACTGTCCATTTTTCGGTAATATTAACACTGGGGAAGATGCTATATAACAACTTCCCCCTTAATGAAAATATTATTATGTGATTTTAAATATTGTTAAAAATCAGCAATTGTTTCGATTGTATTGTGATATCAAACGATCACTAGAAATCTCATTTACAAAGATTGTGACATGAGTTGTGTTTAAAATGGTTTTTGCAGTCTTCTTTTAAATTACCGATTCAAGCAAATTAAAAAATTTAGGCATTTAGATTATACCTTATCGTCACAAAATTTTTTTCTATAATATTAACTCTGAGGAAGCTGCTATATAACAACTTCCCCCTTAATGAAAACATTAGTATGATCTTAAATAATTTTAAAAAATCAGCAATTGTTTCGATTGCATTACAATCAAATGACTATTAGAAATATAATTTACGATGGCTGTGACATTTGTTGTATTTAAATTGGTTTTCATGGTCTTTGTCTAAATTTCTGGGCAACTGGATTATAGGTACTTTGTCCGTCAGTCGCGTTCTATTTCTATGTAATATTATCCCTGAGGAAACTGCTATATAACAACGTCCCCCCTAATAAAAATTATTGCGTTTTAAGGGAAGTATTATAAAAAAATTGCATTTATCGCTTTATGCCATCAACTGATCCCTAGAAATACCAGTTACAACGATTATGACATTAGTTGTGTTAAAAATGTTTTTTGTGGTCTCTTTTTAAATGACTAATGCAACCAAATTTAAGAATTTAGGCATTTGCATTATGCTTTAACGTTCGTCACTTTCCATTTTTCTGTAATGTTAATCCTGGGGAAGCTGCTATATAACAACGTCCCCCCTAATGAAAACATTATTACCACGTTTGTGACATTAGTTGTATTTAAAATGGTTTTCATGGTCTTTGTCTATGACTAAAGCAATAAAATTAAGATCGCATTATATATTTTATATGCATAAAAGAGGACATTTTTCTAAAATTATTTTGTTCAACGATTAATAGATAACGTTCTGATGCGACGTGTGTAAGACGTTGCTGTAACGTTGTTTAATTTTGCAATATTATTAATCCACCATTAAACGCTTTTAATAACGTTTTAAAAACCTTTCCTTTAAAGAGTTTTGTGAATTAAAATAATAGTTGGATTAGAAGGGAAATGTTGTGTCCTAGTTTATTAAGACGTGCCTTCAGCAGCTGTAGAACGTTGAAAATATAAAATTAAAGTTCCTTTGTCGTTGAAAAGAATTACAGAAATATTTTTCCAGGTAGTTTATACGTTTTTCTAACGTTTATTTGTTTTGTTAATTTATATTTTAATTGTCACGTTTTAATAATACATAAAAAATTTAATGGAATCGTAAAATCACGTTAATATACCACTAACGTTATACTATGTAACGTTGGCAACAAATAAATCAACGTTAAAATAATGTTAATTCTGGCGTACTTAAAATGTTGATAAGAACTGCAGATCTATATTTTCAAGTAAACTTTAATGTATCTAAATCACTTAAATTCTCCCATCAGGCCATTGAAAACCACTCAAGTGTCATCAGAATATACGTAAATACTACGTCACTCTGCAAGTTTAAATAACATGGTTATTTTTCAATTGGTTTTCTACGTTTATTTAATGTTTAATTTGCCCGTGAATATATATCAATAAATTTACGTTTTTTTAACGTATAAACAACGTTTGTAACAATATTTGAACGCACGTCTTATTAATGTCTTGTTGACTATATGTTTAAATAACGTTGTTTAAAAAATTCGTAATATACTTCCTTCTTGAAACGTTTCATTGAAATATTGATAATGGTCTTGCCAAGGACATCATTATTCATTATGAAATTTGATTTTAGCTTTACAAACATACAATTCTAAATCTGAATAAATAATATTTCAAACGTCAAAGTTGCAGCAAATAAAAATATTTTTGTATTAATCATTGCCCTTTCATTTCCCCTTGCTTTTGTCCCTTCTGAAGTCTGGCTACATGAACGATGAATATGATTCAGTTCTGGTGAGAATAATAAATATGAACGTTGCGCACATTGTATCTAGGATTAGGCCGGGAACTCTTACCCTAGCCACAGATATTATAATTATTATTGCCTTTATTGATTGACCCCTCCAAACAAGAGGAATTAACATTCTCAGAATTCTACGTCATCGGAAACTCAACCAACAGAAGCCTTAGCTGAATATTACTAGGGATGCAAGGGATATCCGGTTCGACGATATCGCCAAAAATATTTACAAGCATGGCTTTACAATCTTGTTCACTTGTCTGCTTGAATTTAGCGAAAGCTTGACACACCACTGACTGAGTACAATGGACAAATTTTATGATAATTCTTTTAATGACTAGTTTAGCTGTTTCCTTGGTTTATGCGTGGTTTATTCAAATTTTGTCCAAAAGCAGGTGCGAACGACCATTAAAATCCTGTTAACCGCGTAAAATTAGATAATTGTATTATTATGGAGAGTTGCATCAGAAAATTTTCCTTGTGGTCCTGTCCTGTAAATTATTCCTAACATAAATTGAGACATTCTGTTGCTCATTTACCAGCCACATGACATTGCTAATTAATTATGCATGAGCTTGAGCATACGTGAAATATGCAAAACGAATTATTTAGTAGGTGCATGAATATAATTAGGGAAATAATCAAATTAAAACAGCCTTGTTTTGTTGTTGTTTGCCATCTCTCTCAGCCATCAAAAAGACAGTAAGGAAAGTAAAAATAATTCAATTTACAGAAAGGGTAAATTTTAATGCGGAAAAACTCTTTTCAACTTTTATGATAATAAAACTACTGTCAGCTGTTTACCTGTCGATTTATTTGCGATCAAGTGTGTTATCTGTCAATTCGGTTTAGATTTGTCGTTTAAAAACCAATTACTGACATATGTCGTTAGTAAATATCGCCGGATTGGCATTGATTATTACACCAACATACGTTAAACGCTGACGAGTTGTGCATGCAGGCGCCAAGACAGTTGAAACTGGCTATACTGTTTATAGCATCCCATTTTGGAATAGAATTAACGCTAACGAATATTAACGGTACTAGACATCATTTAATAACAAGGAGCGTAAATTTATGGCGAAATTATTGGTTAATTATTATAACTTGTTTGACTTCCGTCAAAGCTGCAGCAAAAAATACGGCATAAGTACCCATTATTGTTTAAAATATTCAAAGGTACGGTATTGCGTGATTAACGCTCGTATATTTCTATGAGAGAGAGGTGATTTTTTTTTAAACTTTAATTTAATGAATGGAACCTTTTTTGCATTACAAATAGGTTACAAACCGGTAGTCGTGTAATACTAATTAAGGAGATACCTGTGAGATATCAAATTAGTGAAGACAGTTGTTATGTCATTGGCCGCCGCGTTATATAATAGGAGAATTGACATTTCATTGCGTGAAAACGATTGGAGTCTCAACGATCCAGCCGACAGTACATATTAGGAGAATTGACATTTCATTGCGTGCAAACAGTTGTAGTCTCAACGATCCAGCCGACGTTATATAACACGAGAGCTGACCTTTCATTGCGTGAAAACGATTGGAGCGTCACCGATCCGTCCGAGGGTAGAAATAAACTAAATACTTACGTCTTTTTCATAGTATCACTCTAGTTTGAAGCCACAGCCCCATAAGAGTCTATCATTATTAATTAATAAAATCTCGCTAGTATATTTGACTGCCCGTCGAAGGGAAATAAAGTACCTGAAACCCGCTATCGTACATCTGTGAACATTTCCACACCGACCTGATTAATGCCTATTTCGTACCATGTGATCGATATGGTTTCTTCACTCTAACTGTATGTTTTTAACATGTTAAAACGCTGTCAAATAGAACTAACTGTAGTGCACAGAAATGGATACAGAAATAGCCTATTCATTGGACGTATAAATACGTAGTGCAGTTACCGTAATATCTAGGATAATAGCATCTCCTACGCACCGAATGCATGACAGTCATCGTCAACTTAACAGGTTCAATAAGTTGAGGTCAACTTATATTGAACGCTATTTTTATAATAAAGGACGAGAAGAATTTAGCACGGGACGTGAGGGTCACTTTTTAAACAATTCGTCAGCCGTATAGGTGAAACAGCCTACAAACTAGTTAATTATTGCAACGGAAATAATGAATACGTACAGCGCGCTTTTGCACGTCCATAATTTATGGTAATACTCCGGAAGGTGGTGCTGCAATATTCGCAGTGATTATGGTACTAATGACTGGCGAAACGGCTGGGTTCTGGCCGTTTTTATTTTTAATTTACATCTATTATCGATTTAACGCAAGGAGACAGTGTTTGTGTGTTTTATCTGTCCCTATATTCAAAAAAAAAAAGAAAAACCACTAAACCCTGAAGTAAAAAAAACTTCAGGGTTTAGTGGTATTTTTTTTGATGCAGACAAAAAAATTGCAGCTAAATCTGGTAAATAGACGTATAATAAACTTTATACAAAATTATCTTACCGTTTTTATATATTTAAAGGGGTGTCAATAATATTTTTAATAAAATAGGCATTTTGGGGCGCGATAAATACCGATTCCAGTTATCGCTCTCTTTGTAATAAAATCTTCATGCGACTTTTGTCACCTGTGCTAGTAAACATTAAATATATCTGTAATACAAGTAATGAAAGTAATTAAATTAATATTTCCTTCGCCATGCTGCGTTCCGCGCGTGGGAATGTCGAGAAATACTGTATCCTTTTGCAAAATCAACTGATATTTCATATATCATTGCCAGTATTATCGGCCATATCGTCTGCAGATAAATTACTACATCGTTGGTATTACTGCGGTGGTGTATTATACTCGTCCCGTTATTCATTTGTAATCTTCCTATATATTGATAATATAATTCTTCGCACAAAGAACGTGACATATGATACAGAAATATCATGACGTTTCTACATCCAGGGATAAGTACCCCTATATTTGAACATGCGCATATTTTATTCATGTATTTTATTCACAAAAATAGCATAAAAAACGAAGCAGGGTTTGTCTTAAAAATAGCTAAACACCAGATGACGTTTTTAGTTAATAGCTCAGCAAATAAAAAAATTATTAGTAAAAGTTCCTCAAAACTTATCATTAGAAAGTGAATGTTCCAAAGCTATTACTTTTACAAAATCTCGATTTACGTCCACTAATAATACCGTAAAATTTTTACAACTAACTTTTCTCATACAGCACCTAGCAATATTAAAGTGTGAAATTTAAGAAAATTTACGATCACTTAAAAATAATGACGATAATTCTTTTCGAATTTACCATCCCGAGACGCTTTACCAAGCATAAAATAGCTCTCAGCCTTTCAATTACTTTCATAATTTGTATTTACTGCTATTTACTTTGCATTTGTTTATATTTGTAACTATATTACGCCCCAGTCCCTCCTGCCAGCTCGTAATTTACCCCGGGGGAAATTAGAAGGCGTATTAATTTCCTTATAAATTCATTTCAACGGCGCGGTTAAGGGAGATAAATACAAGTTTTTATGCAACCGTGGAAGTGCCTAGAAACACGACTGCCTAAAGCTACTAACTGTTAACATTAACAAAAGATAGCAGTTGTTTTTTGCATCACGGTTGGTTGACAAAATATAGATTTTCAATATTTTGACACTAAAGACCAAGAATTACAGTGTTTCCTAATTGAAACAAATCACTGTTTTGGATTATACATACTCATATTTATATACGTACAGAAAACTGTAAAGAAAATAATTTTTCTCTTTTCTGACAGCCACAAACCCTAAGTAAATCTCCATAAGAGGAAAATTGGAAATTTTTTGTCTGATTTTACCCCCTCCACTTCCACTAGCCCCGCCCAGTCAACCAATGAGAGCGAGCCCCGTCCAGAGAGGCTCCCACTCCACTGGGTGGAGCTCTTACTGATTGACTGGACGTGGAGCTTCGCTGGGTGGAGCTTAGCTGGAGTGGGGGCTTCTCTGGGCGGGGCGCGCTCTCATTGGTTGACTGGGCGGGGCTTTGCTGGAGTGGGCGGAGCTAGTGACAGCGGAGGGGGTAAAATCAGACAAAAAAGTCCCAATTTTCCTCTTATGGAGATTTACATGGGGCTTGCGGTCGGTCCGGTAGTGCCATAGCATATATTCATACCAGGGATCATCCACCAAAATCAGAAAATTTTTGTACCAGGAGTAAGAAATAAAAGTAGCAACCTTGTGTTTGTTAGAGACAGAATTGAAACCCATTTCATACAAAGACAATTGTACACGATTTTACTTCACTAACTTCAAGTTAGTAAAGGAAGAGGTAACTGAACCCATTTTGATTTGAACGAAATACAATTCCTTACCTATTTTTTTTAATTAGATGATCAAAGAAAATTACGATTTAAAGTATGGTTAGGAAAGAAATAAATACAGAAAGAGCTACATTTCTTTCTGTATTTCTTTCCTAACTTATCTGTCTTTCATTTTTATTATGCTAGCAAAATTAGGTTAGGAAAGAAATATATTTATTTTGCATTTATTTAGTTAGGATTGAAATATATTAGTTAGTTAGGAAAGAAATATATAAGTTAGTTAGGAAAGAAATATATTTAATTCTGTATTTATATAGTTAGAAAAGAAATACAATTCCTTTCCTATTTTTTTAATTAGATGATCAAGGAAAATTACGCTTTAAAGTATGGTTAGGAAAGAAATAAATATAGAAAGAGCTTCATTTCTTTCTGTATTTCTTTCCTAACTTATCTGTCTTTCATTTTTAATAAGCAAGCAAAATTAGGTTAGGAAAGAAATATATTCCTTTCTGTATTTATATAGTTAGGAAAGAAATACATTTCCTTTCCTATTTTTTAATTAGACGATCAGGGAAAAGTACAATTTAAAGTATGGTTAGGAGAGAAATAAATACAGAAAGAGTTACATTTCTTTCTGTATTTCTTTCCTAACTTACTCCGCTTTCATTTTTAATATGCTCACAAAATTAGGTTAGGAAAGAAATATATTTATTTTGCATTTATTTAGTTAGGACTGAAATATATTAATTAGTTAGGAAAGAAATACAATTCCTTTCCTATTTTTTAATTAGATGATCAAGGAAAATTACGATTTAAAGTATGGTTAGGAAAGAAATAAATACAGAAAGGGATTTCTTTCTGTATTTCTTTTCTAACTTATCTCTCTTTCATTTTTAATATGCAAGCAAAATTAGACTGGGAAAGAAATATATTTCTTTCTGTATTTATTTAGTTAGGAAAGAAACACATTTTCTTTCGTATATTTTTAATTAGACAATTAAAGTATGGTTAGGAAGAAGATAAATGCAGAACTACATTTCCTTCTGTATTTCTTTCCTAACCTACTTCTCTTTAATTTTTAATATGCAGGCAAGATTTATGTTAGGAGAGAAATATATTTCTTTCTGTATTTATTTAGTTAGGCAGTTGAGAAGGATATACGGGAAAACGGCACTTTCTGTATTTCTCTCTTAACTTATGCTTAATTCAATTCTCAAGTTGAAGTAAAATAAAATAAAAAAGAGAAACATAGAAAAAATACATTTCTTTGTGCATGTGAAACGTTGACGATGACTGGGCGGGGCTTTGCTGGAGTGGGCGGAGCTAGTGGCAGCGGAGGGGGTAAAATCAGACAAAAAATTTTCCTCTTATGGAGATTTACATGGGGTTTGCCCGGTAGCCTCATAGCATATCTTGATATCAGGGGATCATCCACCAAAATCAGAAAAATTTTGTACCAGGAGTAAGAAATAGAAGTAGCAACCTTGTGTTTGTTGGAGACAGAATTGAAACCCATTTCATACAAAGACAATTCTACACAATTTTCCTTCACTAACTTCAAGTTAGTAAAGGAAAAGGAAGAGGTAACTGAACCCATTTTGATTTGAACCACTTTAAAAGAATCCAAGACACAACTCTAACGAATCTATTTTTACATATTTCGGTACTAATAAAAACATATTACAGTTTAAGAGTGTCAAAGACCTCGGAGTAATTAAGCAACGCTACCAATGTAAGCAGATCTACATAATTATCTCACACAAGATTGTGACATTTTAAAACCAGCAAAACGAACCTAATAAAACGTTTCCTCTTCTAACTTGCTGACTCCGAAATTTATGAGCGAACATTTTTAAACGCACGTTTTGCTGTTAATTATTCCTTCTCGTATACCAACTCGTACCATAAATAAAAAAGTTGCTACTGGTAATAAATTATGCAATTTCTTCCTAACGGTGGCTCTTGCTGCGCAGGTGTACGGATTTGTAAAAACTGAAAACAGAATTCTTGGACCACAACGTTGCTGATTAGACTCCCTGATGAATCTAATCGAAGTACATTCGTGACACAGAGCTTTATAATTTTTAATATCTCCAGTTTGATTGACACACGTAGAATTTATGGCTCGGGTCCGATGGCTTAAAATTAGTGAATGTGCCGGAGGTATCTCGGCCGGTGCAAGTTCAACGTACTTGAACCGACTTTAGGACAGTTATAAAAATTAATAGACGACCGATACTGAGTCGAAGGTGGGGCCCCGAGTCGCTTAAGATGTGTTTATGTGAGTGTATGGCCGAGCGGACAGGATTGGCTGGGTGTATTTTTAGATCGGTTCCTTTTGTCAGAGGTGTTAAAAGCAGGCCTTTTGAGTTTGATCGGGTTTTATTGAGTGGCTCGACTCATGTTGTTGATTTAGTCAATTCGTATTTAACATATCGTAGAAAACGCAACAATGATATGCAAATTTTGGCATTTGAAGGAAAGAGAGTTGAATGAAACTCCAACAGTCTATTTCTTCATCCTATAGGCTACAGAAATTAAGAACAAGCTTGATTGGACTACTAATTTATGAAATAAGTTGCTTCTTGCTAAATCATGTGTGTCTAAATGGAAGCCTGGAATCATCGCTGAGGATAATGCTGTTCCATTGTATTTTCCAATTTGCTTCCTTTAGACTCAATGGAGACGATGAGTTCGATGGCGATGGCGAAGATATTTCGTCAACCAAGTGCTACATTCCAAAATCTAACTGACTATAGGCAACCCATAATACTTCGGTATTTGGTTGATTGCTCCAATATTCCACCGTGAGAGGCACTATCGTCATCTGGTCGATTTTGGGGATATTGAAAACACCAGCGAAGTTCGTAGAGGACAATTTTCTTAACTAAAGCTAATCTACGCCCATCCGAAAGGACTATTTGGAATTTGTCTTAGATTTTAAATTTCCATTTTTTCCACTGGAAATATGATTTATTTACGATCTTCTAGCTGGCTTGTAACAATCCCTAAACTCTGACCTTACTAAATTTTCATTAGAGTCCAATAAGATAAGTGTGTAATTCAAACGTCTTTCTTTAGGGTTCCCCTTTTTATTTACAAAGACGCCAACATATAGTTTTCCAAGTTATTTTTCCAGTTGAAGTACAATTAGTAAGACAAATATAGAAAAAATACATTTCTTTGTGTATGTGAAACGTTTAGGTTAGAAAAGAAGTGTATTTTTTAAAGGAAGGAAGATTAAAATTTAAAGAATAGTTAGAAAAGAGGCAAATACAGAAAGAAAATTTAAAGAATAGTTAGAAAAGAGGTAAACACAGAAATAACTACATTTCTTTCCTAACTTACCTCTCTTTATATGCAAGCAAGATTAGGTTAGGAAAGAAATATATTTTATACTTGTTTATTTAGTTGGATGGTCAAGAAAAATATTCGGGAAAACGGCACTCTCTGCATTTCTTCCTGAACTTATTTTTAATTTAACTCTCTAGTAAAATTAGGTAAGGTAAACAGAAAAAATATATTTCTTTGTGTATGTGGGACGTTTAGATTACGAAAGAAATACATTTCCTTTCCTATTTAAGGAAAAGTACAATTTAAAGTAGACTAGGAAAGAAATAAATACAGAAAGAGCTACATTTCTTTCTGTATTTCTTTCCTAACTTATCTGTCTTTCATTTTTAATATGCTCACAAAATTAGGTTAGGAAAGAAATATATTTCTTTTGCATTTATTTAGTTAGGAAAGAAATATATTAGTTAGTTAGGAAAGAAATATATAAGTTAGTTAGGAAAGAAATACAACTCCTTACCTATTTTTTTAAATAGATGATCAAGGAAAATTACGATTTAAAGTATGGTTAGGAAAGAAATAAATACAGAAAGAGCTACATTTCTTTCTGTATTTCTTTCCTAACTTTTCTGTCTTTCATTTTTAATATGCTAGCAAAATTAGGTTAGGAAAGAAATATATTTCTTTTGCATTTATTTAGTTAGGACAGAAATATATTAGTTAGTTAGGAAAGAAATATATTAGTTAGTTAGGAAAGAAATATATTAGTTAGTTAGGAAAGAAATATATTTCATTCTGTATTTATATAGTTAGGAAAGAAATACAATTCCTTTCCTATTTTTTTAATTAGATGATCAAGGAAAATTACGATTTAAAGTATGGTTAGGAAAGAAATAAATACAGAAAGAGCTACATTTCTTTCTGTATTTCTTTCCTAACTTATCTGTCTCTCATTTTTAATATGCTTACAAAATTAGGTTAGGAAAGAAATATATTTCTTTTGCATTTATTGAGTTAGGAAAGAAATATATTAGTTAGTTAGGAAAGAAATATATTTCATTCTGTACTTATTTAGTTAGGAAAGAAATACAATTCCTTTCCTATTTTTTTAATTAGATGATCAAGGAAAATTACGATTTAAAGTATGGTTAGGAAAGAAATAAATACAGAAAGAGCTACATTTCTTTCTGTATTTCTTTCCTAACTTATCTGTCTCTCATTTTTAATATGCTTACAAAATTAGGTTAGGAAAGAAATATATTTCTTTTGCATTTATTGAGTTAGGAAAGAAATATATTAGTTAGTTAGGAAAGAAATATATTTCATTCTGTATTTATATAGTTAGGAAAGAAATACAATTCCTTTACTATTTTTTTAATTAGATGATCAAGGAAAATTACGATTTAAAGTATGGTTAGGAAAGAAATAAATACAGAAAGAGCTACATTTCTTTCTGTATTTCTTTCCTAACTTATCTGTCTTTCATTTTTAATATACTAGCAAAATTAGGTTAGGAAAGAAATATAGTTCTTTTGCATTTATTGAGTTAGGAAAGAAATATATTAGTTAGTTAGGAAAGAAATATATAAGTATGTTAGGAAAGAAATAAATTTCATTCTGTATTTATATAGTTAGGAAAGAAATACAATTCCTTTCCTATTTTTTTTAATTAGATGATCAAGGAAAATTACGATTTAAAGTATGGTTAGGAAAGAAATACAGAAAGAGCTACATTTCTTTCCTAACTTATGTGTCTTTCATTTTTAATATGCTAGCAAAATTAGGTTAGGAAAGAAATATATTTTTTATGCATTTATTTAGTTAAGAAAGAAATATATTAGTTAGTTAGGAAAGAAATATATTTCATTCTGTATTTATATAGTTAGGAAAGAAATACAATTCCTTTCCTATTTTTTTTAATTAGATGATCAAGGAAAATTACGATTTAAAGTATGGTTAGGAAAGAAATAAATACAGAAAGAGCTACATTTCTTTCCTAACTTATGTGTCTTTCATTTTTAATATGCTAGCAAAATTAGGTTAGGAAAGAAATATATTTTTTATGCATTTATTTAGTTAAGAAAGAAATATATTAGTTAGTTAGGAAAGAAATATATTTCATTCTGTATTTATATAGTTAGGAAATAAATACAATTCCTTTCCTATTTTTTTAATTAGATGATCAAGGAAAATTACGATTTAAAGTATGGTTAGGAAAGAAATAAATACGGAAAGAGCTACATTTCTTTCTGTATTTCTTTCCTAACTTATCTGTCTTTCATTTTTAATATGCTAGCAAAATTAGATTAGGAAAGAAATATATTTCTTTTGCATTTATTGAGTTAGGAAAGAAATATATTAGTTAGTTAGGAAAGAAATATATAAGTTTGTTAGGAAAGAAATATATTTCATTCTGTATTTATATAGTTAGGAAAGAAATACAATTCCTTTCCTATTTTTTTTAATTAGATGATCAAGGAAAATTACGATTTAAAGTATGGTTAGGAAAGAAATAAATACAGAAAGAGCTACATTTCTTTCTGTATTTCTTTCCTAACTTTTCTGTCTTTCATTTTTAATATGCTAGCAAAATTAGGTTAGGAAAGAAATATATTTCTTTTGCATTTATTTAGTTAGGACAGAAATATATTAGTTAGTTAGGAAAGAAATATATTAGTTAGTTAGGAAAGAAATATATTAGTTAGTTAGGAAAGAAATATATTTCATTCTGTATTTATATAGTTAGGAAAGAAATACAATTCCTTTCCTATTTTTTTAATTAGATGATCAAGGAAAATTACGATTTAAAGTATGGTTAGGAAAGAAATAAATACAGAAAGAGCTACATTTCTTTCTGTATTTCTTTCCTAACTTATCTGTCTCTCATTTTTAATATGCTTACAAAATTAGGTTAGGAAAGCAATATATTTCTTTTGCATTTATTGAGTTAGGAAAGAAATATATTAGTTAGTTAGGAAAGAAATATATTTCATTCTGTACTTATTTAGTTAGGAAAGAAATACAATTCCTTTCCTATTTTTTTAATTAGATGATCAAGGAAAATTACGATTTAAAGTATGGTTAGGAAAGAAATAAATACAGAAAGAGCTACATTTCTTTCTGTATTTCTTTCCTAACTTATCTGTCTCTCATTTTTAATATGCTTACAAAATTAGGTTAGGAAAGAAATATATTTCTTTTGCATTTATTGAGTTAGGAAAGAAATATATTAGTTAGTTAGGAAAGAAATATATTTCATTCTGTATTTATATAGTTAGGAAAGAAATACAATTCCTTTCCTATTTTTTTAATTAGATGATCAAGGAAAATTACGATTTAAAGTATGGTTAGGAAAGAAATAAATACAGAAAGAGCTACATTTCTTTCTGTATTTCTTTCCTAACTTATCTGTCTTTCATTTTTAATATACTAGCAAAATTAGGTTAGGAAAGAAATATAGTTCTTTTGCATTTATTGAGTTAGGAAAGAAATATATTAGTTAGTTAGGAAAGAAATATATAAGTATGTTAGGAAAGAAATATATTTCATTCTGTATTTATATAGTTAGGAAAGAAATACAATTCCTTTCCTATTTTTTTTAATTAGATGATCAAGGAAAATTACGATTTAAAGTATGGTTAGGAAAGAAATAAATACAGAAAGAGCTACATTTCTTTGCTAACTTATGTGTCTTTCATTTTTAATATGCTAGCAAAATTAGGTTAGGAAAGAAATATATTTTTTATGCATTTATTTAGTTAAGAAAGAAATATATTAGTTAGTTAGGAAAGAAATATATTTCATTCTGTATTTATATAGTTAGGAAAGAAATACAATTCCTTTCCTATTTTTTTTAATTAGATGATCAAGGAAAATTACGATTTAAAGTATGGTTAGGAAAGAAATAAATACAGAAAGAGCTACATTTCTTTCTGTATTTCTTTCCTAACTTATCTCTCTTTCATTTTTAATATGCCAGCAAAATTAGGTTAGGAAAGAAATATATTTCTTTCTGTATTTATTTAGTTAAGAAAGAAATACATTTTCTTTCGTATTTTTTAAACTAGACGACGATGTAGGAAGATTAAAATTATTTCTGCAATTTTTCCTACATCTCTTTAATTTTTAATATGCAGGCAAGATTTAGGTTAGCAAAGAATATATTTCTCTCTGTATCTATTTAGTTAAGCGGCCAAGAAGAATAGACGAGAAAACGGCACTTTCTGTATTTCTTCCTTAATTTATGCTTAATTTAACTGACCAGTTGCTGTAAAATTAGGTAAGAGAAAATAGAAAAAATTTAGGTTGGGAAAAATTATTTCTTTCCGTATTTATTTAGTTAGGCGGCCAAGAAGGATATACGGTCGCATTTTTGTTGAATCATCCATGAAAAATATATGATTGTAGATTGCGGTAACAAATTCGTAGTCAACAAACACCATCGTGATTTGTAGTATATTATTAAACATGAATGGGACAAGATTTTGATATGTATCCGTAAGTAGTTTTTTCTAGTTGTAGAATGACGTGGATTTCAATTTTTTTAACGCTCGTCTTGCAATAACAATTATTTAGGTAACTTAATCGTTGGCTCGTAGCTATTCATCGTTGCTAAATTATAGAGTAAAAGAACGAAAAACAATTATTTTTAATCATAATAATATATTACCTACTTTTAAATTGTGCCACAGGCGAATTTTTCAGATAATCTGTTAAAATCGTGTTTATGCTAATGTGTACCTTATGAATTTACATGACTGGAAGTAGGCTTTACTATGTTTCATTGTTGATTTTCTCAGATACTGATAAATTATGGGATAATTTGTCAACGTTTCACAATAGTTTTAATGGGACATATATATTTTTAAAATTTCCATCATTAATTTATTGCCGAATTATTTTAACACATTGAAACGTGTCATCAAGACGATAATATACTGTTTATTTGTTGTGTTATATCGCTACTATTATGCTTTTTTAAATACATGCTTAACAATCTTGAATAATAATTAGTTGTTCGGGCATACCAGAACAACGAAAAAGGAGTCAACAATTGGCGCAAGTCAACAATAACAAAAATACTGAAACTTCTAACTGCCTTTTTATTTATCGACTGAAAATTAAAGCAAGGCTAAGTTAGGAAAGAAATTCAGAAGGAAATGTATTTTTTCCATATTTCTATGTTAGAAAAGAAATTTAGAAAGAGATAAGTCCTAAGTAATTTTTCCGATTTATCTTTTTACCCAATCCTAATTTATATTTTCTTTTAATACGATAAAGGGTTAAAGTTAGGCTAGGAAAGAAATAGAAAAAGAAATGCCTTTCCATGCATTTCTTTCTTAATAAAGAAAATATGGAAACAGATGTATTCCTTTCCTAACCCAGACTTATTTATACATTGACAGTTAAAGTATGACTAGGTGCCAAGAATTAAAAATTAAGGCAAGATTAAGTTAGGAAAGAAATACGAAAAGAAATGTATTTTCCTAAATTTCTATGTTAGAAAAGAAATTTAGAAAGAAATGTACTCTTTCCGAATTCGTCTTTTTATTAAGTCTTAAGTTATCTTTTAATTCGATAAAGGGTTAAAAGTTAGACCAGGAAAGAAATAGGAAAGAAATTCCTTTTCCACGTATATCTTCCTTAACTAAGAAAGTACCTACGGAAGGAAATATAGTCCTTTCCTAACCTAAACTTATTTACATATTGACAGTTAAAGTATGACTAGGTGCCGAGAATTGAAAATTAAGGCAAGATTAAGTTAGGAAAAAAATACAAAAAGAAATGTATTTTTTCTACGTTTCTATGTTAGAAAAGAAATTTAGAAAGAAATGTACTCTTTCCGAATTCGTCTTTTTATTCAGTCTTACCTTATCTTTTAATTTGATAAAGGGTTAAAAATTAGGCCAGGAAAGAAATAGGAAAGAAATTCCTATTCCACGTATATCTTCCTTAACTAAGAAAGTACGGAAGGAAATATAGTCCTTTCCTAATCTAAACTTATTTACATATTGACAGTTAAAGTATGACTAGGTGCCAAGAATTAATAATTAAGGCAAGATTAAGTTAGGAAAGAAATACGAAAGAAATGTATTTTTTCTATATTTCTATGTTAGAAAAGAAATTTAGAAATAAATGCATTCTTTCCGAATTCGTCTTTTTATTAAGTGTTAAGTTATCTTTTAATTGATATAGGGTTAAAAGTTAGGCTAGGAAAGAAATAGGAAAGAAATTTCTTTTCCACGTATATCTTCCTTAACTAAGAAAGTACGGAAGAAAATATATTCCTTTCCTAACCTAAACTTATTTACATATTGACAGTTAAAGTATGACTAGGTGCCAAGAATTAATAATTAAGGCAAGATTAAGTTAGGAAAGAAATACGAAAAGTATTGTATTTTTTCTATATTTCTATGTTAGAAAAGAAATTTAGAAATAAATGCATTCTTTCCGAATTCGTCTTTTTATTAAGTCTTAAGTTATCTTTTAATTGATATAGGGTTAAAAGTTAGGCTAGGAAAGAAATAGGAAAGAAATTTCTTTTCCACGTATATCTTCCTTAACTAAGAAAGTACGGAAGAAAATATATTCCTTTCCTAACCTAAACTTATTTACATATTGACAGTTAAAGTATGACTAGGTGCCAAGAATTAATAATTAAGGCAAGATTAAGTTAGGAAAGAAATACGAAAAGAAATGTATTTTTTCTATATTTCTATGTTAGAAAAGAAATTTAGAAATAAATGCATTCTTTCCGAATTCGTCTTTTTATTAAGTCTTAAGTTATCTTTTAATTCGATAAAGGGTTAAAAGTTAGGCTAGGAAAGAAATAGGGAAAGAAATGCCTTTTCGACGTATTTCTTTCCTAACTGAAAATTCCAATTGCGAAACGCTGTTGAACATGATATTTTAAATTAAGATTTCGCGATTACTTTCGGATTTCACGCTATTTTTGTTTAAAAAATTGATTGATTGAAGTTCTGCACCAGGACCTACTCACTGCTTTTAATATACTTAATATTTGATAAATAAATGATCTTTCTCTAACAGCTTTGCGCCTATCCACCAATTAAACCCCACATAATAAGTATATTATCAAACGATCAATAACACCGTGGCCTTAAGGCCAGACCTGGCAGTAAAGCACACCGATTCTGTTACTACGATAATCATCATAGCATAGGAGTTGAAATATGTTGGTATTTACGGAATTGCTAGTGCCAGAGTTCGTACTCGTGTACCTGCAATCATATTAAGCAGCATGCAATTACACAGATTTTAAACAAATGTTTGTATTAGTTACACATCGTTACACACCGTTGCAATACTGACCAGGCTCAAGTCTTCGTAACTCTTGGTCCAGTACTTGACGCCTTTGATCCATTAGCATAGTATATGGTATAGTTTGGATGTCCTTTTGGTCTTGGTTGCAGTTCTCACTTAGGTCCATAAAGGTCTTGGGGCTACTTTATCCAGAAGAGCTTTGAAACTCAGTTTGGTATTTACGGTTAGTTCTAAAATTTGGACTCATTGCAACTAACTTCATAATCCCACAAGGGATAGATCTCTCTCTCAGTGTATAGTCGACGTTGCATCCCCCAGCTCCGGAATTTATGCCTTTCTTATTGTCCAATACAAATTAATTTATCGGAAACGAACACTGGCAATTTTCGATTTCCTCCTGCAATTCCGGCAGATAAGAATGTTACTGAAACAAGGTGACTATAAAATTAAATTCCCTTTTAACTCATTTAACAGAACGTGCTAGGGAAATTGCCAACATCGTTTTTATTTAATAAGTGCCCTAATCGATTTATGTATTTTCTTATTGGATGTTAATAGAGTTAAGGCTTGTTCCTTAAATTTCCCCTCCAGTTTGATAAATTTTAAAGTTGTTTACCATAACAGGAGAATAATTCTGCCCGGACGTAATCGAATTAGGAAAAGCTGTGTTTTTGAAAATAGCTCAAATATAAATAATATACCGGTTGGCCACGAGAGTATTGCCTCTGGAATAACTCGGTTATTATAAAAGGTGGACTGAAAATAGCAAAGTGGATGATAGATCACTAAAGACAGAATCTTCCATAATTGTGAAAAATGCTACTTTTAGTCTAAACGTTGGATTGACACATGCTTTTTTCAGTTTGATAAACCATTCTTTTTTCCTTGCTGGGTCTCTGGGGAAGTGTTTCATTAAAAAAAGTCCTCTTTTGCAGAGTTATTCCAATTAACTGCTGCACAACCAGGCATTTAGCCCCTAACTCTAAATAGCAATAAAATCCGTTTGCATGGTATTTCTCACAATGCATTAGGTACAATAAGTAACAAAAATGACTAGTTTTCAATAAGATTTAAATTGAATATAATTAAATTATTGTCGCTTTTCCAAACTTCAAACATCGTTTGCTTCAATTACTTATCAAATGACGTTTTTACTGAATGAGCGTGTAGTCCTTATAATAAAGATTTGAAGCACAAAATTTACTTTGTACACTTAATACAATTAAATGTCAAAGTGAAGGAAGGGCGCTATCACATTTTCGACGCCATTCTTTAAACAAATGCCAACTTGTGACGAACAAGAAAATAAGGAAACAAACAGGATGTTCTATTTAAAATAAGAAATATGCTGCGACAATTTTCGACCAAAGTGCGGAAAAAATATAAGCCCTGATTGACATTTCAAAATTATACCAAACAAACAAACAACAAGAATTTGTTCTTACTGCTCAGCCTCCATTCAATGCTCATTCTTGACACCGTCCTGTTTATGGCAAACACTTCCGTCAGTATCAAGAGGGACTAATTTTATTATGACTGCCCGATAAATGTTAAACAAATATTATGCTTAACCTCAACCAATTAGTTGATTTATTATTGAGTTCAAGAGAACCTTCATCGATTGACTCATTCGCGCAGGATGTCATTTGAAATGTTGATGACAGAAAGAGAATACACAGGGCGAGAAATCTTCATAAACATAAAGTCGTTCACAAACAAGAATAATCTGTTGGTTTCCAATCATCTCTTCTCATTTTGATAAATCATTCTTTTGTCCTTGCTGGGTCTCTGGGGAAGTGTTTCATTAAAAAGTCCTCTTTTGCAAAGTTACTGCAATTTACTGCTGCACAACCAGGCATTTCGCCCCTAACTCTAAATAGCAATAAAATGCGTTCATAAACATAGAGTCGTTCATAAACAAGAATAATCTGTTGGTTTCCAATTAGCTCTTCTCATTTTGATAAACCATTCTCTTCTCCTTGCTGGGTCTCTGGGGAAGTGTTTCATTAAAAAGTCCTCTTTTGCAGAGTTACTGCAATTTACTGCTGCACAACCAAGCATTTCGCCTCTAACTCTAAATAGCAATAAAATTCGTTCATAAAAATTAAGTCGTCATAAACAAGAATAATCTGTTGGTTTCCAATTATCTCTTCTCATTTTGGTAAACCATTATTTTTTCCTTGTTGGGTCTCTGGGGAAGTGTTTCATTAAAAAGTCCTCTTTTGCAGAGTTATTGCAATTTACTGCTACACAACCAAGCATTTCGCCCCTAACTCTAAATAGCAATAAAATTCGTTCATAAAAATAAAGTCGTCATAAACAAGAATAATCTGTTGGTTTCCAATTATCTCTTCTCATTTTGATAAACCATTCTTTTCTCCTGGCTGGGTTTCTGGGGCAGTGTTTCATTAAAAAGTCCTCTTTTGCAGAGTTACTGCAATTTACTGCTGCACAACCAGGCATTTCGCCCCTAACTCTAAATAGCAATAAAATTAGTTTATAAACATAAAGTCGTTCATAAACAAGAATAATCTGTTGGTTTCCAATTATCTCTTCTCATTTTGATAAACCATTCTTTTCTCCTTGCTGGGTCTCTGAAGAAGTGTTTCATTAAAAAGTCCTCTTTTGCAGAGTTACTGCAATTTACTGCTGCACAACCAGGCAATTCGCCCCTAACTCTAAATAGCAATAAAATTAGTTTATAAACATAAAGTCGTTCATAAACAAGAATAATCTGTTGGTTTCCAATTATCTCTTCTCATTTTG
Organism: Rhagium mordax; assembly: GCA_963680705.1. NCBI lineage: Eukaryota > Metazoa > Arthropoda > Insecta > Coleoptera > Cerambycidae > Rhagium > Rhagium mordax. The sequence continues at coordinate 3,775,823 of OY796662.1, read as the reverse complement.
ATAAACCATTCTTTTCTGCTTGCTGGGTATCTGGGGAAGTGTTTCATTAAAAAGTCCTCTTTTGCAGAGTTACTGCAATTTACTACTGCACAACCAGGCATTTCGCCCCTAACTCTAGATAGCAATAAAATTCGTTCATAAACATAAAGTCGTTCATAAAAAAGGATAATCTGCTGGTTTCCAATTATCTCTTCTCATTTTGATAAACCATTCTTTTCTGCTTGCTGGGTCTCTGGGGAAGTGTTTCATTAAAAAGTCCTCTTTTGCAGAGTTGCTGCAATTTACTGCTGCACAACCAGGCATTTCGCCCCTAACTCTAAATAGCAATAAAATTCGTTCATAAACATAAAGTCGTTCATAAACAAGAATAATCTGTTGGTTTCCAATTATCTCTTCTCATTTTGATAAACCATTCTTTTCTCCTGGCTGGGTTTCTGGGGCAGTGTTTCATTAAAAAGTCCTCTTTTGCAGAGTTACTGCAATTTACTGCTGCACAACCAGGCATTTCGCCCCTAACTCTAGATAGCAATAAAATTCGTTCATAAACATAAAGTCGTTCATAAAAAAGGATAATCTGCTGGTTTCCAATTATCTCTTCTCATTTTGATAAACCATTCTTTTCTGCTTGCTGGGTATCTGGGGCAGTGTTTCATTAAAAAGTCCTCTTTTGCGGAGTTACTGCAATTTACTGCTGCACAACCAGGCAATTCGCCCCTAACTCTAAATAGCAATAAAATTCGTTCATAAACATAAAGTCGCTCATAAACAAGAATAATCTGTTGGTTTCCAATTATCTCTTCTCATTTTGATAAACCATTCTTTTCTCCTTGCTGGGTCTCTGGGGAAGTGTTTCATTAAAAAGTCCTCTTTTGCAGAGTTATTGCAATTTACTGCTGCACAACCAGGCATTTCGCCCCTAACTCTAAAAAGCAATAAAATTCGTTTGCATGGTATTTTTCACAAATGCGTCAGGTACAATAAGTAGCAAAAATGACTAGTTTTCAATTGGATTTAAATTGAATATAATTAAATTATTGTCGCTTTCCCAAACTTCAAACATTTTTTGCATCCAATTACCTGTCAAATGACTTGCTCTATTTCGAGCACTCCGGCTGCGCCGTCGTGTTCGAAAAATCGCGCGTGTTTTAAAGACCTTAACATCCACTTATACTTTAATATACTATAAACATGCCTTAAAGAGGAAGCTCATGTAAGCGCATCTGTTCTTCGTCCCAGCAACTCATCACTATTGATGCGTTTTAACCAATTTATTCAAGGTTTGTTAATTATATTTGCAAGAAAAACAACGCGTTAAAAATTTAAATGGGATTCAACGTAATAACATAAACATTTAAAAAATATTGAATAGATATTCTAGCATTAAAAGAAAATTAATAGTTGTAATTGACTCTTCCGACGCGTCAAGCGTTAAGCAAGGCACCGATCCTACTTATTCTTCACATACCTTCAGTGCAGTTGCCTTGTAGATACATAATAGCAATGAAATTGAATACAATTTTTTTAATCGTTGTCATATAGCCTCGGGTGTTCAGTTTCTTGTGTCGTAGTCCCACGAGTAATTAATTTACAAATTTTACATCACACATGTCTAGGTATGTAAACAAGGCGTAGAGGAGGCAACGACCCCGTAAATTTTTAAACTGATCTCCATTACAGAATTCGCATTTGCATATACATCCATGTCATACAAAAAGGGAAATAGGTGACCTCGTGCACTCGGTTACATTTGAAACATCTGGCATCAGTGTAGGAGGTCAAGTTGTTTCGAAGACAAACTTTTGGTCAGACAGTGGTTGAGTGTATATCCATCCATAACGAACTGAAATACTAGAAAAAAATTCAATGATTTGCTTGCATAAAGAAAATAGACGCGCTGCTCCATGTAGATAAAGAAGAAAGATATGCAACTCAGTCACGAAGTTGGAAATGTAGAAGTAAAGCTGCTGGGCAGTTATATTTTTAGGAAGCAGAAGCTAAGCTTTGAAAAAATGTATTGCTAAAATGTCGGTGAGACACCAGATAGTTTTCAATCAGTGTTTGATTATCTATTAGTAACGCCTTCAGAAGAGGATCAACACTGTATATTGAACAAATAGACCAAATTTAGTTGTCTGCATCCCGGTAACGGTAATATAAACACACTGGCTCCACGAACACTCCACAGTCACGCCATCAAGCGCAAAAGGCTGTAGAACGTACAAAATGATGTTTTAAATTGAAATATACACCTGTTGCTTGATAGGGGCCCGTTTAAATAATTTATATTAACGAGGCGCAACGAGAAGTGGAAGAAATTCTGCCGCCTACCATTTAAAGGTGTACCCGCCCGGGGCCAACACACGCTATATTTAAAAGTGTTGTGCTACGAATTTTGAATTATATTAATAGCCCTCTTAGAGGAAAAATGCCCGCAATTTTAAAATTATGATGTGCGTATGTACTTATTATCTATCTTTGTGGAGATTTTTTTGGCAGCAGCTCGTTCTATGGATGAAATTCTTCAGCTTTAAAAAACGTATGGTAACAACTCAGTGGTAGATAAAACCTCAGAGATCCCGAGTAACTGGATTAATTTTGCGGACTGCTACGAAACGATACAAAAGCTTATTTCGTTGTCCTGTTTCCCGTATAAAATTTTTTTTCTTATTGCCCCCATTTCCTAACATATTTCAAAAAATAAAAACTCTATCTGTTTAAAAGCAATAATGGTTTATCGACCTAGTTTAAAAATAAACAAAATAGGTGGCAATTTATGCTAATTTATTAGACATATTTAGCGCCAGAGGATATGCAACCCACTATACTGCCGTGTGCAACGACTAACCTCAAATAAATTGACAAATTCGTTTACTATGACGAATAGGTAGCAATATATCGGAACGCCCAGTGTTGTTATGGTAAATATTTTACTTCAACCATCGTCCTGAAATGTAATTAAAGCTAAATGACTTTTCCTCTAAACTTTTACAAGCTTGCTGTATTCGGAAGCGTTTGACATCTACAGTTGTCCATAATTTCTGGCGAATTTTATAAATAGACTTCCGCATGTCTTGAAAAGTCCTCGCATGTTTCGCTAATCTAATGTGATAAGATAATTAAGTGACTAATTTACTGTTCATTTGCAAGCTTGGCGGTTGGGTCCATTAATTCCCAACCATAAAAACAGACGTTTTTATCAAATATTTACCTCTCTATCTGGTGACGCTTAATTCGAAATAATCACATTATTATTTTTGTTCATCGTCTTAACAGTTACGATAATGAAATTCATATACAAACAAATAAATGTTAATAATTTCTGAAATATTTACTGGGTACCTCTTTCTCACATCTCCATAATTTAAGTGCAGGTATATTTGTAAAAAAAAAATTATATAACAGTGTAACCGTTAGTATGGATAGTAATTTAGTTAAACCCACAGTAGGTAATAAAGAATACTTAACAATTCAATTTTGCATATAAATACCTGTCGTACGTATTTTTTGTTATTGTTTATAGTTAACCCATTTAAAAAGGAACGAAATTTTATTTTATTTTTCGTTTTATACTAGTAAAGATCTGTAAACAGTAAACACTGTCGTCAATTATCAAGCTTATAAATTGAAAAAACAATACTAAAATAGATCTTTTGAGAATTTACCACAAACCGTTACACACTGTGTTAACGTGACCACGCCATGTTATCTTGCCCAGCAAATTAACGCTTTTTACAACACATACAATTAAAATCTTATCTAATTTTGAGTTTATTATTTTTACTTACCTACCAATTATAATTTGTAACGACGATTTAAGTTGCAATTCGTTACAGTAGGTTAGTTTCTATTTTGCGTATTAAAATATGACTCCTCACAGCTGAATAACCCTGTATTCGCATTTGATCGGTATGTGGTAGAAAAAATACAACAAAAACGCCACAGCGGATGAACGTTGTGAACGAGGCTCGTCCCGGGTTAAAGAGAGAGGCTTTTGCCTTTCGAATTTTACCTAGGTAAGTCATACATTTCTTGTAGTCGCTTAAATATCGCTATTCATAAAATTTGCTTATTAATTATTGCTTCGGCTTTATTGTGCCATAGTAAAAATAATAATTTGTCAAAATAATTACCGTATTTCGTATTATTTCCATATTTTGGATTATTTTTAGATAATTACCTAGTAGCACTGTTTTTTAAGCACGTGTATGGGTATTCCCATTTCCGTTTTACCGTATCTTGTCTAAAGTAGACGTCTTCGTGGTTCAATTATTGTTAATTGACACGTTATACAATATTTAAATTGTATAAATTATCGCTGTAAGTGAAACTTGCAGATTATCGTTATTTCGTACATAGAACAATTTCTGTGTCGATTTTTATTGTTATTAGGTTCGACTGTGGTTCATATAAGCTGGAAAAAGGAAAACTACACTGGTTTTGGATAGTGAAGGAAGTCCACTTGAGACTTAGGCTTTTTCCGAATTTATTTACTGCCCAGAGCTACAGATTTCTGTCTGGGAGCTTCCAAAGCATACGGGGTAAGTGATCTATAGTATTTTTTTCTTCTCTTTGAATTAATCAATTTGTAGTACATTTGATCACTTGCTTCGGATGTGACAGAAGTCCGATTTTCTAGTTTCCTTTTTTCATCATATTCACGCTATCACAGTTCTATATCGATTTTTTTATTGACAAATTATTATTATTAGTTCATTCCTTAATTTTCGTGTAAGTTACAAGAGTGTAGATTTACCTTGGTTTTACGTATTTCCTGCCATTTTGAATTAGGCGTAAGTTCATTCATTTTTGTCGGTCGAAAAGCGAAAGACATTATCGGTATTTCATATATTAATTTTTGCTATTTTTACCGTTAAACTATTAGAAAAATATTAACTTGAAATCTTTATGTGTGCCAAAATTTCGAATTTATTTCAATATTGTGATTATTGTTACCAATTATTTTGTTATTAATATTAAATATCGGAATCTTTAGAGTTATTACTTCATTAACGTTTCTAAGTTGAAATTGTTCCGTACAAATCTGACATTAAATTATAGTCCTTTAAAAATTACAGTCTCCTCATGGTTTTCAACCTATAGGACAAATTCAATCAAGTTAGGTTATTTGTTAACGAACTGATAGTGAAGTTTTGCAACCTTACTAAGTTCTTGTGTTCGAATTTTAGTATTATTTTATTAATAATTCATTTTTTTAGTAATTGGTGTCAGATACCGTATTTTTATGTAAATTTGGTAATTTTACAAATTCTAATATCTTGTGTCATTTTGACAATTTTTTTCTATTGTAGTATTAAGAAATATTAATTTTATGAATTTTATCTAGTAATTTAACTATATTGCCGGAACTTTGTTATTTTTTCATCTACCACTAGTTGAAATAATTTTCAACCTAGTTTTATTTCTCTATTTCCTTTTCTCAACTGTTCTGTCTTTATTTCATGACATCTGGCTTTCTGGAAGTTTGACTCACTGGAAATCGATACTGAGTTAACAACATCAGAAGTAAGGAGATATTGGGTGTTCCCGAAAAGTAATAAATTTGGTTGGAACCTGGACACTCTGGACTGAGCAAGAGTGTGGAGACAGGATCTCGCAACCTTTTCATCAACCTCGAGTACTCGCAGGATTCATCGCTACTAGGAGAACCCCTTCCGTCTCAGTTCATTCCCGTCGAGTAAGCCTTTACAACAGTAAAACGGACAGACAGAGAAATTGGTTAAATTGTAATTTTTATTCATATTTTTTTTGTTTATATTTTCAATATTTTTAATTATATTTAGTTCCGAGTCATTGTTTATTGTAAATAATTTGAAAGATTAAACCTGCTAAATTCACAGCTTTCTTTTCTTTCTAGTTTATGTAGCAAATACCTAATTGTGTTTTCGCAAAACTTTTGTGTATTTAGTTATAAATACTCTGGTGCCCATATATTGCTCTCAATATTATCTCAGTACTCTAAAACAAGGCTTCACCGAATTCACAACCACGCTGTAACTAGCTGGAGCTAATTGTTTGGCTGCACTTGGAATTGGGCCAATTCAATTCACAAGTGTCGTTGCAAATTATTGATGCTGAAGATATCGTAATTTAAATAAATATTTATGTTACCGCATAAAATATTTGTTTAAGGCCATAGGTAATCAATTAATTCTATTATGCCTATAAAGACATCACATATTTTAAAATACGCAGGTAATAATTTAAAGACATCTGAATGCAGAACCTTTAGACATATTTGCTGTAAAGGAGACATACTTGCTGTAAAAGAGGAAACATTATGTATTGGTGTCAATAATTAATATTGTGACAACATTTCACGCGTTTACTTTATGATAATTATGGAATAATTGAAGATACAAACCGATAACAAGGATGTTTAACAACACTCAATGGATTTTTTCAGAAGGTAATACACGTGGCACATTATCCAAGAAAAGAATGTTTTACCAACTGTTATAACAAAAATGAAGATTGATTGATTAGATTAATTTTTTTGCTGACTGCTTTGAAGTATTAAAATAGAGAAGACAAAGGACGAAATAGAAGGAAATTATCATCTTCTCTATTTTTGGAATAAATATTAATCTTAGTAGAAATTATGTACTGTACGATCCACTGCATGAGACTTTACTGTTTAGGCAATAGTCGTTCTGTCCTTGATTTAGACACTACATCAAGCCCTAAATGGCTTAAACGAACTCAAATCACCTTATCGTTCAATGTACGCTACAACATGGCAAGGAGTATCTAGTTTCTTATATAATTACTTCGAAATGGAGAGAATGAAATATAAGAACAATAATATCTACTCATCTCTAACCGATAAGGAGGAAAGAACCGGCGATATATCTTAGACGTACGAAATTTATCGTTCCCCGCTTTCAATGGAACATATGTTTTCTTTGGAGCCCAGCGTTTTAGAAGGCTGTCGCACGCATCGATGGCGTGCGCTATTAACATTGGAGAATAAATGATTTGACAAATTTACTCAGGTGGATATGCCCGTGAAGGGGTCGAAATAGAGCGCGTCACGAAGTCAAAACCAGGATTTAGGTGAGAACGTTAGATGAGGCGATGAGGTGTGGTGTTTATTGTTGAAATCATAGCAGAAGTATGGCAACATATTGTCAATACAGCCAATAATATATAAATGGAATGAGGCAGTCGAGGGATATTCTCAGGGTTAAGATATCTTCAGGGACCAACTCGGGTGTGCCACAGGGATCCGTGCTATCAAGAATCAATCCTCTATATCTTTGCGCTGGTGATAGTAGACTGTAGAATGCAGAAGAGCTTTCTAGTGCCTTTCCTGGTTGATCATTTTAAATTTTTGACAATTCGACCATCCTGCCGTGGTCTTCTGTTGAAGCTTCAGAAGAAGATAACGACAAGTCCATCGAAGCGTCAAAAATTGAATATACTCAACGCGGAAGAGAGCCCAAAAATTCTTATAGAAACAAAATGAATAAGTTCGCCACGCATTGGTTTCTTGGAAAATACCATCTGGGTTGTGGGGTATGAGTTGTAGACGGTGATACGGGCAAACGTTTTGGATCTTGGGGCGAAAGTCAAGTTTATAACTAAATGACAATTAATACTGTTATGTTCGGGTTGAAGTTTAAGAAAGCCAATTTTACAAAACTCTATTAAAGTTAGGGAAAGTTAAGTTGGCTCCCAATTACATTTTATTAGATCCGAGGGGTTGAAATGTACCGACCGCAAATTTAATAAATTACCGGAAAACTTGGGAAGTAAAAAGTGACACTTACTTCTACTTTGATTATAAATAGTCAGGTTTTTAACTAGCAAGTGCGAAATATCACAGACCAATCGTTTCAGTTAAATGTGGAAAAGTACTAGCTAGGTATATTCTATTATTAACATTTAATTGACTTTCGCGGTGAAAATAACTGTCGATTAATAATTACCGGCTGAGGACAAACAAAATTAAAGAGTCAACGGTCAACGATCGACTGTTATTTGGTAATAAAGGTATTTTTCCGCAAATCGATTTTTATTTTTGGAATTGGTAATCGTTTTTAAATACAATTAACATAAAGAGGATCTGAACAATAATGTGAGAATTTTTAGCAGGAATGTTTGAAGATATTCGCACGTTTCTTTCAAGAACGAAAAGTGCGAGCTTATTAAAATTTGGACTGTAAAGCAAAATGCTAATTATAATGTTGTTGTTATTTTGGAAAAAAATAATATTTAGGTGAGACAAGAATTTAAAAAAAAATTAAAAAAATGGTCTTGAAGAAATCTGCAACTTTTCATTCAATAATATTCAACGAGTTTCGATAAACAAAAAAGTGAGAAACTTACAGCAATTTAATTTTATTACCCTAGGAAATAAGGTTAAAACTATCCTTTTTGTGCAGTGATGATTTGTGAGTATTGGTCTATGTATTCTTGCCACATACTAGAAACCTTCAACGATAAGTAGGTAATATTTATATTTTTTACTAAAGTAAAAGGTTCTTTCGATTTTACAAAAAAAAAAAAATCACCAAAAATCACCTCTCAAATTTTTTTTGGTATGACCAGTTTTTGGCCTTAGTCAACAGTGTTTGGTTTTAGTCAACACTGTTTGGTTTTAGTCAACATTGTTTGGTTTTAGTCGCCAGTGTTTGGGCTTAGGCACCAGTATTTAGCCTTAGTCAACATTGTTTGATTTTAATCAACATTGTTTGGTTTTAGTCGAAAGTGTTTGGACTTAGTCACTAGTGTTTGGCTTTAACTGCCAGCGTCAAAGTTATAACAAGAAAAATAAGTAGTTTATTGGTGTTAATACAATTATTTACACAGGTCACAAAGAATTACCCCACAAGAATTAAAGTAGTTATATTTGATAATACTTGAAAATTTTTAATAGTATTGTAAAATCAAAACAAGAAGTAGCTGTTTTATTTTAATTTTGTATTTATTAATATTTAAGGTTCCATAATAATATGATCTGGTTGTTTATTCTGTTTGGTCTTAGTCAGCACTGTTTGGCTTAATCGCCAGTGTTTGGTCTTAGTCACATTGCTTGGCCTTGGCAGCCAGCGTTTGGCCATAGTCTTAGTGTTTAGTTTTAGTCACCATTGCATGGCCTAGTCGCCAGTGGTTAGCCTTAGTCGCTAGTGTTTGGACTCAGTAGCCAGTGCTTGGTCTTAGTCACCAATGCTTGGTATTAGTCACTACTGTCTGGCCTTATGCAATATTGGCTTGACTTGCTCAAATGTCTAATTGGTTAATTATTATCAAGTTTTTTTTAAATTTTGCTCCAATAACATATTAGTTAAAATTCTTGGTCAATTGATTTTTTTTTTAATTTAGTGAAAAAATATTTTCTAAATTTTGCTCAAATGGCTAATTAGTTGACTGCTACATAAGTCGCCAGTGTTAAATATTAACCATCAGTGTTTGGTCTAAATCACCATTGAATGGCCTTAGTCGCCAGTGTTAGGTCTTAGTCATCAATGTTTGGCTTAATCGCCAGTGTTTGGTATTAGTCACTATTGTCTGGACTAATTGGTGAAATGCTAACAACTTGAAATTTTTTAAATTTTGCTCCTAAGACATTAGTTGCCTATTATCAACTTGAATATTTTCAAAAAATTTTGCGAAAAACAATTTTTTTAATTTTGCTCATATGACTAATTAGTTGATTACTAACACAAGTCGTCAGTGTCTAGTATTAGCCACCAGTGTTTGGTCTTAATGACCAGTTTTTGGCCTTAGGTAACATTGTTTGGGTTTAGTCAACATTGTTTGGTTTTAGACGCCAGTGCTTGGTCTTAGTCACCAATATTTGGCTTTAACTAGCTAGTTTATTGTGTTTGGTCTTAGTCATCAATATTTGGCTTGATCGCTAGTGTTTGGTCTTAGTCACATTGCTTGGCCTCAGCGTCCAGCGTTTGGCCTTAGTCTTAGTGTTTGGTTTCAGTCACCATTGATTGGCTTTAGTCGCCAGTGGTTAGCCTTAGTCGCTAGTGTTTGGCCTTAGTCGCAAGTGTTTGGTCTTAGTCAGCAGTGTTTGGTATTAGTCACTATTGGCTGGTGTTTGCTCAAATGACTAATGGGTTGATTAATATCAACTTAATTTTTTTAGAGTTTTGCTCCAATAACTTATTAGTTAGAATTCTTGATCAATTCAATTTTTGTTAAATTATGCGAAAGAATGTTTTCTAAATTTTGTTCAAATGACTAATTGGTTGACTGCTACATAAATCGCCAGTATTAAGTATTAGCGACCAGTGTTTGGTCTTAGTCACCATTTGCTAATTGTTGACAAAAAAGATTATTGTAAAAGCTATAAAAAATACGTAATAAATATTCATCTAAATTATAAAGTACTTTTATTTCTAAGTAATTTTGTGTTTCAGTGTTGTATTCATTAATGTTTAAGACTTTTATATGATCTGGCAGTTTATTGTGTTTGGACTTAGTCACTGCTTGGTCTAATCGCCAGTGTTTGGTCCTAGTCGCCAGTGCTTGGCTTTGGTCGTCAGTGCGTGGCCTTAGCCACCAGCGTTTGGCTTAAGTCTCCATTGTTTGGTCTTAGTCACCATTACATGGCTTTGGTTAGCCTTAGTCACCAATGTTTGATCTTAGTCACCAGTGTTAGGTATTAGTCACTGGCCTTAGGCAATATTGGCTGGACTTTTGCTTTAATGACTAATTGGTTGACTATTATTAGTATTAGCCACCAGTGCTTGGTCTTAGTCACCATTTAAGTGTCTAAAGTTGTACATACATTCGTGCTAATCTCCTTTGATTGTTGATGAAAAAGAATAGGTACATATTGCTTAAACCATAAGGGAGATATGATTCCTGTAAATTTTTACCAGCACATAGTCACGTACTAACGAAAATGATTACTTTGTGACAAAGATCTGAACGAGTAAATCCGTTGCAATCTTCTTCGTTGCCTTACTTTATTTTCACCTCGTAAACTACACTAAAAGCCATCGGACGGATAACGATAAATTAAACAGAAACATTTAGAAAATCAGATCCATTGAAAACCGAAACAAGCGGAGATTTAATGTGCACACTTTATTATCAGTTTGGGTGTTCAGCCAATCGAAGTTCTTATTTTTACGTCGAAGGGATATTGTTTTACGATCCTTATCTGAAGACTATCCACTCACATTTATGGTAAACTGATACCTATAAGATGAAAAATAATGTGGACATAAATTAAACGTAAAAGATTCTTGTATTAACCTTTTGTGGTTTGGTAGACAAGTTCAAATATTTCGCATTACTAATAAAACATTTCTCTTGAAATTTTGGATTGGCCTATGACGCACACAGATAAATTGTCTGTTTATGGCTTGTTTTATCGATTTTTACGTGGTAATTTTCTAATTTTATGCATATTTAACACATCTTTAGTGGTCCCAATAAAAATACTTGTTGACGATCAAACAGATTTATTTGTGATATAAAAGTAGATACAAATCAACGTACAAGAGGATATAAAAGCTCAAAAATTTGCTCACACGTGCTCGGTTTGTCGATGAGTATGAGAACTGTATCGCTGTTTTGCCTCACCTCCCCAATCCTTACAGGATTTCCCTAATATTACTGCTCCATCCTGTATTCCTTGTACTTCTAAATAATTCATTTCTGCCACACAAAGGAAAACTTCAATGCGGAGACTAACCCATATATCACACGGAATAATCCAGACACTCCCAGTGATTCCGATTACCCTACTTCACTAACATATTCGTATGTGTATTATCATGAAAAACAGGATGTAAAAAGCGCACTAAAAAGGAGATTAAAACTTGAAATCTTGTCCTTGCACACAATGAAACTTGATAGCCCTTGCAACCCGTTCGCTTTTGTTGGGGTTTTATGGCTCGGTCGGAGGAAAAAGGTAAGGTTCATTGTATCCGGTTCCCCTTTCTAAGAAGGATACTATGAGAATGTGGAAGGATGGCGATAGTCAGAGTCGCACAAAAAAATGTCTCGGGATCGGATTGAAAATGTTCTTTTGTAACGGTGGGTGGATTAAGGAATGGAAATGGTTTGCAATTTTTTTCCTTAAATTCAACTATGTAAATTGGTGTGATATTTGAAATATTGAAATGGGTTCTTGATAGGTCTCAAGCTTCTACTTTGTCAGCTCTATTTTATTAGATCTAAAAATAATATGTCTATAAAGGCGATTCCAATTTTATTGTTGTACTGTGCCAATTATTAATATTATCCATAAATTTTAATATACGTCAATCCAAATATGAACCCGCCTAATTTATGGATCTACGGTCATGACTCATTGATTAATCCTTACAAATTGTTTTTTCATGCGTATTCACGAACGAACACTTGATCTGTAAGGTTACGTTTCGTTCGCCGTGGAATTCATGTTTAAGTATTTTATACAGAAAACTTCAGCATACTAATAATAATGGCTGATCAATCATAACGATCAAGATTATCATTAAGCTTTATCGCGGTGCATTTTTTCAAAGAATAAAATTCATTAAAAGCTCACATAATTAACTAACCAAATTATTTTCTTTTGTTTTCATTTTGTTCTTGTAATAATGGAGTAGGTGAACGAGGGCTTTTGTCTCAATATTTGTTTCCTTATACAAAACCAATTTATTTTATGCTGGTACAAAATGCTTATAATATATGAATATTTGTACGTTTATATGTTACACACGAATTATAAAAAAAAATTCTCAGTCACGTATTTCATGGTATCTTGTGACTGATTCATTATTTCATTCATTTATTTATTTATTCCTTCATTTATTTGTTTGTTTATTGATTAATTGATTGATTCCTTGATTGGTTGATGATTTATTTGTTTTTTCATTTATTGATTGATTCATTGCTTCATTGACTGATGTATTGATTTATTTATTTATTTTTTTACTGACTGCACGATGGATTGATCTATTGGTTCACTATATCATTCGTACTTTCGTTATCTTATTCATTCATTCATTCATTCATTGATCTATTTATTTATTGGTTCATTTATTTATCGAATCACTGATTGACTTCTTGATTAATTAACTGAGTTATTTAATTATTTATTGACTGATATGTCGTAGCTTGGTTAATTTATTGATTGGCTCATTTATTGACTAATTGAATCTTTAATTGACTTATTTATTGGTTGACAAATTGTTTTATTTATTGATTGGTTCATTCATCGACTGATTGAATTATTGATTGTTTTACTTATTTATTCAATTTATAATTAATATATTGATTGATTAATTGGTTCATTGTTTGATTGATCCTTAAATTTATTTATTGGATATTTGATTGACTGCATGTTTACTTGTTGTTTGTTTGAATGAATTGGTTCATTTATTAATTGATTGATTTGTTTGGTCATTTATTCCTTCATTCCTTCATTTATTCATTTATTTATTCATCCTTTCATTCTCACATTCTTTCATTATTGCCTACTTTTGTTCTGTCGTTCCTTCGTTCTTTTCTTCTTTCATCCTTTCCGTCTTCATTCCCGTTCTTTCATTCATTCATTCATTCATTCATTTATTTTTTGATTGATTGATTGTTTCACACATTTATTCGTTCATTCCTTCCTTCATTCGTTTGTCAGTCATTCATTTATTCATTCATTGATCTATTTATTTATTGGTTCATTTATTGACCCATTCATTGATTGACGCCTTGACTAATTCACTGATTTATTTGTTGACTGATATATCGGATATTGGTTCAGTTTTTGATTGGTTCATTTATTGACCGATTAAATCAATGATCGGACTTATTTATTAATTGATAGGTTGATTGATTTATTGACTGATCCATTCATTGACTGATCGACTAATTGATCGTTTCACTAATTTATTTAATTATTGGTTGATAGATTCATTGATTTGTTGATTGATTCATTGTTTGACTGATCCGTAAATTTATGTATTGGTTCATTGATTGATTGGTTGGTTGTTTTCTTTATTTATTGAATGGTTTATTTATTGTTTGATTAAATCGTTTGATCATTCATTCGTTCATTTATTCATTCAATCACTCTTACGCTCTTTTATTCTCTCATTTCTTTATTTTTTTATTGTGTCAATCCCTGATCCGCTCTTCCAGTATTAAATCTTTCGTCATTTCATTTTTTCTTTCTCTATTTCTTTCATTACTTACTCTTTTATTGTGTCACTTTTTCACTCTCTCATTCTCACAGTTTTTAATTCTCTTTTATTCTTTTGTTCCCTCGTTCTTTTCTTTTTTCCTCCTTTCGCTCTCATTTTTTTCTTCTTTTCTTCGGTTATTCTTTACGTCTTCCATTTTCATTCATTCTCAATCATTTAATCATTAATTCTTTCATTCTTTCGCTCCTTCGACCGTTCGTTCTTTCATTCATTCATTTTTTCATTCATTTTTACTCATTAATTTGTTTTTTGATTGATTGATAGGTGGAATATTTCATTCATTCGTTCATTTGTTCGTTTATTCATTTATTGATTGATTAATTGATATATCGATTTATTGGCTCATTTATTGACCGATTTATTGATTAACTCCTTGACTGATTCACTGATTTATTTATTTATTTAGTGACTGATATGTCGGAAATTGCTGAATTTATTGATTAGTTCATTTATTGACTGATTGATTCATTGATTGACTTTTTTAATGAGATTGATCGATTCGTTGGTTGATTTATTTATTAATTGATTGATTGATAGATTCATTGGTTTATTGACTGGTTCATGCATTGACTGATTGAATCATTGATTGTTTTACTTATTTGTTTATTTATTGATTGATAGATTGATTCATGAGTTCATTTATTGATTCGCTGATTAGTTGGTTCATCTATTGAATGATTGATTGCTTGCTTTACTGATTGGTTTTTTATTGATTCGTTCATTGTTTGATTTTATTTATTGATTTTTTGATTGATTACACTCCTTTATTCTCTTATTCTCTCATTTCTTCATTCTTTCATTGTGCCATTGACTGATCCGTTCTTTCATTTTTAAATTCTTTCAACATTTCATTTCTTCTCTCTTTGTTTCTTTCATTACTTCTTTCTCTCACTCTCTTATTGTTCCATTTTTCATTCTCTCATTCTCACATTTTTTCATTGTCTTCTTTTATTGTTTCGTTCTCTCGTTCTTTTCTTCTTTTCTTCTTCCATTATTTGCGTGTTTCGTTTTCATTCATTCATTCACGCATTGATTCATACATTTATTCTTTCATTCATTCGCTCCTTCATTTGTTCCTTCATTCAAGTTTTCATTAATTTTCGTTTATTCATTTATGTTTTTATTGGTTGATTTAAGGATCGATTAATTCATTCGTTCGTTTGTTCTTCACTCTTGCATTCATTCATTTATCGAGTGATTGATCTATTTATTTATTGGTTTATTTATTGACTGATTCATTGATTAGCTCCTTGACTGACTAATTTATTTATTTGTTGAGCGACTGAAATGTCGAAAATGGACTAATTTAATGATTAGTTTATTTATTGACTGATTGATTCATTGATAGATTTTTTATTAATTGATTGATTGATTGATAGATTAATTGATTTATTGAGTGGTTCATTCAATGACTAATTGAATCATTGACTGTTTTATTTGTTTATTTATTGAGTGATTAGTTTAATGATTAGTTGATTTTTTATCGATTAATTGATTGACTGACTGAGTGACTGATTATTTTATCATTGATTTATTGACTTGTTCATTTATTGACTGATTGATCTGTTTGGCAGTTCACTCGTTCACTCTTTCATTCTTCTATTGTTTCATTTTTTGATTCTTTTATTGGGTCATCACTCATCCATTCTTTCATACTTGACTTCTTTTATTATGTCATTTCTCTATTCTTTATTTTCACTTATTCATTTGAAAGAATGCGTCGTTATTTCCTTCTCTTACTCTTTCTTTCGTTCACTCGTTCGTTCTTTCCTTCTTTTATCCTTTCATCCTATCATCCTTTGATCCTTTCAACCTTTCATCTTTTCATCCTTCATTTCTCCATTCCTTGATTCCTTTATTTGTTCCTTCATTCTTTCATTCTTCTATTCTCTTATTCGCTTATTCTCTAATTCTCTAATTCTCTAATTCTCTAATTCTCTTATTCTCTTATTCTCTTATTCTCTTATTCCCTTATTCCCTTATTCCCTTATTCCCTTATTCCCTTATTCCCTTATTCCCTTATTCCCTTATTCCCTTATTCCCTTATTCCCTTATTCCCTTATTCCCTTATTCCCTTATTCCCTTATTCCCTTATTCCCTTATTCCATTATTCCCTTATTCCCTTATTCCCTTATTCTCTTATTCTCTTATTCTCTTATTCTCTTATTCTCTTATTCTCTTATTCTTTTATTCTTATTATTATCTGAGTTTTAAGTTGAAATCCATGGAAAAAAGGCCTCCAAAATATACGTGAATATTTTTAAAGACCGGTAATGAAGACAGAAAATCTAACGAGTCGCCCACGCCTGCATTAATGCGCCTCCGAGATAATTTCCAATTGATCATATAAAACAAATCTATTGGTTGTCACAAGCAATTTGTAGTAAATAATAGTTGCCAGTGGTATTTGCGGGATATTGATTGAAACAAAACACAGTTTATGGCTTTTTGCGAAAATGCAGATATCCTACCCGTAAAATATTACCTTAATGCAAATGACTTTGCATTATAATTTAATACCTTTCATTAATAACAGTGACAGTCGATTTGCATTAATTTTAATTAATGCTTCTAATATTTTAAAAATTATTAATCTGATATCTGTCAGTATTAACCAGCAATTACTATTTAATCGTAACGAGTATAAATTTAATTACTAATCTAAGATAGCATTTCGGAAGTCCATTAAACAGTGAGTGATCAGAGAATTAGATATATCGGCAGGATTAATTATCTAGTAAGAAGCAAGATGACGGATCAGGTTCTGTTGTGCTCAAAATTTATTAACAACGTTTTTCAAATTCTACCGGCTGCGCCATTTCCTCTTATTTTTAACATTTGAAACAAAAATTATCACAAACTTGATAATCTTCTACCGAAGTTAAAATGACGATTAATAATCCCTATACACTTATTTCTGTTCGTGGATAATAGGCGGTATTAATCGATGTCCAGGACCGATCACGTTAATATTCCCTACTTGTTTTACATTCATTAGTCAGACAGTAGCTATATGACATAACGCGTGATGTAATAAGCCGGCACAGAGGAAGACCAACTGTACCGTGAACATCGGAAATGGGATGGGTTTTAATTGTGAAAAGGGCTCGCCCATAAACCAATTTGACCTCAATTTAAAATGCTCCTAATACCCGACCCTTTTTTTCCGGCGGTCCTTCACGTGTATATATTTTCTTTGAAATCGGAGCACTAGCAATATTTAATAAGTAAATTATACAGTGGATAATGCGATGCTTTACAAGTGGGTACAGCATCCCGGATGTATCACTATATTAGAATTAGGTACAAAAAAAATTTGATTACATTTTGGCAGGTAGATTGAGCAGCCCAGATCCTCGCCGTGATTATTATAATTTAAATTACGAAAAAAAATTAAATGGTCTGTCGAGATTCACGCAGAATTAGGTTCGCATTCACAACTAGAATTTCTTCCGACTAGTTTTAAAAGCAAAACTTTAATTAGTTTATCGAATTAATTTTATTGTTTATTATGTAGATCAGTTGTTTTAGGCAATGTTTAAGTACTGCGCTATCAGCTGCTCCATTTAATTTATAAATCGGTTTAAATACCGGGTGGCCCCGAAAGTTTTTCTGTAAATAATACTTTCGGAGCCACCCGGTATATTGGGAGAGGTTTCTCATTTTTACCACCTCGTATTTATACATTGCGATTATTTTTTATTTACGACGTAGATGCACGTTTATGGTTTCTAACGGGTCGCATCTCGGAATCCACAGATCATAATAAAATTACGAAAAAGATTTATAATGCAAGGAAAATCAAAGCTAACCTCTGCCTAGTTATGTAGGAAGCAATGGAGTTTATTATTCATTTTATGCATAAAAGTCGCGAATACAATCTGGTTTTTATGATTTTGGATGCTGCTAACGTCATAAAATGGCAATAAAATAGTTACGTCTATTATCTCACAACAGTTATACACTGGCAAACAAGCGTTTTGAGCAAAAATAAATACCTTATAGCTTAACAGTTTAACGGTCTCGTCTAAAATGTAACTGTACTCGCAATTCCAATTAGCTTTGCCTTCTTCGGGCCTGCAAAATCACGCGCACATTTTCCAAAATCTACACCGTTTATAGCCTATCCGACAAATTCGCCTAAAATAATATTACTCGAGAGAATTTTCCTTTTCGGAAAGTGCACCTAAAGCACCTAAATTCTAAAAGAATACAAGCACCCTTTCCTTCATGTATTCATCGGAAACAAATACCAGCCACACGTAGCGGAGCGGATTCTGCTCCGCTTCCTTTTCTGATATTCGCAAAGTTATCGATTCGCACCTGATTTACATGCCGTAATTTTTCACATCTTATATTTCCCAGAACAATTGACGTAGGACCCGTCTAGGAGAACATGAATATGATAATGAGGTGCACTGAAAACACCGCGTAATTTATTACAGCCCGGGTCACGTGACTTCAGGGAGCCGAAATAAACAAATTACAGTCGCCGCCAGCGTAAGGAATTTACATAAGATGTACATACGTACGTTAAGATATCGACAGGCGTGTCACCTAAATTATAATTATCGTGAACGTACAGACGGATAAATAAATCGAAATCTTGGATGGTGGGTGTTGGTGGTAATAAATGCCGTATTTATTTGTTTTCGAAGCGTCAGTTGCTTGTACGAGAACAGTAATATATATATATATTTTTAAAAATAATGCTTGAATTATTTTCAATTTTCCTGTTGAGGTTTAGTACCTTCGCAAGGTAGCATATTAGGACAAAAGCTGCTAACCATTATTAATTTGCTTTAGGTGTGCCACAGGGAGGTGTGCTAAGCCCAGCGCTGTACGAGGCTCTAATTAAAGCATTCAATTATACTGTTTTGCCGAACCACTTTGTAACGATTTAAGTTGCAATTCGTTGCAGCAGGTTATAGTTTCTATTTTGCGTATTAAAATATGACTCCTCACTACTGACAACCCTCTATTAGCATTTGATCGGTATGTAGTAGAAAAATACAACAAAAACGCCACAGCGGATGAACGTTGTGAACGAGGCTCGTCCCGGGCTAGAGAGAGCGTCTCTTGCCTTTCGAATTTTACCTAGGTAAGTCATACATTTCTTGTAGTCGCTTAAATATCGCTATTCATAAAATTTGCTTATTAATTATTGCTTCAGCTTTATTGTGCTATAGTAAAAATAATAATTTGTCAAAATAATTACCGTATCTCGTATTATTTCCATGTTTTGGATTATTTTCAGATAATTACCCAGTAGACCTGTTTTTTAAGCACGTGGATGGGTATTCCCATTTCCGTTTTACCGTATCTTGTCTAAAGTAGACGTTTTCGTGGTTCAATTATTGTTAATTGACACGTTATACAATATTTAAATTGTATAAATTATCGCTGTAAGTGAAACTTGCAGATTATCGTTATTTCGTACATAGAACAATTTCTGTGTGGATTTTTATTGTTATTAGGTTCGACTGTGGTTCATATAAGCTGGAAAAAGGAGAACTACATTGGTTTTGGATAGTCAAGGAAGTCCACTTGAGACTTCGGTTTTTGCCGAATTTATTTACTGTCCGGAGCTACAGATTTCTGTCAAGGAGCTTCCAAAGCATACGGGGTAAGTGATCTATAGTATTTTTTTCTTCTCTTTGAAATAATCAATTTGTAGTACATTTGATCACTTGCTTCGGATGTGACAGAAGTCCGATTTTCTGGCTTCCTTTTTTCATCATATTCACGCTATCACAGTTCTATATCGATTTTATTATTGACAAATTATTATTATTAGTTCATTCCTTAATTTTCGTGTAAGTTACAAGAGTGTAGATTTACCTTGGTTTTACGTATTTCCTGCCATTTTGAATTAGGCATAAGTTCTTTCATTTTTGTCCGTCGGAAAGCGAAAGACATTATCGGTATTTCATATATTAATTTTAGTTATTTTTACCGTTAAACTATTAGTAAAATATTAACTTGAAATCTTTATGTGTGCTAAAATTTCGAATTTATTTCAATATTGTGATTATTGTTACCAATTATTTTGTTATTAATATTAAATATCTGAACCTTTAAAGTTATTACTTCATTAACGTTTCTAAGTTTAAATTGTCCCGTACAAATCTGACATTACATTATAGTCCTTTAAAAATTACAGTCTCCTCATGGTTTTCAACCTATAGGACAAATTCAATCAAGTTAGGTTATTTGTTAACGAACTGTTAGTGAAGTTTTGCAACCTTACTAAATTCTCGTGTTCGAATTTTAGTATTATCTTGTTAACAATTCAATTTTTTTAGTAATTGGTGTCAGATACCGTATTTTTATGTAAATTTGGGCATTTTACAATATCTAATATCTTGTGTCATTTTGACAATTTTTTTCTTTTGTAACATTAAGAAATATTAATTTTGTGAATTTTATCTAGTAATTTAACTATATTGCCGGAACTTTGTTATTTTTTCATCTACCACTAGTTGAAATAATTTTCAACCTATTTTTATTTCTCTATTTCCTTTTCTCAACTGTTCTGTCTTTATTTCATGACATCTGGCTTTCTGGAAATTTGACTGACTGGAAATCGATACTGAGTTAACAACATCAGAAGTAAGGAGATATTGGGTGTTCCCGAAAAGTAACAAATTTAGTTGGAACCTGGACACTCTGGACTGAGCAAGAGTGTGGAGACAGGATCTCGCAACCTTTTCATCAACCTCGAGTACTCGCAGGATTCATCGCTACTAGGAGAACCCCTTCCGTCTCAGTTCATTCCCGTCGAGTAAGCCTTTACAACAGTAAAACGGACAGACAGAGAAATTGGTTAAATTGTAATTTTTATTCAAATTTTTTGCTCATATTTTCAATATTTTTAATTATATTTAGTTCTGAGGCATTGTTTATTGTAAAGAATTTGTAAGATTAAACTTGTTAAATTCACAGCTTTCTTTTCTTTCGAGTTTATGTAGTAAATACCTAATTGTGTTTTCGATAACCTTTTGTGTATTTAGTTATAAATACTCTGGCGCCCATATATTGCTCTCAATATTATCTCAGTACTCTAAAACAAGGCTTCACCGAATTCACAACTACGCTGTAGCTAGCTGGAGCTAATTATTTGGCTGCACTTGGAATTGGGCCAATTCAATTCACAAGTGTCGTTGCAACTTATAATCTATTCACTGTTGAACAACTTAAGAACCAAAAAGTGTTCGAAAACTTTTTTAGTTCTCGAGTTTGACACGTTAATCCCTAAAGTTCATTTACCTTTGATTGAAACGATTTAAAAAAAAATATCCGTTTCTTGCACATCAGGGAATAATTTAAAAAAAAAAGAACAAAATAATATATTACTTAGTGAAAATTTTGGTTAAACCCACAGTAAGTAATAAAGAATACTCAACAATTCAATTGTGCAAATGAATACTTACTAAAGAGTGATGTTTATTAATTGTAAAATGTAAGTTCAAGTAAATAAATTTGTTTTGCGAGATTAATCGTCCACCTGATGAGCTACTAATAGCGAAAGAATATGTACATCTTCTTGTGGACTTCGTTTTTTAATTGGTGACCATAATGAATGAATTTTGTGGTGAGTTAAAAAAAAAAATTTAATAATTTGTTTTTAGACGTTTTGAATTTTATAATTTTTAATCCAATATTCATCATGTATTAAAGAAAGTCCAATGAATTTAATAATAGCATGTTTAGAGATGAAACATCAATATAAGTATATCAATTTAGATATGTTTGTTATTATTATGCTCGTATAAAGCCTAAACAAAGACATTTATAGAGGGTTAAATAATACAAGAAAAAGTGAATCACGCAAAGTTTGACACGGCAATCCCTAAAGTTATTTTCCTTTTGATTGAAACAATAAAAAAATATGTTTCTTGCACATCGGGGAATAATTAAAAAAAAAAAGAACACAATAATATATTACTTAGTAAAAATTTTAGTTAAGCCCACAGTAGGTAATAAAGAATACTCAACAATTCAATTTTGCAAATAAATACCTACTAAAGAGTGATGTAGAACAGAGTTATATAATACAAGAAAAAAGTGAATCACGCCAAGTTTAACCGAAACATAGGTAGTAGAAGTTAATTTTAAAAACCAAATCCTCAGAGGATCCAACTAAATCCACCTTGTTATCCTCTTTCGTCGGTGTGCTTTTTGTCCTTCCCTTACAACATGTCTAGCCCTTACTTCTCAAATAAATTCCAGTTAAAAGGACACAACTCAGGATACCTACAATAAATGAATGAGTGCAAAGCAGCTCGAATGCGAACTCTACAGGTAAAGTTTGTAATTGAATCCCTGGCAATAATTGAATTCCGTTGCAAAACATTCGACATGAGATTACGGTGCTTCCATGTAACCAGACCAATTATTAAATACATTAATACGTTCTCAATCTAAGTACGCTTACGGCCGTTAACGTGATTAAAGAACTTCCGACAATTTGCATCGTCATTTCTCCCGTGTTGGAAATATACGACCAGATGTATGCCAAAAATTTTGTTTGATGCACCTTGTATAATGCAATAAAAACGGTACAGCTTGCACTTCCAAATATTTGAAATTGTTATTTTCAGGTCAGCGCACGCATAACTTCCCAAATTAAGATATTTAGTAACAAATTTCCAGTCCTGTCGCCGTTTTAGTGGACAATTTATGGCATGCGTTTCTTGGGCACCTAGTAATAACATAACTGTAAAAAAAAAACATTCTAATAAACACCTCATTAAATATTTTAGTGCCTGATAGTACATATTTAATATCAATGTCTTTATGGCCGGCTGATTTATTTGAACTGATATGATCCTGTCCGATTACAAATAGCACAAACCGCTTGTACAATAATAAAACTGATAGTCGAGTAAATAAGGTGATTTGTAACTATAAGCACATGAATATTTCTACGCACCTGCGTTAAGAGGTTATAAATCAGAAATCATAACCATTTTTATTAGTCGTATGGCGCGTCAAAGAAAACGCACCAGCTTATAGTTTCCGATAAACAACACTGGTCTTCCTAATTGTATCATTTGTTTCCTTTTTCTATTGCATTTGTCAGCAGATTTCTAAAATTATAAATATTGGCTTGGCAGTAGCGCCAAAATTCGTACACCAGTGATAGAGGAAGAATCCTTTTGATTTTGAAAAAACCTTTTCTAATTTATTTGTAACAAATCATAAAGAATTTCACGAGAAAAGTTTTGCTACGCTCCTTCTGACTAACGGCAAAATCTCAACTTTCTAAGACTTTTGGATAAAGGATAGAGGAAATGGTAAGTATTATGATTTTCGAAAGACCTAGAGGAAAATCAACCTTACCAAACAAGCCACAACTACAAATCCTGGTAGGAGTTACGTTACATCCTCAACCGCATTGTAGTATATTAAGAGGCGTTTTATCGCAGCTATAAATAGATTTTGACGTATGTTTTCTATAACGTTGTATTACATGTTTTACTCAGGAATCTATTGCATCTGATTTTATATTTATGACTGTATCTCCCATTCTGAAAAAGGCCTTTGAATGGGATGGAAAGCAAATTCACAAAGATGCAAACTCCCAGAATGTATTTATTCGTCCCCATTTCACAGCGACTTGTTCGTCGCTTATCGATAATTCCTCGGTGTATTATTCACACCAAATGGGAATCGACGGCGTATTTAAAACGGCGCATACATATTTATACAATTTGGGAGATTTAAATTTCAAATTCCGCTCTGACCATGAAAATTTAACCGGTGATTTTTGCTGAAAACGTAAACACGCAGATTGTCAAGGCCACGTGCAAATTGAGGCTCGTGAAGGTGGCCGGAGGAGCTTTATTGGAAATGCATTCGGTGTAACGGTAATGATCCAGTCGACAACATAAACGAAGATGGTATAAAGTATTGCAAAACGTTAGGGACAGCTTCAAGAAAATGCGGTAGAGTAAAAAGTCAGATCAACCATGTAATAGAGAGAAACCATATGGGAAAAATCACTCACGTGAGAAGTATAAAAGGAGAGGAATCAGACTTTGATTACTATCTAGTCAAAAATCGAATAGAAAATACCAAAATCACAAAAGACCCAAAAAGGGAGGAAAAAGTGTGACATAGAAGTGAGGAGTACCAAGATGAGTTGAATAAAAGATTGGAGAAAGTAAAAATGACGAAGGACATGTAGAATTAATTAAAGCAGATGCAAATCAAGCAATTTTACCAGCAAAAATGGGACAAATGAAAGACTGGTTTGATGAGGAGTGCAAGAGAGCCGCAGAGAAAAGAAAAGACTAAAAACTTATGCTATGAAACAATAATTTGAAACTAAGATTTGAAAGGCCATGTAGAGCAAAAAACTCCAATATAATGAGACTGAAGAAAATGGAGGAAAAGTTCCAAAACAAAGAAGATGGATCTTTCTACTAAGAAATTTAAAACAATAGAGAAAGAACAATGTTACTTAAAGAACAAAGAAGGAATACTAATAGCAGAATACAAAAAAATACTAGAGGAGTGACAAGGAGACGGAATGAATATAGAAGAAACAATAAATGAAGAAATAGATGACAAAATATAAAAGCTTCGAGATATAACACAAGCCCAGGAGGAAGTAAAACATCAGAAATGCCAAAACAAGGAGTGAGCCTCCTACGAGAGAAAATCAGTGAAATGATAAAACAAATCCGGAGAAAGAGCAAAAGCCAGAGGACTGGATATAATGAGACTGAAGAAACTGGAGGAAAAGTTCCAAAACAAAGAAGATGGATCTTTCTACTAAGAAATTTAAAAAAATAGAGAGAGAACAACGTTACTTAAAGAACAAAGAAGGAATACTAATAGCAGAATACAAAAAAATACTAGAGGAGTGACAAGGAGACGGAATGAATATAGAAGAAACAATAAATGAAGAAATAGATGACAAAATATAAAAGCTTCGAGATATAACACAAGCCCAGGAGGAAGTAAAACATCAGAAATGCCAAAACAAGGAGTGAGCCTCCTACGAGAGAAAATCAGTGAAATGATAAAACAAATCCGGAGAAAGAGCAAAAGCCAGAGGACTGGATATAATGAGACTGAAGAAAATGGATGAAAAGTTCCAAAACAAAGAAGATGGATCTTTCTACTAAGAAATTTAAAAAAATAGAGAAAGAACAACGTTACTTAAAGAACAAAGAAGGAATACTAATAGCAGAATACAAAAAAATACTAGAGGAGTGACAAGGAGACGGAATGAATATAGAAGAAACAATAAATGAAGAAATAGATGACAAAATATAAAAGCTTCGAGATATAACAAAAGCCCAGGAGGAAGTAAAACATCAGAAATGCCATAACAAGGAGTGAGCCTCCTACGAGAGAAAATCAGTGAAATGATAAAACAAATCCGGAGAAAGAGCAAAAGCCAGAGGACTGGATATAATGAGACTGAAGAAAATGGATGAAAAGTTCCAAAACAAAGAAGATGGATCTTTCTACTAAGAAATTTAAAAAAATAGAGAAAGAACAACGTTACTTAAAGAACAAAGAAGGAATACTAATAGCAGAATACAAAAAAATACTAGAGGAGTGACAAGGAGACGGAATGAATATAGAAGAAACAATAAATGAAGAAATAGATGACAAAATATAAAAGCTTCGAGATATAAGAAAAGCCCAGGAGGAAGTAAAACATCAGAAATGCCAAAACAAGGAGTGAGCCTCCTACGAGAGAAAATCAGAGAAATGGTAAAACAAATCCGGAGAAAGAGCAAAAGCCAGAGGACTGGATATAATGAGACTGAAGAAAATGGATGAAAAGTTCCAAAACAAAGAAGATGAATCTTTCTACTAAGAAATTTAAAACAATAGAGAAAGAACAACATTACTTAAAGAACAAAGAATGAATACTAATAGCAGAATACAAAAAAATACTAGAGGAGTGACAAGGAGACGGAATGAATATAGAAGAAACAATAAATGAAGAAATATATGACAAAATATAAAAGCTTCGAGATATAAGAAAAGCCCAGGAGGAAGTAAAACATCAGAAATGCCAAAACAAGGAGTGAGCCTCCTACGAGAGAAAATCAGTGAAATGATAAAACAAATCCGGAGAAAGAGCAAAAGCCAGAGGACTGGATATAATGAGACTGAAGAAACTGGAGGAAAAGTTCCAAAACAAAGAAGATGGATCTTTCTACTAAGAAATTTAAAAAAATAGAGAAAGAACAACGTTATTTAAAGAACAAAGAAGGATACTAATAGCAGATTCAAAAAAATACTAGAGGAGTGACAAGGAGACGGAATGAATATAGAAGAAACAATAAATGAAGAAATAGATGACAAACTATAAAAGCTTCGAGATATAACAAAAGCCCAGGAGGAAGTAAAACATCAGAAATGCCAAAACAAGGAGTGAGCCTCCTACGAGAGAAAATCAGTGAAATGGTAAAACAAATCCGGAGAAAGAGCAAAAGCCAGAGGACTGGATATAATGAGACTGAAGAAAAAGGAGGAAAAGTTCCAAAACAAAGAAGATGGATCTTTCTACTAAGAAATTTCAAAAAATAGAGAAAGATCAACGTTACTTAAAGAACAAAGAAGGAATACTAATAGCAGAATACAAAAAAATACTAGAGGAGCGACAAGTTGACGGAATGAATATAGAAGAAACAATAAATGAAGAAATAGATGACAAACTATAAAAGCTTCGAGATATAACAAAAGCCCAGGAGGAAGTAAAACATCAGAAATGCCAAAACAAGGAGTGAGCCTCCTACGAGAGAAAATCAGTGAAATGATAAAACAAATCCGGAGAAAGAGCAAAAGCCAGAGGACTGGATATAATGAGACTGAAGAAAATGGATGAAAAGTTCCAAAACAAAGAAGATGGATCTTTCTACTAAGAAATTTAAAACAATAGAGAAAGAACAACGTTACTTAAAGAACAAAGAAGGAATACTAATAGCAGAATACAAAAAAATACTAGAGGAGCGACAAGTTGACGGAATGAATATAGAAGAAACAATAAATGAAGAAATAGATGACAAACTATAAAAGCTTCGAGATATAACAAAAGCCCAGGAGGAAGTAAAACATCAGAAATGCCAAAACAAGGAGTGAGCCTCCTACGAGAGAAAATCAGTGAAATGATAAAACAAATCCGGAGAAAGAGTAAAAGCCAGAGGACTGGATATAATGAGACTGAAGAAAATGGAGGAAAAGTTCCAAAACAAAAGGGTACTAGCAAAGCTCGGATGGCAATATATATTTGTCTTACTCTTTTGCTGACGTCACCTGGCGGTCTGGTTGGGATGGAGCATGAGCTCAACTCATTTTTAAACGTCGTGACTTCAAGCGTCTTATACATATGTTGGCGCACTGCAGGCTCACACTGCAGTCCGTGCGTTTTCTTGCATAAGGAGTGATCGGATCAACGCCGAGATTATTGCATTCATCGCCGCATAATTTAAAAATGTATAAACGGAAAAGAAGCGGTCCAGAAAGCTTAATTTGAGGTAAATTAATGTTAGTTAAATTTTACCTGCCTGTTTTATACATTTAAAATTATATTTTAATTAAAACTAACAATATTTCGGTGCTAAAATTCACTTCGTTACAGGGTTACTATAAACAATAAATAAAATAGTAACACTAGTTCTTGGGAGGGCCGTCGAGTTTTCGTGCACATTGCACTCTCGGGCTAATGGGCCTGGTTGAATCTTATTATTATTACTATTATTGTTGGAGTGGCCATATTTCTGAACACTTTGAGGAAAGTAAATGCTTAAATTTGGAAGAAAGATTTAAACATCATTCAGTGTATAAAATTGACAATATCCAAATCCTCGATTATCTGTTAGAGGAAATTACAGCAAAATAAAGTCGTATATTTATTTTTATATTGAACAAACTATTTGGTGCCATCAAGTCAGAAATATAGCGAACTACGTATATACACGAAATAATGAAACGTTTCACTTAAAATCATGACTAATAGACGATTATATTAATATATTCGGAACAGCACCTCTGTGATTATTTTTTTAAATAAAGCTGAGTTATTTGTCAGTGAGCGTCATTTATCATTTAATAACACAATAAATGGCTTCACTCTCAAAGCCGCAGCCGTTCGGCTACATAAAATATTATATTTAATTACTTACAATAGTTCTATTATAGACAGTTTCTGTATTCATCGGGCAAAGTCACTTAGTAGACAACTTTTATTTGATACCACAAGTGAGCGATTTCAGCATCGTTCGTTAAAATAAATCATCATAACATAGAAGCCGATAGAATTCTAAAAAATACGTAGTTAATATTTAAAGGCTTGTACGATTTAAATTGAATGCCTCCATTACACAAATTATGGTCTTAAAGACCGTTTAACATTTTCTCCGACACTAATTATGTGATTTTCAAATTATTCAGATAAATCAAGCGCTAATCTCCAGCACTGGCCGGCCGAATTTACAGTTGTCGCTCTGGACTGGACTCTGGAGCATTATGAACGGTCTCACAACTACACTACAGTATTTCCTGTAACAGAGCAGCCCATGTTTTGAAATAAATATTTGAAATCCGATCATGGCTATAAAAACTCGGTATTGCACCACTTCTGGGTTGGCCAGAAGCAACCGTTCAGCGACGTGGACTTTAATTATGTACAGGGTGAGTCTACGATAAAGTTCAACAAAAAAAATGTTATATAGAAGTTGTAGATCAAAATTGCAAAATTCTAGTAAAATAAAAGATGCATATAGGGTAAATATATAATATATTCAAATTCAGTCGTGCAATTACAGAAGAAGCGCAAGGCCAATCGGAATAGCTCAAACGATATCCATCCCCACAAAGGGTCAACGACCGCGAACAGCCGCGACCTTAAGATAAGTGGTCGATTGCCGAAAGAGAATTTCTATTACGAAGCTAAAAGGCAATTTATGAATGGGACCCAGTACCCTATTCGGACGCCCACCAGTCAGGCCACCAGCAACTCATGAGACATTTGGAATGCGAAATATTTCAAAGTCAAATCCTCGTACTGTTGGAGATTCCTCTCGTGATCCGTTTTATTAAAATTAAATCCACCTTGATGAACCCAGTCGATACGTACAGGTATCTCTCTAACACGTTAATTAAAGCAGAGTTTATACTATTAATGTGCATTGTCGACTTGCTAGGGGGAAAGTGTAAGTCGTAAAGGCAAGACGCGAGATAATGGTTTCATAAGGATAATTAATTCTTGACAGTTCATGACGACTGTGTTAGCTCTTGCCTTGTTTGGCGAAGGAAACATAAATATCCTCAAGTAGAGAGTTGCGTTTTAATTTGAATTAGGGCCATTTATCGTTGCGCAGGAGATTGCCGACACGTTTATGTCGAAATAAATGCGGCCTGTTCAGTAAGACACAAATAAAGGACCATGCAATGGAAAAGTTGTTAGAAGA
This sequence comes from Rhagium mordax, assembly GCA_963680705.1. Lineage (NCBI taxonomy): Eukaryota > Metazoa > Arthropoda > Insecta > Coleoptera > Cerambycidae > Rhagium > Rhagium mordax. The sequence continues at coordinate 3,746,209 of OY796662.1, read as the reverse complement.
GAATTTAAAAATTATTTTTACTGTCCGAACCGCACAGTCAGGTATGTACTAACGGGTCTGGTAGATTAAAAAATTCCGAGCCATTTGCTCCTATTTATATTCGTATTATCTAAGTTTCTTCCATATGCCCAGTTTAAGTTTAAATTATGGCGATGACGACCGTCACTCGTGGCTTATCGCTTTTAATTTGAATTTGTTTAGTCGGAAGAGAACTACGATTCCGTGAGGAATTTTTAGGCAAGAGTCACGGCCGGTTCGAGGAGCAAAAATATGCTGGCACATAAAAAGTAGGTTTGAGGATCGACAACTTTTGACCAGGTGAAGTTTTTGTGGTTTTCAGATGGTCAGATGCATTAAAATTCAATTTCAAATGAAGCCCAAATACAAAGGGATATAGCAAAGCGTGTTTTTCTGTAAGATTCTTAAACGCTCCATTGGATTCGTGTTTGGGCTGGCAGCTGGCCAGAGTAAGCACTTTATGCCTCTTATAGGTACTGGGTCGCTTTCTCCTCTCCTTCTCGTATTTAATAATAATAATAATAATAACAATAAAAAAAAGATTCGTCAGAAAATCATATTTTGCTCCAATGTTGCGTTCCAATATATTACTTAAGGTGCAACTATTAACTATTAAAATATTGAAAAAGATAGTTATAATGTGACTTATGCTTATCTTGTTTATTTAGAACTTTAATAGCATACTTGACTTGCTAGTAAAACTACGGATTGTAAGAAAATAAAACTAAAAATCAAAAATCAGCAATAATTAGTTAACATGATGTAGTGTTCATTAAGTCGATTTAATTAACGTAATAATTTTAATTGCGTACGCAACATTGAATGTTAATTATTTCCTTATTTATTATTTTTAATTTGTGTACTTAAAAGTGACTTGCGGACGAGTCGGTTGACAGAGTTTTGATGGGATCATTATCTTGAATATATTGTATTAAATTAATAAATAAACTTCTCATGATATACAGGGTGTTAAGAAAAAGTACAGATTCTTTAGACGAAACTAATAGGAACGATTACATTACTCAACCCGCAATATTTAATATTAACAGCGGTTTTCCAACCACGATCTGGCACCATAGTCGACCGCACTCCTCGGCGGCTCCCAGCAAAAGCTGCGAATCTCCGGGCATTTACCTTAGCAAAAAAAACTCGCTCTCTTCTGCCAACCAAATTAGCAAAGATTGCTAATTTGCTGATGTGCTGTGTGCTGGGTATGCGGATGCACTTTTTTGGAGAATTTTAACAAGTAAAAAGTAGAATGCTGGAGATGTAAATTTTTAACAATTTTCCTTCTAATGTTCTTACAGCGTTATCTTTGATTTATTACTAAGTGCGGATGTAGCGCTGATTACCACGTCGATGGTAGTGTTTTTATGATATAAAAAGCTAATTAAAATTTAACTACAGTATCAAAAACTTAACTATCAACAAATATGCCTTATTGCACGGATTAACTGGAGGGTTAACAGACTGGGTAAGCACCAGTTTCAAATTCAATAGATTAGCATTAATTGTTGCTAATTGTCAAGACTAGCTGTTTTACCTGCACTATCAATTTTATTGGAATGCATCAACCGACTGGAGTTGTAGACTTTAAATTAATTAATCTGTACGTCTGAAGAGTTCATTACTTTGTTGCCATCGCCGATAGACAAATATTATCCGATTCATTATCAAACGTCGCTATAAATTAATTCTATTAGTTAATAAAGGCATATTATTGTGTTGCATAAATCATTTTCCAAAGCAACTAAAAGAAGAAGTTTACCCAACACTGCCGACGTTAATTTGCCTCAACGTCTCCCAGCAATTTTGCTCGAAAAAAGACTATAAACAGACTATAAAATGAGATGTATTATTCATTACGTAAGTTTTATTACGGCGATATTTTTCGTTTAAATTACAGTTCCGATTAATTTATTCACTTATGTTTTTGTTTGATATACTTTTAATATCTATAATTAAATAGCTTCGCATTCGATTTGCATAATTTGATTTAAATATCTAAAATAAATCACATCAAACGTTTACTCCTAATTTAAACGAGTTTATGCCCGTTATATGTAGCTTCGGAAGCGAAAAAAGATCGTGGATACGTGTACGTCAGTACTTTTTTATATATGTATATTGTAGTGATATAAAATCACGTATAATGTAAGTCATTTACTTACCAAGACATATAAGAAGTTTCTGTTGAAAAAGGAAACAGTTCAATTGCTAATCGAGAACCATATTATAAGCATTCCTAATTAATCGTAAAATATTCAAAAAGAACTTTCATTGCAAGGAAGCACTATTAAGTGTGTTGTATTGTAGTTAATAAGTATAGACATAACCTTAAATATTAAGCAGCAGGCAATTTAAAAATTCAAAGCCAGACATGAACTGTTTATGAGCACTTAATCAATTATTATGCTAGAATTCTTAAATAGCCACTCGTATTCTTCATTTTAAGTTAGCAGGGATAATATTAGTTGTACACAAAACTCAACGATCACTAACGTTTTCGATTTGTGAATGTTTAAAACTGCAATTTATTTCAAGGCTAAATTAAAGGTATAGTTGAAAAGATAAGGCAGTGATCTTTTATTTATTTGTCCATACTGAAGTATATGCAACATAGTATACATTTAACAGTTAACAAAATTTATGCAGTAAGTTAGGCAACACAAAATACAAATTAAATAAAATCCATTTAGGCAATATCAAGTGAATAAATCAAATTTCAATATATTCAAGGAACCCAGGTGAGCCTGAGAAAAGAGTAAAGTAAGTGAAATATTATGTTATTTGCTATGTACATAGAAACTAAAAATTAAAAATAAAAATTCAATATAACAAAAAATTAAAGTAGATTCCGAAAAATTTACAATAAATTTTCAATATAAAATAACATAGCAATATATACAGTGTGGTGCGCGATTTTATGACTCCGCCACTGTAGAGTCAAAACGGTGGGGAGAGTAGACTGAAGAAAGGAGTGCGCGCATCAGCAAGTGAGAGATCCAGATGGAGGACCGTGAAGTAAGGTCGGTAAAGGTTGCTGGCGTGTTTGTGAAAGAATTGTGGTGGTTTTCCTGGGGCCTCAGAGCTGTTAATGTTAGCAGGAAGTTATATGAACATCAAGGAAAGTGTGAGTACTGTTTATTATTTTGATTAACCCGTGATTAGTATGTATTATGTAAACCGACCCCTGACAAAGAAACAGAGCATCTCAACAGTTATAAACAGACATTGTTGAGGCCGTTTAATATACAAACGGTCATTGTGAAACCCGAAATTACACTGTTGAGCCCGGGTTCAGGCTCAACAACGTATCGAGGTGTATACCATCACTATTTGGTTAAATATGGACTTAGGAAACCGTACGCAAACTTTAAGGAGGGCTCAACAACGTACTATTCCCATCTTCGTGTATATCACAATTAGTAACAAAAGATAAAAAATGCGCTAAAATTTACTCATCTATCTTGGTTCTTAAGGGCGGGATCAACAGCGACCTGTTGATGTATCGGGCTCAACAACGTACCGTCTATAAGTATATACGTATATACAAGTATTTTTTTAAATTTTTAATACAGGGTTGCCTTTGCTAGGAATGACAGCCCTGCAAAGGACGTCAATCAGGACTGGCAAAATTATGTAGCGATCTAATCTTCCACGACCAATAAAAGGATTTAAGATCTGCATGGTAAGGAAATGGACAGTGAAACGTCATGTATCCGAGTTTTGCAGTTGACAACGTTATTTATTTGTTTCAGTACCGTACATCGTGTATGCCTCGCGCTGATAGAATGTTGTCTTTATTACGGCCAGAAAAAAGAACATGTTCCGAATGTTATAAAATTAATGAATTGTATATATTATAGATAAACCATTATAAAAAAGTAGCATTACGTGATGTGTGTTCGCAATAATAAACACTTTTTTTACTGCTATTTCCGCAACGGTTCTCACCAGATTGATATGATTTGTGGTAGTAATTTCTACGACTTTCGCGCCTTGGGTTTTCCAGATTTTTTCAAGAGATTCTCTGCAGGTTATTCTTGAACTTGAAATCGGTCGCCACTTGTTCATAATCGAGTTATTGCGCCTATCTGACAAAATCAAAAATCGTTGGCTGGATGTACAGTTAGTTTGGGCTTCGCTTGCGAAAAATACGTGTTCTTATTTGTTATTCTCAGTGTCAAACTGACGATTTATTGTGTTGTAAAGTTAATACGAGTCGAACCCACAGCTGGATTATTTAAATTAGTTTAATCAAGCCCACGCTTTAGTTGCATGAATTTACAAAATTCGAGCGACTAAATAAACACGTCGTATCTAGGAGCACTCTGATATCTACGCCACGATGTATATACTATTATGTTAGGGGGAATTTTTGTAATTCAATTTTTATTTTATTTCCTTTTTTTATGGTCTTTGTTCTTCTGTGCCCCACGTTGGGCGCCAATAAATGTTGTTAGGTAATTTTTAAGGAAATAATAATTTTAGATTTTTTTGAATTTTTATTTTTGAATTTGATTTTTGTAATTTGGAGGTAAGTTTGGATTTTAAATATATATTTTATTGCACGTTTAGATATTAATTTTTATATTTTAATGCATGCTATAATATTTATATATTTAGTTTTGAAGTTTTATTTTTCTTTTTCTAAAGTAGTTGTAAATAGTTTTTTTTTAAGGAAATATTTTTTGGTTCTTGTTTTTTTTTTTAATTATCGACTTTATGGCATACGATCAGTCCGCCACTGGGCAAAATTATCTCAATGTTTTATTAATAAGCGACAGTGCGTATGATTTTATGATTATTTAACGTGAAACTTACTGTAGGTTTGCTACAATTACTCTTTTACGTTTAGGAGCCTTTGGGGGTTCCCTTCTACCATCGAAGAAATATCTTACCTATAAATCTGCTGTTATGCTATTTTTAAATAAAGGTTATTTGAAATTCGTGCTAGTTTATTTATTTGGACTTCTTCGGACTTGGAGAAGTTAGAGATCTTTATCAGAATGAATGTTACTCTACTATTTGACAGCTAGATGTCTCTGAGTCTGCTGAATATTAGATATCCAGCTGAGATGAATTTATATGCTTTGGTTATTACAATTAAACATAGATGGCACTCAAAATGTTAGGTTTTATTGCACATATCAATTGATCAAAAAGAAATAACGTTCCTTATATCTAAATCCCTGCGATAATTAAAAACTAATTTAAACTATGACAAATTAAGAACTGTGCCCTGTTGACAAAATTAAATAAACTTATGGTTTCAGAGTAAGTTCTACACTATCTGGTTACAGAGTCTTTTAACTGCGCGACATTGGCAGTCCTGCTTTTGACACTTGCGTTGTGGGGCAGATATGATGGCTGATCGTTCTAGAATTTCTAGCACCGTTTACTGGATTTGTTTAAATCAAATAGGCCTTGGATGCATTTTGGAATTCGACTAATCAGATGGGTGCTTATTAATTAGAATGATTTTTACCTTAATTCCTTATAAATTGGAGTTGCTTTTCCGTTACTTTTTCGAATTTTCCTTTAACTCACTCTTGGGAAGTTCTGGGCACATAAACTTTTAATTTAAATTATAATTTTATCAATATATTTCCGGAGCGATCTGGATGAGGGTTTGCTTCTTTCACAGCCCAATAACAACTCTCTTTTGTTTTCGTTTCTAAGAAACATGCAGAAAATTTCTGTCATTATGGTTTGTATTTTTGCCTTTTTTAACTTTATTATGTAATTTTCTTATGAAACTATGGTATTTTCAGCATCCTTATCCCCTGACGAATTTGTGGATACCCATTTGTTTATATTACGTGAGATGAAATTTTGACCTGCCGTTCACTTCAACGAAACATCACTGAACCTTTCGAATATCACTACACAACACTTCTTAGGATCTAATTTACATCGTGTCTCGTCATTTGATTAGACTGGAGGTTTTACAGGTAAGTCTTACACTATTTAATTACATTTTTAAAGAAATTTATAGAAAGGAAATACATCTTTGTCTAACTGTCGTTTTGAAAGTCGTTCAAACTTTGTTTCAAGCATGTAACGAATAGCTGTTCTGTTATTGATTATTTTAAAGAAACATAGTACAATGCATTTACTATATTTACGCCTTTAATTTGTTTACGTTTGGTTTGTTTTAGCGTAGCTGACCCTTTGTTTACGTTGACCTCTTTTGCATCAACAGGTGTTCTACAGCTGATTTAGGAAGATGGTTCGCCGACATGACATTTTTTATTTGAAATTTGGGTGCAGTGAATGACGAACATGGGAAATGATTCTACTAAAACACATCTGGTAACTACCAATATAAGTAGTTGCTCACTGATTACTTCCAGACATTAACAAGAGATGCCCAACAACAGTCGATGTAAGTAGTAAATTAGGCGTTTCCCCAGTACGCTACTACTACCCTTTACTTACAAATTATTGTGTTCATAGAATAATAAAAGCGTGCTTTCCGCTTTTAGTCGTTAGAGCCATAATTATAGACATATCCTGACGATTGCAGCTGGTTAATAATTCATTTGACGTAACCCTTAATACTGCCGTAATTTACCCGAGCCGTTGGGTAAATCGCCCTGTTATTTGAACTCATCAAGAAGTATTTAAGAACACATTAGAGATACTGTTGTCCTGTAAGTCGTGGCTATAAATTATTACCTCCTAGAAGCACGAACGCGAAGGTGTCTGGTCTTGATTTAGCGCTATCGTAAAATAAATCGGTCCGTACAGAAATATACCGGCGAGTGAAAAAGTGACGGATTATAGTGGGTACCAAGTCAGCAGCTCGATAATTGGTTTTATTGTACTGGAAGGTTTGCAAGTTGCAGACAATGGTGTTTTAGAAGATTCTGATACCTGAGAACAGGATTAAAAAATATGGCTTTGAGGGCTTATAGTTATCTTTGCGTTTGGGCTCATTACACCCATTTTCCTAAATTTATCTTACGAGCCTCCTTTGGTGATAATTCGTTGGCATTTCATAACGTATTTATGGCCACAGTATCTGAACACTTTCTCTGTGTCGTTGTGGTTACCTACAAATATCCAAATCTACGATTAGGGACAGTTGTCTCCGCGTTTTTCAGGGTTCTGCATATGCTAACACAGAACAAAAACTAATAAAAGAAACAAATACCAGTCTCGGTCTTAGTTTTTACCGTCCTCGGACAAGTCAAGCATAAACATACTACCTCTGGTTTTTACAAATCCCATCGCTGATGCTATAAACCTAAGTGTACTTAGTAATCACAATCCAAGGTAAATACGCCCTGACAAGCAGCATTTTCAATTTGTCGGAAGCACTCCCGAGCCTGTAAAACAACAAATGTTTAGAAACATTTCAGGGTAAATTGAATCTAAAATAGACTTTGTTGCGGCAAACTATTGTGCAAACCTAATTATATGTTGCTCGCTGGGATTAAATTGGAATAAGTTTGTTTCCACCGGCTATTGTTCTAGTCTGTTAAAGAAATACCAACTCATAACTCAGTACGTCGAAATTTGAAGATACCCTGTAATGACTCTGCCTCGAGCCATCGCAGTGGGATTAAATCAAGAACACCTTGTTAAGTTAGTATTTCACGAACAATTCTTCGACTGGACTATGATGTAATCTATATAGCATTACAGTTATTACCATTCCTGGTGTCAAAGCGAGGCAATATTATGCTTTATATGTACAAAGTATAGGACTCTATAATTTTCCGCATTAATCTGTAAAGTCGACAACAAGCTGCGTGAAAAATAAAACTTGTTCTGTTGCGGCTCGGAAGTACTGTTATATTTTGCCATATCTCACACTCGCACCGTCAAAGAGTCTGTATAAAGACGTCAAGAATGTATTCGATAAAATTTATGATATTTCATTATCGAGTTAATTGTTAATTATATTTTGTTTGCGCAATTTCTCGTGCGATCGTAATTATTAATTACGCAAAAGCTATGCCCATAAGTAACACGTCGAAATTCTCATACCGTAATAAAATCGGACAGCGGGAATGCTGCAAATAAAAATTCCGCACATCGCAGTAATAAAAAAAATTAGCAAATCGCGTATTAAATATACCCAAATATTTTAGCAACAGTATAACAACGTTTGTAGTAGCTTAAAAATAGCCATAATATGCTGTATAAAATAATTGTACTCACGTGTATTCTCTTCCTATGTAAAAATTACATTAGGCGATGGTACTTACCTAAAACAAAGAAAACGAATTATTATTAATAATACAGACATTTAAATCATTGAAGCAGAATCTCCTCACCGAATATTAATTTTAACATATAAAGTGATCCTTATACTCTTATAAGTGACTCTTATCTCTAGATAAAGTGGTTATTATATTCATATAAAGTGGCTGTTATAAAAAATGTGCACTGAAGCATCTTCTCACCGAACACCATTTTCAAAATACACTCATATAAAGTGGCTTTTTATTCATATAAAGTGACTCATATCTTCAAACAAACTAGCTAACTTGTTACTCATTTAAAGTGGCTATTACAAAATAATGAACGCTGTTACCTGGATAAAAGAGAAAGAATTGTTATGTAGTTTGATTCCGAGTATTTTTATATCATGGAAGCGAAATCTCCTCACCGAACATCATTTTTAAAATACACTCATATAAAGTGCCTCTTATACTCTTACAAGTGACTCTTATCTTTAGATAAAGTGGTTTTTATATTCATATAAAGTGGCTGTTATAAAAAATGATCACTGAAGCCGAATCTCCTCACCGAACACCATTTTCAAAATATACTCATATAAAGTGGCTTTTTACTCATATAAAATGATTCATATCTTCATACAAACTGGCTAAATTGTTATTCATTTAAAGTGGCTGTTATTAAAAAATGAGCGCTGTTACCTGGATAAAAGAAAAAGATTTGTCATGTAGTTTGATTCCGAGTATTTTTTTATCTTTGAAACAGAATCTCCTCACGGAACATCATTTTTAAAATATACTCATATAAAGTGACCCTATACTCTTACAAGTGACTCTTATCTTTAGATAAAGTGGTTCGTATATTCATATAAAGTGCCTGTTATAAAAAATGAGCACTGATGCCGAATCTCCTCGCCGATTACTATTTTCAAAATATACTCATATAAAGCGACCTTTTACTCATATAAGCGATTCTTCTCTTCATATAAAGTGACTCTTGTACTCTTACAAGTGACTCTTATCTTTAGATAAAGTGGTTCGTATATTCATATAAAGTGCCTGTTATAAAAAATGAGCACTGAAGCCGAATCTCCTCACCGATCACTATTTTCAAAATATACTCATATAAAGTGAACTTTTACTCATATAAGCGACTCTTCTCTTCATATAAAGTGGCTATTATACTCGCATAGAGTGACTCTGGTCCTCATAAACTGGCGCGATTTTTATTGTCGGAATTTAACAAAATAATTGTTTATTTATTGGCATTTAATGAGGATATAATTAAATACTCAACTTTTGTACCACCTGTAGAGCCATTATGGAAATATAAAAAAATATAGAATTTTCCCGCCAAGCACCACTTTAAAAATATACTCATATAAAGTGATTTATATCTCTCTATAAAGTGCTTTTACAATCATATAATAACTTTTAGACAATATTCGTATAAAGAACTCTTATCTTCACAATAACTACTTCTTTATGCTCATAAAATAACTTTTTTTATCGTATAAAGTGGCTCATAAACTCATGTAAAGCATCAAGTGAACACCTTCACAAACGATAGTTTTTCTAAAAGCATTTCCCCAAATGCCGGTTTTAAAATGTACACATATAAAGTGACTTATCTTCAAATGCGATAGCTTTTACCAGAGACTTGAGGTAGTCTCTGTTTTACGCTAATATAAAGTGACTTATCTTCAAATGAATTGTCTCTTATACTCATATAAAATTACTCTTATCGTTGTTATATAAAATGGCTCTTATACTTATGGAAACTAACACGTTATAATATGGTATTTTCTCAGACAAATATATTTGAAATGTTCTAAGCAGGGTTTTTAAAATATACTCATATAAAGTGACTTATTTTCAAATATAGTAGCTTTTACGCTAAGTTAAAGTGACTCTTATTTATCTTCAAATAAACTGCCTCTTATATTCATATAAAGTGACTCTTATCGTCATATAAAGTGGCTCTTATACTCATATAAAAGTATCGTGTATCACCATTTGATATATTTTCTTTAAGTTTGATGGTATTTGATTTCGAACACAACTCGTATAAAGTGATTCTTATCTTTATATAAAGTGGCTCATATACTCGTATAAAATATCAAGTACCTATAACATTATTATATATCATATTTTCTCTAAGATAAAAGTATTTGTTATCTTTCACACTGAAGCTTTTCCTCCAAGTGGCAGTTTTGAAATATACTCATATAAAGTGACTTATCTTTAAATACAGGAGCTTTTATCAGAGACTAGGTAGTATCTGCTTTTGCGTTAATATAAAGTGACTGTTATCTTCAAATGAATAGTTTATTATATAAAGTGACTGTTACATTCATATAAAGTGACTTAAACGCACACTAAATGACTCTAATATTCATATAAAGTGACTTTTAAACTTATATAAAGTGACGCTTTGTAAAGAAGAATATTTGTTGTGAATTTCATAGATTTCTTTGCTTAGCTCTTGTGTAATAATTTGTACAGTGTTTTTGATTTAGAACATATTTTCATGCACAAAAACACAAAATTATGTTTTTAAGTCTTCTGTATCTTCTAAGAGTATAATCGATAATGATAATGGATTATGAACGGCAAACCTCGATAATCATTGCCAAAGGTAATAAAATACAAGCATTAAGTTTCTAGAGGCTCTTATTCCTTGACAGCCATTAATTCTCTACATCTATAAATTAAGATGTTAAGAGAAATATTAATAAACCTAATACCTTCATCTAAATGTTATATTTGCGGTCGGGACCATATTGCACATTATTTATTACTTCCTATACACAACAATTTCATGCATTTGCGATTAATACTGCTATCGTAAATTTGCGTGTGTCCCGTTATGTTCCATTTACCGTAATCGTCAGAATTTAGAAATATAAAACATGAAAGTGTAAAATAAGACCTATTTCATGCCGCATCAGCCATATGGTGCTGGAAGGATATAAAATATTGGTAACTTATTAAAATAGAGGTTTCGACCTGTACTAATTGCGGCGTATTGAGTTTCTTGATAATTTGCACGCAAATAACGCGGTGCATAATTGCTTCTACCTTAAAAATTAGCTTAATGATTAACTAGCTAGGAAATAATTGAACTATTTAAATACTGTTTGTTTTGTGTTAATTACCTGTAGATTTTTTTAACGAAGTGATTTTGTTATCTCATTGGTCGCCGCGTTATATAATAGGAGAATTGACACTTCATTGCGTGAAAACGATTGGAGTCTCAACGATCCAGCCGACAGTACATATTAGGAGAATTGACACTTCTTTGCGTGAATACGATTGGAGTCTCAACGATCCAGCCGACATTATATAATAGGAGAGCTGACCCTTCATTGCGTGAAAACGATTGGAGCGTCACCGGTAGAAATAAATTAAATACGTCTTTTCACTAAATTAGTTACTTTGATGCGGGCCCGCATTCCAAAGGACTCCTTTGGGACTTCTTTGCGCATTATAAGAGTAAATATTCTGAAGGGTACTGCCCATACGTGCGTAAATGTAAATAAACTTGTGAGACTTTGAATTTCAACTTTCCCTAATCTATTAAAGTAAATGTTTGCTATTAATTTACAAGAAAAATTCTTGTCAATTCGACTTTCCTTTTGCCACAAATACTTAAACGGCTTGATATTTGGAAGGAAATAACTGCAGGAACGTGAATAATCCTTACGCACGCATACTCATCTTTATGGCAGGACGCAATACTATTAAAACTGAATTTATAACCTCCTCAGTTGCAATTACCGGTGAAAGTTATTGCATATAATATTTTAATGCATATTATCAGAAAAAGTTACTAGAAAGTAATAGCAATGCGTTTAATTAGGATCGGATCTTATCGGCTTAATTTTAAATTATTTCGTCATAAACACTATATTTGCATATGGATCTGCAGTTCTTCAGATAATAAATTTCGTCGTATTTAGCACGATGATAATTTTATACACATGCATGTGCACATTAGTATTAGTAAGTTTTTTCTTAATAACAGAAGGACAGGACCACCAAGAATATGCGTGGGAATGTTGTAGGAAATGCTCATTCGTTTTGATATTACCTGCGAAAAACATAATTCCAATAGGACTTGCTTAGATAAGAAATTCACAAGTTTTACGTTTACTTTTTTTTTTTATATTAAAATAATCTGCATTAACATGCTAAGGAAATTGAACAAATATATAAAAATGAATTAACAGAGTTTGTTGATACCGCTACATATCCTCTTAAATTATAGTTTCATGTAATAATACACAGGCCAATCAGTGGCATGATTTGTGCATTATTTTAATTAACTATTCCAGCATCGCAATCCACTCGTATTTTCTGCAAAAGAAACTTGTTATAATTCCAAGAGCCTTTCACTTCAAACTTGAACTAGCGTTCGGTTGATCAACTTATTCCTCTGTCATTGGTCTTTCTTTTATTGTAGTAATAAGCGACTCAAACGCTCTGCTAGTTTTTAACGTGCCATTCCGTTATTTACTATTTTAACAACTCGATGGTCATTTTTTATCCGAGTACGAGAGCGAACGTCTGCATTTTTTTCGTCGAGATGTTATTTATGAGGACTTCCTCGTCTTCTGGAGAAATATCAGGTGAGGCGGTTGAGGCGAACAGGCTTTTAACACATAGTTCGGTGTCAGGCAATCAGCGTCAAATATGTTCGTCATTCGTTAAGCTGCGGATTTGAATTTAATATCGCTAATGTGTTTGCTTAATCAACTCTGGCAATAGCGTTTTTTCTGTCGCATAACGTCAATAATTCGGGATTTTCAATTATCGAAATAACTGTTGCCAAGAACTCGTTTCTTAATAATTATCATAATTATTCTATTTTTATTTCCATAAGATTCTTAAAATTAATACAGAAAAATATATTATGAAATATTTAAATTAGTTCTTTCCTCTAGATCACAAATGGGCTTTGAAATCCCTAGAATCTCACAATTGTCAAGATTTGTGAACCAAATTCTTGTGGGAATAAAAAAGTGTATCAAATTCTGGGATTGCATGTCCTATCAGGGCATTGTACCCGATATCAGACACAAGAATATAAAATCAACAACTCGACTGCATTTGAAAGCGTTATTCAAAGATTAATCCCTAAAATCCCGGAATAATCAAGGTTTGAATCTCGAGATTACTAGTGCAGAAATACGCATTTAAAGATTAATCCCTAAAATCCCGGGACTATCAAAGTTTGAACTTATTACTAGTCCACAACATGTGTATCAAATATGTATTTAAAGATTAATCCCTAAAATCACAGATAACCAAGGCTTGAACCTCGAGTTTACTAGTCCACGAAATATGTATCAAATACGCATTCAAAAATCCCTGAAATCCCAGGATAATCAGGATTTCAACATCGATACTACTAGTCCACAAAATGTGTATCAAATACGCATTCAAAGATTAATCCTTAAAATCCCGGGATAAATGCGCATTCCAAAGATTAATCCCTAAAATCCCGGGATTGAACCTCTATATTGCTAGTTCAAAAAACGTGTATCAAACACTCAGTCAAGGATTAATCCCTAAAATCCCGGGATAAATACGCATTCAAATATCAATCCCTAAAATCCCAGGATTGTCCAAGATTGAACCTCGAAATCACAAGTTCAAAAAAATGTGTAGCAAATCCGTGTCAAAGATTAATCCCTAAAATCCCGGAATAATCAAGGTTTGAATCTCGAGATTACTAGTGCAGAAATACGCATTTAAAGATTAATCCCTAAAATCCCGGGACTATCAAAGTTTGAACTTATTACTAGTCCACAACATGTGTATCAAATATGTATTTAAAGATTAATCCCTAAAATCACAGATAACCAAGGCTTGAACCTCGAGTTTACTAGTCCACGAAATATGTATCAAATACGCATTCAAAAATCCCTGAAATCCCAGGATAATCAGGATTTCAACATCGATACTACTAGTCCACAAAATGTGTATCAAATACGCATTCAAAGATTAATCCTTAAAATCCCGGGATAAATGCGCATTCCAAAGATTAATCCCTAAAATCCCGGGATTGAACCTCTATATTGCTAGTTCAAAAAACGTGTATCAAACACTCAGTCAAGGATTAATCCCTAAAATCCCGGGATAAATACGCATTCAAATATCAATCCCTAAAATCCCAGGATTGTCCAAGATTGAACCTCGAAATCACAAGTTCAAAAAAATGTGTAGCAAATCCGTGTCAAAGATTAATCCCTAAAATCCCGGGGTAATCAAGGTTTAAACCTCGAAATTACAAGTTCAGAAAATGTGTATCAAATACCAATTCAAAGATCAATCCCTAAAATCCCGGGATCAAATTCGGGATGCTGCTTCTGATTCCTAGGACTGGAATAAATGATTGAATTTCTAGATTACTAGTTCAAAAAATGTGTAGCAAATACGTTTCAAGGATTAATCCCTAAAATCTCGGGTTTACTAAGATTTGAGCATCGAGAACACTAGTCCAAATGTGTATAAAATACGCATTCAAGGGTTTATTCCTGAAATCACGGGATAATCAAGGATTGGATCTCAAGATCACTAGTCCACAAGATGTGTATCAAATACACAATCAAAGTTTAATCCCTAAAATCCCGGGATTATCAAGGTTTTAATTTCGATATTACTAATCCACAAAACGTTAATCAAATACGCATTCAAAGATTAATCCATTGAATCTCGAGTATACTAGTTCAAAAATGTGTAGCATACGCATTCAAAAATGAATCCTTAAAATCCCGGGATAATCTAGGTTTGAACCTCGAAATTACTAAACCATAAGATGTGTATTAATACGCATTCAGAGACTAATCCCTAAAATCCAGAGATAATCAGGGTTTAGGCCTCGAAATTACTGGTCTACAAAATATGTAACAAATACGTATTCAAAGATTAATTACTAATATCCCGGGGTAATCAAGGTTTAAACCTTGAAATTACAAGTTCAGAAAATGTGTATTAAATCGCATGCAAAGATTAATCCCTAAAATCCCAGGATCAAATCCGGGATGCTGCTTTTAACTCCCAGGTATATGTCCCGAATTTTCGGGATTCAAGACCCCAGGATTGCATGCCTTATTCTCGTTGTTTAATAATAAATAAAAGAATATTAGTTTAAAGTATGGTTTGCCAAATCCCAAGCATTTAAAGATTAATCCCTAAAATCCCGGGGTAGTCAAGGCTTGAACCTCGAGATTACTAGTCCATAAAGTGTAGGTCAAATACATATTTAAATATTAATCCCTAAAATCCCGGGTTTGCCAAGGTTTGAGTCTCGAGATTACTAGTTTACAAAATGTGTATTAAATACGCATTTAAAGATTAATCCCTAAAATCCCGGGATAATCAAGGCTTGAACCTCGAGTTTACTAGTCCACGAAATGTGTATAAAATACACATTCAAAGAGTAATCCCTAAAATCCTAGGATAATCAGGGTTTCAACCTCTAGACTACTATAAACAATATGTGTATCAAATACGTATTCAAGGATTAATCCCTTAAATCCCGGGATTATCAAGGATTGAACTTCGAGATAACTAGTTTAAAAATGTGTAGCGAATACGCAAGCCAAAGATTAATCCATAAAATCCGGGGATAAATACGCATCTTAAACATTAATCCCTGAAATCCCAGGATTATCAAGAACTAAACTTCTATATTACTAGTTAAAAAATGTGTATCAAATACGCATTCAAAAATTAATTCCTAAAATCCCGGAGTAATCAAGGTTTAAACCTTGAAATTAAGTTCAGAAAATGTGTATTAAATCGTATTCAAAGATTAATCCCTAAAATCCCGGGATCAAATCCGGGATGCTGCTCTTGACTCCCAGGATTGGTACACTGCTTTTGGTGGGCCCAAAAATGTGTATGTCTCGAATTTTCGGAATTCAAGACCCCGGGATTGCATGCCTTATTCTCGTTGTTTAATATTAAATAAAAGAATATTAGTTTAAAGTATGGTTTGCCAAATCCCAAGCATTTAAAGATTAATCCCTAAAATCCCGGGGTAGTCAAGGTATGAACCTCGAGATTACTAGTCCATAAAGTGTATGTCAAATACATATTTAAATATTAATCCCTAAAATCCCGGGTTTGCCAAGGTTTGAGTCTCGAGATTACTAGTTTACAAAATGTGTATTAAATACGCATTTAAAGATTAATCCCTAAAATCCCGGGATAATCAAGGCTTGAACCTCGAGTTTACTAGTCCATGAAATGTGTATAAAATACACATTCAAAGAGTAATCCCTAAAATCCTAGGATAATCAGGGTTTCAACCTCTAGACTACTATAAACAATATGTGTATCAAATACGTATTCAAGGATTAATCCCTTAAATCCCGGGATTATCAAGGATTGAACTTCGAGATAACTAGTTTAAAAATGTGTAGCGAATACGCAAGCCAAAGATTAATCCATAAAATCCGGGGATAAATACGCATCTTAAACATTAATCCCTGAAATCCCAGGATTATCAAGAACTAAACTTCTATATTACTAGTTAAAAAATGTGTATCAAATACGCATTCAAAAATTAATTCCTAAAATCCCGGAGTAATCAAGGTTTAAACCTTGAAATTAAGTTCAGAAAATGTGTATTAAATCGCATTCAAAGATTAATCCCTAAAATCCCGGGATCAAATCCGGGATGCTGCTCTTGACTCCCAGGATTGGTATACTGCTTTTGGTGGGCACAAAAATGTGTGTGTCTCGAAATTTCGGGATTCAAGACCCCGGGGTTGCATGCCCTATTCTCGTTGTTCAATATTAAATAAAAGAATGTAACAACAAATGGTAAATTACTGTTTATAATATTAAAGCTAGTTTTAAGTATGGTTTTCCAAATCCTAAGCATTCAAAGATTAATCCCTAAAATCCCGGGGTAGTCAAGGTTTGAACCTCGAGATTACTAGTTCATAAAATGTATGTCAAACACAATATTCAAAGATTAATCTTTAAAATCCCGGATTTACCATGTTTGAGCCTCGAGATTACTAGTTATCAAATACTTATTTAAGGATTAATCCCCAAAATCTCGGGATAATCAGGGCTTGGGCCTGAAGATTACTACTCCACAAAATATCCGTAAAATCCCGGGTTAATCAAGACTTTTACCACGAGATTACTAGTCCACAAATTGTGTATCATATGCTACTTCAAAGATTAATCCCTAAAATCCCGGGATAATCAAGGCTTGAACCTCGAGTTTATTACAAATACGCATTCAAAGAGTAATTCCTAAAATCCCAGAATAATCAGGGTTTCAACCTCTAGACTGCTAGTATTCATGGATTAAACCCTTAAATCCCGGGATTATCAAGGATTGAATTTCGAGATAACTAGTTTAAAAATGTGTAGAGAATACGCAGACAAAAATTAATCCCTAAAATCCCCATATAAACACGTATTCAAAGTTTAATCGCAAGCCAAAGATTAATCCATAAAATCCGGGGATAAATACGCATTACAAAGATTAATCCCTAAGATCCCGGGATTTTCAAAGATTGAACCTCGAGATTACTAGTTAAAAAATGTGCAGCAAATACGCAGTCAAAAATTAATCCCTAAAATCCCCATATAAACACGTATTCAAAGTTTAATCCCTAAAATCCCGAGATTATCAAGGATTGAACCTCAAGATTACTATACTAGTTCAAAAAATGTGTCGCAAATACGCAGTCAAAGATTAATCCCTAAAATCCCGGGATAATCACGGATTCAACCTCGATATTACTGATTCAAAAAATGCGTATTAAATACGCATTCATAGATTATGCTGGGATGCTGCAATTGAAATTTGAAATGTTCAAGAGAAAATTCCTAAAATCCTAAAATCCCCAGATCAAGAATTGTCAGGCCAAAAAATAAATATCAAACTCGGGATTGTATTTTGCAAAATTCTTCTTTTCCTGGTCAATCATTAAGTTAAATATCAATTAGATCCAATGCTGCGTAAAGAGAAAAATGTATACATTTTTCTAACCTCAAAGTTGACCATTTCTGAAAACGTCAAACACCATCGATTTGGTTCACCCTGTACAGAGCTGATGTATACCCAATTTCTACTAAAAACATTCATTTAAAACCCACTTAATTACACTCGTTTGTTTTCGTATCGTTTAATTTAAACAACCGGGGGCACCAAGACAATACATCATACCAACATTTTATTCCAGTTGATGTACATTACGCAAGAAAAATGAAGTAACCTGATGGAACAACTATATTATTTATATATTTAACAAATGCTTGATTTATTACAGGCCATAAATTTACATTTTTGAGTTAAGATTTACGCTGCGAGCTCCAGAAACTCTTTCAAGCCAAACAAAAAAAATATTTATTTATTGTACAATATAATTTTAATCGCTGCAGTGATTAATGGCTTAATAAAAACTGTGATACATTAATCGTTTCATTTAATTATCTTGGGTATGCTTATGAGTTCCATGGGGTGTCACAGCAACGAAAGCAAAAGAAGTTTCAGCAGAAGCGCAATTGGCGACAACAAGTAAAGCCAATCCACTGGAACTGGATGATGAAATTAATAATTATAATTGTTTATATTGGATGTCAACATCAATTACGATAAGGACAGATTATGTACTGATTCCCATGCGTGAATTTATTGCAGCAACACTTTACATTAATTAAATAGTAAAATGTAAACAAACAGAAACATGATAACATCTGAAAGGGAACAGTGGCTTCTGAAATACCATGTTTACGCTCACTAATGCTACAGGTAGCGTAGTGGAAATTGTCTACAAATAATTATTATAATTATTATTATTACAGTTTTCTTAACAGCGACGTTCTGATCTACTGTAAATAGTTTGCCTTGTACGCCTAAGTGAATAATCATTATTAGTGCTGTCGATAAACTGCTACTGGAATTTTTATTTCGAATGAAATCAAGTTTGACTTGCGGTTATTAAAAAAAATACATATGGATAAAGCGACTTGATGCGAGGGAGAAAAATTAGTGAATTGGGTTTAGCCATCCGGAAACCATTCTTCAAATCATCAGCTACGTGGAAGCCTCAGAATCATGAAATTATTTAAATTATTTAAAACGCTGACCTTTTACTTCTCAGCCCTAAATTAATGCAAAATCAAGGGATGCTAAATCAGGTAAACACGCTGGTTGCTATGTTGTCCCTTCTCTTCAAGACTTTAAATAATGTAAAATCAATTCGAATGTAGTGGATTGAAAGAAAATTTGGTTTACTATAAGTACTTGCTTTTTATTTTTTACACCAAAGTTATCAGGATCTGAAGCGAAGAGACGTGGCATTTATATCTTAAAATAAACATACATTGAACTATGAACGGGACACAAAGGCATGCAACAAGGTATACGCCACATTATTATGCAATACTTTCTAAACCATTTATTTGTTACATTATTCTTTGTTTTCCAGGTTGGTATTTGCAGCTTGCACAACGAAGTAACGCTGCAATGTTTGCATTTGTAAACCCCGGAATGTTACGAGGTAGAAATATTTACGAAAGTGAAACATTTAGTTATAAATACCACTGGAGTGGGTCCTTCTTTAGATGCCGTAGTATACTGCTTTCAGAAACATAGACCGACGAAATGACGCGAAATGAAATCGTTGATTGCAATAAGCTAGCAGTGAGCTATTGGAAGTTGCCCACGTTGAATAGGTTACACATATCGTGGATCGGTTTCTGCCTATTAGCCTTCATCAGTAAGGCACAGTAACGGATTTGTAATATTTTATGCATCACTAACGCGAGAAATCACAAGAATTTCAATGGAAAAAATTGTTTTTCACTATTAAACAAGCGTGCGTTGGTTACTTATATAGTTATTATATAGCAACAAGTTCCTCTAACTGTGCAAAAACTGTACCTGTAAGCTAGTTAAGTAATTCTATCAGCTGTAAAAATTATGCTGGTAAAGAAATTATCATATAGCAACAAGATCCTTTTAACTGCATAGACTATCACGGTTTCTACTATACAAAAATTCAGTTTGTTATGTAGTTATTATATAGCAACTTTCCTCTAGCTATATAAAAACTGTAACTAGTTATTAGTTAGTTATTATATAATTGCCACGAATCATATTTGCTGTACAAAAATTGTCATGGTATTTTCTAAAGATCAGTTTGGTTATTTATATTGTTATTATATAGCAACAAGTTCCTCTAGCTGTGTAAAAACTGTAACTAGTTATTAGTTAGTTATTATATAATTGCCACCAATCATATTTACTGTACAAAAATTGTCATGGTATTTTCTAAAGATCAGTTTGGTTATTTATATAGTTATTATATAGCAACAAGTTCCTCTAGCTGTGTAAAAACTGTAACTGTAAGTTTGTTAAGTAATTCTTTCAGCAGTAAAAATTATGCTGGCGAAGTTATTATATAGCAACAAGTTTCATTTAACTGCATAAAGACTGCCACGGTTTTTATTACATAACAATTCAGTTTGTTACTACATAGCAACAAGTCTCTTTAGCTGTACAAAGACTGTCATGGTCGTTTCTATAGAGCAATTTGGTTATGTAGTTGTTTTAGCTGTAAAAATTAAGCTGGTAAAGCATTTATTATATAGCAACAAGTTTCTTTTAAGTGCATAAAGACTACCTTTTACTATACAAAAATTCAGTTTTTATGTAATTATTATATAGCAATAAGTTCCTTCAGCTGTACAAACACTGTCATGGCCTTTTCTATTGAACCATTTAGTTATGTAGTTCGTTTAGCTGTAAAAATTGAACTCACAATAAAGTTATTATATAGCAACAAGTTTCTGTTAGTGCCTCGGTTTCTTTTATACAACAATTCAATCTGTTATGTAGTTATTGTATAACTACCACCAATTCTATTTGCTGTTTAGAAATTGCCATGGTTTTTCTAAAGATCAGCTTGGTTAATTATATAGTATAGTTATTATATAGCAACAAGTTCCTCTAGCTATATAAAACTGTAACTGTGTTAAGTTTCTTTAAGCTGTAAAAATTAAGCTGGTAAAGAATTTATTATATAGCAACAAGTTTCTTTTAACTGCATAGACTGCTACGATTTCTACTATACAAAAATTCAGTTTGTAGTGTAGTTATTATATAGCAATAAGTTCCCTCAGCTATACAAAAATTGTCATGCTTTTTTCTATAGAACAGTCTAGTTCTTTTAGCTGTAAAAATTTAACTTATAATAAAGTTATTATATAGCAACAAGTTTCTTTTAGCTATAAAGATTGCCATGATTTTTTTTATACAACTATTCAGCCTGCTATGTAGGTAGTTATTATATAACTACCACCAATGCTATTTGCTGTACAAAGATTATCACCATTTTTTCTAAAGATCAACTTAGTTATTTATATAGTTATTATATAGCAATAAGTTCCTCCAGTTGTGTAAAAACTGTAACTGTAAGTTAGTTAAACAGTTCTTTTAGCTGTAATTAGAAGTAATTATATAGCAACAAATTTCATTTAACTGCATAAAGACTGCCACGGTTTCTACTATACAACAATTCAGTTTGCTATGTAGTTATTACATAGCAACAAGTTTCTTTAGGAGTACAAAAACTGTCACGGTTTTTTTATGGGAAAATTTAGTAAGTTATGTAATTCTTTTAACTGTAAAAATTAAGCTGATAAAGAAGTTATTAATAGCAACAAATTTATTTTAACTGCATAAACACTGCCTGGTTTCTACTACACGAAATTTCAGTTTGTTATTTAGTTATTATATAGCAACAAGTTCCTTCAGCTGTACAAACACTGTGATGGCTTATTCTAAAGAACAATTTAGTTATGCAGTTCATTTAGCTGTAAAATAGAACTCACAATAAAGTTATTATATAGCAACAAGTTTCTGTTAGCTGCCTCGGTTTCTTTTATACAACAATTCAGTCTGTTATGTTATTGTATAACTACCACCAATCCTATTTGCTGTACAGAAATTGCCATGGTTTTTCTAAAGATCAGCTTGGTTAATTATATAGTATAGTTATTATATAGCAACAAGTCCCTCTAGCTATATAAAACTGTAACTGTAAGTTAGTTAAGTTTCTTTAAGCTGTAAAAATTAAGCTGGTAAAGAATTTATTATATAGCAACAAGTTTCTTTTAACTGCACAGACTGCTACGATTTCTACTATACAAAAATTCAGTTTGTAGTGTAGTTATTATATAGCAATAAGTTCCTTCAGCTATACAAAAATTGTCATGGTTTTTTCTATAGAACAATTTAGTTATGTAGTTCTATTAGCTGTAAAAATGAAAGTTATTATATAGCAACAAGTTTCTTTTAGCTATAAAGATTGCCATGATTTTTTTTTATACAACTATTCAGCCTGCTATGTAGGTAGTTATTATATAATTTGCTGTACAAAGATTACCACGATTTTTTGTAAAGATCAACTTAGTTATTTATATAATTATTATATAGCAAGCAGTTCCTCTAGCTGTGTAAAAACTGTAACTGTAAGTTAGTTAAGCAGTTCTTTTAGCTGTAATTAGAAGTAATTATATAGCAACAAGTTTCATTTAACTGCAATTCAGTTTGTTATGTAGTTATTATATAGCAACATGTTCCTTGAGCTGTACAAAAACGGGAATGGTCTTTTCTATAGAACAATTTAGTTAGTTATGCAATTCCTTTAGCTGTAAAAATTATGTTGGTAAAGAAGTTATTATATAGCAACAAGTTTCATTCAACTGCATAAAGACTGCCACGGTTTCTACTACACAACAATTCAGTTTGCTATGTAGTTATTACATAGCAACAAGTTTCTTTATGAGTACAAAAACGGTCACGGTTTTTTTATGGGAAAATTTAGTTAGTTATGTAATTCTTTTAACTGTAAAAATTAAGCTGATAAAGAAGTTATTAATAGCAACAAATTTATTTTAACTGCATAAACACTGCCTGGTTTCTACTACACGAAATTTCAGTTTGTGCAGCTGAAGGAACTTGTTGCTATATAATAACTAAATAAGTTCCTTCAGCTGTACAAACACTGTCATGGCTTATTCTATAGAACAATTTAGTTATTTGGTTCTTTTAGCTGTGAAAATTGAACTCACAATAAAGTTATTATAGAGCAACAAGTTTCTGTTAGCTGCCTCGGTTTCTTTTATACAACAATTCAGTCTGTTATGTAGTTATTGTATAACTACCACCAATCCTATTTGTTGTACAGAAATCGATAAGGTTTTTCTAAAGATCGGCTTGGTTATTTAGATACTATAGTTATTATATAGCAAGAAGTTCCTCTAGCTATATAAAAACTGTAACTGTAAGTTAGTGAAGTTTCTTTAGCTGTAAAAATTAAGCTGGTAAAGAATTTATTATATAGCAACAAGTTTCTTTTAACTTCATAGACTGCTACGATTTCTACTAAACAAAAATTCAGTTTGTAGTGTAGTTATTATATAGAATAAGTTCCTTCAGCTATACAAAAATTGTCATGGTTTTTTCTATAGAACAATTTAGTTATGTAGTTCTATTATAATAAAGTTATTATATAGCAAGAAGTTTTTTTAGCTATATAAAGATTGCCATTATTTCTTTTATACAGCTATTCAACTAGTTATGTAGTTATTATATATCTACTATCAATGCTATTTGCTGTACTAAGTTTTTTCTAAAGATCAACTTAGTTATTTACATAGTTATTATATAGCAACAAGTTTCTCTAGCTGTGTAAAAACTGTAACTGTGAGTTAGTTAAGTAGTTCTTTTACCTGTAAAAATTATGCTGGTAAAGAAGTTATTATATAGCAACAAGTTTCATTTAACTGCATAAAAACTGCCACAACAATTCAGTTTGTTATGTAGTTATTACATAGCAACAAGTTTCTTTAGCTACACAAAAACGGTCATGGTTTTTCTATAAAACCATTTAGTTAGTTATGTAGTTCTTTTAGCTGTAAAAATTAATCTGGTAAGGAAGTTATTATATAGCAACAATTTTCTTCTAACTGTATAAAGACTACCATACAAAAATTCAGTTTTTTATGTAGTTATAGCAACAAGCTTCTTCAGCTCTACAAAAATTGTCATGGTTTTTTCTATAGTCGTTATTTAACACCAGATTGCTATCCTTTGTCTACAGCAACGTTGAACCGTATAGTTCCAAGATGACTAAAACACAAAGATCGCAGTTAATTAACGTTACTCTTATGCCGAGTCATCGCATGAAAATCAAAACAGTAATAAATAAGTCCGGAAGCGACGTCCAGACAAAAAACCGAAATCAATTTAAAATGCATTCCATTAACTACCGCCATTCGATATGGTTATGGTCTCTTAAAATGGCATCAATAAAATAAAGTGCATACTATCATGCACCTACAAGTTACCCATTCGACATGCATATGTTTTGCTGAAGTGTGTTCACCTCTCGCGCTTCCCGATTTGGAACTATCATACGTTCTTTAATAATCAATCTCCCTATAAAGAAAACGACCGGTGCAACCTAACAATCATTCATCTACACGCATAATTAGTGTACGAGGGTATGCGATATGTACGTCAGCCAACAAAACACGCTGAAGCGTCTGAGATATCCATGAGACTTTGTCGATGACACCAAAGGAGTTCAAAGAAAATTTTTAGATATGAAATAATAATTTGTAAGCTCCTTAAACCTAGTTGCAATTAATTGCCTCGTATGTCCCAACATTACTTTACAACTAATCATTAATTTCTTACCTTATCCAAATCAAAGACAAGCATCGAATCACGGCGTGTTATCTGCGTGATACTCGCTACTCGTTTCTCCAGAAAAAGTCCAATATAACGATCTGTTTCAACGCGAAGATGGTGATAATCGTAGTGACAAATTATAAGGAATATAATCTGCATAAAAAGTGCCCAGTTATTAATTCTATCGAACACTCATTATAAATTAAAATATTCAATACGTTTATTACAGCTTGAAAGGACTGTAATCTAAAATTTATTATTCATTAACGGTTGACGTATATGCGTCCAACGTGAAACTAACAATGAATAATCATTTTTCGTCGTAAATCGGATACTATCGATAAATCAGAGTTTATGTTACATTCTTGTACGTAATCTCTCGCAGCGATGGGCATGCAAACAACTCTTATGAAGATGCAATTTTATGACGGTCGAGAGCCGACCTTATCATATAAAACAGTACGGGATTTGTTGGTCCTGTTGCCATACCGATCGTTCGAATTTTTACGTCATGCTAGCTGAAATTCACTGATATATACAAGTCGATAGGAGACCGCAGTCTCCCAAGAGATGGCGCCAGTGGTACGAAAACAAATCGAGGAACAACTAGATTATTCCAGAAGGCATATCTGTAGGTATATAAAAGCCGAAATTGTCCACTACAGTCAATTGATTATTGGAAGTGAGCTGAATAGAAAAAAAGAAACAGTGACTAGTACATTGACAAGTAGTCGAGGATTTCTGCACTTGCGACAGATAAAAAACTTTAATGGAATGTATTTCACTAGAGGTAAATGCC
The DNA here is from genome assembly GCA_963680705.1 of Rhagium mordax. NCBI lineage: Eukaryota > Metazoa > Arthropoda > Insecta > Coleoptera > Cerambycidae > Rhagium > Rhagium mordax. The sequence continues at coordinate 3,720,456 of OY796662.1, read as the reverse complement.
GTTTCAGTTACTATTAACTTTTTCAGTCGTGGCAATTAATTTATATTAACAGATCAGTAGGGACAAGTAAGCCAAATAGTTATAAGAAGCGCATTGTTGATCTATTTTCAAAAATAAATTTAGCCTGGTTGTATGTTATTTCAGGCTCAGGCATTCACTGGCGACTATTAAAATAATTTAATTAGTATGTTGGAGGTAAATGCATAGTCACTTATTTTTATTAACTTATTTATTTAAGGTAAGTAGAAAAGCTTGTTGTTACTACTGAATTTTTTTATTAACCTATTAAGCTGTTTAATGCTCTTATTCGACGCGTACACTTATCACAAGTTAAGTAGTCACTTGCGATTACTGAAGAATTTTAATTAGTGGCAAATATAGAGTTTATTTATCTTTAAAAACTTATTTATTTAGGACAAACAAAAAATTTAACTGCAGCAGAAAAGTAAAATATTTATGAGACAAGACATTAACTCCAGAATTAATATACAGTTCACTTATCTGTATTAACTTATTTATTTAAGGTAGCCTGTTAAGCTGTTTATGCTCTTATTACATGCGTACACATATCACAAGTTAAGTAATCACTTGGGATTACTGAAGTGTTGCAATTGGTAGCAATACAGTTTATCTTTAATAACGTATTTATCTAGGACAAATAAAAAAGTAACTGCAGTGGAGAAACCAAAGTAATTAAGACAAAACATTAGCTCCAAAATTCATATATAGTATCTTATTTATTTACTAAAACTAAAAACATTTGCTGTTACTATTAAACTGTTAACCTATTCAGCTGTTTAATTGCTCTTATTAAACTCGTATATCAAGTCCAAGTTGCGTAGTCACTTGCGCTTACTGAAGTAGAAATGGTGGCAAATACACCGTTTATTTACCTTTAATAACTTATTAATTTAGGGCAAATAAAAAAATTAACTGCAGTGGAGAAACTAAAGTATTTATGAGACAAGACACTAACTCCAAAATTGATATACAGTTCGCTTAAAACTTATTCATTTAAGACAACCAGAAAAAAATTACAGTTACTATTAAATTGTTAAGCTATTAAGCTGTTTAGTTGCTCTTATAAAATTTTTACACCAATCACAAGTTGAGTAGTCACTTGAGATTGCTGAAGTACTTTAAATGGTGGCAAACACACTGTTTATTTACCTTTAATAACCTGTTCACTTGGGGAAGTGAAAAAACTAATTGCCGTGAGGAAATTGGGAATTTATAAATAAAACTAAATACTCACAAGTACGGCAAGAGAAAATTAATGAACATTTCTTAAGGAAGTCACTACACAGCGATTCATTTGGAACTAGAAAACTAGCTATTACTTATTATTGACTGTTATTAATCTCTTAACATTAATCTGTTTAACTACTCCTATTAAACCTGTACACCTCTCACAAGTTGAGTATTCACTTCCGATTACTTTAATTAGCGGGGGCAAATACACAATTTACTTACTATTAATAACTTGTTCACTTAGGGCAAGTAAACGAAAAAGCTGCAGTAGGGAAACTAAAGCACTTATGAGGCAAGGAAAACTGGAAGATAAACAAATTAATTGTGGTAAGTAAACGAAGACTTTTATACTTGCTACAGATAAACAACTTCAACTATATATATTTCGCTGGAGGTAAGTAAAGATTGTTACTGGCGGCACTAAACTATGTTTCAGTTGTTATTAAACATTTTAGCTGTAGCAATTACACTGTATTTAGAATCAATAGGGATAAATAAGTCAAACAGTTGCTACTAGTACCCAGTTTAGTTGTTCTCTTATTAACCTGTAAATTTGCTTTAGGTAAAGAATTAACTTGCTAGTTTTAAAGGACTTTAATTTGTAGGTTGATGGCAAATACATAATTCACTTATCTTTAGTAACTTATTCATTTGAGGCAAGAAGAAAAACTAGCTGTTACTATTAAAGTGGTAACCTATTAAGTTGCTTTTATTAAACGCGTACCTTGTCATAAGTGAAGTAGACACTTGTGATTACTGTAGTGCCTTAATTGGTAGCAAATACCCTGTTTATTTATCTTTAACAATTTTTTCATTTAGGGCAAGTCACAAAATTAGCTGGAGTCACGAGATTAGGGCACTTGCGAAACAAAATGAAATACAAGTAGGGTAACAAGAAATGAATGATATATAAATTGTTTAGTTCATATTTGTTTAAGAGATCAGTAGGAATAAGTGAACCGAGCAACTATTACTAATGAATTGTTGGCTTAGTTGCATTAAATTTATTTAGCTGTGCTTCTCGAACAAGTTGAGTATTCGCTTGTGACTAATAAAATAGTGCTTTAGTGGCAGTTCACTTGCTTCTATTAACTTATTCACTTGTTGCCAGTACAAAAAGGTAGTTCTAGAGTATATCAAGTTTTGGAGGAACATTTGTTTCTTTACTTGTACAATCTGAGAGTTACAAGGAAGTTTTTTACTTAAACTTGAACTTGAAACTACAACAAAGTCGAAAACGGAATACATCGTAAGGAAAATGACCCACTGATCCTGATTAGATTTTCTAATATGGGTATTACCATTATTAATCATATTAAAATTATTCCAGCGGTCGTTGCTTTAAAGATTTACATTTTGATTGATACCAGATAGGAACGTAGAAGCCAGTGGCATACTGACCTATTCTTATAGCGCAATATCACATGGTAAGCCAGGAACTAGGAGGCGAAAACTATTTTTTGCAAATAGGTGATATTTCAGATTAAAATCGTCTTTGGTGCAATCCAAATAGAGATCAGAATGGAAGCACATACAGAACAGAATTTATTCAACAAGAGTCTTCATAGAACCAGAGCATTGAGATAGTGAATACTGCAGAAGATTGCACGTGAGGATCACATGACGCCAAAATGTTTCACAGGAATTTCAACACCATTATTGGAGACAAAGAAGAGGAGCTAATAGGAAGTGCTGGCTTTCTTTGTAAATACCAAGGGAGAGGATTAATCTTTCCACTCTATTCCGGATAAATTCCTTATCTCTTGTCGCTTCCAGACGCTACTGACCGAACTTCATTTGACTTGCTTATTTCGCGTCATTAGAATTAACATCTTTCGAATTGGAAGTTTACAAATAGCTTTTGAGAAATCTAAATTTTATACGACGACCTCGGACAAAGTTAAAATTTAAATTAACTCCATTCCAAAGTTCGGTCAGTCATAATTAATTTATTGTTTCAGTTTAATTTGTGATAAATATACCTCAAGGTGTGGGTACAAAAGTATTGAGGAAATGCGTAGTAATTAAAATATTATGTGAACATTGGAGTTAGCTGATAAATAGCTAGGCCATTGAAAAACGCCACATTCCTTGTCTAAGTAACCTGTTGCTATTTTTCTTGCATTATTAAAGAAGTCTCTGATTTATTAGTAGCTGATTTATGTGGCAATCAATTAAAAATGACACTTAAATTCCCATCGATAGTGAAAATAATTTCACACACTTTTACTGTAAATGTCATCTTGGTAAACAATTAAATTAAACGTTGAGAAATATTTGTGTGGGTTTCAATAACTTTCCCTGTTTAATCAACGAATTTTTTTACCCTTCCTCCTTTGAGGCATTAGCAAACAACGATTTCCACAGATGCCGAGGTTATATTTATTTTTTGGTAAATGACAGCTTTTATAAGGAACATAAAATTAACTCAAAACATATTTATTATATTTCCTTTGTCAGATATTTTCATTATAACTATGCCCTTTACAGTAAGCCCTCCCTAGAAGAACAAAAGCAAGATTATTAATTTCGAAGTAGGAAAGGCCTAAATTAAAAGAATTTCAAGACAAAAAGAATACCTGCGTCCACGTGTAACGAAATACAATTTTTTTTTATTCTTCTTTATAATTGGAAGAAAAAATACGTTCGATATTTTAAATACTTGAACAAAGAGGCATCGATTATCTAATGACCTAAAAAATAAATTGGAACACAAACGTTGGCCTTTACATAATTAGAATTAACTGTCTGGAAACAACCGTCACGTCAAATTTACTTGTTGTATTCGTATCCACGTATCCTGCAAAAAGACAGAAATTTAATAATTTTAAGTCGCGTATCTTGTACCACATTTGCATTCAGCCAAGCTTAGTAATTTGCTTGATGCACCTTATATAAAAGCGCTTGATATACAACTTAATGTGAATAACGTACCCATTACAAGCCAGTGCTAATAAATAACCATCAAGCGAGTATTCAGTATGTTTACAATGACTCTAACAACGTGAATCCACCTCTATTTCATCAGATATTGAAATTATTTGTAAGTAATGCTACCATGTAGCTGGATGCTTCGCCTTATTCAGGCGAGACAAAACCATCATTGAGAATATTTATATGCACTTATATGCGGGAATTTGCATTCCTGTGACTTTAACGTGAAACTGTAAAAGGTGTTTTCTGTGTACAGGGCGATCCCCACTGTATAAGTAAATAAATTAAACGTAAATGTGGCGTAAGTCATTGAGAAGAGAGCTGTAAATATTCTTTTTGCAACTCGTGGTCTAGAACTGCTATTTTAATCCCTATTTTCGAGGATTAAGCTATTACTCGAATTAAATGAATTTAATCCCCGCGGGATTAAATAGTGCTATTTTCATCCCAATTTCCCTATGAGAAAAACTGTAAATATTATTTTACTGATTTGTGCTATCAAAGTGTTACTTTTATTTTGAAGATTAAAACGTTACTTTTCCTCCCTGAGGGATCCCTACGGGATTAAATAACAAACTTCTCTTGTACCTTGTGGTCTGGATTATTTTTAAACTCGATTTTTTAACAAAAATGAATTTGATCCTCACGGGATTCAATAACAAGAATTAACAAATTAATTTACTTAATGTCAAAATTACTACATAATTGGAGTGGGGTAATAGTTTAATCCCTATTTCTGAAAATTAAAATGTTACTTTACACCCAAGGGGATTCAATAGTAAAGAATGTCAAAATAATTTAATATCAAAATAACTACCTGATTTCATTTACGTATATCCTTGAGAAGAGAACTGTAGATACTATTCTTGCGGTTCTTGGTCTAAACGAGCTATTTAATCCCCATTTTCGGGGACTAAAGTGTTACTTTTACTTCCTGAGGGATTTAAAAAGAAATTTGATCCTCACTGTATTAAATACATAATTTACCTAATTTTAATTACCTATACCTTTGTGAGAAGAACTGCTAATACTATTCTAGAAGTGCTATTTTAGAGTCGATTTTTGGGGATTAATTAATAATAAAAAAGCTTGTAAAAAATAAATTCGATCCTTAAGAGATTAAATAACAAAAATTATCAAATTAATTTAAAGTGAAAATTACTACATAATTGGTGTGGCGTAAAAGTTTAATCCCTATTTTTGAGAATTAAAATGTTACTTTGCACCTGAGGAATCCCCATGGGATTAAATAGTAAAGAATGTCAAATTTAGTATCAAATAACTACCTGATTCCATTTACCTACACCCTTAGGAAAGAACTGTTGATACTGTTTTTGTGCTTCGTGATCTAAAAGAGCTATTTTAATCCTCACTTTCGGGGATTAACGTGTTACTTTTTCTTCCCGAGGGGTTTAAAAAAGAAACTTGATCCCAACGGCATTAAATACACAAATTTGCCTAATTTTAATTACATACACCTTTAAGAAAAAACTGTAAATACTATTCTTGTACTTCGTGGTCTAGAAGTGCTATTTCAAACTCGATTTTTGGGGATTAATGAAAATTAATTTGATCAGCAAGGGACTAAATAACAAAAATAATCAAATTAATTTAATGTCAAAATTACTACATAATTGGGGTGATGCAAAAGTTTAATTCCTAGTTTTGAGAATCAAAATATTGCGGATTAAGTAGTAAAGAATGTCAAACTCATTTAATATCAAAATAACTACCTGATTCATTTACCTATACCCTTGAGAAAAGAACTGTAGATAATATTTTTGCGCTTCGTGGTCTAAAAGAGCTATTTCAATAATCCACATTTTCGGGGTTTAAAGTATTACTTTTACTTCTCGAGGGATTTAAAAAGAAATTTGATGCTCCACTTCAATATAAAATTTACCGAATATTATTTACCTATACCATTGAGGAAAGAAGCGTAAACACTATTCTTGTAGTTCTTGGTGCAGAACTGCTAGTTTAAACTCGATTTTTAGGGATTAATAAAAATAAATTTCATTCTCAAGGGATTAAATAACAAGAATTATCAAACTAATTTAAAAGAGAAAATGTGTCAAAATTACTACATAATTAGATAAGTGAGTGAGTGAGTCTAATCCCTAGTTTTGAGAATTAAAATATTACATTGCACCCGAAGAATCCTCATGAGATTAAATAGTAAAGAATGTCAAAGTAATTTAATATCAAAATAAAAACCTGATTTCATTTACCTATACCCTTGAGAAAAGAACTGTAGATACTATTATTGCGCTTTGTGGTCTAAAAGAGCTATTTTAATTCTCATTTTCGGGGATTAAACTTTCACTTTTATTTCCCGAGGGATTTAAAAAGAAATTTTTCCTCACGGTATTAAATATATGTTACCTAACTTTATTTACCTATACCTTTGAGAAAAGAGCTGTAAATTCTATTATTGTACTTCGTGGTGTAAAACTGCTATTTTAAACTCGATATTTTGGGGATTAATAAAAACGAATTTCATTCTTAAGGGATTAAATAACAAGAATTGACAATTTAATTTAATAGCAATATTACTACATAATTGGAATGACGTAAAAGTTTAATCCCTATTTCTGAGAAATGAAATGTTTCACATAATAAATGATTCAATAGTGAAGAATGTCAAAATAATTTATAAAAATAACTACCTAATTCCATTTACCGATACCCTTGGGGAGAGAACAGTAGATACTGTTTGGGCAGTTCTTGGTCTAAGAGTTATTTTAATCCCCATTTTCTGGGACTAAAGTATTATTTTTACTTCCCGAGGGATTTATAAAGAAATTTAATCCTCACGGGATTAAATAGCAAATATTACCAAAGCAATTTAATGTAAAAACAACTACCTAGTTTCAATTACCTATATCTTTAAGAATAGAACTATAGATACTAGATACTAGTTTTTGGTCTAAAAATGCTAGTTGATCCCCATTTTCGGGGATTAAATTGTTACCTCTACTTCCTGAGGAATTAAATTTTATTTAGTCCCTAAAGGATTAAATAGAAGATTAAAAATTAATTTAATGTTAGAAGAACTACTTATTGTAAAAGATGTTTTCTGTCTACTGTTGAAGACAGAGCTATTAATAGTCCTTTAGCACCTCACGGTCTAAAAGTGCTAATTTAATCTCTATTTTTGTAGTTTAAAACGTTACCTTTTTCCCCCGAGGAATCCCTATGGGATTAATTGCCAAAGAGCGTCAAAATAAACTTAATGTCAAAACAACTATTTAACTACAATTATCCTTGAGAGAGGACTGTATATATTATTTTTGCACTTTGTAGTTTAGAAGTTCTATTTTAATCCCCATTTTCTCAAGGGATTAAAAGTAAATTCTCCAAGTAATTAAACAGAAAAGATTACCAAAGGCTATTTAATGTCAAAACAACCTAATTCTGAGTTGTATTTACATTTTATATGTACCGTGTGTCCACGCGAAAAAGACATTTTTATAACTTTAACGTGAAACTGTGGACTGGTGGACTGAGAATCCCTCTTATTCCCTGTCCACTGCTGAGGGCAAGGTTGTGATTATTCTTTTAGCTCCTCTTGGCCTAAAAGTGCTATTTTAATTCCTAGTTTGGCTGTTGATAATATTTTTGCACTTTGTGATCTAATGGTGCTATTTTAGTCCCCACTTTTTGGGGATTAAACGTTGTATATATTCTTTTAGCGCCTCGTGCTATTTTAATTCCTAGTTTTAGGGATTAAAGTGTTACTTCGCCTTCAGGGATTAAAAAATAAGAAAGAATGTCGAGTAATTTAATGTCAAAAGAACTACCTAATTCCGAATACCTATATTCTTGAGAAAGGGTTCTAGATAATATTGGGATTCGTGGTCTGAAAGTGTTATTTTAATCATCACTTTTTCATCATTTTCTTCCACCTCCTATAGCTGAAGGATTAAAAACTGACATCCTGTATATTATTAATAGGTATAATTTTCGTCTTCTGAATTTTGTCAAAAACTAACTATACTAGAAATTTCTTGTGTACTGATCATTACCTAAACAGTGCTCATGAGAAGCAGTCGTTAATGCCACATTTCGTCGAACAACAGGATAACAACATAGGAAGGCATTATAAACAATAACAAGCAGTTATACTGGTGTTAGAGCCTTGTAGATATGGTACGTTATCTCTTCCGCTATACTCCACTACTTGCAGACCATAAAATCAATTACAGTAGCTCGTAACTTGACCGGAACATTATGTTTGCTTAACAACGATCTGAGCACACTAATGGCTACAGGATTACACATTAAATTAACTAAGGAATAATCAATGAGTTAAAATGTGTGTCTGATTCTGAATTCAAATAGAAATGACCGTTGATCTATCACTATGTCATGACAACTGGCAGTTTTAAAGTTACGAAAAAATGGAGTTGCGGGAACGACAAAAATTTCACAACTCTTAAACTCTCTCTGATCGTTGCTTGCGAAGAGATCATTGAAATCTTTGAGCGACTCTCACGCCTAAAGGGTGAGAGTTAGTTAATTGCTGTCGCGGACATTCTTGTAGCAAATTTAATTCTCTATAAAAAAGGTCCTGAAAAGTTCTTCGCTACATGGTTTCATTTTAAAAATAATTTGCTAAATGCAATTTTTTGATCGTTGCACGCGAAAAAAACATTCAAATCTTTGAGCGACTCCCACACTCGAAGGGTGAACGATAGTGAAATGTTGTCGCAGACATTTTCGTAGCAAATTTAATTCTCTACAAAAATATCCCGAGCTGTTTTTCTCCACATGGCTTAGTTTTCGCAGCGTTTCAAGTTAAAGACAGGAATCGTAGGCCCACATCACGTTTTTTAGTTCTTGTTTGACTTTCTTTGTTTTTGTGCCATTATTATTATGCCAAATGCAATTTCAATTATATTCAAGTTGCGCACACATACGAAGCGCAAAAACCGATTTAATTTGATTAATCGGAGATATTAAGAGCAGCAGAGTTGTCTAGTCGACTCTCTTAGTGTCGGGTCCGCCGCATTTTGTTCTCTTTGTATAATTACCGATGATTATAGCGAACGCTATTACGTATTTTCACCGTTGACAGTACAATTATGTCGACTAGGAAGCAATTTAAGTCAGCTAATAATGGAGAGCATAATAATAAGAATGTGGAGCCGCTCGAGGACGGAAAAATGCTTTAAAATGTATTATGGTTGTTGCAGAAGAGGCAGAAGTGAATGGCGCAATCTATTACAAATAGTACGAGTTTCGTGTAAAAATCCTTTATTAACTGTTCATTGGTATAAAACTGAGTTAGAAAGCAAGATCAAGGTTGCAGGTCTTCTTGCGCTGAACAATAAATCAATGCAGCTTAATAAGTAGCTGAGAACAATATATAGTTAGTATCTTCAGAATGAAGCGATAAAAATACATCAGGCCAGCCAGCATATTTTCCTGATTTAAAGCTACTAAATTTGTTTTGTGTTGTTTCCAGAGCTTCCAACAATAGGGGATAATGAACCAGTCATTCGATCGTATAAAGGAGTTGAAAATACCTTCAAATTGTGTAGCTACCTAAAATCTTCTACTTGTCGAAAGTTGCGACGCCGCCACTGAGATAACACAAAAAATTGTGATACCTACATGGATAATTTCTTTGGCCTCAATGTGTTCAAGCTTCTTAGTTGCGATGATTAATTCCAATGTATTGAAAATAAATGTGCTAATTACCATAATAAATTAGTCAGGGTGAGGTATAATACCATTGAACTCGTGTAGCATATGATTGCCTCTGACACTAATACTTAACGCCCGTTTAAATATTATGATCGTTTGTCTAAGCCGGTGTTTGTTGGATGACATGCCAGCAACAGCGACACATGTCACTAACATATTTATTATTCCATAAGCAATTTTGCAGAAGCAAGATAATGTCGGAGAAATAAAAAAATTGTATATGGGCAAAAGTAGAGAGTTATAAACAATATTATAAACAAAACGACCCTCGAGGCTTTTCTCAAACACCTCGAAAACTAGGCAAGATAGGGTAAAAAACTAAAAGCACCTTCTTTGTAGAGCATAAGATTGTTCATAGAAATAATTTAAACAACTATCAAGGTCAAGTCAGTTCGTTGAGTTTGTCCGTGATGTCTAAATTTCCAAATTTCCAAGTTTCTTTTTATATATCTACAAACTAAATAAAATTAGAATTAAAACGCCAGTTGTATTATAAAAAACGTTCAATAAGGTCCTCAAACAACACGTAACTGAAATAAATGATAAATTACATAAAAAAAACGTCGAAAAGATGTCGAAATTGGGTGTTTTCGACCTTATGCCAGCATGTGTATGCTAAGCAACTGATTTAACGGTTAAAGTTTTTCAAATTTATAAAGAATCACATATCTTAAAATGCAAGTGTTAAAGTTTCTCTAGAGATCTTCAAACAGCCAAGAACTAGGACAACCCCAAATTTTCAATTTTCTCTGTTTATATCTACAAACTAAATAAAAACGGAATTAGAAACATCAATCACATTATAAAAAGTACTTTCTGAGGTTCTCTCTTTAATAGACTATATATGACTTAAAAAAAACGTTAGAAAAACATCGAAAGAACGTCGAAAATATCGAAATTGAGTGTTTCCGGGACGTTGGACTGTAACATCACGTTGAAACGAAGCAACTGATTTGACGATTGAAGTTTTTAAAAATGTACAAAGAATTACACATCTGAGTTAAGATGAAGTGCTAAAACTTGTTTTAAGATCTTCAAAACAGCCAAAATCTCCAAATTCCCAAATTTCTCTGTCTATATCTACAAATTATATTATAAAAAACGTTAAATGAGGTCCTCAAACAAGTGACTTTTTAAATAAATTATAAATGACCTAGAAAACGTCAGGAAAATGTCGAAAAACGTTAAAATTAAGACTAAATACTCAAATTACAATTTTCTCTGTTTATATCTACACTCTAAATAAAGACCGACTTAAAAACGTCAGTCACATAACATAAAGTAGTCTCTGAGGTTCTCTGTTTAATAAACTATAAATTACTAAAAATAACGTTAGAAAAACATCGAAAAAATGTCAGCCAAAAACTAAGACAACTACAAATTTTCAAATTTGTTTGTCATTATCTAAAAACTAAATAAAATCAGGATTAAAACGTCAGTTCTATTATAAAAACGTTAAATGAGGTTCTCAAATAACACGTGACTTATATAAATTATAAATTACGTAAATAAAACGTCATAGAAATGTCGAAAAAACGTCGAAATTGAGCGTTTTTGGTATATGCCAGCACGTGCAAGCTAAACAACTGACTTATGGTTAAAGTTTAATGAATCTATAAAGAATAACATAGCTGAAGGAAGATGCAAGTGTCAAAATCTCCCTTAAACTCTTCAAACACCCAAAAACTAAGACAACTTCAAATTTATAATTTTCTCTGTTTATATCTACAAACTAAGTAAAAATTGACTTAAAAACGTCGGTCACACAATAGAAAGTACTTTCTGAGGTTCTCTTCTTAATAAACTATAAATGACTTTAAAGGAACGTTAGGAAAACATCGAAAAAACGTCAAAATTAAGCGTTTTTCGTGACGTTGGACTGTGGCGTCACGTTTAAGCTACACAACTGATTTGACGATTAAAGTTTTAAAAAGTATACGAAGAATTACACTTCTGAGGTAAGACGAAAGTGTTAGAATTTGTCTTAACATCTTCAAACAGCCAAAAACTAAGAAAACTTCAAATTCCCAAATTTCTCTCTCTATATGTATATCTACAAACTAAATAAAAACAGGTTTAGAACGTCATGTCAGTTGCATTATAACAAACGTTAAATGAGGTCCATAAACATCACGTGACTTAAATAAATTATAAATTACATAAAATAAACGCCAGAAAAATGTCGAAAAAACGTCGAAATTAAGCGTTTTCGGCCTATGCTGGCGCGTGCAAGCTAAACAACTGACTTATGGTTACAGTTTTTAAAAGTGTATAAAGAATCACATATCTGAAGTAAGATCCAAATGTGAAAATCTCTCTTAAGCTCTTCAAACACCCAAGACAACCACAAATTTACAATTTTCTCTGTTTATATCTACAACTAAATAAGAAAGGATTTAAAAATGTGAGTCACGCAATAAAAAGTACTTTCTTACGCTCTCAAATAATGCGTAAGTTTTTTAATAAACTATAAATGACTTACATAAAACGTTAGGAAATCATCGAAAAAACGTCGAAAATGAGCATTTTCGGTACGTCGGATTGTGACTGTATATCTACGAACTAGATAAGAACGGGATTAAAACGTCAGTTGCATTATAAAAAACGTTAAATGAGGTCCTCAAATAACACGTGACTTAAATAAATTATAAATGACATAAATAAAACGTCAGAAAAATGTCGAAAGAATGTCGAAATTGAGCGTTTTTGGCTTATGCCGGCACGTGCAAGCTAAAGAACTGATGTATGGTTAAAGTTTTAAGAATCTATAAAGAATTACATATCTGAAAGGAGATGCAAGTGCTAAAATCTCTCTTAAGTGCTTTCAAACACCCAAAAACTAAGACAACCCCAAATTAATTTTCTCTGTTTATATCTATAATCTAAATAAAAATGGACTTAAAAACGTTAGGCACAAAATAAAAAGTATTATTTGAGATTTTTTTTTAAATAAGCTAAATGACTAAAAAAATAGTCGAACGTTAAATGAGGTCCTCAAACAACACGTGATTTAAATAAATTATAAATTACATAAAATAACGTAATAAAAATGTCGAAAAAACGTCGAAATTTAGTGTTTTCGTTAGGCACACAATAAAAAGTATTATCTGATGTTTTCTTTTCAATAAATTAAAAGGGACTTAAAAAAACGTTAGAAAAACATCGAAAAAACGTCACGTTCAAGCTGACTTGACAATTGAAGTTTTTAAAAGTGTACAAAGAATCACACATCTGAAGTAAGACGAAAATGTTAAAATTTGTCTTAAGATTTTAGAACAGCAGAAAACTAGGACAAATCCAAATTCCCAAATTTCATTGTCTATATCTACAAACTAAATAAAACGGGATTAAAACGTCAGTTGTATTATAAAAGACATTGAATGTGGTCTTCAAACAACACGTGACTTAAACTAATTATGAATTACTTAATAAACGTCAGAAAAATGTCGAAAGAACGTCGTTATCGACCTACACCGGCGCGCGCAAGCTAATCAACTGACTGAAGATTCTGAAGATTCAAGTGTTAAAATTTCTCGTAAGATCCTCAAGCCAAGAACTAAGACAACCCTAAATTTCGAATTTTCTCTGTTTATGTCTACAAACTAAATAATAGCGGACCTCAAAACCGCCAGTCACACAATAGGTTCGATTTTTAACAAACTATAAATTACTTTAAAAAAAACGTTAGAAAAACATCGAAAAATCGTCGAAATTAAGCGATTTCGGGACGTCGGACTATGCGGTCACGTTCAGGCTAGCAACTGACTTACCATCAAAGTTTTTAAAAGTGTACAAAGAATCATACATCTGAGGTGAAATAAATGTGTTAAAATTTGTCTTAAGACCTTCAAAGAGCAACAAACTAAAATAACTCCAAATTGCCAAATTTTTCTGTCTACATCTACAATTAAATACAATCAGGATTAAAACATCAGTTGTTTATATTTACAAATTAAATAAAAATCGACTTAAAAACGTCTATCAAACATTAAAAAGTACTCTCCGACATTCCCTTGTTAATAAACTATAAATTACTTAAAAATGACGTTAGAATAACATCGAATAAACGTCGAAATTGAGCGTCTTCGTGAATCGGACTGTAACGTCACGTTCAAGCTAAGCAACTGACTTGATGATTAAAATTTTTTAAAATGTACAAAGAATCACACATCTGAGGTAAGCTGAAAGTTTTAAAATTTGTCTTAAGCTCTTCAAACAGCGAAAAACTTCAACTTGCCTATTTTCTATTTTTATATCTACAAACTAAATAAAAACTGGATTAAAAACGTCAGCTGTACGATAAAAATTATTCTCTGAGGCTCTTCAGTAATGCATGATTTTTCTAATAATTATAAATAACCGAAAGAAACGTCAGAAAAACATCGAAAAAACGTCAGAAACTAGGAAACTAGCGAAAAGAAGTCGGACTTTGATAGCCCATTTTTGTACACAATTTTGCAAAATATAAATTTCACGCTATAATCAATTTTCAAATTGAATGTTACCTGCGCGTAAACCACTAATTAAAGGAAGTGTAACGCAGCTGATTTATTGGAGCCTCCCAAGAGGCCAGTCGTGAAAAATTGTTGCCTTTAATTAAGTCTTAGGAATCAAACTTGATAAATTGCTTACTTGACTGAATATTATGTTAGTTATAAGAGGATAATATATTAATTACATGCAGTCGTGATGGATACCTTTTGAAAAACAAAAAAATGAGAGTACACTGGTAGGATCAATATAGTTATTTTGTTATTTCGTCTTTCAGTTTGTATACTCTGATTTTCTAATCTATCAAATTATGAGATTAGACATAGCCCCAGCTCCCTTTACATTTCCGTAAAACTTTACTATTATTTTTCCTAAATATATATAAATTTCACGCTCTAATCGATTTTCAAATCGAACGTTGCCAGTAATTAAAGGTAGCGTAACGCAGCTGATTGGAGCCTTCGCAGAGGCGAGCCAGGAAAAACTATTGCCTTTAATTAAGTCTTAGTAATCAAATTTGATAAATTGCTTGCCTGACTGAATATT